>OY743151.1:20601239-21956938 GCA_963555695.1 Dasypolia templi | reverse complement strand
ATAACGAGACGATCATTAATTTAGAGAGCGAATAGAAGGGAACAATGGTCGGTGTCAGTTCTTGGCTAACAAGCTATCGAACAAATATAAAATATGAATATGTAATACTAACATAACATAAGGCTTGAGAGCCTTATAGATTCTCTGTGCCTACATAATTATCATCATCATCAGGCTAGCCTTCTGGTCCCAGTACAGAGAACCCTTAAGGCTTGAGAGCCTAATCATCATCTTTTCAAAACTTCGCGGTCGACTTCCAGTCTACTCGGATGCAGTTCTTATCAAGTATCATCAGCAAAGTTATTTCTAGTGTTTGACTATACCACATTCTCAGTTTCGACAGTCGGTTTTACAATACAAAAAAATAAACGCTCGACTTTCCTGTGCGCTCCCTAACAATACAATAGTACAATGACAATTGAAACTGCTATTGTTTTCCTTCAATCCGAGATCGGCTAATAAGATCCTAGAACAACACGGGTATTATCCCTTAATATAAAGAGGTTAATTGAATCGAAATGTATCAGTGGTAATAATCACGGCCGGTATTAGGGTCAGGCCGAATTAAATAGGACGAAAGATCTGTCGGCCTTTTCTGCCCGAACGACGAACCTTTCTAGTTTGCGGAAGGAAGTTATTACGCGAAGTTTTCAGTGATTCGTTTTGGGGTTGGATTGTGTTTCAATTTATATTCAAGGCTCCGAACGATTTCAAAACAATCTTTTAAAAATGTAGTAGGTAGTTAAGTTAGGAAAAATACCAGATAAAGATTAGGTACATGAAGAACAATGACTTAGACTTAAGCGATACTTCTAATCTGAATATTTAAATAAGTAGATAGGCATATTTTATGCTAAAAGTGAGATCTTTATTGAAGGGATTCATTTCAATCAGACCGCAGTGTTGTCAAGCAAAGGTATTCAATTTTGTTTCCACACGAAAAAATAAGTAGAAAATAATAAAAGACGAGATATTATTATATATTTTATCATTATTAATGATCTACAACTGTCTCTGACATTATTTATGACGAGTCCACAAATCCCATTTGATTTATTTTTTATTACGAAGATAAGTGAAATATTAGGGACATACGTAGGTACTTTCAAACTCCATCTTTCAAGAGTGTTTTATGAAGGCTTAGGTTCTGTGGTAGAAAACTAATGTTAAGGGATTACTTTGTTCGCTGCGAGGGCTATCGTTCGAGCGTAGAGAGAATGAGTTCTCGGGTCCTGTCAGTTGTACTCAAACGAATACGTATTTTTTGCGAATTTGATTGTTATTATTTACTAGCTTTCACCTGCGGCTTCGCCCGCGAGGAGTTAAGAAATTATCCCACGGAAACGAATTACCGGGATAAAAAGTATCCTATGTTTAACATATATCCATTTTACTTATATAAAAAAAACGGCCAAGTGCGAGTTGGACTCGCGCACTGAGGGTTCCGTACAAACCTGTAGGTATAAAAGTTCACACGCGTTCATGAGGAAAGGGGTAAGTAGTAAGTTTATAATTATTAAAAATATTTTTATTACATGATGTAACTAAAAATTTACGGTTTTCGCAATTTTTCCTATATCTGTGCTCTACGACGTTGCTTCGTACCAAAGTTCAAGATTCTGAGTACACGGGAAGTACCCTGTAGATTTTAATTCCCTTGCAAGTGTCGTAAATTTGCGGAAATTTGCGGCATAAATGGCTGTATCTTTTGATGGCGTTGGCTTAGAAGTTTGATTTTTTCACAGCTCCAAGGGACGGTAAACTTGAGTATTTCATATTAATTCTAGCTATTAAAGTTTCTAATAATATAATTCTAATAATGAAATAATATAAACTTACTTTCGCATTTATAATATTAGTTAGGACTACAATTCTCATTCTCGTAGAACTTTACTGTTTGAATTTTTTTATTTTTTTAATATTGTCTGACTTTTGTGTGACTTTCAAAGTTGTTTATTGATAATTTAATTGGCGGCACAAAGTAAAAGCTCTCTTAAATTTTATAATTCAAACTCAATCAAAAAAGCTTTTTTTAACAAAATAAAATTTAAGTCATATCTTGACAACCGTCAAAAGTCATAACGTGACAAAACATAACAGATCAAAAAACACATTAAAACGGATTATTTAACCTCTACGACTTTTGTGAACTGTTGTGTTTTTTCTAGCCTTTTCCATTGAACATAACAAATTGGATTTGTACAAATACATTCCAACTGACTGATTTTAAAAGTAAAAAGAGCATCTGTGGCCCCATGAAAATGTGGCCTTCTAATTTACAACATGTACCATTTCACACGTAAGTCCACTTTCATGGCTATAGACCAAACTAGGTTTAAGTTCGTTAAGTCCCAGTGAAACTCACTTCGAAGCACTTGCCTCCTCAACTTTCCTAATTAGCCTAGTTTTAACCTTGAAACGTCACATGAGCTGGCCAAAATTAAGCTGCTTTCATTCAATAACACCGGGGAACGAAATTAACATATCAAGGTGAATATATGCTTAAACTTTAACACAATTTGCAAGTCGATTCTGTAAAAATCTCACCGTGAAAGCTTGCGTGGCTGTCAGTGTCATTCCGTCTTGGTCAATCACTAGCATTTGTGGCACTGACAGCTCACTCCACGCTCACTTCACCTAAGTTTTCACGGTGAGATGGTTACAGAATAGCACTACTGTTCCTCTTGACGTTGCCAATTTTGTGTTGTGTAGGTTTATCATTTACTTTTATTTAGATTCTACCAGGTATAATACAATTTGGAAATACTTCACGTTGTCTACTTCTTCTGACTTATCTCTGCGTTTTCTGGCACCAAATGTTTCTAGAACTCTAAAGTCTCCTGGGAAAGATATGACTGTTTATACAACGTGTCGTGTTGCATCCTCGTCAAATTTCAGGAGGCTGTTATGAAAGATACAAATAATTACATAAAATTACAATACTTGCTCAATAATTAATACATACTTTTATTTTTGTTATTTAAGTTTGACACTTTCAAAGAACAGAATCGCCCCGCTGCGTATGCGTATAGGCAATGTCGAACGGCTATGTCGCATAAAAGGGCAGTTACAGTGCGGTATCACACGGGCCGCGTTTTAACATGCGCGTTCTACACAAGTCGATTTTCGAAAATCAGAAAAACCAAAAAAATAACTACTTATTTTATTATTGATTCGTGTCGAGAATCATTAGCATAGTAACCTCCTAGAATTTGACGAGGATGCAAAACGACACTTTGTATAATCACACCTTTCTAGAAAACTATCCGCATACTTACCAACTACCAAGTTACGAGTACCTATTCATAGAACCTATCTGTATATATAACAGACAAAAGTAACCTACCTTGATCAGATCAGCTTTATCACCTACCTCTAAAAAGAGGCATACTGACGCAGCCAAGTAAGACAAAAACACTTACAGCACCAAACAGCCGCGAGTAGAAAAAGCAGATGAGCGTCATGGGGATAGCGTAGCTCCACACGAAGATGCAGGCGACGAAGACCTTCGTGTCCTGGTCTTCCGTGAGGAAGTCGAAGGAGCAGGTGGTTAGGAAGCCCTCTGCAATAAAAATGTAAGTGAAATATGATTGATTTAGAGGGATTGTGGCTAAAGTAGGGAAATTTTATAAGTATCTAAAGACACATTGAATTAAAGTACAAGATGGCTATCCATATTAATTATATTATGTTGGTAGATCTTATTGATTGATGAATGTCGATGGATTCATTGTATTAAGTAGATTTTATGATGAAGGAATGGTGATGGATGATCTTTTGTGGATCTTGAATACATAGCAGTTGTAAGTTCGAAAAATAAGGGTTTCAGAAATTGGGTAATTTTAAAGGACAACTCTTTTATTAATGAAACTATGATTCCCATTATTATGTGATTTACAACAAATATTGGAAAGCTTTGAGGTTACTGAATGATTCAGTACTTCTTCTCTGTAAACCATTATGAACCACATTTATTTCCATTTCTTTCATACTTCATCTTAATGCGTATGTTTATGACTAAAGCCCTTAGCACTTTCACACTCCTAATAAAATTTTAAACCGATTACTCATCGAATTACAATCGTCCGTTTGCTCCAAGACAATGGCGATAATCTCCTGATTTCAACGGATGCGTGCAATTTGTCGCACAATTGGTGCACTTAATCAGCCGTTTAGGACGGAATTATGTGTGCGCGTTGGCGCGAAATGCATGTTTCGAATACAACAGTGTGCAATTGGATTTAGAACGCGATTGGAAATTCGTACTGGCAGCATATGTATCTACTGACATGTCCACGTTTGCAGATTTATTGATATTGTTAGAAGAGAAAAACATAGGATTGTTTACAATATCTATAACGTGAATTAAGTCAGTGGATATAGCTTCTCGTAGTTTCATCATCTTTCTCCTACTTAACCAAATGTGTGTCATCTTGGTAGTCCCCTCCTTCTAGCCATATCATCTTTCAAACAGGCCATACATCGTTTTCTTGGTCTTCCCTACTCATTAAGTTTCATCAACTTTATCAACAGTCCACAGCAGTGGACGTCTTTTTTCTGAAATTATGATCTCATCATAATTTCAGAAAAAAGACGTCCTCTGCTGGACAAAGGCCTCCCCCAAGTATCGCCATTTTGTGCTTCTCGCATCCAGCGGATTCCTCTTCTCGATTAGGGACTTAATTGAGTAGGTTGCATTGGCTTTGCTAATTTGCTACTTAGTAAGTAAGTACGTTCTCGTTTTACGAGCCAATTTAGTTCAGTGTGTCACGATTAAAAGTTTGTAAGGAAGACGATTATATGTTCAGTTCATCCGACGCTCATTTCGTCTTAGTTTCAATTTTTATATGGGAATTACGTAAAACACTGTGTATTCATGCTAATCGTGCCATATTATACACTTATAACTCACTGAAAACCAATTAAAACGCAATGTCCAAAATTTCATTTAAAAAATCACATATCAAACAAAAAAAAACAACAAACATCAACAACAAACAATCGTTAAATTAGTTATTGGAAAAATCACAATCAACAAACAATCCCGGCGCAATACACAGCTGTCAAATAAAACTCAAGAGTTACTCGGCTAACGCCCGATCCCGATTCCACTTAGTTCCACAAAATGGACACTCAATTTCAAAACAATTTGTCGCTAGCGTCGAAGTCAAGAGTACGAAACGTCAAAATCCCAATGTCGATCGATCGGAATTGAAATACAGAGTACGCACCCAGACCTAATCTTAAATGAAGGGCACAGGGGAAAAACAATATGCGATGTCACATTTATAAATTAGTAATTATGGCAAAATCGTTAAGTTCAAATGTGGTACAACCAAAAGCCAAAACACACTGCAATAACAGGCAAGGTCCCGGAGTTAATCTTCAAGCTATAGTGTACCTTTTTTTAATTATCAAAAGTGTATTATGTGATTTTCTCAGTTCAGTATTTGTGACATTCCATGTTTTCCCTCTGCGCCCTTCAAATATGATTAATTGGGATACGATCCGGACCCAAACTTCTGATATAAGCGTCGTCAAAGATTACATTCCGATTGATAGAGGCCAATCCTACTGAATCTTCAATGCCGGCTGATTAATGTTAGCCTATTTGGCGTCGAAACTACCGTCTTTTGATTTAGGATCTAACGATTTGCAATCCTAAGCAGTAAGTTTGAAATAGTAAAAACTGGCTCTAAATCTGGTCTAAAATTACATTTTCGAATTCAGAATCGCAACCGTTTTGAAAATGGTACATACTATTTTCCTCCGCCAGTCTCGCACATGAAGTAGGCACTTACTTCTCATACATACTCCTAATACATAAAAACTTTATTTCGCGATACTTTTTGAGTGGCCTGGCTGGGACTACCAAATGCTTGACAGAAGTTTTCTCTGTTGTGAGCAACAAGCGACCAAACACAGGGCTCCGCGGGGTACTGCTCCACCTCGACAACGCGCCTTCGCACACCGTGCTCCAAACGAGGAACTTACTGGACAGCACGCTGGTCAAACTCCTGGGTCACACTCCTTACAGCCCTGACCTAGCACCGTGTGACTTCATTTTATTCCCGAAAATAAAAAAAACAGAACAAAGGGATACAATTTTCGTCGCTGGAAGATGCGTTGTCAGCGTTCGAGCAGGCTGTAAACTCCGTCTGTCCGTCTGTCCGTTACGGGCGGACCGGAAAAAGTGTTTCGAAAACTGGTTCAGACGAATGAAACTTTGTATAGAGGCTAGTGGAGAGTACTTTGAAAAGATTGAATTTAAAAAAAAATAACTGTAGAACTTCTATTTTTATTTGCTCAATACTTTCTCAGTACGTGAGACACGCACATTCCACATAGAATTTAACTTAAACTTGTGGCAAAAGTACCTTTATTTGAACAAACAAACATTTAACCCAGAATCGGCTTTTCTAAGAAAACGGTCCGTTTCCCATTTGAAACGAACGTTTTAATATTTGCGACTCCCATTATTTATTAGTGTCTAATTTATTCGCGACTGCTTAATGAATGGCTTCCGATGCTGATATTTCTTTTTAATTGAATATTTAAGAGATATTCATTAAGACTACCGAGTTTTTATGAATGTTTGTTTATTGCTTGGTGGTGTGTTTATAAAGATGTCTCTTGGGTATCGTTGATATGTCTGTGGTTGTATAATTTTGAAACGGTCAGAATATGGCATACGAGTTTTAAAACACGATTTTTTTATGTTTCTATGGTTTGATAGGTGTACCGATATCATATATTAGTCAGATTATTCCTAGCCAGTTAGAAAACATCTGTTTAAAAAAAATCTATCATACGTATCTAGAGCAGCCACGGTAAAATTTAGGACCAGATTTGTTCAATTTAGCCAATGTTCTTTGCAATCAGGACCCCCGTTAATCGCAACGCAATTTTTTTTTTTAGTAAAACGGTCGCGTAACTTGCTCAGTAAAGCACAGCGTCGCAGGAAATTAGGGGTCCAAAATTTTGGAGTCGTGTTTTGAGATAATGCCTGCTTAGTACTCGTTAAGTATTATGCGAATAGAAGATGTTGAAGAACATGTGTGTGTGGGTAATGATGATAGAAGACCTAATGACAAAAAATAAAAGAGTAGGTATGCGCAGATGGTTTGGTCATGTTGAGAGTATTAATGAAAGGCAACTAACAAAAGGTATTTACGAGGCAAATGTGAGTGGAAACGCCGAGAGAGGACGCCCCAGAAGGACATGTAGTGACCTTATTGGGGATGTTCTTCAGAAAGGTCAGGTGCGTAGTCCTCGCAACTGGCGTACGTGTATGTGTCGATGTCGAATTAGTACTTACCGGGTACATATCGTCCCCAGATCTTGAGAGAGGGCAAAATGGTGAAAGGTAGTGCCCAAAACCAGGTGAAGGCAATCAATATGAACGCTTGCACTCTGTTTATCCTTCCGTCAAGTGGGCAGGAGATCGTCCTAGGAGAAATCGAATAAAAAAGTTATTATTTGAAAAAAACACAGTTTCGAGCTGTTTTGTCATCAACCAGACACAAATTCAGACTCCGGGCTGCTATTGAGAAATGCCTAATAGAAAAACCCAATACCAAAACTTGTGGCCGTATCTACACCCTCACATGTGAAATGCATAGAAAATCCCGACATTAAACTTTGGGAAGTTTCCCACCAGACACGACACGAGGATGCGTGGATTTTACACCCTGTTCCTAATGCCTCTATAAACTAACATAAACTTTAGTTTATGTTAGTACCTTTCCCCACCAGGAAATCGAATCCTGTATTCCATGTTCAGCATTCACATATGCGACCACTACAAAAGCAATGATCGAAGCAGTCAAATCAACAAGAGTTTATTCAATGTATTTGGTACAGTGGTAATGGTGATAATAAAAATTATGTAATTTCTAAGAAGGCGTAGTAAAAATGAGATAATCGAAAAAATCTGTTAAATCGATGTAATTATGAAGAAGATACACGCTTAGAAAAAATTTGGAGGGGATTATTCCCGTCCTTGTCGCGTGGTACGGACAATGCAATGGGTATGAAGTTACATAGTCGTGACGTCACTTCTACGATAGCGCTGTCCTTGTCTAACACTTATTTTAAAACGTTAATAACTTGGCAATTTTTTGCTTTTAGACTTTTTATAAAATTGTTTGGACTATGCGGAAATAAATTTTTTTTGAGATAAAAAAAAAAAAAAAACATCATCCCTATTGAGCTGTAGGCGAAAAAACTAAGTCAGTGAATGGTGAATCATCACTCCAAATATCTGGGACGTTGAGCTCTTAGCCGTTATGTGCTGTTCAAGCTATAATAAAATGTCTAGACTCGTTCAAGAACTTTAAAAACAATATTGAAGTAAGTAGTCCCTATGCGGCGGAAGGAGAATCTTAACAACTTCAGAAAACCCAAACCCAAATCGATTGCCTGAAAATAACTAATTATGGAATTATATTGCTGATTCCGGTTTTTTTTTGTTTACTATTTGGAGAACCGGAGTAGGATTAGAAGTGAAACCTATTATTTTGAAGTGATAGTCGGCTAATAAGGCTTGTAAAGGTTTCAAGATACCTCAATCATACAAATTACTAGTTAAAAATATTTTTGGGTTCCGCACCTTATAAGGAAAAATGGAACCCTTGTTATTCTTATTTAAGCATCGCTAATACTAAGATAGCCTTTTGGCCTCGGAAGGACTTTATTTTCGTTTGTGTGTTTAGTTTAGTTTGTGGATATTCCTGTGCGAGTCACAATAAATACTTTTTCTGTATTTCTTTATCTAATTTGCTTCTATTTTATGAAAGTTTACAGCAGTTCTATATACTTCTAAGATCTCTCTCGTACCTGACTGACAGTTTGTCACAGAAGTGACTTTAAGAAAAACATATCTATGACTCTCTGGAGAAAACACGATATTTCACTCCAAGCCACTTACTTGTATCTATCAAACGCAATGACAGCGTTAGTAATAGCTCCTCCAATCCCGGATAAGGAACCCAGCGCAGCATATATATCGCATCCCAGCTGGTAGCCCAACATCCGCTGGTAAAACGAATTTAGGATGAGTAGAGGCATCTCCATCATCATCGTCAGGTCGAAGACTGCCAGGTTGATGACGAACATGTTGCTCGGGCTGCGGAGGGATTTTGAGCTGTGGAGGGAACACAATTTGATTTTATTGTACCAGAAAAGAGAGCTGAGCGGAGCTGCTAGAGCAGTGGTGTCCCAGTGGTAAAAGCCGCGACTTACGAGTTGTAGGCCGTAAGTTCGAACCCAGACAGGCGCTTTACTTTGTGTAAATTATTTCATCATCACTGCTCTCAAAACGGTGACAGAAAACATCGTGAGGAAACCGGTATGTCTTACAACCAAAAATTACCAACACGCGTGCCCGCGTGGTGGATAACGACCCACTCCTTTTCACAGAGAGGCGTACCAGAAGAATTGGAAACTATTCTGGTGCTTTACCGGTCAAACTGTATCCTTTCAATAGATCTATTGCTATAAAATAAAAATCTAAAAAACATCCCTTTACACATAACGGGGTGTTAAAAGACACTTAACGAAGCCGAGAGTCACTTTTACTCTCCGTAGTTGTACCTATATTTTTTTTGTACGAGATCATACCTGAGAACCTTCTGCTTACGGAGATATTTCAAGTCGAAATTCCAACTTTTACTGACGTTTTTAATGATATAACAATACATTATATACCCCCATGACCCCTGTGCCGTTGCATGCACCCATAAGCACAATGTTTTACGTGCGTTTCATAACGCACTACCGCAAACACCAAACCACACCAAAATTAAATTCGTTTCCCAACAATTATTTGTGCAATGTTACTTAGTTTGATGTATAGGATGCGTAGTTGACGGCTATTTCAAAATCAAAATCAGAAGTCATTTATTCAAATTAGAATGAGAATCAGCACTTTTCGAACGTCAAAATGACATAAGACAGTCCCCCAAAACGCCCGCCCATCACCACTACCTATTGCTTTAGCTGGGAAGAAGAAGTGACGCAACAAACTCCCCAGCAGCACAGCTCTCTGTTCGGTTAGAAGAACTGAATTATATACAATTGTATGGAATTACCAAAACATTAAATTAAATTAGTTGCCATACGTAAAAGCCTTCAGGCCTAAAGGGCATGGCAGCTTACATATGCAATATTGAATAATGTACAAACAAATTAAATAAATGAATCATAAACTAGGACCATCAAAGTAAAATAAATTAACAGAACAATTACTGTAACAATAATGAAACCATAGACAGCAAGCATTTGATGGGTCTTTTTACACCCTGTTAACTCGTCATATTTTCCTGAACTTGTTTTGTCACAAATTGTTTTTTATTTTCTTAGTATCCGCACCACACGTGAATTTCCATGATGGATATAATAATTTGTGTGTACGGACCGTTACTGTACTTTTTGTATTCTCTATTTAGCCTTGTTGATTAGGTAAGTCTTGTATCACATGTACAACACGATGTTTTCACAAAGCTCAAAACCCTAATTTCCGTAAAGTCCATCAACCCCATAATCCAACCAGAGCGGCACAATATAGATTGACCTGTAAACAGACATAGATTGGACTGCTAGTACACGCTGCGACAGAACCCAATCTACGCCGACTACATAATAGCAGGGCGGCGTACAAATCCGGCGTGAATAACGTTAATTACAACCGATTAACTAGATTGTTTCCCTGATTCCTAAGTGTCCGGTTTCAATTCGTCGATTGATATAAAGTTACGCCAGGAATTTGTATCTAAACTCTTTATATTTGAAAAAGGGTGCGAAGGAAGGGATTTTTTTGTGAGATTTTCCTCTTTGTGAAATACGTCACATGTTACGTCTTAGGTTTTATGTGCTTCACGGTTTTTTGTTGGGCGGATTTTCGACGGTTAGAAGAAGTGTACGTTATACGAGTGAATGAATAAAAACTTTTTTCGTCAAACTTTCTGAGTGGACTGGTACTTTCGTTTCACGCTCTGTAAGAAAATGCATTTGTTGGGTCTTTGGCAGTCACTGTAAACTCTAGAATCTATGTAGGATGTTGTATAGTTGTGGACTAGTTAAACACCCAAAAGCTTACGTACATTGAGTGAAAATACATAACTTCTACATTATTAACCTATAAAATTGTATTCCTCTTACAAAATATCCAACAAAATCGAAGACAGTTAAAAGCAACTACTATAGAGAAGTTCAAGAAATATATTCGTATATAAAACGAGATAACGACTAGATGTGAATTTATACGCGCAGTTGCGGGAGACACAATCAATGCAGAAAATGTACTGACAACCAAAACATTGGGTATGCAGCAAGATATAAACATGTACGTCAAAGTGTATGTAGCTAACCGCCAATATTACTTTGTGACACCAAAGAAGCATGTGTTTCTTGTAACTATCCGCTTAGAATCTTAGATAACGAGACGAGTTATGTCAAAGTCTATTAATTCACTTAATCAGCCCACTAACGTGGTTATCATGTAGTAAGCTGCCTTCATACATATCTTTCTGTTGACTTATCTTCAACTTAAAGTTGGAAGAGTTTATAAGTTAGGAGTTTGCAGTTGTATTTTGTCAGATAATGGTGTTCTGGGCCATGTAAATAGGAGCGATGCATGGGATCGCTGTATGGTTTTGGCAACGTATAGGATTTATTTCTTGCTTAGTTGAGTCTTATCGAGTTTGGTCTCGAGAAATGTGGTGGAGTTCGCTATAGAATAAGAATTTAATTGATCGATTGTTTAAGCAAGTTTCTTTCAGAAGGAATTTTAAACAACAGGATTTTTATTGGGCTTCTTATAGATTTTCAATTAATAGTGGCTTCCATATTGAATAAATCGACTTATTAGGTTGGTACTGAAATGTCCAACATCCTGTACACGTCTCCAACGTGGTAATCAATGCCCGTTTCTACCTATACGAAGAGAAACAAAACCCTTTGAAATATAACACCGAAAATAAACTAAGCAGAATGTGTGTCACGGTGTGAGGGACAAAAAGCGAGGTTTTTGGATCCGGACAAATACTAAAAGGGTCATAACCGGCTTGATTACACCAGTCTTAAGGATGTGAGCTCAGGAAGTTCCGTTAATGACTCCCCTAATGAGACACAACTTAATGCAAAGAATGTATAGAAGAAAGGCTTTACTTGGTTTTGTTTTGTCTTTACAACGCTAAGAGGTTTTTGAAGGCGTGCGCACGCTAAGATTTCTTTTGATTTTTGGCGAGTTTATAGACAAAATTCGCGGTAGAATATACTAAAATACTCTTCATTGTGCACAAAAAAATTACAGATATAATTGTTGAGTTTGTACATAGGCACGAAAAGTCATTTGTACTGTTTGCACAGCCATGGTCCATCCAAAACTAGAACTGTTGAATGGTTTAATATCAAGTTTAAAACAAAAGGGCCTTTTCCGACAAACAAGACCTTTATGAAGCAGTAGGATCTACTCCATACAACACGAAGATTAATCTTGTCAAATGTGTTTGTGTTTCACCAAATTTCTTGATTGCTTAGTTATAAGCAATCAATAAGTTGACGCTCGGAAACAAACAAACTTAAATTGCTTTACAGTAACTTCAGTGAATCCTAAACTGTTTCACTTCATACGTGAATAAATTATTGTAAATTACAGATTTGTTGCTTTTGAACACATAAACGTAATCCAGATGATTAAAAACAGCCTTCTTTACATTTAAAGATGGCGTCATCTAGCGAAATCGTGAATGGAATACTCGCTGTCTACATGTAAATGATTCGTATTTCAAATCAAAATGACATTAAACGTCAACAAAAGAGCCAATCAATTCTCAACAAAACGATTCGTCTTTGGAAGCCGAAGTAAGTAGATCTAACGAATAAGCATTTGCAAAACATAAAGATGTATAGTCAAAAACATCGTAACGGCCTAAAATCTCGGCAACAGCGCCCAGTGACACAGATAGCAGTAAAACGACCAAGATAAATATGGGGCAGACTGTACTGGAAGCTACGCGAAGGGTAGCGAGGGATCGCGATATCCGCAAAAATCCTGTCCAGAAAGAGATGGAGGATGACAATGGCTGTGAGATAAGCTCTGTATGGAATCTCTATGTGTCCATGGAGTTTCTTGCCTGTTATTCTCCATAAGTACCTACTACGCTTTGGAATGGGCAACTAGCTTGCTATTTCTGACTGACCGACTCCTTGACAAATCAAAAGTGCCTGTAAATGGTTTAATTAAAATAAATGCTTTGAGTTTGAGTTTGTAAAGACTGTTTTAAGTAAGTACCTATATGAGATTTTTCTTACCTACAAAAAAATAAGAAGGTACTAAAAAGGGACGGGGTAGGACATCATTTGCGTTTCCAAAGCCCAATGAAATCAACTCAGCCTATTGCAGTCCACTGCTGGACATAGGCCCCTCCCAGGCTGCGTCACTACACCCTGTCCTCCACCCTCGGCATCCTTCATTCTTGATTTTATCCTTCAAAGAAATTTCGAGTATAGCTCGCTCCATAGCGCGCTGAGCGATCTTGAATTTGTAGATCAGTCCAACTGTTGGTATCCACGTCTCAGCGCCGTATGTCATAACTTCTCTCTGAAGTACGTCTTCAAACATTGCGGAATAGGCGACGAGAAGACTTGACGAAGTTTCCCAAACGCTGCCAAACCCGACCGGATCTTTCTGCTGATTTCTTTCTCAAAGTTGTGTCTACCGAACTGGATGACTTGCCATAGGTAGACATACTCCTTAACAATTTCAAGAAGCGGCCTTCGGTTTGGATTGGGCTCGGCAAGACGTGTGAAGTGTGTCTAGACAGACTGCCTTGTTGGTCTAGTGTTTGCAAGAGCTACTGCTGAGCATGAGGTCCTGGGTTCGATTCCCAGGTCGGGCAAAGTGTTATTGGTTTTTCTATTTAGAATTTCTCAGTAGCAGCCCGGAGTCCGGATTTGTGCACGGTTGATGGCAATAGGCTCGCCCCCTATTACATGGAACTCAAGCATAACTGCCGAAATGTGGGTGTGTTAGGTACACCTCTGCCTAACCCTTCTGGGATCACAGGCGTGATGTTATGTTATGTTATGTTACGGGATTTAGAGCCAGCAAGAAGCAAGTCATTCAAGTCGAATACACTTCTTCCTTACCTTTATTTTCATGAGAAAAGATATGAAATCCGTAACTAGGGTAAAATAAAGCTACTGAAAGCTGAAAATCTCATCTTACAATGGAATAAAACCCGCTACAAAAAACGTTAGTCGGCGAACATCAGAAACGTTTTCCGAACTGGTGGAGAGTGCGGAGCGGTTTAGAACTTTTGCTCCTGACACGCTCTCTAGATCGCAACCGCCGATGGCAATGGCGGATTTTATCGTACGGATTTCTGTTTATATTGTTTATAATCATCATTGTTCACAGTTCAGAGAGTTCTTGTCAATTGCTTTGTTGATGGGCTTTTCTTTTGTCGTTATAGATTGTCGGTTAATAAAAGTAATTTACAGTAATATGTTTGCGACTTTTTTCTTTTATAAGTTATGGAAAATAGGTAGAAATTGCTTAGAAAATATTCAGGGATCAATAAGATATGTTTCGACGTAAAATAAGTACTCGTATAAAAGGATTATCTGGAAATGGTGTCAGGTTTTTTGACAAGTTATAATTTATCATACATAATTAATTTCTCAGTAGCAGCCCGGAGTCTGGATTTGTGCCCAGTTAATGGCAATAGGCTCGCCCCCTTATTTATTACATGGGACCTAAACATAACTGGCGAAATGTGGGTGTACTATAGGTACACCTCTGCCCAACTCTTCGGGGAAACAAGGCGTGATGTTGTGTTGTGTGTAATATTTATTTCTAAGATTTTTGCTTGAAGGAAAAGAAAATCAAGGCTCCGCTCAATATTTCTACATATCGAGAAAAGTTCTCGACCGAAATTGCTAAAACTGCTGCGTGAAAGTATTCCACTGACTTTCTTTCATCCCTTTTTAGTTCAAACAGTGAATTCAATCGACTGTTTCAATTCTCTTAAGCAAAACTGTTCAAATCGGCTCAGTTCATAGTATCGTATCAATTGCCTCAATCAATCTACCCAAACGTTTACTAATTAATCCTCATATAATTAACACACTGTAAACCAAATTAACGACCACACATTAATCGTCCCTAAGCACACTTATAATTCAGGTTAAACGTTTACATTTCGCTAACTTAAACTTAATTCCCCAACTTGTCACCGTTTTGTTCGAAGCAAGCCGCCATCTTGAATCTTGATGCGTTCGAAACTTAATTAAATCGCCGAAGACGTCAGTTTCACGAACGGATCGTCAAATTGTTCCACGATATTAATTTGGGATTCGCTTTTGCATTTTAAATCGAATAATAAAGGGTTGTTGGCTGCTTCGACTATCGGACGTTTAGAGGACATCGCTTACTTATTTTAAAATGTTAAAAATAAATATAGAGCGATTATGAGCGATTATGATATTATGAACATTTTGATAAATTTAAAATCTGACAAAGGTAAGTCAGGTTGTGATTTTCAGAGCTCATCGTTGCAATATTCTTTCCGATAACATTGATATTTCGTTCTGAGTTATTCTGATTTCGTTAATTTTCAAGAAACTTTTCGAAATATACAAGGACAAGAATATTGTAACGATGAGCTCTGAAAATACGTTCTATCGAAAAATATTGAAGGACTCTGCAAGGACAAGAAATGATTAAACGTCGCTAAGACCGTTTTTACGTAACATTATATAATAGACGAGAGTTTTTCTCAGGCTTAGACCCTCTGGGTAAAATCGGAAACGCGCCAATTCATGGTCACGGTTGAATAATCTGGCCCTGCGTTTTCCAATGAACTCGTGACCGTTTAGCGAAGTGAACCATGGGAAAAGGGCCACATGTTGGAAAACACTGTAGCTAAAATAATATGGGATTGAAAATATGCAAAAGTTGGCAAATATATTAAGATTTGACGATCCAGGATAAAAAGCCTATGTCCTTACTCAGGTAGTCTATCTGTGTGCCAAATTTTATCCGTTTAGTCGTTTTGGCGTCAAAGCGTAACAAACTAACAAACTTACTTACTTTCGCATTTATAATATTATAAGTAAGGAAGTGAGGATCGAATTTCATTTTCAATTAAATGAAAGAAAGTTTAAAACTCATGTTAAAAAAACACTTTGTAATCAAGCATATTACAAATTAGAAGATTATATCCTTGTTAAGAATGCTTGGAAACATGCTGGTCCTGCTCCATAGGACAATCTCTAGATTCTATACAATCTCTAGAGATCTCTAGGCTAGACAAAATCATACTATTTGCTTATTGTATTGTATATTTGGTTATTTTTACTTTACTCACACACTGTATTATTCCAAGTTAATATTTTAGGAAAATCATATATTTTTACAATTGTTTGTAAATATGTGAGCACAATGTACCTATCACGTGATTAATTTATATACCTTTGCTTTATTTTTTTTGTACCAATAGTGGTATAGTATTTTTATTCTTGGTGCATCGTCTTCACATATAGAAATATAATTAATGTATACAAAATATTGTAAAACATTTTAAAAGAGTAACGGTGGAGTTTCTTGCCACTTCTTCTCCATACGAAACTACTTTTTGGAAGTGGCGCCTAGAATCAGTTCTATTTTTAATGTAAATTTTGACGTTCAAAAGTGCCTTTTTATGGGCCTATTTGAAATAAATGCTTTGACTTTGACTTTGACTTTGACATTTTATGGTCAATTCTAGCATGATCGGTTGTTGTTATTTTGGGCACCCAATCCCAACAGTTAAAGTGGACATAGAACTTTCCGATCGGAGATATGATCGAACGTCAAAAGTAAAGACTTTCTACTCACGTGCCAAAAATCCAGATGACGCAGCCGTTTCCCAAAATTGAGGTGACCATCAGAATGGTGTAAATAAGTGCCAGGACGTAGTGCCAGTACTTGTTGACTGCGGGGAAGTTCCTCCAGTGATCGTGAACCATGTCCTGATGTTCTTCGGGAATGTTCCAGCCTAGCATGTGCTCGACCACCTCCTTGGACACCCTGGTGGAAAAAAAGTTAGAATCGATGCCATTGAGGTTTGAATGTGGAATTCCTGGTCACTTGACATATATTTTATGATTACGACTTATTTTAGTGTTGCGTTTAATTTGTAGAAGTGAAACATGTTTTTGACAAGTCTGAAATACCTGTTTTTTGCGTCATTTTTTTAATTAGAATTTCTATGTTTAACTAATTATGATATTACTCGTCTTAGGAGCCATAAAACCTGTTTCAACCGATAAAAATAAAATATTTATAAAAATACTAGACATGAACCGATTATTAAAGTACCTGTAGTCGATATTTTACTAAAGTAATTGAAAGCACTACGATTTTACTTAAAAAGAGGCTCTTTTACAAATTAATTGTTGATGAAATTGAGCAAATTAATGAAAAGCAATACTAACATTTTTAGCGGGTAAGCCATGGGCCCGATAACATCCGTATAGTTCGTCGCCATCTTGAATGCGTTTTTGAACAAAATGGCGGAAAAATATACTTGAATTACTAGTGTTTCATGGATTAAATGGAATAAAGAATTTATTTACAAAATTAAATGTTTTATGACGAAGTGAGTAGTCCGACATCCAGTCGCTTCTCACTTGTGGTTTGTGCTCGGTGCTGCTCAGTTTTATATCGTTCCAAATAGTGCGTGCCGGTTAATTCCTTAATTCAATAAAATAGTAAAGCTTCTTACTATTCGGTCAAGCGTGAAACACATCGTGCCATTTGTTCTCAACCTGTTTCCATTGTTCAGATTTATTCGTTTTTCCTTCGGAAGATCAAAAAAGAAGTTAAATCGTTTAAATTTGTTGTCTAGAAATAATTAAAATAATTATATTTCAAGAGATGTCGAATTTAAGCGTTCTTTATCAAACTACACATAAATTGATATACATTTTTCTGGCAGATAATATTACTTAGGTACGAGTATATAAGTACTTACTTCCCATCCTTCATCGATTTCTGGTCAAACTACGGTACTTCTTGTTTTGGTTTAGCAAACGCTTAACTTGCTTCTGATCTTTGAATCAGACTGTACGTCCGGGACAGTTTGTGTTTATATTGAGAGTTCTATTCGAGCCGAATGGGATAGCCAGGGTGAAAATTAGCATTAACAGGGGTGGCTAGGTAAATTCGCATAAGGAGCATAATTTATTTAAAGTTCTCTTTTCTCAGCATTTCTTGTCGTCGTTTCAGAACAGTCATACGATATTGGAACAAAACATAAGTTTTATAAATGTCTGTGTGACCGAGTTGTTCTTTTAAACTACGCAACGGATTTTGATGCGGTTTCCAAAAAATAATTTCGAGAATTTATTCCGGAATGTGTAATACATTAATAACAAACTTATACATATACAGGGTGCCCCGTAAGTAAGTGATAGGTCAGGTCATAATACTATTTTTTTTTGCAACAGGAGTAGACCGTCACAGGCAGTAGATTTTCTTGTTTTTTTTTTATGGCCGTATGTTTTAAAAAAGCCCATGAGAAGCATCTTTAAAAAAAGTTTTTGCTAGAAAATTGACATCTAGCTTAGCCTGAACCATACAATTTACGAACTTTCATAAAATTGAGCCGCTATTCCGGACGGAAGGTTTATAACATTTTGAGGAAAAACACTTTGTTCTTTCGTTACGAACTGCCTTTAACATATGTAACTAAACTGCTTTGAGATAAAGGAAAGCGTTGTAAGGTAGGTGCGAGCCATAAGTATGATAAATGTTAATAATAAAAATTGCTATAAAAAACCCTAGCACTCCACCAAATGATTATTCAAAAGCCTCAAACGACACAACAAACTTCAGTAGGTACTATTTTCCCATTACTGAAATAAGGGACCGTTCTTTATTCAAACGTTTCAAAATGGCGGCTGGATTACGAGCCGTCTCGTTCGCGCCAAGAATTCTCGCGTCATCGCAGGACAACGTGTCCGGAATTCGAGCCATTATGAGTAACCCGTAGTTAATCGTATGAGAGGGTAGTATGTGAGAAATTGAGAAATATAGTGAAGGCGTGTTAACAATTTTTAAAGGGAATTCGTAGTATTTAAATCCCGATAGAAGCGTTTGATTGAATGAACATTCTAATTGATGAGCTTTTTCCCAATTCTTCTTCTCTTCAAAATCGAAGACCAGTTTTAGTGAAATTAGTTTTAAAGATAAAGTTCTAATTTCAAAATGTAGATACACTGTAATCGGAATGCTTGGTGAAGTCTAAATGAAAGAGGGTCTAGATTTGTAAAACAATTAGTAAACATTGATTTACATTCATGTTGATACCATTAATCCTTCATTTATTTCAGTTTTAATCCTCTATTTTCCTTGCAAAACTTTCACAGGAATCTTCGCCGAAACCGAATATTTGGCTGAAATAGAAATCAAAGTTTTTGTCAAACACTACAAAGACGTTACTATGATAAGATGGCCGTTTATTGACGGCTTCTTTAATTATCTTTTTAAAAGGAAATTGGGGTAGGTCCGCCACTAATGAGGTCACTCGTTATAGGTTGGGACAAATATTTTTCTTTTTGCGGCCTCCGAGTGTTTATATTTGAGATAATTAAGGGTGAGAAATGAAGGCCAATTAGTTTGGAAAAGAACGGTTATTTGTATGGAATGAATTTATAAAGATCTACTAATGAAATGGGCTTAGCAATTGTAACATGACCGATCTTCATATTTTAATAGAATGTCTTTGCACGTTTGCACACGATGCGTATACTAGTCTAGTCTTTTGTTTTTTGGGATCAAATATTTGAACAAATATCATAGTTTTTTAGCCACAAAATCGTTAGGCAGACCAAAACAATAATCTAACAAAACCTGAAACTTTATAGGAACGGTATCGGTACGCAAATAATATTAAGACATTTAAATAATGGAAATACTCCACCAGACCTCTTACTTTTATACATAAGTAAAACAAACGTCTACATTACGCAAAGTAAAATAAGTTAGTCAAACTCCATAATAAAGGACCGGGGACCATACAATTACAACTTTTTCGTTGCATTGCATCTTTTGTCCCATTTTTTCGACCTTGCTAAAGAACTTTTCTTGCGTCTGTTTTCCAGATAAATACCTACTCTTTGCGTTTTAACTGTCATAGAAGTCTTAGGAATAAGGCACTTCATTTGGAAGCTAATGGTGGCGTGTCTGCCAGAATTTTGTGCGGGAAATCTTATTTGAAAAGGTTTTTCCTAGCTAACTTTGTCTAAATGCCCTAAATGGAGACGACTAGGTACTTATCTTTTTGTTTGGCCTACTTTATTACATTACTGGGCTTAACTTTCTTCTTAAAAAATATTCTAGCTTTAAATTTTCATACTGTTTTGGTTCTCCGAAATTTAGGGTGGCCTTAGGAGCAAAAAATTGTCTATAGTTTATCGATTGTGTTGCAATACAAAACCAGCCGACACAAAATGGAGCCATGTTTATGTAGGTTACTAAGTTACAATATATGTATAGCCGAATTATTGTATTGCTCTGGCAGAACGTTGTGTAGAGCAATCTGTTGTCATCGGAGCTTGAACACACGTTTTGAATTTATGATCATTGTGCGGTTTTCCACGTTATTATTATAATATGAATTGTGACATGGACTCGGATATTTAACTCATGATATATTTGGTGAATAACTTAACAACACGCTTAAATTTTAGCGTGTTGTTAAGTTCAGTACCTAGCTACGTAATAACTATGGTTTTTTGACGAATTTAATGTGTTAGCTGTTTCTTTGAATGAGCTCGAAAATATCAGCTGTCACAGACAAAGGGCTGCTATTGAGACAAAAATTACCATGTTTGTTGGTGGTCGTATATCTTATACAACGTTCAAATTCTCTTCTCTTCTTTTTCCCCTTCCAATATGTCATCAGGCAAACCTTTACGACGCCCATGAGAAGATACATACGGAGTTTATTAAATTGATTTTCTTTTCTTTTCCGGGTTTCCATCATTGGACGTTTGAATCAAAAACCTTCTGCTTCTCAGTCTGTTGACATAATTCTTCCCAAAGAAGAACTTCCCATTTGACGAACAGAGGTAAAATTTTCACGTTCTATTAGCAAGTAAAGTAACTACTTTAAGTTTCCCGCTTAGATAAGCAAGTAATATTGTAGATATATTGCGAGGCAGCGAGATAGGACCTAAGACATAGTTTCTAACTTTCTAAATAGAGTTTTGTTCCGAAGCGACCCAGTGCCGCCAACTATTATATATAATATGAAATGGTCGTGATAAATCTCTGGGACACACACTTGAACAAAATAGAAGGCATTTGTAGCTTTGTTTTATAAGTACACAAGGGCGGGGAGACAATTTTGGGAAATGTTTTGTGATATGTACCTAAATCAAGCAAAACTTGGGCTCAGCTCCGCTATCCACCTTTGCCATCATTTCAGTGGAAAACCGTCCACTGCTGGACATAGGCCACTCCCAAGCGTTGCCATATCGATCGATCCTGTGTTTTGCACATCATGCGGATTTTTGCGGCCTTCACAAGGTCAACAAATTTGCCATAAAATTTGTTATTTCTCATGTAGCTCAGGCTCACTAGAACGGTCAGCAGTCGAGTAGCTTTCTTTTGAATTGCTTCGAAAAGATTCGATTTATATTATGTAACTGCGGTATTAAAATTCAAGTTTGTAAACAGAATGAAATAAGGTTGCCTGCCCGCTTGTGCAGTGTGCAGTGCCAGTCATATTTACAGACGTTACAAAGAGCTGATCTCAAGATGAAAAGCTAGCCTTCTTAAAATATTTCTATAGGTGAAAACGAGATTGAAATCCTTACTATACAGGTTATTCAGTATAGGTCCAAATGCATTAAGTCTTTACATTATAATGGTGTAGGAACCTCTTTGATTTGTAATGGTAAACTTTCCACCAGTATTGTTTATTTCACGATGCTCCTGAAGGCTCGTTAGATATGCAAAGTAACATTCTTGTTTATCCTGATGGTACGCATAGTTTCTTGCGTCCGCGTCGAGAAAAATGGCTGTATTTTTCTTAAATAGTACGATCTTCAACTTATGGCCTAAATCAATTTATTCTAAAGTAAACATACTCTCACGAACTTCAAGGAATATGACCTCAAGGCAACTTTTTGGGTGGGAGTTTAAATTTAGACAAGTAAATATTTTTCTTAAGTTAGAAAGCTCTCCAACAAATAAGTTTCGGAACACCTGCCGCTATTGGCGAATTAATACAACTTTGATCACTTTTGCATTGTATATACATATTATCAAGATGGTAAACTTTGGAAAGAATGGAGTAGGAACTTATAAAGGTGGAGAAACAAGTCATGAGTCACAAACAGATCATCGTCCTTTAAAAAGGAAAAGAAACATAGAAAATTATGATAAATCGCAGCTATTGTGTTGCTACTCGGTCCTCTTCACCGTGAAGCACCTGCCATGAAGATTAAATATCTCCTCTTACAGCCTGGTGTAAACTTTGTTATTATTATAAAACGTCCTCCCGTTAAAAGCTAAACTTGGGATAGGGTATCAAATGTATGTTGTGCTTGAAGGGGTCTTTAGAAACAAGAAGTGCCTTTTGTACCCACCTTACTTTGCTATATTTGTTTCTTATATCATGTCGTTTGAAGAAACAACTTGAAAAGTTTCAGTTACTCATAAAACTGTTGATTATCTTGATGACCTGCTAGTTTAATGTGTGTCATGGCCATCACTTTGTTAAAAATATACTGTGAACTAAACAAGCAGCTACATGTCTTGTTTAAATGTTTGACAACATTATTTGGTCTACATTATGCTTTTAATTTAAAAGTACCTCTCAAAAATGTACTGACCGCAAAACGTGGACGGTTTTATGCAAGCAGGAACACAAAATATTACACCAATAGCCTTCTTTGTTCTTTTGTAGTCGCTCTGTCCTGTTTCTTAGACGTTTTACGAATTCCTTGCTCTAAAATCCCTGTTAATCTTCACATACATCTTGGCGGAATGTTGCGACGACAGTTGCCGTGTTTGTTTTACTTGGTTACTTTTTAGTTTAAAAATGTATTGTTTTATTAAATATCGACGGTAAAGTTTTCAGCGGGAATTGGAAGGATCATTTTAAAAAAATGTCCCTGCGAATTGTGTTTTGATTACTTCATCTTTCAGTACGAAAAATTACTTTGTTCACGTGGATTTCTGTAAAATACTTACACAATCTAGAAAAACAAATTCGAATTGTAAATCAAGAGAAACACTCTGGAACAGGTAGCATTAATCACAAAAAGAGCCAGATAAAAATCTTTTCAAAGAAACATAAACAACTGAAATTCCGATCCTCTTTCGTTTTGCACAAAAGTTTTTCATTCAAATGAAATATTTTGATCTGGAACTCGAGGAAAATATAAAATGTAGCCGTGGCTCGCAACTTTAACTTAGGAAAACAGGTCACTAAGGCGTTGGCATCTTATGCAGTACTGTAGGCAGAATTGCCCGAAAGATTATTGTTATAAAATATCAAGTACTTTTAGCTGTATAGTACTCGCTTCGGGGCCAGTAATAGGGCCTTCGGTTTGAAGTTTTGATCAACGCTTCAGAGCTTTTAGACTAGTTCGGGAAACTACCTCCTTAATTTGTAGTTTGAAAATAAATTTCTGCCGGAAAGAAGCTCAGCATTCAATGTAATCTGGGAGTTGCATTTGGACTTCGCGCACACTCGTTCAAATACTCTCTTATGATAGATTTCGGTCAAATTTAGATAAAAGTTAACCAAGCTAGATAAAAAATAGCTAATACATACAAAGCGAAGGTCTGTAATATTGAATAACACATTTATAATATTGATGAAAAGATAAAGAGAGATAAATACATTTATTTACCACTGACTTAAAGGCACACAACCCAACATATGATACTACAAGTAACAAAAAGAAATATAAACTAAGAAGTGTAAAAAGTCTATATTGCTTCATTAAATGTACATACTTTCATTCATGAACGCTTCTGAAATTAAGCGACACCAGAATTGCCATTCTTCTTTGAAGCACTCACTTTGAATCCTAGAAAGACCCAGAAATGAATTTGGGATTACAAATATGGTGCTC
Organism: Dasypolia templi; assembly: GCA_963555695.1. NCBI lineage: Eukaryota > Metazoa > Arthropoda > Insecta > Lepidoptera > Noctuidae > Dasypolia > Dasypolia templi. The sequence goes on along the minus strand of OY743151.1, from coordinate 21,932,797 downwards.
TTTTAGAAGTAACATTCAAGATTATGACGGTGAACGGTTACACCTAGGGGACCATAACATTCTAGATAGTTCGAATATAATTTAGATTTCCACTCTACACCACCACCACTGCTAAGAGTATCAGCACACGGTTTGACAAGACTTGAAATGATCTGCCAAACAGAGCAATTCAGTGTAACGTCTTGTAACACATACATTTAACACCCAAGATGTGTCGAGACATGGTCATACATTGTCCCACATGTTCCTAGACTATGGAGTCCGAAACCAATTATGTACACAAGTTGGCAGGCGATATATGCGCGAAGGCAATTTATGAATCGCTCGCACGACTACGATTTATGGGTAGAGACCCTATGCGTTTAAACTGTGCCGTCACAGATTGGAAGTGTATGATGTGCGTAAAATGATGTAGGTAGGTGATAGAACGTTATGTAGTTCATAAAGTATATGGCTCTGGATTTTGATCTGTGGTACATTGTTGCGCCAGTTCACAGCTAGAGCTCTAGGAAGTAGTGAAGGGCGGGCGTTTTCGGGGACTGTCTTATGTGATTGTTAGGAAGGATTATACCTATATCTATAGTCATGCGGATTGTTTAACCTCAATCATGGCATAGTAGATTAAGTAGTTGAAAATAAAGCTTTGAACTATACACACGTCTTAATTACTCTCGTTTCTGTGCCAACCGATCGAGAACCTTAATACGCAATACATATGGTCCTTCGAGCCGGATTCAATAAATGTTGTAAAAAGTTAATAAAAACTGACCGGCCGATCGAATACAAAAGGCTCGCACCTAGCACATTCCTCAGCGATAAGAGTGAATAACAAGGCCATTAGTGAATACTACTTAGATGACGAGTTATTACATCGTTATAACCAATATAATTTGCGCAAATTTCATTTTAAAAGTGCTCTTTTACGAAGACGAGTACTTCAAGCAGTCAACTACTCAATATTCTAGAAGAAACAGCTGGTAAAATGCAGAAAGCCCAAGTTAATCTGAAGAAATGTCCTAAGACACGCGGACAAGGGGTTACATCCAAGCAAAATTACAATGTATAGAAGAATATTGGCAGTCCTTTAAAATAACACATGAAGACCTCGTTAAGTGTAGGTACACCAAAAGATCAACGTGCCAACTTTCCAGTACTTTGTAAACGAAGACTATTACGTTATTGAAGACTTGTTCTTGTGTTTACAAGGAGATTTAAAGGACATGATTTCTGCATTGTCAACAGCAGAAGATGTATGTAGTAACATGCCAGGCACGACCAACTAAATTCAAGTTAATTTACCGATAATCCAGCTCCCTGAGTTAAATGGCAATTACGATGATTGGCCCACTTATCATGATTTGGTTATATCACCAGTCCATGACAGTACGTCACTAAGTTTGGTATGTGGGGTCGGTTTTCAGCCTAACCGGATGCTGCTACAATATTTTCATGGACGACTGCCTAACTGACCTCCAAAACACAATTACTGGGAAACACGATAACCCTTGGCAAGACTAGGTGTCAGTCTGGACTTCTGACTCATAATGACTGTCAAAGATAGAATCTGCAAATGACAGCCGGGAAGTGCATTCCGTATCACGGGGTGTTTCGGTATGTAATGAGTGGTTACCCATTCACGTATCGACTTCGGCAAGCGTTTCGATATTATTATTATATGTTAATTATTTTTATAGTGACATTACGCGAGTTCTTTTCAGTTTTGTAAAGAAGAAATCTGAAACAAACTCATTATTATTCAAATGCACATAATAACAAATTTTAAATACATGTCCCTCATACGGGACAAAGCGCAGCTTGCACCAGCAATTACTTGCCGCAGATGTTTTAGTACTAAAGTGATATTTGTGTGCTTACCCCAGAGCTGAATGGCTCACGTTTGGGGGAGAGGTAAACTGACAATTTACCGGGTAATAAACCGGCGGTAAAATGAGGATGGAGTCGCTTTTAAGCCCTCAAATAGCTTATAGCCATTTGCGATTTGTTTGCGTTTATAAAGATAATGTTTGGCGTAATTTTTATCATTTTTGTCATACACTGACAAACATTATGCTAACTAATGTTGCAAATGCGAAAATAAGTTCGTTTGTCTGTTACGTTTTTAATCAAAAACGGCTGAATGGATTTGAATGAAATTTGGCACACATATAGACCAAAACCTAGACATAAGCTGACTTTAATAAGAGACTTTACAACACAGTTGCTCATAAAGTGGCTGTTATTACACCGCTTTTAGGTTCATAATGCAGTGTATTAAACACGCGTGCTTTTTACATTACCGCACTCGTGTTTTATATTTAACTTTTTTTCTTCTTTTATCTCCGTAAAGAGTTTTTATGTCTAAATACAATGAATATTTTATCATCTACGACATATATCCAAGAAAATTAAAACAACGAAATTATTAACAATACCAATACCATAACACAAACTGTAAAAATGCCTACAAAAACTGTTCGCTATCATTTTGAGAATTGTACTTTCATTAATTGTTTCAATAATTAAAGATAATAACAATACGAGTCTGTTTTTTCCTCGCAAGTGTGTTGAAAAACGTCGTGTGACACGCGTGTTTATTGATCATTACCCACTCGGCTCTCTTATCGCGCTCGCCTAAAAACCGCCGTGGGGGTGATGACCAAAAGAGCACACTTGTATCACAATGTACTATTTCATAGTGTATCGCAGACGAAGTCGCAAGCAACAGCAAGTAATATATAAATACTTCCTTAAACCATTATCTTCTGGCCCCTGTTCATTTTATGGTAGAGCAGTCTGGTCTCTCTTATTTTCTTTACTAACTGTCTGTTTTCTACAAAAGTCTGTGCCTATAAACGCGCGTTTTAAGCAAAGGAGTGAACAAATACTTACCACCCTCCGTTATTCTTCCAAATGGTGTGACTAGGCCGACAAATATTTGCATCTTCATCCAATCCATCGTGCCTTACTTTGTTATAACTTGACACACTGCCTTGTACTCGTAAACCCGTGACCCTGAAGAAAGTGCAAAACTATTTACTGTGAAAACAGTGGATGGGATCGGAGAAACACTGAGAAAACACGACCGAAAACGGTAAATGTTCTAGCGCTGAAGTTTACTTTGCTTCGTTCAGCAAACCATGAAGAGGCAAGTGTGTGCTTCTTTATGGTTAGGTTTTACAAAAGCAATTAAGCTCTAAAAGCAATCACAGTTAACGCCTAAAGAAGTTCTTATTTACCTCAAATCTGTACGTTTAATAAGCTATTTAGCCCACTAACACAGCATTTCAAAGCCACAGAAATATAGGTATGTACTTCCTACAGTAAGCACGCTTCGCCCCGGGAGGTAAATCATTCCTCTCGGCGCGTTCCATTTACAAATTGCTCAGCTCAATGAGGGCCCGCCAGAAATCGCGGGGCTGTATAAATTTGAATAAATGGCGATTCGAGGCTGCAACGGTGTTACAGGTCACTCTGCATTTTTCTGAAGAATATTTGAGTTAGGAAAGGGTACAAAGAAGAAATGCTTCATGTTGAATATAATTTATGGTTTTTATTTGAAAATCTTCTCTCTTTGTCTTGAAATAAAGAAATGGTTCTATTTTGGAATATTTGATTCTACTAGATGGTAGCTACTATTATTAAAAGAAACAAGTTTATACAATTTTACAATTTCTAATCGGTAATGTATTGATTCAAAAAGCGTCCTTGAGACCAATAGCGTACAGGTTGATGTTTTCTTACAAAACCGCAAACGAAAAAATATAATTTACCAGCACCTCCCAAAAGCTTTTAAATATTTCTTACTTTTTAAGCAATAGATTTCGCTTTGCATTGTGTCGCAGTACTTTTGTTGTGTTGATTAAAAACCCCTCACTGGTTGCGCGTAAGACCATAACAATAAAAAGGCTCACCCCTTTTTGAAAACTCATAAGTTCCGCTGGGCCGAGCTTTGTAAGTGAAGATTGTTTTGAGTGCACTTTCTACTATTTACGCTCTCATAAATCCGTGGAAGCCGCAGTAAATGTTAAAAGTGGTAATGAAAAATCAATTTTATGGTCGGGAGTGGAAGCTGTCGTTTTATTAGTGACGTATTCTTCCTTCCTTCCTTTTTCGAAATTCTGCTGATGTGACGAATACCAGTTTTAACATGAATTAAAATTCTGTAAAGTAAATATTCAACATTAAATATTGAATGGCTCCATACTCACAAGAAATAATATGATAATAAAAACCAAAGAAGGCATATAATTGGTTCGTAGGCACTTAAATAAAAATTTACCGTCTCATTAACATTTGACGCGAACTATAATAGACATTTACTTATTAATGTTAACTACGGAACATAACAGCAAATAACTATTTGGAGTTTTCATAAACAGCGTTAACAAGAAAACCGCTGAAAACCGCCGTCAGCCAGGAATTCCGTGCTCCACTCAAACTTATAATGACATTTAGACATCCTTGTCACCAGGGCAGAGGGGGGCGGGTGTCAGATCACGCGGCCGACAGGGGGAAACAGCGTCGAGAAAATTATCGAAGAATATTTCTGGATTCCCGACCATTTGACATGTAATTTACTCGGCTTCGGAACAAACGATTCAAGGGTGTTATTGTCTGACGATTTAATGTTATTAGAAGTTTCTTTTCCTCCCCTAGATTGAAAGAGAATGTCATTACAGTATTTAATTTGAATGTTTCACAGATAAGAGGATTTTCGGATTCCGAGATTTTCCTCATGTAAATTGTTTTTTTAAAATCTTGACTAATGTGAATAATGTGGTGGTAAATGATATCTGAGTAAGTGAAATGATGTTATTTTACTTAGCGAGTGTTTAGGAGCGGAATGAGAAGTATTTGCGTAGTTCTTGAAGTAAATAGCAGCTTCTGAGCTCTTAGTCATTTCGTAGAGACAGTTGAGCGAACTTAGTGTTGTTGAACTTGGTATTTATCACAGTAATATATTTATTTAGCCACGTCCTGTCTGGTGTACGCTTTATTTAAATCAGGTTTTTAGCTATAGAGAAGAATGAACAGAGCAGATTGGATATTTCGGAAAGGAGTATTGTTAGCTCACGAGCCTCCTGCTTGATCGAGCTGCAAATCATAAGTTTTGACGCTTAAGATACTAATTTAAAACTGTTTTTAGAAGCAGCTGTTTCAAAGTCATGAACAAGAACATTATATTTTAGTCCGGCTAACGGTTTAGTCATAAATAAATTTAACCTAAAACATTACTTAGTCAAGTCAAGTTAAAGTCCACTTCGCTAAGTATTGTCTCATATCACAGCGTCAATGTTAACACGGGGACGCTCCTTAAAAGCCTCCCCGGCTTGCCCGGGGACATCCTGTTTTGCCACACAGTGTGTGACATGACGTATCACCCTGTATACATAGGGTTGGGGCTACTTCAAAGATTACCAAGGATTTGTAACGGTTTATGTTCTTAGGAACATGTTTTGGGTGTAGTGAAGTGCGCGTTTAGTCGGATTATTTACGTTTTTTCAGGCTGAATTTGTTTATGCCTTCGCCTTTTGGAGTTTATTGCGTTAAAGCTTTAATCGATATAAATTTGCCTCGCTTGGCTTAAAGTAAGCCTTGAATGTTTTTTTCTCAGTATTTTGTTCAGCCAGCATTTCTTCTTTTATATAGGCTTTTCATTTCCTGTTGTCGTCATGTTATGTCAGTACACGTAATTCGACAACCACTCGAGAGGAATCCGGCCTAAATATTTTCTTAGGCTGGGTGATTCGCAAATCTAACTAGATATACTTACTTTGATTTATTTGAATAGGCTCATCCATGTCAAAGGACAATGCCAGAAACTCTATAGAACTTTGCCCCACTCTAATCAAAAAGTCATTTACAAGCTTTACTAAACATTTGTCCTAATGTCTGTAGAACTTGCGGTGTCTGATAAAATCTTAAAACAATTATGACATTGTTTATAGGTTAGGTGCAGTTTATAATTGTTAAAAAGCGGTTTAAAACACATATACGTTACGCATTATCATAATTTATATAATCGTTATATGAGTTTTTGTTTTACAGGTATTTAAAACTTTTTTTTGTTGTGTATCATGCGCAATAAGTAACGCAATAGGAAATTCAGGGGTTGAATTCCTTTTATCATTGATTTGTAATCGGCAAGTTCTACTGAAAAACAATGTGTTATGAAAAGGTCCTATATTCATAACAACAACTTTCAATAATTGATATTTCCTGTAAATAGCTGGGGCACGATCTGGCATTGTCATTTATTAAATCAAGATTTTAGGTGAACGACGTAGTCTGTTACAATTGGAAGCGTTTACTAGTTTTTGTCCTTGTTTTTGTAAACTTCATTGTAATTGTGTGGCGTCTGTTGGAGATCCAATCCAAAAGGACTATCAACAAAAGCACTTTTTCATGTTTTGTCTGTCTGTCTGTCCCTTTGTACCGGCTTATCTCCGAAACGGATGACGAACGATTTTGACAGGACTTTAATTGGCAGATAGCTGATGTTATATGGGATAACACAAGCTACTTGTTGTCCCGGTAGCACGTTCCCCTGGGATAATTTCCGACATTAACCCTGGCGAAGCAGCGGGCAGTAACTAGTAGTTAAATAAATATACCACAGTTTAGAGTATGACCGCAAGACCTATCTAGGTTGTGACTTTGTTGTGCAGCTTATAAAATTATGTGTGTTTTGGGAATTCGGGACAGGCCTTTGTCCAGCAACAAACTACGATAGACGAGTAATAGGTATATAAATATAAGTAGGTCATAAGTAAAACTGACTGGTCTTAGAAGTGCCTAGAATACACGCAATGCGATAAGCTAAGCTTCGAACCAATTGTTCTAGTGATATTTACACATTTTAGACAAGTGTAGTTAACGGTTAACAGTTTAAAAACTCATTGAGTGTAATGAGGTGGTTGACGTTATGTGCAGTGTTTTGTCTTTACCTGCTAGTTGAAACTTTGTTATGAGAAAATCGTGCATTTATTCGTGTGAGAGTTTTCAATATTTTTAATTTTAATTTGAAGAAACTGCCAAATGTTGGTTATACCTTGGATTTAATTTTTGATGTGATTAATACTTTACTCAAACAATATTATATAATTAGTCACTGGAACATTTGAAAACGAATATGTGGGCTTTTTAAGAAAAACGACAGCTTGCACCCCAACTTATTTCAAGAATCAGTGCGAGGTAAAAATTAATAAACCTACATCTACCAGCCCTGTCTCATTTTGAGCGAGGTACAGAATTTTACACTGCACAGTACTTACTATAAAGCTGAATTTGTTAGGAAGTGGGCACGGCTGGAATGACTCACGAGTCACGACTCAGCTTTAGACATTTTGCGGGGAATAACAGCCGTTGATGGCAAACGTGTGTGGCGTTCTAAACTTGAATCTACAGATTTGATTCGGATGTGCTTCAAAACTGATTTTGTTTGATGAATGTGAAGTCAGAAATGATGCGGGTGTCTTTTATCTTTTTCTTTTATTTTCCATTTTTAATCATTTTGAGGTATTGCGATTGGCACGTAGTCTCTTAATGTATTTTGTTTCTGTGCCAAATGCATTCAAAATTCAAATACAGTATTCAAAGTTTTCTTTCGGGTTTGTCCGACTGTTTCGGACTCACACGGAGCCCTTTTACGTGAACACAACACGTAGTGTGTTCGAATCTAAAAATACAACAGGCATTTTATTGAATGCCTGTTGTGTACAAATGAATTTGCAAAACAAAAAAAAACTCCCTCAACACTTTAATGTGCAATGATTCAAATGGATGAGTCAAACTAATTCATATCATACCCCTATTTCTATCTACATTAGCTAGTTTTGCTTGAATTTTCACAAAATGATTGTAAATGCCCCCATATTCGTTCAATAAGAGACTTTCTTTGACGGTCGATAGATAGATTTGCATATCAAAATGGGTAGAATTTTCATTAAAAACGGTCCTTTGAACGCAAAGGTGAGGTGAGAGCCGGAGATGGTAACAGAATAAGAGTGAAACGAAATCATGGAACTGTTGATGTTGTTTGTGTCCTTGTCTCTCATGATGGACTGAATCGATACTAAGCGATGAGATTAAATTAATTCGTAAGAATCGAAGTTATATAACTGCTCATAGCTAGACTATTGAGACACAATTCACATCTATTGATGCCCGACCCCAGGTCACCAACGCGCATCAACGTAAGCTGTAGTGCTATTCTGTAACCATCTCACCGTGAAAACTTAGCTGGAGTGAGTTGTCAGTGCCGCTAGGGTTTAACTAAGACGGAAAGACACTGACAGCTCACTCCACGCAAGTCTTTACGGTGAGGTTTTTACAGAAGCTGATCTATCTATTCTGTACACAAAAAAGTGTACTGCTTTTGAAGAGAGTTAAAATTTACTTGTTGCTCAAGTAAATTTTTAAATTAGTGGCTTAATAATTTGCAAACTGCTTTTTTCTTTTCTATGATCATTTTTAATTATATAATACCTTTCTTCAAAAGCTGCACAGATCTTATAAAACACGCTTTTATTAGCTTCACTTGTAACTAACAAACAATGTAAAAAAAATCTTAGAAGTCTATTTTGACCTACTTCTAATTGTCGTATCGAAATGGAACTTTGTACGAGTATGTTTATGTAGTTTAGATGACAAAACTATAATTTGGTATCTTGGAGCTGATCTGATGATGGAGCCAGGAGGTGGATAGTGGAATTCCTCGAGTTTGGGCTCATATGATTCGTTTCGACGAGTGAAATACATTGGGCTTAGGCGACGAGGGTCTGATGATGGAGCCAGGAGGTGGATAGTGGAACTCTTCAGTTGCTACTAGTAAACCCCTCGAGTTTGGAGACATACGATTTGTTTTGATGAGTCCAATAGATTGCACTTGGTGTTGACGGTCTGATTATGGAGCCAGGAGGTGGATAGTGGAATTGTTCAGTGGCTACTGGTAAACCGCTCGGGTTTGGGCTCATATGATTCGTTTTTTAGAGTCCAATAGATTGGGCTTGGTAACGAGGGTTTTATGATGGAGCTTAGAGGTGATAGTTGAACTCTTCAGTGGCTCCTAGTAAACCGCTCGTCATAACTTCGTTGACTTTAGACTTATTAACGAAATGAAAAAAATGCTAGACTAAAATGTAAAAAATAAAATATGTAGTTTATTTTGTCATAGACACCTTTGTGCTTAGAAATTTTAAGAATCATAATACCCGTTTCCACTAACACAAGACGACACCTAAATGACTAATGCCTTCGCCTTAAAAAAAGCGCAATGTTTGGCGCTGAAAGTTTAAAATCCAACAGAGTACTTTTTTCATTAAGTGAAAACGCAAAACTCTTCCTATAAACACCTCTCTATTAAACCCCATTACTCATTAGAGTCCGCAAACATTCTCGTCAACTCAAAGTTCTACAGGCAGCATAGTTTTGCAATATAACAGATGACTATACACTTTCAGGTCAATGTGAATCGGTAGAGCGTCGTTTTTACTAACGCAGAGAGCCGAGTGCGTTCGCTTCTCATTTGCAGTCCTTTCAGCACAATAAAGGGATATAAATATATACCGTTATAGGCTTTTATATAAAATAATCAAATGAATGGAATACAATAGGCTTCAGGAAATAGTATGGGAGCGTTCATGGGCTGTTTTTAAACGTTTTGTGAGAGTAATGTGATGTTCGAATTGATAATGACATCTTTGAACTCCTGACTTGTACTATATCGTTTATATTTTAATTAAACTGTATTTACCACGAACTTTACGAATTTATAATCCCATTTTATTTAACTTGACATAGTGTATTATATTGCTATTTCAAATTATTTACTGAATTTAATCTTGACATGGTAAACGTGTATTGATTTTGAAACTTGAATGTGTAATATGTGTTGATAAATATTAAGTAAGTCTTTACTATTAGGTTTAGCTTAAACTGTTTGCATAGTTAGCTTAAGGATAATTTTAAACTCAAAACATCTTTAACATGTACCTACTTTCTGTTTAAATAAATAACTGTTCTATTCTATTCTATTTTAATAAACAACGAAAAGACGTGAGTCGACTGTTCTCAAAAGTGTCATATCAGATATTCATGACGTTATAATACAAATTAATGATCGTGCCAATAATATGTGTGTGAAAATAATATCAACCACATATAACACTCGACGGGTTAGGCAGAGGTGTACGTATTGTACACCCTTATTTCGCCAGTTGTGTTTAAATCCATGTGATAGGGGGCGAGCCAGTTGCCGTCAACCGTGCACAAATACAGACTCCGCTGCTATTGAGAAATTCCTGATGTAAAAACCCAGTAACACTTTGCACGATCAACGAGGCCTTTCTATATCTATTTACTACATAAGTCAAGAAAGCCATCCCCATAAACCACTTCCTCATCACAACACGCACCCTTACAGAGTGTCCTTTTACAAATTGTATTCAAAATCTTAAGACGTTAACATTTAAAAGTATCAGCAGGGCCCACAGATTCGCATCTGCGAATAAAAACAGTAAAAAATATACTGTTTGTCTTTAAAGTGAGTTTAATGTAGGTTTTATGCCAGTATTACGACTATATCTTGCTTTTATTTATTATTTAATTACTTTAGGCGGATAGACAGTTATTACACCTCAGAATGTAATTAGGCACAAAATCCAAGATTTATTCGTCAATATTTAGTTATGAGAATAAGAATAAATTTGTTTACTTAATGATATATATGCTCTGTGTATTAATAATGTAATAGTTATGTATATATTTTATTTTTATGTCAACTGCACACCACAGACTACCTGCAGTATTGTCTCTTCTTCTTCTATTAAATCCTTCCAAAGGTTGTCTAAAAATATCAGTTAAAGACCGCCCTGTCACGCTATGTAAGATTTCTACTTTTATATACGTAGTTCTTATGGTGTACATAATGAAGAGTATTTTATTCTAGTCCATAAAGCTAGCTAACATACAACTACTTTAGACAGAAGTTGAGTACTGGAGATAAACGTTCAGGCTGTGGGGTGAGAGCATCGCCATTTCATAAATGGGCCGTGACGCTCTCAGCCTTTGAAGAAGTTAGGAATGAAGACATCGTCGCTTCGTCGTCCTTATGCTTATTTATATATCATAGTAATTATAGGACCATGTTTCCCTATAAAGGCGATGGTGGAAGCGTGGAGGGTGGCATAATTAGGTTGCTTCCGCGCAGATTGATATTGTAATTGACTGGGCAAGTGATAGGTCTACTCCACTTAAGTTTGGTGAACGGTAGACGTGTGTGTCGTGTTTTAGGTACGTTTTAGTGGCACTACACGTGAAGAATTTTATATATCGCCGTGTTTTAAAAGCATAGATGTCAAAATTGCCAAATTCGATTGACTAAAACTTGTACGGTTAAAAAGCTTTTTGTTACAAACAATTTAATATTTTTGTGGTGTGCACATATCACAAAATGAATGCATTTATATTCCATACGAATTTGCCTACAAAAAATCTAGGTCAACCCAACCATCCGGCTATACCTACGTTTTAAAACCTACTGCCGTTTACAAACCTCGTTTCACTAGTAGTTACGTTAAAAGCTACAGAATACTCTGGCTAAACGCATCTGCATTGTTCCATCACACTCGCCCCGTGAATCAATTCCGGAGCACACGGCGTTCGGCCTTCCCCGAATGACAGCGACACGAATGCGGTCGCTGTAAATGTTCGCGTTTGGCGGGAAATGTGAAAAGCGCGGGACCAATCGGCAGCTAATGTCATCCCGCCATTTTGTTTCCTCTGCGGTTTGGCCCGCGAATATTTTTGACGCGCACGTTTAAATGGAACGTGGAACGGCGTGTTATTGAGTTAACTTATCTATATGGAATTGTATGGCCTTTAAACTGGTGCTCTGAATTATATGCTCGGAATATAAAACTCCAATTTTGTTTCAAATGCGAACTAATTTGTTAACAGAGCTCTTCGGAACTCGGTACCACGGTTCCATACGCGGCATAATTCACGGTTTGATACGTGTAGGTCATTGAAGCTGACCAGAGCCCCCTAAGTTCAGTGGGGTCTAACGCAAGGAAGGTGAAACATTTGACGACCTACTCGGACGGCAATCCATCATTCTGATCGACGCGTCAAATCTCCCCCTTATTGCTAAATTACTTGCGTAAACCTGATTGCAGAACTAATTAAGTACCGGTAACCTTGAGTCTAAGATTAAAAGAAAAAAGACAATAAAAGTCAAGTCAAGTCAATAGAAATAAAAAGGACATTTGGGCCGTTTGTGTTCATGCAGTCCTGGGGATCCTGGGGAGTCCTGGGTCCTGCTGCTTGAACAAAATGTACCCCCCTATTTAAAACTAGGCATAAAATAATTTATTTTACGCCTAGTTTTAAATAGCATTTCTAAATATAACATTTTCATCTTCATTTTGCTCTTAAACGTAGATAGGCAAGCTCTTGTAATAAGAATTTCCCAATTACGTTTAGTCTAGTTTAATTAATATTTTCGGCATGAAACAAACCTCACAGATTCATTCAAAAACTTTGAAATCCACTGCTACTAAAAAGATACAGATAGATTTGTTCAAATCGTATTTGTGTTAAGTGGTTTATTTAACAACTAATTGGTATCGTCGGATTAGCCGAAGCGTTAGTCCGCAAAGCTGTTTCTATTGGATAACTATTGTTAAGTTCAATTCATTTCATTTCGATCAAAACAGTTCAGTGACTAGTTCAGTTTGTGTCGTTCGTCGTTCAGTTTCGTATTTATTTTCTGTACAGTAAATTGGGGCAATTTGGTAGCAACTGGGCTAATTGGGATTCAGTAAGAAAACTCTTTTGACATTTCTTGTAGTGTTGTGCTTACAATAATCACGTCGTTATTAGGATTGTTAGCTTGTTTTCTGTGTTTTACTATAGTTTCACTCATTTAAGTATAAAAGTCCTTAGTATTTATTCCGTCAAGATGACCCTTCGAGCCTCCAGAGTAGGTTGAAGTCTAAAAGCATAACTTCCGCAGAACTCTTCGGCATTCGCAGATCGTGAGTCAGGTCTACGGAATCATTTGCATCGTTAAATCCCGAGATGCGATAGTGCACGATGTAATCTGGTCATCGAGTGAGAAACTGGTCCATGCGTCATGTCTCAGCTGCCCATTGATCTGGACTGCGGATTACTTGCAGGCTGAGAGCAGATATAGTATTAAAAGATTTTAGAAACAGTGTTTTAAAAGTAACTTATGATGACCCGACTACTTCTCTCAGGGCTAGAGTATTATATTATCTGTGTCTTAGGTCCCAACCCAGGCAGGCAATTTGCTTTATGTAAATTATTTCATCATCACTGTTCTCAAAACGGAAAGGAAGGAAGGAAGATGGAGAAAAACATCGTTACAAAACCAGCATGTCCTAGAACCAAACATTCGAAGACATGTGACATCTACCAACCCACACCGGACCTGCGTGGTGGACTACGGACCACTCCCTTCCACAGAGAGAAGACATGTGTCCCATGAGTGGGAACATTCAAGACTGATTATGCAGCAAAGTGGTAACGGAGCTCACTGCCCAGAACGCGCCTGGCGCCCATTTGCCTCATTGAAGTTATTTTTATGCAATCGGCGGCGTAAAACACTAATAATTGCAGTGCCTTTCATGTTGACAATTCGACAACATTAATTGCGTTATTGACGTTGCGGAGCAGACGTATTTTTCGAACATATGATACAATGGATTAGGAGTTACTTTTGAAATCTGTCGAATTTTGAAATAAATTGAGTCACGCAATTGGGGAGCTGGTACTGTGTAAACATAGTGCTCATGAGTGAATATGAGAAGTCAGTGAAGCTATCTGAAATCGACCATCGCTATTTGCAACGTATGTGGGTTTTATGCCAATGAAACTGCTGAAAGAATTTTCACTTTGCAAATGTCGTCTTTACTATTAACTTAATAAGGTCGCGTTTGTTACACAATAGTTGTTGCCGTTCTTGTGTATCCAATATTGTTGTCACGTTAGGTTCCACTAAAGGCCAATACTTATACACACAGAACAGATAAAAGAGTACCTCTTTCAACTGTTGTGTTAACACAAGACAGAACAGGATTTTTTTTGGATAGTCTGGCCAGCTGAATAGGAGTTGATGATCTAATTTAAACTTGTACTCTACCAATCTTTAGAGAAAACGATATGTCCGGCAACTATTTATTATCAATGCATACCTACTACGCGTACACAATACCCTAAAAATCCGATCTGACCATCACTCATTGACTTCCAAACGTGTCTTTCACATCCCGCTTCAACGAACCACATCTCTCCTAACAAGACGCTGTCCCGCGTATCTACACACTTTTGTATTAAAATTACAAGGTCACCAGTAGTTTGCCTTGTGACCCAAAAGAACTCTCCCTCTCAACATGGAAAAATGTTGTCAAACAATGGTTATTTAATCTTTCGTATGATGAATCGGTAATCATTCTCAAAACACTCAACTCACTCTCGGAATCCTACTATCACCACAGACATTAACATCTACACACCACACACGCACACACTAACACTCACACACACACACCTTACCTTTGGCTCTTTAATAACATTTTATTTTTGAATTTTTATTCTTGATAATTTAACATTTTATTTTACTGTTTAACATTTTTAGTCTTGTGCTTTGTTCAGTGCAAATTAAGCTTTATTTTTGTTTATATTATAATTTATGATTTAAGTTTTCACTTTCTTAATGATCTCAATATTAATTTAGTTTTATTTATAAGTTTGCAATTACCTACTCTCACAAAACTAGTGGTAAATAGCATCATGTATCACAACTCTGGTCCCCAAGATACAGGCGCCGCCTAGTTTGGGGTCCGCCGTAAAGTTAAAAAGGAAGATCGCTAACAGTTACAGACCGACATTAAGTTAAGTTAATTATAAGTTAATAATTGTAACATGATTCAATAAAAATAGATATTATCCCCAATCTCGATAACCACTTAATTTGTTAACATCCTAATCTCAGTACTCCAAGATTACAATATTACGAAGGTAATAATTAGGTACAGCCAGCTTTATGGGTGATGAAATGAGCCATATTCTCTTAGTAGATCGTTGAACACACAGCATTAAAGCAACTTAAGTTATTTCAGATATAAGCTGTTTTCGGATGAACTTTGAGTTTACGGAGTTCCGTCGGAAAATATTTGTGTTAAGGTTTTGGAAACGGAAAATATAAAGTAATTAATAAACTTGTGTTGGAATTTGTTGTTGCCATTGTACGAATTTACAATGTCACAATGGCAATGGCAGGTTCAATTATATAGTTTCACACATACACATACATTTATTTATTTATTTATTTATTCACTCTAAACATACAAATATCCTTACAGGCTAGACCCAATACGATATTGTAGTACACTGAAAATTTAAATAGTTCCACTGTTTTAACCATAGCTAATTCTAAAGGTAGCTGTTCTTGTAAATTCACCCAATGTGCAACACAATATGTCCAAGTCAACAGCAATGAGGTTGAGAGTGCGGAGTGTACTCGTGAGCGGCGCCTCGCACAGTAAGTTAGTTCGCGCGCGCGGTTCGGCCAGCAACCGCGGCTGACGACGACGACTCACATACCCGTCCGGCACTACTAGCTCCACCCTTCGCAATATATCCGCATTGTGTATCTTCCCTCTAATTACTTTAAAAATATAAGTCACTAGTGTGAGTTGCCTCCTGACCCTCAGTTCATTATATCCGACCATACCCAAGACAAATAGAGTTGGATACATCAATGGATAAAATGGATAAACCCCGTATTCCTTCATGTATTTGAACCTAATAAATTTATTTTGTACTCGCTCCAACATGAGACTATACTTAGTTTCATGTGGAGCCCAGATACCTGCATTACATTCTAGTTGGCATCTTACTAAAGCATTATATAATGCCATTATAGCTTTAATATACATTAATACATTATTTACATACATAAACTCATGCCTTCTTCCCATGGGGGTAGGCAGAAACCACAGAACGCCACCTGCTATGTTCCTTACATAGTCCTTTTGCCTCGTTTACGTTCATAAATCTGGTCATACACGAGCGCCGGTTGCTAGTACTACGCACCTGACCTTTCTGAAGAACGTCACCAATAAGGTCACCATGTAATTCTATATATATTTTGATAATCATTAGCTAGTTAGGTACTTACTTTAAGTTTTAGATTCTCATTGCACAAAATCATCGGATAATATGCCTACCCTCATGGGTTCAAAACGTTACTCGTAATAATACATCATGAAATAAGTTATAAGGAAAAGTGGTAGGTTGCATTAGAAGAACGATAGTCCGGTTAAGTAGTCACGACCTCTCAAGGTCAACTACGAGATGCCATACCCAAAAAAAAAAAAAAACATTAGAAAATCGAACCAATTACAAAAACGGAACAGACATCAGTAGGTACAAAGTATTCAGGATCACGGAGATAAAAACCGATTTTCGTCAGCAAATCACGGGCAAAGACGGAATGTTAGCGACGTATCTTAAATTCTTAATAAGGATAAGTTTTTCATCAAGCAAGCGACCATGTCGATGGCGGTTCTCCTAATTACTTGTTTTTTCGTGGCCTGCAATTGAGCCTGTTAAGGACAAGGAGGGAAACTTATCAGATATCGTGAAACGGCGGGAAAATATTGTCGGTCCACAGACCAAAAATAATGATTAGATACTTTTTTTGAATACCTACTGTTCTACTTTCGTTGGTGTTATTTATGGCACAGAAATATAGTTTACATTGATTTAAAATTTACTGGGAAAAGAGCAATAATCGCACGCCATTATGCACGTTCAATTTACCATAAAATAATCACATGCAAGTTTTGTCATTCAATAATCGCATGACACTTCTATTTACATCATAGCAATTATTGCATGCAACTTTTGCCTCGTCTAAATTCAGACTGGCACGTCTTTGTACAATTGATTCAAGCCAGTATTTGCGCAGCCAAATATTTAATTCAATTTTATTGAACGTCTTCTCTAGTTTTTTTACTTGTTTCGTTTGCTCATGTTTGAATGACAGAAAATAATCATGCCCCAATTGAATGCGATTTTAATGTCGATTCTGTAAAAATCTCACCATGAAGACTTGTATCGATTGAGCTGTCAGTGTCATCCCGTGTTGGTCAATCCCTAGCATCAGTGGCACTGACAGTTCACTCCACGCTCACGTCACCTAAGTTTTCGAGGTGAGTTGGTTAATACAGATAACTGTAGTGCTATTCTGTGTTTTCTGTATTCTGTTAGTTGCCGTTCATAAGAAGGGCAACTAACTTGCCCGTATCGTGCAACAATTGTACGTATTGTTTTGACGGTGCCAGCAATTGTTTGTTGCTACAGGCAATAAACTTGCACCGTTTAAATGGAGCTTTATTGTATAAAATACCTTTGACAATAGCCTTGTCATTCGTTAAACATAACAATAATTGTATTTTATATAAAACAGTAACGCTATTTACCCGACACAATTTATTTTATAAAATAAATGGTTATCCACATATCACGCTCCATTTGTCGCGCGCTCTTGTTTCATATAAAGCATCGAGCACAGCTTATCTATCGGAACATTTGATACTCTATTTCCATCGTGTTAACGGCATGTTACCACGTTGTTCTAAAATTGAAAATTGAAAAGTTTAAAAATGATAACGATAAATTTAACAAAATGCTAAGCAAGTTTGTACCTTGGTAAAGAAATTGTAACATGAGCTTTTGTTTTATTTTTGTGTTTTTATGAGTGTGTTTAGTTCAGTTTGTGATACTGCGTATCACACAACGTACTGCATAATGTGTATTCCTGTGCGAGTCCTATTAAATAGTTTATCTTTCTTTCTTTAAAGATTCCTAATTATAGCCAAACTAGCTGTAGCCCGCGACTTCGCCTGCGATTCAGAATGAAAAGTAGCCTGTGACCTTACACAGGCCATGGTCTATCTGCGCGCCAAATTTTATCCGAATTTGTTCAGTCGTTTTCGTGTGAAAACGTAACAAGCAAAAAAACAAGCTCACTTTCACATTTATAAAATGAGTTAGGTTGATGGCCATCAAAAAAAATTATGCTGATTCATAGAAAAGTGCAATACCCACGCGGTCAAAATCTATGGAAGTAAGTTATTATTATTTTCTATGCAATTTTTTTTTAATCGGACTCGTAAAATTCATTGCCCCGAAAAGTCAAACACACTTTTCCAACAAAATGTTATGTTAAACTACCAATTGCAATGCAGCAGGTTAATTAGGTCAATTAAATTATTTTAATATTAACAAGGATGTTGCCATTATTCCACGGATAATCCTACATGAAGCGCTAATATACACATTCTAAATTTAAAACGTCCGCGGAAATGGCCAGTCAAGCGTGAAAATAATGGCGGTCTCCAAATATAAATGCATAGACAAGTTCGTGTGTATTATAGTTGTAAAGTGCAGGCAATATTGGCAGAAGGGGGCTTCAAATGCAATTATGAAGCAGTGTGTTGTACCACCGCGCCCCAGGGACTATTGCGACGATCCTTGTGTGTCCTATACCTTTTCATATGCAACCTGTATTTAATAAAACCTTATGAAACACGACATGCGATGCGTTTTAGCTTTGTGCGGTAAGTTTAATGGGTATTGGGACCATTAAGGCTCCCGCAAACAGGCGCGACGCCACAACGCGACACAAAGGCACCGCTCGTCATATTGAATTTTAGAACTTTGCCGTTTGATATCAAGGCAGGAGTTGTAATTTAGAAAGATCTATTGAATGCGTTAATTGCGTTTGTGTTTTATTACTTTTACATGAAAAATTACGCTGAGTTAGGTAAGAAAGTACATATTGGATTTTTTAATTTTGCAAAATATACATAAAGTTAATAGAATGATCTTACGAGGTACACGTCTTTAATAAAGTGTTCTTGTCGCATTTCCGGTCATATAAATGGTTACGGTTAAAGCAAGATACCTTGACCTAATTAATGTACCATGGCCATGCGGAAAGGGTTACCAGCTCAACTTTGTTGTTCGCACATTATATACATACCTACTGATTTTGAGTTAGTTACAGGCGGAGGTAGTGAGTCGTCTAATTATGGACATATACCACATGATTAAAAACATAGACTGCCATAGATACCCAAATTACGTTTAGTTATTATGATCAAGACGGGCCCTGAATACCTATAGCTGTATTCTTATGAGTCGGCACATTTTATTCAATATGGCGCCACTGCTGTTTTCCGATAGTATTAATGGGCGGACAAATTAGATTGCCGTTGAAGTTTCGAAGCATCGACACGCTCAAGAAAATGATCTTGACTGTCAAATCGTTACAATAATGCCTCGCTCACGCTGGTGGGACGCGACAGCGCAACACAAAGACCCCGCGTGTCGCGCAATGACCGTTGCCTTTCTGTCGCGCTATCCCGTCGCGCCTGTTTCTGGGAGCTTTAAGTCGTAAAGGACAATTATATTCCTATTTTGATTACTTATTCAACCTTATCCAATGAACGAAAAAAAAGATATCTGTCTATTGTGTATAAATCTCCTCGTGAAAGGCAATGTGCAGTGAGCTGTATTTCTATTTAATTTTAAGGATAGTGTCAAACTATTGACAATGACAGCTCACTCCAAGCTCACTTCACTTATGTAACTTTTCACGGTGGGTCTTTTATTTAGAGTAAAGATCGGTAAATCTATGAAAAAAATCTCTCACTCGCGGCAATAACTATACTCTCCCGGGAACTAAGCCCTAAGCCTCTATTTCCGCAGCTCTCTTAGCTAGCAGACAGTAACCAGACCGATATTTCCCATGGGTGCCTTAAACACAATGGGAGTGTAACGCACCCGCCATGGTTCGAGTCATGTAGGGAATTGTTGTAACGTGCAGTTTGTTAGTACAATTTTATTGTTCGTTGGAATTGCGGAAAGATGGGATGAAATACGTATGTTAGGGCTTTCACTAAAATTCCGCTCCAGCAATTCCGGTCTTTTGGTTTCAGCTCAATTTAATACTTTGGTAATTAGGTATTCTATCTATTTATAGGTATACCTACTCACTTATCTACTGTACACTACAAAGATCGCGCGAAAGATCTGAGGGCCAATTACCGTATTTTTAATAACGGTGTATCCTCGAAGGATCTAACATTACACATTATGTACCAAGTTTATTTTTTAATGAGCAAATTAGAATGTCCTACCTACGGACAACTTTTGTCGCCTTGTGAAGAAAAAAATACTGTATCATTTGTATTAAATAAACATTAATATCTTTTTCAGGACGATATCATCATCCTGCCTCGTTGGTCTAGGGATCGCAAGTGCTACTGGTGAATTTGAGGTCCTGGGTTCGATTCCCGGGTCAGGCAAAGTGATACTAGATTTTTTCATCTGAAATTTCTCAGTAGCAGCCCGGAGTGGATGTGTGCCCGCTTGGTGGCAACAGGCTCGCCCTCTACTACATGGGCCTTCAACATAACTGGGGCAATGTGGGTGTACTCTTGCCATCAAAACTTAGTACCACACTTTTAAACATGCAATTTCTACTAAACTATAGAAGTAATTGTATGAAAAAGAAGAAAAAGCGTTTTATTGCAAATTTCATCAATTTTCTTTGTAATCGTGTTATATTAATCATTGGTAACGGTTTTATCAATAGAACAAACAAATCAAACAACATTTATAAATACGTTTTACGTCTTTTTTACCCACATTTTAATAAACTGGTTAATAATTGCCTCCTCGAGCTCAGATTACAGCTTCGACCCGGTTTGGCATTCCGAAGACGAGGTTTCAGAGGCGATGTTGGAGAATATTCTCCCATTCTTCCAGCATCCCGAATTCTCCCCAGTCGTGTTTGATCGGGGACTTGTTGATACCGACCTCATGAATGTACTCGTGTACGATTCGAGTGGTGTGTGGCCGGGCGTTATCCTGCATCCGTATCGATCCATCAGCCATATTAACTATATATAGCCATTAAGGATCTCTTGAACATATCTTATACCTGTCAGGGTGCCATTTTCTATGGCCACTAGCTCTGTGCGACCTTCTGAAGAGATGCCAGTCCTTACGTGTACAGAGCCTCTACCGTATTGGTCTCTGGCTGTGAAACAGGCAGGCTCGTCTTTTCACTGTCCTGTCACTAATGTAGTCTCTTCGGGTCTGAAGAAGCTGTTGCTGGACTTCAACTGCATTACATCTCCCGCCTACACTACACTACTAAGGCGGAAGACATCGTAGAGTACGTGCGCCAGAAGACGAGGTACACGCCGAGGTGCAGTTACTGGAGTCGCACCGCAACGTCAACTTTAAGGCGTCCGTGGTGCGCGTACCGAATTTATATCTGCCCGTCGTAATGGAAGAAGACTTTTGGCCTCAGGACGTGGTGTTCCGTCGCTTCGACGGACAAGTACCACAAGAACAAGCTAGGGAAGTGCTACTAACATAGTTTTAAGCTATACATATTAACAAAATTTTGTTTTATACTTTATATATTTTAGTTGGTAAGGTATATGTCTATGGGCCATTGTAGCCTGAAATTAGTGATTTATTTATTTATTAAAGTGGCGATTTCTCAACACAGTGCATACAATATAGCGGTCTTCTCGGGTACTAGTGCACCTGGGTCTGCCATTACAAGGTCTACTTAGATGGTTTCCAGTTCCTTCATAACTTCACATCGCCGGGCCTTTCTTAATGTTACACACACCATTGTTGCAGTACGACGCATTCTGATGCCTAGTTCCAGAACAGCCATTATTCTTGTACATTATTCAGGTGAAAGAGGCATGATAAGTAAAGTTTACGTGTTCTGGACACCTTGGCTTCTGAATCAAAATTCATCGATCAAGAAATAAATGGCGAAAACAAAAAGAGAGAGTGAAAAGTAAGACAGCAATTTGAAATGGAGTGTTTTTGTTTATAAAGTTCTAAAGTAGTAAGTATGCAGTAAGTAGTAAGTGTCTGTCTTGCATAGTCGCACTCGAAGCATTATGCTGAGCGTTGGCGTTTTGCGTGAATGTGACGCATGTTTCCCATAACCTTTTCTTATTTGAATGTTTGTTTTTTTTTGCGTCATGTTTACCGTAAATAAACTTTTTTTCTTTTCTTTGTTTTTTTCTTTATTATAAAGTTCTTAAATATAAAATGAATCTTTTTGCAATCATTTTTATTTTTTAAATTTATCTTCTGTAGGTACTTTAAAAGTAATTGCAATTTTATATAGGTACACCTCTGCATAACCCTCCGGGGAATACAGTCGTGATGGTATGTAAAATGTAATCGTATACCTTGTCACCTTTTTCGAAGAAGATTCTGACCTACCGCTTCTGCCTTAGAGTAAGAAAGTCCAAGAAAATGTAATGAAGTAGCACTACCTAGTAGGTAAGCACTTCGAATGAGCTCACCTGGAGAACTACTAACTAATGCACCAAGCTACGTTGCTGTCCGTTTGAAGGCCTTCCGTCTCTGAGATGGCAATTGAAACACTTGCTTCAAGTTGAATTCGCAAACATTGGGGATTCACCCACTCACAATACTCTGGTCCACAGAGTTTTTCCGGAAGATGAAAAATGTGCCTGTGAAACATCATCATCGTCAAAATGACAAATCGGTAAAACTAGGTGATGTGAGAGCCTCTTGTGAGAGGCTCTTTGTACCGGGACTAGTAAATCAAACATAGATTTGGCGGGGAAGCTCGGTAATTGTTCCTGGAAAGCACACGTTAGTACATCTACGAGTATAAATATTTGATCTTTGTTCGATGGCTTGTCAGCCAAGAACTGACACACGATTATTTCCTTCTATTCTTTGTCTAAATAAATGACTGTCTCTTTATTCGGCCATCTACTTATCAACGTATTTATATGGTTGCATTCAAGCACCAAACCGGCTAAAACCTCTACAGTACCTATAGCAGTACCTACAAACAACAAATCATCAGGCCAAATGTAATTTCTAAAGGGTTAGAGATAGAGGTGAGGTGTACTTAGTTCAACTACTATTTTAAGTCCCATGTAATAGGGGGCGAGCCTACTCCCATCAACCGGGTACCAATCCAGGCTCCGGGATGCTTCTGAGAAACTAATGCTACTGAAAAAAATCCTGATGGAAACACCGTACCGTAAGAACAACACGAAACAAAATTCCTACATATATACTGGTACCACTTAAAGGGGACTTCGTCGGCGATGGGACCGCTGGGATAGCCGAGATGCAGAATTCCAATTAGTGCTAAAGTTCTAGAAACCACTTTATACATAAATTTGTGAGCTAAAAGTGGATACTATGTAGTGGCGGGAAAAGTTTCACTTTCGGTGACTTTTACGACTTGCACACGAGCTGTCTAGTGTAGTGACTTGTAAAGGCACGTTCACATTGGCAGAGTAAGCAGTCGAGTTCGGAATATATGTAAATAATTGATTATTAAAGCAAGATACACTATAAACGAATTAATCGCGATCTACTCAAAAATGACTGGGATGAAGAACTTCACGGGTAGTCTGCAGAAAAGGCGCTGAATACGGTCTATGAAATTGTTTACCAAATAATCAAAGATCATGTTCATCTACAGACAATCAGGTCTACATTTTTTAAAATAAATTAAATGCATGGAATAAATGGAAGACCTATCAAAACAAATGTGACTAGTAACAGTGTTCAATTTACAGGTTGAGTCCAAGAATTGTCTATACCTAAACTCAGTAGAAAATACGAGTAGTACAAAAGTGAACACCAAATTTTCTGAAGTTATGTATCTAATCGGCAATCTAAAGCTCCAATTTCTTCACCATGCACGATAAAAATCAATCGTCAACCGATCCTGAGGAGATTTGTAATCTCCTTGCAAACTTTTTCCATTCTCCTAGTACTAGCCAAGTATTCAGCGCACTCAAATCTTTAGATTGTACTTAAGGACCAGGACCACGGTATTCCGCCAATTTTACTGAATAAGATGGCTCATGCGTTATAGGCACCATTGCATATTATTTATAATAAATTTTTGTGTCAGGCAACTTTTCCAGAATTCGAAGCGGTTAAATATTACTTCCGTTCATAAAAGTGGTCCAAAACTGGTGATCAACCTTGCCGTTGATCATCAATTGCTTTTGAAGAAGCTAGCTTTTAACTGTATCCGCGGGGATTGGTTACGTTGGTTTATTTTATATGTTTAAAATAGAACACAAAGAGACAAGAGTAGCTGTCAATGGGTTCCAATCCATCCCCATAACCACAACGTCAGGGGTGCCTCAAGGCTCAATTCGCGGACCTCTGTTATTTGTGTTTTTTTTAAAGTATCGAAGTGTGTTTTTTTTAACTCCAAGTTCCAACTCTATGCAGACGATATTTTTTATTGACCCATTATTAGATCAATACTAGACTGTTACTTACTCCAACAAGATCTTAATCGCTTAGCAGAGTATTGTTTTGAAAACAAATATTCTACTATAGCTGATAGCATCATTAGCGAATACTACCTTAATGATGCTGTATCAGCTTTACTACAAATAAAAAATAAGCAATTTAAACACACCTATGCACCATAAACTGAAATCTTAGGCAGAGTTAACTCAATTCGTGATCTAGGAATTTTGCTCGATGATAAACTGCACTTTGACGCACATGTTGATAAAATCTTGAGTCAAGCTTATCGTACTCGTATGTAAGGATTCGTTATAAGATCAGCCTTTGAATTTGTCCACCCGAGCACATAATTGTTTGCATTTGTAACGATCATTAATCCGGCCTTAACTAGAATAAGCAGTACCAGGGTGGAGTCTCTGTTACAATAAATATAATCAATGTATCGAGCGTATGCAAAGGGAGTTCTTGAAAACGGGGCAATTCCGTTGTTCTAGAAGTCGTATTTACCCCCTGTAGCGACTTTCTGAAAAAGTACAACTTTGCGCAAGAGATCACGCAATAGATCGTATAGATCTGTGTAACAACTCGTATGATTGAGTGGATATTTGTTATAAGTTGCGTTGTGTTGTCCCTAGAACGATTCAGTGACATGAGGTGCGCACACGCCCTCAGTCACTCCTAGTCGTACGAATGCACGCTTGCGGGCGCCTCTACGTCGCCTCACAGGCAATTTCAATAAGTTTTTCTATAACTTGGATCTATTTGCCTCGACCGTAGGAAAATTTAGAACCATATTGCTTGACCTAATCAAGAAATAATGTGAATATCTTCTTGGTGTTCCTTACCAATAGCTGTATTTTGTGTATATTTTATTTCATGTACTTTGTCTAGTCTGTCCGACTGCCTGTACCTGTATATCTATATGTACCTGTCTGTATTTGTGGAAAACCTTGTTGGTTTCACATTTATATATCTCCCAAGTTCTATATATTAATAGTATATAATGTGTCATTGTGTGTCCTTCCGAATAAATATAATAAAATAAACCAAACCAGGGGTAAATTACGTTATAAAAGCAACCGTGCGAAGGTGCGACAGTGCCGATTTCAACAATGAAACTAAACGCGTTTAGCACATCGCGTTCAAGAGCTGTCAATGTCAATATTCCATGGAAAATAATTCCAGTTCAGTTTGATTGGTGAGATCGGCACTTAATTACTACAAGGTCCACAATCACCACAGCATTCTTCGAACTACCAGGGTTTGAAGATAAGACAAGCCTGAAAGAAAACGTGAGCAGGCTACTGCCGTGTTGCAGACACAAGAGAAGATCTTCGTTAGCCAGAGACAAATATTTCCGCATCACGTTTTTTTTTGTGAAAACTTTTCTAGGCGTACTTTGCGCTCTTTCTGAACTTTTAATGAAACTGAACCGTCGCGCTCGGGTCGGGGACGCCGAAAAACTGCTTAAATAATGTAACAAATTAGTGTTTATTTATTTAAACAATTAAGAGTAAAATTACTGCAATTGTTTGTTTTTTAATGTAGTCGTCGTGCTGGCCAGTGCGATTATTCTAAAAATATTTTGAATGTGATAAGCAATTACCCCGCAGTTCGTCCCGCCATCTCGCATCCTAGTTAACAAAAAATAAATAAGCCTATATCTAACACTAAACACAGATGTTTTCTTAAAACCAAAACCGAAACTCCTACCACAAATTGAACACGATAAAACGTCGCTACACCATAATGAGTTATATTGAAGCGAATGAAGCAATATAAAACGCTTTTATGTGGCAAGTAGACGAATATTTGTCCCACTCCCGAGTGCCATATGCCAGTTATTGGCTGCAAAATCTGAATTGAAGAGCTCACAGACGTACAAAACGTTTTATGTTATTTCAGCGTGAATTATAAGGAAGTCTTGTAATAAATGTCTTAATAAAAATACATCTGAATCTCTGATGGTAGATATCCGGCGCGACGCTACTCTACTAGAACAATTTCTAAAAAAAACATGAAAATCGTTCTACAAGAGTCGCGTCGCACCTGTCTGGAGGAGCCTTAAACATAGAAGCTTGATTTAGGAGTTGAATATTTATACATAAATTCTTCTTGCGCTTTTTGTTTTCCGTGCCGTTAGTTTACGTAACCACGCTTTTATAATTTCTCGACGTCTCGATTACATGGGAAAGTAAAATGTATGGAAATATGTAACGACGCTATTAAATTCCCATCCACGATACCGCTATAACGTGCACGCATCTCCATACATTTTATGGACGTGGACGTCCACGATTGTATCGTCACAATTATTATCGTAATTATTGTGATAATTATTATCACAATTGAAATTAAAAGCGCACAGTTGGGTAAAGAAAAATCGTCCATTATAATATAACCGACACAGTTTTACTCACCTACATTTTACAATGTCTAAAATTAATATCTAAGTAGGTACACATAATTCTTAAATTCCTTAGATAAATGATTGGTCTAACCAATCATTTATCTAAGTTTAATTATTGAGTCTTACTTCAGATTGTTTTTTTTTTAGTGTTGCTTTTTATTGTTAAAGTTTAGATTTCTAAGTATTACGTGTAAATTGATTTTTCAATTTATTTGGTGTGGGGTTGTAAACCACTATTGTATTGGTTTCATCCTGTAAAGATAGTGTGTGTAAGTTTAAATAAATAAATATTAAAAAATACAGGGTGGCAGAAACATCAACGTGCAAACTGATAGGTACTATGAATTCAGGACTAAAACTCCTGCTTCATAGAGAAGTGCAATACCTACGCGATCAAAATGTATGGAAAAGCGTTTTTTTTAAACTCTATCTTCTACCTCTTTCTCAATTAATTTACTCTCACTGCTAGCCTTGCTAGATATATGAGTTACTAGATACCTACAGGGTCTGCCTGCTCTTTGGAAACCCAATATTATTTGATGAGCCGCGATCTTCTAGCTGTAACCTACATACGAAAATAAATACCTACCCAAGTATTGTCTGCTAGATTAATGCGGCAGAATAAGCTTAATCTCACTCAGTATATAATGTTCTAATACGTAGGGCAGGTAGTTAAGGTATCTACTTTGTGGGCGAAAAAGGTAAAAAAAAGTGATGTGACCATTAAATTTTTATCACTTTTTGATTCGACGTCTTACCGAAAACAAAAGGGAATTCCAAAAAGTTCTTACAATGTTTACAATGTCCTCGGGCCTTTTTTCATTATGAAGAAAATCTGATTAAATTCCATCTATCTATCTAATTACTGTTTATTATCAAGACAAGCTAATGAATTTTATTCAACAAAAACATTACGCCTACATTGGTTCCCTATAAAAACCTACATTATAATTATGTAGGTAATTAATACCTGTCTCATTATTTATAAGTAGGTACATAATACTTTTAATGTTCATGAGAAGTTATGAACTTACATGATTTTAATCATTCAAGTTTCATTACAGTTCTACTACGGTTTACTACGAACTGAAGTGCTACGAGAAATGCCACAGTGTACTAAATAATAGCTCGTTTCACGCAGTATCTTCACAGTTCACAGAGGCCGTTGACTACAATATCATGCATCCTTTTCTAACAAGCATCTATACTCTTCCGTAAATCGAAATCAAAGCTCGTCGGGATTTGAGCGCAGTGAAGTTGTCGCGGTCGCTGCACGAGAGTGAAGTGAAATGCAAATTGATGTGCGTTCAGAAGATAGTGACAGTCCAATTTTGAAATCTTATCTGACATTTTCAAACAAAAGAAATAAATTAGAAAATCACGGTTTGCATGAAATTTATGGTAGATCTTAGATAAAAATAAGATAAATAGTCACTTAGCATGTTCTTTTTACCAGTTAATGAAAACTGCAAAATACTTTTTGAGCCAAATTCCGGCCAAAAGCGTTGACACTTCACTAGCGTTCTGAACAAGCCGGCCAAAAATTTTTACGCTCTCTTAAGTGCGGAACGTACCTGCATATGGCGGACGCTCAGTTTGTGTTTATGTCAATAAGAAACTGATTTTTAACATTTGCGCGGGTGTGGATTAAACTATTTATTAATTATAATGTGCTAGTGGAACCTGTGTATTGTGTGTTTTTTTGTGATAATGGTTTTCGTGGTTGAACATTTGGATAACTTGCCATCTTCGTTGTACTTATAAGGGTATGTATTTATTTTATGTTTCTTTCTATAATCGAGTATTTATTGAGATTTACGAGGATTCATAAATGTGGTTCAGCCGGGAACGTTGTGATTTTTATGAAGGCAAACGAATTGTTAATGCCGTAGATGTTTGCAATTGATGTCTCTAGACTGAATTGATTGTCTCTCATAGGTTATCGCCAGATGATAACTTTTGGCGAATTATTACGAAGCTCCTTCGAAGTAAAGTGCAATAAACATTGCTTTTAAACACAGCATTGGTATAGAATGCTTGTAAAAGTTTTGATATAGAATAAAGTGTCATTTGATAGAAATATTTCCACAGATTCTTGTAAGTACTTACTAAGTTAAAGTAAAATAACGACGAACTTGCACTGCAACTGCATTTCTAAAATTTACATGAGCTTATAAATGCAAAATGTGCAAACACTTGTTAGGTAAAACTAATGTTTCCAAACCAACTTTTCTTGTGTTACAGAGTTGTAGAGACTGATTAGTGTGGTTGTTATTGAATTAACAAATGATTAAGTCTTACTTTATTTATTTTCATGAATTTTCCAATTAACAAAGACTGATCAAAACAATAAAAAATCAAACAGTAGCAAAAGTTTGTACCTACCATAAAGTTTTTATTCAATCACCCAAACCTCAGATATGGAACAGTGAACAGTAAAAAAATAAACATAGATATTTTTATTTATGAAACAGCATGTCAGGCTTGTTAAGTTACGGCATGGAAGGCACATTGTGTTTATAATTTGGACACACATGTTTTGTTAACTTTATCCCATGAATCATGAGACATCTGCCTCTGTGATTTATGTCCCACATTCTAATTCACAAGTAACTGATGACTACATAATTTTATTTATAATTGGAACATGAATAGTTTTCGAGTGTACCAGTTTATTTTTAATGCATGTCTTGGCTGATAATGGATTATCCAGGATAAATTAATGGGTTAAATTAGTCACAATGCAGAATTATTAAAAAAAAACACAACAATTTAGTGAGAAAAGCATCTGTAGATGTTTGCTGAGGTTGCTGAAATAGTAAAATTATATTAGCCAAATTAAAATCGAAATTAAATTAAATTATTTATATCTAAACAAGTAAACAAGGTATCTCACAATAAATCACTGCTTGTAAACCATTATGTGGTTATTTATCAATACATTTAATAAATTAATAATGAATAAAGCTGATTAATAGCGGTTCAACACCTAACGATTTGCCTTTATCACTTCTCTTGTGGTTAAGCAATGATCAATTTTTTTTCCTGTAACATGCATTGGTTGCTTTAATTTCTGAGCACATCAACCAATTAATACACTGTTATTTTAGAGGAAACTATTCTCTATTTATTTCTACATTTGGGCACAAAACTGCTTGCTTAAAACGGTAACTGTACATGAACTTTATCTTGATTTTTGAAGGCTTCGTAGTCCACTAGGTAAAGAGCACAGCAGTGGTATTCCAGCAGCGTTACTCCACCCACTGTTGTGTTTGTGTGCCACTTTATGTGCCATACCAACTTGTACTATATCATTTACTATCTAGAAAGCATTTCAAATAAAGACTGCTCTGCAAATGGCCCAAAATTATGTATTATTATGTACTAGATCATTTAGTTGACATGATTTCCTGATTAGTTGATTGAGAAGTAGACTTTGATTTGACCTGGCTTTGTATTGAGTTTAATAGAGAGAGAGATAGCTGCTCTGCATTCTATATCGTTGGTTTCATGACACAAATATTGTTAGCAATATTTTAGTGATAGTACAAATTGTTTGAATAAATTGATTTGTTGTAGAACTTCAAATTCTGTAAATATAGAACTTCTAATTCTATATTTGTTCTTTGGTTTGGTATATTAAAAAAAAACATTGTCCCAACTATGGGTTTGTTTACTTTTAGGGTTCTGTACCTCATAAAAAACGGCAAAAACGGAACCCTTATAGGATCACTTTGTTGTGTGTCTGTCTGTCTGTCTGTCAAGACCCTTTTCTCAGGAACGCGTGGAGGTATGAAGTTGAAATGAATATCAAAGACGTAAGTCTACGGTCCCTAGGAGGTCTAAAAATTCAAGCTTCTAAGTAAACGCAAAAAAATACGGCGATTTATGCGACATATTTTCATACTCGCGATTACATCAAAACCTAAATATATATATAGGGTACTGCACGTTAACGTAGAATCATGAAATTAGGCATGAAGCAAGGTCTCACAGCACAAGTAAAGGAAAATGTCCGAAAACCGTTAATTTGTAGTTTTATCACACATAAAAATCTGATTTTGCGATTACAAAAATACATTTGCAGTTGAAGAATCGTATATCGACGTATTTGAGAACATGTTTTTCAACTACAATGTTAAGTTTGTTCTAGGGATAAGTTTATACAACTACGGAATTTTTATTACGACATACGGGATGTATGAAAAGAGAAGAGTACCAAATATCCTACTGCTTTGCAAGGCGCTGCCTTCATAGATTCATTCATACGCTATCAAGTCCTGCGTGAAAACGAATCGGTTTCGCGACGAAGTGCACTCATGTGCCTAGTCATACCTATTTTATAGATACGTAATTAAAATCCAAGTTATGGCAAGCTCTCACATTTTACACGAAGCACATGCTGTTTTGTATAAGCACGTGCACACACGTACCTACATTAATTACCCAGCCTTTTGATTTGTGCCCATTAGAATGCAGTAGGCTCGCCCCCTGTTACATGGGACTTCACCGTCTTTCGAAAATTACGTTTATAGAAACGATAAGAAACTAAAGCTCCAAAAGAGCCTAGATTGGCTGTTTTTTCCCTAAGGATTTTGTCACGCACTGGATTTTCAACTCTCGGTGTTAAGCTGAGCGTTGAGAAACTAACACAGTGCATCACAGCACGTCGAAAAAACAAACTGTTAGATTTTCAACTCTCGGCGCTAAGCAGAGCGTTGAAAATCCAGTTGGATATTCAGGGTCGTGGCTAAATAATAACAGCCACAAGGGTCGCTACGCTTGCCGCGGTCAGTACGTGGATGGATGACCATCCATCACATATCAGGACCCCTCCGTGACTCGGAAAGCACGTTAAGCCGTTGGTCCCGGCTGTCAATCGTAGATCTTAGACAGTCGTTAGTGGAAGTCAGAAGCCCAAATGTCGGACAACCAGTCTTACCAAGGGGGATCGTGTTACCCAGTTACTGGGTTGTAAAGGTCAGATAAGTAGTCGCTCCATGTAAAATACTAGTATTCTTGCTGTTAGACTGGAAGGTGACCCCACAAACACAACGCACCTTCTCCTTTTCCTCTTTTTCGTCTCCTTCATCTTTTTTTATCGTCCGTTATGGGTTCGTAGTAAAAATGACAACATTACAAGTTAAATTTTCATTCGGTTGTAATAACAATATTCGTCACCCAAACCCTTCCCTAGTAGGTACTACATGATCACGAAGAGATTTATCTTATCTTCTTCGTAATCAAATCAGTCGAGTGTCGTTGGCCTCATCTCAAGTTATCATGTTTGCACATAGCGTAGTATGTACTATACCGAGTTTTACGGAGTGTTATCGCATAACTAACCTTGAGCATAAAATAATAAATCCTTGAGCGTACGTTGATCTTTGTAGTTTTACTAGATTTTGCAGGTACGGGACTTCGTTAAACAAAATTCGCCAAAAGCTAATTTACCTACCTAAATAAGCTAGCTTTAAGTAATAAGTTTTATCCTCTAAGCCTCGGCACCAATTAATATTCCGTTTTTTTTTACTATGAAAAAACTTTTCCAAAGTCTTGTTAGGTATTACAAGACCAGAAGGCCTAGACAAAGTAGCATTCGATTTGGGATGACGCTAGTAAAAAAGGTATGCGGTTGACCTAATCTTTCGAAATCACGTGACGTGATCATAGATCATAGCGTAGTACAGTCTTGAAACAGATTGCTAATACATTGCTTCATAAATTCGATAAAAAAATCTGCTCAACAATGTAAATAACGCAATGAATGTTGTTAAACTGTCAAAATTCAACAGATTAGTCGTAATCGTTTACGAAAATGTGTTGCGCAATTAGGCCGCTGATTTCCGATTGGACACATTGGACACGCGCTCTAATACCTCTATTATGTAATGAGGAGCTATTTTAATGTACACGAGTGAATATCCTTCAAGGCAGAATGAATCACGGCCAAGAACACACTACCATTCCTATTTCCGTGGGCTTCTTATAATAATCTGTGGGTTTTCGTTTGTGTCAAAGGTTCCGAAGATAATCGCATATAAACTCACAAATTTTAGCCGTTTGTATAGAGTTTTAGGTGTTGCTGCATTTTTATTTATGAAAACCACTGCTGCATTTTGTTGTATTATCTTATGATCCGTTTATCTTCACCGTTTTAGTGGGCATTAAAATGTCAAATTTATTGACCGTGCAAATCCTGTTTCTGTCAGTAAACTCTGGGACATTCGCACACTAACGCAATTGTTTCCCCGAAAAATCCCGAGCGAAGCTGGGGCGTGCTCAATTAAAGGTAGGATCGGCATTGTGCCCGGTATAAGGGGACGTGCTCGCCCCCTATCACATCATTGTCACCTTACCGCGCCCCCTTTAGCATTAGACCTAATACTGTCACCGTGGAGGCGTTGACTCTGTCATCGGTAATACAGTTCGCGCATAACTTTATGAGCCCTCTGAACGTAGGCTCGAGAAAACACGCGTGGTACAGTTGAGTGCACAATCATTATTGTAGATTTGAAACATTTTTTATAGTACCTACATCATTGATTTGTCAACACAAAAATAATTTAATTAGCTTTTAGGTACTTTTGCAGCCACTCGCGTGCAACTACCGAGAGCTCATAAAGTTTTGCGCGAAGTACTCTATTGAACACTTTAGTCTATGAAACTGTTCAGGGAACACGGGTATGATAACCTTGCCTTACCAAGTGAAATTGTACCATTGAAAATTGTGACTGATAAGAACATTGAATTCTAATGTAAATACATGGCTTAATGCTTGCTCTAATAGCATTACAAAACGTTCTGGAATCAGGACTGAACATAACTTGTTTCTTTTGTTCACTGATTTAAGACGAATGAAGCCGTTATAAAAAAAGCTCTTACTTTTCTTTGACTTAGTTTTTATCATAAGTTCGTAACAGAGACTACACACATGTTACATACATGAATATCAATCCGGTGACACAAGCCAAAAACCTTGTTCTTGCACGAAAAGCACACATGCCAATACTAACCCTGAGTAA
Organism: Dasypolia templi; assembly: GCA_963555695.1. Classification (NCBI taxonomy): domain Eukaryota; kingdom Metazoa; phylum Arthropoda; class Insecta; order Lepidoptera; family Noctuidae; genus Dasypolia; species Dasypolia templi. The sequence continues at coordinate 21,898,963 of OY743151.1, read as the reverse complement.
TACGAATATAGTTCCCATAACCCCGTAGCGTCTAACCTTGAGCTAAGTTACGTTGATCCCAATATTTCTATGTAAGTACAATCATTTATCATAATGTTAGTTCCAGATATTCTGGGCTGCTCGTGTTAGGGTGTGACCACATACTATATACGAACTCGAACCTATTTTGTACCAAGATCAGCTCGAACGGCTCACACACTGCCTGGTCTACCATACAAAATAAGTTTCGCGTTCGGCTGGTTTTACTCGTTGCGTACATACCCTTAAGTGGGAGTTTTCTACGCGCCGTGCATTATTAAATAAATTGCCAACTTATCTTTTATGTTTCAATGCAATTACTTAGCGTTAGCGTTGATTTGAAAACCTGTTTCGGAGCAGTTTAAGTGTTTTAGTTAATTGATACGATATGTTTCTATGGATGTTTGTTTTTATGGAACAAGTTTCTTATTGAGTGTTCCGAAACTTTCATTAGCTATCATGTTGTTGCCGTTCATGAGGTTTTTATGGCTCTTTGATTTGCGATTAAATTAGAATAATTAAACATGATGTTTCTTTCCGGTTATGTAATCTATATCAAGAAACTAAACACGCAAACAGTGAGATTAAGGTATCAATCTTGAGCTGTGTCCCGCCAGATTTATATTTTCATTCTTATTTTTTTTACAAATTGTAGCTCTGTTTTACGTCGTATATTGATCAAAATGCGATTCGCGACTGTAGGAATGATATTTGGTATGCCATTGTCTGGCTTTATTTGTTATATGGGTTTATCATTTATTTTTCTTTTTTGTACATCGATTGGCACCTTGTTTATTATATTTATTGTTGTAATTTGTTATGATTTTATTTGCTTTTGTAGGTTGTGCTGTCTTTTGTGTGCACTGAATAAATGTTTTATCTATCTTTCTATATGGAAATTGTTTCGACCTAAAAATCTTTCAGAATATTTCATAAAAAAATTCTTAGGTGGAACAAATTTCCTAAGTTTCACGATTGGTATGATAATGATGATCTAAGAATGAAATTCAATAATTATATCATTCGTACAGTCACGAATCTTATTAAAAAAATGGCTACAGCTGATGTTTAACCTTAATCATCAAAGTTATTAAAGAAAAGAACAGGTGTTGAGTGATAGGTTACTAAAATAAAGCTGTCGAATGCATTAACAACATGGCGACATGTGCACTTTTTGTTGCACCTGCTCACTACTAAGAAAAAACTGCACGTTATCAAACACTACACTGCTACCTTTTATTACACTCGAAAGTCAAAAACCATTGTAGTTACGCCACGCTTTGACGTCTCCCAGATAACGTTAACGATTCAGCAAAGACGTACGTGCGCAATGATAATGATAGTACTTCACTTCTTGAGATTCACCCATCCTATTCTATAAATACAAATACAAGCAAGCTAAACAACAAACTGTCTAAAGTTCCCTGTCGCTCAAAATTACCCGAGCACCAATGTTTAATGCTTAACGACCCAATGGGAGTTTATACTTGAAGTTAGAGTGAAGACACGCCACGTCGACGACGATTTTATTTATTTACATTTGGCGGCAATTTGAACAGACATGTCCCAATCAGGATCCTGCCGAAGACAGCAGGTTATTCTTAACTTAAAGCCAGGATAAATGGGAAACGAACCGAGCAACTCCACTCGCGAAATCTGTCACAAATGAACGTTCGATGGAAAATGGTTAGCGAAAATTTTGGACGTATGCAAATGAAGCTCTGTAGTAGGAATTCACGTAGTGATTTTAAAATAGTTCAGTGGACTCTGGATGTGTTAAACCTGGTGCAGGCTGATATCCATTTTATTGTAATAAAAGTGGAATGAAAGAATGAAACGTATTTTTAAAATATTCATATTCAACGAACAGGACATCAGCAGGTTCATTCGTTCGTTCGTTATGGGCCAAAATCGATCTCTGGCCAGATCGGTTTTCGGTATAACCAACAATCCATCGTTGGACACACATTCTAAACGTAAACGTTTTGATACAGTGTGAATAGATTAAATGAAGAACATTACCATCGATGACACATTACGACCATTATTCTTGACCTCTTTAACTCAGCTAAATAGACACTAGTTATTACACTTTAGAATCCTGTCTGTGAGAGTTCGCTGGTTGCTCCAAAGGTGGTTTTAAATAATGTAGCTATTTAATTTCACAATATCTTTTTGTATACTTGTGAATGAAACCACCTGCTGACTAAAAGCTACAACGTATTCACTTGCACTATGAGTGAGGTCATCCTAAATTGTTCTCACATAATGAACTCTTGAAGTAACCTTCTATTGGTCGTTGAACTAGACTGCACTAGAATTATATGTTAGACTTTAATTATGCAATTTTCCTAAATGTATAGTATTCAACGTTTTATGTGTTTTGTACCTCAAGCATAACATTATTTGATGTACATTAATTTTGGCGCTATTTAATTACAGTTCAAGAGCTTTTCTACTCAAAGAAGCATTCCAATAAACATGCTTAATCAAATTTATCGTTAGCTTACTAAGTAAAGTGTTGACGGTTTCAATTCAAGTGGCAGTACTGATCAGAACGCCTACGGTAGACTTACATGCCTTTCGATCATTACGAAATCACCAGATCATATACAATAATACGTGTGAACCGACATTCCACACGATTCTTCGCTTCTGCGGAATTTGCATTTCATCTGTCAGTTTCATAATACGTAAAGTATTAGAAGTAGTATTTTAGGAAAATGGCTCAAAGAATTAAAGAAAAGATGACCTTGTTTCCCAAAACCTTTTTAGAAAATGTTCTTGGTTGGAAAAAAAAAATAGCTTTGAATGGACTTCATTTAAAGACTATTGATGTTAATGCCATGTCTGGCTGGCATCCTGCGAGGTATTGTTTGCTCAGCTAGACAGAAAAGCTAGCTACTAACCCTTCAATGCTAATGGCGCCACTGCAATCTAGTTGTATAATATGCTTCTGACGTCAAGAGGTGCATTGTCATAACTCTGTGGGAACTTTTGCCCGAAACGAATGAGATTTGCGTAGACATCTGTATCAGGTTTTTAGTATCTAATTAAATTGTTTTAAGTACGGAACATAAACTTATGCTCATAATGCCCAACCGGTAACAAGCGTTACAGTTTCTGCCAAAGCGCTAATTGAAACTGTGTTTGGCACAGATTCAAATTTGAAATTAATAAAATAGCAATGTATGGAGTTGACATGTTGTCAGCGCAATCTCTATTGGTGTAACAATAGTATTTGCTTCAATTGAAAGTTCTATTATAACATTGTCACGTCCAGTAACTATATTTAGGGCGAAATTCACCAATTTTGATAGACCTAGAATACGAGGGCTGCACTAAAAGTATCGGGAAAGGAATATTTCCACTGTTCCTGTCATATTAAAATCTTTTTAATTGAAAACTCCTTGGTTTTAAAAATCGAATATCATTTATTTATTTAAAAAAACGATTCTCGGTCTTGTCACAAGGTTTTGTCAAACATGTTTAGTCGTTGAGAAAATGGAATTGACTCGAGAAATTTCAAGAGCGATGATTTATTATGACTTCGGAAGTGGTTTAACACAAAAGCAGTGTGTTGACCGGATGATTTCTGCATTTGGTGATGAAGCCCCATCCAAAACCACAATTTATCACTGGTTTGCTGAATTTCAACGTGGACGTGTCAAGCTCAGTGATGATCCCCGTCAAGGTCGTCCAAAAACTGCAGTCACCCAAGAAAACGTTGATGCTGTGCGTAAGCTGATTGAGAAAGATCGACATTTGACATACCGCGAAATTCAGACAACTTTAGACATGAGTCAAATACAAATAATCTTGCATGAAAAATTAGGTGTAAAAAAGTTGTTTTCCCGATGGATACCGCATTCGCTCTGTGAAGAGCAAAAAGCGGCTCGCGTTACTTGGTGCATCAGAACTCTCGAAAGATTCCACGCAGGATCCTCAAATGCTGTATACAACATCGTATCAGGTGACGAATCCTGGATATACGCGTACGAACCCGAAACAAAAAACCAGTCACAAGTTTGGGTGTTCGAAAATGAGTAAAAGCCAACAAAAATTTTTCGTTCATGGAGTGTTGCAAAAAAATGGTGGCCACGTTTGTCTCCAAAACCGGCCATGTTACGACTATTCCTCTTGAGGGACAAAGAACGGTTAATGCAGAATGGTATGCTAGGATTTGTTTGCCACAGGTCGCTTCTGAACTCCGTAAAGAGAACTGCAACCGCCGCATCATCCTCCATCACGACAATGCGAGTTCTCACACCGCACACAGAACAAAACGTTTTTAGAGCAAGAAAACATAGAATTATTAGACCATCCGCCGTACATCCCCGACCTAAGCCCTAATGATTTCTATACTTTCCCTAAAATAAAGAATAAATTGCGTGGACAGAGATTTTCATCACCTGAAGAAGCTGTGGACGCCTACAAAACGGCCATTTTGGAGACCCCAACTTCCGAATAGAATGGTTGCTTCAATGATTGGTTCCATCGTATGAAAAATTTGTCAAATTTCGCGGAGAATACTTCGAAAAGCAATAAATACAATTTCAAATAGTAATGTTGTGTCACTTCCTTGATTCCAGAAATTTTCAGTGCCGCCCTCGTGTTATCGTGTATCGTGTATATATCGTATAAGTGTTATCCTGTGTTTTTTTTTTTAATGACAGTTTTTCTATTGCAACTGTCAGACGTCATTTCACGGATAGAAGATTCTGACTTTGGTAAAATCAGCCGTTAGTAATATTGTAAATACGTTCTCCGTTTTGTCTCAAATCAGCGAGTTAAAACAGTTCATATCGTATTTCCATCTAAATATAATAAACCATCGTTTTATCTCCATCAAGCTCGACATTTTCCGCTTAAAAGTCAACTCTTTAACTTACTTTCAAATAACAATAATAACAGCAAACCATTGTTTTTATCGTTTACTAGCTGCTTCCCGTGGTTTCACCCGCATAAATCTTGATCCCGTGGGAGTATCGGGATAAAAGGTTATAAACTATCTGATTGCCAAATTTCATCCAAATCCGTTCAGTAGTTTTTGCGTGAAAGCGTAACAAACATCCATCCATACTCACAAACTTTCGCGTTTATAATATTAGTAGGATTATCAATAAGTCGAGAATCAATTGAAAGGTACCTAATACGTATGCTGATAACGAAAAAATTGCATGTTTAGTAAAAACACATGGCAATAGCTATTTGTACACGCGAATCAAGCCATTCATGGAATTGGAGCGCGCGTTTCTTTAAGGGCGATTAGACTTTGCCGCCCTACATTTGAGATGAATTTATAGCCTTTTATTTAAAGGCTTGACATTGACAAGAGATACGCGTTCGGCTGCGTTCCGAATTGTACCTTCGTACCTAATAATGTATGAGTTATCTGTGAACGCTGTTTTGTATTAAATACCTCTTTTGCGGTCTGACTATACTTTTTTGGAAGATAATTCAATAATATAACTTTGAAGCCTATTTATCTCTATTGAAAAAAAACTGGTCTTGACTTCTTGACACCTTATTTTGATTAGATACACAATGAGCAGTGAAATTTAAAATCATCATGTAGCGTAGAGAACCATCCCTGAACTGTTCTAAATTCACTGTTCACATAATTTGGTTCGTACATACAAACGCAGAAGCCTGAGAGTTTTTTTATGTAACGGTACGCCCGGCGCCCGTTACATAAAGAAAACTCTCAGGCTTCTGCGTTTCGCTATGTTCACTGCAAAATATTTTATTGACGATCTGACGTAAGTTAATTTATTTAAACTTACACACACTATCTTAACAGGATGACCCCAACACAATAGTGGTTTGCAACCACTAAGTAAGTACCACTGTATATAGTAAAATACATAATTATTCGTTAAAGGCACCGCGTGTCGCGCGACGAGCGATGTCTTTGTGTCGCTCTGTGTGGTCGCGCCTGTGTGTGGGAGCCTTTACTATTTAATTTAGGTAATATTATTACCTACGTTGAATTATATACAGTTGGAACGCGTAACCATGGCAAGCGTACCTATTGAAAAAAATCTATTGACCTACGATATTCTAAAGAACCTTTACTTATGAACCAAGTTCAAAACAATATTCCGTGATGGAATTTAATTAGTTACAATCTCGTTTATTAAGTCTTCTTCCATAACTTGTTTACTTACTGACTGCTACTGTTATATATAACTGATGACGTAATATCGATATAATTGCAATCTGTTTGTACCCTTTATTTCATTTCTGAATTCTTAAGTGCCAACGTTATCGCTAGCAGTTAATTAAAATTAAGTGAGCCTTTTGTATGTGTCAAAGTCTTCTTGTAGAATGCTGATTTTAACCCAAATCATGACTGGAAGCTGACCTAACATTGAGGAAGATCTTGACAGGAAATTTAATCGTCTAAGAATGAACTGTAACTCTTGAATCCTGTTAAATACTAATATGTGGCCCTGGATGCGTCCGCTAGAAATAGGCCTTATCTTGTACTTGCTGGTTCCGGCTTTTTTTTTGGATGGGAAAACATCAAACGACTTCTCCCGCTCTTGGTAGAGTGGGAGGTCGCGTCTGACTTTTACTCACTAAAACCCACCCGTGTTCCTTCAGTTGCCTGTGCCAGGGCGACGGTATCTCTTTCGAACAACCCGCGACCCCGTCACTATGTGCTGACATCTCTTTGAATGCGTCCGCTAGAAATAGGCCTTATCTTGTACTTGCTGGTTCCGGCTTTTTTTTTGGATGGGAAAACATCAAACGACTTCTCCCGCTCTTGGTAGAGTGGGAGGTCGCGTCTGACTTTTACTCACTAAAACCCACCCGTGTTCCTTCAGTTGCCTGTGCCAGGGCGACGGTATCTCTTTCGAACAACCCGCGACCCCGTCACTATGTGCTGACATCTCTTTGAGGCGCGCGTGGAACACGACGCCATCCGCAAGCCCGCGCCTATGGTGGCCGGGTATCTGCGGGGGACTCCGGCGACTTGGGGCGTGAGGGCGCAAGGCTCTCTCCCTCACGCGCTCCGCCTCCTCCTTCGCGAGCATTACTACTTCGCAGAAGGAGGTGGCGGCTTTCCATTCGCTCTCGCTCCGTACCATGGCCTGGACTAGGGCCGGACGCGGCTAGCCCTCGCTCTGAAAGAGCTTGAGCCCCATTTAAGAAGACTCTTCACAGCGTGCCTTGAGCGGGGCCAGTTTCCCACTTTGTGGAAAACAGGTCGCTTGGTCCTGCTCAGGAAGGCGGGGCGCCCTGCCGACTCGCCGTCTGCGTACCGGCCCATAGTGCTGCTCGACGAGGTGGGCAAGCTGTTCGAGCGCATACTTGCAGCCCGCCTTGTCGGCCACTTCTGCAGAGAGGGGCCGGACCCGGACGAGAACCAGTTCGGCTTTCGGCATGGGCGCTCTACCATCCACGCTGTGTCGAGGGTGAGAGTCCTGGCGGAGGAAACAGTGTCCCGGGGCGGGGTGGTGGTGGCGGTGTCCTTGGACATCTCCAACGCCTTCAACACCCTGCCCTGGAGTTGTATTCGGGAGGCACTGCGTTATCATCGGGTGCCTCTCTACCTCCGCCGCATCGTTGGGGCTTATCTGGCGGGGAGGTGTGTCACCTACATGGGACGTGATGGCGGAAACCAGCGCCAGGTGTCGTGCGGTGTTCCACAGGGATCGGTCGTGGGACCGCTCCTGTGGAACATCGGGTACGACTGGGTGCTGAGGGGCGAGCTCCCGCCGGGCGCTGACCTGACGTGTTACGCGGACGACACGCTGGTCACGGCCCGGGGGAGTTCGCACAGGGAGGCAGCGTTGCTCGCGACGGCGGCGGTCTCACTGACGGTGAGCCGCATACGGCGCCTCGGCCTGGAGGTGGCCCTCAACAAGTCGGAGGCCATGGTGTTTCATGGCCCCCGGCGGGCGCCGCCGGCCGGATCACACGTTGTGGTCGGCGGGGTCCGGATCGCTGTCGAGCCCACCATGAAATATCTGGGATTGGTGCTCGACAGCCGGTGGGACTTCGGACCCCACTTCCGGCGGCTGGCGCCCAAGTTGTTGGGCGCGGCCGGGGCGCTGGCAACGCTGCTTACCAATTTGGGGGGCCCGAGCGCCGCTTGTAGGCGGCTCTACGTGGGGATCGTGCGTTCGATGGCCCTTTACGGGGCCCCGATCTGGGCGGCTGACCTGACGGCCGCCAGCATCTCTGTGCTGCGAAAGCCGCAGAGAGCAATGGCCGTCAGAGTCATAAGGGGGTATCGCACGATCTCCTACGAGGCGGCTTGTGCACTGGCCGGATCCCCGCCATGGGACCTAGATGCGAAGGTGCTCGCGTCACTTTATCGGTGGCGCGAGGAAGAGAGGGCGCGGGGCGAGCGGCCGATGCAGCGCCATATGGAGCAGCGTCGGTCGCAGCTTCGCGAGGTCCTGGTGGCGGAATGGCGGGACAGGCTTTCACGCCCTACCGCCGGCCTCGTCACCATCGAGGCGGTCCGGCCAGTGCTCGACCTCTGGCTCGGGAGGAGGCACGGCTCCCTGTCGTTTCGGGCGACGCAGGTGCTCTCGGGGCATGGCTGCTTCGGGAAGTACCTGTGTCGCATAAACAGGGAGCCGGACGCTCGGTGTCACCACTGCGTCGACTGCCGGGAAGACACGGCGTGGCATACGCTGGCCGAGTGTGCCGCTTGGGAGGAGCCGCGCCGTGCCCTCATCTCAGAAATAGGCAGTGATTTGTCGCTGCCGACCGTAGTGAGTTCGATGGTCGGCAGCGCCGAGTCCTGGGACGCGGTGGTTTCCTTTTGCGAAACGGTCATCTCGCAGAAGGAGGCTGCGGAAAGGGAGAGAGAGATCTCGACTCTCGACCCGGCCCGCAGCAGACGCACCGGGCGTCGGAGGAGGGCGGACAACGCCCTCTTCCGGCCCCCCTAAATGGGTCCAGGGGCGACGGATTCGGGGACATCCGTCGCCCCCCAACATCAGGACCCGAGAAGGCGGCGCGCGTAGTGTTCCGCGTGCGCCGCTCACAGACGTTGCGGGGGGAGTACACCTCACTCCCCCCGCCCGAGACAGGGCCCGCGCAAGCGGGCCGGCACCAGCCGGGGATGCGGAAGAATTATGTGTTCCCGCGACCCCGGCGTAGATGTGAGATGGAACACCGGGGTGGTTTTTAGTCAGTAAGAGTCTGACAGACCCCATGAGGATTTTCCACCCCGGGAACAAAAAAAAAAAAAAAAGGGCCGGACGCGAGAGATCGCCGCCGCCGATCGCCTCCTCTAGGACACGACGGTGCTCCGCCCAAGCTGGGCAGACCTCCATCCTTATTTCCTGGTTTCCTCCCGCCTTATACGAAACAGGAACCTTCCGAAACAACCGTGTCCGGTGAGGACCAGTGTCCAACCACTCCTCAAAGAGGGGACTTTTCGCCGCTATTGTTGCGTGCCCAACTTGCTGCTTCCCTGTATTCTATAGTGTGGGCTAATACAGATAAAAACCTGAGAGGCAATTCTCGTATTTTAAGAACGACAAGTTTTTGACATTTGAATGTCGCTGAGGTGAGACCGCGAACCGATTTTGAACGTTTTTAATTACGAGAATTGGCCTTCTGCATGCGTACCATGACCACTATAGAAACGGAAGTCAAAATGACAGATTGTAAAAAGATTTCTTTGGCGCGATGTTAAAATTCAAGGCAATAATGACTTCTCGTTAAGAAAGTGATTTGTCTTATCTTCGTAGAGAAGAAATAGCTGTGCATGCTAGCCGAACACGTAAAAGGGTACATACAGGGTGAATTGTAATTTGACGTATTCCTTCCTGGATTTTAAAGTGTGACCTATTTGCAACAACTGGGCACCCCATAATGCCTAGGCGAAAATTCATTCATCAAAATGGTTAATAAACTTCTTGCTAAAACTTTTAACTGATTTATGTATGAGACTTTGGTTTCATCATAAGGTTTGTTAAAGTATTGGGTACACAATGGAATAGCAATGGAGCCCATTTAATTTCAGAGTTTAGAGAAAAAATATATTTAGTGACAAATTCAGGGAAATTAAAAAAAAATACATGTACATCAAAAATGGGTTTTCTCAAAACCCATGAATTTTCGCGAAGGAAAACGTCAAATTAAAAGTCACCCTGTATATTTAGATCTATGATCTAAAACAAAAAAGTCACGTAAATTGAAGAAGAACTCAACATGCGCAACTATAACATAAATACGCCTGTAATCTCCAAATCGTAAGCCAGAGGTGTACATAAATGAACACTGACATTTCGCCAGTTCTGTTTTAGGTCCGATGTAATAGGGGGCCTATTGCCATCAACCGGGCACAAATCCAGACTACGGGAAAAGTACTCCTCGAGTTTTTAGCGCACTTGACAGACGAACATACAGAGATACGTTATTTTTTAACCCTAACGTGAAGTGGATGTCGGAAATTATCCAACAAGAAGTATCGTACTAAACGTACACGTACTACCGTGTCTACCGGGATAAAAAGTATCCTATGTCGTACTATACGGATACCTGTGTGCCAAATTCAACAAAGTCATCGAAATCTGTTCACCCGTTACGGCATAAAATGGTAAGTGACAGACAGAGTTGTTTTGGCATTTATAATAATACTTGCTTTTGCCCGCGGCTTCGTCCGCGTGGGTGTCGGAAATAATCCCACGGAAACGTGCTAACGGGACAAAAGGTAGCCTATGTCTTTCCCTAGGATGCAAAGGATGAAAAGGTAACATACAGACAGAATTGCTTTGAATTTATAATATTATTAGCTGCAAACGTTGTTTTGCTTCTCTTTTTTTTTTTTTTTGAAAAATAGATGTTGGCCGATTCTCAGACCTACCCGATATGCACACAAAATTTCATCAAAATCGGTCAAGCCGTTTCGGAGGAGTATGGCAACGAAAACTGTGACACGAGAATTTTATATATTAGATCAGCATGGTCTAGCGACCCACCCTTGCTTCACACGGCTTTTAAAACTTGACAAAACTTGAAAGGTCTAGATTTCTTCGTGACGTGTATTGAAATATAAAATGGACACAAAATCTCTTAGGTAATGTTGGAAACCGCATCATAATCCGATGCACAACGGATTTTGATGGGGTTTTGTTCAAAAGAACAACGCGGTTACACAGCCAGACAGGAAAGAAAAGCGACTTTAATTTATAATGTGTAGAAGTATGGATTATGTAAAGCTAATTCTTAGATGTAGATGTTTTTACTACACTAAGGATAGTAGAGTGCATAGGCGCCTAGAATCTATTTAAATGAAAATGTTGACGTTCAAAAGTGCCTTTTAGAGTGCCTATTTGAAATAAATGCTTTGACTTTATGAACAAACGCCCCGACGCCTTACTTCTTACCATTCCTACTCCATAAATTTGGTCAAGCGCAAAAAGAAAAGGCATGCACTTTTCCTCCAGTCGTTCTGCGGATATTTCGATAGCAGATCGTATTGTCTTACAGAAAATGCCGGACAAAGGTCCGCGTTCCGTTTCTTGTCTTACAGAAAATGCCGGACAAAGGTCCGCGTTCCGTTTCTTGTCTTACAGAAAATGCCGGACAAAGGTCCGCGTTCCGTTTCTTGTCTTACAGAAAATGCCGGACAATGGTCCGCGTTCCGTTTCTTGTCTTACAGAAAATGCCAGACAATGGTCCGCGTTCCGTTTCTTGTCTTACAGAAAATGCCGGACAAAGGTCCGCGTTCCGTTTCTTGTCTTACAGAAAATGCCGGACAAAGGTCCGCGTTCCGTTTCTTGTCTTACAGAAAATGCCGGACAATAGTCCGCGTTCCGTTTCTATAACGCATATAAATATACCACGAACAGGCCTGCATTATTGATGCATTATGATGACTAATGCAGTACATACGGCTAAAATAGGAAAGTTTATCTTATGGCCTTGCGTAAGGTTTGTTGAGATAATCTCAATATGGTGCCCACGTTCTGAGAATTGTTCGTCATTGAATCATTAACACTAATAAACGTTTGGTTAGGTGTGTTTGTTTGTTCAGTAAGGTTTCGTTCTGTACTGACATCAGAATTCGTGTGTCTAGACTAATAGGAGTTCGACAAAATGTATCCTTTTATTTTGATCCTCAAATTGTAAAGCGATGAAAATAGGGGTAAAGACTCATATTAGAAATGTTCGAACAAATAATGAATGCAATGTTAGATAATTATTTATTAGTTTAAATCATAACAACTTTTTTAAGTCAAATTAGGTTGTTTGATTTAAAAAGTTAAGATTTTCCGCAGAAGAGCGACACTCATTCGTTTATTAATATTAAGTTTTTCAAACTAAATTGATTTTTTTGTATAAACTTTTGCGGAAATAAAGTAGTTTCGTAGGTCTTCTCCATAGGAAACGACCAATTGGAACCGTGCACCTAGAATCTGACGTTTCATAAGTGTCCATGTAGGTTTATGTGAAATAAAATATATATATTTTTTTTTTTGAGTTCTGCCCCGAATCTTTTGAAGAAAAACTTAAGATTTTTTGAAGCATCTTTAAAACCGCCATAAAAAGGTAGAAGTTCTCAATTCGTCTGTTTGAAGGGTTCCGTAGCCAATTGGCACATAGAAACGGAATCTTATCATTTCGTCCTGTCCGTTTGCCCGTCCGTATGTCACATAGCCATTATGGGGCCAATACATTGTGCAATAAACGTTATAGCTGACAACTTATTACGACGTCGAATAAGTTAGTCTTGAAAAAATAACGTCTTAGTTAGCCAAATGCCACTATGCAACCGTTATATAACATGAAGTCTTATTAGACTGGAATTATATGATGTTTTTGCTAGTTGGGATAGTAAAATCGATGGAAATATGAAGAAGCTACACGCTTTAAAGTTTTTGGAGGGGATTTTTACCGTCCTTGTCGCGCGGTACGTACAATGTAATATGATGCGTATGCGAAATAAATAAACAAACACGTTTTCCCTCTTTGGCATTACTATTTTTGGGTAAATTGTGACGTATGAGAAGGACTAGATGCTTGGCCCTATTGTTTTTTTACCTACTGTGATCACCGTTCACCATGTCTTAGCAGACATTGACGTGCCGTATTAAAATTGATAAATGCCTTTTGAGCCCGACCTTAATTAATACTTCTATTTAAAATGTTCATGAAAACCGTAGAAAGGCTTGTACTTTAGATTCTGCGTAAACATCTACAATTTACTCAACCACTATCTCTTAGCGCATTTTCAACCACGTTAATACAACAAAACAAAGTAATTAATTCTCCAGCCAGCTCCAGTTACTTCTAATTTAAGAGCTGCATTGAAATCTTTGTGACCACTAGGACGAGCTTTCAATTAAGTTAGCTGGAATGCTAGGTTATTAGGTAATACGAATTTGTATTTTAAAAGCTACTAACAAACAGGTTTTAACTGTTTAAATAATGACTTAACTGTAAAAGTCATGTGTTGCTTTTGCAATGCCCCCCCCCCCCGCGACGCCGACGCGAACACAAGTACTTCTATCACCTCCGTGTTTTAAAATCCAAAAAGCGTGTATAAAGTGTATTAATTAACTCTAAAACTATACAGTGATTATCAATAAGGTACAAGTGAAAATTGGGTGAAAAATCTCAGTGAATGGATAACTGCAACCCCTTGTGTGTTTTTAACTATTCAACGAACTAAACAATTTTTAAAAAGTGGCATTCATTTGGACTTTGACCTCTATAACAACACAAAGAAATCGTCGAGACCTCGTTAATCACCAAACCTTTAGCTAGTCAACTGGTCACTAATTTCAACCTACCGATTAACGGCTCGTGGCGCAGCGGCACATTGCCTGGATAACAGAGGCACAGCCGCGGCCGGGTACACGTTCAAATCCGGCCCACTCGATTAGTATATTTTTGTTTTTTTATAAATTTCATTTTACGAGTTGCTTGCAATTCGCAATACTTACTGTACTCAATCCGAGTGACCAGTTTTTGGAATTGTATTTTTACAATTAATAATTAAGAAGATTATAGTAATACTCGGCCTGCTACAAAATGCAACGAACTCCGCCTCTAACTCCACAAGCAACTTTGGTACATGGTCAATCACTGTCTGAATCGGATTTAACGTCTGCGACTACTACCAAAAATACAGACGGAAACAATATAACTGTACGATACAAGCGCCAACGCATCGAAGATTCCCCGAATAAAGTATTAGCTACTGAACTCAGGCCAGCTTTAGAAGACTTCAAGCTCGAGCTTCTGGACATGTTGACGAAATGGAAGGCCGAGCACGACCTGATGCTAACATCCTGGAAAGCCGATCAAGACGCCATATTATCTCAACTAGTCAGCGATGTTTCTCAGCTAAAAAAGCAGTGCCTTTCAATTCAGACGGCAAACTCCGAGATTGACCGCAGTATGACCTTTATTAACTAACAGCATGAAGATCTCACTAGCAAGGTTTCTAACTTAGAAAAGGGAAAAAGCGAGAATTTACAATATATAAGTCATCTACAAAAACAAATACAAGACTTGCATTTCCAGTCACGCCTAGCTACTATTGAGATACGCAATATCCCGGTTAAGGAAAAAGAAAATCCTGAAGACCTCATTTCTATAACAAAAACTGTGGGGAAAACTATTAACATGGACATTCAGGCTTCCGCTTTCCGGGATATATACCGTATACCTGGAAAACCAGGCTTGTGCAGACCGATAGTTGCTGAATTTTGCTGCGCTCATTACATGATAAGCTAAACACACATATTATTGGTATCGAAGGTGACAAAAAACCTGTCTATGTTGACGAACACCTGCCATCAACCGTGAAAAAGCTTCTTTATGACACTCGCCAGTTTGCTAAAGCCCATAATTACTCCAGTTGGTATTCGAACGGAAGAATACTTCTGCGTAAGGATCCAGCAGACAAACCACTCCATATCAAATCAGAGAAATGTCTCTCCTTGTTATTGGGACAACAATGACTACTCTTTTTTATACCTATTTTTTATACTCATGCATGCATCCATTTAGTTATTGTATTCAACTTTTGTTTTTGTATAGCTAATAATTACTTTTTAATATCCTCAAAATGTACTTACTACGTCCTTACACTAATATATTATACACCCACATTCACTCACATACTCGACCATATACATCTTGTTGTAAACCTTTTAAGAAGTACTGATAGCACCATTAAAATACCTCATCTATGTCTGCCGCCCACAATTCGGTATCCAAATATGAAGTCTTCCCCCAGAAACAATTACAGACCGCTACACCTCATACATCCAACCACAAATGGCTAATCAAAATAATAACATATCTAATGAAATAGATAACCTCTCTATAGCCTGCTCTCATCTATGTTCACCTGAGCGGTGTTCGGATTTTATTAAACAACCAGCAAACAATTTAAAAATAATTCACATAAATATCCGAAGTATTAAAAAGAACTTTGACCAATTCATTACGATGCTAACAACCACTAAAATTGAATTTGACGTAATTATATTAACTGAGTGTTGGCTAAAAGTCTCAGGGCCACTTTCCTACCTGCAAGGCTACTCTTCCGCCGTCACGACCAATAATAAATCACAGAATGATGGCGTGGTGATTTACACTAAGACTTCACTGAAATGCTCGTATGTTGAACCCTCACTCTGTGACTCAAATTGCCTTGTTTGTACTATAGGTGACACAGTAGTTATTTGCATATACCGATCCCCATCTTATTCTGATCTTGAAAATTTTTACCGTAGTCTTGATAGTTTGGTACAATCGTTAAAAGGTTTTAATAATATAGCTCTGATAGGTGATATTAACATTGACATTAAACCTGACAATCACGATCGTCAATCAGGTACTTACCTCACCCTTTGTGCCTCTCTAGGTCTTTTACCTGCGCATGTGCTTCCTACAAGATCTGGTAACTGCCTAGATCACGTTTTGCTAAAAACTAAATGCTCTGCCATAATAATTGTCCTTGAAAGTTACATCACAGACCACCTCCCAGTCATCCTATGTCTAGAAACTAAAAAAAGAACTTCAGCTAGACAACCGGCCAATGTTCTTCGATATAACTACTCAGAAATTAAAGAAACACTAGAAAATACAGATTTTAGTCCGGTGTTACAGGAATCAAACTGCAATCTGGCTGCAGATCTACTTATCTCTACTATTCAAGATGTGATTGCAAAACACAGTTATAATGTTCGTGTCCCCAGGAAATGTAGAATTCTAAAGCCCTGGATGACACCAGGTCTAGTTCGGTGCATTAGAAATCGAGACAGGCTTCATAAAAAATCGAAATCATCTCCTGATAATAATATTCTTGTGACAACCTACACCAGATACCGAAATTATCTCAATTCTCTTCTTAAAAAACTAAAAAGGTCATACGATAAAAATGAGTTGCTTAAAACTAAAAACAATACCAAGGCCACATGGAAAGCTATTAAAGGTATAATAAATCAGAACTCCCCCCCTCAGTCCCCAAGTGCACTTCTGCTAAGCTCTGCTGACACCAAGGTATCCATTAATGAGGTAAATAGCTTTTTTGTTACTGTTGGTGAGGGTTTAGCTTCTAAAATTAAAATTCCCTCTAGATCCCAAGTTGAATGCCCGACACAAGTCTCGGCATGCAATTCCCTTGCCATTATGCCGGTTGATGAAGCTGACGTTAAAAGGATTATTGAAAGCTTACGCAGCGACTGTGCCACTGGGTGTGATAGGATTCCTGCAAGTATTCTCAAACAGTCCAGCTCCTCTTTAGCTATTCCCATTACACACGTCTGTAACTGCGCCATCGAGTCTGGTACTTTCCCCAATGCATTCAAAAAGGCTGTAGTTCATCCAATCTACAAGTGTGGTGACAGATCCAACGTTAACAATTATAGACCGATTTCAGTCTTGAGCTCCTTGTCTAAAATTCTAGAACGGATTCTCAACAAGAGTCTTACCACATATCTTGCAAAATATAAAATATTAGCTAACAATCAATATGGCTTTAGACGGGGAATCTCAACTGAGGACGCGGTTTTGGACCTCACAGATCTTGTAGTAACCAAGTTGGATGAGGGGCTCAAGTGCTTTGGCGTCTTTCTTGACTTGACCAAGGCGTTTGACTCTGTCTCTGTACCTACACTGATATCGAAGATGGAAACCATTGGAATCCGCGGTATGGCACTTAAAATCTTCTCAGACTATTTGTCAAATCGATCACAATGTGTGAAAATCGACTCATGGTACAGTGATTATGAAGACATCCGTTTTGGTGTGCCTCAGGGAAGCATTTTGGGACCCACACTCTTCCTACTATACATAAATGATTTGTGCCGCTTATCAATACCTAACTGCGATATATTCACCTATGCTGATGATACGGCACTGGTTATATATGACGATAACTGGGATAATGCTAAACTTAGGGCAGAGCTATCACTTCAACGAGTGATGACATGGCTTTCGGCGAATTTGTTGACTCTCAATATTGACAAAACCAAGATTGTCCGCTTCTCTCTACCTCACACGAGCGCCCCTCCCATAGAGTCTAGTATAATCAGAGCCCATAGCTGCCTGAATTTTATGGATCACAGTAACAACGCATGCACTTGTCTCACCCTGTCACTAGTTACAAGCACCAAATACCTTGGAGTGGTAATTGACGAGCATCTTAGCTGGCGCCCCCACACTGATGCACTAAGCTCGCGAATCAGAAAATTAATTTATATTTACAAAGAACTGAGACACTCAGCTGATCGTGAAACCCTGTTTCTTGTTTATCAGAGCCTGTGTGTCTCTGTTCTTACCTACTGTATTTCTTCTTGGGGAGGAACCTGCAAGACTCACCTGATTCAGGTTGAACGAGCGCAGAGGGCCATTCTTAAAGTTATACAGTTCAAGCGCAGAGATTACCCAACTGCCCTGCTCTATTCGGAATCAGAAGTCCTCAACGTTCGCCAACTCTTCATTCTACGTGCGGTTTTACGCCGTCATTCTTTGCTACCTCTTGACGATAAACTTTTAAAAAAACGTAAAGGTTACCCAGTTTGTAGTATTTCTCGGTGTCGTACTTCTTTTGCAAGCAGACACTTCAACGTACTCAGTGCCCGAATTTATAATAAGATCCATCGTCTTCTTGACATATACACTTTGCCTAGCAACAAATTGAAAAGCAAGCTTACTAGTTGGCTGCTGAAGCTGTCATACGATAATACTGAAAGTGTCCTTTTAGTTAACTCATAACTGCACACACACACACACACACACACACACACGCATACTCACATTTCGTACATAATCACACACTCACTCTCGTACACAATCGCACAACTCTCCACAACGCTGTACTCGCCGCATGATTGTTTAAGGTGTAATGCTATAGTACGCCCAGACATTGTTACTCGGGGTGGAGACCTGGTGTCCTGAAACACAGGTTATTGGCCTAGCTTAGGCACCAGTCTCCCACAATATTGTAATGTGTATCAATAGCCTAATACTAATCAATGTCTACTTGTAACCTAAAAGTATTGTGGTGAGAAAATAAATAAATTTTATTATTATTATTATTATTATTATAATGATAATGTCATTGTAGCTTTTATGTTACTAGTTTGTTCATCCTTTTCATAAAAATAATACCAGCCTATTACTGTTCTACTGCAGTGCAAATTCCTCTTCACAAACAGAGAAGGCATCGAGCATTGGTCACCACGCTTGCTCAAGACGGTGTGGCGATTTCAGACTTATATTAACTATAAGTCCCGGTTTCTTCACGATGTTTCTTTACATGACGCATGAATTGAAAAAGTCACATTGGGAATTTCTTGGATTTGAACCTCGTGCATGAGAGGCGAGGCCTTGAGCCGTCACGACAGTCCTTCCATAATCCTGTCCTTTGCATATTCGCATTATAATATTAAACCTTGTATGAACGAGCTTTGAAGCGCATCAGGGGATCTTTTAGCTTTGCGGGTATCATGTCTACAACGTTAATGTAACACGTATTTATAGGTAAAACATGAATACGGGCAATGGCACCGTCAGTGTCTGAGCAAGACAATCTGTATTTCCATTTCATTCCTTCATCCGGCTCGAAGGACCATTTTTTTTTGCCTGAGTTTAGTTGCAGCTAAAGCATTTTCACGTATGAAAGAAACAAGAAAGCTACATTATGAGCTATTTATACCCTGTCACATCCATTCTCAAAGCTTAAAACATTAAGTAATTCACTTCATTGACCTAGTCGTCGTAACAAGTACAGTTTAATAGTAAACACTGTGATTCTAGACTTACTCCGATTAAGACCGTTGTTTCGGCACCGCGCTGAGATTCGGTCGTTTAAAACCAATGTTCCCGACTAGAACGAAGCTTAATCTTGTAGCAGATTTAAGCAAGTTTCGTTCAGTTTGCTCGTGGTTTTGAATTCTGAAATAGCGGAAAATAAGGACGAAACATAAAATCCTGTATACCTTGAAGGGGTACAGTAAACTCATATTTCTCTAGTTTCGCTTAAGGCCCATGTAAGAACCTAATAGAGGGCAAGCCTATTGCATATAATCGGGCACAAATCTTTACAGTCGAGATGTCGACTACTGAAGAAAAAGCCAGTAATAATTTGCGTTGCGAACAAAGCTGACGAGGCAGTCAAATTAAAACTTAGCAAAGCATAATTTCTTAAGGCTGCAAGCAATGTTAGAGTTGGAATTGTAGAACGAGGAACCGTTGGCCGGAATGTTTCTGGAGCTAGTGTGAAGACTGAGATTATTTTCTATGCAAGTAACGCTTGCATAGAAGAAAGAACTCAGCCTCGGATTGGAACCGTGCCCAATAAATGGCGAAAAGCTCGACTCTGTGACATTTCGACCTTCTACTGAAATCCGCAGACTGTGTAGTCCTTGAATACTTATACTTTTGCTTACATTATAAGATAATAATTAAATAATTCAAAGGTTCATATTAAACATTCGGAAGCTTTTTTAGTTGCCAGAAGTAATTTGATTGTAAGAACAGTGGTGTGGTCCGACCGCACAGATCGACGGTAATGAGATCAATTTTCTAATAACAGCGTAATCAGCCCAAGGTACTATGGTCTACCAACCTAAAAACAGACACTTACTTCTGTTTCAACCTTTATATCAAGGTCAGTAGAGTTCATTTCGCTTTGCCACATTATTGCTTGCTTCCCGTCTACGTATTATTAATTTAAACTGATCAGGAACTAAGTATTTATAGAGCGTTTGTCTTGTTATTTCCGTGCTGTGTCTAGATAAAATTATCGGGCGAGGCCTTATGCATAAGGTTGGATAAATATCAACGTCTTACGTTAGAAATTCTGCTACTTTTAAATATCTGAAAAAGTTACGATTTTTGTTACTGAATTACGCTTTAACAGTTGAACAGACTAATGAAATCTGACATCCAGATGTACCTACCATGTCCCGGACTAACATCACATAGGCAATTTTTTATTACCTGGATGAAGTACAAAGCATAGTTATATCGATTAGATTCAAAGAAAGTTGTGATGTAACTGTCTGCCCTGCCCTGTTTCGCTGTTAACGAAACATATTTGTTTCCAAATGTTCGTTTTAATTATTCACGTAAGTACTTCAACACGTTATATTTACCTCCCCGCAAGGAAACAGACGTATAAATCGTCTATGTTAACATTCTTGTCTAGTTTTACGTCATTCACATCGGACTGAGAGTTAGTTTGATTTTATATAGATTTAGGGTATTTTAATCTTAGATTTGCCTGCCTGTAGCGAACTTCAGAGAATTATTTTGCGTAGGTACGTTATTCTGCATTTTAAAAGCATTAATGCGGATGGATGTAGGAATATGTAGTTTTACGATATGGTTGTCCTAAACTCTTTTAGATATTTTTTTATTGGCATAAGCTGTGCCGGGATTCAGCAAAATAAAGTGGAGACTAAAATATGTCTCAAACCACAAATATATTTTAATTATAATACAGGGTGGATGGGACATTAACGCGCAAACTGTAAACATGAATTAACAACATGTTTCTAGACACTCACTTTTATATAACCGACAAAAAAATTCAACGAAGGGTGTTCAGAATCATGAACTGAATCTATGGTAGGCGCATTGTGGACGTGAAATGGCCTGCCCAGATCACGATATGGCTATTTCTACGATCGGTCGACGACATTTACAAGCTAATGCCCGGCCGCCTTGCGTTGCAATGCCTCTTTTTTTTAAACATCCCTGTATAAGAGCGAACAAAACTAAAAGAAAATACTCTAATCGGTTAAGCCGTTTTTGACGAATAGCGAGGCTAACGAACAGCAATATATTTTTACATACAGAATGTCGCGTAAGTCGACGTCAAGCAGGAGTCGGGTGATAGGTCGAGTCATAACAGTTAACAGAAAAAAAAACGACGGGTTGCACTCCGGGAGTGCCGGCAGAAGTGAAAACTTGAATATTAACGTTGTGCATTTTTGATATTTTGGAATGGTTAGGGAATCATTTTGCACGAATTGCTTCAATTATCAGTATAAAAGTACTATCATTTATGTGGTAGAATAAAATAATTATTTATTGCGCTATCGTACACAAACATAACAATTTATATTACATTAAAAAGTTTATCTCTCAGAAAAATCAATCAATGAAAATCAACAATCCATCCGTCTTACGAATTTTCGATCAGGTCACGTGTCCTGACGCGAGTTTAACATTTTTTACCCATTTCAAAAAAAGTGTACAACGAACGCCGCTAAAGAAGTTTTCACTTCAAAAAACCTTTAAATTTGTAGCTATAGGAGTTAAAAGACCGTCACGGGCAGTAGATTTTCTCGTTTTTTATAAATGCCTGTAATTTTTAAATTCATATCAATGATTTTTTTTTTCATAATTGTCTGATAAAGGCCAAATCAAAACAATTATGACTTTACCTATCACCC
This sequence comes from Dasypolia templi, assembly GCA_963555695.1. Lineage (NCBI taxonomy): Eukaryota > Metazoa > Arthropoda > Insecta > Lepidoptera > Noctuidae > Dasypolia > Dasypolia templi. The sequence goes on along the minus strand of OY743151.1, from coordinate 21,877,043 downwards.
GATTCAGGCTTGACGTCGCCTTACGGGATATAATTCCGTTATTTTCACATCTCTCTGCTTAGCACCAAATCAGAAACGCAATATAAACTTTTGGTTGTTTTCAATAGACATCATTCTCTGCTCTCTGCTTTGTTGAATACTGACCATTCTAGTAGGTCTAGTTTGTTAAAATGTAACTGACCAAAGCTGTAATAACTTTCACAGCCAAAACCAGCCGATACGTACATACTCGCGTACCGTACTCGCAGAACTCAGTATATCGCAAGCCAGCTGTAGGTTCCCACAAACTTTGACTTTTTATATTTAGAACTAAGTTGCGGATGGTCCGATCAATCTAGTTATTTCGAAGCTTGCCTGCGGACATCTGGCGAATGTGGGTTCGCTAATGAAGTTTGTGTTGAGTTGCTATGTTAATATACTGGGTATACAAATGTCCATGTTTCGGGATGAGAGCTTGTGAGGTTTGGATGATGAGTAGCTGTGCGCCCTAGTTTTGAATATTACTTTATAGGATTTTTACTGCTAAGTTAAAGTTTTGATTTAGATCTCTCGAGTGAATTTTAAGTTTATTGAGGCAAAATAATATATGTATTTTTCAAAGTCAAATATAAAATATCAATATTATATTATTTAAGTATTGATGCTTAATAGATTTTTATGATGAAAAATCTGTCGATGATGTATTATGTTAATAACAACCATAAGTCGGAGTGAATTTTGCAAACTAGTAAAAATATTTTCGTCAATCAGTGGAGTTTCGAATAATTCTTGGACGCATTAGTCAGCGAGTTAGGCTTAAATAGTTTGAAGAAATTAATTGCTATTCAAAGTAGGTACTCAAATTTGCTTGTGCTCATACAATAAATCATCTTCGGAATTTTTATACGAATGTTCCTGGAAGAAAATGTTAGAGAAAAATAGAGGCCTAAATCACCTACAATTATAGGCCACTATGGTGTCTCTGGTCATTAAGGGGGTTATGGAAAAGTAACTTTGACGTTACCAAATCACATAAAACATATTGAGATGAGGATTATACAACGTGTAACAGAATGAACGCAAGAGCTCATACACCCCAATTAGAATATTAAATTATAAAATTAAAATAACGTATGTAATTTAATTAAGATAAACCACACCTAGCATTTTTTTATAAAATAGTTGTCCTGACTAAACATAAAACGTTTGAGCGCACTTCTCGATCTGCATGTCAATTCTGTGACAATCTCACCGTGAACACTTGCGTGAAGTGAGCTGTCAGTGTCATCCCATTTCAGTCAATCCCTACTAGCATCAGTGGCACCGACAGCTCACTCCACGCTCACTTCACCCAAGTTTTCACGGTGATATGGTTACAGAATAGCACCACTGTACCCACACTAATAGCGCACGCACCGCACACTCATGTGACTGCCAGCCGGCTAGGAAGGTAAGCACTGCAAGAGTAGGTGTACGCACTAGGTATGTGTGTACGTTAGTTCAATGACGCGGTGGTACTAATTTCAGGTAAATTAAAGATTTTTCCGGGAAAAATTAACACATGTAAATACTGACGGAAATGGATTCAGAAGCTGATTCTGAGCAAACTACTTTCAGGTCTTGCGCTTATTCTGTTACACGTTGTATAAACCATTTTTTTTATACTTGAGTTTTTCGAACCAATATTATTTATATAACAATGAACATGATAACATATAAATATAGAGTGTAAGATACCTCTACTCCAGGTTTATTTTACAAAGCAAAAAAATGCTTCTTTGTTTTATTTGTGCTGATATCAAAAGCAAGGTGCCTTTGAATTGGTAATAGTATGTATATTTATTTTCTCTTCACAAATGTACAGTAGCAGTGATTATAAGCAGCCTAACGATAAATTTACATTTGTGAGAGACTGGGTATAAATAAGTATTTGTTACGATAACTATTAGAGCGCATTAAATACTGCGGGTAATTACTGGAATCTTTCATATATAAAGTTACAGGTTGTATCCAATGTATAGATGCATCTTCGGTTCTACTAATTAAGTAATAGACCAAGATGAAACATTATTTATCTTTTCCACTTAATTCTTATACAAAAATGGCTATGAGATAGACATGGGCGAACCAGCTCACTGAAAAGAAAAAGAGCGACTAGCTCTTTCACTCTAAAGAGCTATATCACTCTTCTACCTCACTAGCTCTTCTATAGCTCAGTAACTCAGTCGCTCAGACACCGACTGTTAGCTCATTTGACTAACGCCGCACGCGCGTCGATTCGTCGAATGAGATGGCTCGGCTCGCTCAATATCAATAGCTCTTTGGAAGTTTGGACTCTTTGTTACGGTTCTTTAGCTCATAAACACGCTACGCGAATTACTACAGATACTGATAATATCTTGTTTTGTTTTTGTGGCTGTGGTTATAGGAACGGTCGACGTATGTGTTTGTATCATAGCATGATTGATTTTTCTGAAATAATTTCAAATGTGGTTTCAATTTACTTCACAGAAATATTTAAAAGGTTCACGATTGTTCCTCACTAAATCCAAACTTCTGAAGAGATATGAGGAAAAGGGTGTAAAGTTCACTCATACTCTTGGAAAAGGGAGGATCCTCCGACCAGATGGATGTCGTATCTGGTGGGCAACTGCCCGATGATTGTTGTCGGGAAGTTGTATATATGCTATGTAGGACGCGCTCTAACTCTTTTGACCGGTAGTAAAAAAAAAGAAGTTATTTTTACTTCTTTTGTCTTAAACCAGAGACGCAGTGAAATCCTCTCCCAAACTCGTACTTACTCTGTTTTGCTATTCCGTTTTCGAAAAACTCAAAATCTTTGGTAGTTATTACAAAGATTAAGGTTTTAATACCGTTGTTCGGGGTAACCGGACAGCGCGTTAAAATTCTTTCGTAGCACAATAAATTACATTTGAGTGGTAAATTTCACCATGTCCTTCACCACCTTTAAATGGTAGTAATAATGATTAAGATCTTAATTATTTATTTGAACATAAGTATAAGTATTCGGTCCAAGTTTCAAGTAAATTAACAAAATTAATAAGTTTTTCATACGAAACTGTATTCCCTCTTCTAGTGCCCTCCTACATTATTAAAGAAAGCTGTGTACAAAATTTCGTAAATGAGTAACAATTTTTCGTAAACGATTACGACTAATCTGTTTGATTTTTACAGTTTAACAACATTCATTGCGTTATTTACATTGCTGAGCAGAACTTTTTATCAAACTTATGAAGCAGTGGATTAGCAATCTGTTTCAATACGATTCAGATTCCGATTGATTGTGTATTACGCAATTAGGGTACTGGTCCCAGTAGTTTCGTCTGTGAGTTGAAATGTCAATCACTGTTTCTCTTTTTATTATATACACTTGGGAGCAAATAAATCGAGCCACTTCCTTTTTCACGCATTATGGTTATTATTTTTGGTATTATGGAACGCATCGATTCGAAACATATATCGCCTAAAAGGGTATTTAATAACCTTTACAATGAGGGTAGTTAGTTGTAAAAATTTCATTTTAATTAAAGTTTAAAGGGTAGAATAAAATTATCGCATTTAATTTGCTTATGACATTTTTATTGTACTCTGTTAAGAAAAGATTAAATTTGAGGTTTTTGTTAATCATACCCATATTACTTGTTATTGTTGTCTTTATCTGTGTCTGTGTAATCAAAATAACCTGATAAAATGGATACTACACCGACGGAAGCTGCCCAAGTTGTAGCTTTACTTGAGGTTGGACACGGACAACGTGAAGTGGCACGCAGACTTCATTTGAGTCGTTCAAAGGTACAGCGGGTATACCGCAGGTATCTGGAGACTGGTGCTTTTGTTCGGCGACCTGGAACTGGCCGACCACGGGCAACAACAGAACGTGACGACCGCTTTATTGCAACCAATTCGTTGCGCGACCGTGGACTCAATGCTGTTCAGCTACAGCAAGCGTTACGTGACGTTCGAGGTGTCGCAATCAGTAGGTGGACAGTGAGACGAAGACTAAAGGAACGAAATTTAACATCACACAAACCAGCAACTGGCCCAAAATTGACTGTAGCTCATCGCCGATCTCGCTTGGAGTTTGCTCGAGAACACATTAATTGGACGTTAGAAGACTGGAGGTCAGTTTTGTTTTCTGACGAGTCAAGAATCTGTCTTTTTAGCAATGACGGGAGAAACCGAGTGTATAGACGTCCTGGTGAAAGATTTGCCCAATGTTGCATTCGAGAAAATGTGAGTTTTGGTGGTGGTTCTTGTATGGTGTGGGGAGGAATTTCTCTAGACGGAAAAACGGAACTTGTCTTCGTCGACCCCGCCTACGATGGCAGTGGTAGACGTGGATTAACAGCTCACCGATACATAACTGACATTCTTGAAGACCACGTAATGCCGTATGCTGGTTTTGTCGGAGAAAATTTCTTGTTTATGCATGACAATGCGAGACCTCATACCGCGCAGATCGTTACGGAATACTTGTCTGCGATCGGGATTCAACAAATGGTATGACCAGCACGAAGTCCCGATTTGAACCCGATCGAACACCTATGGGACGAGCTAAAACGGAGAGTCCGAGCCAGGGTTCCCGCTGTTTCATCCATTCCCGAGCTTAAAGTCGCTGTGCTTGAAGAGTGGGAGAACATACCACAATATGTCATCGTAACTCTGATCAGATCGATGACTAATAGGCTACAAGAATGCATCAGGGCACGGGGGGGTAATACCAGTTATTAAGAATATTTTTTTTGCAATAATTTTGTTTTTTATTGTTTTTATGGACTGTTTTAGCCCTACTAAATTTTCTATAAAAATTACCATTTTTCTTGCAGAGCCAATAATTTATCATTCAATAAGGTTATTATTCAATAATTTACCCTCATTGTTAAGGTTATTAACTTAACTTTTAGGCGATATATAGTTCGAATTGATACGTTCCATATTCCCAAAAATATTTACCATTTTACGTGAAAAAAGGTAGTGGCTCGATTTATTTGCTCCCAAGTGTAGATAATTAATAACATAACATAACATCACGCCTTGTTTCCCCGAAGGGTTGGGCAGAGGTGTACCTATAGTACACCCACATTTTGCCAGTTATGTTTAAGTCCCATGTAATAGGGGGCGAGCATATTGCCATCTACCTAGCACAAATCCAGACTTCGGGCTGCTACTGAGAAATTCCAGATAGAAAAACCCAATAAAACGTTGCCCGACCTAGGAATCGAACCCAGGACCTCATGCTCAGCAGTAGCGATTGCGACCACTAGACCAACGAGGCAGTTAATTAATATACCTACTAAATATTGTAAAACATTTTAAGAGTAACAGTGGAGTTTCATGCCCATTCTACTCCATACGAAACTACCTTTTGGAAGGGGCGACTAGAATACATTATATTTTAATGTAAACGTTGAAGTGCAAAACGGCATTTTATGTGGCCGTTTGAAATCGGACATGCTTTGATTTTGACTATGACTATGAGTTGTCATAGTCAAACTTGAACTGTGATGCCTCTATTTCAGAATTTGCAGATCTCATAGATTGCCTCCTTATCCTAATGCCTTGTACGGAAATACAGATAATGGAGAGTTCCTCCAAATTACCTACATAATTATCTCAATCAACCGGTATTTCATTTTTTAAAGGCGCATTGTACTTGCACATTTTATAATGATAATTAAACACTCGCGTGTATGTATGGATGACTTATTTCGTTTGGGCCGAAATTACGAATTATGTTCTACATTAGCTTCTGCCCGCGAGTTCGATCTTTCGGCAACCGACTCACCGCTTTGCTGCACATCCGCCGCACACGCTCTCTCTTCATTTTCCCTTAGCTTTCTTTCTGACTTTTTTCTTTTTGCACATTTCCTAAGGGTCGCAGCGTGATGTTGTAAGTCTATAACATTCCTCAAGAATTGGGCTATCAAATACTAAAATAATTGTTCAAAAATGACATGTAGTTCAAGAGATTAGCGCGATCAGACAGACAGACGCAGCGGAGGACTTTGTTGTATAATATGTAGTGATGGTTAGAGAACTGCACCCTTTTTTTTGGGTGGGAAATTATCAAATGACTTCTCCCTCTCTGGTTGGAGCGTGTCAGACTTTTACTGACTAAAACCCACCTGTGTTCCTTCAGTTGCCGGTGCCAGGGCCACGGTTTCTCTTTCGATTTTCCCGCGACCCTGAGGCGTCGGCCCTATCGGACCCCGTCATTTGGTGTTGACATCTCTTTGAGGCGCGCGTGGAACACGACGCGCCGTCGACCCGGGCCTGGTCCTTACCCGACGGCGAGCTACCCAATGCTCGCCGTCGGCAAGCCCGCGCCTACGGTGGCCGGGACTCGCGGGCGATTCCCGACGCCCAGGGTGTCTTCTGCGGCGACTAGAGGCGTGAGGGCGCAAGGCTCTCTCCCTCACGCGCTCCGCCTTTTCTTTCGCGAGCATTACTGCTTCACAGAAGGAGGTGACGGCTTTCCATTCCCTCTCGCTCCGTACCATGGCCTGGACCAGGGCCGGACGCGAGAGATCGCCGCCGCCGATCGCCTCCGCGAGGACACTGCGGTGCTCTGCCTAAGCTTGGCAGACCTCCACCGTATGCTCCACCGTGTCCTCCGGGCAATCCACATAATGGTGACACGGATGAACCAGAAACCTCCCGAAACACACATGTCCGGTGAGTACCTGTGTCAGGCGGAAAGTGAGGACGCCGTGGCGCCTCTCCAACCACTCCTCAAAGAGGGGACTTATCGCCGCTTTTGTAGCGTGCCCAGCACTGGGTTGCGACAATCGCACCCTCCATGTCGCCATGACATCCCGCCAGAGCTCTGTATGCCATATCGTGATTTCTCGCAGCAGCGAAGTTACACCCCGGCGTTTTGCCACCTCGCGCCAATCCCAATTAATGCTATTGAACTGTCAAAATTAAAGCGATTATTACTGACAGTGTGTTACGCAGTTACCTCGCAGGTCGGACCTTCTGGCTTCTGAAATTAGTTAGTAAAACGTGATTTTGTAAAATTCGATAAAGGCTTAGACTAGAAAAAGTAAATGGGTGACCGTTTTTAACTCTGCCTGTGTCGAAAACGGTCACAAATTTTCTAAAAGGCAACAAGCTCAGTTTAGCCTCACCGTGCTCAAAATTAATCAGGGGCGGCGCAGTATTATGGCATAATACCCCCATTCACCTCTATTGTACTGCACTGTAGCAAAGTTAACTTAATACAATAGGTTTAAACACAATTACTTACTAAGAGAGCTTATTAAGCCGGCATCCGTTCATAATATGGTTTAACATTGTTTGTTTGATGGGAATATTGTGTGTTCCTGGTATAAATACTTGGAGTTTCAACGTCGTTCAGTTAAGGAATCATTTTAGGTATCGGATATTGTTTTTATAAAGTATTTGTTTCTGTTTTGTAAATAAGGGATGGCTTATACGTCGTTAAATAAATAAAACAAAAATCATGTTTTGATATCTTGACACCTAATATGTTCGGGGTTGGGGTGACATGTTCATTATCGTTCGGTGTTTGACCCGAACATTATATAACGTGGAGCTTTAAACAATAATGGGTAATTTAATTGGTCAGCCAAAGTTCTTTAATAACCTACTTTGATATTTTCCGTCCTCATGAATGTAGAACCAACCAGTTTATTGAAGCCGTTAATAATTCCCGAAAAAAAAAAATTGGCTAACTGCATTTAACAGAGTGCACTATTCGAAGTAAGACATAGTATATGGACGAGTGACAAAACAAGCAGCTGCTGTTTTGGTGCTGTTAAGCAATCTGGTAGACTTCTTACACCTAATAGCATCCAAAAATCTCTAACAGCTCATGTTGCCTTGGAGTTCCCACGGGCGATTTTTAACGCTACGATTTTATTAGCGCACTGAATTTTCAACTCTCAGTATTGAGCCGAGCATTGAGGATCCAACAGAGCACATATAAGCGCGGCAAATAAACAAATTGTTGGATTTTCAACTCTCGGCGCTAAGTAGTGAGTGCGTTGAAAATCAAAGTAAAAGTTTTTTACATAATAATTGTTGGTATTCACAGAATGCAGTAAGTAATTACACCCACAGGTTAACACAGTCAGGTCAATACAAAATAGTCTTAGAAATCATGTTGGCATTTTATCGCTGCACTAATTAATGTGCTATAAATACTTACGTACTAGATTGGCACTTAACAGATACGCATAATGTGTCAACATACTTAAACTCTTGACCTGATTCAAATCTTGACACCGAAGTTCGTGGAACATTTAAGTTCCGGAATGTTCCATGCAAAAAAGGTTTGTTCATTCCCAAAAGTAGTCAAAGGCTAGCTTTATGCATAATGTTTGTGACTATTGCCAGTAAAATAACTAAAGATAACGAATCATCATGAATTCTAAATTGTCAAATTCTAAGTTCATGAAGGAAACTTCTAACTAACAAAAAAAAAAATCCACCCAAAAACGTACCACATTAAATATTTCTAGTCAGTCTTCAATAACATCCATCTTGATAATAAGGAGGATCTAAAAATACTTAGGTTATCGAGACCATAATCAGGTGCGAAGTACTCTCAACCGGCGCTCGTGTATGACCAGATGTATGAACGTAAACGAGGCAAAAGGAGTATGTAAGGAACGTAGCAGGTGGCGTTCTGTGGTTTCTGCCTACCCCCATGGGAAGAAGGCGTGAGTTTATGTATGTATGTAATATTTTTCGTCTTAACAAAATTACTAAATCCAAGACTATCCAGTTGTCCTCTTACCTGTAAGAAAGGAATGGAGTGACTGAAAAGGGTTAGCGAGCTGGTAAATTATTACTACTTGTATTTCCTTAGCTCTACGTTTTGTATCTTTTACGATATATAACTCTCCTGAGGCGGTTTGGCACTTGAGATCTGCTTACGTGCTTGCGATATATTTGTACGGAGAAAATGATGGTCAGTCGAGACTAAAGCTGATGTCATCGTAAAAAAACGAGGTTGATTGTCGATACATTAACTTTAGCAGGAACTCAAACTGTAACCGTATTAAGTGTTTTTAACAATGTGTTTTTAAAAAGTTGTAAAATAAACACAATTATGAATATAATTTGATACAGTAACAATATTAAATTAACTTTTCATAAGGCGGATAGACAGACGCCAAAATAGTATCAATCTTGCCGAGATTGAGGTTATTTTGGCAACGCCGTGTTTACCCGGTGCACTAATTAACACTTTTATATCGGTTACAAATATTATTACTCTTACACTTTTGTAAGTGTTTTGGGTTATCACATTAAAAAACACATTTAAAGTGTGACATATTTGATTCTGTTTTCAATTCAAAACTCATTGAAACTCTTCAGCGAGTATTCACTTGAACCGAGAATATTCGACTCAAACCCTCCAACAAAGTATCAAAACTAAGAAAATAATAACAAAGAAAAACATTTTTGGTTAAAACGTAGGCAAATCCATTAAGCACATGAAAGTAATCTCTTCCCATTATAAATGACGGTAAAAACAAGTCGATACTAATTTAATTCTAGATTTGTGTACGGGGTCGTAACACGTAACCTATGCCTCGTGGTTTCGGGGTTACCAGCTAGAGGTCATGGGGTTCCTTCAAGGTTAAGAGCTACCTATGCACAGATTTGCCACGGCAAGGTAATTTATATGCGTCAAGTCGCGGTTTGTAGTTAATTTCGTTAAGTATACCTCCATAATACTTGCGTGGCCTCAAGATTAGATTAATTAATTGTTTCAGTTATTTTATACACAAGAATTTTATGTTTTTTTTTTAATACGTTTCTTATTACGGTCATAATCATTTTAAATGCTCGTAAATTGTTGTACTTGTTTTTTAAATAGGGTCCTTGGCGTTATAATGCAAGAATTACCAAATCTGGAAAACCATTAAATTCGAGTTAAGCAGGATGCTGCTTTTCGTCCTTACAGTATCCCTGTGTTGCATTTTGAGGCTCCATTGCAAGAGGGATGACCTAGCCTTGCTAAAAATCAATCCCTGTTCATCACTCAAATAATTTTTCTATTCAATAAACTTAAGGTTAGCGTGCTAAATGTGAGCACCAAGTTATATAACTTTTGCATACCGCCAAATCACTTTTATACCGGTGTTCAAAGTTACCTTGTTACCTTTGGTGACTGTGGAAATAGTGGTTTTCTTTAGTAATTTCTAACTTGATCGTCGTAAAAATATAATGTAGGTACTCAGCCAAGGCCGTCCGATTCAATCGTTGTCGGCGGACTTAGGTATTTTATTTCTGAATTAGAATGATATAAAAGCACTCAAAACTACCCAATAATAGGTCCTTTCCGTAATTCTTCATAGTGTAAGTTATACGTCTAAAAACGTAGACGGAGTAAGAATTATGAGTTTTCCCGCAAAGGTCATTGGCATTCACATCGACCGTCTCGCGATATGTGATTTATAGTGATTGGATTATTTTCTGTTTCAGACATTTAATTCCAGCCCGAAACCATCCCACAATGGAGGCTGAAACCACACCCGTAAGTACCTAATCTATAAATAATTAAGAATGAAGTTAACATTTTTTAAATGAAATATTTAAGTTTCATCCTGCGTAATGCACATCACAACCGTTTTTAATCTTACGTTGTACTGCCCTCTATTGGGAACTTTACGACAACTCGTACAAATGTTCCTTAAGGATGAGGACTGAACTGGGTTCAAACAACCGTCAGATGCGACGCGTTGGTTTCAAACTAGATGGCGCTACAGTCTACCAACGGAATGACACATATTTGGATAGAGGGCGCTATTTTGAACTTGCGTAGGTTTCGATGAAAACTAGGCAAGGACGTGAATTTCGAGCTTTCTCTGTAGTTCGTTCACCCTCCGAAAGGTGTCGTCTATGCTTGTTTTAGATGTAAATGAAGGTCCAGAAGTGAATAGCATAAAATGCATTATTTTCTAATGTAAAATAATCAGGTTTCTACGTACCTACGTAGATACCTGTGTTTTTTACATTAGGAAATAAATTACTCATTTGTTGTTGTTTCCGGAAGTAAATGAAAACCTCTATGTGTGTCTCTTTTCTGGTTCTCGTTCTGAGAGCTTGATATATATGCACCAAACATCGTAATAGGTGTCTGAAAGCATGTTCGTGTTATTAAACTCGACCCCACTGAAGTCCTGATGTAAGCTTAATTTAATGCTGTATATGGACTTCCCACGTAACATTTTTCGCTCAGTATCACGACTATCACGAGGCATTCGCGCCGTATATAAGAGCCGAATTAACACATTTTGGCACGGGATTTCGCTTTTACCATATTTTAAAAGATTGCATATGGCACCGTCCCACTGGCAAAGTATCCATTGTCCGCGGGGCTGTTCGGTGAATTTATCGAACGCGTTCCGTGCCTCATATTGCTCGCTATCGGTTCATTAATAAACTATATCCTGTTGCCTCACCATACAATACAATAGCCGCAGACTGTTTCAGAATCGCTCGTGTGCGAAATTTATAGCGGTTAGAATTTTAAATATTCGTTTTCATCTGTTCCGCTTCAATTAACAAAAACATTCTGATACAAATACGCTGAGTTTGTCATTGTCGTCCTATAATTGAGCTTTAAGCTTTCAAGTCATGCAGAAACTGAAAACATAAATCTACAGACACGATGCTGTTTGCTTGTTTGCAGTTGAATCGAGTATAATTAACAAATAAACATCCGACTTCATATGGTACGTCGTATGAAAAAGCACAGTAACATTTTAGTGAATAAAGCATTAGTGCAAATTCACGCTGCACCAGTACCTCCAGCCAGCCCCGGGCGAACTGCGGTGCCTCTCACGTCTGTTCCGGATATTCAACGTTACGAATGGCTTTATTAAGACTAAATATTACAATTTCCGAGCAACTATTGCGACGGTTAGAATTGCTAATGCGCCGCCGAAGGAGCCGAATGAAAAGATGCGATTGCACTGAAACCCGCCCGACGCCGCCAGTTTTCTGTTTTATGAGCGACGAAATTGCAGTTTCACGCTGAGTTGCCAACTACCACCGGATGTTAGGTTTTGACTGATTTGAATACGTCTATATAAGACAGACCCACGATTAAGCTACGCATTGCTTTATCAGATTCGGGAAACGTTCTTATCTGCTACCTATCAGCGAAAGAAAAAGTACGCATAAATATTTTAGCCCTTTCTTGGTCCTGGCGAAAAAGGGGCTGCGTCTTGCAACCACAAATTACTATGATTTAATATTGCTTAGTTATCTGCGGGCTGGTAATTTGTTAGCGCGCCTCTCGGCCCCGCGTTGGGCGCCATTGTTGCTCCGCAGCCTTTTGTTCATCGCCTTCTACTCGCGATACGATCTTGAGTTATTATGATTAGGATTCTTTGCCAAGTGACGCGAACTCGCTAATTCCTCCATTATCGTTTTAGTTGGACTCACTCGTGAACGTTTTATAACACTTTTTGTTGTTTTTCTCGTTTTTCATGATGGTCTTGTAAAATTTGTCATAATTATTTACTTGGCTCTTTGTGTTTTCTCCGCATTTTATAACTACCTCTGGCTTCTTTAAGCGAACCATTACTACTAGATAATTTTTACAAAGATACTATTTCTTGAATTGAAATGTTTTTTAATATTTTAACTGTGTCAATTTGTTTGCATAATGCATCCGCATCCTGCAAAGTCCTGGATAGAAACCTACTGGCGTACGCAGAAGCTTGGAGGTGACCTAGTAGATTAATAAACGTCACCACCTCTTGTAAAGTCAATGGAGTTAATATATCTGATGTCGCGTCACGCCACGCCATGTCCAACTTTCATTTCATATAGTGCTCTGAAATGAATCGATCCATGTGTGGCTTTTTCAATTAGTGAAAACATTCGATTGTCATTGTGTTAATAGTGTAATTGCTGGTTTGTTATCCATCCATCTTGACCGATGTAATGGCTGGCCATCAGGGAAATGAATCGCCTGGCTGTCTGGTCGAATGGGAGCGAGGTACAAGTGTTCTTCTCGCGAAATTGCTTTTCGTTTTAATGTCCGAGGTATCAAGGGATGCCTCGTTTCCGTGCTGATTGTTTTAACGTTTATATTTAAAACAGTTGTTAGTGGACGGTCTCATTTCTTTTCGTTTTATCCATCTCCCATTCCTAAAGCATTTCATTATGTTCATTCATGTAGTAAAGTTTTTAACTGTACGTGTTTACGTGCAGTTACAAAATATCATACAATATTATATTCGAGCTCATGTTACAAATCATATTTCTTATATTGTTATAATTTAAGTTCATACAATTTGTTTCTTATGATGTAATCAATTCATATTTCGTTTCTTACAGACTCTGCATGCGCTTTCATGATCTTGAAATTCAAGAACATTTTCAATGCTTTACTTGCGGATCAAAGGAAGAAGTTCCTGGAAATACCTACTAATTAAAGTAACAAAAAATTGAAACCATCCTTTTATTGTAGTAATAGGATAAGTCTAATAAATAACTTTCCAGTTAGAATATACGTGTATCCCATTTCTAACTAAAGTCCAGCACTTGTCTCTTTCTTCACCAGCAACAATGTTTGCGGTTGAGTTAGCTCGAAAATCGTAAATATCTCCGTGTGAAGCTATGGCAGTGCAGTTAGCAAGGATTGCAGATACTGCAATGGCATGCAGCGTGCGTGCCACACCCCATTCATTAGGTGCCGGTGCCGAGTGCTTCCGCGCATTTATCAATCTACACACACAAAGGCAACCAACCGTTCACGGCCCTCATAAACTAAACTGATTTTCCAATTGTATTTTCTGTGGTTTTAAATGTGCAGTGATTTGGAAATGTAAAACGGCGATTAAGTTGAGTTTTAATTCATTGGGAAAGTTGTTTTTTTATCTTTCCATTAAATCACAACGGTTATTAGCATGGGAAGCTTGATGGACCACATTACTCGAGGCATAATTAAAAAATAACAACAAAATAAAATTGAGCATGATCTAGGAACAAAAATTGGCTACGGAGAATTGTTGTAACAGCATTGCGTACATCGGATTGAATATGCAAGCAAAATGCTGAATATGTTGAAATATGCACATGTTTTTGATATGACTGCGACATCAAGATGCAATTCGCGTGTTCTGTCAATCAAGCTTTGTTTGTTGTACCAGCGTAACTGCTACTACAACATAAATATAATATCGACAATCATTTCCATACAAAAGAGGCAATTGGATTGGAAATCAATTGATCTATTGTATTTCGAAATTCCCAATTTGTCATGTGTTAAACTTGAATAAACGTGAACCCTCCCTCTGGCCCTTTTTAGCGAAAGTTTGCTAAACTCGTCTGTATAGAGCGCAGAGTAGAGGAAAATTATCAGTTTCAACCGGATGGAGTCTTAGCACACCTGCGGTTCTAGTGATCCAGGCTTACGGCCAGCCGCTACGGATAAATGCTAAGACACCAATAGTGATAAAGCGATACCCATTATTGTTAGCTGAGCTAAAGTGGAAGCAAGTCCAGACTTCATTTTGTATTTAGCCGTTTCTGTGTAAAACGATAAACTGTTTCTCCGCTCGAAACTTCGTTTATGATGGTGTAAAAATATCGACGTGCAGTCAACTCTTCGTTCGAAAGGTGCAGTCAAAACTCTTCGTTGACTTCAGAATTTAATAATTCGTAAGTTATTACCCTCCCGTGGAAAGCATTAAGGTAATGCTTTCAACGTCTTTAATTAAACGATTATGGCTCTCATTAAGTTGAAGTATCGTAATCATAAACTCAGTAAAAACGCTGTAGGCGCTAATAGGACTTCCGATTGGACATTCAAGATTTCGCTCAGTGACTTACGAGTGTGCGGTTAGATTTATTCTCACCCGATCTACTGAGTCTTGTCTGCGGTTACTTTGGCAGAAATGAATCGTTAAGATGCGGGGACATGCCCCAAACGAGATGGTGTTATACGATCTACTTAATGTGGGAAAGGGATGGAGATGAGACAGTCATATTCCTTTGATCATTGACGCGAGCCGAAGACGTATTTTCGGTTATACTTTGACAAAAAACAGACACATTTTTTCCACTTTACCCGGGTAATATTTCTTGATAGATGTTGCTGAGCTATAGTCTGTCATGAAATTTGGATATGTAAAGTGTCAAAAAAATTAGTTCTTAATAACCATTTTTTTTATCACAGGGTTAAAAACTCAGACAACAATATTTTAAAAGGTTATGGAATGCTTTTGGTAAACAACGTTTTTGGAACAACCAAGAATAGTCCAATCAATGTCAATGTCGCTGTTACAATCCCTACCTAAGTGGAGCACGTTTTAAGGTAAAAATATATGAGTGCCTCCCTTGCTATGTGGTTTTCGTTATTACCGCCCAAATACTACACGGGGAACAAAGATGGAGTCGAAAACAATTATTGTAAAGTTTTTTGGCTCGTCAGTTTTGGGGCGCCTAAGCACAAAATTTAAAACATTGTTGGCTAGTGCACTGTCCAGTCTAATAAAAACCCCGAGTAAAACGGACCAGATAAGCCTATTACCTAAATAAGTCGTGATGTATTGTTAATGTAATAAATCTTACCTTATTGTAGCTGAGAGTGTTACAGAACAAATCAACAAATAACGTGCAACAATTATACCACGTTTATACAATTTCCAGCATATAAAGTCCCGTACTGCCGCCAATTAACCAGTTATATTTGCGAGTGATCCCACAGTAAATAATAATGTCCATCGTCCAATTATCTTATAGCGGCCTGTGACGAGTCACGAGATATAAGGGTCAACTCTCATTTGATATTCTGCTCCCACCCCACGTAATGGAATAACGTTGTGAGCTCGCCGACGCCCGATACGATCGATCTACCTCCCTATATATTTTATTTTTGTAAATTGTACTGAATGATGTCCGGTAACCCTTGTCAGGTCACCAAAAATGTGTCTGATGGACCGCGCCGCCAATCCCGCTTAAATCACGGTGTTGCCAGATATTTTAATGTTACTTTTGTTCAGGGCTATTTCGGCAGTGTGCATACTAATTGATGCAATTATGCCTGTTTTATTAACTAAGTTTGACTGAATTGAAAAATCATGGTCAACTTAATAAACCAACCAATAACAATAATTAAGGTCAGCCTAGTAACATACTATTGCTCGAATAATGCCACTCTTATAAGAATTTGTTCTAAATATAGAAATGTAAAACAATCATATACATATATAATCAATGTGAAAGTTTAATTACTTAAGTACGTACGTATACATTTGACACTATAAATGTTACAAGCCAGTTCATTACCTGTTTGATTTACAGAACGGATAATAAAATGTAATACAGTAATGGATAATAAACACACCACGAAAATGACTACGATGATAGACACGCAATTCTACAAAGTAATTTTTTACATGAATGCATTCTATATGATGAATTAAACCCACCGCACGCTAAGCAACTTTACGATTTCAAACGTAGAATGTTTATAGAATGAATAATTATAAAGTAACGTAAATCAGTTTTACAGCTCTAAATGGTCGGTCGTAATTTTATATAACATGAGAAAATGCTTTAATAATATGCATTTAAATTCAACTCGCATCAAATGGAAATTCGAGATTATTTCTCCCGATACTTAATCTTGCTGTATTTGTTGCCAGACGTGATAAGTTTATACCTTTGAATAGAACTAGGATTATCGTAGCCTACGTGTTGTATTATTCTATCTGAAGATAATGATAATTTACTTATATTTATGTCTATGAAGATGGCCTTTAGGGCTGTCCATTCTAATGTTTGTCATCCAGAAACTTAATAGGGTTTTAATTTTCGTTTTTGTCTGCAATAATCAGCTTATTTCTATAAAATGTGTTATCTTATCGCACGCTACATACGTAGCCAGACCAGGTTTTGTCGACAAAAGAATAGACATAATGACAGATACCTAGAATAGACAAAATGACATACTTCTTACATTCATCTGTAATTTTGTCTTTTCTTCCGTCAACAAAACTGGTTTCTATCGTGGTGATGCTACTCTACCCTCTGCTCTCTACCTAAGTTTAAATGGGAAAGTTAATAAGTACTAATAAAAGCGTTTTTTTGGCATTTCCTACGTAGTGCACCCGAAAAGAAGAGAAATATGTGCGAGGCATTCTTAGCACTTTGTATTTCTGACCCTTACTTTTATCCTTCTTGCGTTTTGGACATGTTCTGAATTATGGACTCCACTCTCAGCATAAATGGACATTGTATGTATAGTAACAGCGCCAGAGCAGAGCTTTGGTACTGTTCTTTCCTTTCCCTGATGATTTATTGGACGAAGGTAAATTGTAATATCCATTAAAAATTGACAGGCACGGTGGAAGAATTATGTGAGAGGTCCACAGAGTCGACAAATAAATTATGTTTGGCATGCGGGGCGTCAGGGACGCCTGCCGCGCTCTTAACTCTTATTTTACACTTATCGATACACCACTTTTATCTCCGCATAAAATGCTATGCAGAAGGCTTTTAAAATTATTTTATGCAGAAGCTGACTGCTAAGAGGGTTTAACTGTACTCTGAAATGCTCTTTTAAAATGTTAATGGCGCACACTGTCCGTCCTTATGTTATAAATCTTAATATGATCTTTCAAATAAAAAAATGTATCCACGAAAGTTTCTATTTTAGACACACAAAAAGTTTTTCAGACAGCTATCCTAACTTTTCAATTTAGTCACCGTCGATTCCGGACCGCAGAACAGAGCGCGAAATCAAGTTATAGCAACACAGTGAGCGCGTTAGACGAACCGCATAGAATATTCCCACGTTTCATTTATGTATGTTGCGGAAAAATAAAGTTAAATCTGATGCGTTAACGCGTCGCTTGGCGGGGATTGCCGCGAAATTGTTTCGCTGTTTTGTGTAGGGCGTTTGAAGTGTTTTTTACTCGGTTTGCTAATGGACGCGGACTTTACTTACCACCCCGTTCCGTTGCACGCTTGTTTACTATTAATTGCGCCTTTTGTCGCTTACAGCTGGTGTCTCGGCGCAGGATACGGCTGCGGTCGGTCTGCGCCCAGTTACAACTTTTATGGGTGTTTACGTAGCGCTTGTAGGAAGCGAGCACGGTGATTTCGTTTTGCCGCCATTTACTCTAACGAAATAAAAGTCTTTTGCGTTTTCCTGCGGCAAATTAAGCTGTTTACGCCGTCGTAATAGTTGGTCCACTCTAAGAGTTTAGTTTCAACGTTCAAGTGGGTTGCTGTTACTTTCATTATTTTTATAAATTAAGCAAAGTGCTATTTTAGAAAGCGCGTCATTGACGATTCTACAACCCACCTGAACGTAAAAGCAAAAGTTAAAGTTGAGGTTATTGCAATTAAATACAAAAATGCATCAGCCTCACTCGTGCATTAATATTCATTCCTTTGTACTGAATGAATTCCTTCCATTATAAGCGTCAGTCACCAACGCGAAGCTTCTATCGAACGCAGAAGTCATATTTTGGCGTACAAATTAATAGAAATCACAATGTCTGTATTTACATTGAATCTTTCCATTCGTTGCTGCACCACTTCTTTCGTTTCGTTTCGGTGCAGTATAAACCGCAAACAACAACCGATGCTGTTACCATTCCACGCAGAACTAGCGAACTGCATGCGGTTCCAGATTTTTGTTTTTTTTTTATTTTCCCGCTGCTCGGGAAATAATTTTATTTATCGCTGTCGTGGTCCGTTGTCGCGCTAGCGTTGACTCGCAACTTTTTAATTAAATTATTCACTTGATAATTGTTGGTGCACGAGTGATAGCCTCGCTAGTTTTACACTTTGTTGTTGACCAACGAGTCTATATTGTAAATTATGAAGTTGATATTTGAGTGGGTTCAGTATTATTATACACAATGTGTTTCTGCAGGTTCTGATGTAATTTCATCATATTTATGCGTAAAGGTCAAGCACGTAGTCATAAAATACGCTGGTTTGTGACTGCACGTGGCTCTAAGTTCTGTTAATTAGTTTGTTAATTGTTTCTCTTGATACATTTTGTTTAAATTAAACACAGCTTCTACGTATCTATCCAATAAAGTGCTGACAGAATCGTTTTTTTTTACCTCGTTTTGAACACTTCGTAGACGTGCTACGCGAGCGCTACAGCGCTACGAAACGTCTACGACTTCGCTACGACGTAATTACTCCCGAGTTTAATTTTCGTTTTACTTATCTCTTTTACTGTTTTTATTCATGATGAACGGCCGTTTTAGTGAAGACAAGTCTTACTTTGAGATTATAAGGAAACTAAATTTTAACAAAGCAGGAACTTACCGTGAAATATTCAGTGGGGGGCTCAACTTCCACATTGCGATTTAACGCCACTCGAATTTTATTGACATTGTTAAGTTAATACAAAAGTTTGTAACTTTCCGCCATCGATTATTTTTGCGAACTTAATACACAATTCAAGAGGCTTTAATAAGTTCAGGTTAAAATTATGTGGGTGGGTGGCGACTGGGACACAAATAAAATATTGTTATCGTAAGCTTACAAATTCAATTGGCTGGCAAGTTTTTGGTATATAATTAATAAGTTACCACGTGTACACTGAATTAGGGTGGATTTCACCAATGAAACTGAACGCATCAGCACATAAAATACGTTTAAGACTTGTCAGTGTTATTTTTTCTGCGGAATAGAACACTGACAGCTCTTGAACGCGTTCAGTAACATTGGTAAAATCGGCACTTAACCGCCCTCATTTTGCGTTCCCTATTAAACGCGAAATGAGGTCCAGGGTTCGATTCCCAGGTCGGGCGTGTTATGGGGTTTTTCTATCTAGAATTTCTCAGTATCAGCCCGGAGTCTGGATTTGTGCCTGGTTGATGGCAATAGTTTCGCCCCCTATTACATGGGACTTAAGCATAACTGGCGAAATGTGGGTGTGCTGTAGGTACTCCTCTGCCTAACCCTTCTGAGATTACAGGCGTGATGTTATGTTACGAGGAAAGATTTGTTTTTTCCGATAGGATAGATTTTCCTACAGTTGAAATATCACAACCATTTTTTCCTTCATTAATAGTTTAATTTTCACCATTTCATTGGAGCACCCGCTTGTTCCATTGAGCAATACTATCGCCGAGTTAAGTACACATTGTCTCTGGCTCGGCACATTTATTTTGTTTCTCGGGTAATAGACAACGCATCTGGAAGTACGGATAACGGGTCTCGCAAAAAAATAGAGTGCTTGCGACGAAAGCCTGTCTCTGCAACACCGTCTGACGCGCACTGGGAGGATACTAGGGTGGGTAATTTTTAAGCTAATGCAGTCTCTGACTTAAGACTTACACGACTGAAAATGTAAAATAAAAATTATATGATTGGCGTAAATGATACACTCTTGGGGGATTGTATTAAGCATTGTACGTTGTTTTGTTAAATACTGAACATTGCATGCTTTAGTTTAGTTTTGTTATAACACATCAGGCACAGTCAAATTAATTAATATAACGTGAGATATTAAGTCAAATATCTTCACAGCTTCCTCAAATATTTCAGCATTAAAACTGACGACACACATTTTGCATAATTAAAAAAAATACAACGTAAGGTATCGGGAACATAATAGCAGTTACGTACCTCAACTCCCCGCAGCCGCCGGCACTTAAGGCGCCCCTCCGATGCAGATTGGATGACGCCGTATGATTTACCGCCCGCACGCCTCCCACCGTCCTCGATAAAATGACGCACGTGGGGATTGACGATGTAGCATTTGTTCCTTCATGTTCTTATATGCTTGTAATTTCTTATTAACGTGTGGAAGTGCCGATAACGAAACATTCTCAGTTTGATTGCGAAAATATGAATTTGACCTATCTGATGACATATTGATGATGATGACATATTTTGTTTGGACCATGTTTTTGATTATGGAAACTACACAGGCTTTTACAAATGTTAATGTCAATTGGCATGAGCTATCAGATACATTAACCATCAACACGGTAAGTAGTTTGCAAGCTTTTCAAAGGACTTGATGGCAAACTGCAATATCATACCATCAAATTTGTTTAACGACCCATAATTTAATACCACAGGAGCCCCAAGGTAATTAAATAGTACGTCGTTACGACGTATCCGGGAAGTGGCGGTAACAGCAGTCAAAAGCGCAATTAACACTGGAAGTTTGGGACATAGAAAACTTCAAATTAATTAATGCAATGTAGGCTTCAAGTGTCGCGAACACGCAACGTTCTTTTGTAGGTATGAGGGTTCTTTATTTAGCGAAGCGAATGTATTTTTTTGTTCGAATTGGTGAATTACTTAATTCAACTGGCACGTTTTTGACAAACTATAAGTAATAGGGATAATGACATTTTTTTCTTATTTTTATCTCAATAAATTGTTTGTTTCCAAATAGTGCAAACAAAATTACAAAAAGTGAAAAAGCTAAAAAAATTGCCAAGTTATAAACGTTTTAAGATAGGTGTTAGACAAGGACAGCACTATCGTAGAAATGACGTCACGACTATGTAACTTCATACTAGCGCCGTACATTGTCCGTACCGTGCTACAAGGACGGGAATAATCCCCCCCAAAAACTTTAAAAGCGAACCTTTCTAATATCAGTCATCATCGCTATTGTATTACATATTTTTATAGAATCTTTGAAATTAACCTAGAAATGGAGGACAAAGCGTTCAACTGTTTGTTAATACCTACTCACGAAATAAACGCTTAACTATAATTAAATTTTATACACTATGGTAATCCTTCCATTCCTGGAACCGCCTGGCAGTATCGGTTAAACGACATTTAATAATATAATTGATATTTCCATATAGTAATTAATTTGCATACCGGTTCAAAGTACCGGTTTTGCAGCCATTATGGTCGATTTTCCGAACCC
Organism: Dasypolia templi; assembly: GCA_963555695.1. Classification (NCBI taxonomy): domain Eukaryota; kingdom Metazoa; phylum Arthropoda; class Insecta; order Lepidoptera; family Noctuidae; genus Dasypolia; species Dasypolia templi. The sequence goes on along the minus strand of OY743151.1, from coordinate 21,855,175 downwards.
GATTTACTGATTGGAAACTTTACTAACATGTATCATATTATGGCTTATGATGATGATCATAAAACTAGACTAACATTGAATAGAAATCCAGCATCAACAAAAAATTAATCTACAACAATTATAAAGGTATCTGTCGCGTATAACCATTTTTGATTAGCCCTCTCAACTGTACGACTGTACTTGAATCGAAATTGGATTGGGATTATCTCTATACCGTTTCGAAAGTAACCCCATTAATCTCGATAAGGATCGGATGGAGTATCGACTGCTGTTTTGTTAGTATACTTCAACTTTGTTTATATACAAAGATTGCTTTGATTCAGTAAAGAAACGGGAGGTAAAAACTGATGCGAATTCAATGTTGCCCAATGATAGATTAAAAAGTTTGCCTGATCATCAGAACTGGATTCTATTTCTGCTATTTTAGTTAGTTTAGTTTTTTTTTAAGACTACGGAACTTAGCGCTCTGTCTTACAACCCATCAAAACATTATATTAACACTCGTCCACTTAACAGTGTGAACCGTCTTTAGAGTTAAGAGACACATCAACTGTTTATGGGAATGTCTGGGAGGTCTGTGTTTCTGTTTACCAAAATCGTTTAATTAGCGCTTATAGTCAAATAAACGACGATCCAACACGCGACTGACGGTTCACTGGCAATATCATTCCTGCTTATTATTTTTTATTCGTTTATATCGTTTAAGGAGTTTCTGTCAGCGAGTTGTGTTCTGTACCTACCTGAATCAAGTAGTTAAAAAAAAACGTTAACATGTCTTCTGTTGGCTTCAGAATGTACCTATGTTATTTTCCATTGTGTATTTAAAAATAGTAATATGAGCAACGTTCTAATGATGTTGATCCAGCTTCCCTGTTTATCAGCTCATAAAATATCAACGCGTTTATATGTAGTTAGTTTTACTGTTAATAATTTCCGGAACCAATATGGGTTGCTATTAGATTTTACTGCATACTACATTGTCTAAAGCAACACCTGCCTTATACCGGCGTTTACCATAAATTGTAAGCATATATCGAAAATTAATCAGATTGGCCTTTAAAACATGACATCCATAAAAAAACAAAAAAAAATCTTATAAGGCAACATATTCGCTATTGCCGTCTAAATACTTTCTCAAAATATTTACATTAATGTATGAGTTACTGCCTGTAGATAAAAAGAAATTGCAATAAAAGATCCAGACGATACAACATATCAATAAAAATGCATCACAATACAATCAATCAAATCCTCATCTTATCGAATACGTGGAACTCGGTACCGAACAAAATGAAAATATGTCTACAAAAGATAAAGAGATTTGCTTGAGCAAACGGACAGGTTATCCCCATCCCTCTATCGGTAACAAGCGTCGATTATTTCGCGCGCCCTTCTCATCCATTAGCGCCATATTGACTGCCCACTTTCATCTTCTCTTGCCTCGGGGATTATTTGTATACTCTCCTTTTATTTTTGCCTGTCGCTTGTTATATTAATTTTGTTAGTGACAGGTTGTTTCGAAAATGATGTTCGGTATTTAAATATTTGGTAGGACTTTTCGAGTTCTGTCACTTAATACTTTATTACTGCGGTAGGTATTGGGTTTTCAATTTGATGAGGTAGTCTTCAATATCAAGTACCTCTTTTATCTGTTTTGTCAAAGCCTTCACGGTAGGTATATATATAAAAAAACAGGATGTCGGTATCTGCTTCATTTATGGAATGAAGGAAAATGTAGTTGAGTGAAAAAGTGTTATAATTTGGTATACATGTGCAAAAAAAAGGCTTTTGGCTTTTCGCTGCAGAGGAAATTTCTTGTTGTTGTAAAATGTGCTTTTAAAATAACTTTGTTCAAATTAAGCTCAAGCTCAAAGCATTTATTTTAATTAAACCATTTACAAGCACTTTTGAATGGTCAAAGGAGTCTGTCAGTCAGAAAGACGAATGTTCCTGCCCATTCAAACTCAAACTGAAATCATTTATTTCAATTAAACCATTTACAGGCACTTTTGAATTGTCAAGGAGTCGGTCAGTCAGAAATATGAAGCTAAATGCCCATTCCAAAGCGTAGTAGGTTCCTATGAAGAAGAACAGGCAAGAAACTCCATGGACATTCATAATGAGCTAATGAATAGTTATGTATAAAATTATACCTGTACATGAGATGATAACTAAGCTCCAATTAATAAACGATTCTGGTATTGAAGGGTCTTTACTGGACCACTTACCCAAGGGACCTTTCCCTTACATCTGTTCCTACTAACTACGACCGAACTGCCTTAAATAATGTAGAAATTATTACGTAGAAACCGAAACGATTAATTAATTTTATTTTAATGTCAGCGTCAACTTTTTATCGTCCTGTGCTAGTTGCTAAGGTCGACAGACGAACGCGGACGATATTGGTGCTATGAGTGGTGGTATCGATTAATTAATACCTTTAGGTATATGGCCAACTTATAATGTATACTAACTTGTAATTTTGGGATACAATGATAATCCAAAAATATCTTACCTTAACTAATTTAAACATTACACTTCGATGCAGATAGCAAAATCCCTTCTCTAAACAAGGTAAAACCAATTAAAATTGTTGGTCTGAAATGTTGCCTATACCTACCTACAATATCTTAATTAAAACTCATGAAAGATTTTTCTGCATTTTCCTCCTAAACAAAAGTAATTTTGGAATTGATATTTTTTTTTCTATTTTAATTTAAACAGGCAGTATTGCTCACGAATTCTAATTAACACAACAATCGAGGAGTTAAGACTTTTTGAGGAACGGACTTTGAAACTCCGTGATGAGAATTAGACGTTTTTATGTGGAAACGTGATTAGATTTCTTATTGCTATTTTATGTAAAAAGACGCGATAAAACTGCTAGGTACATTAGGTACTAGGAAAAAGTGTTAATTTTGTCTGTGAAAAATTACTTTTTAATTTTTGGTTTTGTCATAATAACAACGACTTGATGTCCTGTTGACATAGTACATTTGTAGTATAAGAAAACCCGTCGTATGATTAACTTTTGGTTCTTTTAACCTAGCAAAAAAAGTATTGTTTTTGGTACCACATTTGTTTGTTGTATGTCAGTCAATTCACAGCGATCGCAATCACAGCAATACGAAATACGTCAGTCGCCATTGTCACAAATTGCGAATATCCATTAACCAACTTCCCGAATAGTTCCTCAATAAAAACATATTTTGTTTAAAAATTCCCGAAATCCGGTAAATATTTGAAGTTGAATAAACAAACGCAATCCAGCATTTTTCACATGAGGTAGTCCCGTACTATCGGGTTTTCCGTTGATACATGAGCAACGACGCGGTCGCAAACTGCCTGCAATGTTTGTATTGAAGTGTCCATTATCCTGATGAGGTGCACACCATTCACGTTACTACATATAAATGAGGGTTCCGTCTACCGCTCACATAGTACTCTCGTAGTACTCTCCATAAACGACATTTTGAAGTCGAAATATTGCATATTATTTATTACAGCAAATTTATGAAACCGAGATTTTATATTTATGGTTATAGGTAACCATAAATATAAAATATAACAAAAATATAAATAATAACAAAGTAAAAAAAAAACTTGTTAGTGCACACAACATAAATACAATAGTCTGAATCAATACAATTTCCATTTTAAATTAAAACCTTTCATTCGCAAAATTTTATCGAAACCGAAATAAAAATCTACATATAAAATTGTCTATGGAATCTTTTTTTTTTTAATATCCGAAGTGCAGTTTGGATGAAAGTGTCGCTTACACTATTCAGCCTCACTCACACAAACACATGTTTGTAATTTCGCGCCCGTCTACACTCCTTTCCGGAGCTTTTGTTCGCTTATGTTTATTATGGCCTGTTTTGCACAGAAAATTGACTTAAGTCTGTGTATTTAACGCAGTATGTGGGTCGTATTCTGTATGTGTAACTTATGAGATGTGATTTATAAGGAAGTTTAAAATGTACACCTCTGCCAAACCCTTGTGGGATAACAGGCGTGATGTTATGTTATGTTTTAAATGTAGGTAAACGTTTTTTTTTCTATTGTTGTATGAAAAATTTAACTTATTTTTGAAACTCCTTCTAGTCACGTCATTTTAATAATTAATAATTGTCAGTGAAGTTTAAATTAGTCTAAACTAGCTTCCGCCCGCGGCTTCTCCCGCTTGGTGGTTGGTGAAAAGTAGTATATATCCTTCCCCAGGCTTCAGATAGAGTTCAGCGGATTATACGTGAATAATCACAGCCCCGCTCTGCGCGCCGCCTTCTTTGCCGTTCTTACTGTGTTAACGTTTGAACCACCTGTCCAAATGACGATTTTGTTATGAAGTAACAAAAAAGTCTCCATTTTAAATGGATTTTATGGCTCACTAGTTTGGCTGTAATAGCTTCCACATAAAAGGTTATGTATGCTGTCGCGGATTTTTATTTAGAACTTTTTAAAACAAACAATCCTACGATACACTACTTCGTGTAAGTACAACGGTTTAGACACGCCAAGATAGCTCTCAGAGGGCACCAACTTACTTGATACTTATCGTTATATTATGGCCAAATCACACAAAATCTTTAGAAATTGTATCCTTCGTGTTAATCTGATGTATAAGCTAATCCTACTGCAAAGATTCATCAAAATTCGTTCAGTACTTTTTGCGTGAAAGTGTAATAAACATCCATCCATCCTCACTAACTTTCGCGTTGATAATATTATTAGTAATATGTAAATATGATATAATATATAATAATTAGTAGGATAGTAGGAAGGATTTACATAACGTGGTATGAATGATTCTAGGAATTGGAGAGCGCGATGTATTCAAAGCATTTTCCCTTCCCAAATAATTCTTTATGTAGTTAGCGTCGTAAACATTTTGTCAAGAATAACCTTGTTTTATTATAAAAAATTCACTGTTAACAGAAATATAAATGGCAAAAATACTAGAAATGTCTTAGGCGTTATTTTATTATAGTAATTAATTAGCTTCTAATAAGCCGTTCGTTAAATGAAGGCACCTAATAAATAATTACGAAACACCAATAGATTCGTTCATCAACATCGCATTAAACGTAACACCCAATAACTTTTCTACTAATTCACAAGATACAAACTTAGTTGATTGTACGTGCATTACCTTATTTGTTCCCACGCCTTCGGCCAGCAAAACTGCGTAACGTCATTACCGAGTTGGATTCGTTCGACGATCGCCTCCACGTAACAACCGATCGATCTGGAGTAACCTTAACATTATTAGTTTCCTTTCCAAGATTGTTATGGGCTTTATATTGTCAGGTATAAGATTTGGAGGGTAGTAAGAATGTTTTGTCAGTTTTTATAGCAGTTCATTGGCGTCCAACGCTTTTTGTGTTGGGCGCCAATTCCAGCCAAACCATAACATTGAAGGTTCCAATGAAGTTCTTTTGCACAAGCATTATTGTCTTTGATGGCAAATACGAATTCATGGTGGAGATTTTTTTAAATGAAAATCGCTTTATCTGATCTCTTTTACTCAAAGTCAAAGTCAAAACTCATGTCAGAGTCAAAGCATTTATTTCATTTAGGCACTTTTAAGGCATTTTTTTAATGTCAATATTTACATTAGAAATTCTATTCTAATGTTTGTTTTGTTGTAATTCTAGTCGCCCCTTCCAAAAGGTAGTTTCGTATGGAGAAGAATGAGCAAGAAACTCCTAACTGTGGAGTTCTTTCTTTTAAAATGTTTTGCATACATTAATAATATATAGAATAAAATTACGCAGTGACAGTTGTTAAAAAGAATTAAAAATGAAGCAAAGACAGATAAATTAATTATGTGATAGATGGTGCTCACATATTTGCAAACATTGTAAAAAATATGATTTTCCTAAAATATTATATAACAAGGAATAAGTCAGTATGTAATCAAATAATGTAAATCAATGTCATAAAAATAACAAATTACACAATTAAATTTGATCTGAATTTATCTAGACTAGATTCCCCAATGGAGCTGGACCAGCAGGTTTGCAAGCATTCTCATCTTGGATATAATCCTCTAATTTGTAATATGATTGTTTCCAAAGTGTACTTTTCATATGAGTTTTAAATTTTCAATACTCTGGTGGTACCAGGTTTTCATATTTCGTGGATCGTGCACTCAAATAGTACATTTTCTCGCATCTGAGGGTACGCACTCCTAAAAACATCCCATGCCAAGTCATAAGTATTCTCAAACCACACCTCACTCTTGTAACTTACTCAACATGTAACCCGCACACCTACTTACTTATTCATAAGAGTTAGTAGCAAGAAGTCGTATCGTTTATTCTTTCTACATCTACTCAGATGTGTTTAGGAGCCGCTAATGTAAACACGGCCTCTTGGCGCGGCAAATTAAAGCCCAGGACATAGAGGCGACGGTTTTCCGTATACTGGTGTTGTATTTGTTGTGTTAAGTAAGTTCCTAGGAATTGAAGTAACATGAGGTGCTTTTAGTGTTAGTTGTAGTGAGATTGAGACAGCGTTTCATGTAATGTTTGCTTTTGTTAGGTTTGACTAAGCTGTTGATGCTTTTAGCGAATTCTTACCGGTACCGGTAGGTAGTACTAAAATTATAATATGAAACAAAATTGTAGATTCTGCAAATTAGGCCATTTTTTTTTTGGGTGGGAAATCATCAAATGACTTCTTCCACTCTGGGTGGAGCGGGAGGGCGTGTCAGACTTTTACTGATTAAAACCCACCCGTGTTCCTTCAGTTGCCTGGGCCAGGGTTACTCTTTCGAATTACCCGCGACCCTGAGGCGGCGGCCCTATCGGACCCCGTCATTTTGTGCTGACATCTCTTTGAGGCGCGCGTGGAATCCGACGCGCCGTCGACCCGGTCCTGGTCCCTACCGGACCAGGCCCGGGTCGACGGTGGCCGGGAATCTGCAGGCGACTCCCGACGCCCAGTGCGTCTCCTGCGGCGACTAGGGGCGTGAGGGCGCAAGGCTCTCTCCCTCACGCCTCCTCCTTAGCAAGTATACTGCTTCGCAGAAGGAGGTGACGGCTTCCCATTCCCTCTCGCTCCGTACCATGGCCTGGATCAGGGCCGGACGCTGAGGGGACACCCCCTAGGGCTGTCCCCTCGATTGCGTTTTTTGACAGATTTACACAAAAAAAACAAACAAACTATTAATCTAAAGACAAAATTCTCAAATTTAGCCATGGTTCTAATCTATCCCGCTCACGTCACCAACGTGCCACATCCCGAAGTCTTGATCAGCGACGTCATTAAGAGGAGGCCCGTGATCGTGAGCACTCGTGCGATCAACGACGACGACACGACACCGACACGAATTAGCAACGCACGCGACACGAACGTGTGGCCTGAATTTATTACCACGTCTCGAAAGTAGTGTGTTTGAAAGAAAAAATCGAATAATCGACACCTTTTTTTTTAAACTTACGATTTTGGCCGCATTTATAAAGGATTTCACTCGTACACACTTCAACACACCATTTCCCACCATTAGCGGTTAAGTTTTTTTTCATGTTGCTAAATCCTTTCTCAAAGTTCAAGCTACCTATCCAAATACCAAATTTTACTTAGCCGTGAAGACTCAATAGACGGACGGAGTTGATTTCACGTTTATAATCCATACTATATTTATAAATATATAATAAATTCGAAAGTAACACAGTCTGTACCCGTTAGCTTTTCGGAACGAACGAACGGATTTTGATAAAATTTTGATAAAAACTACTTTTTGTCGCGGTAGCACGTTGCCGTGGGATAATTTCAGACATCCACACGGGCGAAGACGCAGGCAGAAGCTAGTACACACATAAAATGGTTTCGGTTAAAGATATTTATTTTCTCAAAAGAATTACAAAATTCACTTATAGAGAAAACATAAATAGGTTTCGACAAATTTGTGCCATCAAGCGTAGCTTAAAATAAAATATTGCAACACATAGTACGTAATTATCTTAAAACTAACATTCTAATAACACTGACAGTTTAATAGTTTTGTCATATCAAACAAAATAAATCTGATGTAGGTAGTTTTACGCAAGGAACAGCACAATTTTAAGGTATATGGGTAGGTTGCATTTCAACGGTTGTAGCGTGTAAGGCCTACACCATAGTGGAAAACAAACAAGAAAAAAAAAATGGCTTTCATAGATAAATAAAATTTGTAAGTAGGTATGTTCGTTCATTCGTCATGAATGAAGGAGCTTTGTATACGTCCGTGTTACTTTGAGCTCGAATGTAAATTCAGAATTCTGAAGTACGATCGTAGCAGTAATGAATCTACCCACATTCTCTCTTTCGAACAATCTAAGCTACCCTCAATAAGATAAATCTCATCATCAGCCATTGAAATACCAAGGTCCCATTTTTTTTCAGGTTCGGAGCTATAATATCATCAACATATACAAAGTTTAGGAGTATTTGCCAAAACGCTTTCAATGTAATAAAATAATAAGTCTTCATATAGAAAAATAAAAACAAGCCTCAGTGCAAAGTAAGACAGCACTGTTTAATTATACTCGATGTTGGCAATCAACAAAGCGAATGTACTTATGTCACTTAATTGTTCCTTCACACGCAAACTTTTATGTTGTAAATTTTGTTGTTTTGGCTTTTCGGCTGGCTAGGTGCCATCTTGTTTTATTGCATCGAATAAAGTAAAATAAACCGAGAGTACTAGAAAGAGGAAAGTTTTATACTGAAGCACGTAGCAACCTACTATGTATGCTACTTCTGGGCTGTTTCGTGCTAATAAATACTGTATTACAACAGCAATAGTCCAATCAATATTAACTACTATTCGGGTGAGTTCATATGAGCTGCGTGATCTATTGCCGCCCGTTCGATGTCCATCGTGCACAGTATGAAAATCAGCACTTGAAGTATTTTTTTGCTCCGTTGGTGTAATTATTGCTATATATGGCGTTTGAGCGAAAAAATATATATAATGGTGTTATAGGGTTTATGCTAAATATCTACTCAATATATCCCTAGGCAGCCATTACCAGCACTCAGGGGAAGAAATGTAGCAGTTAACGCAGCAGGAAGTAACCACAAAGCAAGCGGTTCTAATTACCCTCATTTATTGAAAAACGTATTCTTTCATTATTTGACATTATATACCTACAATTTTTAATTAGTTTTTGATTTTACTTTATTAGATTATTTTATATTTTGTAAATGTGAGAACGTCGTAGGCCCTGTGGATTATAAATTTATAGACAATTGTCTATTTGTTTAACATATGGTACTTGTTGACAGGCTTACACTGTCCTCCCATACCTGTTAACACTGTAATTGGAAAACATTGTAAAAGACATATTTTTAAAAGAGTAACCATGGAGTTTCTTGCCGGCTCTTCTCCATGGGAAACGACCAATTGGAACCGTGCACCTAGAATCTGACGTTTCATAAGTGCCCATGTAGGTCTATGTGAAATAAAATATTTTGATTTGATTTGATTTCATTCAATGGGTATGATGACAATTTTTTTTGTTTTTATCTCAACAAAAAGGTATATTTCCAAATAGTGCAAATAGTATTACAAAAAACTGTAAAAGCTTAAACAAACTGCCAAGTAATAAACGTATTAAAGTAAGTGTTAGACTAGGACAGCACTGTCGTAGAAGTGACGTCACGACTACGTAACTTCATACTAGCACCGTACATTGTCCGTACCGCGCGACAAGGACAGGAATAGTCCCCTCCAAAACCTTGTAAAGCTTGTATAACATTCATATTCACATCGATTTAACAGATTTTTTCTACTTATTTATTACTATGCCTTCTTTGAAATTACATAATTTTTACGAACATTTTTAATAGTAGTCATCATCCCAATTGCGATTGTACTATAATAATCCAACTACCCACCAATATAGCAAGTCATGACCTGTTTATATAATACATGAAATAGTTATTATTGATCGTAAAATAAAAAACGTTAATATTTTCCAGTCGTTGCGCGACTAATATTCATAACTGTAATGAGTATCAAACGACACGCCCGATAGATATGGCCGACTAGTGCCATGTTTATTGCAAGTATGGTGTAGAGCAGTGGAGAGCATACGTCCTGGTTTTGGGAGACCCTTCCAATATAATGTCGATGCACCTGCTAGCTTAATTACAAGCAGGTCTATTGAAATGTACGGATTAGGAAAAATAAAAAACCTACACAACGCACACATGTTGTAGGTACACACATGTGTAATCTGAAATAGCTAAAATACACTAAACCAATTAAAGAATCGCTGTCAATAAGAGCGCGAAGTGCATCTCGATTTGTAGTCAGTATAAAACCATATTTGTGTGGGTGTTAAAATGTCATTAAAACAATTGAAACAGGTGGCAAAATCAAACAGTCACCGGATATTTTTCTTAAATCTTTAACTTGTTTACTCTCACTTTGTTTCCAGTTTTCTTTTTAATATCAAACAATGTCCTGCTGCTTATCTAACGCATGGCTACACACTGTAGTATTGACTTGCCCTCACTTGGGTAGTAAACAACGTTATCGTGGCGTCGTCATCGTGACGTTTAATGTCAAGTGACGTCACTTGACATGCGGCCACTGCTCGCCCGTTACACACATGTAATGCTAATGACATTTGTGTGTCTATACGTCGCTTCGTTTGTGTGTTAAGCACATTTCTGTGTTAGTTGATTGGTTTTGGAAGAGTGGAATATTTACTGATAATTTTTCAATGAGAGCTTACCTTAGCGCCAAATACATAATTTTTCAGTATTTAAAATGAAAGCCAACTTATTTAAAAATAAAATAAAACTACTTTGCGTCTTTTGAATCTGCAATTTGAAAAATGAAACGCACAGACAAACAAAAGGATCCCAAAAAAATATGAACCCATCTCAGAAAAGCGTCGCATCCTAAACTCGAAATAATTAATTAAAACAGCTACACTAATCTGGCATCAGTGCAACTCATAAAATAAAACTTGGCACAAAAGATAGTCGCCTAGGCTTGATTAATGCATGATGTTGGGCTTTCATATCCCGATCCACGAGCCGCGAACCTTCAGTGCTGTTTAATCGTAATCCGTGTCATCTCTCGCATAGCTGTGGGGATCTTCTATTTTAAGAAAGAGAGGAATACACAAAGTGGTAAAGTGCAAGACCGCCTTAACACTTACACAATTTCACTTAAAGTAAGTAGTAAAGAGTCCCTCATCGTTGACCGCAATATTACTTAGCATCGGTGAAGTACCTAACTAGTAGTTCAAACTTGACTCTATTGGAAAGTAATATTTCGTATACAATCCTAAACCAACTCCAAGCTTGTTCAAATTGGATTTACTAGTACCTTTTCGTTGTGCAGTAAAACGTTCCGGGAGCGCAGTCCACGTCTCGCTCATTCCTCGCTTAGCTGTCCATCCAACTCCACTTTAATGGCAGTCCGCTTGAGAGGCGGATAATTTAAAATACCTACATAGCTCTCACTGGTCCAGCTCTTAGCTGGCTGCGGTTGAAAGGTACACTCGGATTCTTGCATATAACTCCCGAAGCTAAAAGGGTTCCGGATATTTAGTTTTACGTTTTTATGTCTTGGTCTGGCAGTGAAAAGTATAACACCTATTAAATGCAACGTATTATCTGAATGGAGTGTGATAATGTTGCTGTATTTTCGTTATTAAAAGTCTGATTTTACTATGTGTCTTAAAAATCTAATTTTACTTTTAGTATGACTAATGAAATACATTCGGGAATGAGAAATACCTACGGTACTTAAGTAAATAATTTCATGCTAAATAGAAACTTCTAGCGAAGCGTACAAAACAATTTGAACAGAAACTTCGAAAGAATCGTATAAAATCGGAGAGGTAAATCAATTTTAGACACAATACACTACCGGCATGGTACAATTTTAAAAGCATAGTTTAAAACTGAAACGGAATCGTCCCCACTCTGCTAGGGGTGGAATCATGAATCTTGCTCTCGTAAACCGAAGGAAATTGCTTGCTAAAAGTTTCCGAATTTATAGCGTATTTGTACGTCCGAACTGGTGTTGCAGGAGGATTAGACACATTCGTCGCTATCGGGGATACACTCGTGACTTACCTGACTTCTTGTTTTATAGTTTTAATTCTTGTTTTGTCTGCTAGGTTTGAAGCTTACAATTTTAGGGATTTCACAGATTTTTCTATAACGTGACTTCCAAAAGAATGACTTACCTGGAGCTCATAAAATCGCTAGCACGAAAGTAAGATTTGGGATTAAGAAACTCGTAAAGATGGCAGTTGTAAAATTCAAAAGACAGTTTAATTAAACTTTAATTCGCAAAGGTTAAGGTAGGGTAGCTTGATTAAATTACTGTGATTATTCTTCCGTATGTAGATAAAATAATGATCACAATTTAGAATGGAGCGCCATCAGATCACCAAGTAACCAGTAATGCGATCAACCGATATCCGTAATGAGATATTGAAAAATAATTTACTACGCATCCCAATCGGAAACAGTTTCATTTGGAATCCAAAACCGATAACAGTTCCCATTTAATTTACATTGCGGGCTGCTAATATAAATAGGTATACTATGGCCCTATTTCTGCCCGTAATGTGTTGCTAACAATAAGTTAGTGCCGGCTACCCGGTTTTATCTGGCTGACCAGCGGGGTTGAGTGAATCCAGCACATTACTTAGCCCAGTGCCGCAATTTACATAATTAACCAACTTCCTAGCGACTTTCGCATCTACCTTGATATATCTCAGTGGAAATGTGTAAGTACCCTACGAACGTAATTTTGTATTCTGTGTATTTGGCTGTGGAGTGAATTTGTGTCTTTTTTTGTATGGTAGGTAATTACGTACCTAACTAATATTGTTTTGGAATATGTGAACACCATGTATCTATCACATAATTAATTTACCAGCCATTGTTTCATATTTAATTCTTTGTACCTTATTTTGGAATAGTAATTTTATTCTAGGTAGTCTTCACAGATAATAAAAAAGTCATGTATTTAAAGTACAAATTATTGTAAAACATTTTAAAAAGTGGTGAGTGGAGTTTCTTGCCCATTCTTCTCCATACGAAACTACCTTTTGGAAGGGCCCACAATTTTTTTTTTTTTTTGTAAATTTTGACGGTCAAAAGTGCCATTTATGTGCCTATTCGAAATAAATTATTTGACTTTGACTTTGATTTACTTAGTGAATGATGGGTGCTAGTTAATTTATCAGAGTGTCACTATTGGGTACCTATTTGGACATTCTGAGCTAAGTAGCTATCGTGTTATTACTAGAGCATATTTTTGATCTTTTCTCGAATTCACAACTTATTTAAACATCATCATTCTAGTACATGAATATTATCTTTTCATTTATGTAATCTTTCGTGGTTACCAAGCCCAAAATGTTGAGCAAGTAAAGCCATATTATTGTTTCATCCAAATCTTAATTCAATAGAAATAAACAGAACACGAAATGTAATAGAAATACGTTATCATTACACTTTTACAGCGAAAAGGTTCTTTCCTGCTGCGGACATTATTTATTTAAATCACTCGGAATGTCGGTGTATTGCCTGATGTTGGCACAATTTATAGGCCTGTATCACGACGTTCTATAAACCAGACGAGATTAGCTAATACTTGGGAGTTTATTGAAGAATTCTGTCTTTGTCGATGACATAAGGGAAGTTTGAGTGGGTTTTTTACAGGATTGTAATATCTTGACCATCTTTTAAATTAGTACTGTGATAGCCTCACGGAGTTCACGGACTCTCTGTACCGGGACGAATAAATTGAAGACGTTTTGTCGTCTAAGTTCAATAATTATTTCTGTAAATCATTCTACGTTTTTACATTCTATCTTATTTTTACTTGTCCCTTTTCTTGTCAACCAAGATCTGACACCTACTTTTGTTTATTCTATTCTCTAAACAAATTAATGTTTGTTTCGGATTAAGTGTGCCATGTACATATATCAGAATGGCGGAGCTTGCTACACCATATCAGAAGGTCAATTCTCGTACTTAAATAACGTTCAAATTCAAGTCGCAATCTCATCTCAGCGAGAATCAATGTCAATAAATTGTCAAAAATGTATGTAAATTGATTGTATTTTTGACAGATTGAGACTGAGATTAGAATGCGAAAAATACTGTAATTGCCCCTCTGGTTACAGCCTCTACAAAACCTACCTACTTACTAGTGCCATTAGGCCCGTGATTTTTCAGATTTTTTCATTGGCTCACAGAACCTTAAACACTGTAGTTAGATATACGTTTGTTTATACATACACTTACATACCATCACGCCTGTAATCCCCGAAGGTTAAGGCAGAGGTAAACTTATAGGTACATACATTTCGCCAGTTATGTTAAAGTCTCATGTAATAGGCGGCGAGCCTATTGCCATCAACCGGGCACACATTCATACTCCGGGCTGCTAATGAGAAATTATAGATAGAAAAACCCAATAACAATGTGTCCGACCTGGTAATGGAACCCAGGACCTCAGCTCAGCAGGAGCGTTAACAACTACTAAGACCAACGAGGCGTTTGTTTATATTTTTATTTCAAGTAGGCAGTCGACACTCCTAAGACAAATCCTATCAACATAGCTTAGAACTTTAATACATATTAATCGCTTATTTGCCTTCTACAGGCAACTTAGTAAGTATTGAATTCTGTAATACACATCAAAAGAGACGTCTCTTTAAGGAAATAACAATGGAATTTTAGGATTCCAATCAAATACATTCAGTTCTCAATTTATAAATCAATTGAGTTCTTTAATTGAATTATTGATCAATCAGGTTGGAGTATCCTACCTACTTGATTTTAAATGAGAAATAAAAAAAAACTCCAATTAAAAATCCTCTCGGATAATTAATCCACAGAATTCCGTTCTGTGGAAAATCGTTTAAAGCTTTTGAGTACCTTCGAAATGAACCAGCAATTTTACTTATTTTAACAATTCTTATTACTTGTCTATGATGGGGCTTTATACTTTTTCATAAAAAAAAAGTAAGTACCTACCTATATGAAATTTATTCGAACGGTTAACAGGACTGCTAATGTTTTATGAATAAAGAATTATAAAAAAATAAGCTCATATCATAATCGACAGCATCAAATCATGGATAAGAAAATGCCAAATGGTAGAACATAGGTACATAGGTAAGCACTTGGAAGCTTCACGTATATCGAGACGTTAATTAGGAGCCATACCAGGTCCCCCTAAATTCGCATCTACCTACATTATACACCGCCAAAAGATTCACGTCCGCTTGCCCTTGATGAACTTAATTGTTTTTGACGCGGATTCGTTGTGATGGCCCCCAGTCGAACCCTCTAAGATGTTTTGTGATCGATTTGCACCTTCCTAGTGTAACGGACAGGTTGATTTAAAAACAAAAATATTCTCTGCCTAGTTTTCACAGATTTTTTGTTTTTGGATTCTTTATGGAATGAATTTCGAATAAAACATATAATGATATAAATAATCAAGGAAACAAACGTTAGCACTTAGTGAGTCTAGTCTATAGTTAACGTCGCCTGGTCTAGAAAGCTTTTATGGGAAGCCTTAAATATAAATCTTTTTGGCTTTATTTTAAGGCTGCTTTTCTTATTTTGGCTTAGCTGTTATTCTCACTTTATTACTTACTTTAGTATTTTTATTCTGGGTGCATCGTCTTCACATATAAAAATATAATTAATGTATACAAAATATTTTAAAAGAGTAACGGTGGAGTTTCTTGCCCCTTCTCCATACAAAACTACCTTTTATATTATACCTATGGGCGCCTAGAATAAATTCTATTTATATGTAAATATTGACGTTCAAAAGTGCCTTTTAGTGCCGATTGGAAATTAATACTTTGACTTTGACTTAATTCAAGGTGTTGTCAGTTCAGAGAAGGCTCGTTTTTTCTAAACACTAGTCAATAGCTTTGTCGTTGTAAAAGCGATGATCTAAGGATCTGATTCAGATTTCAGCTTTACTAATGAGATTTAAGCAGCTACAACACAGAATCTTCAACTCAACTCCAGTATTTTCACGAAATAAGATTATGTTTCTTTTAAACCAAACTTTCCACTTACTTACATAACATCAAAAATAACCTCTAATAAAGCAGTTCCTGTTCACACCCCAATAAATTTACATAAAGATAGGTACACAATAGCCGTGCAACCGTACAACCGTAACCGCCAACAGAGCACTGAGCCAGTCAACGAACAGATTTAACTAGCAAAAAGTTTATCAGGAATGGGCGGGACGGGCCGTGTAGATTTCAGTAGAAATGTCAAGCCATGCCGCTGCGGTCGCGCCCGCCGCAAAACACGGCTAAATGACCCCACTTTATAGTGTGCGACGTTTTTAAATAAAACTTAAGACTTTGTTTGAGTTGTTGATGTTTAATTAATATTCAGTCAAGAGTATTTGTGTTTGTAGGTTTTGAATTTTGATTCAGGCTCTTAAAGGATTATGATTTAAACTGAACACACCATTTTGAGCGTTCACAAATATCATTTATAGTTACCGTGTGGTCTGAAGATCTCTTGCAATGGATTGTTGATTTGACTTAATTAAAGCTATTCCAATCTCGAGTGTGCAACACAATTAGAGTAGGTAACTACAAACCTACTGCTCGTCATTATCCCATAAATCCTCGATTTTACGTTTCGTTGTAAACTTTGAAACCGAAACCTTTATTATCCTCATCTGTAAATGAGGCCAGTGCAGAATGTTTACGTGAACCGTAGATTTAAACATCAAGCGGTGTGCGGTTGCCATGTCCGCAAAACACCGCAAGGATTGCTGGCCAGCGTTGGCTGATGCGACGGCGGACGGTGTGCTACCTGCTTTAAATCGTTTAAATGTCCTTTTGACTTACGGTTGGTGACACGCTTGCGTTGTTTGTAGCGTAGCGTGTAGATGTTATTTTAAAGAAAAAATACATTTAAATGGTAGTAGGTACTATTGGAATAGAAAATACTGGTTTGTTTGCCAATGCGGCTGGAAATACATTTCATAGGTATATCCGACTATAAAAACAGAAACAGTTTTAGACACGTAGGCCTTTTAGAAAACCGCAACTATCGTGCTAAAATGCCCCAACATATTGTACAAAAACTAACGTGGTTTTACCCCAAAAATTTTGTTCACGATAGTTGCTAGTGTTGCCACACATTCAACTCGTATTAAACACCAACTTTGTATTTTTTCCCGCTGGTCACGTCAGCAGCACTAACGCCACAAGACAATGGGCATACGCCCAGTTAACAATAAATCATGCAATGATTAATGAACTAAATAAGACAGGGGTTCACTTTAGTAATCATATCAACGTGTAAGTTGGCCGAAACAAAAGAACGAGGTTTCTCTATCGGATAATTTAAAGCGCTGTTTTAAGCGGCACAAAAGGGTTTACAAACTAGCTGTCAGGCGCTTGACGAGTGAAAAAGCGATTTGTGACCGTCCTGAGGCCCTAGTGCGAGTTTCTTTTAACCATTTCGACTTTACGCATCGACCGCGTTCGGCGCTCGGATTGACCCTTCACCATTCGAAAGTTGCGCTCCGATTGCCAAGGGCCAATTGGAGCGCCGAACGCGGTCGATGCGTAAATTCGAGACGGCTTAAATAAACTCACACTAGGGCCACTGTTTTGTGACTTGCGTCTGTCCAATAGTATCTATGATGAAAGATTCAAGTCATTCGGAATTCGGATAAGCTTGTTGCAAAACCAGCATATCGTGAAACTACGTGGACAAAGGTTTTTCAAATATTACTTTTTTGCTTTCGGTTCAAGACTCAAGCAGTTCTCTATTTAGTTTTGTCTCTATTAATACAAAATTGTTGCTATACATGTATGCAGGTAGGTACTTTATGGCCAATAAATAAATTCGACATCGGCTTTTGGTTTAAAAAAAACATTTACGACGACTACATTTTACGTAAAACGAAACGTGTTTTTTTTTTCAGCGGTAAGTAAACTTATATAACAATTTATTTCCCCGAATGCCAAGTTCGAAGCCATTGCTAATTAATGTCCTGTCGACATTTCGCCCTGGTGGCCGTTGCTTTCAATTTAAAATTTTAATTCTCAATTTTTAATACTAAATAAAAAGAGTTTAATATATTAATGAATACTGAAAATGCTTTCCCACGTTTATTTTATCTGTTTCGAGGAAATGAATAAATGGGCAGACTATGTCTTTCACATTATTTGTAAAAACTTTTAAAAAAAAACAGACATGACAGGATTATTGAGTTCGGATGTAAACTAACACTGTTTTTTCAAGCCCCTTTAAGCCCAAGCTCTTAAAATTCTCAAAGAAGTAAGGAAAACAATAAAAATACTTCCAGACTCCTTGCTATAACTGATTAAGATCCCACCGTACCACAGCAAACTTTTTCTAAATATCCGTACGTAAGTGTAAGTGTTGCCATCAAGTAAAGACTCCGTTGGCTATGTGTTGACTGTCCTTTCATTGTTCTTGTCTTTCCTATAAGATAAACTTTCGTCCCGGTCGAGGAAGTGGGGTGTTTTATGACCGTGTCAAATGTCCCGCCTATTTTACCCTTTGTTTTACACTGTGAAATATATAGTTTTTCGCTGGTCTTATTTCTACCTTTTGATGTTTTTAATTCTTGTTTTAGTATTGAAAGCATCTTATTCGGTTAAATATTGGATGGATGGTCATGAATTGCAAGCAAGCAACTTCTTGAAAATGCTAGCTAAGATATATAACGATGAATTACGTAGTTGCTAAACGATGATAATCGCTACATAAAAATATTATATCCAAGAAACCTGTAGGTAACCAGTATCTTCTGACGTGTGAACAACTCTAATACATAACGGAGTCGAGCAGTACCTTTGTCCTTAGCAAATTGAAACGGATTACTAGTGATGTTCTTGAAAACGGATTACTTGGTGCACGGAGCACCAGCACTAACAATTCATGTATATCTTCCTTATACTAGAGGGTAGTAATCTCTGAAACCTTAGCAGAGATTTAGATGATGCACTTCGCACTTTGAGTTTGTTAAGATTTTGATACCTAAACAGCCGTGTTCAAAACCTGCAACCACTCAAAAATGAACAGTGTCCCAGTGAAAGTTTGTTTGTATTTTTTTGTAGAATACTCTTTAAAAAAACTTTTGTTTATTTCAAAAATAAAATAAAATTGACTGAATCGTTCAAAACTTAAACCGGATTTTTTTTCGAGACGTCCTCGTCTTAAATAGCTAAGAAACGATTTGTTTCGGTTACGTTCAAACGGAACGTTATAAAAATCCGTTTTTGAGGAAGAACAAAATTTAAATCGTTTTCGAACAGTTTTTCCCCCTAATTTTTCATATTATTTGAGTTGTTCGATCTTCCATCTGAAACTGCCATCAGTTGGACATATTCGGATGACGGAATAAACCGGTTTCTAAAAACATTCTTATTTCCTTTTCGTTCCGATCAAAATGTTGTTCAAAGGGTTCAAAGAACTGTTCAAAACTTTTTTTAAACCTTTTTTTGAATGACGCTTCCGAGCCATGCCCAAATGCTCCAAATTGTGTCAACTACCGCCCCCTTAGGGCTTTGCACCCAGCTTCCAAATACTCTGTAAATTTAAAACGCCAACAAACTGCCGTTCGATAACAGGAATGTCCTAAACTTACTGAACTAAACCCCACCTGACATCCCATTATTAGTTAAACAAGAAACACTAAGCTAATATCACAAATCGTGACTAGGGTGTCAATGCTGCAATAATACTGCTGGCTGTACGTGGCAGCGGTGACAAACAGATTGAGAGGTGTCCGGATATTCCCAATTTCCGTGTTCTGTGGTGTCACCTCGCCGGATTTATGTCACAGTTGCGGGTGGACGGATGACGTCGAAGCGACCTGTTGGCCGGGGCTGCGAGCGAACTACGAATATTCGCAAGCGTTGCGCTCTGCAGAACGGACGTGTGCTTGGTTATATGGTTTAGGTTTTAGGTTTTGATTTATATCTTGTAATGTTCGTTTTGTGCGCCCAGTGCGTACTGGATATATTTACTTTGACTAGTACTAAATCTAAATCAATGTGAGTTAATAAGTTAGAAACAGAAAGGGATTACTAAAATGTGATTGCTCTAACATGGCCTAAAGTTTAAAACCACGTAACATGAGTAATATAACAGCCTAAGTTTAAAAAGAACCCATACATCGTTTGAAACAATTTTGTTTCCAAAAACGATTTGGTTTCAATTTTATTTGGGAAGCTAAATTGAAATATATCGGATTGAATCTCTGAACTGAACTTTTATATAAGTCCATAAACCGCCTTTATTTAATACTCCATCTGCTTTCACAAATGCGAAAGGCTGGGAGCATTGTTTACTTTTAATATCAGCTGTAATATCACTCCATACAGGAGGGTGGAGGCTCAGCGCCGAGTCCTGTTTATTATATTTATCACGTAACAAGAGAACCCAGAAGGTATACTCCAGAATTAACGCATCCGAACGGGTGCAAAAACGTTTAATTGTTCGAAATGCAGATTAATGCCTTTCTGGAGGTAGGTATCTAAAGCAGAAATATTGGGGGCTTAGGGTGGATTTCACTAACAAACGCGATCAGCACCACATATCCTGGGTTTAAGGGCTGTCAGTGTCATTATTTTCTGTGGAATATTGACACTGAACGCTTTTGAACTCGTATTAGATGTGCTGATGTTTCATTGGTGAAATCGGCACTTAATCAGATACGGAGAATACGATCAGAATAACAAACTTCTTCTTAGTGTCGATGACACGACACTCTGCCACTTCCACGGCTTTATCGGACCAATAATAAATAAACTTATCAGACACAAAACATCTGAAGTCAGACGTCATCTGTAAAAAGAAGTAAGATAGCTTAAGCCAACTAACGGCTGAACCCAATAACGTATCTATCTCTAATTTTGGCGTACTGGAGTTAGAAAAAACTATCAATCACTGGTCTTAACGTCCCAATAAAGCCATATTATGCGACCCTGTATCGTGTTGACAGCTATTTGTTTGACAGGGACAGATAGAATTGTACTGTCTGTCATCAGGAGCGATCTGTCTTATGTTATTAGAAACAACATATCTGCAGTCGTTGCATGTCCTCCAGCCAGAAACCACCCGAAACGATTATGCTCTATTAGCGATATATTAAGTGTATTTTGGTCTCTTTGACTCCCAGAGCCTTTGTCGGTCATGTTGTTTAGAATAAACATTCTGCTCTAATCGATTTTCCGTTTCAATGCCCTAAAAAGGTAATTGAATAACAAAATTATTGTGCACACCGAAGCTCGCCCACATTCATGTTGTTTTCATAAATTGCACTCTGTTTGCTGCCGTCCTTTAAATATTTAACTTCTAGCGCTAGTATTGGAAGTTGACCCATTCAGATAAAAGTATTTTGGTTACTGCGCTGGTTTGGAATTAGTTTTGGAATCTATGGAAGGACATATTTTAATCTAAGGTTTAATATTGGCAGCTTTTAAGAGCAAGGAAGCACAGTACAGGTGCTTCCTCAAAAGTACTTTCTGAAAGGGATTTGGTAGGTAGGTACATAATGAATATAGATATATGCTTGGGTTAACAGATTTGGAAGCGACTTCTGAAAATTATCTAAGTATTAACACTATTTAAAAAATAAGTCGTAGGTACTTTTAAACCACAGTTTCGTTTTGAATAGCATTCTGAATTGTAAAAATACTGGATTGCACCAACGCTCTAAAATCCTCAAAAATCATCTACGCATTTTTTACACTTAAACCGTCAAAATAAATTAATTTCACAAGTACCCACATTTTACTCGCGTCTGGTTCATATTGTGATTTATACCATTCGGCAGATGGATGGGGCCCGCGTTGATCCCGCGATCCCCTAACATAAATTCTTACATTTAGCTGAGTGTCACTGAATGAAATAATGTGTCCTGCAATGGAATAATTTTGACACGTTTCGTTCTGTACTTAGGGTGTGTTTGGTTCAATTTATTATGTTGGGACGGATAACGGGGTCCTACCTTAATTAATGGGATTTAAAAAAAGTTTTGGTCAAAAGCCTAATGTCCAGTCGCCTACATTGTGCGTGTTTCTAGCGCCGAAAAACCGGTTGATTGCCGGTAACGAGTGTCATGGACCAAGTTCCTCTTACGTTCTGGAAGCCTGGTAGTTGGCCCCGAGTACTTGTATCTACCTAGAGGCTAATTTTTAAATTAACTAAATCCAATCGCTAAAATCCAGACCGAAGACAAATTGTTTTTCAAAAATCAACAATGTATCAAATATCAATTTTGGCTCTAAGTCACAAAGTTTTTCCTTACATTAATACGCACCCTTACCGTATTACACTTGAAATAACCCGAGTCATTGTATTTAAACAGCTGTAATGATTTGTGTCAGTTAACACCGTGTCTAACTGTGTTGTAGGTATGCCATTGTTCGCTATGACAGCTGACTGTGCGAAAAGACAGGCAGGAGCACGCCGTGTGTGCACGCTACAAAAGGTGTAATAATGACATTGTATGTTATAAGTATTGTTAAGATTTCTTGTGTGCCGTCTTTAGCTTCCAACTGAACACAGTGTTTTGTTGACGCTTTTTATAGAATGATTTATTTTGAAATGTTGGATAACATTCTTTATTTTTTGCTTTGTTCGAATAAGGTAAACCTAAAAATTGTTACTATTCCCTAAAAATAAAAATAGACTTTTAAAGTTGGCAACTCGATTTAATAACAACACTCATACCTTTTCATTCAATTTAAAAAAAATGCCTTTTGACAGCAGCTGTCAGATTAAAAGAAGTTGTGACACAAAACGTAACTTTGTAGTACAGCTCAAAATATTTTTTCTAAATTGCTTTATTTTTATAATAAGCTTACTACACAAATTCTTTTATTTAAATCTGTAACTACGAGTAGGATGGCGTATTAGCCGACAGTCGCCCGAGGCTGGTTGTCTGTTCGTGACTCTTACTTTTGTCTGACAGTCGCGAGGTTTTGTGATGAAAAAAAATATAGATTGGAAAATGTTCTCGGTACAATATTTGAGTTTTTAAGACTAATAATTTCCCTACGAAAATGTTATTTTTAACTTCAATATTAAATATTTTTAAATATTATAATTATAACTAGCCCGCATTACTGCTGCATGAATAGGCATTGTTGTTTTACTGGATGTCCTATTTAAAATTATTGATATGCCTAAGAATTGTTTTTATTTTAATTTTAAGTATGAACTTACCTTATCTCTAAAGATTTTGTTACAATATATGCGTCTTGATCTACTGCGGCAACTGCGTGAATCGAAGTTATGAGTTTAGATACCTAATTACCTACGCATTAGGGTACCTACATTGCGAATTAGACCATAATCGCTCACAGTGCTCACTTAAATAATTTGCATTCCGATTTAGTTATCACGATTATGACAGCTGAGAGCTGCCAACAATTCGGAACGCTCGTGAACGCGCTCACAGTGCTCGCGCAACGTTAAAGCTAAACGATTGGATATTTTTAGGAAAAAAGTCGATCCTTTCTTATTGCTCTGATTTTAGCATTAAAGACCCGTTTGGCTCGTCAGCTATTTTCACTTGAAAGGTTCGATTACAGTATTTCTTTTCGTATACACCATAAATTTCTTCTTCTTTGGTAAGGAGGCGACTGTAGCCAAATTCACAATTTTGAAAATGCTACATTACTAAACAGCACAAGCACAACTGACAGCGCTCACGGTGATATTAATTTAGGGTATGGTCGGCGTTATCATAAGATGCCCCATGTCATGACGTCATATATGACGATTTACGGGACATCGTTATCGCGCTCACGCTCACTCGGTACGGACGTAAGCCCGCTCAAATCGATTACAGCGCAATTCGGAATGCAGCCTTGGGGACCCAAGGATAAATAGAAACACATCAGAACATTCAGAACCCAAAGCTATCAATCCATAAAAGTTAATGGACTGCTCCCGTCATTGTGTTGTAAACATAACATACAAAATAATTACATTCGCAAATCAAATGTCGATGGCGGGAAACAATTAATCAGATGATACAAGTCGCGTTCGCCATTGCTTAATGTTTACTTTGTAGGTTGTGTTGCCATGCGTATAAAATGACACTGTTTCGGAAGCTAAAAATAACTCGACAGTTGGAAAATATTTATGTGATTCATTACAATTCATAAATTTGCAAAGTGTATTTTTTGTGTCACTGAAAAATAACTCGGATTATAAAATGTTTCCAGCAATTAATTATTTTCAATTTAATTTTAACCAATACACGGTTTTATTTCCTGACACAGTCGATCATCTGCATTTCATAAAATAATACCTACCTTACAAAACAGGTTTATTCATATTCCCATCAATTTTTATATTGTCACCTGGCAACTCTAAGCCGCCGTCATTTGTTATCGTTGACGGCGCGTAATTGCTGTAATTGACGTTAGAAGGATCATACACAGTGACACCTAAGTACCACATACCTTCCTATGTATAGATTGATGTAGGTTAATTGTGGTTGGAAGGTAATTGTAACCACAATGTGTTGGATATTCTCAATTTAGAGGTTAATCTTGATTTTCTGCAGAAAATGTATTCAAGAGGGAAGCGCCAGAAAAGCCCGCGAAATTCTTTTTTTACGTTTTTTGCAATTTGCAGGGCAGTGTCAGGTTGTGTGTTGAACAAAATATGATTCGCCACCGTAACAAGTATGAATTAATAGAATTATTGAAATCAGCAATACTACCCTCAAGTTCATATAAATCCCAACGAATGACTTTTTCATGAAATAGTCGTGAATTTCACGGGCTACCCTGGCGAACAACATTTTGTTTCTGTCACAATAGATCCTCAATAGAATAATATTAACAGAAACTATACCTTTTTCATAATTGAATTCAAGCATATTTAGAGAGAGCAGTGTAACGTAAAGGACCAGACTGACTTGCACCGTTTGTTTGTAATGTATCGAGTTTCTGTAACGCTTTATAAAAACTCAGCAGCGAGCCGAGCCGCTCGATGCGACCGCCGCCGCCGCCGGATCCTCCATTCGACTGTTGGCTTTTTCGTGAACTCCTTTGAAACAGTAGTAAGTACATCAGCGATCAGAACCACTCGAAGCTCGCTTCGAATGATACATTACAAACAGACTTTGCAAGTCAGTCTCCGCCTTAAGGATTTCGTTAGCCGCTTTTTAGACACTTAATTATCTCATACGTTAAGGCACTCAAACCTAATTATGTCTAAGCTTGGACTAATTATGTCTAGGCTTAATAATATAATTTACCCACCGAAACTGGGTGATTCATCAGAATGTAGCATGTTTAAATAAGTCTAGCTCATGCATCGGATGGTTTCTAGGAAAATAAAATATTTCTCGTGTCTACATTAATTTATTACGCTCGTCTTCAGAATTAGTAGTCTAATAAGTAAAAATAACGTCATGGAAGTAGGCGACGAACATTCTTGTCTTTTAATAAGGCATTACATTCTGGGAATGTAACATATTATAATCTGTCATCGCTTTTAAAATGAAAAGCAATTAACTTTTTTAAATTCCAGTCTGTTGACAGTTTAAACTTATGTTTAATTACTGTTATCACGAAATCCGTGTCACATTTCCACTAATTATGTTGAATAGTTTAGTTTAGTAGTGACGGTGACGTAATCTAAAAGGAAGGCTGCGTATTAAATTTTGTTTTCACAATTTTGATTTAATTATTATTTACTGATTCTCAATGCTCGGTTCAACACCGAGAGTTGAAATTCCAGTGCGCGATAAAATTCCGCCGCGATATGTATGCATTATGCTCCTTGGATGTTCACGGCTTGAACTTAAGGGGGAGGTTATCCGCGAAATTCAAATTTTCTTACGATTTTTTGCAATTCGGGTCAGTGTCAGGTTGTATGTTGAGCAAATTATGTTTCGCGATCGTAACAAGTGTACTCACAGAATATAATCATTAGAATTATTAATACAACTCTCTAAGGGCGAATTTCACAAATGAAACTGAACGCGATCAGCACATAAACTACATTTAAGAGCTGTCAGTGTCATTATTTTCTGTGGAATATTGACACGGACAGCTCTTGAACGCGGCTTAGATCTGCTGATCGCGATTAGTTGGCACTCCGTTAGAAAAGCCCTCAAATATAATGATTTCTGGAAATCAGTATTAATGATTCTTATTCTGTAAATACATACTTGTTACGGTCGCGAATCATATTTTGTTTAACATACAACCTGACACTGACCTAAAGACCAGTTATAGCAAATAAAAACAACTGTCAAAAACTTGTGAAATATGTATGAAAATAAGGTTTTTTTTTGACAGATTGAGACTGAGATATAATGCGAACATTCGTAAAAATACGAGAGTTGCCGCTCTGCAAATTGTAAAACACGTAAGGAATTTTGAATTTCGGGGGCTACCGTGACGCATTCGCTTTCATAAGGCTCAGAATTGGTTGCACTCTGGGATACAAACTACATAATCAGAATTGACGTGCTCAGGAAAATACAATTAAAGGTGTTAATAGCAATTTATAGTGCATCGTTTAGGGCCGCCCCTAGCATATATGGTACTGCCATCTGTTTAAGTTGCTTCATTTTTAAGTAGGGTTTCAAAATGTTTCTTCAAATAAAATTAAAATATTTTCTTTTTAATTTGATCTTTTAAAAATAAACTGTGCTATACTTAGGTATCTACTCACGATGCTTAGACGATGCACGATGGCCGTTTTGCGTGGATGTGATGCATATTTTCCCGCAACTTGTTCTTTTTTGTGTTTGTGTTCTTTCTCTGCCTCATGTTTACCGCAAATGAACGTATTTTATTAATTTCTTTTACATTCATAAAAAATAATGTACCAATGGCAAATAAATCGTAGAATTCAATATGGTTACTCAGCCTTTCACCTATCCCTAATTCTTTAATTCATAAGTGCCAGCTGTAAACCCATTACTGGTTTTATTCCATTCATAGTTCAAGAAAACTTATCATGAGAACAACGATACCGGTTGTTACTGGGAAGTGTGTATAAATGTGCTTCAGTAATATTTGTAAAGTTACTTAAATATAGTAGTTTTGTTACTACAAATCCCGGTAGAAAGATCCCGTGGGATATTTTCCGACATCCACGCTTGTATATGTCTGGGGATACTGTTTAGCGGTACAGAAGCTTAATAATCTTATCGAAAATATACCTATTTCACTAGAAGTTATTACAATGTACGGTGTAACTGTTACGTTTCTATTTCTGAAAATGATGTAGGTAGGTAGGTAATTTGCGCTTTAATTATTGTTAACGCGACGATAATAATATTATCGTGTACCTCAACGTCCACCTCTCGACATCACGATAACACAGTCAAGTAAAGTGTAAGGAAATGCAGGGTAAAAAAAAAACCAGCCAAGTGCGAGTCGGACTCGCCCATGAAGGGTTCCGTAGCAGCAAGAGTTTATTGAATGAAAGGTAAATTGCGGTTTACGATTTACTACGTTTAATACGTCATAAATCGTTTTCGGTGGAAGTTTGCATGGTAATGTACATCACATATTTTTTTAGCTTTATCATTCTCTTATTTTAGTAGTTACAGGGGAGGGCACATTTTACCACTTTAGAAATGTCTCTCGCGCAAACTATTCAGTTTAGAAAAAAGTTATATAAGAAACCTTAAGTTCATTTTTGAAGACCTATCCATAGATACCCCACAAGTATGGGTTTGATGAAAAACATTTTTGAGTTTCTGTTCTAAGTATGGGGCCCCCATTTCATTTTTTTTTTGTTTTCATGTGAAAATCTTAATGCGGTTCACAAAATACATCTACTTACCAAGTTTCAACAGTATAGTTCTAATAGTTTCGGAAAGAAGTGGCTTTGACATACGGACGGATAGACAGACATGAGGAATCCATAAGGGTTCTGTTTTTTGCCATTTGGCTACGGAACCCTAATTATGCGTTTTTATAATTTCTAACGTGACGATGTCATCGTGGATGTCCATACCCACGTCTTTACGTGCAACTCCTCAGATATGATGGGTAGGTATACTAACGATATGTTAACATGATAAAAAAATGACATCGACCGCGGTATTCATTTGAAATAAGAATCACTTTTTTTTTTTTTAAACTTAACTGACGTGATTGGTATCGATATTTAAACACGATAAAACACACTTTTTCAACTCACGCTTCATGTAACAAAACTAGCAGCGGTCGTTGATCCCTTAAAAAAACATCAAATCTGTTTTGTTTTATTATATCGTGTTTATATATATCGATACCCATCACCTCTGCGGAGTTTCGTGGAACGACGTGAGCGTGGACGTAGACGATGACATCGTCACGTTAGAAATTATAAAAACGCATAATATCTTAATTATTTTGACAAATGTTTGGCAATTGCAAGCTGGCAACACTATAATACCATAACTTTACGTAGATATGATAGAAAATGGAGCTCTAGCTACATGACTTCTTAGTACATATCCTAGCATTAATAGCTCCAACGTTATAGATTGAGTAATCCATTATTGTCAATCAATTTGATTGCTACCTTAGTAAAATAGTGGTGCTCCATTCGATTAATTCGATTAGTGTAATGGTGAGTTATCTGTGGATTATTCATTATTGTCCCTAGCTTTAATGTTTAAATTTTAAGTACTTTCTAGCGTTTTGTTTCTTTGAAAACAACGGTGCTTATAGATTGGGTATTTTTTTTGTGTTTATCGTTATGACGCATACATAAACTAAACGTCATCTGCTACGATTCTTACTAACACTTTTTGCTTCGTTTCCGTTCATACATCTCGTTCTTAAGGGGATTACAGCACCTAAACGCAAGTTTTATACTGCTTAAAAGTATACACTCCTTCAGAAACGATACACTTACGCCAACGAATAATCCAATCATCAAAACATTTTTAATCGCTTTTCCGGAATTGAGTTCAGTTCTCGCTGCAAATTCTCCTGTAAGTGTCTTTATTAACCGTATGACATTCCAGCAAGAATTCCGAGTGCACAACACGGAGATAGTCAAAGAAAACAGTCAACATGATTTTGACTTTGGATCGACTTTGATGTGGTTTGACTCCGAAGCTTGTTGACTAGTTTGCATGTCAAACTCGTAAACCCACGTCTCGTCACCAGTAACAATACGTTTCATGAATGTTGGGTCGGAATTGACTCGTTCTTACATGTTCTCAGCGACTCTTACGCGATTGAGTTTTTGAAGAAAATTCAGGTCTTTTGGGACTAACCGAGCAACACGTTTCATACCCAAGTGATTATTTAAAATGGTACGGATCGACTCGTGATACACAGAAAGTTCAACGGCTATCTCTCTCAAACTTGCATAAAGATTTTCAGTCACTATTTTCTTCACTTTTGCGATGTTAACTTCAGTTGAAGACGTTGATGGCCTGGCCTACTAGAGCGAGCAAATCTTCCATCACAACTCGAGCGCTTTTGAACGCTTTGTACTACTCATAAGCACGTCGGAAGTAAAAAAGTCGGTTCACAGTAAGCCTTCTGTAACATTTTTAGTGACGCCGAACACGAAATTCCATTGGTGATGCAAAATTTAAGACAAACTCTTTGTTCGATGGATTATGAAATTCGCAATACACACTAGATATGTTATAACAAAAAAACAGCAATGTATTTAATCAAAATAACAGATGCAACTCAAACTCCGCGCCAAAATGGAAAAAAGTTGTGCCAATCGAACAAAAAAAAAATTGAATTTGGAACCACATACGAATCATTCATTCCCGATCCTTTTTGTTAGAAATAAGGTTGGTTAGCGAAGGAAGGAAGGTAAGGGTTTGCGTCATATCCGGATACGCATTGTAAATGTTTTGGAGCATGAAAAGGTATTAAAGTTATATTGTTTTTTTGGCCCAATCAATAGATTTTTGTAAATAGATAATTGCTTAATTTTTTGCATTAAATTGCCAGTTGTGTCATCTCGCTTATCTTTGTTTTCTATGCAGTGTGACAGTGATCGCGCTTTAGCTCTTGTAAGCCTCTTAAAATTGTTCTACGTTTTTCGTTATTAATTAGTGGAAAATTTGACAACTTGAATAACTTTATTCGATGTAAAGCCGTAAAAGTTAGTCTGAATTTTCGAATTCGAGTAACAAAATTATTACAGTTTGCTAAAATATCAAAGGCCTTAAAGCAATGAACCCACCTGCACTGGGTATAAAGCTAAATAATAATGGAGTTATAAAATATTAAGTGCATTACCCATAAACTTGAATTCGGCCTGCGTGGGGCTGATTGGCCTTAAAACAACGTCTAACTATGGCCTTGTTACTGAAACTGCTTCTAATTGAAGCAATTTCTAACAATTTCATTTATTTATGGATAAAATATCATCATCTGTCTAGCCTTTTTGCCAACTATTTTTGGGGTCGGTTTCCAGTCTTTGAAAGTCTTCAGAATGCAGCTGAATACCAGTATTTTGGAGAAAATCTGGTCAGTTGGTCTAGTACTTTTTTACACGTGAAGCAATGGCTTACATAATATCCACACATAGTTCTCTAGTTACAAATGTCATTAAATCCCACAAGACAGATCGGTTGACTGACTGAATCGAGACTAACGTTAACACAAAGACGGATCAAGTCATTGACGCCAAAAACTAGGTCAAGTAAAGCATAGTGACGTCATCGGGCTCCGGCGTCACGTCCCATCTGACATCCCATCATCGTCAGAGTCCCAGATTTCAAAATCATTGCTTCCAGAACATCGTTATGGAGCGCTCGACTTACATTTATCGTCTTTACCGCGAGATTTATGTGATCGTTTTTTTGACGAACTTCGAAAATGATTAGAGAGTTGATAGACAATTCTAAATTCAACAGAAACTCCTCATATGCCAGAGAAGTATTTGATGATTTTAATTAAAAATAATAGGTAGTTTTTTAATCTCTATCCGCCACCTCATCCGGAAAGATAGTCATAGTTAGTTAGGCACATAGCCGACTTTTAAATAGCATTTATTTGTTATTTTTTGTCTTTTCCATTGTCTTTGACCAAATAATCAAGCCGACATTTTCTCAGACACACGTCGACTTATTTCAAATTGTGATTATTTCTATCATTATGTCATATTGGTTTCAGTTCAATCTGGAAGCATAAAACGTGACTGATTTATAGAGCCATCACACAATTATTTCGTAATACTCATTGTTTTGTGCAGTTGTGCAGCTTGCGGCATAGTGAGCACAGTTTAATATTAAATTCTGTTGTTTCGAAATATGAATTTATAGATATAATGTTAATCTTTTTGTTGAAATTTTGATCAATGTTCAGATGAATAAAAAACATATAGACAGAAATAAACAGGAATATGAAGAATGTAGTTGCTTAAAGGTGCTAATAAATTATTCTCTCAAATATTTTTGACCACCAAATTTTCTCAGGAGGTACATACTCTTGAGCAATGGACACGATCATTCCTAAAGGAGTTGATGCTAATTGAGTCTTTTAAATAAGTAAACCGATACGAAATTCAAATTGTAACATGTAATTGTCGTAGGTACTATAACATGTTAAGAAATACTTACGCAAATTCGCACTCCCAAAATCCAAATAATTTTAAATACAGTGTTATATCCAAAAAGTTATGAAAATATTTCGGAGCAAAAGTTAAGGGTTCACGAAGAGTTCCAGAAAATTTTCACATTGAAATTCACATTAAAAGTTAATAACGAACGTAACTTTTGTCTATGATTGGATTATGTTAAGTCAGCGTACAGCCTAATGAGGCTGAGATTGTTATCAGCATAATCATTAGAGGTATAAAGGCGAGGGGAATCGCAATATTCGACGGCTTTTGAGTGTGGAAATTATGTGGGCTTGCTTGATTTAAAAAAAATATAGTAAGATGAGCTATTTGAGGGGCACGAAGCTCGAAAAAAAATCCTTTTCATTTTGGCGCCCAACAGGGACAAAATCAACGCATTGGCGCCTGACAAAGAACTATTTTCTAAAATTTTGTCGATTAGGAGACGACTATGCAAATACTGTAAGATCACATAAATTACCAACAAAAAAAAAGTTCAGATTCAAAAATCTTTTAAAAAAAACTTGTAATCGCATTAGTATCTGTTTTATTGCCGACATAATAATATTAATAATTTTCCAGATCACTCGTCCGATTTGACTCCTCAATTCGAATTTCAGAATTCAGTGTGAGTAGGAAAACTCATATAGAATGCATAAACGCTGTGAACCGACTTCATAAGCAGCTGATTTAAAATTATAATTAACGAGAGGCACCCGCGGTGGTTGTTACAGTTCCGTTATAATTTGAAAACGAAGACAAAACCTTGATACATGACAATAATTTGTATGCTAATGTTCGGCATGTTTGGGATTCTGAATGGTAATGTTGACCTAGTGACGTAAGAAGTGTTGATACGGGAGATCAAGGAGTTGCGTTGGATCAAAAGTTGTTGGAAATGAATTCGAGATACTGGTGTATACTTGTATTACTATGCTTTTGATTTGAATATGATTTTGTGAAAAATAAGTCAGTAGGTAGATGTTCCAATTCTAAAAGAACCGCGTTAAAGACGTAGCTGACATCGTTGAGCCTTTAATTAATTTTGTAATTAATTATTACGAGACAGTCTGTTACTATCTTAATCGACTTAATCGTTAAAAGAGACAACGACGACCTTACTTAATGTCTGCGAAATGTTACTTAAGGGCTTTGAATTCATTTATTCAAAATAGGCTGAAATCAGCATTTTTCAGACGTCCAAATTCTCAATAGACATCCCCCAAAACGTCCGCCCTTCATTGGACAGGAATTGTTAGTAAAGTAGGTGTCTAAAAATATCTAAATTAGAGCCTAGAAAAGTCTACCTCTTCATTTAAGTTCCATTTAAACATTTTTATATTAAAGCGAAGGAAACGACAAAAAATATACTTCAGAGGATTTCGGACTGAAATTATAAAGTGTACAACACTAACGAAGCCACTGAAAAACGTTTCGCATCAGGGCTAGCGACGTGCGTTATGAAAGAAGGTTCGAATGAATCGGGTAATATAATATCGGGATTTTTGATACGGTACTAACAAGGTTTGCGAAACCACGGAAATGCTAAATTGGGACTAAAGTTCCTCGAGTTACGCGAACTCGTACTATACCGGAAAATTATGTTATGTTTAACTTCATTACTCGGGTTCATCTCAGCAAAATATCAAGTTTCTGATTACATATTGTATAAGTATCAGCGATGTTGTAGAGTTTGATTTTTTCTAGAAATCGCCTCGGGGTAGGGTATGATAATTCTGTTGTTGTGTAATTTAGAAACTTCGTGATGTTGGTATACGTTTCAACAAATAACCTTTTGTATATCAGACGTCATAATTTAGTTTCATTATTTTAACGTTCAAATCGTCAAGTATGCTTCCAATTTTTTCCAATATTTTAATATTCATTGCGGTTAAAAAGATAGCAGGCAGCGACAAGTTTTTGTTAAACTTAATATTCTTGACATCATTTCCAAATAATACGGTAATGCCTTTTAATTTGGAAAGTAACATAATTTATGTATGGGCCGGGCCATATAAGTAGAACAAAAGTTATTATCTAATAAACTTATCGATCAGTACAAGTAAGATAATAATCACAAGTGTGTTTTATTATGTATCACTCTTTTACAACGGAAGCAAAAATTTTAAGATTATTGTGCTCTCTCGATGGCAATAAACTAACGATTTATTTATACTAAATAACATTCCGAATTAATGGACCGTTTTATTAAGACAACTGTGTTTAGACAAACCATAACACAAGCACACATAAAACAGTATCTGTTCTTCGAAATAGAAAGTGTAACTCTTGCATTTTTTTGAAGTGATCCGCGTTGAGCGATTTTTGGTAGGGGCAAACTTATGGGATCGCGTCACCCACATGCTAATGTGACGTGCTGCGCCAGACTGGCGACGCGCAGCGGCCTGTATACCCAGTCCCCATGACTGTCTATTTTTTCTTTAGAAAGAACCAGAAGCTTTATCTTATACCGGAATAACCGCACCTTAAACCATAATAAGCAGCAACCCACTCCTTTTTACCTTTAGCAGACCTTTATTATGCCATCCATGCCAATACTTTGCATGTGTTTGACAGTGACATTAGAATCTATCAATGCCTATCCCGGGACGGCAAACAGCCCCAGGCTCAGATAAAAGGGATTTCACTTAAGAGAAACGTATGTGTTCCTTTCATCTATGATACAGTACCTAAATGTTATTTTGATCTTCATATATTTTGGTATATGCAGGGTGTTTGGTGTTGGTGTACACAATTTTCTTAGGGATTTGGGGGAGTCATATGCTATAAGTTTGTACCTATAGAAAGTGTCATGGTAATTAATATATCATTATTGTCATGTTGTCATAAGTTTTTTGTTTGTGGTTGTAATAGAACGTAAAATTACTTATGGTGTTACACTTACAAGCCATATTTATATACCTACACGTTTTGGTTCTAGAAAATAAACCAAGTTGTCTTAAATATGTGTTGCCAGTCTTAAAATGATGTAGAGGTACGAAGAATTTAAATTTTAAAACTCATTCCGAAAACAAGCAGTTTATGCGTCAGCAAATGACACTCCCTTTCCCTCGAAAAATTGTGTCGGTCGTTCCACCAAACAGCCTGTATATTTGTGACGTCATTATGTCTGTTTCTATGAAGATAATCTGCTTTGAGTGCTATGATATTACTTTTGTGGATGGACGGTAGTTATAGCAAAATGTGTGATGGGTAGTCTGTCATTTGTGAGCGTTAAAAGGATCTCTTGTCTTTGAGGGTAGTAAGATTTTTTTTTTATTCATTCAACTTTTATCAACTTTAATTAAGTTGTTCAGAGCAGTGGTAGCCCAGTGGTAACGGCTGCGACTTACAACTTGTAGATCGTAGGTTCGAACCCAGACAGACGCTTTTCTTTATGTAAATTATTTCATCACCACTGCTCTCAAAAACGGTGAAGGAAAACATCATGAGGAAGCAGTTTTTATTTTTTTTATTGAGATGGGTTTACTCTTGACTCTAGTCTATTAATTCAAAACATCTACCAACTGTCACTGGGCTTGCGTAGTAGATTTTGGCTCCCTTCCTCTCACAGAGAGGCCTGTGTCTCAGCAGAAGGAACATTATACGCTGATTACGCTAGGTAAGTTGTTGTTAAGCCAGAATATTTAGAAACTTGAAATCATCAAGTTACTAGTTAGCTCAAAAGTTAATTTTGAAATAATATTAAATAGTCTCATCCGATTTCAGTTTTGTAAATTAATAAATTTTCCTTTAGCACGACCTAGGTCAAACCTGCCTAAAATATGAAAAACTTTAATTCCATCTCTGTCTATCATGTTCATAAATTACATTTAGGTAGTTATATACGAAATAACTTAGTGCTTAACGTAAGTTTCGCTACCTTTTCAAGAGTAAAAACCCCTTTTAAGCAATTTGAAGTTATGTTATTTTAACTTTAAGAGGTATATACTTTAAGAGGTACGTACATACTAAATCCTTTGAGGAAGTATTTCTAAAATATCTGGAGTGAATAGTTATCATTATCACATTAATATTTAAAGAGATTTCTGTTTATAATTTCGCTTGTACCTAATTGTTATAAAATATTTTTTTTGTTTATTTTTTCTTAATAGAGAATGTATGTGGATACTATTCGATATTGTCTGTATATTTTTACCCTTTGCCCTTTTACTTTAAAAAGAGATAACTTCATTTTGTGCAACACATTGACGAAAAAACATAACAAATAATAGAAACAATTATATTCTTACGTGCGTAGGTAACACCACACGTATTTTAGAAAACTGTTTATGGAACAAAATAAATATATTTAAATCTTACAGCTACACGGGTCTTTTTCAAGGTAAACCAACGCTTGCCGAGGTATTTTCGTGGGTGGGTCACCATCCATTACATATCAAGACCCCTCCGTGACTCGGATAGTATGTTAAGCCGTTGGTTCCGACAGCCATTTGAATACAACCAGTCTTACCCAGGGGTATCGTGTTACCCAGTAACTGGGTTCTGGGGGTCCGATAGTAAGACAGATAAAACTATCTGCTCCCCGCGGTTTCACCCGCATATATCATGATCCCGTGGGAGCATCGGGATAAAAAACACTCTATGTGTGTATCAAGGTTATAAACTATCTGTGTGCCAAATTTCATCAAAATCCGTCCCGTAGTTTTTGCGTGAAAGAGTAATAAACATCCATACCATACCAAACTCACAAACTTTCGCGTTTGTAATATTAGTAGGATATTAATATTCAGTTACATCCTGTAAGACTGAAGGGCGATTTTTTTTTAAAATCTTACTGCCTTTTTAACCAAAGCCAAACAAAAGACATTCCTAGACAATGTTGCCATAACATCCCACGTTAATCGAAAACCCGGCACAAACATTATTAATTTTTAAAACTTCCCATTAATCTATCCAGCGGTTAGCAAGTGCAAACAACTGAATGAAAACACCGCAACGCATAAACCATTAGCTTACCCATTAAAATTATGTTGGGGATCATAGTCATCACTGTATAATTTTATGGGCAGGTAACAAGCTTCGTACAGTCAACAATGAAAAATATTTATCTGATTTATTTATTGTATGTACGAGTATTCGGGTTGGGGTGAGAGATACTGTGCAGGGGTGGCAGTTTTCTGATCACTGAACCCAGAAAAGAAGTTAATTTTTTGGGATTTGTGGGACGCTGCACAGTTATGGTTACATAAAGTTACTTTCTGTTCGAGTGGTTGATTAAACTGTACGTTGGTTTTTCCTGTTTTGGCGAACCACTGAAGTAAATATTATTTGGTATTACGGTCTTTGGTAAAAATAAATCTGGGTTTATAAAAAGTCCTTCTATTTAACTCTGTATCTAACTACAACTACTACTAAGTACTTTTTCTTAAATGTTTGTATGTTTGTTTTGTTGTTGTAAATGTTGGCTTGCTGCGCGCTTTGGTATTTACTGGAAGTGCAGCAAGCAATTGTTATATAAATAAGACTGGTAGAAAAAAAAAGAAAACGAAAAAAAAGCGTGTACGCCTTGTTTGCCCGAAGGGTAGGGCAGAGGTGTACCTATAGTACACCCACATTTCGCACACATTGAAATTTTTCATCACTAGGTACTACTCGTACTGCTGTTATTAACTTTTATAAACACTCAGGGTTATAGGCAAACAGTACAATAAAGTGGCAGCCTCACCACAGGTTCTAAACAGGGCCCGCGCCCTTCGCGACCCGAACTGATAACGCACGGTTCGACGCGCACCTGCGAATCTCTGGAGGTGGCTTTATTTTAATACGTATAAATTGTCCGCCATCTTTTTATAATGACGCGGCAGTTTTAACGTAGAGCCAGAGTAATGAGACTGCGAGTCATTCGGTGATGGGGACAAACATGTATTAAGAGAAAGGGGTGCTATAAATAATGATGATGAAACTTATTTTTTAGGGAACAAAGAGGTATCTGGTAAGATATACTGGTATTCAGCGGTATCCGGTCAGACTAAAAGCCAACCCTAACACAGTTTGAAAATGGATAGGCAGAATATGAAAGAGACCACGGAAATAATTCAAATTGAAAATACAGGAGATAAGTAGGTACTTATACAGGGTGGGAGAAATCAATGGGCTCTGAAGGGAACCCACTTTAAGTAAGATAGATTATTTTACTTAAAGGAAACATTCCTTAATTTTTTTAAAGAAACAAATCTGTGTTCTCTACAAGTTCTCTCAATTTCTCGACAAGCTAACCTAAACCGGGAACCGAACCAGAAACAAAATAAAGAAATAGACACTCGATATTTTACACACACACACACACACACATACATACACTCACGCCTTCATCTCATGGGGGTAGGCAGAAACCACAGAACGCCACCTGCTATGATCCTTACATACTCCTTTACGCTATCGCTATCTTTAGGATTTCAAGTGGTTTCCCTTCAGGGCCCACGTTTTTTTTTCCACCCTCCATATGGGGATATCATCCACATAGTCGCACACCGGATCCAGTGATGTATTAGGTAGGTACGCAAAAGAAACTTCGTAATTGATTCATGAAGAGCTTTTTCTGAGAGCAAAACCTAAGATTAAAGTCGAAAGCTAACCCAATGCGCTAATAATCTCGTCATTTATTCACTCTATTTTAAACCCACGACATTATATCAAGTCAGTGACATAATAAAAAAGCAGTATATTTAGGGGCAACTTCCGAAAAGCCATCCAATGTTGTGACGTGCTGAATATTTAAACGTCGACCGCGAGAATTCTTTACGAGATCCCACTTACCACCAACTTTTGGTCAGGCTGTTTATGTAATCAAATCAAATAATTTATTTACAGCTTCCCGAGAAGGAAAAGTTCACTTTTGTGTTATTTAATGCTGGTGTCAGTTTGATGTGAAGTAACGTAAATAAAGGCACCCGCTGCCGTTTCTTGGGGGTGATAACGGACTAAGAAAATAATTTAAAAAGAACCTAAATGCACAGTAGATGCCTTCTAAACTACGATTTTAATACCAATGAAAAGATATGACAGTAATTTTTTAGGGAACTTATAGATATCTGGTAAGATATACTGATATTCAGCGAGATCCGTTAAGACGAGAAGCATATACGCTTGGCCAAGCATACCTATATGCCAAGCGTGGTCTTTAGGTAGGTAGTCTTGAGGTCTTCTTGTAGTGCGGTATGCATTGTAGTGCGTCTCAGCGGGCACGAGCCGGTACGAGGGCTTGAACTGCTAGATTTTGTATATATTTTAAAAATAACACACGTAACATCACGCCTGTAATCCCAGAAGGGTTAGGCAGAGGTGTACCTATTATAGGTACACCTACATTTCGGCTGTTATGCTTAAGTCCTATGTAATAGGGGGCGAGCCTATTGCCATCAACCGGGCTCAAATCTAGACTCCGGGCTGCTAGTGAGAAATTCTAGATAGAAAAAACCAAGGGCAATGTCCGACCTGGGAATTGAACCCAAGACCTCATATACTCGGCAGTAGCTCTTGCGACCACTAGACCAACGAGGCAGTTGGAATTTTAAAAATAATAACGAAATTATAAAATGAGTTCTCCAAAATTAAGCGTTATCTTTTGATAAAACTATAACATGGTTAAATGATGGAATCTGTTCAAGGTACACGTTTTGAATCGAGATTTAGCGATTTTTTTTTCGATGTTTTTTGTTTTTTTCTTATCGTGCAAATTTTCAGCCTTCGCACAGCGCTTGAC
The DNA here is from genome assembly GCA_963555695.1 of Dasypolia templi. Classification (NCBI taxonomy): domain Eukaryota; kingdom Metazoa; phylum Arthropoda; class Insecta; order Lepidoptera; family Noctuidae; genus Dasypolia; species Dasypolia templi. The sequence goes on along the minus strand of OY743151.1, from coordinate 21,815,865 downwards.
CATGCCCATGTGGGGAAACAGCACAGTCGCACCATCACTTTTCACACTGCAAAAAAGACTAATAAGAATATTAGTAAATATAGAAGACACCGACAGCTGTAAACCTCATTTTCAAGAACATATAATACTCACCTTCCCCTATTTTTTTGCCTAAACATTCTAGAAATTTGCAAATTTGTTCGAAAGTACCAACACTTTTACAGTTCAAGAGAAAATATACAGTCAAGATACACAGTACGTCATAAAAACAGATTAAACCTAACAAGCTCTAAGCTAAAAATGCACTCAACAAGTACCCTGGTCGTGTCAATAAATTACCAGAAAGAATAATAATAATAACAAAAACTTGATTACTTCACAAATAAATTGAAACAATTTATGTAAACTCAATGCTCTTATAATATCAAAGAAAATCTAAATGACAAATTTTAAATGACATGTTTCACAAAATAGTTTTTTTTAAATATTGCTAGTTTTGTATCATCATCAGACAATTGCCGTCCACTGCTGAACGTAAGCCTCCCTCAAAGAGTACCAACCATCCCAGTCCTGAGCAGTCCGCATCCATCCGCTGCCAGCCACTTTCTTCAAATCATAATACTTTTGTAAACATAATCAGCCTATTATGTTCCCACTGCTGGGACACAGGCCTCCTCTCTGTGAGAGGGAATGGGCCGTAATCCACCACGCGGGCCCAGTGCGGGTTGGTAGATGTCACATGTCTTCGATTTTTTGGTTCTAAGACATGCTGGTTTCCTCACGATGTTTTCCTTCACCGTTTTGAGAGCAGTGGTGATGAATTATTTTACACATAACATAACATCATAACATCACGCTTTGTTTCCCCAAGGGGTTGGGCAGAGGTGTACCTGTACACTCACATTTCGCCAATTATCTTTGTTATAATTGACACATACTTTTGTATACCAACTAATAAATCAAATTAAAGCGCTCGTCCACTGCTGCCCTACTTATTAAATTTAATCCTTTCGCTGTGCCCTAACAGGCTTCATATTTTTTAACCTAGCTTTAAGCCCTTTGTAACATCTTTTTACAATATGGAATGCAATTAATAAATGAATATCAAATATGATATGTTCAATTTTCCTATTTTTTTGTGGCAATATTTACATTTGGCCCTGTTTAGAGAAGTTTAAGAAAGTTAAAAAGTACTGCAACCAAGCCTTGAGTCAAATGATTGCATAACAAATTCAATAGATTTCATTGACAATTTTGTCAGTAAATTCAAACCTCAACTGCCAGTCATTGACAATTCTCATAACATGGCTAGAACACGGCAAAAATCGCTGTGTGTCAATCTTATATTTATTTCCCTGACCATAGAAACAGGTGGCGTTCTGTTGTTTCTGCCTACCCACATGGGAAGAAGGCCTGAGTTCATGTATGTATGTGTATGCATACCTAAGAGTATTAAGCTATATTATGATAAATAGTGACAAAAGTAACATTATTATTTGGTAACTGTTCAGAAAAACAGAACATTTAATTACCCATGCGGCTAGTGTTGTGACCATGCCGGACGTCCGAACTAAACTTGTGCCGGATACGGACATGCGGCTAAATATGCAGTTTAATTATTCATCATGGAACAGTATCATGAGCTGACAATTGTAATGTTTCTAATTTGAATTGTGGTGTTTTGTCGTCAAATTGCGTATGGTGTGTTAGGTACCTATTAGGTGTAAGAGCACTATGGGTTCGTTTTTATAAAACTTCGTTACACAGAAAATAAAACTGTGATTAATTAAAACAAAACTATTTTTTTTATTATTAAATATATAAAAAAAAAGATTTTACCCAAACATTTCTACAGCTTTCCAGTTAACTTAAAATGTTTCTAGCCAATGATGCTTAAATAAAAATAAATATTATCTAAATACAACAAAAAGTAACAAATCATCCAGCCCGTCTCCAAGGGACAATCTTTAGTTTAACGACACATAATTTACCAATGAGTTTGGTCTAAATACGGCAACTATCGGTATTTACGGGAAAACCGCCGTTTTATTACGCCCTACGGCAGTGGTAGTGTTGCCAAGCGATCGGCAATCGCCGGAATGTCCATACTTGTGGGATTATTAATGAGTTTTGCGGCTGTGGTGTAATTTGGGATTTAATTGTTGTAATTGTGGATCTTTCGAATGGATATTTGGGTAGTATTAGGATGCAAGTACTGTCATACTCACTGATGTGTAATAAGTTGAAGTTATTAATTACACATCACTTATACAAAAAAAAAACACAAATTAATATAGATAACAAGGTATAGTGAAGAAACCAAGTAGGTAGGAATTAATATGATTTTTTGTTAATTTCTTTAGCTCCATAGACATAGGTACATGATCTATGATTACGTTAAAAACATTCTATTAATTGAAATACCTATGAATATTCATCTGCATTTCCCTAACGAACAAGTGAACCTTTGTACCTTTTTAAAACTGGCTTGGATCTACGCATATTTGTCTAAATTGCATTTGTATCGTCCTGCTTTAAAATACCCATTTAAACTCTCTATTGTACGAATACAGTTACCAAAACGCGTTAGTCGCTTGGCTTGTGTCAATTCCAAATAAAAGTTTTCCCTATATTGAACGCTTTGGTATTAACGGGAACAAAAAAATAGGACTGTTGGTATAAACTTTAGGATATCCAGGGTAACATTTCCGCTTTTATTATTGATAAAAAAAGCTCTAGAATCTATGAAACCGTTTGGTATTGCCGACATTTTTTATTCAGTCACTTGTTATTGATTCTGACCAATCAAAATCACTGTTATATTTTCATGTTTTTGTGTAAAAATTCTGAAAAATAAAAACTCTTTTACAATTAACGTTTTTGTGCAGGTACTACTATATATTTTGTTTACTGTGGCCAAATAAAACCACTGATATTTGCTCCATGTTTTATGTTATGTGTTTGCAACAAAAACAAGGTATGTCCTATTTTTGCAATGAGTTACTACCTATTAAAAAATAATAGCCTCATTATTACAGTATTTTATAGGGCCACCCTACTTTTATCTCTCAATGCTTACTTTTAATTTACGAAGCAAAGTTTGCGTACATTTTGAGTAGGTACTTAAAATTTTTCGTAGATTCGCGATATGTCTGGCTAATTTGTTTTTTAATATCCATTATCTGCGGAGGGCTCTTTTCATCAAACAAAGGTGTTAAAATCAACAAATTTCTTCACTGAAAATGATAGCATCAATATCGTTTTACGGCGTTATTTTTTTTGTTTGTTTTTAATAGTCTTTGTGTCCTTATACAAAATCAGCTTGTAATGGTTTTACTGTAGGGCTTTTCTTAAGAATCAGACTAAAAAAGATATTGAATATTTGGATTCGGTTTTAATAATTTTATTCTCATATGCTGACAGCATGTCGACTGTGTAAAAATTGCACCGTGAAGACTTGCGTGGAGTGAGCTGTCAGTGTTAACCCGTCTTGGTCAATCCCTTGCATCAGTGGCACTGACAGCTCACTCCACGCCCACTTCACCTAAGTTGTCACGGTGAGATGGTTACAGAATAGCCACTACAGGATAAATTTGATTGAATGAATGTATTCAGCTTATTATTCTAGACTAGACTAGCATTGACATTTTTCATCGGTTATTAATAGAAAAACAGCTGTTTCATAGATAAATGCAATACCTACGCGTTCAAAATGCACTGAACCGCTCTATTTTTTAAACAACCGGTATGCTGAATGCATAGTTACAGATTGCGCACTGGTTACAAACTTATCCTGTATAATACAAACACTTCACTTAAAATATGAGTTATATGAATCATGCAGTTAAGGATAGTTACCATAGTGACTCCGTGTGTCGATAAAAAGCAAACACTTGGAAACAGTAGACATATTTAAGAGCCTTCATCTATCTTTTCTAAAGATTTTAAATCCTGACAAAAGGTTATTTACCATATACGTTTTTCCCATACAATGTTTCTGAACATAAAAGCTTTTAATATTAAGACAGACTTAGTTCACTAATGGTATTGCACCATTAAAGGTCCTTCTTTGCAATTAACTCTTCAAGTTTTTTTTAAAAACAAACACTCTTTCTCCTTAATAGCTCCTTCAAGACATTACAAGTTCTAAAAGAAAATAGTTTCTGAATGTTTTACAAATTCACTCGAAGAAAGGAAGTTTAAAACTTGGGTAAAAGTAGACACTGAACACATTGTTTTTGCATCAGCAGTGGGAGGAATAAACCCTATGAGAGAGGTTGCCTTCAAAGGCGTGACATTATACAGAATGGTGTATTTACAGACGGGATTCGTTAAAAATAAATTCTGATACCATCTAAATAAAGTTCCACATGGGTGGTTTTAATAGTTATAAGTTGTCTGTCTATAGAGATATGTTGGTTTATGTGAAAGTTATTAAGGTCTCTAAATCAACCAATCTACCAGTATAACCGGATGCTACTGAAAACCAGTATTTAAATGGAGCGACTGCAACTGACCTGCACAACCCGAAAAGGGTTTCTAAAGCGATAACGTTTTTTTTTCATCGATCCTCGATTGTTACAAAGAACGTTCAATCAATTACGTTATCTTTGAAGTCCTCTTGTACATACTGCTGGAGCTACACAAGTCGGCTTGTCTCCTATTCAAACTGTAATAAAAACTTTTTTTAAATCTTTATTAATAAGGGGTCTTTATCCCCACGGATACGTCAACCCCATTGTACCTTATAGTCTAATTACACACATATACACCTATAATTATACTGTATTTTACTTCACTACTATTCACCACCAAAATACATAAATACTATGAAATTAGAAAAGACACGAGAATCACTGCCTAAACTTTCTGATTTTCGGTACTTATGCCAAAATATTTTGAATAAGTCCAACATAATAAAAACTAATAACATATAAAAGATTGTAAAACTGAGTGCGAACAGTAACTATCAACGCGGTTGTCGAATGGTCGTCTAGCGGGATATTTTGTGTGTTTTGACTTTAAGCCTCAAACTTATGACGGTTGCAAGAAATGCCTTAAATGCTAACTGCAATATAGTATAGATATACTTACGTGTGATATTAAATGATGTACTTTGACCAGCCGTGTGCCCGATTACGTTGCCCATTGGCAAGAGTGACGAACTTCCAAACAAGCTTTCATCTCCTATTAAGCTAAGCATATTTTTTTACTCAGCGTCTGAAGGGGTTGGCCCGTCAGACGCTGAGTAAAAAAATATGCTTTAGTGATCACTTTTGCTTTACTGGTTTTGCAACTGTTACCATGAATTATTTCAGCACATGATTCTAGACGTAGAAATTTTTCTTCAGTTATCATAATTAAAACGGCTGTTTTTTTATTTCATTTATTTTTAAATAAGGTAACTTCACAGCTGACAGTAAATATAACATATTTATTATTTTAAATATTACGCCAAATATGTAGTAACCAGAAAAATAAGAAATATAGAGAGTGACTATTTATAATAGGTGAGTGCGTGTATCTGTGCGGTGTACGTGCTGTAAATGTGTGTGGTGGGTGATATGTGTATTTCTATGTATGACTAAACTGGCACTACTTAGTAAGCTGAGTATCCGGCGTTCGATGGAGGATTTGGATAATCTCCTTTTTAAGTCTGTAACGTGTGGTTGAAAAAGGGTCCAAAGGTGAGAACTTATCATTATATAATGCAGGTAGACGCAAAAATTGTGACTCAACTCAACTCAACTCTCAACTCAAAGCATTTATTTCAATGAAACCATTTACAGGCACTTTTGAATTGTCTAGGAGTCAGTCAGCCAGTCAGAAATATGAAGATAGTTGCCCATTCCAAAGCGTAGTAGGTACCTATGGAGAATAACGGGCAAGAAACTCCATGGCCACTCTTTAAATAATATTGTTGTTACATATATATTAGTTACATCGATTAATGTTGACACTATAAGTGAGAACGATGTACAAAAACCGTACACGTTAAAAGCGTCCAGAGTGCAGCAAAACATAATTAAAAACAATCCAATAAAAATAAATTATTAAAATAAGCCGTGGCAGCTAAGAGATGACCATGATAAAATGGTTTAAATAAGACAATATTAATTTAATTAAGTGACAGAAGACGGTTGCGTTCCGTTTACATTTCTAACAAACCAGTCCCAACTGACGGCGCCCGTTCACGAACATGACGCATGGATCATGACATCTTTAGATAATTAGTAGAGGCCACTGGTACAGATAGCATAGTGGTATGTCTGGTACGTCTGAGTGTAACGATAAAGTGTATTCTGCTGAGCAGTTATAGAACAGAAACAAGTTGCGAATCGAAATCCACTCTGTATAAGGAACTCATTATGCAAAATTTCATTCTTCGAGACGCAGCGGTGGCATTGCTTTGTCTGTCAGTGAATTGATCTAAGATTTTTATGAAGAAGAAGATTTAAAGTGAATAATCTTTTCATTCCGCAGCTGTACATCATGCCTTATAATAATTCGATTGATAATATGCTAATAACCTGTTTAAGATGATGACTTAAGGCTAAATGTACCTAAATCATGATGATTGATATTAGTAATTGTGTTATCAGGATTATGCATAATTATTATTTTAATGTTAATTGATATGATAATTATGCATTATCCTGATATGGATTAAATTGAATTAAATTTATCCGACACTAAATTATTAGTGTCAGATAAATTAAATTCAATGCTTTTTTGTTTTTGCAATTGAAACAGGGTAATGTCAGTTAAATTAGCATAAGTAGGTACCTACGTCCTTATCTTGTGCATTGTTGATGCACGCTTGGATTATAATTATGTGTCAATGTATAATAATCAGTGCAAGCAAGTAAATAAACAGAATTTTACCAATAAATGATCCTGTAATGCATGTTACTTAATTTACCAACAAAGCAATATTCACGTTCAGGCAAAAAGTCAAAAATATCCAATAGGCTACATTAATTTTATTCAATAAAAATTTGCATGCATGGATACAATGTTAAATTTTCTGTTAGAAATATTTCGTAACATCAACATCAAACTGCCTGGCATTTCGTGACTAAGTATATTGGGAATGGCCAGGACCAACGGTTTAGCGTGCATTTCGAGTAGGGTATGTAATATCGGTGGGATTTCAATACCGAATTTTATTTCCGATATTTGGTCCCAATATCAGAATTCCGATATTAATATCGGAATTAGAAAATTTTGAAAAAAAAAGTTGAATTTCTTAGAAAAAAAAACATTTTAAATGAAATCTTCGATTGCTTTAAAAATTTGCTGGATAAATTACATCTCGCTACAGTTTCATACATAAATAACTTCTTGTCCTTAAATGAAATAAAATATATTATAATTGATGTTTATCGACACTTGTTTTCTGATATTCCGATATTGTAATTGAAATAATGGAAAAATCTAGCCGAGTTTCCGATATTAAGAGGTTCCGATATTCATAACCTATTTCCGAGACACGCCCTACGGTCACCCATCCAGGAACCGACCATAAATCATACTTAAAATTAAAGACACCTAAAACCTTGACAACCGTGTCACTCAAAACTTACACAATTAAACCCACAGTTAAGTGCTCAACACTAAACACGGAGCTCTGACTTACAGCACTACCTAGTTTAATTTACGCGCAAGTAATCAACAGAGCCCAGACCGGCTCTAAATTGTAACATAACATTCAACGATTCATAATTTATTCGCAAACTCATCAGTGTAACATCCACAATGGTTGGAGTACATTGCGCGCCGAACGAACAATGGCTCGCGATATTAGCGCACTGAACGAGCAAGTTAGTGCAATCGCTCGGATAGGTTTGTGCAGCCACGTTTGAGGTAACGGACAGTTTTAGTTGGCAGACCGCTGGATGTGGATTGATGTGTACAGTCACGAGCACTAATAACTATACACGTACCAGCTTTTAAAAGTTATTTTCGCCTACTGTACTTATTATACCTAAAACACAAAAAACTCAAAGCATTTATTTCAATTAAACCATTTACAGGCACTTTTGAATTGTCAAGGAGTCGGGCAGTCAGAAATATGAAGCTAGTTGCCCATTCCAAAGCGTAGTACCAATGGAGAAGAAATTAATAATGTAACTAAAATATTGTTAGAGTGCAGCAAAAAAGAAATAAAAACAATCCAAAAAATAAATCATTAAAATATGCCGTGGCCGGTAAGAGATGACCAGTCCCTACTGACGGCGCCCGTTCACGTACATGACGCATGGATAAGCACCATTCAGCTCAACCATTTTGAAGGGAGCTAAATGATCCGACACACGCGCCACCGACAGAAGACATTTGAGTGCGCATGACATATAATTATTATAAGGCACATTCAAGTTATTATAAGACATTACCTGGTGAATGGTAGCCCCATAGTACATAGTACTCCTACATTTATATAATACAAAGTAGATTGAATTTAATAATTGTATGGTGTTACAAATACAGTGTGGCGCTTTAATGGCGACATTAATTTGTGGAATGGCAACACACGATATACGGTTTCGAGTTTTCAATAAACGTTAATATATATTGATTTATTTTCTTTTTTCTAAAATAACATCTTGGAGCAGCGAGTACTTAAAGAACTGTAGCGTAGAGGTCATTCGCCGGAGTCAGGGATCATCAAATTAAATTAAAAGGAATAACGTGCAAAGAGTGTGCAAATTGGAGGAAAGAGAGAGCCGTATGTCCTGCGAGAGCGGCGCAGGCTAGTTTTTAATTAAAGAATGAAATCATCTTAATTTTTTTTATGGTTACTGGCCACGAGCCCTACCCGTGTGTATATTGGAACTATAAAATTGTATGAAAAAGGTCACCGCTCACAATCGATATATCACGAGGAAATCGCTCTTGAATTTTGCTAAGTTTGTACATACGAGTAATAGATGTCTTGACTGTACCTACCTCGTCTTAGTCGTGCAGAATCTAGGAAATTATATGTACTCGAATCACTACTTAAACTGAGTAGGTTTGGTATAAATAAAATATGAAAAGATCCATCGTCTGATCTTGATAGTGCCTGTGAAGATTACAAGTTATGATAATGAGTTCTCATTTTCATCTCAGAATTTGTTTCAAAATTTGACCCGCAGTTAAGACTTTTACCAGCATGTGTCAATTAATTACCTATAGAAATATTTTTATGTCCTGTATTTTAAATGGCCTAATCGAATTAAATGCAAATATACTTACGAATAAGTAAACACCCAACAATGACAGAAATTATTTAAGAAAAAAATTATAACCTAAAAACCGTTCTACTAAAACATAAATTCGTAACTACAAGCTCTTAATATTCATAAATTCAACAACACTATGATGAATGAATAGCAAAGTAACGTACATTTTATTAAATTTAAATTCCGAATAGAATCCCGCGTTCCTCCGACGACAATGTGCCACTCCAAGCCTTACGGCTGTGCGCATAAAAAATTAGGGTAGTAGGTACGTAGGTAAGTACTGCTTTCGCGTGATTCACGCCTGCAACTAGAGCAGTCCTTAGTCAAGTTGAATGCGTATTTTATTTGCAGTATCAAAATAAATGTGGTTTGTTTTTATTCGTTTTGCAAAAGTTATACATGCTGTGTGTGGAATATACTCCCATATAATATAATACTCCACTATCCTACTTCTAGAAAAGTGGAGTATCGATGCGTTACGGGACTAGCTATAAAATCTCTTCTCATCACAGACTAAAGGCCGCCGCAGACGGCTTTTGCTTTTGATTGTTAGCCTAACTGATAATATGAATACGAAAGTAACTTTGTTTGTTTGTTACGCTTTCTCTATTTAATATATTTTTTTATTTCAAACTACAATAAAAATTTATTAATAAAATTTAAGAATTAAAAAAGAAAATTATACAAAAATTTAAAAAAATGGAATTTATGTTTAAAAAAAAAAAAAAATTGGCATAGACCACGACCTGGGTAAGGACATACGCTGCTTTTCATCCTAGATCGCAAACGACAGGCAACAGCTAGTAAATAATAATAGTAATACTCGCTCTTTTGCACTGCATAGTATTTGCACACAACCAGGCACGAGACAAAAAAACTCACAAAACAAACTCGCGTTTATGTGTCTAAACGCTCACATTACCCACAAAGCTGCCACATTGAATATATTTAGCATAACAGCGCCTTAACGTCAACAAGCAATGTCGGAAGTACTCCAGTTTGCATCCAATTACGATGTATCTGACAAAAGCCGGAAGAGTGACGGTCGTGCGAAAAGGATATAAGATTAGTTAAGCTTTAAGTTTTTGTCGTAAGGATAGTGCTGTCCTTCTCTCGCAATCAACTTCTGGATGGACACGGCTGAAGAACAAGATAAGATCAAAAAGCCTGCTGATACCTGAAACGGATAGTAGCGAGATGCCCCTCCCATAGAAAAATATTACCCGTCTCTCCACTAGTCCAATGCTTACGCTAGGGTGCATACTCGGTAGGCTCAAAATCTATTCTATCCTAAGGGCACGTCTTTCCTACCGTTAAAGCGCTCCCCAGTCTACTTCTTGATATGCAGTGGTCTTTGAAGCACCATGAAGCATGAGGCTTTATGGGCTAGTGCAAATCTTGGGGTTCATTCGATTCAATCGAGTCTGGTCAAACCACGCTGGGGTCGATTTTAGTTATTCATTCATTTTTTCATTCTTTCATCCACGATAGTGCTGTCCTTTTCTCGCATGTGCTTATTGTTGGTCGTCCTACATCCCGCAATAAATCTAACTCTTGAAGTGTATTGCTGAAGAGCGGAACTCCTACGGCTTAACTTTGTAAATTATTTTCATGAAAACGAGAAGGCAACCTTTTTCATGGCCAAGGTCAATCATTTAAGCTAGTGAAAGTCACGGTCTCATGATTTTTTAAAGGCCAGAACTCGCAGTAAAAGCTGAATAAAAAAAACACATTGAATATCAAAGGTTTTCTTACATCTGAAAGGTTTAAGTAGGAGCTAAAAAGCTAAAATGGCTTTTGCTTAAGCCAATCCCGGTCTCGTCTTAATGTAGAGTAAGTAATGAACCCAAGTTTGCGAGAGAGAAGATTTATTCCCTGTTTGGGTAACAGTAATGTACCTGTTAGTCGGGTTCTTGAAATCAATTCAACGATTAAATCCTTCGTTTAATATTGAGGCGGTGAGAATAAGAATAATTGCTTGATAAATAGCTTAGAGGAACCCATCTCGAGCTGATTTTGGGAATCAGGTTCTTGAAAATTAAAGGCTCCCACAGGCAGGCGCAACACTCGTCGCGCGTCACGCGGTTTCTATGTGTCGCGCTGTCGCGTCATGCCAGTGTTTACGAGCCTTAACTCGTGAATTGATTATTTATGCGGAGCTAGTGCAAGAGCCGTTAATATAAATAAAGAGCATTAAGGCTCCCGAAAACAGGCGCGTCGCAGCTGTCTGTGGGGACCTTTAGTATTTCGTTTAGTTTCATGATACCTAGTTTTTCCACACGACAATACTAACAATGTAGTAATGAATTCATAAGCTTTCAATAAATAAAAACAAAGGGCAGTTACACACAACCTTTTTCAACAAAAGGGGCGCAAAACGTTTTAACAATCCAATAACAATGTCGCCGAGCGATTCATAGGTATTATTCAGCGATTCCGCGCCGACACACTTTTCAATTTCATTCACCCACTCTTTCGCTCCCTCTGATAATATTGACCTCTCAGTAATATGTGTGTTTTATTAATGGAGCTGCGTAGGTACTTGCGCGTAAGTGCTAAATCATTCGTTCTGCGTTTTGTTTCCTCCTCTCTTGTGTGTGTTTTATTAGCTCTGCGTACGTGGGAGATAGGATATGCGAGTGTTTGCCGCGAAAATATGGGATCGGGGCTCATCGGGAATGTTCGGATTTGGACATTATACAATTTCGACTTTTATGTTAAACTTTGATCATTTTTTAAAGAATGAAATAAATACAGGCTGTGATAAGATTTTAGAGTTTTGGCGAATTCAAATCAAACGAAAATACACTTGGGAGCAAATAAATCGAGCCACTTCCTTTTTCACGCATTATGGTTATTATTTTTGATATTATGGAACGCATCGATTCGAAACATATATCGCCTAAAAGGGTATTTAATAACCTTTACAATGAGGGTAGTTAGTTGTCAAAATTTCATTTTAATTAAAGTTTAAAGGGTAGAATAAAATTATCGCATTTAATTTGCTTATGACATTTTATTGTAGTCTGTTAAGAAAAGATTAAATTTGAGGTTTTTGTTAATCATACCCATATTACTTGTTATTGTTGTCTTTATCTGTGTCTGTGTAATCAAAATAACCTGATAAAATGGATACTACACCGACGGAAGCTGCCCAAGTTGTAGCTTTACTTGAGGTTGGACACGGACAACGTGAAGTGGCACGCAGACTTCATTTGAGTCGTTCAAAGTTACAGCGGGTATACCGCAGGTATCTGGAGACTGGTGCTTTTGTTCGGCGACCTGGAACTGGCCGACCACGGGCAACAACAGAACGTGACGACCGCTTTATTGCAACCAATTCGTTGCGCGACCGTGGACTTAATGCTGTTCAGCTACAGCAAGCGTTACGTGACGTTCGAGGTGTCGCAATCAGTAGGTGGACAGTGAGACGAAGACTAAAGGAACGAAATTTAACATCACACAAACCAGCAACTGGCCCAAAATTGACTGTAGCTCATCGCCGATCTCGCTTGGAGTTTGCTCGAGAACACATTAATTGGACGTTAGAAGACTGGAGGTCAGTTTTGTTTTCTGACGAGTCAAGAATCTGTCTTTTTAGCAATGACGGGAGAAACCGAGTGTATAGACGTCCTGGTGAAAGATTTGCCCAATGTTGCATTCGAGAAACTGTGAGTTTTGGTGGTGGTTCTTGTATGGTGTGGGGAGGAATTTCTCTAGACGGAAAAACGGAACTTGTCTTAGTCGACCCCGCCAACGATGGCAGTGGTAGACGTGGATTAACAGCTGACCGATACATAACTGACATTCTTGAAGACCACGTAATGCCGTATGCTGGTTTTGTCGGAGAAAATTTCTTGTTTATGCATGACAATGCGAGACCTCATACCGCGCAGATCGTTACGGAATACTTGTCTGCGATCGGGATTCAACAAATGGTATGGCCAGCACGAAGTCCCGATTTGAACCCGATCGAACACCTATGGGACGAGCTAAAACGGAGAGTCCGAGCCAGGGTTCCCGCTGTTTCATCCATTCCCGAGCTTAAAGTCGCTGTGCTTGAAGAGTGGGAGAACATACCACAATATGTCATCGTAACTCTGATCAGATCGATGACTAATAGGCTACAAGAATGCATCAGGGCACGGGGGGGTAATACCAGTTATTAAGAATTTTTTTTTTGCAATAATTTTGTTTTTTATTGTTTTTATGGACTGTTTTAGCCCTACTAAAGGACAATGCCAAGATTAGGCTCGAAACATGGGTAGCGTCCGACAGACTTTCTATAATAATGATAATTGATAATAAAAAACAGTAAGAATTATACAATATAAATAAAATCTGTAGAAGCCCACCGTTGAAAACTCATTTTAAATAGTTATTCAATATATCAACACATTTCATAGTCTACCATTTCAATTAGAAATGTTGCCATTACCAAAATATTTATATCGATACGAAACTGCTCTTGCAAATCGATTGCTAAAATATCAATATAGGACTATGTAAGTGAATTAATTACTTACTTATGTCACTAAACATATTATTATATCAATAAATAGCATTTAGTTACATTTTTAAATATATATTTTACAATAAAGTAATAATTTAAAAAGATTCAATTCGATTATCGATACCGTTTCGCATAGTTTATTCCTATAATGCTGGCAACACCAGATGTCAAACTTTAACTTGAATCTGTGACTGTCAAAAAGTTTTATTTACTTCTCCCGCGTGATAACACAAGCGACGAAGTGTTTCCGTGTTTTTTTGAGTTTTGTATTGTTTATTGCTGTGTTTCAGGACTCCGATTTTCTACTTAATACGTAGTCGTATTTGGCTTTTAAAACGGTACCCGAACCTGTATTATTCATTGCTAAAATCAGAAGTATTAAGTGGTCAACTTTACAGATCTTTAACTTTGTTTGGTGTTCTTCTAATAGAAAACTAATTATACCATGTAATTCTATAATTATTTTCCTTTTTTTGGCATATAGTTCATCTTTGTCGGTTCTGGCCGAGTCTTGTGGGAAACTTTGGCATTCTCCTTTTCTATCAAAATTACCATTTTTCTTGCAGAGCCAATAATTTATCATTCAATAAGGTTATTATTCAATAATTTACCCTCATTGTTAAGGTTATTAACTTAACTTTTAGGCGATATATAGTTCGAATTGATACGTTCCATATTCCCAAAAATATTTACCATTTTACGTGAAAAAAGGTAGTGGCTCGATTTATTTGCTCCCAAATCAGGATAATTTGACAAGGAAACCAACTTGCTTCCGAGCCTTTTCTATTAATTTTTTTAAATTAAAATAAAAATAAGACAGGGTAGAAAAACAAGCAAAACATGTCCCCATTTTAAAAGCATTCACTTCGATTGGGTGTGTGTACATTGAACACCTCTCAGGGCCTCGCTTCCATTGAAAACGCTTTTACAATGTTTACTGATATTTTGTTCCTTAAAAAGTTTTCATATATATCGCGCCTACGTGTTTTAAACCTATTAAATGCGGATTGGAGTAAATGTGTACACTGCTTTATAATTGCTTCAGGACGCATGAGTTGTTTACTTTGGTGTGTAGGTAGGTACTTTAATGTAAAGATTATTATAGAGGAAGTTGAGACTTTTTCTTTCGGGTTAAAATAACGTGTCGGTAGGTAATTTAGGGTTCAGCTCTTTATCTGGAATCAACCTCACCTATCGAAGTCCATCGATAAGGATTCTGCTCATAACATTACAGGAGATTCTAACCATTAAAAAACCAACAAATTGATTTTACTTTTCAATTTAACTGTCTGTGACGGGTTATCTACACAGCCACATGCGAACTCCGCATTATACTGACGTCACGCAAAATCCCGCATCGCGGAAGCAGAGTTTACCGCGCATCTAGCATAAACACAACGTCCCGACATCCATCGTCGGCGGCCAGTTGCCCACCAGACACAACATCCATCAGGTCCAAGGATCCTCCCTTTCATATGGAGGATGAGTGAACTTTATACCCTATTCTTTATACATGAGTAGTAAGTATTAGTGAACTGTATAACCTATTCTTCATAACTCTAGAAGGAAGAAAGAAGGAGAAATATTTTATTTCGGACACGCATAAGAAATACACAAACAATTTAAAAATAATAATATTAAATCTAACACAATAATTAAAACAATAAAATAATAACATTAAAACATTCAAGTTTACTTATTTAGATTAAAACTGCTAGTTTTAATCTAAATAAGTAAACTTGAATGTTTTCAAGTAAAAAAAAAAACAAAAAAAGAGAAGAAAAAGGATCTTATCTCTCCTGATATTGCGTAATTTGAAAAAAAAAAACATCGCATTGCGTTGGTATTCTGATACAGCCCTCGCGTCCACGTTGTATATGCCTATGAATCGTTTTAAAGCGTTTCTTATTTCTACCACCACAATAACCAGGATTGACATAAAGTTAGTAGCATATGTCAATCCAATATATTGTTGACTATTTTCGTCATCATCATTTTGTCTAGGCCCTCTGCTTGTAAAATTTTTAGTTTCACAACTTACAAGTTTTACAGTTGCATCATTTAAAATAAATCGTGCGAAAATCTTAAGCTCCCGTCAGACGGCCCGTCCATATCTTTCACGTGGACGTCCCTATAAACAATCCAAAACAACATTAATCTAGAAGTTCAGCAACGAGCGAGTGTTTTCACGGACTCGTTGAAACATTTTTGTTATCGTACTCATTGCCACTTTTAGACGTTTGTTTCTTCGGACTCTGGTCGTCCCGAAACGAACCGATGTAAATTGTACCCTAAAGTTTGCGAACGTTGTTTATTAAATTACCGGAGCGTACGAATCGAGTGATGTGACTGTAGTTTCAGGTGTGTGGAGAAGGGGCGTCTTCTTTCCTATTGATGTTTTTGTTTTTGGACCCTTTGAATGAACTGGCGCAATGCTGCTGATGCAACTAAAGTGTTGACAAAAGTATAAAAGGTTTCATATGAAAAGGGCGTTAAGATATGTTTAATTAAACTCAGGACTGTCCCCATGCTCTACTGAATTTACCAATTGGTCAAATATCGCAACAAAGATAGATGATGAAGAGTACGTGGTGACATCTACATCGAAACGTGCGAACTTCTCATCACACTGACAGTGCAGACGTTAACTCGCAACTATATGCTAGTTGCGCGGTATACAACGTCCCGACATCAATCGTGGGGCAGTAGTCCATCATACACAACACCCGGTCGGATGATCTTCCCTCTTCTATGGAGGATGAGTGATATTCCTCATACCTCTATTAATTAAATTGAACCCGCACATATAGCACATGTAAAAGGCGTTCAAGAGCTGTCAGTGTCAATATTTCATAGGAAATAATGACACTGACAGCCCTTAAATCTAGTTTATGTGCTGATCACGTTCACAGCAGACAGCTCTTGAACGCGTTTAAGATGTGCAGAATGCGTTCAATAACATTGTTGAAATCGTTAGTAGTTAAGTAATAATTCGGTAACTATAAACAAAAAAGTAAAGACTTTATTGAATAATTGGTTAGGGATGAAACCACATAAACGTGTGCAGTGTGTAGTGATATAGTGTTAATATCACACCAGCAGAAGAGGATGTCCTATCGCAAAGCTGATCATTCTACACATGCAATATTGAGCTCGAAAGTGCTTGAAAAAGGCGCCCTTTAGCACTGTATTAGCACGAATTGGTGACGAAAAGAGAGCCAATAGCCGTTAACATGTTCGTTTTGTTGCGAACATGTCCATCGCATGTAATTGGGGGACTAGAGGGTCCTTATAAATTCTACCGCCACCTTCCACCATTTTACTTTTTCCCGTCCGTATGTAATTTCGGTGTTGCCGACGCAATTTTCCTTTCCCCTCGTATTTGAATTTCAATTGACTTACATATTACTGTTTACATTGGGTACTATAAATATCATTTTATCGTTCTCGGGCTTCTGAAAAGCAACGGTTCTACAATAGTTTTAGTAGGAGTGTGCACTTATCCTTATATGCGAAGAGACCTGGTGGAATTTAGCCTTATCATGGTTTGTAAAGCAAGTGCAATTGGTCATCATGCCAAGCTTTAAAACCAAAAAATCATCAACTCTTTATTAACGTAGAAACGGTAAAATCAGGATATGGGCGCGAATTAAAAAGCAGCAACTTTCTAGAGTTCTATTAAAACTCTAGCGGGGACGATAACATATTTTATACCAATCTTAAGCGTTACTCCTGGTCTCCCATATTCACGTTAGGGTAGTTGACATTTAATCACGGGACACTACATCTGGTTTGCTATCGATCATCGGGTCTTGCAATTTTCCGGCCGCACGCCCAAATCCGGGCGTTGGATCATCCCTGGCCGATAATGCGTCACGACTCACCTCTTATTCAATTTTTATCACACATAGGAGAGAAGTGAAAAGCGGTGGCGCTGATTTATTTAGGTTCGACTTCGGTGCTAGGTTTTGAGCGCGATTGGTATTGAAAAGCTTCTTTGCACCTGGTGTGGATTTGACTGCATTATTCCAGATGCAAATGCTCTTTATGACATGATTGAATGAAATACGGAACTAGACGGTATACTATCGAACGAAAGCACTTTCCGAACGCCAACTGCATGAGTAGATGTGAATCATTCTTCGAAATGATTAGCCATCTGAATCTATGCTCTAAGGCTCGTTGTACACGGCACGGTATTTAGGCCTGTTGTACACGGCACGGTTTCATTTACGGCGCGCTAACCGCACCGTAGAATCGGGTAAGCTTGTATTGACACGGCAAACCACCGTACGACGCATACGGCGACGGCGCCGACCCGCAGTGCCATCGTACCATACAACGCTGACGGCCATGCCTACAAACGGCGAATCTACCGTTGTTTTTCACAGCAAAAAAACGTGTGTATGCGCAACGGGTCTAACAAAACAGCCACTTTATACAGACCTCTATTATTTTACCCCCAAAATCAACATGAACCATAACAAGCTAAACCAACCATCCTTAATCTATTCCTTAATCGCTTCAGAGTCAACAATCATTGTATTTACATAGATACGCACCCAATCAGGTGATAAACATTAGCCAATGCCAGGCATTAGCATAATGTGCAATACTGACCTATTTCAGAACATTATACGTACATTTGACGGTAATTGGCCAGTTAATGCCGCGCGATTGATATTGTCACCGTGGATTCTTATTTGGTCGTTTGAAGGGATATTAGCTTTGATTTTACGGGGGTTAGTACCTACGCCTGTCTTTATATTTTACTTGCTTCTGCCCCTGACTTCGTCCGGGATCATGTAGGATCACTCAGGGTTAATGTAGCTTCCCATTAGTAAAATAATTAATGGGAGCAGTATTTCCGAAGATTACCCCCAACATACAAATTCATAAATTTTGCTTCTTTATAATATTAGTATGTCTTAGTATAGATCATGAAGCCGATGGAAACTATTCAGCCTATAAGGTTGCACATAACATAACATTACATCACGCCTGCAATCCCAGAAGGGTTAGGCAGAGGTGTACCTATAGTCCACCAACATTTCGCTAGTTAAGTTTTAAGTCCCATGTCATAGGGGGCGAGCCTATTGCCATCAACCAGGCACAAATCCAGACTCTAGGCTTCTACTGAGAAATTCTAGATAGAAAATCCCAATAACACTTTGCCCGACCTGGGAATCGAACCCAGGACCTCATGCTCAGCAGTAGCTCTTGCGACCACCACACCAACGAGGCAGCACTGCCTCGTTGGTGCCACTTAGAAAAATCAATTCCGAAAACGAACTAATCTAGCCTTGTGATCCTAAGTGCCAAATCTATATTCGATTTTCTATAATATAGTTAGAGAATTCAAGCTATTCTAATCCTCATCGCTACCACGAGCGTATCGTGTCGATACGTTTCCGCTTAAATGTACGTGCACCAAGTGAATGTTGGTTAAAAGCTCACGAAACAGCCAAATACTTCAGCATAGCACGACCGCAACGATAGATATGAACTTCGTAGAAGCAAAAAAAGTAAGATCGTAGCACGTGGCATGCTGTTGGTTTATCCTATCCTTCTAAAATCCATATCCGATACTCATCATCAAAAAAATCAGTTAAAATCAAATGAAAACCTTCCAAATATTTACCCACCATTATTCACTCCTCAACTTTTTTAACATTTTTTACACCAAAACACGTATTCTAAGGAGGGACCGTAATAAGTTGTGTCGTCTGCTTCGCAAGGGTTGACGTTGAAACTTTAGCTGTGATGTTTACTGCCCCACCCAGTCGGGGCCACTTAAAACGCCACATAAAATTTGCTGAACCAACTCTGCTGGATGTGGCAAGACCTGTTTGCTTAGTTGATGAAATGTCAATGAAGGTTTGTGGAGTTAATTACGTTACCGTTGGTGGTTTAGTTTGAAGTTGTGGACTTTAATAGGTTAAGAGTTTCAAATGAGGGGGTTAATGGAAATGAACCCAAAGGGCTTAAGAAAATATTAATGATGGGTATTCTGAGATATTTTTGCTAATAATGATCGAGTTGAAGACCTAAAGGTATTTCGATTGGAACGACCACTATCGCAAGAATAATCATACATAACATAACATCACGCCTTGTTTCCCCGAAGGGTTGGGCAGAGGTGTACCTATAGTACACCCACATTTCGCCAGTTATGTTAGTTTGAATAACCAATCTTATATAAAGACTTAAATGTTGTAACAGCACTAGATTCCGTTACAAAGTATAAAATATTAAGAAGACAAAGCAAGCTCTTCCAGACCATCTTAACTCCGAACATAAAACCTTAAGCAGATAATTCAAGCTAGTTGCGTTTGAGTCGCCACCTGGGAGCCCCTAATTGCCTCAACACATCCTGCGACGATCTAAGGCGGCGTACACACATCCTGTTTTACTACACATAAAATTAAGGACACTAATCTCAGAAGATTTCATTGGGTGATTCCATTCTGCAAACGGAAATTAGGTCACATTTCGTACTTAGAGAATTTAGCGACACTTATTTTGGAACCTCAATTTAGTGTTTATAGAATTTCCCTCGAGAAACGGCTGACTGGAGCAGTCAAAAGATTTTATTTTACGTCTATACTTAATGCTGGAGCAAGTGTCTTTGTGATAATGAGCAAAGACTAAAGGAATCGGGTTTTCCATTTGCTATTTTAATTAAAATGCGATATGCCTTTAAAGATAACAAATGTTGCGCAAAACTAGGCTTTTATATGAATATTTTTTTTATTTTATGTCGTTTCTTTAATATTGCTAAGTTCACTGTTTAGAAAACGAGGAACGCCCCTGAATATTGTATTAGAATTTGATTTGGCGTTGGCATTCCTTCACTCATGGCTGAAATTATCCAATATATACTTCGTCCATATTTAGGTTATAGTTCTAACACTAGCAGCTGTAGTTGGCTTGTTAATATTAAAAATATGTCAGTCATCATAAACTTGTACGAAATAACGTTAAGACCACTATAAAAACTTTAGTCCTCAAGAATTCAGTATGACGATAAGAATAAACACATTCCGTCGGTGTGTACAACTTCGTGACAACTTTCTCTTTCAGCCAAAAGATTGGATTGCTTCCTTTTGTCCTTTTTTATTTTCGTCGAGCTGTTTTATTTCCTTACTGCGTTTTAACTTCTTCGGACTACGTTACAGTTTTCTGAATGCGAAATCATTTTCTCTTTAATATTTGTTTCTGTGTTACTATCTGAAGTATCAAAGGCGTTAAGAAATTCAATTTGGACAATATATATTCAGTGTTTTCACTATAAAGGATCGGGTTTAATTTAAACAAAAGCCGTAAAGTGGGTGGCTTAACGAGTAGTCACGAGTGTTTCGAGGGCCCTAGGCGGAAACTTGTCCCTATTTATGTATCTAATCTATACAAGATAATGACTTCGCAAATAAGATCTCTTTTGTGGCGTTTGATTTTTATTACATAACATCTGTAATAAAATCATCTGCTGTATTGTACTTTCTAGCTGTTTATAGTTAGACCATGTCGTGACCAGTATCGACGTTTTAAACAAAACCTTCTAGTCTTAGGAATTCTATTTAAACTTCTTCTTCTCATGTTTAAATGTTAGCTTTGTGTGTATCTATTACTATTTGAGTTGGAAGATCATACATGATTTAAAGGATATTGCCCATATATTTTTATGAAGATTCAATTTTATTTTTTTATTTTTATTTTATTTAACCGAAACCTTTTCTAAAAAAAATTGCACCGCCGTCCGCCATTCTGATCCGCACTTCAACTACGCGTAAGTACGCGTAGGCATTTTATTCCTATATTATTTTCTTCCCGAGATTTATAAGTCGATCGTGTGAACTTGTGCGACCGGGAGCGAACGAAAACT
Organism: Dasypolia templi; assembly: GCA_963555695.1. Lineage (NCBI taxonomy): Eukaryota > Metazoa > Arthropoda > Insecta > Lepidoptera > Noctuidae > Dasypolia > Dasypolia templi. The sequence goes on along the minus strand of OY743151.1, from coordinate 21,794,267 downwards.
TTTATAATAACTGTGGATAAGTGTAAGCGTGGCTCGCTGCACGTACCTACATAGATTGACGCCCCGGTTCTCTAACTTCGATCACGTTCCGAGAGATTTGCTTGGATTTCGTATGGAATCGATATCGGATCTAAATGATCGCCTCTTTAATATACTTAGAGGAGACTGTAGCATATCAAATGTTTTGAGAGTATATACGAACTGAGTGAATGTTTTAGTTACAAACTTTTTGAATAGGCTATTTTACGTGCCATTACCGAGGAAAGGTCTTTCCGTTTTTTCTTTTGCGTATCTCGAGCCTGTAGGTTGCCATACTGGAGATTTTATCATCAGTTGGACACCTGATGGCTATCACGGCTTAAGGGTTATTTGAACCTCAAACGGTATTATAAGTCACATAGTTTCCGAGATTTCAATTTGTTCTAGGCATTATATTATCGCTTTGTTTACATGTTAAAGTAACCCTGTGTAACTCGATATCTTGATATCGAGTTACACCTTTGACAACACGAGAGAAACACAACAAAGAGAGTATTGATTCAGCATCTTATCAAGTAGCCATCAACCTATAAAGATAAAGACCTAATTATAACCCATAAATTAACACCAGAAAAACCACGTACACCAGTTCCATTAACAATAACCAAAGATTAGTTCGCTCAGAAAGACTAAACTACTATTTATCAGCTAACGGAGTAACAGGGGTAACGGAGTAATTGCACACTGGTGTCACGGTCGCGTCGCCGCATCGTCCAGATATATTGAGCGAGGCGCTATGCCCACTACTTGTAACTAAGGGCGCCGTATTATTGTGACAATTTCTGTAAATCCTGAATGGGCAAAGTGTTCAGGATTTGGCGGATTTTGGTTGGACGATCTTCTTTTGTTTTAATACTAAGTACCTACTTTCATATTAGAGTTCTACTCTCTTAAAACCACATATTTCTGTGTTCGCTAGAGCACGAACACCTTACTTTTTTTTACAACAACCATTATTTATCGCAGATGTTTAATATCAGCCATCTCACAATAGAATATATACAAGGATTATTCTCATGAATTTCTACATAAATGTAACAAATAACAATAGTTTCTTATTCGCGTGACTGCAATAATGGAAAACATAAATCTAAAGAGACAAATTGGTGTCCGGACAGCGACTGTGGCCTGAAGACGCGGACGCCTCTGTCTGCTTTCATGCCTCTTGACAACGCTTTAGTTGCGTACTAAAACACCTCTATTTGCGTCTTAGATCACCTCTATACCAAGGATACAAAGTCTATTTTACCTCCGTAAAACTGCACCAAAATATTTGACTCTCCACACCGCACAAACTTACTCTTTGCAGAGTCAAGCATCCTTATGTCGTTGTAACAAAGTTGTGTTTGCGTCACATCAAAGGGCATTCGACGGGCGCGGTTGTGACTGCGTGTAGTCCGAGTTAATTCCGAACCGGTCACGTCTCGTTGCCGGCGACGGACCCACCAGACAGACTGACATAGAAAATGTCGCTTATGTTGGTCCTGTGTTTCACGTATAACTTTTTGCTTCTATGTACTTGATACGTGGAAAAGTTGCAATAGTGTTTGAATTTTATAACGATCCTGTTGAATTTGCTATGTCGTTGATACCTCCAACTTTGTCTATTTGTCGTAGTAATCTAATAGAGTTAGGTACAGACTGACAATCTCAAACTGAGTAAGCGTTGCGAAGCGGATGGCTTGTTGGTTTGCATTTATGTTGACTTTGTTATTATTACATTGTCGCTGCAATGTCTATAGATGGGCACTGCTGAGTTAGGAACTTAGATTGTTTAAGACCATGAATTCATCTTCATATAATTTGCTTGGAAAGCTCTTGCTCTTGCTCTTTAGAGCAAGCTACCATATCATAAGTTTCACTTGACAAAGATTCAAGAAGCTAGTATTTCTTCCATTTCTAAACAAATTTGTCTCAGTAGTCAAAAAAACAACCATTTAAAATGGTAAAGTACGTAAACCTAAACGTACAAACTGTACAGATGCAGCACATCAGTATAAAACACCTGTCCTATCGTATGAAAAACGCTTCGTTCGTGCACCACGCTCCGTAACGAACTGTTTACGGAACCAAGTTGATTCCTCGCTGTTGTGTCCTCGATCGTCGAGTGAATGTGGTTAGTTCAAAGAGCTTAGTGTTAGATAGTTTTAGATGTAATTCCTTTGGTTTTTTTGTGAATTCATGATGATCATACGAAACTTTGATTTGAAGACAGTGAATGATGATGATAAGCCAGAGACATTGACAGCCAAGATGTTTTTGATGATTTTAAGGGCAGAATCTTATTTTGCACATAATGAAAAGCTTAGCCCCCATATATCACAAAGATGTCGAGAATTTTATAACCATTAACAACGGCGCTGTCTTCCACAAATCCGCAGTTCTGGGCAAAATACATATTCGTAACAAAACGAGTATATTTCGCTGGGAATTGCATACATTACAAAACTTACAACAAAGAGAACCAACCAAATTCGGTGATTCCGAGACGAAGTTCGTCTGGAAGCAAATTAGTGGGAAGTAAGAAACGCTGTGCATTCTGCAGTGGACGGCTGACTGCCGCAATTTGACGTCGTTTACCGAAGTCATCTCGTCTTTAAACCCCGGTTACTTAACCGTGAACCCTGTCATAAACCTAGATTATATCGGGTGATATGGTTTGGAAGATTTTGTAATCCGATATTTGTTGACAAACTGCGCGAGCCTAATTCATGATCGTCATTGATCGCGATGTGTCTGTCTTTCATCCACAATAATGGCTAACCTTTGAAAGAAATTACACATATAAGCTTGTAATAAACGCTCATCGTAGCTCATGAGCGTCACTTTGATGTCTGAGGACCGATTATGATACTTAAACAAAATCCTTCCCAAGCAAGCAACGTAAAATATAAGTACAGCGTATTCTTGAATATTGTAACCTTTGCCATTAGAAAATCAAAAACTATTATATTGACATAGTAAAGTGAACGGTTCCAATGCTAAACCACTGTTACACGCCGCCTATTTAACTCACCATTCTAAACTGCCTACTTGTAATGTGCTGTATATTTTTGTGCAAGGTACGTTTATTTAACGCCATTATGCAAATCGGTCATGTTTGTAATGCGCGATTACAAAAACGAGCTCCAACATGGACGTTATTTGACGTCCGACGCGGTACTTGCTTCCTCACGACTTTAATTCACGGTTTCCTACCAACGCGGCAACGTTGGACGATTGTCACTTTATTCTTACGTATTAAGTATGAGTTTTCCGCTTTCCTCGCTGGTACCGAGACAAGTGCTATTTTGATGAATGTCGGAGAGTTGGAGAAGTATTTTTTTTTTCATTGCCGAACGCTCTTTGCATTTAATAAGTTCTTAAGTTCAGAGTCGAGTGTCGTTGTTGTACGAATGCGCCAATTATCTTTGACGATTATGTTTGTAGTGGGCTTAGAGGGCTTTCAGTGTTTTTACTGTGTTCAAAGACTTCTAAACGATCGAAATTTAACGTGTCCGATTACTGTTGTTACTTATCTCTGGTTATTATCAGGGCTAGTGTCTAGTATTTAAAATAGCTCTCTCTCATTACTACAGACGAAGAAAATCAAAAAAATAAAAAAATAAAAAATTATTTCACATAGACCTACATGGGCACTTATGAAACGTCAGATTCTAGGTGCACGGTTCCAATTGGTTGTTTCCCATGGAGAAGAGCCGGCAAGAAACTCCATGGTTACTCTTTTAAAAATATATGTCTTTTACAATGTTTTCCAATTACAGTGATTAACAGGTATGGGAGGACAGTGTAGGCCTGTCAACAGGTACCATATGTTAAACAAATAGACAATTGTCTATAATTTATAATCCACAGGGCCTACGACGTTCTGACATTTACAAAATATAAAATAATCTAATAAAGTAAAATCAAAAAATAATTAAAAATTTTAGGTATATAATGTCAAATAATGAAAGAATTATGTCAGAGATATGTAAAAGTCCATATCTAATAATAAAAAATAAAAATTAAACACCATTATTTGGGAGCAGTTACCAGCATGAGGTACCAGGGAAGCCACATGTGCAGAAGGAATTATTGCCAAACTTTCTTGTCTTCGACGTAGTCTTTAATCTTATAGTACGCTTTTTTGATAAGGACACGTTTAATGTGGGCTTTGAACTTTCCATCGCTAAGTTCTGTAACCGACTTAGGCAACTTATTATAAAAGCGGACAACTTATTAGAAAACAAAGATCACATGTAATCTTCTGAAATACGCAGAATGCCGCCAAAATTGTAGCCAGTAAGTGACTTTCACCAGTCTTCGCTAATTTCCCGCATATTTACCCACCTCTTACGTTTCCCCGTTCTATTAGATTATCTGAATTTATTTTCCTTTCTCGTAATTCAGCTAATGTTTCTTGTTGTCACACGCCTCAAGAAAACTATTATGAAGGGGATAAAACATCTGGTACTTAGCTGTAACTACGTGTTACCGCTAAGAAAGTTTGTTTTCCTGTAACTGCGTCAGATAGAGAAGTCAATAAGGTTTAATATGATGTACTTGTTGTGGGTAGTTTGCGTGTGGTGCGCGGAGTGGTGGTGGGGGTAATCATTGTGTCATTAGCGGTCGAATCGTTGATGCGGACAGATGTTATTAAGTGCGCTCTGCATTTGATAAATCACAGAGTCACATAAATAAAGCACAACGTTATAATTTAACTGGTATGTGTATTAAACAATTGCAATAATAAAACGAAGTAAATAGAATTTCCGCCATATTAAATTACACGAAATAAATCAACAAAACATAAAATATTCACACACAATGCCGTAAAACGAGTTAATAACGACGCATGCATGTTTCTACCTGTACTAGTTCCGCAGCAAACCCATAGATAACCTATAGACCTATACCGCACTCTTTCCAACTATGCAACTAATAACAGAGGTAGTATTTATGACTCAGGCGCAACGCGCCGTAATTGCAACTTATGATGATTTGTAGCTCCGGCGGACTTAAACTTTCTAGGCAACTCCTAGGCAAACATATTATGTTCTTTGTTGATGGGTGTTGCTGTAAAACCGATGTTTTGACCCTTGTTATTTATGTAGTGCTGTTTGTTTAAGTTTTTTTCTGAACATACACTTGTTCAAGAATTTAAAAAAAAACTTTTTGAACTGTCTAGTGTAAAATTATGTTATTTAGCTGCTGTAAAGTTTGCACTCTGTTTTTTGGTAAAGTTTATATTTCTATGTTAAGTTACACATGCGTTTTGTAATCATTGTCACGGCTTTGTATTGGCCAAGACGCTTTAATCACAGCCACTGCGACATACACCAGACTCAGCGCAAACCGATGTAATATTCTCTTCACAAGCATTTAATTAATGACGTCACGAATGGACTACAAACACGTAGATGCTCGAGAGCTTTGCCATCACTAAGCCAGGGTTACAACAGCCAAAATGCAATATGTAGTAGTTTGCTTTTAGTAACAGATTGACGGCTTGAATGAAATAGCACTTTGGTTAAATCCATAAATGTCTGGGCATGAATATGAGCCATTGTGGAATACATGACAGCAAAATCTACCTCTAAATGTATGAGAATATATATATTTATGGTCACGGATTTATGTAAATAAATAAATACTTAAACCATCCATTTCTGCAAAAACCGCTCTTTTAGAATATTCCAATGTTAGAAAATGAAATCCCTTGTTTGTGGTTAAGAAGGTATTTCATTTTCTAAAATTGGAATAAACGAAGCTTTTTCAGTTAAATTCACAAAAACTCATAGTTACCTCAAGAATTCAAGTAACTTCTCTTCCTGTCTACGAAAGGTCAAAGAAAAACGCCAAATCGATTTCAATTAAGGTGTCTAATCGATTAGCGACACAGTTATCAAAACAAACAATAGACCGCCCTCCCTTGTCACTGGGGCTCCGGGATAATCGAGTTGAGATCAGAATAAACAGCCGGCTTTGTAGGCCTCCCCAAAATATGGGCTAATTGATGTGCATGTAATCTGTTAGTACAAACTCGGAGATAGTTCGGATTATATAGAAACCTGTAGATTTAAAGCTGTTAAAGCTAAGATCTCCCTTTAAATGATAATCCGTTTACTGTTAAACTTGACAGAATCAATAGCTCTTTAAAAAATGATCAAAATACAAATACAATCAACCCTTTATCAAATACGTTCGTAAACAACTCAATGCCAAAAAAGCAAAATCCAAAACACCCAATTTCCGTATCTCGTAACAAACGAAATAACACATCTCAAACATCAAGATCAACATAAAAAACGTTATAATTCTTTTAAAATTTATTGCACAATTTATTCCCACCTGGCCTCATTCCCGTCCATTTGGTCGCGTCACCCCAACTTGGGCCGATCGTCGCCCAATAAAACACCTCATTCTATGGAGATCCCTACAGATACGATCTTTGCGTTCCCTTACACTTTCATTGGGTAAATAATACCGCTTTGTCCCCTTGTAATTGTTTCCCTTTTATCGCCCTTTATTAAGATGATTCAGGGTTTATTAAAAGAATTTGTTTTGGCTAATTTGGTTTTTAACTTGTTTAAAATCTTGTTGATTGTAAATTGAGTTTTTTTTGTGTCTGTAAATAAGCTGGTGTCGTTCAGAATTCTAATTAGATTTGTTTTCAAAACCATATCTTAAATTTTAGCTCTAGCATTTATAAGTACACTACGTCTTGGTTCATCTTTTTGAGAAATTAATGAATGAAAGCTGAGTTGTGGTACAACAGCTCTTAATTAAGCTAGTGGAAATTTAATTCCATCTTGGAGTTTTTCCGCAAGATGTACCAAGATTAATTTTCCTGTTTCGCCTAGACTCGTGATCTTCATGTAGTAGTTTAGCTTCTGGCTCACGTGTGCCTGCTGGCAGACCTGTTTACGTTAAATGCAGCATCTATTGAACACCTGCGCGCCGATCTATAGCGAGGACATGACCGTAATGTATTGCCAAGTTAGGAACAGCATTAGGAGACTTTTCGGTAATGGAGTGCTCCGTAATTGTGTTACGAACTTTTGTCATAGACATCCAAACGGATTATCGTAAAACGCTACTTCGGATGATATCCACATATCAAGATAGTTTCCTAAGCGAAAACAAATAATAGTTAGAACAAAGAAAGATATTCCAATAAATGATCAAAGAAATAAGTAAATTGATAAATCTTGAATAACAAAAATACAATTGTGTAAGATTTATTTAAAACAAGCCCTTGCCGCCATAAACACTACAGCCAATATAAACAATGTACCTAGGCGGAAAAGGAATATATTGACAGCACTGGAATGTAGGAAAATCAAAAAGGACGTCCAGCACAGAGTAATGAACATGGCTGCTTTTGGCAGAAAATGTTTGATTTATCCGAATTTTAATTTAAAACCAACGTCAGCGACCCCATTCTTAATATATTCTATTAAAATGCAAAATGAAGTATTTCGCCGAGTTTTAAAACAAGTGAATATCGAGCTTTGGCCAAATTCACTCGCAAAAGATGGGAACATTTCGGAATATTTCAGAAGGTAATAATTTGCTTGCACTCTATTGGCAATATCTTAAATTGATATTTGACACAGTATAGCTTCTCGAGTTCGCATGTGACTTTTACGAGTATATTTATCTCTCGTAAATGTACATTAGGTGGTACGTATTTTTGGTCGGTATATATTTTTTCAGTTTTGTTTCGGTTGGCCCGACAGCCCCCATATATTGATTAGTAATTTAGATATTGATACTCGCGCACTGGGAGCGTGATCTCGACATTTTGCTACGAAAAATTGGTATTGAAAACTCACATTTTTCCTCGATAACATCGAAGAAAAATGTTATATTTAAAACGCTTTTCAGTAGAAATTTTACGTAGTTTTTTTTTCGTGTGATTTAAATAATTTATCAGTTTAATTTTCGGTAGCTAAATTTTAAAATATTCATGATGAAAACTGGACAGGTATTTAAAACCCAACAACCGAATAACCCTTGTTTATAGTCCGTCGTCGCGTTGCCCCAAGATTCTAGATTCTGTTTCTGTTTTCATGTATGTTGTCATGCATGTAGGCAGCGTATGTTTTACGGTGCAAGTCAGGTAGTTCGAAAGTCTAGACATGTAAACCAAGCCTGAAGTAAGGTTCAACATTTTAAGCACTCATAAATATCGCAATCGATTACTCCCGAGTCCCTCGAACCTCGCGAGCCTCGCAAATCACTAAGTGTATGCGTCTTACGTTGCAACTTCTCTGTTCCAGTTTCGACTTGTCTTTCAAATTCCATTCTTTTCTTTCTTGAGTCTAAGAGTGAGAGAGGCACATCCCTGTTAATTTTTACTCAATTCGCGGCGAACACATTTAGTTAATTCGTTCCTGGGCCCGTACACTCAACACTAAGTTAGGAAGGACGTGATAACTGTTCTTACGTTTGTGTTCCTGAGGTTTCCTCCATTTGTTATTTAATTATGGTTTATGTGCCGAAAACGTTCGTTTTTTTGTGTCCAGTTTTAGAGAAATCTCTCTGTACTTACTCGTATTAAGCTCTGACATAATGATTATCTATATCATCGTGGTCTGTTGAAGAGCTAAAACTAGATTCCTGATATTTGTGAAACATAATATGTTTCCGTATTTTCATAGAAACACATCAGTACAACATACTAAACAAGGTATTAACAAGTTGTTACACCTAGTTCACCACGGAATAGGACTGATTTCCAAGATACAGGTTTTTACCTAGTTTGGAATTCAGGAGTTCATATAGTTTTAGCCGTCTACTCACATACATTATATGTATCCTAGCTCTTATTAATATAACTGTATTAGACTATATATTTTATTGAGTCCAAATAAACATTAAAATGAAATTAACTTTTACGTTATTGAAATTTCCTCAAATTCAAGTAAGGAATACAATACGTTTTTCGTTTGATGAGCTTGCAGAGCGCCGCGCTCGTCATCGCGGCTCCTCCACGTAGCACTGCCCGAGCCCCTCACTCCGTCCCGCTGCCAGCGTCTGCAGCCCTGGCGAAGCCCCTACAAAGGGGTTTCGCTAGCGTTACCGCGAGTGCCCCACGCGCTCCAAGTATGAAGCCTATGCCAGAAAAGGTGCCGAATAGGCCTGATGATGAAGGTTTCGTGACGGTGCAAAGGAGGAAGCGCCGATCGCGAACGAACAAGAACCGCTGCGGCAAAGCTCCAAAAATGCCCGAAGTCAGCTTGCGCGCCGCAAAGCCGAACACACCGGTGTACATCTTCCGCCTACACTACACTACTAAGGCGGGAGACATCGTAGAGTACGTGCGCCAGAAGACGAGGTACACGCCGAGGGTGCAGTTACTGGAATCGAACCGCAACGTCAACTTCAAGGCCTTCGTGGTGCGCGGACCGAATTTATATCTGCTTGTCATGGAAGAAGACTTTTGCCCTCAGGGCGTAGTGTTCCGTCGCTTCCGCGGACAAGTACCACAGGACAGCACAAGAACAAGATAGGGAAGTGCTACTAACATAGTTTTAAGCTATATATATTAACAAAATGTTAAATACTGAATATATGTAAGTCGGTAAGGTATTTGGGCCATTGTAGCCTGAAATAAATGACTTACTATTGTACTATTCATACGAGTACTTATCATTATATTCATTATTTTAAAACGCCTCAAGGAAAGTATAATATTGTCAAGTCACGTTGTCGAGAACCTATTAGGTATACTGTATGAATTTATTAAGGCTTTTAATGATTTAGGGGCTGTTGAACCCTGGCTTTATATTTTATTCCATGAACCAATTTGTGACGGAATTTTACTTCACATTACCGGGGGCGAAATTTTCCTCAATCATGAAAACCAAATGACGTATCAGAATGTTTGACTCCGTTGTCTGTTTGAAAGTGGATAAAATATGTAACTATCCAATAGTGCTTTAGTTTCATAGGTACCTACTACGCTTTGGAATGGGCAACTAGCTTCATATTTCTGACTGACCGACTCCTTGACAATTCAAAAGTGCCTGTAAATGGTTTAATTGAAATAAATGATTTGAGTTTGAGTTTCATAAGTATTGCTTTTAGCAGAGCATAAAAACTTTCACGCACCATCATTCATCACCATAGAAATTAATATCTTCTCTTCATTAACGATCGTCTCCCATTGACTGCGTGTATCCATTTAACGTACAAACTAGTCTTACCCAGACAGGTACCTTTTATGCACCACTTCGCTTCTTTATTCAAGACATTTTAAGCCAAAGCAGCAACTTTCCCATTTTAAAACTGGTGATTTTAGGCTATAAGTTGTAAACGCCAACATGAATTATATAGGAGTTAATGGTCGCAGGTTTTAGTAGTGCAAAATGAACACAATTTAGATGTAAGGCTAAGAGTCTAAGCTATGAACCGTTGCAGAGTAAAGCATCGGTCGATAGTTCCGCTCGCGAAAATCACTAAGTTTCTTTGATAATGGATACGGTTTTCTGAAGTTACTGCGGGGGTTGTTTCGTTTTATTTTATTCAGGGAAATGAAATGCTTTAGACACGAAAGAGATACTTTTGAGGCAACAGATTTCTCATGTTACTGAAACCATGATATCAGGGGGCATTCGTTCAAAATCTTTAGTTAAGCCTTTGAATAAGTATATGATTGTTTATCTGCTTTTTTTTTGAGAGCCAAAAAAATGTTAAGGTTGGTATAACAAGCTGTACAAAGATGTGTGCTACCTGCAACGAGAAATTACGAAAAAAAAAACAAAAAAAAAAAGAAACAATTCGCCGAAACTTTGCTACTTTACAAAAAAAAAAAAAACTCCAAAACAGGTTCTTTACGTACCGTATAGACATACTCATTTATTTTTCGCCATATTTCCTCATCGTGGCTCATAACGCTTCGTACATCCAGCGAGGCTTATTAGCAAAGGCTTCCGCTTACTCATAAACGGTGTTCGCTATTTTCTTTGCAAGTAAACTTCGGTTGAAATAGGTTTAAGTAACGTTGGTCGGCTTACCTGGCGTTAGTTGAGATAAGAACGGGGTTTTAATAGTGTCTGCCACGTTTTTATAAGCCCGCAATGGGATCTTAGTTATCTCCTACTGTCTGCTTAATTTGAAATGTTTTGTTTTGAGAATTAATTGTCGATTAGATAAATCAGTATTTACCCACAATCTAGCTACTCATTTTTTTAATTTATGATGAAGGGATTTGAATGATGAAATAGCAAGTTGAAAGTGCAACTTACTTGTGCAAAGAGCCTTTGTGCCCAAAAGAAACCCTTTCTATAACTCCAATTTAAACGGACCAAATTAAATCACAACTGTCAACGCAGACGGTCATATTAAAATCCTCTAATTCGTGCACAGACTGAAATCCTGCGGGGAAGCGGAGAATAAAGGAATAGTTCGCGCTGCACTGGACCATAACTTATGAAATATTCCGTATTATTACGCAGCTTAGTCTGCCCCGAGTTTTTATTAGGAATCCTAGACGTCTAGGTAGAATTCCTTTTTGAGTATGACAGATCGCCTTTGTTCATACGGCAGAAATAAATTTTATTTCCTAACACATTTTCTGAGGGAAATATGTTGGATGTCTAGATTTCTATTATGATAGGGGGCCGTCTTGTTATGCAAATAGGACTAATTGGGACCGACGGAAATTGAAATTTTGGGTCCTCGGTTGCTGGGTTTTGGGTTGTTGTTCGAATTTAAGGGTAGGTAGATATAATTCGGCTGTGTTGTACAAAGAAGAACAATCACTGCCTACATTAGCTTACAATGTGTGTGGTTCTAGTATACCTTCCTAGCTAAAACCATTACAGACACATAAAAAATTGCCCCAGATTTTTGGAAACTGAAACACACCATACAACTTTCATAATAAAACTTACTATATTGAAATAAGAATACATTTATATTTTCCAATAATATCTCTTACCATCCATGGCCACCGATTCCTTCCTTTTTTCTCCACCATCGACAAGTATTGCCATCCTTATTATTGCCATCTTATAAAATAATATTTTTCATTTAGTAATCGATTAATTCGGCTCGATATGAATGAACACATTATTATCATAAATATTTTGGAAATAGTCAATGTAAATTCATATCACAAATTGGCAGTGCTGCCAGCCTTTTGGGCACTTTTCCTGTTAACAGCGATGTGGACGAATTTTTGATGTCTTAAGATTCTTTTCCTTCTTTTTTTAGTGCATATATATGTTACTAATATTATTTTAAGTCTGCTATGTATACCAATTTTTGTACTTAACATGGGAACATTCCCCAACAGCTAACGACAGCATTGAAAAAGGTTTCCTCTGAAGTGGCTTCACACGGATAAAGATCTATGTTCATTCCTCAGGAACATAATAATAGTACAACTTCTAAATCGTGTTTTAACATTCAAAGGGACTCTTTGTTGAAAGATGAATGAGAGTGCCTTTGACATTTATGTGGATCCGAACGTTTGATATTTTTTTGTTATTATTCTCATTAAGTAGGTTGGTAGGTACTGTTTTTTTTTCGGCGCGAAGATGTTTAAATGCGGTGTATAAATCTATTTTATAAAATTATTTCAGGTGTTGATAAAAGTGAGATCTGTTTGCCGATTTTTTACTTTGTGTTCATTCCTAAATAGTTTTTCCTATGTACAAGTTTTATATGCTTTTGGTAGATAAAAGATACTTCTGACTATCAGCTATCTGTAATTTTTCAATACTCAATACTTTATTGCATTCCATGTATTACATATATGGTAAAAACTAAATAAAAGATCAATATGGACCCTGTCGGACACAGCAAAAATTAGGAGAGAGGAAGAGGGCTAAGTAGCAGTTTAATATTAATTTAAATTAATATAAATGTTTAATTGGGTGTATAATTATATATGTATTTAAATATTTATTTTTAGGTTTGTTTAAATAGGTATAGTATATTAGGTGTTTTAGTACATGTATTTCATAAAAATAATGCAGCTAATTTTTTACACGGTAAAAAGACTTTTCATGGCCGGGATTTACAATGACAAAAGATACGCATTCAGTTATATAAATGCTGTGAACAGTTCTAAAAGAATGGAAACTCATTCAATTAAAAGTCACAACATCCAGTAACTCATTGTCTGAAACGAGTTTACAAAAAAATAGTTTTATGACAACCATTTGTTTTGATAGGGAGGTTTTATTTTGACTAATACTAAAAACGTTCGTTTATATAATGTACTTTCAAAGAAGGCATAGTAAAAATGAGATAATCGAAAAAGTCGATTGTAAAATCGATGTAAATATGAAGAAGATACGACACGCTTTAAAAGTTTTTGGAGGGGATTATTCTTATCCTTGTCGCGCGGTACGGACAATGTACGGCGCTTGTATTAAGTTACATACTTGTGACGTCATTTCTACAATAGTGCTGTCCCTGTCTATCACTTATTTTAAAACGTTTATAACTTGTTATTTTTTTTTCTAATTTTGTTTGCACTATTTGAAAACAAATATTTTTATGAAATAAAAAAGTAATTGTCATGATCCCCTATTTGCCATGAGCTTTGGTTTTAATATAATTTAATCCTGTGATATCTTACACAATGCAGATGGCGTTGCATACATTCGTCGTCACTTTTCAAGTGCATTTAAAACTATACATTTTAATTATAACGTCGTTTTGTAGTAGTAAATAGGTCATTAGCAATGTTATAATAAATGTTAGGTGTAATAATAAAGTGGGATTTCATCAACTTTTAAAGCCGTATTTAGTGTCGAAACGTGAATTCGAAACAAAGGAGATCGTAGGAACGTATATGACAGTTATTTCTGTTAATATTCCGTAGGGTGGCTAGAATCTTATTTTTCTTTTGGTTATTACAAGTAGCGGCTACTAAACAGGGTCAAATTTAATTAGCAAGCTTAACTCCACAGACGTGATGGGTAACGATGTCTTCTAATATATACAATTCTCGTGTCGCAATGTTTGTTGAATTCCTCCGAAACGGCTGGACCGATTCGTATGAAATTTTGTATGCATATCGGGTAGGTCTGAGAATCGGCCAACATCTATTTAAAAAAAAACAATTCAACGTTTGCGGGGTCAGCTAGTAACACGATAAAGTTCTAATAATAAAGATTTGATGTTTTTTTTTAGAGTTCAAAAACCGCTGTTCTCATCGATCAGATATTTAAACACTATTTAAAAAAACAAAAAAAAACATACTTCATGTAACAACTACCACCACGTCTGTGTCTGTGTTTTGGGTAAACACCAAAAAAAAAACGGATGTTTCATGAGAATACAGTAACTAAGGTCGAAGACACCACGAGAAGTCAAAGTCAAATCATTTATTTCAAATAGGCACTTAGAGAACACACGGTTTTAACCTTTACAATAAAATAGAATTGATTCTAGTTGCCCCTTCCTAAAGGTAGCTTCATATGGAGATGAATGAGCAAGAAACTCCACCGTTACTCTTTTAAAATGACTTAACTTCCGCTCAATATTTATCACCAACTTCAATAACAGTAATTTTTAAGCAATTCAAACGACCACTATCCAGCTGAACGCCGAATTTTTGTGAGAAATATATAAAACTTACTGTTGGTTTTACGTGAATTATATTCAGCTTAAGCCCGTGTGTGACGTCTGCAACGTCCCCCAAAAGATACATTCAAGCTCGTCCCACTTTTTGTTATAGACTGTTACTACGATATTGGACAGGAAAGATTTTTTTATAAAGATTTTTACGGAATTAAAAGTGCTGTTTTTATATATTTTGTTAACGCGTTGATGGATTAAAATGGTTTTGTGATTCTACATAAAAAATGGGATGGAGACCACTTTTTGAATATCGGGATACTGAGGTAAAATGTATTTTTTTTACTGTTACCAAATTATTATTTTTTGGTAGGTTTTTTGAATTGACTGCTATTACTTCACTGCCTCATCCTACCAACATTAAGAAACTGCCTAATGTACCAAAATCAGACAACAATAATCGAAAATTAAATCAAGGACGTATCAATTAAACTCGTATATTGAAACAAATCTTAACTCCCTAAATTCCAACTGTGAGTGGTTCTTAGAGTCCTGACCAAACAAAGGGTCTGCCCAATTGTTGTCAAATGAAGATTCAATTGGCCCACAATAAATTAGTTACCCATCGCCTTGGCTGGTCCTCAATTCACAGGCACATGGAGCACTGTGTACCGAAGGTTCAGTGCGACTGTACACAGCCTTTATTGTTCCTTGGAATTCGGTACGGGCTGCGTTTAATTGGTATTTCCTAGTTTACCGATAAGTTGCGTTGCGCATATCGATTACAACCCTACGCGTTTTCGGGTTAGGTTATATAGAATTAATTCATATAGAGGTTACGTATTGGAAAGCGAGGGCGTGCAGTTGAATGTGAAATTCGGTGCGGGCTTTCCTTCCTCAGTCTTATCATTGTGATACAATGCCGCCGTAGCGCTACTTCTTGACTCGTGAGCTAAGGATTAGGGAATTGAATTTTCGTGGGAGGTCGATATTT
Source organism: Dasypolia templi (assembly GCA_963555695.1). Classification (NCBI taxonomy): domain Eukaryota; kingdom Metazoa; phylum Arthropoda; class Insecta; order Lepidoptera; family Noctuidae; genus Dasypolia; species Dasypolia templi. The sequence continues at coordinate 21,778,708 of OY743151.1, read as the reverse complement.
TGAGCAATGGTGGCCTATTGGGAACGGCCCCGACTTACGATCGTGGGCTCGAACCCAGCCAAGCACTTAACTTTGTGTAAATAATTTCGTCACCAAAGCTCTCAAAACGGTGAAGGAAAACATCGTGAGGAACCGGCATGTCCTAGGACCAAAATTTCAAAGACATTAGCATCTATCAACCCGGATTGAAAATGATTTATTTTACTGTTATCAGCAATTAACATCTACAGGCTAACATAACGAAGTCGCCCAAAATTATTATATAACTTTTTCACCATATCAGGAAACCCAATAGTTGGAACCCACAATTAGAATACAACTCATAACGCGTACCTCCTTATCTGGGAATACCACCTGGTCGAATTGTTACATCTCGAGTTAAATCTCGAATGCGGGGACTTTCGAGTGTGCCCAGTCAAATGCTCCGGGTGACATCGGCCATTATTGCCATCGTACAAACATTATCTTCTGGCTTACCCAGCTTAAGTATGGAGCCTTTGTGAACCGACTCGAAATGAACCGTGAGGACGGGGATTCTGAATAGTTTCAACGATAAATTGTAATGTTTGCTATTGTGTGTACTTCAGTTATGTTTTCAGGAGTGTCTAAGAATTCTGTTGCTTTCTGGAAACACTTTGGTAAGAGTGACAAATTAAGTCAAGTTTTAGTAACACTATTACGGCCACTGCCGTGTTTATAAGGATTTCCGTGTTGAAAGACACCATTCCTATTCATATGGTGTTGCTACGAAGAATGGGAATTAGCCTAGAAATACCAAAATTTGCATGTCATGCTGATAAATTAATAGGTCCTTTGTAATATAAGCTTCACCATCTCCCCTTCACTTTTCTTCCTTCATCTGATCTAAACAAAAAATGTCAAGCTTATTAACAACATTTCTAAGAAAATGTTGAAAACATTGCAAAATACGCACACAAGCGATACGTACGTTCATCTCGAAAATGATATAAAACAGAATTTCGTAACTGGCAACCCGACACCTGTGTTTCCAACATAAAATATATATATCTGCGTAAAAGATAAAAAATATACCTAAGCTTTCCACCCCAGTGTTCGCAGATCCCTGATAATTTATCACCTCTATGTCTATATGAATAGGGTTCATAAAAGCCTCATCGGAATTGCCAAGTGCGGTGAAAAATATCTTATTTGAATATCCCAGTGCGGGGGAAATGGATCGAATAACCGTGGAACTTTTAACTGAAATAATATTGTCGTTTGTACTAGGAGGTCCTCCTCGGCTTACCGTTTGGGCGACTGCTTCTTTTCTTTCGAATACTTCTCAGCTTTTAGGAGGACCTTATGTTAGTTAAAAGTACGTGCTCGGTCAATTATTTATTTCAACCTCTCAGACTATATCCTGCCTACTTTATCCACTATGAGTACATCTTATTTTAAGACCTCATACTTGATTTCTCAAAATAATATATATCTGGTTATGGCTTTCTTTCGTCTTCAGTAATACCTAAAACTCCATGAATATGCTACAGTTAGAAGTGTCTAAGTTTCTTTTCTATTAATGTAAACCATTTTATCATTGAAAACCTTACTTTTCTTTATCCCAAATCTTGACATAAATATCTATCTTTAAGGCAAAAGCAGCATATTATAAATGTTTAAGCTTAGAGGAAGTGGGAATTGCAATAATTGGAAACCAACTAACAATGTAACGAATTATATCCTTAATTAATGAATACTCTCAAGTTGTTTGTGGATTAAGGCTGTCAATCCTTTGCAATTGCTTAGGACTAGTTGAAATACCTACACGTAAATATAGGTAGGTAAATTAATATAAATATAGCGAGTTCTGTTGAGACTGAATCGAGTCGAGGTGAAAGACCAAATATGTGTCATTTCCTGGGACATTTAATGGGCACTAGGGTCTTATGTCCCGCATAAAGGTGTGTACCAAATAGCTGAAGACGATCCTTTTTTTATTCGAAGAAAACAGCTGATCTTACCTAATTTAAAGCAGTAAGATGAAATCATAAACCAAATGGACAGCCGTACCCACAATCTACACCACATAAAAAATAATTCCAATAAACCTTAGGTCCCTTAGGACAGGTCAAACGTTAGTTCCCAAAATGCCTTATGTATAAATATCCCAATGAAAACTTTTAGTTGAGAGTCAAAGATTATATAATTCCTATTAATTTACGACCATAACCACAAAGTTACGGGCGAAATATTTTGCATATTCATGGAATTGGAATATGTTTGTAAACCTTAACCAACCCCTTTAATGTAATGCAAGTTTGCAGAATGTGATCCTGGACATCCAAAATGTTTGGTCAGCGTTGAGGAAACTGATATGGTTGAAGATAAACGGTTGCGTAAAGTAAAAGATACTAAGACTGAGATCTATTTGCACCTACTATTAAGGTTTTAGCTTGCAGTAGATTTTCGTGGCCGAAATGTGGGTAGGTAGGTACCTGGTCAAATCGAAGACAAAGAAAGTGTTGAATCATTGGCTCTAGCCTACAGCGACTCGTAGATTCTTAATGCATTAGTATAGCTTTAAGACCATAAAGAATTATGGATAAATTATATTTATGGGAGACCAAAGAAAAAAATATGCTCTACACATTCTGTAAACGATTTTAGAAAAAATTTAAGATGTATTTCATACCAAAAAATTCCCCGTTAAGTGCCAACGCACAGTATTCACTTGCGAACTTCGTGAACAAAGTTGGGGGAAGCATCCGCTAAGAGCTTTATACGTGCAATATTTCATAGTTTAAAAGACGTAAGCACTGGTATACCTTTTTATTCAGTGTTTATGAAATCTACTAGTCGGCCAATTTTTTCATAACTTTGCAAAGTTTGACGCGGCCGGATTAAAAATGTAGGTTACATCAGGGGATTTTACTAAACTGTTCTAGGGATATAGTGTTGGTTAAGTTTATTTTGTCGTACGTTATTTTTGGTTTAGTAAGCTGTTTAGTGACTTTTATGCTGCTTAATTTGCAGTCATAGGATTTATTGGGGTCTCTTTCAAAATACTTTTGGTCTGAACACTTTCAAACCGTGCGATCAGCTTTTTCTACCAATATACAATTTCGGACAGATTTTCGGTTTCAAGTCTTTGAACTTGTTTTTAGTCTCTAATCTATAATAAATAGAAAGAGACGATTTTTGTATGTTTGATTTTTACGCTTTCACGCTAAATCATTTGAACGGATTTGGAGGAAATTTGGCACATGGGTAGACCATGACCTTAACTCTAATTGCGTAATACACAATCAATCGGAAATTGAATCATTTGGAAACAGATTGCTGATCCATTGCTTCAAAAATTCTGCTCAACAATGAACAAAGATGATGATGATGAAATGATAATATTGTTGAACTGTCAAAATCAAACAGATTAGTCGTAATCGTTTACGAAAATGAGTTACACAATTAGGGTGCAGGATTAGGACTTAGGATACTGTTTATCCCGAGACTTATGATGGTGAAACCGAGGGGCGCAGCTAGTAGTCTATAAAGCAGTCATATCCAACATAAGACGTCTCGCCCTTAAACCTTAGAAACATTCGTATTGTACCTACTTTCAAATTAAATACCTCATCTATATTAACCCAGTTCTATTGTGTTCAGAGACTTTCAGACGAGAGCCCACAACAATGAGTCCTTGTTTGTGTCATGTTGACCTCCACGTTGTTTGATTGCTAAATTATAATCTTCATTTTGCCCTTCAAACTTTTTGTTTATAGGTCTTTGACGGTTGGTTTTCTAGAAATGTGATTTATGTTTGATTTCATGAACATTATCAATAAGATTATAATATGGACCCAAGAAAGAATGCCTACAACTTCTTGGGTGAGTAGAAACGACTATTCTAAAATCAGCAACTGAACAGATCGTATCGACTTTTCGGTCTTTCTGCTGATTTTTCAATCAAAGATCAGCGTCCAAACTCTCGAGGCATGCGAGTAGTTTGCGTCACTGGTATCGGCTAGGAAGCACTTCCAGCGGTTTCTTTGTTGGCGGACGTCGTATGGTAATTTAGCTTCCTTCCCCGTGGCGGTAGCCCATAAATTAGATGCCAACGCCCGGCCCCGCGCTGAAAAATTACCAACTTCTACGGAAATCTAGGTAGAGGTGACTAGATGTTCTGTCGATGTAAAGCGCAGTTTTGGTTATGATGTGAACGTGGCATAAGATGTGTTGTAGAAGCTTGTATTTGGACAGTCAAGTTTTGAATTGCTGTCTGGCGTGCATTATGTCATGTGCTTTCAGAGGCTGATTGTTTTATCTACGTATAAAAATTGCGTCTTCATCTATAGTAGCTTCTACTTCATAACATTCCTCACGAAAGTGCGCATTACGTTGAGAATGTTGAGATGTTTGTGGCCGCATCTACACCGCTACATGCGAACAACACATCACACTGTCGTCACACAAATCCTGCATCGCGCAATCAGAGTTTACCTAGCATATATGCAACTTCCCGACATCAATCGTCGGGCAGTTGCCCACGAGAGACGACATCCATCTGGTCGGAGGATCCTCCCTTTTCTAAAGAGTATGAATGAACTTTACACCCTGCTCCTCATATCTCTTCATATGTAAAAATATTGTCATGATTCCTAGTAATTACGCTACTAGAAAATTATTACAACAAAAAAAATTGTTGCTTTAATAATAGCTTAATTGCACAATGCTTTAAAAGTTTTTTCATTTCACGCCATTCTGAGAATAAACGTAAAACATGATGAATAAATGCAAAGCACATTGTAGTTGCCTGTTACCGCGTCAGTCGTAAAATTGTACTAAGGAAAACTGTGTAAAGTAACGTTACACTCTTCAGCACTTGGGAATTATTAGTTTTTTGAAACTCAACACATGTTACATAGCTAATAATGCACTTTGTAATATTTTGAAAGACGAAATAGTAGGGTATTAGATTACGCACGGTCGGTTGGGCTTAGTTTGTAGTATTTTTGTGCTGCTCAGCTACACATAGTACAAATGAATGACGTTAATTTAACGGACTGTATTGCTTTTGACAAATTAGATTTTTTTTGTGTTACATACCTAAAGTAGTTTATTGTTTTTTCTCCAAGTTATACCTAATGGAAGATGTATATAGAATCTCGGATATAATCATATTTATGGTCATATCCAGTCTATAAGCATCCATATCGAAAGTCATGTACAAAGTTATGTGAGTCTTCGGAGTTGGTTTTCGGACCATTTAGTCAATAATGTGAGATGGGGCGAGAAAGTTTGCCTTTATACAATGCATTGTTTTGTTCACGGCGGAGTAAATGGGAGAAATATAAGTTACTTTTTATATTTATGTTTTTTAAATTGGGGGCTGCCTACTGAGCGGATTTATTTAATGAATGTAGGTTTTCGTTACTTTTTACCAAAAAAATATTCATTATGAAAAATATTTTTAAATTGTTTCAGAGAAACCGGTTTACTGTATTAATACAAGGTTCAACAAAGAGAGCTTACACGGTCTCTGGGCCTAGCCATTGTTTGCTAAAAGAACCTCGTCGAGACAAAATGAGAATTTTTCCAGTTTGATTCAGCACTACAGAATAATACATTAAAACAGGTTTAATGTCCAGACTTGAAGCGAAATACTACGTGAGTTATGTACTAGAATATACTGGTATAATTTAATTCCCTGGTGACAAAGGGCATTTGAAAACCTTGGTTAATATATTGAAATATTTGAAACAAAGAAAAGTACTTAGCATGTTATTTCGTGAATTTATAGTCACAACTAATTAACTGATTGTGGACATTTACAATGAAATATTGTTGTAATAAACCTTATGAAGTGGCGAGTTGAAACCTTTCAGTTCAATCGTAATGAAAAATGGCACCTCTTATTATTAATGGCTATTGTTAATGTGAACATTTTGAAGGCCATTTGGGAATTATGAATCAGATTAGTGTGTTTTGTTTTGAAATGTTTTTGTGAACTTTAAAGAGATTGATGGCCCAGAAAACTGTGGCGAGATTATCTGTACACTAATTGTATACCACACTATCAATTACAATCTTAATGATTTTGAAGGATATTGCTAATCTATTGCTTCATAGGTTTGAAAAGTTCGTCTGCTCAACAACCTAAATAACGCAATTAACATGGCGGAACTGTCAAAACGAAACCCATCGCGATCAATTCACAACATCAAGAGACGTACATCTCATATAGTCTTTAAAGTATGATTGACGTGTAAAAGTGTTTGTACAAACCTACTTACAGAAATAGAATCATTTATCAAGAAAGCCATCGCACTATTAATATGGTTGCGGCATGGCACAATCGAATAAATAAGAAAATTGGGCAAAGGAACCCCCATTTATACTATTTTATTAAAATTCTAATTCTATAAAAGGGAAGCTGTATTCATTGATTTTAATATAAGACAAAAATCTATTTCTTATAAGCGAACGCAATAGAAAAAAAAGATCTTATAAATTGGATGAACAAATTAAAATTGTTGGTGACTTTATAAAATACGGACCCGAAAGAATTGACGTTTGAACGTGTTTAAGTCGGTTAAGACTTATTAACAGAAATAGAAATATGTGAAAAATAATTAATTTCTTGAAATCATGTACCAAACTGACAAATCGACGGAAACTGGCAAATACTTTAAACTGCCGAGTTGACGCAACTGTCTAATCGGAAACTGTCGTGTTGACGCAACTGTCTAATCGGAAACTGCCGAGTTGACGCAACTGTCTAATCGGCAAAAGTGACTAACAACGAAACGGGCAGTTTTAATAAACTGACGACTAAGGGAAACTGACTCGTGATACGCGGACTCGTACTTTTATTCTAGGTTCATCGTTTTTACATTTAATTATGCAATTAAAGTATACAAAATATTGTAAAACGTAACAGCTTTTTGCCCTTCTCTGGATTAAAGTAGTTAACAAAATGGGACTCCTAGGATCCAGTGACCTTGAAATACCAAAGAAGATGCATTGTAGAATGAGAGAGTCACAATCTCGCCAACGAAATTTCGTATTCAGTACAAATGCGTTCCCACAACGTTTGACACAGATATCCTATAACTATACGATTGTATAGTAGCACTAGCAAAATGCATGTAGATTATACATAACGACCGGAAGTAAATAACGTTGGTCTAGTGGACGCAATCGATACTGCTGAGCATGAGGTCCTGGGTTCGATTCCCAGGTCGGGCAAAGTGTTATTGGGTTTTTCTATCTGGAATTTCTCAATAGCGGCCCGGAGTCTGGATTTGTGCCCGGTTGATGGCAATAGGCTCGCCCCCTATTACATGGGACTTAAACATAACTGGCGAAATGTGGGTGTACAGGTACACCTCTGCCCAACCCTTCGGGGAAACAAGGCGTGATGTTATGTTATGTTACATCATAGGTATCGTATCGTATATGATATTGAATTGGTATGATGTCAGTTGATATTGAATGAAAATCAAACAATAAAGAAATGTTTTTCTAAATTCATAATTAGAACTAATTGCAATACCAGTGACCGATGTAGTTACTTGAAATAATAGGTTATGAAAATGTATTAGTTCGTTGTTTGATGGTCATTAAATATCGATGCCCCTAACGTCTGCAAACTTTTCGCCTGCTAATTTAATTTGAACCTGTTCTTTCTCTTAATTTAGGTACGTTCTTTGGTATGGGTCTAGGGGCGACGGACTCGGGGACGTCCGCCGACCCCTATACATCAGGACCCGAGGTGGCGGCGCGTAGTATTCCACGCGCGCTCTTAGATGTTGCGGGAGGAGTCAAACACCTCACTCCCACCCCCCCCCGCAACCCGAGGAGGCCCGCAGAGGCGAGCCGGCACCACTCGGGGTTGCGGAAGAATCGTATGTTCTCGCGACCCCGAAGTAGATGTGAGATGGAACACCGGGGTGGTTTTTTGTCAGTAAGAGTCTGACATCCACCAGGATTTTCAACCCGGAACAAAAGAGAAAGGATTTTGACAAAAAGTGGGGCTCTATATAATACAGGAACTGATGGACGCTACTGTAAGTGCCAAAATTAGATTGCCATCGACACGCTAAGGCCGACGCATAATACCTATAAAAATTATATAATCTAAGAATAAGAAGAAATATATTTGAATTTGATTTGATTCAGCCAGTATTCCGAAAGTGTATGGGGTTTTTAAAATTAATATCAGGAATAACATCAGCCTGCACTCAAAACCCAAGTATTTACTTTCCCGTATAATATTGTTACTTTCCGCTACCGGTGCACAAGATGCCGCATGCACTTCCAAGAGACAAAATGCAAATGAGTATTGGCCTTCAGAGAAAGGTACTTTTGTTTTACACAAGTAGCACTTACTTTACTTTTTAAACTTCGAAGGAGTTCGTTACAGTCCATAGACAATTGTTTAAAGACTGTTTAGTTAGTTTTTACGATTTACGGAATTTTGTAAGTTTTTACAGATGTAATAAATGAAACTCGCTTTATTTTAGAGGTTTTGATGGTTTTTGAATGAATATTAATGTTGTTATAAGACTCAATAAAATACTTTATTATAAAAGGAGAGAAAGTACACGCTTTAAAAAAAATCTATTATACAGGGTGGAAGGGACGCACAACCTGATACCATGGATTCAGTACATGATTCTGGACCCCCTGGAGTTGAAATTTTTCATCGGTTATTAAAATTAAAACTGCTGTTTCATAGAGAAGTGCAATACCTACGCGGTCAAAAGGTATTTTGCAGAGCATTTTTTTTTTAAATAACCGACAAAAAATTCAACGCAGGGTGGTTCAAAATCATGTACTGAGTCCATGGTATCAGGTTGTGCGTCGATGTCCCTTCCACCATGTATAACAAACAGATATTTTAATTTGTTACATTTAATCAGTATTGATGCATTACACATGCAAGTAGCCAGCAGCCGACTAACCTTTGCCCAAAACTTCAATTTCCCTTTCAAAAACACACACATGGTTCCCAAATTGCATTACGACGAGCCAGTATTACGAATTTAGATGCTGTATTGATCTGAAACAAAAATGTCGCAGGCGTGTAGCCCAATTGGGATTGACACTGATCCCGTCTGCAACAGCGTTCGAATGCGCTCAAAATAACTTAGGCGCATCGATCGATCTCAACCCTAGCGCGGGAACTTTTGAATACCGAATCATAACCCATTTAGATTTTAGTTTATGGCCATCGCACTTTGATGTTCTGTTTTTAAATCAGTACTTTATTTTTGATAGGTATACGTATTCGTTTGTCTGGTGACGTAATACGAAATTGTCAAGATAGAGGAGATATTTTTCCGTAGATAACGTAATGTTACCGTATTTTTCCTCTTTATTATTGAGGTTAGTTGGTTTCTTTTGGTGGAATCGGTTGCCATGGCTCTCGTTGATTACATTCATAGCTAGACCCGCCTCGTTACAATTGTATACGGTTTCAAGCAATACCTGAGTATCTTTTGATGAAGCTTCTTTTGATAAATTAGGGAAATGCCATGAATGAAAAATGCCTTCCAAGCTTTTATGGTATTAACGGTAACATACTCGTAGACATGTGTAGGCCCTGCGATGTTTATTAATTTTGTAACTCATCCTCGATTGCTGTTGAAAATTCAGTGTTAGTAGCTATAATAGTATGCAGAACTTTTCATTAAAGTTGTTGTTTTTTTATTATGTTTAAAACTTATTTCATATGGAAATGTGTTAAATAATATTTTAAACACGAAATGTTTAAAAGTTTAATCAGAAACCCGACCAACTCCTGTCTGTTGTTTACACACAGTTAATTATTCAACCAACATCTTCATAGGCCAGTAATTACAAACTCTTCACAGGACCATCCCATTCCGTGGTCAGTGCAACTCTAAACGTGGTCGTAATTGAAATATTCCGGCCTCGTCGCCACTGCTGCGACAGAGACCACACACCACATTGTTGTCAGCAAATTAACGCATATTGTGTGCACCACGCTTTATATATTTTTACACATCTATTTACTGAGATCCGTTGTGTTGTAATAGTGTTGATTGATTCAGTACCTAGTGATAATAATATCTGCTAAAGAATTATAATTGAAGAACGAACTTATTATGTTCTATTTAAGTGGAATAGATTTATGAATTTAATTATGCCCCTCTAAGCTTCCAACTTTATCTTAGTGATCTGCTACTTCAATCTCATTTATCGTACTGACGATTCTAATTTGTCTTTAGAAGCAGTACTGTTACTACTATTCTCGTTACGCCTCGATTTTCTAGGAATTTGAGAAATTCTATGAAGACGCTTAAAATTGATGTCTAATACAAAATCTATGAACTAAACTGAGCAGTTGTTTGTGTGTTCTATTTAAGTGGAATAGATTTATCAATTTAATTATGGCCATCTAAGCTTCGAACTTATTTATTTATTTATACTTCACGCACATTTTGTACAGCGGCGGACTTAATGCCATAGGCATTTTCTACCAGTCAACCTTTGGGTGATGCAGAGACAAGTAGTGGTAGGTGCAATTTATAAAAAACCAAGGAATAAATATTTAATCTAAGACATAGATATACATATATACCTAATTATATATAAATATAAGCACAAATAAATATACATAAATATATAATTATACTAAAACAAATAAAACAGCCAATGAGAAAACATTACCCTTAAGATGATACTGCCAGCTTCTTGCGAATGTGCTCACGAACTTTAACTTTAAAGGATAATCGGTTGGTTGCCACCCTGATTTCTTGGGAGAGTGCATGCCACAGAGAGATAGACTGAACGAAGAAGGAAGAGTGAATGAAGTCTGTGCGGTGAGTGGGACATTGAAGAAGACGATTGTGTGATGAACGGGGAACTTCATCTTAGTGATCTGCTATTTCAATCAAAGGCGAATTAGTTCAGAATTCAAATTGCTCTTTTTAAAAGCGATACATAGAAATACAGAAGAAAAAAACATTCACTCAATTAGAGGATTTTCAATGTTAGAGCCTAATTAGCAGCAAAACCTTTCATAAACCATGATTCCGTCTAGGCCACGTCCGTAAAAAGCGATGACGTCATAATTTCTTCAGCGCAGTCTTCAATTAAAACCACTGTGCGTGCCTGTCAGGAAACACAACGAGCTCCGTGTAATTGATGCGTTCTGTTAATAGGTAGGTACTGTAGATGCGGCTGAACAGCTTATTGATCTATGTGCACTACGTCTTATAGTATATCCAAGCTGGGCGGTGAAATGTGAAACTAAGGGCACACATGCATCACTGGTAGTGCTCCGTCGCAAACTGTAGCTGACGCGTGATGTTCGGATAAAATCGTTGGATTTGACGCAGACTGTTTGTCTCGACGACTCATGTCTTTGATAAGTAACTTTGTTGCTCTAAGTTCCATTTACAAAAATGCTACCTAATAGGCTCGCCCCCTATTACATGGGACTTAAACATAACTGGCGAAATGTGGGTGTACTATAGGTACCTACACCTCTGCCCAACCCTCCGGGGAAACAAGGCGTGATGTTATGTTATGCTGCCTAATCAGTCATGTGGCGACTGCGATCCAAATTTATATTTTTATGTACCTGTCCTTAATTATTTACGCGCAGATACTGACCTATATACATTTCTCAAACTGAATAAAGATGAAAGAGCAACGCTTAACAACGTCGGCTGAAAAGCCACCAAAATAGCCTGGCCTCATCGACCAGATTTCGCTATTCTGGGCAAGCCAAGTTTTGCAACGGAGTCACTATTTTAGTTCCTGCATATTGTGTTCCTGCTATATTGTATATAAGCTCGATTCAGTGCTAACGTTAATGTTTCGGGACGTTTCACGGGTTTAAGGTTTAAATATGGTTGGAAGTGTGTGAGATGTGGTACTTAAATTAGGAAGATTTTGGAGGCAAATATTTTAAACCACACCAGGTTGTTGCGAGTGCAACTTAAGGACCTACTTCTAATAACTTAAATAAGTCTTAAACATAACCATAACATCACGCCTTGTTTCCCCGAAGGGTTGGGCAGAGGTGTACCATATGTTTAGTACACCCACATTTCGCCAGTTATGTTTAAGTCCCATGTAATAGGGGGCGAGCCTATTGCCATCTACCGGGCACAAATCCAGACTTCGGGCTGCTACTGAGAAATTCCAGATAGAAAAACTCAATAACACGTTGCCCGACCTGGGGATCGAACCAGTATGTTTATTTTTCTTCAAATTAGGTGCTTATTGTTTTAAGAGGTGGATCCAAACATTACCGGTTGGACTGGAATTCGACCCCAAGATAGTTGGGGTGATGTAGGCATATGATGGTGATACTTAATTATAATACTTCAAGACATCCTTAATCACCACGGCAACCATTAAATGTTAACCTAATAATGGCCCGCTTATAATAAACGAATATAATTAACATAACATATGATTAAACAGGTATGAGGAACAGAGTGTAAAGTTTACTCATCCTCTATGGTAAAGGGAGGATCCTCCGACCAGATAGGTGTTGTGTATGGTGGGCCACTGCCCGATGATTGATGTCCGGACGTTGTGTACAAATGCTAGTTGTAAACTCTGCATGCGCGATGCAGGACTTTGCGTAACGTCAGTGTGATGCGTAGTTCGCATGTGGCGGTGTAGATGCCGCTACAACATCACGCCTGTAATTCCTGTAGGGTTAGGCACAGTTGTACCTATAGTACACACACATTTCGCTGTGTTAAGTTCCGAATGTAATCAATTTTATTAATGAAGCCACAAACAATGTAAACGTTAAACCTTATCGGATGTCGAACAATGTGATGTAGATATTTTTATTATTTGTTGTGGTTATTTTTAATAAGACACTTTAATTAAGTTGTAATTATGTTTTTATTAATTATCTAATAATATAAACATCCCACTGGGATGGGCATTGGCCTGGTATTAAGAATTGCCACAAATACCTGTAAAAAAAGAGTCGATAAAAATCCATGATCTAGGTACCAAAATTTTTAATAAAACAGCCGTCCTATTCCTATACAAATACAATTTTACTCTAGTTTTATTAAACAACGTGTTTTATCCACCTCGATCCGGTTGTAACCGGCCCGGAGCGACGAGGCCGACGGTTCGCGCGGCCGCGTTTCGGATTGACGTGTAATTTTGTGATCGGGCTGCACTCTATTTGCTATCGTGTCTTCCTGGGACGGGAATAGAAAAAAAAGTAAAAAGTATTCGTTGGTAATTTAAAAGGGTAGTGGAAAAATCGAAATGGCCCACCCATTTCGATTTTTCCACAACCGTTTGAAGTTTTCGTATTTTATTTAGGTTTTTTTTTAATTGTTCTTTTTAATTTAAACTGTTGCAAAACATAATTGTTTAGCGAGATTTCCCTTGAACAATTTCCAACATTACAATTACATAGATGTGCATGTTAAGACTAGACAAAACTCTACAGAATTCTAAATGCTTATACTTTTTGAAAAGATAAAGATAAGGATTCACTTTTTTTTTAATACCCAAATAAATTATCCTACTAAAATAATCACCGTTTTACTTTTGTAGTTGCAAAAATTACTTACAATACTGGACGAGCATCATAAGACACAATGTTTTAAAATCTTTTCTCTCTCTCACTCTCTAGCGTTAAGTACTGGGAGCAATTTCCCATTTTCGTTTGGACCTTGTGCTAACTACACTATTGAACTACGATAGTTATTGGACCTTGAAAATTATTACGAACCAAGTTAAATATACCGAATTACGAACCAAGTTTGAAAAATATTATTTTCATTGGTTTGATATACCATCTGACTCTATCTAGTTTTTATTATTATTTCCTAGTGACGTATTTTTTAAATCGATTTACAGAAATTAATAATTTATCCAGCTGCACTATTTCCTGTTGTATACAATAAATAAGATAAAATGTTCTGCCTTTGTATCTAAGTGCTTAGCATAACGAGTTCTAGTAGGCAGCAGAACCAGTATCATTATTACAGTCAATTGTTTTTCATCTATGTAGTTGCACTCCAAAATGACAAGACTTCTTTCCTTTATCGAGAACCCTAAGTAAGAGCACAAGCATTATGTGGATTACACGAAACGTTCCGTGACGAACGAAATGATAACTTAAGTACCTGTTCATCGCCTTAATGTCGAGGTGAAAACATATCCGACGAGCCTGATAGAAGGCTCCTTATTCGAGATTATAAATCAAACTAAAGGCGGGAAGTATTTTGTACCTGTTTTTTTTTTTTGTAGAATTCTACCAAATTGGTAGAAATTTACAGCTAGAATTGAAGGTAGATAGAAAACGAAGTAGGACCAAACTCAGCACAATATACATAGAATCGACTTCGACTTATACCTACGTCATCATCTACAAAATTAAAAGGGTATTTCATTTATTCTGCCAGACTTATGTTGAAGAAGTCGTAATAACGACATGATTCAACTTGTATCAGATCGCAACAGAATTAAAAGCAAGCCAAGCATATTTTTTTTAATAAAAAGCGAACAAACGATTGTCTAGCCAACTCCATAAATCTTAGTGAAAGAGACTAGACGCAGTCTTAAAAAAAAAATACAGGCATAGCCCGTATTCGGAGACAAAAGAGAGTATTAAAGCATACATTACAGTTTTTCAACGCCCAAAAGGAATGAAAAGTTTCACACGTAGATTTTGTTCCTTTATAAAATCGCACCGGGTGTGACTTTTAAATAAGATCGTGTTACAGGGTGTGACATTTTTTAAGAGAACGTCCTCTAGTGGCCCGCTCGCGAACGTTTTCATATGTAAATCGAATTCGCAGACTCGCCCCAACTTCTCTCGCTTCTCACAAGTTGTTTTTGTTGGTAATGACGGGTTTTTTGCCGTGAATTCTAAGGAGCACAATGCTTTTATGACTGCACTGCACCTTTGTGAAAAGTTTACCATAATTGCGTTCACGACATCCTGTTAGCTTTCTCTTTTCAAAGGAAAATTTGAAGTTGAAAGGTTGTTTGAGACGCCAAGGCGTTTATGTTTCTACTTAATCGTCTTGAGAGTTAATATCTAATCAAAGATGAAAAGTATTGTCCTTAGAATTAAGGCGCTTAGGAACTTCTATGGAATCTCATTGATCGTCCTGAAGATTCTAATTTGTCTTTAGAAGTAGAACTGGTAATACTATTCTCGTTACGCCTCAATTTTCTAGGAATTTGAGAAATTCAATGAAGACGCTTAAAGTTGATGCCTAGTACGAAACCTATGAATTATTTGCATTAGACTAAGCAGTTGTTTGCGTGATATCCACAGATTGTACGTATATTATGAGCAGCCGATACACTGTATCCTCATTTCTGTGTATAGTCCAATCGAACTGAGAACTTCGTGCTTCGACGAATAAGCCACCTAATATAATAGTCCCCTCATCACAGACACGGCCAGCGTGTCTGTGATGAGGGGACTATTATATTCAATTAAAGAGCTTAGAAGATAATTACTATAATTGGCCAGTACTTACCAAAGTTACTTTTAAACAATTGTAACTACGCCCTGAAAAAACCAAACTGCAAACAACCGAACACTCCAGCTTGCCCTAATCTCTGCATAATCATTTCAGGCATTTCCTCCACGTTTCCAAAATAATCCCAACAATTCCCTTAAAAAAAACAGTCACTCCAAAAAAACAGTATCAAGCGGTAATGCCCCAAGGTGTCGTTTAGTTAATTTAGAGGTTAACCTTAGATTAAGGAGGCGACCCCATCTGGGTCACTTACCTTGCCAAATATACGTTTATATGTCGATGTTTTTGGCACTACTTACTGATAGTAGAATGGTAGAAACTATGCAAACTGGCCGTTCGTGTTGTGGTTTACATTGGAAACTAATTTGACCCAACTGAATGTTTTGGTTAAACAATTTTTGGCATGTGGTTTGGTGTTATTGGAATTTTTTGCCTTGGTGGTAAAATTGAATTGGGTTTTGATGACTGTATCATGGAATACCATTAAAAAGGACTCTGTCCAATCAAAAGAGGTGAGCAAAAGAACTCTGTGATTAATTTAGCATAGACTCAAACTAGTGATACTGTATGTAGTTAGAGTGAGTACAGCTCCACGTGAAATTGTTGACCCTTGAGACCACGACGGGCGTCTCTCACATAAATACGTATAAACAATTTTCTGAAACACTTCTACTATTGCTGAGAATAAAATAACTACAACCTCTGGATTGGATTGTTATATATATAAAAGTTGTTGTGATAACCTTCAAATACTCATAACCATATTTTCGTAGTATTTTTTCCCTAATGCGAAACCCTAAATGCGAAATTGGAGAACAGCCATAATCCGTCGGAAAACAGGGGTAATGCGATAACCGGCGGTTAAAACGACTGTTATCCCCCTTACAGCTTGTTTGCAGTTAAGTTTAACCTACCCCGGATCAAATTCAGTTACTTTAAATATTTTCACACTGGGTTTGTCCCTACGCACGTCTCATGTTACCTTACAAGTTCACTTGTTGAAAATTCTCCGCAGTTTTGTACCTGCGGACAGGCTGTTTGGTGAGTCGTTGTTTGTTGTCGTCATGTTCAGGTGGTTCTTGCCTTGAAAGAAGTTGGGTCGCATCTTCCAGTTCCGTTTCTCCATTTTGGTCTTCATCTGGACATCATAGGTTTCTGTTTGCAAGACATCTTGACGACCGTATTTAGGCGTATTATATGCTTTCTCATTACATGGTAATAGGCTATTACAAACATAACTAGTTAAATGTGAATATATATAGGTACACCTCAGCCTATCTCTTCCAAGATTACAGTCGTGATTGTTTTGTTACATTAGGTCACAAGTTTATGTAACCAAAGTTACAAGTTAAGACTGTTCTAATACAAGGAGGGAGTTTGAATTTCCTATCACCCTATACGTGAAAATGTATATTGAAACGTGTAAAGTGTTGCTAGTTAGTCATATATCTAGGCTTCTTTCTTCATGCTTTACGTTGCAATCTGTGTAACAAAAAGAATCGATTTACAACATTTACAAACTCGAACTGCACATTCCGACAGTATGTCCCACAGGTAAGTAGCAACACGATAAAACGACAACTTCACTGCTATTTTCAGAGTTGAATTTCAACGTTATCGAATTTCTTCTTCATAAACTATTTCGTTGCCAGAACGATTCAATACGAAGCGACTGTTGGTTGACGGTTTCGTCAAACTCTGGCCTTTCAGTGTGTCGAACTTCAAAAACTCAAATAACTGCTTATTTGTGATTGAGTAGTCATAGTTTTATAGCCGGGTTGAAGGATTAAGTTGTACCTTTAATGCAAAAGTGCTGCCAATAAAAATAAAAATATTGGTATATGTCAACCCGTGAAACAGTTTCAGACTTGTGCAAAGCCAATAGTTTCAGAGGTAATAGTCGTTCATGTTTGAAATATTACATTTCTCCGCAATATGGCTTAATAATAATGAAAGTTTTTACAAAAACAGGTCGTATGAAATCGAATCATTCTACTTTTAACATATCGATATCTCTCACCCACTGAGCTAAAACGTGTGCCAATACGCTGTATGAGTAGGCGTGTTTGACTTTAAAAATTTTGTTCAACAATAAAGTAACGAATTTAATCTGGCCTACTGTGTGCAATTTTTTTTTTGAGAATCTTATTTTTGTAATATGTTTAATGACTTTTTAATGTCTCTAAGGAAATGATTGAGAGTGCCTGTTCGACGGAGTTTTTTTTGAATCGAGAAACAAAAATGTTACCTATATTTTGAAGCTATTATTGTAAAAGGTAGAATGGAAAAGTTTATACCTACGAGTATTAGCATTCAATATTCTAGGTACTCGTGTGTTTTAAATAATTCTTGAAAATAACGTAGAGAGGTAGAAAATTGTTTTTTCTACGCGTTTTTCTTAACCACAGCTTTTTTGTTAGCAAATAAATCAAGTGATTTATGAATATTCTCGCAAACGTGGGCGTAGAAGAAAATCTTCTAGAATTTTTTACCGACGCATCTGGGCTATTAATCAGAAAATAATTTTAGGTCAGCCAATAAAGGTATGTTCTTCTATCTTCCTACTAGTGGTTAAACCTATAAAATACGATATACAGTGTGGCAATTAGGTTATCAAATAAAATAGTAAAGCAAAATCTTCTTTACAAAACGTGACGCCCACTAATTTCAGTCTACTTATCCCTCCAAAGCTCACACATACGTATGTTCACAAATATCCTGGATTAAAGTCCGAGGAAACAGGCAGACCGGAAAACCAAATATTTCGTTCATCTGTGGCGATCGTTTGCCAAATAATAGCATCCAGATCTAGCGCCTGTTGCACGATTAGAATAATATTGCAACTTGCTCCCGCGCTAATGTGTTAGTGGAACCGAGTTGCAATATTATTCCACCCCGTTGTATGCGTCATCTACTTGAATTAGCCGCACGCAATTTTCACGTATAATTGATGTTTAGGATGTACTTAGTTTGTGAAAACTGTTATTAAATAACGTTGTTTTCTTTTGTGGTAATGTGAGCCGTGTTTTTTGTTAAGGAAGAATGGTAAGGTTTTAAGAAAATGTGCTGAAAGCACTTGCACTTTTTTTGCTAGTGCAAGGTTTAGTAAGCGAAAAATATCCTCACGAAAAAATCGAAAGCTTGAATCTTTTGACATAATCTTAAACTCAATGACAACGATTTGCTTATTTTTTAGTCTTTTGCCAAAAAATTGTAAGTAAATATTGATTTATGTCCGTACTAACATTATTCGTTATTCAAACAAATAATATCAAAAAGCCACACTTTGATAAAGATTTCTTTCCTATCACTTCATCAAAATTTATCTTCCCGACTCTTACAAAGCTATAATGAGTGACCAACCCACCATTAATTCACATACCCATAAATATAAGATTTGTTTGATACTTCAAAGATACAGAAAATCAGTTGAATTGGTTCTCAGGCGTCGGATGCCCTTAATTGAGTTAGTACCCTCACTCCCTACTCCTCTTAGATTGAGGCCATGACATCAGCAATATGGTATCTTATTGATTTGCAGGCAGCTTTTTTCGTAATTGAAATAATGATTTGGAAAGAAGCCCCTGTGCCAAAAGTGTGTTGATAAATCCTTGAACAACCTAGTTTTTCTGCACTCTAAAATCGTTATTTTTGAACTCGCGTTTCACACGTGCCTAAATAGTTCATAAACCTACTTTAACTGCTAAATTTTAAAACTGGCATTAATGCTAAATTTTAAAACTGGCTCTTGCAGAATACGAGCAGTTTTAAAAGATCTGTTTGGTGTTCCATACTTAGAAATAATGTTTGTATTACTAAGTAAAACTGTGAAAATAAAGACTTTGAAAGATCCACAATATTTATTATTATTGTCTCGTTCCACGCGTTTTTCGTGGGCCCCTTCTTCAAGAGTTTGCGGCGGATATGAAATCAATGCGATGAAGAGACGAGAAACGAATTGCGCGGATCGCTCGGCGAAAGTTTGTAGCAGACATACTGGCGATACCATAGTTATATCGCTCTGAACACCGATGTAGGAATATTAATAATATCTATTATTCTTGAGGGACTTTATTAAACCCGTCATATTTTTTTCACTTCCTTTTTTACTTCATCTTTCGGTTCTTAGTTTTTGTCATTTCTATTTACGTTACCGCATTGTCCATCATGAGACATCTCCTTGAGCTTCTAATTGTTCAGAATGTTTTGTAAAATGTAGATTTCTGAAGAAATAAATTCTAAATATTGACCGTATTGTCAAGGCATATATTACTCTAAGAAATATGACAGTAAAATTTCCGCCGTTTCTTCGAAAAAGTTGGCGTCTTGATTAATCCCATGGACTTTCCTAAAAATAACTTTTATTCTCCAGTCAGTCTCACATTAATACCAAATACCTGTTAAACCCTCACATAGCTCAATGTCACGTGTATTGGTATTGGTTGTATGTATTCGCTGGAACAGCGTCGTTGACAGGCAGGATCCGGATTACCTTCCCCCATCGCGGGATTACAGCCGCGGTTATATGTACTTGTGTGATTACATACTGTTGTTTGTTTTGCTGGAAAGAAAAGTTGGTGTTGCATTGGTCCAATTTGTTTAAACGAAAGTTTCTATTTTCAATTAAATTTATTAAGGTAGTCTATATAAGAGTGAATTAGAGAATCCTTCATTCGTCTTCGTGGTTCAATTATTTTCCTCTAACTAGTTCAACAAACAAGGCTGTTGTAGTCCCTTTTGGAACTAATGGAATTCTTTGTCGTTGAGTTTTCCTTGCGGCAGCAATCCTTCACGTCAATCTTCCCAGTTACCTGCTCCCTAACTTGTATGTATGCACGATCCTTTGTACAGTATTACTTTTCATTCAATCTCACAGCACCTCATCTCTCGTTTATTAGAAACTGACACACACACACACACACACACACACGCACACACACACACACACACACTTACATACTTAGACACTTATCTAGTTACGATGTGTATGTATTTTATTTTAATCTTAGCGTTTGTTGCACTGGTCGACGTCATTCAACGCCGGCTGTCGCTGAAAACCAGCCCTGGGGCTCTGTCTCACATAGGGTCGTAGCATGAAGCTGAGGGATGGCCGTTTTGCGTGGATGTGACGCATATTTCCCCCCAACTTGTTCTCTTTGGTGTTTGTGTTTGATCACTGCGTCTTGTTTACCGCAAATAAGCGTTTTACCTTTATTTTCTTCAGAAATTGAATCTATACTTCTAATAAATCTATACTTCTATACTAATGTTTTTATGTAGGGGGTAATCTCTGGAACCGATCGGACTTGAAAAACGCTTTTGCTTTTGATAGCCTAATTCTTGAGGAATGCTACAGGCTATGTACCATCACGTTATGATCCTTAGGAGCCAAGAAAAAGAAAAAAAATGTCAGTAAGAACGCTTAGCGGAAACGAAGTGATAGCCAGGTGATGCAATGCGAAGGTTTGGGTCAGGGAAACAAGTAATTTCACGCGGACATCGAAGTACCCGGCAGAAGATAGTATATTATATTATCTTCCTGCTCGTACCCCAATTTATTTGGTATTAGCGCAGCATGTCTTCTTCTGCTCAACATCTCCATCTTCTCCACATCTACATCTTCTCTACATCTCCATCTTCTCTACATCTCCATCTTCTCTACATCTCCATCTTCTCAACATATCCATCTTCTCAACATGTGAATCTTCTTAACATCTTTATCAGTCGTTTTGTCAGTATTCATCCATTTTCTCAAATCAGTTTTCATACACTCCACTCCATGTATCATTTATTTGGTATTTCCATAATGATTGTTGAAAAATCCTCCTTATTGATTGTTGAATGTTCCTTCAAAAATCTTACTTGACTGCCATCTCCAGCGACAAAATGCTCGATGTTACGGATATAAGTCGGAATTTAATTGGAGGCTAACTTAGTTATGAAGTTGGGAGCGATCAATGGACTCGATCCATTATGGATTACTCGTGTTGTTGTAATGAAGCTATTCAATCCACGGAATTATTTAGCGATCGCGGTTCCTATGAATGTGTCAATAAAGTTCGATGTATTTCTGGGGAAATATGACTGTGCTATACTGATCAATCAGCGCATAATGATGGCTTTGTTCGTTGCGATTCTCTATTTTTAAATATTTGTAGTTGTGTGACTCGAAACGACTGACGAGCAAAAATCTACCAATTGTGTAGAAATTATTACAGCGCTTATTAGCGTAAAGGTCGCTACTGTACTTTTGAAACAAGCATCTTAATAAAATTTAATTCTATGAACACCTTACTTAAACGTTAGGTAGGATAACATAGGTACCCGTAGATCCTGACAGAAAATTCCTCAATCCAAAATCGAAGAAAACATCATCCATTATTTGCAAAACTTAAAACAAAAGCCCATCACAATACAATCTCAATAAACTATAACCATTCCCAAACGTGTACCAATTATAAAACCGTTTTATATAGTTATATACTGTTCATTATTCCCGCATGATATGACGCTGCGAGGCGAGCGTTCCATTACTGTGCATTACTTATTAATGCTTCGGCGGTCGCCTGCGCCGCTCCCCGCAGACGACGAACAGACGGCTTTTATTACGCTTTAGGGCGCGGAGTAGAGGTAAATGGAATGCTAGGATATAAACCTATCCTGTCTCCGGAATACGCTATAGGTAGTTTATGGCGCGCACCGCAGAATTTCAACTTGATTCGTACAATTGACGAATTTAAACACTAACTCCTGTAACAGAAATATTCAGGTTAGTGTAAGGGACAGGAATCGAGAATAAGGGTGGGTGAATAAGGGGAGAGAATAAGGGAAAGAACTGCTCCCGCTCTGGGTGGAGCGGGAGGGCGGGTCAGACTTTTACTGACTAAAACCCACCCGTGCTCCTTCAACTGCCTGGGCCGGGGCCACAGTATCTCTTTCGAACAACCCGCGACCCTGGCAGGCATCGGCCCTATCGGACCCGTCATTCGGTGATGACATCTCTTTGAAGTGCGCGTTGAACACGACGTGCCGTCGACCGGGGCCTGGTCCGTACTAATGGCGAGTTACCCATTGATCGTCGTCCGCAAGCCCGCGCTTGCGGTGGCCGAGGATCCGCCGATCTTCTCCGCGAGGACACGGCGGTGAACCGCCCAAGCCGGGCAGACCTCCACCGTATAGCACTACCGTGTCCTCCGGGCGATCCACACATTGGTGACACCTGGCCGCTCCCGCCTCATGCGAAACAGGAACCTCCAGAAACAACCGTTTCCAGTGAGGGACCACTGGAAACGGTTGTTTGTGGAGTTGTTTCAACCACTCCTCAAATAGGGGACTTATCGCCGCTATTGTGGCATGTCCAGCAATTCCCGCTCTAACGGATCAATAAAAACAATAATAGTTAACATTAATTCAAACATCTTAGTCTATCAATTTAATTCAATTTGTATTTAGAGAGTCAATGTTTGAAGAAGTTTTATCGTATCAAACACCATTGTTCCCAGGAGGGTTACGCAGGGATCCGCTATTCATAGAATTAGATGGAATGTGTGTACGGTTATATATAGGACGATGTTTCTGTTATTTACTAGTAGACATTCACGACAGCTGAGCTGACTTGTAGAGTCACAAAGCAATATGTATAGAAGTCTGTCCCTGTTCAATCCCACATTGTTACTTCATTTACTTACTATTCCATGTTCGTAGCTAATGTCGGTAGTGGGTACTAAATGGCGCTATTTTGATGGCAAAGTCCTTGCGGTTATCACTCCGCCCTGGTATAAAATAGTTGATTTTATAGATAGGCTTCACCAACCGGCCTGACCAGTCATTAGGAAAAATCCCGTTTTAGTGAATACTGATTTTTAAATAAAAACTAAAAAAGTTGTAGGAGTCCGTCCGATCTAGGTATAGCTACTAGTTCTCTCATTGCCTTGCTTTGTTATTGGAAAATAACCAAGAAGGCGGCTCATCATGATCATCATTTCAGCCGAAGGATGTCCACTGCTGGACATATGATGGTATGCGTGGCTCATTTGATGGTAATTTGTCCTCCCTATGGACAAATGCAAAAACCGAGGCATCGCAAGTGCGTTACATACAGACAGTTTAAAGGAACACCGTTTTAAGAGTAAAATAAAATACCTACTTAATTTTCCATCAAACAGTTTCGATCCAAAAAAGATCTCATTGAAAAAATTGGAAGACGTTACAATACCTACATTTACACAGAGCGAGGTAATCAAATTTAAAGTTTTATTAGATGCCGCGAGAAATGGGACTCGCCAGTGAGTTACGAGCCTACCGTCGTTTGCTTCGCCGGCCAAATTGTGATAGGTCACGTGCTTACAGAGTCTTGGTACTAGGACTTGCGGAGGAGTATTGAATGAACGGCTTGATTTAAGATGCTGTTCAGTTCGAGTTTATTAGGTACACCAATATAAGATTATGAGAATGCACACAATCAACTTAACAATTTGTTATTAATAGCGTAAGCAGAAAATCTACTACCACCAATTATGACGTCCTAACATTGCGTGTGTGAAAAAGTAGCCTAGTCTGCAAAAACAGGGGCATCCAAAACTGATTGCTTTGAGCAAAACAGCTCCTTCATAAGTTAAACTCACTAGGCGACCAAACTGGAAGTTGACTACACCATAACTTGTAAATGAACTTTTCTAAAACTCGAATCCAGAAAACGTCCCTACACAAATTTTCTGCTCACACGCGACCCAAGCTTAAATACATTTGAAAACCAAAACCAATACGCACAACACAATTTTGACTTAACCCCACCGCAACGAATGCATACGTCTTTGTCTGTACCAGGAAAACATAATTTAGCAAGGGGCGTATGCCAACCAATGTTTAAGCTCAGTTTCCTATGCAAATTGAGTTCGTCACGGCATTCGGCCAGGAACTCGTGGTGCTATAAACAATTGAATCTTCATATTCAATGGAAAAAGCTCTCACGTGTAATCGAAGAAGACAAAAAGTAGTTTTCGACTTTATTTGGTTGAACTAAGTGAAGTGGAATTGTTGGTGTGTGTCATTTAATAAGGGAGTGTCAATTTGCTGGCTCTTAAGCGGAATTTTGACCGTATGAAGTGCGAAGTATGTAACTGAGCCTACTTGTGGAACCAAAAGGTTAAAGTGGGGTTGCTATCAAATATTTGGCAGCGGTGATACGACACTCTTACTTGATGATGTAGCTTTCATGTGGCTTTATATTTTCGCCTAAAATATCAAGTTTGTTTATTGTGTTAACAGTTATCCAGGTTATCAACACCCACGTTTTATAACTTGTACATACCGTGTGCTCGATTGTATTTCTCTTTGGCAAAAATAACGAACTTTCAGAGAAACTTTCGTCTTCTATTTTACCCTTCACGAAATGAATTTTCAAAAATCCTTGCTTAGTGTTCACCTGCGTTATTTATGTATTTATTTATAAATACATACTTGCGCGCAAAATTTCATGCTTTTAGACCCAGCTATTTAGGCTGTGCGTTCCGTCAACGAATGAATGAATTTAAGATTTTTAGTAAGTAATTTTAACTAAAATAGAGTTTATAGCAATTTTTAGTTGTGAGAACATTTGGGTATAAAGAGATGCCATTACATAAGTGTGTAAGAGATTTTACTCTATTTAATGAGTCAGCTTTATTTATTTTACTCAATTATTACTGTTTTCATCATTTACATAAATGTTCTTAAACAACACACTTGTCTCTCTGACTTAAGTAGTACTGAAGTCACACACATTTGTTCAATAATACAGTAAATCGAGCTATTACGAACCGAGTGGGCACTTAGTTCGTCAGATTATATTACTTATCAACCTTCAGGGTGAACAACAAAAAATTAAGTGATGTCTCTTTTTTTATTTTTATTGGAGATGGTTTTTATTTTTGTTTTATTTGAGATGGGTTTGCTCTTGACTCTAGTCTAGGTCAGATGTTACAGAGACAAATTCTACGATGGAGTGAGCTTACCCAGAAGAAGCCTGTTCACTCTAACTTTGAAAAGATTCGGGTTGAATGAGTTCGGGAACACAGACGCAGGTAGTGAGTGAACTCTTTTGCCGTGCGCATTATGAAGGATGTTTGGAAGCGCTTAGTGCGAATTGGTGGGTCTTTTCACTGTTGCTGACGTTAGCTTCGTAATATATTTTTTTAGCCTATGGTGTGACCTTTGCTTACTGCTGTGCAAAGACCTCCCCTTTTTCCTTGCAAACCTCTCTTTTTTGTGCGGCCTCTGGTCATGTTGGCTCCGCAAACATGATTAGATCGTCACACCACCTTCGCCGCGGTCTACCTCGTTGGCGATGTCCTCCATCATGCGTCTAGTGAGTGACGATCTTTGTCCATGAACATTTATCATCATGTAAAATTTAAAAACATATACCATACCATACAGAAAAAAGTAGATTTGTTACAAGTATGACGGAAAAAAACCGTATTGTATTTTTCTTCATTAATCCCTACACAGAGTAAGTCGAAATTACTTATTGAAGACTTGCTTTGGTATATGAATGTGTATTCTTTATTTTTCTGGAAGTAGTTTGGACATACACCTTTACACGTCAAACATTTTTTTTTTTATCTAGATGAGGTCGGCGTTTCCTATCTGACTACTCTGAGAAGAAAGGCCGTAACTAACTCAGAGGTCTCAGTCTCTTTTAAAGTCCAGACATAATCTTCGTCAGATCATGTGAAGACCATGTGGATTGATGTCTGAAATGGTATTTTGAGTGCACGCATTTGTCAGTAATCGTGCAGCTCAACTCAAAATCAATATTACTACTTAAGGGGCCAGTAACTGTACTGGCTCAATAAAAGGTCTACTCTCTTTCTTATGCTGATCCCTTTACCAATTGGTACAGATCTCATCTCAGATTGAGTAAAAGTATTTTAGTATTAGGATTTTTAAATACACCATACACCTAAAATATTTTTATAACCAAAAATATGTAAAATTTTGTTATCCAGAACTGACAGCTGAATGTGACATAAGCACCATTAAGTGGGTGAGTGGATGAGCAGCACTTAGTTCTTCAGACAACACGATATCGGCTATCAGGCAAACAATTTGAGAGCTTGTCATCGTGACGCGGCTGTCATAGTTAGGGCTGCACACAAGCTCTTTTGTGTTTCGATTGTTCCTGAATAGGAATGGCAAAAAAAACAACGGAATGCAAATGACTTAATTGCTGTAATGTCACTTTGTACTGTCACACACAGCTTTAGGAACTGCTTAATAACCTCAAAGTTTAATACGGGGTAGCGGGGATATCGACGAGAAACTACATAAGAAGAAAGAAAGAAAAAAAAGGTTTATTAGCGGTAAACATGACGCAAAAAAAGAACAAATACTCAAAAAAAAGAAAAGGTTGTGGGAAACATGCGTCACATCCACGCAAAACGGCTATCGCTCAGCATAATGCTGCGAACCTATGCAAGACACAGGCACAACGCTGGTTTTCAGCGACAGCCGGCGCTGACGTTATGACGACGACCGATGCAGCAAATATTTTTTAAGACGCTCTGTACCGGTATGCTGTAGCGTACTTAAAATATAAATAATATACGGACGTACTGTTCGTGGGCAATCTCTTTTATCATTATATATTTTTGGGAACTGTCTCGTGTCTCAAAAAGTTTTAGAGCATGAAATATCCAAAATAAAAATATACTTATAGATACACGGTTAAATTTAGGTCGTTCTGAAACCAAAAGCCATGAACTCGATCATCGAACTAAAAAAAATCACGAAAAATCAAATTGATAGTTTTTTTTAGGAAATGTCCTTTAGATAGAATATACGAAACAGAAATAAAAATAAAAGTAAAATTACCCCGAAACCGAAATGAACCCGATGTTCATTTCGGTTTTTTCTTAACTTTATTTCGGCAATTTTACTTAACTTTATTTACCATCGTAGGTTATTTAATGTTATGCTGTTCCATAGTTTTTGATACTGTAGATATTGCACTTTTGTAGAATCATGTACTGAATCCATGGTAACAAGCTGTGCGTCGACGTCCCTGCCACCCTTTCTTCTTTTTTTGGTGGGAAATCATCAAAAGACTTCTCCATCTTCATCAGGCGTGTCAGATTTACGATTTACGGACTAAAACTCACCCGTGTTCCTTCATTTGCCTGTGCCAAACAACCCGCGACCCCGGCAGGCATCGGCCCTATCGGACCCCGTCACTTAGTGCTGACGTGTCTTTGTGGCGCAAGTGGAACTTGACGCGCCGTCGACCCGGGCCTGGTCCTTACTGGACGGCGAGCTACGTCCCGGCCACCCTGTATATATAATTGAATTGACCTCAAAATTGATTTTAAAACAAATTACGTACGTTACAGTTCTTAGGTAAAACAACTTCAGTTCGTTATCAACTGCCAAAGTGAGGTTCAACTTATCAAAAAGTTAGTTCAGGCTTTGTCTCATATCACATGCAAAACTAGAAATTGTTATTAAAGCAGTCAAATTAGCTTTGCGGTGCCTGTAATAAGTTATGCGTTTATATGTGTCTTCAGAACCCTCGTAGAATTCGAATAATCATAAAATTTAGTTAATGTTAATGATTATTATTCGGTTTCTGAAAGTTTTATCAAGTAGGTAAAAATGCAATCAAGCAAGGCAGCATACACGCCAGCAAGCAAGCATGTTTCTTACTGTTTAAAAAAAAATTATCATGTTTCAAATGCCTTTGACAACCCTATTCCTGGTCGTTCGATTGGGTAGTCATGGGCTGTGATTTGAGATGGTCTTAATTTGGACGCCTCTGTGAATTTCTTGCTAGATTTACAAGAAAATAAAATACTCTTGGCTCGTTATAATGTAAGATGATTTAGTAATTAGCTTGAAATCTGATCTACGGTAGGTACGTACCTTCTTTCTGAAAATGGGACTATAAAACTTCTATTTGTATTACGAGCTCTGGGACAAGTATCCATTGTTCATAAATACATAAAAATATAGGTATGTAATGTGTGTGAGTAACTGTAAAACATAACATAATTTTAACTCTAATTTCCGCCATTGAGTGAGAGATCGTCATAATGACTTCTATAAACACAACTCCATCACACTATTGATTTATTTTTGTATTTATTGGATATCCAACAGAGGCTACACAATCACATGCAAGGATACATACATCAGGGACAAATACAAGTGTGCGCTTCCAATTATAGGAGACCACATTATTTGCTTATAATCTAGGTACATTAGGTTTAACAAGGTCATTTTTAAAATAAATCATAAAAACAAAAGGAAACAAAGAAAATTAAAAAGAATTAAATTTAAAATTTTCGTTGGTCTAGTGGTCGCAATCGCTACTGCTGAGCATGAGGTTCTGGGTTCGATTCCCAGGTCGGGCAACGTGTTATATTTATTTATTTTATTTTAGGAAGGCTTACAGACTAATAACATTGTATTAACACTAGTATGTAACTAAATTGCTAATTACAAGCCTCCACAGAAAAAAATAATACAAAATTAATATACCCTCACACTCGCCATGAAGTTATTTCCTCAATTGGTTAATTTCGTTCAATCGTTAATTTCGTTCGTTATTGGGTTTTTCTATCTGGAATTTCTCAGTAGCAGCCTTAAGTCTGGATTTGTGCCCGGTTGATGGCAATAGGCTCGCCCCCTATTACATGGGACCTAAACATAACTGGCGAAATGTGGGTGTATTATAGGTACACCTCTGCCCAACCATTTATAATAATACAACGGACCAACATAACAAAATATTACGAGTTCGATACTATAACTTTTACATCCTTTTTGAAATTTGATAATTTGCTTATTTTATCAAATGCAAACCAAACCATCCATCCATCCAAAACATTAGGACATGATATTCAATCAGTTCGAATAATTTCAGCCCAATTATTTGAATGCAGATTCGCCTCTATTTTAGAGAGGTCCCGTAACCACGAGACTACTGAAGCAGGAACCAAGAAGTTTGCCTTCTGAAGTGAATCTTCAATTAAACCCTCGCAGTTCCATTCGAACGGCACGACTTGCTCCAATCGCCCCGTTGCGTTGGCGAGAAACTACGAATCATTATGAGAAACCATTTTTTTTGTTAAAGTCCACTTTGAAATCGATTCCTTTCCCTATCGAGAGCTAACTTTTTACTTTATGTAGCTATTAATTGGTTTCGATTTTATAATTGGAATTTGTTGTGAAATGTAGTGAGATATTTTAAAAGAAACAGCATGATTTTTGCGGTTAAGCATCGAGTTCCTTCGTACCTAGAAATTTTATTTTTCCTATACCCTTACGCCCAGACCAAAGTAATGTAGGAATAATCTGAAGTAATCTCATCTCTCATATTGATTTTCTTCCTCACCCTACCTCAAAACCGACGTACAAGTAAAAATGTATCCACCTACATTTCAAATAATAATGATTCAAAGATAGATAAATAAGCCCCATTCATCATTGTCCGTTTTTAGGGATTCTTCGGACAAAAGGAAGACTTGCCCCAGTTCTGATTACCATCTGTTGTAATAAGTGTATGAATGGGTTCCGTCCAAATCTTAATTAGCTTCCACCCTGTATCGTTCACGGTTGAAACTTGCAGGAGGGTTATCTCTTGGATTTTAATCCTCGGCAGATTGGTTTTTTTCGTACGATGTTTTAGGTAAAACGTCCCACGTAGACTGTGTGTTATTTTTAGATTCTGATTTAAGAACAAGTGTTTAGAAATTGCGAGTTCTGGACTTCATGTAGAAAGTGATGGATCTAATACAAAGTGACGAAGAAAAATGAATTCGGTTGCTATTTCGTTCAATGTTTCAGCTTTGATAGACACGTACGCTCTCTACTATTCATATTTACATATAAAATGCGACATAAACACATCATATATTGATGAGATATCACTGTTATAACTCCCGGTACATTTACGAGGATAACAGTTTAGCCGTGCAGATGAAAAGTACGAAACGTAGGTATTCAATGTCGGGCTGTGTACTAAGGCGGAAGTCCCAAAAAACTGGGAAATATCATACGTAAACCTTTAAAAAATAAAACGATTAAGCTTAGAAAAGTTAGCATCCAAGCAGATGGCCGGTACAAGTTCTACTGCAATAATTGATCAGCAAATCGAAGCAAACAGGCACCTGGCCGACACTCAAGATTGCCTTCAATAATGCAACGTTCCTAGCACGAAACGTATTACCCAACCATGTTACGTAGCTTGACAACCCAAGTAGAACCAGTATGGCGGCGCGACAATCCCATTTGGTCGGAAAATACGGCATTTATAATAAGCGTGCTGGCGTATGGACGAAGCAAACAAGGCTTGACTGCACACGCCATTAAGATATTCAAAGCCGATATGGAACGACCATTGGCTTGTCATGTACTTTTTAATTATATTTCACGTTTTATTGCACTAGTGGTGTCCGTTTTATTTATGTGTAACGTCGGATCTGCGGGGGCTGTAAAAATTATAATATTTATTACTTCGTTCGTTTAGTTATACTGCTCCTTAAAAACGCCGGACTATTTTCTTGATTATCTTTTGTGTTTATCTATTCATACACTTTAGTAGTCTGTCAAAGTAATTTCTAGATGGTAGAAATATTTGAAATTACTTTATCTAATACGTATCAGACGTACCGTATCAAGAATCGTTCAGTTTTGAATTAAAACTAATTTATTCTCATTAAAAGTCAAGTTTTTTCGTTAAAATAATTCCATTTTCCATTTATTTCTGTGGCTCTGGGAAGACTGTAGTCATCAATCGTTCTTTCCCTCAATTCTGCCAAACAATTAGGGTTACAAACCAGTTTTTAAGTCATCGCCGTCAATCATGACGGTTACATCATCCCTCCACTTGCGGGGATGAACGTACACCTGTACCGAATTAATTACCCCGCCGAGTCCAGCTAATTATAAATGGGAGTGATACATTATATGCTTAACAAATTCGGTAATTTCGACTCTGCGGACCGTTTAGTTTGGAGTTAAGTTGACAACTGTTCAAGTACAATTTGAATTCGGAAAATGCCGTATAAGTAAAAAGAAAAAGAATGACGTTTGATTCTCAATTTGAAACAGTTATGGTTTAAAGAAATACCGCTATTTATTTGACACAGATTACAAGAAAAGAAGTTAAAGTAGAAATAAGGTTATGGTATTAAAATAAGGCAATACAAAGTATAAAGCGGTTTGCGGTCTAAAGACTTGACTACACAGATGCGGCTGTAGATGACTTAGTGGCTTTTCTTTTCCAAATCAGTGATGCCAGTTTGCCGATTTACGAAGACAAAAATAAAAGCAGCTTTTGAAGAAAGAGATGAAATTATATCTGATAACAGAAACATGATATCTCTTCTATTGACAAAGCTCAGATTTCAAATAGATCGTTTATTAGATAGCGTTTCAGACAATTTCGGAGAAATCTGTCTTCAAAGACCAGAATTTCTTCTTTTTTTCTGGGAAGTCGAATGCCTGTCAGAATTTACTTGTTAACATATTTATTGGAAAAAGTTATCAACAAGTAGATTTGCCCGATATCAAACGATCCTTCTTTTTATGTCAGTGTTATTGGAGTTGTGTTGAATTAATTGTAGCTTAAATATCAAAAAGGGGCTTAACCGAACTGTTATGTAACAGTTATCTTCTAATTTTTGAGTTGTATTTTGGAAGATTTTTCGTGGTAGTAATAAGTCTTCTATGTAGCTAACAATGTAGATATAGGGTTAAAATATTATATGTAGGTAACTGAGTGCTTCTAGGAATTTGATACGAGCTATGGAAGGGTAGAAAATGAAGCC
Source organism: Dasypolia templi (assembly GCA_963555695.1). Classification (NCBI taxonomy): domain Eukaryota; kingdom Metazoa; phylum Arthropoda; class Insecta; order Lepidoptera; family Noctuidae; genus Dasypolia; species Dasypolia templi. The sequence continues at coordinate 21,746,421 of OY743151.1, read as the reverse complement.
ATTTTATTGTATGTTATTACGTAACGACGAGAAATGTGAGCGATATTATTAAGGTTTAACAGTTTATGCAGAAACAGTACCTACTTTATTTTAGGGTTCGTAGGGGTTTTAGAATTAACATCCTCTGTTTCTCTGTCTGTATGTTTTTAATTGATGATTAAAGTACTGTAGGTACCTATTTGTGACCCACTACTATTGAAGAAGTAATCCTTTAAATAAGTAGTATACATAACATCACGCCTGTAATCCCAGAAGAGTTAGGCTGAGGTGTACCTATACTATCCAGATTTTGCCAGTTATGTTTAAGTCCCATGTAATAGAGGGCGAGCCTATTGCCATCAACCGGGCACAAATCCAGACTCCGGGCTGCTACTGAGAAATTCTAGATAGAAAAACCCAATATCACGTTGCCCGACCTGCGAATCGTTCATTTAATTACATCAAATAATCTTAACATTCGTTAATTTTAAGCCACGGCTATAAATGAATGTCTGCAAATGACCAGGGGCTTAAGATTACTAATCTATATTTGTTGCAAAGGTCTCGCCACACTAGTTTTTGACAGACTGGCCATACATCTGTCAAAACCTCACAACATCGACACCATTGCAACGTTTGTAAATAACTTAAGCTCCTGCTGTTACATGTGCAGTACTACGATTCACAGACTACTACTACCAAACAGTGTTGAAAACAAAATAAGAATATACATATATTTAACATGAATGTTGTGGGCGCTAAAGCCAGGGTGCCCCAGGGAAGATGTAGATGCTTTTTTTGACTTAAATGCGTCGTAAACCTATTAATTATGTACCAGCTTTAACAGTTAATTTAATAATACTAGGCGGTAGGCGTAGGTGCTGACCTTGAGGAAATGCTGATGAAGACGTCACGCTGAAGTTGTTGCACGAAGGCTGCACTAACATTTATGTTCTGGGTCACCAGTATAGAGGTATGAGGAACAGGGTGTAAAGTTAACTCATCCACTAATGAAAATGGAGGATCCTGGGGATCGACGGGTGTTGTGCCTAATGGGCAACTGTCGTATTCATTTCGGGAAGTTGTATATATGCTAGTTGGGCGGTAAACTCTGCTTGCGCGATGCAGCAATTTGCGTGACGTCAGTGTGATGTGTAGTTTGCATTTGGAAATGTAGATGCCGCCACAAGGCTTAACTGAAGCTTGACATATAATATGTATATCTGTGAAAAAGACTATCTTCCATACTAACTTTAATCCTCCTCTAATTAACCCTTTAGAATTTAAGATTTTTTATAACTAGGTTTAGTAGCTAGGTATCTTTATATGCCCTTATTACTTCGAAGTGACAATAGAAAGTTTAATATGGAAAAAAATTGCCGCGAAAGTTATGGTTGACTGAGGGCGGTTACGGAGACAAAGTAACATTCGATTAGCGATGACGCCAGTAGAAAAGTAAAAAAATATAGTAATGGGGATGGCACAAGCTATCGAAATGTCACGTGATCATAGATCAACGAATATAGATGAGCTAAACAATGCTCACATCATTCGATTCTATGAAGCGAATCGTGTTCAATCAAGAAGCACTTTTTGGCAAGCGTTATAGCTAGTTTTCTACAGGTTTTTTTTATGAAATGTATTTCGTTATGGTATTTAAGTACGATGTGTTTTGAATACTTAGGGCGTTATACTCGTATGTTCCTTCAAAAAATCTGTCTGTAGATTTGGATCAAACCAAAATTTGACTTCGCTGCGTTGAATAATTTTTCCTCTTAAATGTAAGAGATAATAACAAAAATACGATGACTTGTCGAAACTATTGTTACATATCGTAGCGGTACTGCCCAAATTAGCCGAGAAAAACGGTACGGCCGGCATGGCACCGGTCCGGTGCCGGCCCGGCGCCGTGTCGGTGACGTGCCGGCGAGTGGTAAAACGCACATTTTGGAGGAAAAGCTTATTAAATATTTTATTGATAGAGACTAATTTATGAATTGTACATAACATTTTTGAAGCACTTATCGATTTTATTAATAACCCAAGTATTTAATTTATTAAAACTTTATGCACAAGTAAAAAAATATACTGTACAAAGGCGGACCTAATGCCTAAGGCATTTTCAACCAGTCAACCATAGATGCAGAGACAAAAGATAACAGGTGCAACAAAAGGGATAGATAACTCACTCACTCTCACACACTATCACTCTGGTTTACCACTTTCAAAACTTTGAATTTTCATGCGACAGCGCGCAATTTGACGTTTGCTGACGAAAGACCAAAAACAAAATGTAATTTTTATCGAACAAACCGTAGTGTACTTTGTCTGCCAATCTAACTTCGTTATCGTTGAAATGATAGCAATTGTAGAAATAGAATCGCTCCGGTCCAATGTTACTTTGTCTAGGCCCTCTGGAAAGTTAGCATAAGCATATTCAGCCTATAATGTTTGTATGTAACACAGGCCTCCTCTCGGTGGATTTGGGCCGTAAGCCACCACGCGGGCCCAGTTCGGGTTGGTAGATGTCACATGTCTTCTAGTTTTTCGTTTCTAGGGCATGCCGGTGGCCCTCACGATGTTTTCAATTACCGATTTTGAGTAAATTGTTTTTTTTTTCTTTGTAAATTTACCTACCCGAAAATCCCCAGAAGTTAAATAAAGAACAGATGTCTATAAACTGATAGATGAAAATACAAGCACACTTCCATAGGCCAAAATAAAAACAAAACATGCTATTTAATGTGCGTTTTGTTTGTGCAGAATCAAAAAAAATCTTTCTTCTTTTCATTCTATATCCCTATAATAAAACGTTTAGTTACCTATTTTACTTCCTTTGATTACTCTTGAAAATAAACTCCTATCTCCAAAATCAACCATTAAATTCTCTATATGAAAATGCCTAACTTAAATTTTCACTTTCTCAAAGCGTTTTCGACAGCTTACTACCATCAGTATTCTCTGTTAATTGAATATACACCCTAATAATAATGAGAGACAATGAAATCGAAACGAGGCTTTTAATATTCAGTCGGATTTTCCGAGAAAAAAAGTCCCGGTTTGCTGGCGTACCCTATTTGTCTTTTTACCCCATACCTGTTTCTGTAATGCTGCTTTCGGAAAAGCTGTGATCGTAAAACACTCGGAAAATATCTAAAAGGAACCCTTTTTGTAAATCATTAATCTATACAATATTATTTTAAATCGAACGCTTGGGAAATTGGGTTAGAGGTGGATCGATAGTTTCTTGTGGGAAGTTAATTGACTGTCTTTTTGTTTATGGTCTGTTTTAAAATGTCGGGTATTGTAGTAATTCAGTTTTAACAGAATGCTAAAACCGTCAACGCTCTATAGAAAAATAAAAAATTAACTTTGAAAAAAGACGTTTGTGCTACGGAAGAATTATTTCAAGCTGGTCTAATTTAAAATATAAAACTTAAAATTGGAACCTTTTTAATTAAAAGAAGAGAAACCGCGGCGTTTGATTTAGATTTAACCTCCAATGACTATTAATTAGTTTTAAATTACTATTTGAAATAATTTATAAATTTAGAGAACTTGATAACTTGGTATCAAAGTGGTAGCAATACCACTGTTCTACCAAGTTAATAAGTAAGTTATCAAGTACTACCATGTATTGTAAATGGATCAGCATATAATTAATTTAAGACATAATAATACATTCTTGCTTTCACTTCCAGACGTCGAAAATATTAATGAATCAATGGCTTACTAACTGAAATTAACCAACAAGGTAGCTAAAATATAATCATAATTGTTATGAAATTCTCTACATGCGCCTGCCAAGATTTAGATTACTTTTGAGGCATCTTTAAGGAATTGTTTTTTTAACGTAGTTTGATGAAAATTACGGGCGCATTTTCCAAACTTTCCTGCTTCTCATAAAACACTGCTATTGTATTAAATGGTATGGCAATTTTTTTAGGGTGGCAAATACGTTTTACCTAGTAACTAGGTTATGGAGGTCTGATAGGTTTTCAGCTGAATCCGGTTAGACTGGAAATCGACCCTGCAAATATTAATGTCTATAGCCGGTTTTGGGCTTTTTCTTTTTTGCAACCCAATCTACTATCTACCGGATGCATATGTTGGGGTCAAAGTCAAAGACAAGTTTGACTTTGACCCCAACATATGCATCCGGTTAGACTAGAAATTGACCGTGCAAATATTAATGTCTATAGCCGGTGGTGTGCAAAATCTTTTTTTATTTTGCAACCCAATCAAGTATGTTGGGGTCAAAGTCAAAGTCAAATTTTACTTTGACTTTGACCCCAACACACTTGGGAAAAGGCTTGGCAGATTTATTGTTTTTTTTTTTAAATATTGCCTATTAGATAAATGTGTATCGTTGTAAATGGTTTTTGAATTAACTTACTATTATTATATTACTCGTTTTTGCCAGAGCACATGCTACCGGGATACAAAGTATTATATGTGTTAATCTAGGTTTTAAATTCGTTAAATGTATTTGTATATAAAAAAAACTCACCGGTTGCATATGTTGGGGTCAAAGTCAAAGACAAGTTTGACTTTGACCCCAACATATGCATCCGGTTAGACTGGAAATCGACCCTGCAAATATTAATGTCTATAGCCGGTGGTGTGCAAAATCTTTTTTTATTTTGCAACCCAATCAAGTATGTTGGGGTCAAAGTCAAAGTCAAATTTTACTTTGACTTTGACCCCAACACACTTGGGAAAAGGCTTGGCAGATTTATTGATTAGGTTGAAAAAAAAATATTTGGTCACCATCGCCTATTTAATAGACCTTAATATTTGCAATTGCAAAGGTTTCTCAGGTGCGATACCATTCCGGATACAAACCTCGTCATCGCTGCTTATTAGCAAAATATAAATAGTTTTAGGACTTCTCTCCTCACTTCTGGTCACACACTGCCTTCACTAATGGTCTCTAATAGGTTCTACTAAAATCGTCATCATCATCTGTGGCAACTTTGTTCAAGCCACTGCTGAGTATAAACCTGCGCTCTTCTGTGCTATGCTTCTCTGGTGGGTACAAGTCTCAACCAGGTGATACCCGCGATTTTCGGATTGTCATCCAACCTCTGGCTTAAATCACATTCACATATTATATCGTCACACATTGACATAACTCTACATACAATGGAACTGATCACTTAAGTAAATCTCTTCCCTACTTCCCTTGTACTCTCAACTTGTCAACGAGAGATATTTCATTTCGGACACATTAAGCGCCCTTCTTTATTTTCCCAGCCTTGTATAACAATCTGAGATTTAGCCTTTTTTTCCCCACAAAAGAAAATCTTTGTTCGTCAACTGTAAGACATTTTGAAAGCGTTTCTGTTCTTTTTTTGAGTGCAAGTGACTTTACTTCTTATGGTTTAGAGAGTACCTGCTTTTGAGGATTTATTAGTTAGACGGCGTTTTGTGTACTGTAGAGATTTTGTCTGGTTGGTTTTGTCAATCGACCTCCACGGATGTTTCATAATATATTGGAATGTTTTACAGATAAACACTATTTCGTATAAGACTGTTAGAGAAAAGTACGGCAGTACGTACCTAGTAGATATCACAGAATGCGCAAACATGAAAATTAAAAAGATTATTATCCCGTCTGCGAAATTAGTAATATCCTAATTCGAATCCTAACTAATATTATAAATGCGAAAGTGTGTTTGTTTGTTTGTAACCTTTTTACGCCTAAACCACTGAACCGATCATCATGAAATTTTGCATATACATTGTCAGGGATACAGAAAAAGAAATAGGGTACTTTTTATCTAGAAAAAAAGTGTTTTCCCGAGGAAAATAACAATAACTTTCGACGGTCACATAGATGGCGCTACTTATCTTTGGAATCATCATTGAATAAAACTATTAGAAACTTTAGTAGTATGCTTAGAGTTTTTTTAATATACAAATACATTTAATGAATTTAAAACCTAGATTAACACATATGATACTTTGTATCCCGGTAGCATGTGCTCTGGCAAAAACGAGTAATATAATAATAGTAAGTTAATTCAAAAACCATTTACAACGATACACATTTATCTAATAGGCAATATTTTGTTAATATACATCTGTAACCGAACAAGGCGAAAACCTGTATTTCGGCTTTAAGCGCCTAAAACCCTCAAATAAGAAACACTTCAAAATAGCCATCAAGTAGAGATGTTAAACGTTGTAGATAAAAAAAAAAGTGATGATGAATATCATAATAATTCGCTTACAATAAAATAATATAAGTGATCATTAAAAGCAAAATTGTTTCAGTATTCGCCAAAAATAAAAAATCTAATTTAAAACAAAAATAAAATAAGATCTAGATAGTGTGTGTGTGTCTTCTCTGTGAGATGAATGAATTGATTGATTATGTCTGTGCGTGAATGTGCGAGGGTGTGTTTGTAGTAAGTAGTCAATCTGGTATATGTAGTATCAATTTCGTCTCTTCGTAAGTTCGTTTTAGTAGGTATTTTGTTACCTTTATTTGAAGAACAAAAGGCTCGTTACTCGTGAAGGATCTTTTAATGCACATATTATGCAAATAACTGTATAACAGCCTTTTTCGGTTCTAATAAACTAGCATTAGCAACAAACACTAGACTGCTAGTGTCAGTTTTTCAACAGACGCTAACAACATACCTCTGATTGCCTCGTTGGTCTAGTGGTCGAAAGAGCTACTGCTGAGCATGAGGTCCTGGGTACGATTCCCAGGTCGGGCAAAGTGTTCTTGGGTTTTTCTATCTAGAATTCCTCAGTAGCAGCCCGGAGTCTGGATTTGTGCCGAGCTGATGGCAATAGGCTCGCCCCCTATAACATGGGACTTAAGCAAAACTGGCGAAATGTTGGTTTACTATAGGTACACCTCTGCCTAACCCTTCTGGGATTACAGGCGTCATGTTATTATGATGATGATAACAAAATAAGCCGATCTGGAAATGAAACTCGACTCTTAAACGTGGTTGTGACCAATAGTCAAGATACTGCAATATCTCTAATATATGATGTTACTTGAACTCACCATCAAGTTGCCGTAACTTAGACAGTCTCCACTTTAGATAACTTCAATTTAGAGTTAATCTAAAGAAAGTGCAACAACATAGCCGGCCTCTGCTCATTTATAGAACGACCGGTCGCAGTCGCAGACCTCTACAAATAAGCAGTATTGGAGATAGATGAACTGATTGTGGGACTTTCGTGAGAGTAAAGTTATCTTGGAAAATATTGTGTGCTGTAAGAAAAGGTAGGATCGACATAAACAAACGAAAGATGGGGACGTGCATTGTTGCAATTAGGTAGCAAATTAAATCAAATTGATGGTTACTAAGTACTGACGAAAATTCCTGAGTTTGAACTATGATTAATTTTGTGTCAATGATGATTCGAAGCGTAGCATGCTAACTATAATTAAAAATATTTTGCAATAACAGGCACAACAGAAAAAAAAACTCATCATCCTTATCTCACTAAAAAACACATTCCAAATTTGAACATTCAAAATCGAGCTCTTTGTGGACGCGAAGCAACAAAGCAGTTAATTGATACAGCGGCGTAGCGTCGCGGACCGTCGCGGTATTGTGACCGCCGCCGCCCCGGCAGTGCTACGACGCTCGTCGCGTAGACCGCTCGCGCGTAGTCATCGCTACGCCGTAGCCGCGAGCGTAGTGACACAGTGTGGTGAAAACGTGTAAATAAATGTAATCTTAATTTTTTTTAATGTGTTGTGTATGTGTTTTCGAATTGGAATGCGCACAGTGGTAGATTTTTTTCTCAGTGGGATCAGTTTTTGGATCGAAGGGATTTTTTGTGTAACAGTATGTCGAATTGAGTTATATTTAGTTCGAGTAGTTAACACTTGCCTTAGATCGAGTCTTCTTCAAATTTTTCTAAGCCAGAATATAATATCAGCCCCCGTCAAAAAAAAAAAAAACATGAAATCTTTTTACTACTCAATATTACATTAAAACTCATCTTTCGCTCGATAAATTACAATGAAGTCTAATTCGTAACTGTCAGTTATGATTCGCAATCAATTACTTCGATTTGAAGCAAAAAAAAAAGATTGGATGTAGCTTGGCACCTGTCAATGTGAGATCTGAAATTGACAGATCTAGGCTTTTCTCTCTCGTATTTGTTAAATAAAAGAATTATTGAATGAAGTTCGCATTGAGATTCTTTTTCAAGAAGACTTTGAATTTATTCAGATTTCCACGAAAATGAATGAGTTTGGCACTCAGTAATATTTTTGATATAAATTGAGGTTTTTTTTTTTTTTTTACTTGTATTGTTATTTTCAAGGTGAGTCTGTATTTTCGTGTAATATAACTATGTCTCCCCATAAGTCATTTTAATTGTTTGTGAAAACCAAATATTCAATTACTTTTTTTCTTTATTTCAAGATAAAAGTACAAATATCGGGTTTAGGGTAATATTATTTATAAATACTCTGTGGTCTGTGGAGAGGTCATAGGACCACGTTTGAACAGACTGACGAATTTCTGGTCGTCTTAACTCCCACGCACAGACACACTTCTTGTAGTGCGGTGTGTTTTGTAGTGCGTCTCGGTGGTCACTGGCCTCCCGGTGCGAGGGCTTGAACTACTAGATTTAATATATATTTTAAAATTAATAACGGAATTATAAAATGTGTTTTCACATTGCCGGCAAAACAATAAGCCTTACCTTAACCTTGACTAACTTTTTTATGGTTTCATCATGGCATCTCGTAAAGGCATACGTTTGAAAAAGCGATTTCGTGTCATCTTTATGTTTTTATTTTTATCGAGCCAATTATTATAATTCACGTTCCTGCAACATTTAGTATCGTTTGGCAGGAGGGGGGGGGGGGGTGCTCTTTCCCCCCTGGGGTACCACTCCCATTAAAAGGTAACGCACCGTTTTTGAGAAAAAACTAATTATTGTAACCTAACCTCAAAACTCTTTAATGTCGCTTCTGCAACGTCTCCGGCGCTTCTGCAACCCCTTCGCCCTTACGTTACAAAGGATAGGCACCCATAGGTTACACCAGGCGGGGGTTGCCCTCCCTACTCGCCTCCGGATTTGTATAAACACTCTAGGGGTAGGAGCCAAAAGACTACGTGGAGTCGGGGTGCCCCGATTCGGTTTTGGAACAGTGTCGACCTATTTTAACCATGAAGTAGGGGTACACTAACTTCCTTCTAAGCAGAATTTCTAAGTTATTATAAAACCACAAAATATTCATAAATTTTTCATTTATTAAATCCATTATTAATAACAGTTATCAATTCTTCAAAAGGATCCCTTTTATTAATTTCAACACTAATAGCGCTTTTTTTTTTCGTTCCGTTTCATAGATTTTACACGACATTTTACACCACAGACAATACACTAGTACAGATTTGATTGTCAATCGCCGATTTTAACGTTTCGTTACGCTGTTTATCTTATACATATATAATATCTATTTGAGGTTAGAAACATTTATAATTAATTTCTCGGAAAATATGCATTATCTTGTAATATGAGTGGCAGCGTAATAATCAGGGAACCCACCCCTACCATCTTTACCCCCAAACTCCTGCCAAACGATACTAGATCCAACCCCGTTAACGTTTTAAGCGTAGTGGTGATGGTGGTTCACTTCCCATTATAAGAAAAGTGAAATGGAATTAATGGAATTTTCAAATTGTGCTCAAAACTACCGATATTAACTGAATATCTATTTAATTAAATTTATCCAGGTCCAGTCTGTTGAGGTGTATTGCATAACTGCATGGGGTGACGCAGCGAAATCTCGAAACAGCGATACTTAATCTCTACTGACAAGCTTTACGAATGATGTATTCTGCTGTCAGTGAGAAAACTGTATATCCTTCTTTGTATCCTCAAAACGCACAATAAGATAACATAAGATACCATATGATGCTAAAATACTAAGGAAATATACACTGCATAGTGAACGTTCCCATAATTAAAACAGAATTTGCCAGTAGACAATATAAAACGCTCAGCTTTTTATACAATAAAATAAATAAAATAATGTAAAATAAAAATTGAAAAAAAAAGTACGATTAAAAAGTTAATACGAGGGTGACACTGAAAGTTCTTAGAAAATCAAAAACTGAACAAACTAGCAAGGTATTCGTTTTGTTATAATCTTTTCAAAATAGTGTCCACTTACATCAATGCATCGCTGCATCCGATGGAACCACTGAGAAAAGCACTTTACCCACTCGTCCTTAGGAGTCGTTTTCCTCGAAGTTTTTCTTTTACTTTCGGAAATAAATATAAATGGCAAGGTGCGAGGTCGGGGCTATAGGGCGGACCCAGTAATTCCACGTCTGACGTCACCAAGTAGTCGAGTGTTTGCTTGGCGGTGTGCGACGAGGCGTTGTCGTGGTGAAGGAGGATCCTACTACGAGGTCGTTTCTCCCGAACTTTTTCCAAGACAAGTGGCAAACAATTGTTAGTGTACCACTCCGCACTGTTTTTCGATCCTCTAAAACAATTGTTGCGTAATGACCTGTCCTTCCGAAGAACGACGCCACCATAATTTTTCCCACGCTTCTGCCTCTCTTCGCTTTAGTTGGCAACTCCTCGGAAGGCAACAACCAGACAGCAGACTGTCTCTTAGTTTCAGGATCCTAACAATAAATCCAGCTTTCGTCACCCGTTAGTATTATACAGCATTTGAGTCACCTCCGTTAAATCTTTTAACCAATCAACACGACGAAGTTTTTGGGCCTCTGTCAAATTATGAGGTATCTACCGAGCACAAATCTTCCTGACCGCTAAATGTTCATGGAGGATTTTGTGCACTTGACTCATACCGTCAATATTGTCCGAATCTGCTGATATGTCACTCTTTTGTCAGTCTCTATCATACGCCGCACAACACTGATGTTATCTTTAGTCTTCGCCGTAGAAGGCCGTACTTCACGCAGATCATCAGTGAGATTAGTGTGACCAAGTTTAAACTCATTAAACCAGTTGTAAACAGTGGCACGAGATGGGGCTTCAACGTAAAAGGCCAATCGAAGTCTATCATAACTTTCTTGTTGACCTAAATGACATCGAAATTAATAAAAAATCATTATACGTTAAATTCATGCTGACGTGACACATACAATATTTCGAATTTGCCGCCAAATCGTATACCAATGACAAATGAATACAATACATACACAATAATATTGGCAAAGATTTCCATTTTCAAAATTTGAACTTATTTTTTAAAATATCGTTTACAAGTGGCCAGTTCTGGCAGTTCTAAAAACTTTCAGTGTCGCCCTCGTAATATGGCTTCATAGTTTGAATTTTTGTGATGCAGAGTAACTTTTGCAACGTGTGACTGAACAATAAATGTTATTAGAGTTATGTTATTAGCTTATTTAGTCACTCATGTACACTAAGAGTGAGTTGCACCAAGTAACTTTAACGGTAACCAATGCCATGTCAGCCGTCAAATCTCCGGGTAGGTAAGCGTTATTACGCTTACCTACCCGGGTTGCACAATATTAGCAATGGTTAAAATGACGTCACAAATAACGATAACATTAACCGCTCAACTTTGGGCGGTTAAGGGCTATAGTTACGGTTAGTGTCACTGTATGGTCATCTGCTTTGCAGTTGTAACCTCTAAAAATTTTGTGTTATTTAATAAAGTACGGAAACGAATTAGGGACCTATGTCTTTACTCCGCTTCGATAAATTATATTGATCGATGTTACTCCGCCATTTATTGTGGGAATCGAGCGCTTTAAGTACTCAGTTTGTATTGAAGTTGTGGAGTAAATTGCTAGTGGGTATTCCTCTTGAATTCTCAATATTTTGCCTGCCTAAATTTTGTTTAATTATAAGTATTTACAGCAGAATAATGTTTAATTTAAATACCACGCGTATTTATAACCCGCTGAACAAACAATTTGAACTGATACTCTGTGAATTCCGTTGGCTTTGAAGTTTGAAAGCTTGATGACAAGTGACATCTGAGTTTCTGACAACCGTAGATGACAACAAATTTGAAATGTTACCATTGCTGAAAAAATTACACACGTGGTTTTTGAGGAAATCAGACGTCTTGTCACTTGTCACCCTTTTAACTTTAACTTTTACATTTAACATGACACAGCAGGCGGTTAGATTCGATGGTCAGTGTAAATGTTACTGTTAAAATTAACTTTGACGGAAACTATAACGTAGCTCTTGGACACACACACAAACACCCACGCACACTCGTAATAATTGATCGTATTTTTTTTCCTTTCTTTGTTTCTTTGAATACCTTTTTGTACTCGTTCGTTGTGTAAGGAAAAAGCGGATCCTTCAACTACATGCATTTTCTATGCCTAAATGAATACTCCTCGACATGCAATGTAAGACATCCCACCTGCGCCCTTCTACCATCGGACATCTAGACGTACTGCTAATTACCATCCATACTTAGTTGCCATTCCACCAATTCGCTCTAAGCGGTTCCAAACATCCTTCATAATGCGCACGGCAAAAGAGTGGAACTCACTAAGCCTGCGTCTGTGTTCCCGAACGGATTCAACCCGAATCTCTTCAAAGTTAGAGTGAACAGGCTTCTTCTGGGTAAGCTCACTCCATCGTAGACTTTGTCTCTGTCACTTCTGACCTAGACTAGAGTCAAGAGCAAACCCATCACAAAAAAAAAATGATACATGAAAGAAACTTTTTTTTACCAGCCAAATATGACAAAAAAAAACATTCATGAATTTAATTTCGCCGTAATCAAAATATCATAAATATTAAAGCAACCGAACCAATAAAAAACTTGATATCAATTATTCGTTAAATGAGATCGTTATTATTTTTAAGTGGAATCGTGTCATTTTATATCATTTCCACAATTAAAATCTGCAAAACAATTATAATTTGACTAATGATATCAAATTTTTAACTGTAGACCTTTTACGTCTGTTAAGTCTACAGCAATTAAATAAGGGCCGAAAACATTCGAAAATGTAATAATTAAAAAAAAACACTTCATTAGATCTTACGCCTGCACTCATACACGTTGAGGGACCATTATCTCAATGTTTCTTAAAGATGGCCAGTGTCTTGGCCGGTAGGGAAAATGGAAAATAGCTTTATCTATAAATTTTTCATCATTTGACTTACTTATTAAGTCAGTGTGCCAAGATTAAGTCACTACTCTTTAAGTTAGTGGCCGATAATGGTATATTAACTTTCATTGACTTATGAGGGGGTGGATGTTAAAGAGTAATTTTAGAGAGTTCTATTTTCACATAGATCGAAGTCTGGACGTATGTAGGAAGTACCCAATACCTTTGTTGGAACTGTGCCCGATATAAGGTAACAATCTCGCTTCTAGTTCATTGAATCCTAGCATCGTATGATACTATTTACCAATGTGTGTAGTACAAATGTATCGACTGTTATTCTGTATATTTAGTATTAAAACTGACCTTTCTAGATATTACGTCATTGTTTTTTTTTTCAGTAGGTACGAACTTAGAACGTTCTATGCTATGTTGTAGCCTCTACGCATGTTTACGCAGATAAGTTAATATTACAAAAATACTTAGTCTCTCTCTGCACCTCTCTTGGTCTCACCCTAAGTGCCGATATCACCAATGTTACTGAACGTGATCAGCGCATCTAAAACGCGTTCAAGAGCTGTCAGTGTCAATATTCCATATACAATAATGACACTGGCAGCTGTTAAACGTACCTAGTTCATGTGCTGATCGCGTTTAGTTACATTGGTGAAAACGGCACTAAGTAGTGCAGATTATATTTAACTATTTAATCATCGGTAACATTTACGCAATCCAAATTGTCTATGTCTCTGGCCACATCAAGCAATGGACAAATTGACAAATTTTTAATTGGTTGGATACGAGGCTTTTGGCTACTTTGTGCGTGTATTTTATGTATTTTTTGTTTTCTAATGTGTTTTTTTTTGTGCAGAATTTATTTCTATCTTTATTTATCCATGTTGCCTTTCTGTCTATTCAGTCTACTTCGTAATAGTTACAATTCCAGCTTATCATTGTCCCACTGCAGGGTAAATGCATTTTCTCATATAAAAGGCATTGCTCACCACGGTTGCTCAAGACGTGTTGGCGATTTCAGACTTATATCAATATTCATAAGTTCAGGTTTCATACTAGATTTACCTTCATAGAGGATAATTTTTGTAGACGGAAAAGTATTCAGTCCGGGCTCCTGACATATTTGAACCCAATTACTCTCACAATTGGCATATAATACGTAATAAAATCACCCCTAACTGCTTACTCGAAAGAATATCGTGGAAATACATAAGGTATTTCCTTAAATCTTTCCTCAAACCATTCTACCAATAAAGACGTGCGATTTTTCGAAAGAAAATGAGCGAATGCAAGACGGTCGATACGCTACCGGCACGCGATGCTCTAGTAACTGTAAATCCTAAGAAACACTGAACTATGATGTTTTTACATTGATTTATTTTTATTTTACAACGAAACTGAAAATGGTGAGGTAGTGTGTGCACGGTGTCAGTTGGGCGCCAGTTTTGTGGTTTAAAGTGAGGTTATGTTTGAATGTTAACAGAAAATGTTTTTTTAAATGAAAATGTCGTTATCAATTTGAAGTTCGATGGGAACTTCTTGCTTATTATAGCCGTTAGTATAAGAACCGTGTTCAGAAGTAGGTGTTTTCTGGCTGTTATGAAGTGTAAAAAATTAAACAGAATGTTGTTTGAATAAATACCTTACATTTACGCTAGATTGAAAAGCGAATTCTTCCAAAAGAATTGGTAGAATTTTTTATGATGTTACGATCATAGTATTGTCGAAAACATACTATGATGAAATAGGGCTTTTCTCAAAGAAATTGTTTTTTGAATTTTGCGTAAGTAGGTAAGGTATATATGTGCGTGACTGTACCTGGTTCTGTCATGTTGCCCTGTTTGACTTATTATGAGGATTTCCATGAAAACTTTTATGTTCTCGCCCTTCGTCCTTTTATGGAGAAGATTTTATTAATTTTTTAAATATTTGCTGTACTTTGCTGTTTCAGGAAAATCTTTTAGTAGTTTCATTTTATTGGGTAACATTTACTCGTATTTACTTATACATATTTGTACTAAGAGTTTACATAAGTTTTTATCCACCAACTCATATTCCTCGTATGAATTTTGGAACATAACTAAACTAATAACAGTACAAAAAAAAAAAAAATATTTTTAAAAAATAAAGAGAAAATATTTCAGATTTGTTTTTTACGCTTGATTTTTGTGGGAAAAATATGTTAGACACTAGGTCATGACGTGAGAATTGCACTTCTATATTAAAATAAATAAAATTCTAGTTATATATTGCCTAAAGTTGCTGGCAGGAATTGAATATGTATATTATTCGGATTTTAAATATTTATGAAGTTACAGGCACAATAGACTTTTTTTTTGCTAATGGAGGCAGAGCAACGAATTTTTATTTTCCCGTAAATGGGTTCCAGTTTTCTTCCAACTACGCAAAAATTTACTCAAAGAAAAGCCTTTAGTTTGGTCAACCTTAAAATAAAAAGTAAAACTCAACTATTTAATTTAGCCATCAAAATTATTTAGAAAAAGTTTTAAAGTAGCGTGTCGACAAAAGTAAATATTATCTTTAACTTTTTTTTTGCTTATAAATAAAGCGAAGTATAATGTTATTGAAAATATTGACTTCGCACTGCACACAAGCCATCCAAGAACAACGACCTAAGATGGTGTAAAAACACCACTCAAAATCGCTCAACTTCGTTCTAACTCAGGAACACCTGCTTCTTGGACGTATCCTAGACTGGCCTATTGATGATCTTTTAAACTGTCCCACACAAGACATTCGACGTCACCCAAACACGGTGTCTAATAAACTGCCGTAGTTGGAAAGCAACACGCTCGCGTGTGCTTCGTTCCTCAACCGTTGCGTGCTGCGCCCAGTTATCACGCCTGGTGGCCCCCATCCTGATAACTTGAACCATAATTTTTACGATAAAATAACCGGAATTATATTATCATCAGTAGGTATTTGATGTTTGGTCTGATCGTTTAAATGTAAGAATGCGGTAATTTTGATGTAATCATCGAAAAGTAAAAGGGGATTTTTGTTTTGAAAGTATTTTCTTCCTTACCATTCATGGTCGGTAAAACTTTCAGTCTAGTTATGATTTGTGTTAATCTTCAATGCACCTCTTGACCAGGCTGCATAAGACAAAAATAACGTATCCTTTAATATTTCAGTACATTGAATATTTTTTTTATGAACTGAGAAATAAAGTCTCGGAAAAGTGACGGATTAAAACTTACTGCGTCGCAAAAATAAATACAAGGGATCTAACCCAACCTTATCAGTACCTACATATCATAGAACAAAACGACAACCCCTATCACATGTTATCACGCATTATAATTGACGTAAAGCTCTTGTAACAATTACTTACCGTCTCTACTGTAGTGCTGCAGCATTACAACAGCCTATTTGTCGAACTACCCGCCCCGAAGCAGTCCTAAATAAACATTTTGGACATGTTTGCTACTTACGACCTTTTATATGTATAGTGCTAAAAATCTATACAAGTTCGGACTATGATTCCTTTCTTTTGCAATAAAGGAATTTGTTTTAGATGTTTTTTGTCTTACTTCGTCGGATTAAGGTGTTTTATTTTATTTAATAAATTGTATCCTTGACAAGCGATACATTGTGTAGTGAAAGAAATATTGTTTACTTGGTTACATAACTTTTGTTTATTTTTATTTATTAAAAAAAATCTTTTATTAAAATCAAAGTTACGCTGCTCATCGTTCGACGTGCTTACAGAGTATTTCATTCACATCTTCAAACATTAATATACGAAAATAAACAGCCTGTATCTATTTCGACCCCACTTCTGATCCAGATATTTGCGCCAAAAACTCTTCATCTTTCATAAAACAAAAAAGGAAAACGATAGGCGGCGTTGTTCTAGCAATATTTTCATTATTAACCATTTTCCTTGATCAATAACTGGTCCCGAAAACGCCCTTTATACATTATCGGCCTTCTTTCGCTCTCCGAATCAATGACATTATCATTTCTCATTTAAAAAATGGAGCTGAAGTGGGAAGTTGAAGGGAAATTACTCAATTCGCCAAGATCTTTTACAGTTCATTAATCCCCCAGATTGGGCCGTTGCCCGTCCAAATTCGAGGCCCTTCGGTATAGGACGGACTAGGCGCGTTATTAAGAACACCGAAAGCTGATGCCTGAAGTTGGCCGAAAATTTAATGCTGGACTTGGTCCTTCTTTGTTTTCATTCGTTGGACTGTAAGCGGTGTATAGGACGTTACACAACATTTTGTATGTGTGGCTTTCCATTTATTTAATACTAGCTCCTGCCTGCGACTTTCCTTGAAATGTCTTGATCCCCCGATCCACCCCGTCGCAATGTAAATGTAAATCATAAAATAGCCTATCGGTACAGGTTTACAGATATATATTTTACGTTGATTAATGTAATTTTTGCAGGTCCTTTGTGAGCCATTACCAACTTTGTATTGCGTTCAGTTTTTGTAAAAATAATATGCGTAAATTGACGAGAGGACATCCTGACTAACTTGGAATGATTTATTGTATCCTCAATGCAGCCCTGTACCATTTAGAAACAGTTTGCTTTCTTTCGTGAACCAATCCAAATGCGATTATTATGAAGCAATAATTTAAACCGCCATTTAATTTCGCGTATGGCTGCGCACAGAATTGGTTGCCAAGATTTTGTGATAAATGTTTTTGATTACCTTTAGATGGTCTAAATTGCATTGATGAAAGGCAGAAGATAAAAATGCAGAAATAAGATTCGAAAAAGATTTTCGTCAAGACCTAAATTGCTACGCACTCTGTACTTACTCACGCCTAATTATTATTGCATGATAACGATTTATCACCGTTTTGAAGTAAAACTTATTTCCGCACCTCTTTCTAAAAAGTGAACGAAACTGACCCGCTCGTGTCGGTGACGCTGAATCGGGTCGGGTATACTCGGGTCCAGTCGGTCGATGACGTTGTAAAGCGTATACTTGGCGCTCAATCGTGTAAATATATCTCAGAGCTAGTTTTTGAAGTAAATTCTTCTTTAGCAGCGTTGAGCGCTTTTTTGTAGGAGCAAAACTTTTGGGATCGCGTCACCGACATGCTGCAATGTGACTTGTTTCGCCAGACTGGCGACGCGCAGCGGCCTGTGTAAGTTTTGGAGTTTTCACTTCTGTCGGCAGTCCTCATGAGTGCCTATTTTTTTTTCTTTTATTAACTGTTAACCTACGACCTGCGAAGCGCTCAACAGTGAACCATCGGTTAATTGGTTTAGTAACAACTTAATAAAGGAAAAACATCTTTTAAATTCGAAATGAAATTAGTCTTTATCACTTTGGTAGCTAATCAATCTACCTAGCCTAACCGGAAAGTAGCTTTACATGCCTTTTTGGTAACCATCGTGCAAATATACGTAGATAAACAAAATCCCCACAGACATCAACTGAATGAAACCAAATTTAAATCTTGTATAAAACGCACACTCTGCAGCCGAGCATATTATAAGTACGGCATTACACCGCTTATAAAAATGCTTGGCTAATCGCTGGTCCTGCTCCGCAAGAACCCATCAACTAATTGATTAGCATTTGAATATACTGTTGGAGCTGCTGAAGATGAAAAAAAACCTATCTTTGCATTGTATAAACTCAATCGTTTAGTATTGTATAATTACTTAAGGCGTATGTGAGTACTATATACATACCTACTATAAAGCTACCATTTACTGGGTACGTCTGTCATTGACTTAATGTGCCCTGGCGGCTGAGAGCATGTCATGCTCACTGTAATGTTTCGCTTATGGTGGCGCGTGTGTTGGATCATGTAGCTCCCTTCAAAATTGTTTAGTTTAATGGTGCAAATCCATGCGTCATGTTCGTGAACGGGCGCCGTCAGCGGGGACTGGTCATCTCCTAGCTGCCACAGCTTACACAAACAATTCAAAAGTGCCTGTAATTGGTTTAATTGAAATAAATGCTTTGAATTTGAGTTTGAAAGCAACACTTCGGCAGACAAACGGCTTTGCTACCAAATATACGTATGGTGTAGATATAAAACAATATGTTTAATATCAAGCTACTCCACATCTGCGCATCCCGAACACAAACCGTTGTGAGATGATATAACCCGGTATATTTCAGTATATGACGTGGTTTATACAGCGAGTACCTACTCCCGAAGAGCGTCTAAAAATTGTCTCGTTAGTAAGATCCGTTATTCAGATGTCGGCCCACATTGAAACGTATCGTAAAAATGGAATGTGACTTTGAAGTATTGGAATAGAAAGCCGCCATCTTGTTTTCTGGTAATGTTTAAGAAAGAGGTTTATTATCGTGCTTCATTGTTAGGATTGGATATGTTTTTTTACTTCTAGAAGCCTCTCTTGGATTTTTTTAAATATTCGAAGTTAAAAGTTACTCTCCATACGAAACTACTTTTTGGGACATTTAAATCAATTCTATGTTCTTGTAAATTTTATTTTTTTGGTAATAAATTATTTGAATTAAAATTTCGATCCTAACCCCATAAAACTTCTGAAGAAAATACTAATCTTGAATTATTATGTGAAATTCAATATGCGTAATGTTAGTAGATGAGTGCGCCCTCTGGGGCACATCTGAGTGCTGTTTCAAAAGAAAAAACATCCCCCAGGATTGTTTTAGTTTGCCCAATAAAATTCACTTCAGTAGGTATCCACTGTAAAAACATTTTTTTAATTACTTAAATTGTGTAATGGGTACAAAGTATATTAGAAATACAACTTTAACAATATTTGATGATTTCGATATAAATTTTATTTAATCAATTTAAAGATAACAAAAACATAGTAGATCTACGTAAACTTTGTGGTAAACATTTGAACAAAATTTGTTTTCTAAAATTTAAGTTAGAACATGTAATTCTATTTTTGCACCAATCAATTTAAATTGTGCCTACGTAATAACAACAATGAAAAACATTGTACTACATAGCATAATCAGCCTATAACGTTCCCACTGCTGGGACACAGGCCTCCTCTCTATGAGAGGTAGTGAGCCGTAATCCACTACGCGGGCTCAGTGCGGGTTGGTAGATGTCACATGTCTTCGAATTTTTGGTTCTAGGACATGCCGGTTTCCTCACGATGTTTTCCTTCACCGTTTTGAGAGCAGTGGTGACTAAATTATTTACACAAAGTAAAGCGCCTGCTTGGGTTCGAACTCACGACCTACAACTCGTAAGTCGGGACCGTTACCACTGGACCACCACTGCTCCATTGTACTACATAACTATTTTTAATACTAAATATTATTAAGAGGTTACATTGAAATTGTTAAACTACTGATCCGATGTCAAAAATTATTTGCTGATAGAAAACGATTGCACTATTGCCAAGTATCATGAAATAGTATTTAAATATTGGACTTCTACGCGGACGAATTCGTGGACAAGAAGCTTTTAAAAGAACCTACCAGTTCAAAGTTCAAACGTCAAAGAGAAACGTCGCTCATAAACTTCTCCGAGACGTCCATTTCAAAAATTGGAAACACACAACAGGCATACAGTATAAATCCCGCTGGACTCACGTGGGTCGTAATATAATTTTTTTTTCTCAGAATTAGAAAATGAAGCCTGAGCTCAAATTGAAAACAGTCGACTTTGGCTCGTTATATAGCCGACTCCACCATTTATCTTTATTCGGTCTTTCAGTAGAATTGCTGGCACCGTTGCCCGCAGCTCAAACGGTGGAACTGCTTATTATTTTGAACAGTACAGCTTAACGATTTGCGGAGCGCCGTGCACCTGTCCCGGTGCCTGTGCTAGAACCTGGCATGTCTTTGAGCTTTTTTTTTAAATATATTCAAAGTGAGCCGAATAAGTTTTGGGAGTTATTGTACTCGGGTACTATGGGGGATTTTTCACTGATCATTAAACACAGGTGGTCATAAATGTGAAAGTTTGGGACTGCAGTTTTGCCACCCGTCGTGCTGAATACGTTTTATTAGTTCTGAAGGTATTAACCGGAAAATGCAACTCGAATTTATTTATGGAACTGGTCACGTTTATCGAAAACTAACTTTGCCTGGGTGGAACGTATTACCGGGTTAAAAAGCTCATATGTTTTAACCCAGGTCATGGCCTATTACGTGTGCCAAATTTCATCCAAATCCGTTTAGCTGTTAAGGCGTGAAATGGTAACAGACAAACGGTTACTTTCGCATAATTTCGATTGCAGTAGAAGAAATATCCGAGATAATTCTTAAATAGTAATCTCCACTTATTTTGTAACCGTTCCCTCGCTGCTTCCTCCAATCAGGTCAATATAGGACTTCTTAGAATTCTGAGGATGCCCGCAAAACCCAAGGGAACACACTAACGATACAGAATTCGGGTAATCACAAAGAACTATGTAATGGCCACAAGTCAATATTATATGGGTTCCTTGACCGGAGGTTCAGGTCGATTGGGGCTTCACAATACAGAGCGCCTATAATCTGAAAAAGGGGAGGCAGAGAAGTTACAAAAAAATCTCTTGTCGCACTTTGTACTCTACTTTATTCACGAATGAGAGATAAAAAAATTGTAACATTTTGACACTTTTGTTCCGTAACAATAGTGTGAGTACAAAAAAATTACTCAAAACACTTTGCCCGACTTAAGGATCCCACCTTATGCTCAATTGCTTAGCAGTCATGCTTGAGTTCAGAAGACCAACGATCAGTTAAAATAATTACAAAAAAAAATATGGCAGGTAAAGTCAGGGAAATTTGGGTTTACAAAGTTGATTACCAGCTTAAATTGCCCGTACCTATAGTTAAATCATAACTGTCATTATTTAACAGTTGTTTGAAATGGCTCACGGCAAATTAACGTACTGTGTCGATTTGATAAATAATTAATTCCCTGCCTGTCCCTGGCTGTATATACGTAATGATATTTATTCAGTATGCAATTATCTATTGATCGTATATTATATCATATTGTTGTAGGTACAAAATACGTACTTACCTAAAGCTTCGTCATAACATATAGTATAGCCAGACCGAATAGATAACAGTTGACAAATATGTTTTAATTAACATATCTTAAGCATTTGCCAATTATACGGATATATTGCGAAATGTAGTAGATATGTAAATGCGTGAACTATGTTGATACAGTTAATGGCTAAGCCAGGAAAACGTATGAACTAAATTTAAAGGATAATACATTGTTTTATTTATTTATTTGGGATCACCATAAAGGATAATATCCTTTATTGGTAATTTAAAGGATAAAAATATATAAAAAAAATCGCAAAAAAAAAATATAGAAAAACATTCTTTCAATACTAAGTATTCTTATTACAGCAATGCAAGAAACATACTAACGTATTTAGTTACTTGGTGTACAGTGGTGGTTAAATTAAAACGTTGTTTTTTATTAAACACTATTTTCCTGAAAATAAATATAATAAAAAACAACGTTTTAATTTAACCACCACTGTACACCAAGTAACTAAATACGTTAGTATGTTTCTTGCATTGCTGTAATAAGAATACTTAGTATTGAAAGAATGTTTTTCTATATATTTTTTTTGCGATTTTTTTTATATATTTTTATCCTTTAAATTACCAATAAAGGATATTATCCTTTATGGTGATCCCAAATAAATAAATAAAACAATGTATTATCCTTTAAATTTAGTTCATACGTTTTCCTGGCTTAGCCATTAACTGTATCAACATAGTTCACGCATTTACATATCTACTACATTTCGCAATATATCCGTATAATTGGCAAATGCTTAAGATATGTTAATTAAAACATATTTGTCAACTGTTATCTATTCGGTCTGGCTATACTATATGTTATGACGAAGCTTTAGGTAAGTACGTATTTTGTACCTACAACAATATGATATAATATACGATCAATAGATAATTGCATACTGAATAAATATCATTACGTATATACAGCCAGGGACAGGCAGGGAATTAATTATTTATCAAATCGACACAGTACGTTAATTTGCCGTGAGCCATTTCAAACAACTGTTAAATAATGACAGTTATGATTTAACTATAGGTACGGGCAATTTAAGCTGGTAATCAACTTTGTAAACCCAAATTTCCCTGACTTTACCTGCCATATTTTTTTTTGTAATTATTTTAACTGATCGTTGGTCTTCTGAACTCAAGCATGACTGCTAAGCAATTGAGCATAAGGTGGGATCCTTAAGTCGGGCAAAGTGTTTTGAGTAATTTTTTTGTACTCACACTATTGTTACGGAACAAAAGTGTCAAAATGTTACAATTTTTTTATCTCTCATTCGTGAATAAAGTAGAGTACAAAGTGCGACAAGAGATTTTTTTGTAACTTCTCTGCCTCCCCTTTTTCAGATTATAGGCGCTCTGTATTGTGAAGCCCCAATCGACCTGAACCTCCGGTCAAGGAACCCATATAATATTGACTTGTGGCCATTACATAGTTCTTTGTGATTACCCGAATTCTGTATCGTTAGTGTGTTCCCTTGGGTTTTGCGGGCATCCTCAGAATTCTAAGAAGTCCTATATTGACCTGATTGGAGGAAGCAGCGAGGGAACGGTTACAAAATAAGTGGAGATTACTATTTAAGAATTATCTCGGATATTTCTTCTACTGCAATCGAAATTATGCGAAAGTAACCGTTTGTCTGTTACCATTTCACGCCTTAACAGCTAAACGGATTTGGATGAAATTTGGCACACGTAATAGGCCATGACCTGGGTTAAAACATATGAGCTTTTTAACCCGGTAATACGTTCCACCCAGGCAAAGTTAGTTTTCGATAAACGTGACCAGTTCCATAAATAAATTCGAGTTGCATTTTCCGGTTAATACCTTCAGAACTAATAAAACGTATTCAGCACGACGGGTGGCAAAACTGCAGTCCCAAACTTTCACATTTATGACCACCTGTGTTTAATGATCAGTGAAAAATCCCCCATAGTACCCGAGTACAATAACTCCCAAAACTTATTCGGCTCACTTTGAATATATTTAAAAAAAAAGCTCAAAGACATGCCAGGTTCTAGCACAGGCACCGGGACAGGTGCACGGCGCTCCGCAAATCGTTAAGCTGTACTGTTCAAAATAATAAGCAGTTCCACCGTTTGAGCTGCGGGCAACGGTGCCAGCAATTCTACTGAAAGACCGAATAAAGATAAATGGTGGAGTCGGCTATATAACGAGCCAAAGTCGACTGTTTTCAATTTGAGCTCAGGCTTCATTTTCTAATTCTGAGAAAAAAAAATTATATTACGACCCACGTGAGTCCAGCGGGATTTATACTGTATGCCTGTTGTGTGTTTCCAATTTTTGAAATGGACGTCTCGGAGAAGTTTATGAGCGACGTTTCTCTTTGACGTTTGAACTTTGAACTGGTAGGTTCTTTTAAAAGCTTCTTGTCCACGAATTCGTCCGCGTAGAAGTCCAATATTTAAATACTATTTCATGATACTTGGCAATAGTGCAATCGTTTTCTATCAGCAAAGAATTTTTGACATCGGATCAGTAGTTTAACAATTTCAATGTAACCTCTTAATAATATTTAGTATTAAAAATAGTTATGTAGTACAATGGAGCAGTGGTGGTCCAGTGGTAACGGTCCCGACTTACGAGTTGTAGGTCGTGAGTTCGAACCCAAGCAGGCGCTTTACTTTGTGTAAATAATTTAGTCACCACTGCTCTCAAAACGGTGAAGGAAAACATCGTGAGGAAACCGGCATGTCCTAGAACCAAAAATTCGAAGACATGTGACATCTACCAACCCGCACTGAGCCCGCGTAGTGGATTACGGCTCACTACCTCTCATAGAGAGGAGGCCTGTGTCCCAGCAGTGGGAACGTTATAGGCTGATTATGCTATGTAGTACAATGTTTTTCATTGTTGTTATTACGTAGGCACAATTTAAATTGATTGGTGCAAAAATAGAATTACATGTTCTAACTTAAATTTTAGAAAACAAATTTTGTTCAAATGTTTACCACAAAGTTTACGTAGATCTACTATGTTTTTGTTATCTTTAAATTGATTAAATAAAATTTATATCGAAATCATCAAATATTGTTAAAGTTGTATTTCTAATATACTTTGTACCCATTACACAATTTAAGTAATTAAAAAAATGTTTTTACAGTGGATACCTACTGAAGTGAATTTTATTGGGCAAACTAAAACAATCCTGGGGGATGTTTTTTCTTTTGAAACAGCACTCAGATGTGCCCCAGAGGGCGCACTCATCTACTAACATTACGCATATTGAATTTCACATAATAATTCAAGATTAGTATTTTCTTCAGAAGTTTTATGGGGTTAGGATCGAAATTTTAATTCAAATAATTTATTACCAAAAAAATAAAATTTACAAGAACATAGAATTGATTTAAATGTCCCAAAAAGTAGTTTCGTATGGAGAGTAACTTTTAACTTCGAATATTTAAAAAAATCCAAGAGAGGCTTCTAGAAGTAAAAAAACATATCCAATCCTAACAATGAAGCACGATAATAAACCTCTTTCTTAAACATTACCAGAAAACAAGATGGCGGCTTTCTATTCCAATACTTCAAAGTCACATTCCATTTTTACGATACGTTTCAATGTGGGCCGACATCTGAATAACGGATCTTACTAACGAGACAATTTTTAGACGCTCTTCGGGAGTAGGTACTCGCTGTATAAACCACGTCATATACTGAAATATACCGGGTTATATCATCTCACAACGGTTTGTGTTCGGGATGCGCAGATGTGGAGTAGCTTGATATTAAACATATTGTTTTATATCTACACCATACGTATATTTGGTAGCAAAGCCGTTTGTCTGCCGAAGTGTTGCTTTCAAACTCAAATTCAAAGCATTTATTTCAATTAAACCAATTACAGGCACTTTTGAATTGTTTGTGTAAGCTGTGGCAGCTAGGAGATGACCAGTCCCCGCTGACGGCGCCCGTTCACGAACATGACGACGATAACTACACCGGTTCGGAACCCGTGGTGTATTCTTTCTCGTTAGCTAGTCGACTAATCGGTTTGTGTACAAGAACGGTTGGGAAAAGTGAGAAGATTCTAGGATTTATTTTGTTGGGGTCGAATGTCTTGGATTTGTTTGGAAGAGATTGATGAATATTATGAATGTCGTGAGGAAGTATTTAATGGCTTTGAACCTTTTTTGACGTAAATCCATTAAGAAAGTAAATGTAGGTACGATGATGGAAGGAACTGAAGTATGAGCAGAAAGTTGAGCAGTATTTATTGTAAAATTAAATCGTAGGTCTCCAAGTCTATTCTTTCAAGACCAAATTCAGGGTGTGAACCATTTAAAAGTCAAAGACAAAGAAAAGAATTAAATTTGATCAAACGTTTGTTCCTCAACAAAAGGTTTTCATTTTATCTACGGTTTTATAAACTTAAACCAATAGTTTAGTTGTGAAGCAGTCAGAATAATTAGAAAGGCTTAAAATTACCCCGAAAATTCAACAACAAACTATCGCCCAACTAAGCACCAGAGATCGCTCAAACAGACTAACAAGCAAAGAACAGCTCAAACAACGAAATCAGGCAAGACCTAAGTGTTTATTCGGATCCCCATAGTCGTGATCACGATCAAATATCTGTGTCAGTCGAATGCGAAGCACGGTAATGCGTTTAGGCCATCAAACGGGAATAAGCCCGACACATTTGTACCGGGGTCACGCGCGATCATCCGTAACCAACAAAGGCTGAGGACAAAAGGTAACCTCTAAGGCATGAGGTAACAGCGATTGTGGTGGATTTGAGCAAAGCTTTTGTACTGAATTGTTAAATGGTGCTATTTGTTGCTGTCATGTTGTTTAAACGTAGCGGATTTGGTGGCGGTGTTGGAAAAACTATACACCATTTGAAATAAGATTACGCAATAGAAGTCAACATCGGTTGAACGGACTGTAAAAAGGTTTATTTAAATGTCTTATCTTAATTCAAATGGAGTACAGGTGATAAAGAAGTGGATGTGGAACGACTGCCTCGTTGGTCTAGTGGACGCAAGCGCTACTGCTGAGCATGAGCAAAGTGATACGGGGCTTTTCTATCTAGAAAGAAGAAAAATTGTTTATTCTGCAATAACAATACGCACATTACAAAAAAAAACATAAAATTACACACAAGTAGCCAAAGGCCTGGTATTAAAGAATTAAAAGTTTTATAATTTTGTCCATTGGTTGATGTCAGGACCAAAGATGGTATGGATGGTACAATAAAACAAACAATCCTAACAAAAACAAAATGCCGATTGTAGAGTGGGTAAATGACTACTTTTGTATCGTAAGGGGTGGCACTGGCAAAACTAAACTGCTGGGTTTAGAGCGAGCACAGAGGGCTGTTCTCAAGGTGATGCTTGGCAAACCTTTTAGGTTCCCCACAACCCAACTATACGCGGACATTAAAGAGTTTACTGTACACAGCTCTTTGTGCTTCGAGACACCCTCTGGAAACACAACCGGATTCCCCTCCGGATCCTAACAAGCGATCATTAATCACATCATGCCCATCAATACCCCACAAAGTCCTTCGTACAAAAGTACGTAACAAACAAATGAACAACAAAAATAAGAACAATTATCAGGAATATTTCAGTAGCAGCCCGGAGTCTGGTTTTGTGCCCGGTTGATGGCAATAGGCTCACCCCCTATTACATGGGACTTAAACATAACTGTGGGTGTATAGGTACACCTTCGCCCAACCCTTGTTTCTCAATAATGCGTAATGTTAAGTTATGAAAATGGAAGTAATCGGATATGAAACAATGCTGTCCAAAAATTCAATTAAACAATACAGATGATTAGATGATTAAAAAAACATAGAACAGCTGTATTATACAAGTCAAGATAGAGTATGAAAAGTATTCCGGCCTTTAGCGCCAGAACCGTATCCAGTTCACGTATTCCGTAGACCAAAAAAAACTATTTTTTAGGTCACGTTTTATTATATAGAAGTGAACATATTTTCCTGGGTATTGTATTGTCAGTGGTATCGGCCGCGACTTACGAGTTGTACTCGTAGTTCGTAGGTTCGAATTCAGACCGGCATGTCTTAGAATTAAAAACTCGAAGACATGTGACTTCTACCAACCCGAACTGGGCCCGCGTGGTAGATTACGGCCCACTCCCTCTCACAGAGAGGAGGCCTGTGTCCCAGCAGTGGGACCGTTATAGGCTGATTATGTATGTTATGTAAACACGTTCCTACATTTCCAAAGTGTGTGTATTTTCCCAACACAGGTTAAGTCAACATTTTGTACCTAAATATAAGGAATTTTCTTCTTGAAAATCGGCTTTTTAAGCGTGTGATTAACTGTTGGTTCATCAATCATTCCGCCCAGTATGTGGTCGACGCCTAATGTAATTATAATAACCATCAGTTTTTAAGTATACTTACTAATTTCTTTCTTTTTTTCATCGTCGACTGTCATTTCTAATGAGCATGCTGGAGTGTCTAATCGTACAATTATTTAGGGGCAATTGAATACCTACGACCTATATTTATGTTTTGAAGTATGACTGGCATTTTTGAACTAAAACTATAAGAAAAAAGAACAAAACTAACATTACAAAAATGGTCCTTTGTTTCATTGAAAGAAAGGTCCATTGTAGTCCTCATAGTGACACCGATTTCTCCACTAACCTAACCTAACATGTTACCTCAGCCAATCACAGTTCATATTCTGAAATTCACACAGAAAAACTTTACGGCACTTAATCTCATTGCAACAGTACCTAAATACCTCATACCATATCAATGCATCCGATCGCTTATCGCTCGTCCAACAAAGGGGACAAACCCCGTTAGCCCTACATTTTTCAAAGCCCAGCTAGGTAATGTCAAGCTATTGTCTCGGCTGCATTATCATAATTGTGCTAGCATCGTACGGCACTATCTCATGACAACACGGAAACCGACCCACTGTGTGTGTTACAGGACTGATTAACTGCAAATGATGTATCGGACAGGGCTAGAACGTTTATTTAGTGTCAACAAATCACAGGACTTGCCCTGTGATTTGGTTCATTTGTATACACTATGTTAGCTTTTTGAGCTACAATTGTATTCTTAAGATTGGCAGAATAGAAGTAAAATAAATAAGTTTCATGCACTGTGCACGTTAAAATGTTCCTAAAGTTGCTACACCTTTTTTCTAGAATGACCAACATGCGGTATATGTCTCAATGTTGCAATTGATAATTATTCGAGGCAAAAACTACTACGAATTGCGATACTCTTCAGTACAGTTCTGCTATTAGTAATGAACGGCTGTACAGGAGGTAATTACTGGGTCTCGAGTCTATTCGAAATCTATTATCGAATTAGGTAGTGACGTGTGCGTATGTCAATGTCAAATATTGAGTTGAAGATCGTTTACACAGTCGAGTTCAATATGTCGTATTGATTGACAGGAATTAGAACTGGGTCACTTATGTGAACCAGCAACAATTAGACCGTTGACCTACTCAGCTGCTCTTGGTAGTCCAAGTTATACACGACCTTATGGTCGTGTATAAACGGTCTAATTATTGCTGGTTCCTTACATCCCCTTCAGCTGCTCTTGGACTACCAAGAGCAGCTGAGTAGGATGTTCATTCTCTTCATGTAAACAGTATTTAGCTGTATCTAGATGATTACACTAGTAGACAACATGTTGGACAAAACAGATGATTACTCTTCTGATTATATATTTCAAATATAACGCATTGGAAACTTTATGCTACCTTGTGTTCATCTTAATTTTTTTGTTATTCCATCCTCCATTTATTCATTTTACGTTATTGATATTATAGAAGACATAATCCATGTTGTTGATACATAAAAAAACACTTTAAGCGTCAAACGCAGGTCCTATAAACAAGTTTCAACTTCAGTGTTTGCCTGCCAACGTATAAGAGTACCTGACGATTCTGAAACATTTTGCCGTTATATGCGACGATATTTGGCGACGATGTCAAGTACACTGGCATCGCTTGCCAAACCGACACCGGAGATATTTACTTACTGATGCACTGAATAGTGGCTTAATCTTTGGAAAGTGCATTAGCGTTTTTTTTTGGTTAGAGGTTGATGCCATGTTGAAGATTTTCAACTTTTTGTATGTTATTTCATATAAAACACACAATACACATACATAAACTCATGCCTTTTTCCCAAAGGGGTAGGCAGAAACTACTAAACGTTACTTGCTACGATCCTTACTCACTACCTTCGTTGAGTTTACATCTAGTGATACACACACGCCGGTTGCGAGTACTACGCACCTGATCTTTCTGAAGAAGATCATCAATAAGGTCAGTATTATGTCCTTCTAGGGCGTTTCCACTAACATTTGGCCGTCATCACCGTCAGGATTCCAAATACCTTTGCTTCGTTTACATTCATACATCTAGTCATACATTCATACATCTTGTCATTCACACACGCCGGTTGCGAGTTCAACGCACCTGATCTTTCTGAAGAACATCACCAATAAGGTCACTGTTATGTCCTTCTAGGGCGTTTCCACTCACATTTGCCTTTTAAATACCTTTTGTTGGTCGCTTTTTGCAGTAGTCGCCGTCAGTTTTGGTTTCCAAACATAGCCAATTATGTTATTGTTTTCAAAGAAAAACTTAAAAACTATGAAAGACTTCAGATATTTCGGATTGGGTACCACTAGGAAATATTTTTTTTTACTTGTATCTATACTTGTAAGTTTCAGTAGTTTTCTATTCCACATTGTTTCTGATATATTTGAGTTTATAAATAGAAAACTACTGAAACTTACAAGTATAGATACAAGTAAAAAAAAATATTTCCTAGTGGTACCCAATCCGAAATATCTGAAGTCTTTCATAGTTTTTAAGTTTTTCTTTGAAAACAATAACATAATTGGCTATGTTTGGAAACCAAAACTGACGGCGACTACTGCAAAAAGCGACCAACAAAAGGTATTTAAAAGGCAAATGTGAGTGGAAACGCCCTAGAAGGACATAACAGTGACCTTATTGGTGATGTTCTTCAGAAAGATCAGGTGCGTTGAACTCGCAACCGGCGTGTGTGAATGACAAGATGTATGAATGTATGACTAGATGTATGAATGTAAACGAAGCAAAGGTATTTGGAATCCTGACGGTGATGACGGCCAAATGTTAGTGGAAACGCCCTAGAAGGACATAATACTGACCTTATTGATGATCTTCTTCAGAAAGATCAGGTGCGTAGTACTCGCAACCGGCGTGTGTGTATCACTAGATGTAAACTCAACGAAGGTAGTGAGTAAGGATCGTAGCAAGTAACGTTTAGTAGTTTCTGCCTACCCCTTTGGGAAAAAGGCATGAGTTTATGTATGTGTATTGTGTGTTTTATATGAAATAACATACAAAAAGTTGAAAATCTTCAACATGGCATCAACCTCTAACCAAAAAAAAACGCTAATGCACTTTCCAAAGATTAAGCCACTATTCAGTGCATCAGTAAGTAAATATCTCCGGTGTCGGTTTGGCAAGCGATGCCAGTGTACTTGACATCGTCGCCAAATATCGTCGCATATAACGGCAAAATGTTTCAGAATCGTCAGGTACTCTTATACGTTGGCAGGCAAACACTGAAGTTGAAACTTGTTTATAGGACCTGCGTTTGACGCTTAAAGTGTTTTTTTATGTATCAACAACATGGATTATGTCTTCTATAATATCAATAACGTAAAATGAATAAATGGAGGATGGAATAACAAAAAAATTAAGATGAACACAAGGTAGCATAAAGTTTCCAATGCGTTATATTTGAAATATATAATCAGAAGAGTAATCATCTGTTTTGTCCAACATGTTGTCTACTAGTGTAATCATCTAGATACAGCTAAATACTGTTTACATGAAGAGAATGAACATCCTACTCAGCTGCTCTTGGTAGTCCAAGAGCAGCTGAAGGGGATGTAAGGAACCAGCAATAATTAGACCGTTTATACACGACCATAAGGTCGTGTATAACTTGGACTACCAAGAGCAGCTGAGTAGGTCAACGGTCTAATTGTTGCTGGTTCACATAAGTGACCCAGTTCTAATTCCTGTCAATCAATACGACATATTGAACTCGACTGTGTAAACGATCTTCAACTCAATATTTGACATTGACATACGCACACGTCACTACCTAATTCGATAATAGATTTCGAATAGACTCGAGACCCAGTAATTACCTCCTGTACAGCCGTTCATTACTAATAGCAGAACTGTACTGAAGAGTATCGCAATTCGTAGTAGTTTTTGCCTCGAATAATTATCAATTGCAACATTGAGACATATACCGCATGTTGGTCATTCTAGAAAAAAGGTGTAGCAACTTTAGGAACATTTTAACGTGCACAGTGCATGAAACTTATTTATTTTACTTCTATTCTGCCAATCTTAAGAATACAATTGTAGCTCAAAAAGCTAACATAGTGTATACAAATGAACCAAATCACAGGGCAAGTCCTGTGATTTGTTGACACTAAATAAACGTTCTAGCCCTGTCCGATACATCATTTGCAGTTAATCAGTCCTGTAACACACACAGTGGGTCGGTTTCCGTGTTGTCATGAGATAGTGCCGTACGATGCTAGCACAATTATGATAATGCAGCCGAGACAATAGCTTGACATTACCTAGCTGGGCTTTGAAAAATGTAGGGCTAACGGGGTTTGTCCCCTTTGTTGGACGAGCGATAAGCGATCGGATGCATTGATATGGTATGAGGTATTTAGGTACTGTTGCAATGAGATTAAGTGCCGTAAAGTTTTTCTGTGTGAATTTCAGAATATGAACTGTGATTGGCTGAGGTAACATGTTAGGTTAGGTTAGTGGAGAAATCGGTGTCACTATGAGGACTACAATGGACCTTTCTTTCAATGAAACAAAGGACCATTTTTGTAATGTTAGTTTTGTTCTTTTTTCTTATAGTTTTAGTTCAAAAATGCCAGTCATACTTCAAAACATAAATATAGGTCGTAGGTATTCAATTGCCCCTAAATAATTGTACGATTAGACACTCCAGCATGCTCATTAGAAATGACAGTCGACGATGAAAAAAAGAAAGAAATTAGTAAGTATACTTAAAAACTGATGGTTATTATAATTACATTAGGCGTCGACCACATACTGGGCGGAATGATTGATGAACCAACAGTTAATCACACGCTTAAAAAGCCGATTTTCAAGAAGAAAATTCCTTATATTTAGGTACAAAATGTTGACTTAACCTGTGTTGGGAAAATACACACACTTTGGAAATGTAGGAACGTGTTTACATAACATACATAATCAGCCTATAACGGTCCCACTGCTGGGACACAGGCCTCCTCTCTGTGAGAGGGAGTGGGCCGTAATCTACCACGCGGGCCCAGTTCGGGTTGGTAGAAGTCACATGTCTTCGAGTTTTTAATTCTAAGACATGCCGGTCTGAATTCGAACCTACGAACTACGAGTACAACTCGTAAGTCGCGGCCGATACCACTGACAATACAATACCCAGGAAAATATGTTCACTTCTATATAATAAAACGTGACCTAAAAAATAGTTTTTTTTGGTCTACGGAATACGTGAACTGGATACGGTTCTGGCGCTAAAGGCCGGAATACTTTTCATACTCTATCTTGACTTGTATAATACAGCTGTTCTATGTTTTTTTAATCATCTAATCATCTGTATTGTTTAATTGAATTTTTGGACAGCATTGTTTCATATCCGATTACTTCCATTTTCATAACTTAACATTACGCATTATTGAGAAACAAGGGTTGGGCGAAGGTGTACCTATACACCCACAGTTATGTTTAAGTCCCATGTAATAGGGGGTGAGCCTATTGCCATCAACCGGGCACAAAACCAGACTCCGGGCTGCTACTGAAATATTCCTGATAATTGTTCTTATTTTTGTTGTTCATTTGTTTGTTACGTACTTTTGTACGAAGGACTTTGTGGGGTATTGATGGGCATGATGTGATTAATGATCGCTTGTTAGGATCCGGAGGGGAATCCGGTTGTGTTTCCAGAGGGTGTCTCGAAGCACAAAGAGCTGTGTACAGTAAACTCTTTAATGTCCGCGTATAGTTGGGTTGTGGGGAACCTAAAAGGTTTGCCAAGCATCACCTTGAGAACAGCCCTCTGTGCTCGCTCTAAACCCAGCAGTTTAGTTTTGCCAGTGCCACCCCTTACGATACAAAAGTAGTCATTTACCCACTCTACAATCGGCATTTTGTTTTTGTTAGGATTGTTTGTTTTATTGTACCATCCATACCATCTTTGGTCCTGACATCAACCAATGGACAAAATTATAAAACTTTTAATTCTTTAATACCAGGCCTTTGGCTACTTGTGTGTAATTTTATGTTTTTTTTTGTAATGTGCGTATTGTTATTGCAGAATAAACAATTTTTCTTCTTTCTAGATAGAAAAGCCCCGTATCACTTTGCTCATGCTCAGCAGTAGCGCTTGCGTCCACTAGACCAACGAGGCAGTCGTTCCACATCCACTTCTTTATCACCTGTACTCCATTTGAATTAAGATAAGACATTTAAATAAACCTTTTTACAGTCCGTTCAACCGATGTTGACTTCTATTGCGTAATCTTATTTCAAATGGTGTATAGTTTTTCCAACACCGCCACCAAATCCGCTACGTTTAAACAACATGACAGCAACAAATAGCACCATTTAACAATTCAGTACAAAAGCTTTGCTCAAATCCACCACAATCGCTGTTACCTCATGCCTTAGAGGTTACCTTTTGTCCTCAGCCTTTGTTGGTTACGGATGATCGCGCGTGACCCCGGTACAAATGTGTCGGGCTTATTCCCGTTTGATGGCCTAAACGCATTACCGTGCTTCGCATTCGACTGACACAGATATTTGATCGTGATCACGACTATGGGGATCCGAATAAACACTTAGGTCTTGCCTGATTTCGTTGTTTGAGCTGTTCTTTGCTTGTTAGTCTGTTTGAGCGATCTCTGGTGCTTAGTTGGGCGATAGTTTGTTGTTGAATTTTCGGGGTAATTTTAAGCCTTTCTAATTATTCTGACTGCTTCACAACTAAACTATTGGTTTAAGTTTATAAAACCGTAGATAAAATGAAAACCTTTTGTTGAGGAACAAACGTTTGATCAAATTTAATTCTTTTCTTTGTCTTTGACTTTTAAATGGTTCACACCCTGAATTTGGTCTTGAAAGAATAGACTTGGAGACCTACGATTTAATTTTACAATAAATACTGCTCAACTTTCTGCTCATACTTCAGTTCCTTCCATCATCGTACCTACATTTACTTTCTTAATGGATTTACGTCAAAAAAGGTTCAAAGCCATTAAATACTTCCTCACGACATTCATAATATTCATCAATCTCTTCCAAACAAATCCAAGACATTCGACCCCAACAAAATAAATCCTAGAATCTTCTCACTTTTCCCAACCGTTCTTGTACACAAACCGATTAGTCGACTAGCTAACGAGAAAGAATACACCACGGGTTCCGAACCGGTGTAGTTATCGTCAATTAAGTGGGGAAAGTAGTTCTAACATCACGAGCCGCGTCTTAACGGACAGATAGACACGGCTGAAAGTATACGTTAAGTATTTGTGTTTAGAAGCATTTATTGGCAGTAGGTTTTTGGGTTTGAATGTCGGTTTTACAGTTGAATGTTTACTTTTGAATTCCAATTAATAATGTTAGTTATAAGTATGAACAAAAATGACTTAAAATGATTTATTATTTTTCCGATACATTTTAAAGTCCACTTAAAGTTGCTGAAACCTTTAAATAATGTTTTGGTTTTCTTGTTAGATGTGTTCAGTCCATCACAATAACAAAAAAACTGTAGCTTTAAAATTGTTCGTTATTTTTTCAGAACAAAGAATTTATCTCAATTTAAACCTGCGTCAAATACTAAAACATTAACATAACATTACGCCTGTAATCCCAGTAGGGTTAGTCAGGGGTGTACCTATAGTACATCCACATTTCGCCAGATATGCAACGAGGCAGACAGTCTACTAAAACATTAATTGTACGATATTATTTGATTTAGATGTCAATGCAAGCATGCATTGGTAATTCATTTACGTATATACAGCTGTTACCGATATAACAGATCAAAGGAATGCCATAGTTGTCTCTTTGAATGTACTCTACGGGACGTGGTCAAAGCTTTGAGGTAGGTATTTATTCGGGGCTTCCACTTGTGTAACTATCTATGTTACTGTTCACTTAGGCTTGACGACTGACGTCACTATGAAACATTGAATATACAAGTGCTTTTGAAACGAAAAACCTAATTTTAACTATACATAAGTTTGTTACTTTTCACGCCTTTAGGTACCACTAACTGAACTGATCATCTAAAAATGTTGCATATACGTTGTCAGGTGTACAGAAAAGGATACAGGGTACCTTTTTATCCTAAATAAAAAGGATTGTTCTCGAGGAAAAGAACAATAACTTTCGACGGTCACAATTGCTTTAGGACGCTAGATGGCGCTACGTGTCTTTCGAAACATGATTGCATTATAATATTAGAAACTTTAGTAGTATGCTTAGTTTTTTTTATTATTTATTTAAGTACATAATACATTTCGTGAGTTTATAACCTTGATTAACACATAGGATACTTTTATCCCAGTAGTACGTTTCCGTGGAATAATTTCCGACCTCCACGAGGGCGAAGGCGCGGGCGAAAGCTAGTATTTAATAAAAGGTTCTTTCTTACCCCAGAATGTTGAGTGAATGTTGCCCTGGAATCAGACTAACATTTTCTGAGCTCTGGAGCATATACATGACCTAAAAGTCTAGCATTTTCTTCTTAAATCTTTAAATATTTGCAATGTTAATTTCCAAAGTACTCAAGACTAACCAAACCCTTATATAACTACTTATAAGGGTAAGGTAGGTAGGTATTCTACTATCAAATTAAAAGTAGCTTGCAATCAATCCAACGTCAACATACCATCTGCTGTTTAATAAATGTCCAGGAGAGACTTACATACCGCTGCCGATCAGGGGCAGGATAATCTCCTCCATCCCCAATAAATCTGATTCAATTACCTTTTCGTACGATGGCCGTAAAACTCGACAATTCATAGTTTTTCGGACCCCTCTATAAAGATTTGAGCGGTTAATCTGATCTTTAGAAGATAGATTTTTATGACAAAAGACTGCAAGAGCACCTGACTTGGGAGGTCTCAATCTGTAATGAAAATTTTTGAGGGTACCCGATGTTCCATTCTTTAAGACGGTTGATCTTCCATTGTTTTAAGGCAAGTTTTTTTTTACAAATCTTAAATGAAGAACAATGTGTGACTTGATACCTCCTCCTTAAATGCAACTCATTGCGTGACTGCTAAATGAACCAGCAAGCATTCCACGTTTGAAACTTTGTCGTATCCTGTTGATGAATCGATTTAAACTCTGAATAGAATAGAATGATCGAACGAGCGATTAACACCAGTCCTTTCAATCATAGCTCCTTTTTTAGAGGCTGGTGCTAACTAAAAGGGTATTTTATCAACTGGACTAGTTGTTTACTCACAAAACCTAGTTCTTTGAAGTCTTGCTAGACGTTCTAGTTACGAATTCTGTCTATCAAAGAAACTTTAAGCATAGCTGAACTTTTCGCTGCTGGTTCGACTCGCATTTGTATTCAAACTCTGAAAATTAGATATAAAGGCTTAGGCGTATTGGTGGCAAATTCTTTTTTCGAATAGGATTGTTATTTAGTTGCTTGTGATTTCGTTATGTTTAATTAAATCCACTAAATAGCCATTAAACATGATTGTATTTAGCACGACATTAAAACAGAAGAAATAAATAAATCCATTTTAGTCACCTACTACCACAACTTAAGGCACCTCGATCACGTGATTTCCCGTGTCCTCTTATTTTTGATAACCGCTAAACTTTGAAAAGTTTATCTAACTTTTGCTACAAGTTAAGCGCCTCATTTTCTAGTTCTGGACCTAAGCTAGGCCACTAAGATACTTTGAGTTGGCGCCCAAAGCTAGTTTCAGCTCGTCGGTGGGACCTAATCTACGGTAATATTTGCGTAGTGCTCTTTAGTTTTCGTGTGATTATAAGATTTTTCTTTCATAAATAGGTCTTATTGTAGGACAACTAAGGACTAATGATTGGACTTATATTTTATGATGTAGTTTTTAACTGAATTTAAAATGCCATCAAATCACTTCAATCAACACGATCTTTTGGTCATAGATTCAAGTAATGCATGACGTTAGATACAATGTCGTTAGTGTATATTTTTGTGTTATTTTTATATCCAAAATATGTTATTTCATTTAAACCTACATGGGCACTTATGAAACATCAGAAGTTATAAGCACGGTTCCAAATGGTTGTTTTCTATGGAGAAGAGCCGGCAAGAAACTCCACGGTTACTCTTTTGAAATACAATGGGTTGGCTTTTACAGTGTTTTCAAACTACAGTGTGGTATGGGAAGACAAGTGTACTTAACAAAAATGAAAATGCTAAACTAATTTACAGATAGATCTTGCCTATATATAGTCCCTTGTTCTTAAAAATATGCAAGAATAAATTTTCCACCCCCGAATGTGGTGTTCACTAGAATCACTAATTAAGGGCACAACAACCCAAGGGAAACGCCTAGTCGCCACAAGGGTTAGAGCGGGACTTTCTTAAGGCGCCACCATTGAGTTGTGGGCTACATTTAGTAGTGTATCACGCCGTTTCTAGGTTTTTACCAATACCCACTATAAAAACAATCATAGTTACCTACTTAGACCAAGCCCCTCCCGACCCTTGCTCGAGCCAGCCCGCGCCGCTGAGCCTGTAGCTTTAAATTCGTCCCTAATTAATACCAATCCTGATCCAGCTAGTCATTTGCTGCCCTCTTCCAGCGACGCCCTAAGCCGAGGTTCGTACCCCACAGGGGGTGCCCTTAGCGTTGTCGCTTAGTTTTAGTTAGTATATAAGTTTAAGTCCTGGCTGGAGGCCTTAATTTATTAGGGAATCCACAGGCAAGTCCGCTTAAGCAGACGACAACCGCATAGGTTGACCTGCGAGATGCCAAACATACAAACAAACAAACTACTTAGACCAAGTCAAAGTCAATATCATCTATTAGTCCTAACCGTGTACTCTGAACACACACGTTGTGTGGGCTCGGTGGTCATATATCACGTGTGTTCGCATCAATACGCGCACCTAACTAATCCCTTATCGCACATTACTCTCACGATCCGTGCTTATCGTGTGTTTGAACGTGGTTTTATTGATGACTCATTAGCCCGTAAGGATTTAATTTCACAAAACGTTTAAAATAATGCCCGTATTATAAAAATACGTTTTAAAGGACGATTTTTTTTGCGAATAACAATTACTTTGTTTTGTATCATAATTGCGTAACACACCATCAAATACAATCTGAAACAATTTGAAGGTTATTGCTAATCCATTGCTTTGTATGTTCCAAAAAATTGTCAGCTCATCAACGTAAATAACGCAATGAATGTTGTTGAACTGTCAAAATGAAAGACATTCTTGCTGTTATTGTGTTACGCAATTACCCCGGCGGTCTTGTAAGTATATTCAAATCGGCTTTAACACGGCAAATTGAGTTAGTGTGTCAATTTTATAAACAATTTATTTTCCTGACTGTATTTCACATGATAACGTCATAAAAATACCTATGATATTAGGAAAACTTTTTCAGTGCATACGTCACTGTTATCCTAACAAATGCAGTTCAGAATCCTTTAAAGGTCCATGTAAAACTGTATAAAGTAAACTAAACACTAACTTCAAACACCGATAAAAACGATTCCAGTGATCCGGCTATCGAGTTTTTAAGCCTCATAAAGCTCACTGTAAAGCAATCGGCAACATTGTTCTCACACAATCAGTTTTGCACACATATAATCAGCTGTTCACACACATAAATTGTTCAGTGAGGCTTTGTGTGCAAGGGCTAATTGATTTCGGCAGGTCGCTGAAGAGTTTGGGAGGTTCGGATTAGAAAGTTTGAGAAAGGGGCCTTTCGTAACTCTCATTTAGACAATCAGAGTTGTATTTGTATTTGGTTCACCACATGTTTAATTTCGGTGTGATGCAAGGTTGTGAATGCTTTTTGTACCTAAATACAGTCATAACTACCTACCTTACACTTACGTCAACACTTAAAAAAGTCTGGAATTTATTTGAAATAGGCACATAAAGGGCACTTTTGAACATTTCAACTGCATTTACTTCAAAATATAATTGTATGTGAAGACGACGCACGTGAATAAAAATTACTGTACCAAAACAGATAAAATTTAAATAAAATAAATTGTGTGATAGATACATGATGCTCACTTAATTGTTTACAAAGACTGTAAAAGCATAGGATTTTCATAAAATTTTAGTAATAAATTACACAATGAAATTAGCAACCAGATTGATTTGTCTAGAGTTTACGTAACATTTAAAAGCGATTTCTTTTGGCAATCGTTATT
This sequence comes from Dasypolia templi, assembly GCA_963555695.1. NCBI lineage: Eukaryota > Metazoa > Arthropoda > Insecta > Lepidoptera > Noctuidae > Dasypolia > Dasypolia templi. Next base: position 21,705,871 of record OY743151.1, on the reverse strand, counting down.
ACGATCGTGACTCAGAGAAAAGGGTAATTGCATACTGGTATAGTTTCGAAAATACCATGTATCAAATACCATGACATTTGACATACTGTACTTTAAGGAAAAAATGCTTTTATATACTGCGAAAGTACTTTTAGGACTTTATATGTTACCACAATGTACTACATGCCTATTTTTATGGAAGCCGTCATGAATTGTCATGCTGATGACTATTTCAGTTTGACCATTTTTTTCAGTTAGCTTGAGAATTAGTCGTGAATTCTATTGGCGAATATAGCAAGTCTTAGACTCAATTTTTGTCTGGAAACCTGAACAATAATTCACTTGTGCTCGCTTGATGGCAATAAGCTGGCCCCCTATTACATAGGTCTTGATCATAAACTGGCGAAATGTGTGTGTACTATGTATGGGTCATCTCTGTCTGACCCTTCCGGGAAAACCGGCGTTATGTTCCGTGTTATGTTACAAAACAAAAATGACAGTATTTCAACCTGATATAGGAAGCGAAAATCCAAAACAAACAAAGGAGCTTCAGAACCTAATGGTCAGATTGATACCGTTGAATAATTAACGCAGAATTAGAGAGTAGACCCGCCCATTCCTGTTCGCCTAATAATGTCTTTTAAAAATCGATTCCTTAATGGCGTCTCGATTTACATATCTTTACTTAGCATCGCGTCGGTAATTAATTTCGCTTTTTTAAAGCAAAATTGAAAAGGTTGAATTAGGGAGTGTTGTTTCAGGTGCTGTTTGCTTTTGTTAGTGCTTTCATGGGGAAACGTTGGAACTTTGGATCTTAATTTTGATCTGAGTGATGGAAAGCGGTGTGTGGAAGGCATTACTTATTCTGATGGTTCATGATTTCATTGAAAATTGTTTGAGCGTCAGGATTCAAATAGATAAAATCCTTACCTACTTATTTTTGTAAACCTTTCACTTATTTGATGATATACGGCAACGAAGATACCAATCCGTTTTTTTTATCTCTCAAGTGACATAAGAACTTTCATAACATGCTTGGTATTGTAACTTTTCTCTCTGTAAAACATCTAGGCAACACAATCGCCTCTCTTCTCAGTATATAAAAGTTACTGAGTGCTGTGGTTTTCTTGAGATATTGCTGCAAGTGACTTCCGCCGTACCTCCCAGCTCTAAAATGAATGGAAACCTTTAAAAAAGTTCCACATCCGTATTTATTCATTTTAGTAATGGAATTTGTACATCTTTTAAAATATGGCGTCGTTATTTTATAGAAAGAATTTAGCGGATGTGCTGGGGTGAATTTAATGTTTGGATGCGAAAGTGAAATATTTTCGAGTTTTAGTAAATTAAACATGTAGAATAGAAACGTGATGACGTTTGAAGCTTTCAGAATAAAAATCAAGTCATTTTTCTAAATTGGGCTGAGAATCAGTCGAAGAAACAGTCCCCCAAAACGCCCGCCCTTTACCAATTCCTAGTGCTTTAGCTGCGTAACTTTGGTTTTCGAGGACAGCGGTGAACGGCCACACAAAAACGTTAATGCAAATACAGAAATTATGACACCTTAAAGCTCTACCCCCAGCAGAACCTTGCGATAGTGCGTTATTCAGAGGCTATTAACTCATTAATTAAGAGTGATAAACTAACGGTCTTATGCCCGGTTTCTGAGGCACTTGTATCGGTATAGAGTGCATTCCACAGAGAGATAGACTGAACGAAGAAGGAAAAGTGAATGAAGTCTGTGCGGTGAGTGGGACATTAAAGAAGACGTTTGTGTAATGAATGAAGATTTCTATTGTGGTTGGCGCAAATGTACTAAAAGTAACCATGGGGCTAGATAACCAGGGGAGGAGGTAGAAACAAGAAATGAAAACAAGGTGGTCAGCGCCCTAATCTAACTGATATCGTTGATATCTAATTTGTTTTTATGTGAAATACATTTAAAATCTCCTTGTAAAAAAGTGACTAAAATTATTTGTTGCATGTATCTGCTGCTAAAGGTGACGTTCTATTAATTTTAGGATGACACAAATGAATAGATAATTAAAAATCTAAATACCCAGGTTTTTTTTTAAAAATGATTACTATTCTTTTTTTATTAAAATGTTTAAAAAAATATTTTGAATTTTATGAAAAAGGAACGTGTGCGCGGGAGCGGGACAAAGACGCTTATCTAAGGTTGTTTGGTCGGAGAAGGCCCTTAATGTTAAATATTGTTGAATATTAAATATTTTTATGACAACCGTTATAATAATTATGACAACCGCTTTCGTAGGAAACCAAAGCTTTACGGAGTTTAAAATGCACTTTGCATCACTTTTGGACATAAAATCCTTAATGACGAGCCTAGAGTATAAAGACCCATTTAATAAAACTCAAATTCAGGCGAAATAATCAAACACATAAATCGACACTGAGAATTTTTTATGTGAAAAAAAAACACTGGAACTTTGACCAATGTCGATAACAATAATAAACATGTATTTTGTTATCTCTTACTCCCAGCTTATTTGTAAAAGGCTTAGCCACTAAATCCGTATCTAAACAAAAAACAAACCAACTACTTACTTAACCCTTAAACTGCTTATGTAACAAAATGATCGCCTGTTGAATTATCCACAAAATAAATCATTCATTCATTCACTCGCAATCCCTTGGCTAATGCCGTTTGCAGGCAAATCCAGTGAACGAAATACTACTATTTAGGAGTTAGTGATGTTGTGTGTCGTAACCACTCGGTACACAATAATCTTTCGAGTGCTCGGCCGTCGATGTATAGTTGAATAGCCTTTAATGAAAATTCTCGTGTTGTCGCAGATTTTTCGTTAATTTCTTTATGTTATCGTAACCTGTAGCCTAATTAAAATATATATAAAATAAAATAGATGAACCATTTTTCAGACTATCTAAAGTACATACATCTTATATGGGGTACTGTGTTAAATGTTACAACAAAATACCTTGTGAAATATTGCAATTAAATGAAAGAAAGTTTAAAACTCATGTTAAAAAAAACACTTTGTAAACAAGCATATTACAAATTAGAGGATATAAAGATAAGAATGCTTGGAAACATGCTGGTCCTGCTCCATAGGACAGTGTAGAGGCTAGACAACATCATACTAGTTGCTTATTGTATTGTATAATTTGTTATTTTTACTTTACTCACACACTGACTTATTCCTAGTTAATATTTTTGGAAAATCATATATTTTTACAATGTTTGTAAATATGTGAGCACAATGTACCTATCACGTGATTAATTTATCTGCCTTTGCTTTATTTTTAATTCTTTTTACCAATTGTGGTATAGTATTTTTATTCTTGGTGCATCGTCTTCACATAAAGAAATATAATTAATGTATACAAAATACTGTAAAACATTTTAAAAGAGTAACGGTGGAGTTTCTTGCTACTTCTTCTCCATACGAAACTACTTTTTGGAAGTGGCGCCTAGAATCAGTTCTATTTTTAATGTAAATTTCGACGTTCAAAAGTGCCTTTTTATGGGCCTATTTGAAGTAAATGCTTTGACTTTGACTTTGAATACGCTTTTAGGTTTTTAGATTGTTTTGGAAATATTTTAGTTCTTGATTCCTATACCTGTACAATTTAGGTAGACCGTTGACTTTGGGAAGGCAATAATAAAGTAAAATAGTTTATTATTAAAAAGTGTCTATTTTATTCAGTAAAGATAGCCAACTTCATGTTGATTTTGCATGAAGCTCACTTACTTAAAATGAAAGAGAACAAAGCAGAAATAAAAGAAAGAATCTATTACGAGCGCCCCTATTTTAATATAAGGCAAAAATAATAACTAGCATCTCATATAATATTCGAGAGCTGCATTAAAAATTCCCGTCGCATGCAAAACTTGTTTCCTATCCCCGGTATTACAACGTAAATAAGACCAAGATGCCGCATCTAACCCATTGCCGGCTCCACAGGCACCTCGTTAGACGCATTTTACCGAACAAAGCGCGCCCCGTTCACACTGTTTGCACCACCACACACCCGTGAAGATGTGCCGGCACAGAATTGCAAAGTAATAAAGCCGCTTTGCCTTTTTAATGAGGTTTTAACATTCCCCGAGAGCAACCAAACGAGATTACAACACAAGTCGTCCCTACGTGTGAAACGTCGCAATTGTTTTTCTCCCTATCAGCTGATTCAGCAAACCGATTTGCATGAGAAAAGAAACGTTTGTCTTTTTCTGACTCGCTGTCATCAGAGCCGAATGTCTTACCTAAACAAATTGTAGACAAGGGCCACACACTGAGATGAGCGAATAACGCGCCCGAAATCAGCTGTGAACGAAGCGAAGCCGTGCTTGAAAAGAAACAAATTAGATCCGTCTCAAGAACGGCGCTTTGAAATGGGTGCTGGTAAAAAAGACCGCACCACTAATGAAGGGTTACCCGACCTAGGGCATTGAGTTCGTTCACACAGTCCTGTTTGCTCGATGGTTTCAAGTGTGCAACGTGTGCGATACTTAGGCCCTTTTTACAAATGAGGGTTAAGTATAATAAAACGCCGATTGACAAAACATTTTTTTTTATGTAGAAGTGTTGAAGTATACTCCAATAAAAGGTTTGTTTAAATGGATTTGAGGGTAGATTAGTTATTATGTTTAATGTTCGTTAGGCGAACCCTAACTGAGTGAGGTAGCTTATTTTGTTACTTCATTTACAAAGGTATCCACTTCAGATTTTTATTGAGTGAGTGTTACGTAACCTACTTCTAAAATGTAGGTACTCTGAGTATTTTTGGCGTTAAATTCAGTCTTTATTCATCACATATCCATATTTTTATTTAAATACAATCCATCCTTATATTTCTCTATTGTTGCCAAATCCGCTTATGTGCGAGAAATATTTCAAAACATCCCAAGGCGAGCTTTTCTTCTTATTTTCCACCTTCGCTTACAAACCTGTACCTTATGATTCCGTATGCGTTCGGAGAGCGTAATTTGCCACATTTTTCTGAGTCCCCGTGTTTCCGACGCGTTAATCTTGCTCGCCTGATCTCTCTGACACCTTGTGCCTTTCTGCCTGTAATATTGGGATAAGCTCAGGCCGTGGGTACTTTGTAACTGATTGTGTTTTAGGTTCTGGGTATGACGTTATCAATATTCAAAAATAGTTTTTTTTTTTTGTAATCACATTTATCTGAAACTTCAGCCTGGTTCATTCCACTATTCTACGAATTTACTTTATTTCTCATTAAAGTTAATTAACTGGGCTATCCATCCAGTGGTTTTAATATTTTCTCGAATATATAAGTAGGTATACATACAATCACTGTAATTATTAACAAGCAATTTTCTCCCATGATTCCTTACTCCGCTAGCGTAAACACGAAACGCAACAGAGAAATAAAAATAACGCTTTCTGCTTAGAATAATTTTATGTAGGAATGAGTTCCCAATACCTATAAAGCAGTGTGAAGTATTTACCGGAGAGCCGACGGTACCGAGTAACAGATTTCACGATTCGATACATCGACTTCTCGAGTACTCGGAAATCGATACTGGTTTATGTCGATGATAGCTGTGTGGTTAGCCGTGGATGAAAACGGTAGCTGCTTCGAAGCGATAGCAAAGAGAATTTCGAATATGTGTGGATGAAACTTACTTTAAATTGTTTGGGTAAACAACGTGAGGGAATTCGAAAAAAAAAACTTTTGGCTACCGCTTCTGTAGAAACGCATCACTTGTTTGATAACCCTCATTTGTTATTGTGATTGAAGAGATATGAGGAACAGGGTGTAAAGTTCACTCATACTCTTGGAAAAGGGAGGATCCTCCGACCAGATGGATGTCGTATCTGGTGGGCAACTGCCCGATGATTGTTGTCGGGAAGTTGTATATATGCTAGCTGCGCGGTAAACTGTGATAGCGCGATGCAGGATTTGTGGTTCGCATGTGGCGGTGTAGAAGCCGCCACATGATCATTTCCTTGGAAACACCAGCAAGCCAAGGCCACAAAACGAAAATGGCATAGAAATGGAATATACGAACTTTTCAATCGATATCAATTTGTAATTGATGTATTTCGTCTTCGTAAACCAACGAATTACAGAAATCCTGTAAAGACGCGTCTTGTACAAATTGATACAGTAATAGCATTAGCTATATAGTTTCAATGATGTTGGCTTGTTTTTGGTTTACGCCCGTTTTACATTGTTTAGACACTTAATTGGAAGTTTTCGGAATAATGGTTATAGGGTTTAACGATATTTTGATTGGAAATGTTGATGATGCTTTTGGTAGGTGTTATCCAATCAAAACTCGTTGTGATTTGTCGTAGTTCTGAACATATTCGTTTGATTGGTGCGTCCCGCGTCAAGACACAACACAAAAAAAAAGTCAAAAGTCAAAGCATTTATTTACAAATAGGCCCATTAAAAGGCACTTTTGAACGTCAAAATTTACATTAAAAATAAAACTGATTCTAGGCGCCACTTCCAAAAAGTAGTTTCGTATGGAGAAGAAGTGGCAAGAAACTCCACCGTTACTCTTTTAAAATGTATTACAATATTTTGTATACATGAATTATATTTCTTATGTGAAGACGATGCACCAAGAATAAAAATACTATACCAAAATTGGTAAAAAGAATTAAAAATAAAGCAAAGGCATTAAAATTAATCACGTGATAGGTACATTGTGCTCACACATTTACAAACAATTGTAAAATATATGATTTTCCTAAAATATTAACTAGGAATAACACGACACGGTAATGTGTCGGAGGCTTTATTTAGGTTCCACATTTTTGTAACGTAGGTTCTAGCGACCCGCCGCGTCTTGCGGTGTTTAGGAATTGACAAAAAATTTAATGTAAGTTAAATATACATTTTCTTAATGATTGTGATAAACTCATCAAAATCCGTTGTAGTTTAGGAGTAGTGGTCACGCAGACAGGCGCGAAGAGCGGCATTGTTTTTGTATATTTATAAAGACGTATCATTCCCCTAATGTAAATCCCAGCCCGATCACTATGTACGGTAAGCCGATCCCCTGGGAGAAGCAAGCCAAATACCTAGGCGTGATCCTTGATGAAAACCTTACCTTTAAGGCTCATATTAAGGCGGTTCGCGCGCGCGCCTCCTTCGCTCTTAGCAGGCTCCACTTTGTACTGACAGCCCGTAGTAAACTGTCACTTAAATGAAAGCTGCGCATCTACACCGCAGTCATCCGTCCCATCATGACCTATGCCTGCGTTGTATTTGCGCACGCTCACCCACGTCATCTCCATAAGATGCAGACCCTCCAGAACCGTTTCCTCAGAAAGGTCACGGGTGCCCCCTTCTATGTCCGTAATATAAATCTCCACATCGATCTTGAAATGCCTACCATAAACGAGTTCATGAAACGCTTATCGAAGCGCTTCTTTGACTGTGGCATTAAACACTCCAACCCCTTGATCTCAGCGACCGCCCGCTACACTCCCTCCCGCATTAGCAGTATTCGCCGACCAAGGCATACTTTAATCGCCCTCGACGACGCCACTACCCTCCTCCAGGAGAGTAGTAAGGCCACCAGCACACTACATAAGCCCAAAACCCGATCGCCGTCCTACCGTCCTCGCAGCCGAGGCCCGCCGCGACGCCCAAATACACGCCCCTCCCGACCCTTGCTCGAGCCAGCCCGCGCCGCTGAGCCTGTAGCTTTAAATTCGGCCCTAATTAATATCAATCCTGATACAGCTAGTCCCTTGCTGCCCTCTTCCAGCGACGCCCTAAGCCGAGGTCCGTACCCCACAGGGGGTGCCCATAGCGTTGTCGCTTAGTTTTAGTTAGTATTTAAGTTTAAGTCCTGGCTGGAGGCCTTAATTTATTAGGGCAACCACAGGCAAGTCCGTTTAAGCAGACGACAACCTCATAGGTTGACCTGCGAGATGCCATTCAAAAAAAAAAAAATCCCTAATGTAAAATCTTAAAGAAAACGAATGGAATGTAGATATCACGAGTGTTTAAAGACATTTAACGAAGCCGAGAGTCGCTTCTACTACCCGTCAACTATTCTCAAAATTTTCAACGTCAAATAATTACATTCGACTACAAATAAGTGCAATGGTTTGTAAGAAGTTTGTCACGCTACGTACATAGATCTATACACAAATTTATTGGCAAACTAGAAAAAAAGGATCCTAACGCTGACCGTTTAAAAAACAAACTATACGCTTTTTCAAACAGTTTTTCTTAACGTTGTTAAAATATGAAACTAATTAAAAGTTTTCGAGGCAAAGTGAGTTATCAACTACACGTCTGAACAGATCTTGTAATTAAAATGTGTTATGTTTGTAATTATTCTGAAACAAGTAGGTAATTTACAAATTATTTCGAAGTTAATTTTTCCTACAGGCTTTGTACAGTAAACGATTAGTTGTTATAAGCAAATCGACAACCTACGATTTTTTTTCATGTTATGGCCATTTCATAAAACTGTCAAGCAATGGTAGTTGTGATTTGAATATTCGGATTCTTAAAGTTTATAGTCATTTTGCTTAAAAATTTAAGTACCTGAATTTACAAAGTAAAAATCTCTGACGTCTTTAAGTAAAACATATGCCTAAATATTCACATCACTATTGACCATTCATGAAAACGATTCAAGCGACATCAGGCGTGTTCTATACGAACTTCGCGACGCCACAACATCCATTGAATACGACCCATCAAAGTAATTAATGGTCTATCAATCAAGTTGCCTATTCATAACGTTAGCAGACACTGAAAATCGAGAAATAATAACGTGTTAGCAAAATAATAACATAGACGTAACACAAAAACTTCTAATGACAAATAGCAAATAATGAATATGTGCCTAAATATACCTTTATAGATAATGAATGTGGAGCTTCATCATACAGTCAAAACCTAGACTATACGTCACCTTGAGTCCTTTCAAAGTTATTTTACTCTGTCAAAATCACAGTGATCTTTATTTCCATTACACTAAGGTTGCAGACACTGAAAAGTTTTTGAAAATCATAGTGATATGTATTCTCGTTACAGTAAGGTTGTTCTTGGGTTAAATAGCTTTGAAAGGACTGTTAACATTCTAATGACAACGTCGGTGAAAACCTTAACAGAGCTGTCCCGATAGTACAAAATTATTAAGTGTTTGTAGCAAATAGGTGGGATCCCAATAAAGAATGAATTGCTTTCTCAGATTTGTTGGATGAAAAAAAAACGACATTAATAGAAAAATAGGCGTTATGTGAGGTGATCTCCATTTAAATGCTTTATTAGACAAATAGGCATACTTTCAGGTGATAATGGAATGCTTGGATAGAGAAATAGGCATAGGTACTGTGATGTGATCTCCAATGGAATGTTATAGACGTGATAATGGCAAGTTAACTAGAATTTGTCACATTTTAGAAGGTCCATATACAGCATGTTAGCCCAAAAATTTAGAAGAAGTTACATTAAAAAATGTCGCGTTGATTCTCATCTATTTAGTTTATATGAAAATGAGTTGGCAAGGCCGCTGTTATATCACGGCGGGAGCCAAGAGTTGAGGATGATATAAAGATAAAAGGCAGTACGTGCATTACGACACTGTAAATGAGGTTATCACTAAAGCTGGATAAATATTGAGACAGCAACGTAGTTATCGAAAAGGGGCTCGTGGCTATATTATAACGGTCGCACGGATCAATCGAAGGTTAAGCAACGCTTGCTGCGGTTGATTTATGGATGGGTGACCATCCATTCATATCGAGAGCACTCCTTCGGAACGCACGCTAAGCCGTTGGTACTAGCTGTATTTCGTAGATCTTACAGTCGTTATGGGTAGTCAGGAGACCAAAAATCTGACAACCAGTCTTACCAAGTGACATCGTTTTACCCATTAACTGGATTGTGGAGTCGCTCCATGTAAAATGCTGGTATTCATCTGCGTCCAGTTAGACGGGAATCCGACCCCAACATAGTTGAGAAAGGCTCGGCAGATTCATTGAACGTTTTTAGTTTCTAGAACTAAGGTCAAGTGAACAAATGTTTAAAGCCTCAAAGTTGGAGTTCTTAGTACGAGGGCGACACTGAACGTTTTTAGAACTGGCCACTTGTAATCGATATAATAAAACGATAAGTTCAAATTTTGAAAATAGAACTCTTCGCCAATATTGTTGTGTGTGTATTGTATTCATTTGTCATTTGTTTACGATTTGGCGGCGAATTGAAAATTGCCTGTGTCACGTCAGCATGAATTTAACGCGAGAAAAAAAGAGAAAAAAAACTTCGTGGAAAACGTTTTATGGACGCCGAGGAAGCAGTGGCTGCGTTTCAAAATGCCGTCGAAGAGCGAGTGGGCAAAGTGCTTTTCTTAGTGGTTCCATCGGATGAAGCGATGTATTGATGTAAATGGACACTATTTTGAAAATATATAATAAAACTAATAACTTGTTAGTTTGTTCAGTTTTTGATTTTCTAAGAACTTTCAGTGTCACCCTCGTAACACCACCATACACACATTACATAATCAGCCTATTATGTTCCCACTGCTGGGACACAGGCCTCCTCTCTGAGAGAAATCCACCACGCGAGCCCAGTGCGGGTTGGTAGATGTCACAGGTCTTCGATTTTTTGGTTCTAAGACATTCGGCCGGTTTCCTCACGATGTTTTCCTACGCCATTTTGGGAGCAGTGGTGATGAAATAATTTACAGAAAGTAAAGCGCCTGTCTGGGTTTGAACCTACAATTCGTAAGTCGCAATCGTTACCACAGGGATACCAAAATATAGAATGACATAACATAACATAACTACACCCAGAAGGGTAAAGTCGAGGTGTACCCTAAGTCACATGTAATAGGGGGCAAGCCTATTGCCATCAACCGTGCACAAATCCAGACTCCTTGCTGTTACTGAGAAATTCAAGATAGAAAAACGTTATAACACGTTGCACGACCTGGGAATCAAACCCAGGACCTCATGCTCAGCAGTAGCGATTGCTATATATATATATTTATATTCGTTTACGGACTTAGAGAGTTGATCCCCTAAAGGCATACAAAAAGACATTCTATCATTGATGACCATGATTTATAAGCTAAAGAAAATCATATATCATTTCAGTACTCAAAATACGCGCCAAAGCGCGACAGGCTGGTGTCCGCAACTTCATGTTTAGACATGTAGTGGGATTCCACTCCCCGAGAGTATGATTATGGAAAGAAAGCGATAAATCGATATGACTGTGATAATCGATAAGTTTATCGATGAAGATAGTTTTTTGGTTCTTCCGCGATGGGGTCCGTGCAGAGTTGCGGGCACCAGCCCGTCTTTTTCCTTATTGAGACTTGGCTTGCTTCATCACTTTATTACAAACATTTGTCCGCCCTCTGGCATATCATAGCGCACTCTTTATTATCTGCAAAATCATTGTTATTGTACCGTTAAACAAATGAATAAAATCGAAGCGAATCAATCGAAAGCGAAGTTACCAAAACTTAAAAAAATACAACTTTCTTACTTGCCTTTTAAAAATGTGTAATGTGCCCTGGCGGCTGAGAGTATGTCACGCTCACTCAAATGTCTCGCTGGTGGTGGCGTGTGTGTTGAATCATTAACTTCCCTTCAAAATGGTTGAGCTGAATGGTGTTGATCCATATGTCATGTACGTGAACGGGCGCCGTCAGTGGGGACTGGTCATCTCTTGGTTGCCACGGCTTTTTTTCCTATTTTTTTTATGTTTTGTAAGTTTTTCATTAGTGCCTTAAACGTGCACGTCTTGCTACGTCGTACTCACATGCAATTTCAGCATGACTGATGTAACAAATTTTGTGTAACAATGTTATTTAAAAGAGTGTTCATGGAGTTTCTTGCCCTTTCTTCTCCATAGGTGCCTACTACGCGTTGGATTGGGCAACTAGCTTCATCTCACAGGCACTTTTGAATTGTCAAGAGATCGACCCCTTGACAAAACAAAAGTGCCTGTAATTGGTTTATTTGAAATAAATGCTTTGAGTTTAACAATATTTGATAACCCAGTCTTATACCTTGTTACAAGTCAATATACAGAGAAAAATACTCCTAAAAGCAGATCAGTACCGGTATAATATTTTGATCAAGTTAAACAGCAGTGCTTCGTTCCCAATACGGAATCGCTGGAGAAATATCGAGTTATTGTTGGCAGTCGCGACGTGGGGTAGTGTATGAAACGTAGGTATATATAAAAGGTTTTTCATTTTACGAATCGGATAAGTGGTTTCTATGAGGATTAGTGGATAGTCTAGTTTTTGAGGTTATCAGGTCGTGTTTACAGATGTAGATTAGGATTGCCGTTGCGATTCTGTGGATTTTGTTTTTTTTTTCCCAAATGTCTAAATAAAATAATAAAATGCAATTTACTGTCGGATTTATTCGCTCTCTTCCAAAATAATTCAAAAATACATAAAAAAGTGTGTTTTCTGCATACACTTAGGCCCACCGTCCATGACTCTACTCAAAAGTAACGTGTTGCAAACTCAAATGAAGCCAGTACGCCACAGTATTAATATTACAATCTGACGCGTTATAAAGACGGAAGCCCTTGTTTTTTTTTTCGGGTGGGATATCATCAAATGACTTCTCCCGCTCTGGGTGGAGCGGGAGGGCGTGTCAGACTTTTACTGATTAAAACCCACGGCCAAGGCTAACTCTTTCGAATTTCCCGCTACCCTAAGGCGTCGGCCCTATGGGAAATTATGATTTCAAGGCGGAAGCCCTAAAATCATTATTTGAAGGTTTTTCTATGTTAGACAGTTGTATTAATGATTATAATTCTGTAAACTTACTTATGGTACATGTTACGGTCGCGAATCATATTTTGTTCAACAGGCAACCTGACACTTATCTGCAAATTGCAAAAAACATAAGAAAATTTAAATTTCGCAGCTAACCTGTCGCTTTCCCCTTAACGAGTTTGTATTGGCCCATAGACAATAGGTGTTACTTGTACATTCAGTATTTATGGGCCTTACAAAATCGTAACAGAAAAAGGTCGCAGCATTGAAAATATTACTTATATCGAAAGAATAGGCCGGGAATCGGGTTAACGTAAGCTTAAGTTCAGTTTTGTCCTGGAAAATGGACACACAACATACTCCGCAAACAAAGGCTTCCCATATTTATCTACACGAAAGCGAAAACTAAAAATCACGTCCACCATTTTTATTCGAAAAAGGATCTTAGAAAAATTTTCACGAACGGTCGGTGAGTGCTGATCGTTTTCAACAATGTACGTTACAGTCGCGTGCTTGCTGCGTACTGAGGTACAGTCAAACCAGCTAAGTATTTGGTATACACGCCAATAAATGGCCACTACCTACACTGCCAGTATTTATTTAATAGACAAAATATTGCAATATGTTTACGTCTTGCGGAAACAATGTTCCTGGCCACATGGACTATTGCATTGTTGTTGGTGTCCGTATTCGTGGTAAAAATTGCACATCTCGATATCTAAATAAATAAATAAATATCAAATGTTGAGGGTACATACAGTTCGTGCAAAACTTTATGAGCTCTCGGAAGTTGCACGCGAGTGGCTACAAAAGTACCTATAAGCTGATTATTTGTGTGAATAACAAATCAATGCCTATAGGTAGGTACTAAAAAAAGGTTTCACATCTAGAATAATGATTGTGCATACAGCTGTACCATGCGCGGTTTCGTACTCGGGCCTACGTTAAGAAAGTTTTGCGCAAAGTGTTACAATGTTGTTCAGTGTTGTTGTGTAGTCTGTTGTTCAACAATTTTTACGGTTACGGCTTCGAGAGAATTGACTACTCAGAACACTCACAAGTAGTTACAAGTTAGCTGGCTGTATGAGGTACCTATACCAAGTAGCTTGTTTGACTGTACTTACCGCAGCATATCCGCGATCGACGGACCAGAGCTGAGTGCAGGAAGGTTCTAAAGTGAGTTGAGCAATTCCAAACGATGTTCTGTGGTGAAGGATTTCTGCCAAGCATGTAGGTATGTTGAGATTGACCTGGCTGGCTTTTGTGATACTTAAATGTAGAATTTTGGGTCGATTCTAGGACGTATTAGGATTTAACAAGTGCAAAAAAAAAACGATTTTTGGCAAAGACTATTAATATTGTTTTCGGGTTTTTGTACCATAAACAAGCAATGTTGATATGATAACTAAGTACTTGCAAGGTTTAACATTCGCAACAACAATATTTTCATTATGAAGTCATAATAATATAACATCTAATATATAAAATTCTCTTTTTTTTTTTTTTTATACTTTATTAAAAAGAACCAGGTTCTTAATAATTGATTACAATCTAGCCTATACGACTAATAAGCAATTTTAATCTAACTTAATTTGTTACGTGATAATTATTTTAAAACTTAGAAAAGTGCTGATTGAACATTACTCAAGTCCGTTCCACTTTCTTAGAGTCTGATAATTAATGATATAAACACTTTGTTCATGTGTTATTATGTGTGTCACTGTCACTATTATTTCTACACTTTACACTACACTAACTCAAAAGGTTTAGTTCGTTTTAGTCTTCGCACTATATTTGCTTGGTCTAACAGCTGAATTGCCTCGATGTTCACATGTCGATGGAGTCGGTTTTCATGGGCCTCAGCAAATTTTTTGATTATATTGGTGACGGGTTCCATTTTTAGGTCACGATGGAGGTCGTCATTTCTTATATACCAGGGCGCATTTACAATACTCCTGAGTACTTTATTCTGGAATGTTTGTATAATTTTGATATTGGTCGGCTTAGTACAGCCCCACAGTTGGATACCATATGTCCATATTGGCATAAGAATATGCTTATATACTAAAATTTTGTTATGTATCGATAGGCAGGAACCCCGTCCAATCAACCAATACATATTTTTAAAACGCATGTCTAGTTCCTGTCTTTTCTTTTTGACGTGCGCTTTCCAGCGCAGTTTTGCGTCAAGCGTTATGCCAAGGTATTTGGCTGTATTTGCGTATGGCACTTGTTGGCCATTTATGAAGATTGGTTGGTAATCACAATTCCTGTTGGTGAAATCAATGTGTAGTGACTTCGATTCATTCAATCTGATTCTCCATTTTTGTGCCCAGTCATGAATTTCATTTACAGCGATTTGTACCTTTTTGATTGCTTCCGTAAGGCATGACCCTGTAGCCATAATGGCAGTGTCGTCCGCGAAGGTTGCGATGGTATTATTTTCCAGCTCTGGCATATCATACGTGTACAACAGGTATAGGACTGGACCCAGCACACTACCTTGAGGCACGCCAGCTTTAATAATTCTTAGATCAGAAAAGGCATCCTCGTGCCTTACTCGAAACATTCTATCTGTAATGTATGCTTGCAAGATATCGGCAAAATCATTGGGCAATATTAGTCGTAACTTGTATATCAAACCCTTATGCCAAACTCTATCAAAAGCTTGTGCCACATCTAAAAATACGGTGGAGCAGACTTTTTTCTCTTCAAGCGTTCTCTCAATGATGTTTGTGATTCTATGTACTTGGTCTATTGTTGAGTGTTTCTCTCTGAAACCAAACTGATGGTCAGGAATTAGGTTTCTTTCGTTTATTATAGGTTTTAGGCGTTTTAAAAACAATTTTTCAAACAGTTTCGATAATATAGGCAACAGGGAAATGGGCCTGTATGATGAAACTTCGGTAGGCGGTTTACCGGGCTTTGCAATCATAATCACTTCAGCAACTTTCCATGGCTCAGGAACATGCTTTAGCACGAATGCAGCATTGATGAGCCGAGTAAGCTTAACGATGGCTTTACGTGGAAGGTGTTTTAGGATTTCTCCCGTAATAAGGTCATACCCTGGGGATTTTTTGAGGTTAGTAATTTGAATTTCCTTTGCAACTTCTTTCGGGGTCACAAGCTTAATTCTTTGGTCTTGCAGAATATTGGCAAACTGCAAGTTATCTACAGACCCGTCGTTTGGCTGAAAGGTTTCTTCGAGGTGATGTGCAAATCTTAGAGCTTTTTGCTCATTGCTTATGGCCCACTTTCCGTTATGATCTCTGATAGGGGGGATTGGTGTAATTGGCTTTTTGAGTAACTTTGTCGCTTTCCAAAGAGAGTATTGCGTTGTATGGTCGCTGCTTAACTGACGTAGGTTATTATTAAAAGCCTCATCTTGAAAAGTTCGTATTTCTCTCTTCAGTCTTTTCGTAAGGTTATTCAATAGAGTTTTATCTTGCGGGAATCTAGTTCGCTGCCACCTTTTTCTTTGAGTCCTTTTTTCATGTAATAGGTCTATTATTTCCTTTGGGTAGGTATTTCCTTTAAATTTTTTCATAAGCTGTGGTGTGTTGTTCCATGCACATTGTTGAATATTGTTGTTAAACCTGTTAACTTCAGAATCAAGCTGATCTTTTCTTTTTAATGAAGTTTTAAGGTCAATAATATTTTCTAGGTCTATGCTAAAACTTTTCCAATCTGTAAACTTGTTAACTAATGTCAAGTAATTTTCTCTCAGTAATATTTTGTCACTTAATTGTAATAATATCGGAGAGTGATCGGAGTTCATGTGGTACCCCTCTTCCACCCTCAGATAATTGATAGAAATATTTTTGACAATGAAAAAGTCGATGAGGTCTGGTAGTTTCTGGCGGTCAGTCGGCCAGTATGTAGGTTTTCCAGTACTTATGACCTCACAGCGCATGTCTTTCACTGCACTGAGAAGCTGTCTTCCCTTAGTTGAAGTTAATCTTGATCCCCAATGAGTGTTCTTAGCATTAAAGTCACCGCCTAATATAAATCTCTGTCCAAGGAGTCTGAAGAAGTTTACATATTGTTCTTTGTTTATCGTGTGTCTTGGGGGACAGTATACAGCCGCTACTGTCAAATTAAATTTATTTGTTTTAACTGATATCGCCACAGCTTGCGTGTCTGGCTCCTCGTATTTACACTGTTCGTAATGACTGATATTTTCTCTAATAATGACTGCACTACCTCCTCGTGCCGTGTTGTTAGGGTGCAGCGAGTGATAAACCTTATAGCCTCTAAAATTTACAAAAGACTGTTTAATGAAGTGCGTTTCAGAGATCAAACACACATCAATATTTTCTGTGTCTAAGACTACTTGCAACTCATGTTGATGTTGCAGCAGTCCGTTGGAATTCCAAGCCATTATTTTAAATGTGTTATTCATGTTGGATTTGTAATGCGCTTGATTCTAATTTCTCTAGTCTCTTGTCAAATGAGGATATGCACTTCAATATCTGGTTGAGCTTGTCCTCAAGACTTGATGGTTTTGGACTTGGTTTTACCGCTTGTGCATATGAGACACTTTTAGATGTACTCGTATGTGCAGTTATTGCGGATGACGATGCAAACTGTGCACTTTGTTTTGCTGTCTGTTTGTCGGCGTTTTTAACAATTTGCTTAATGGCAGGGTTGTTAGGTGGATTGTTTTTAGATTTTTTGTTTTTAATCATTTGCATCTCCTTGGCAACTAAACACCCTCTATAGTTGGCTGGGTGAGATAAGCCACAGTGGACACACTTCGGTTTTTCTTGCGCGGGTTTGTTGCAATCAGCTGTAAGGTGTTTGCCGGTACATTTAACACACCTCGGCTCTTTTGAGCAATACTTTTGGGTATGACCATAAGCCTGGCATCTCTTACACTGCGGTATTATTTTAGACGTTTTCAGCGGGTTTATTTCAACTTTACACCCTAATATATGTTTAATGCCGTATATTTTACTTACATCTTCATCATTCTTAAACGACAGTATAAACATGTTTAGCGGTTCTTTTGTTCTCCAGCTAAGTTTGTTAATTGCATTTTCTATCTGGAATCCTTGCGACGTTAAATCATCTTTAATCCGATCCGGTAGGCAGGAAGAATGCAATTTTTTTGCCACTACTCTTATTGGCCTGGACTGCTTATCCTCATATGAGTGCCATAAACAGTTATTTTCTGTTAAGCGACGAGCAATCACTCTGTAAGACTCTTCAGTTTTGGCATTTATTTTAACACTATTACCGCTTAACATTTTGGCGGTAAATGTTTCTACTGGCTGAGATTCAGTCAATAAGTCATAGAATGTTTGATAATTCTTAACACCGTCCACTACGATTGGAGGCGGTGCTAGATTTTTTTAAAGTAATTTTCTTCTCTTTGTTGTTGTAGTCTTGCTGCTGCAGTGCGCTAGTTCTGTCTTGTTGTAGTGGTGGAGGAGTAAGGGACGTGTTCAACTTCCTTTTTTTCCTGTTTTTCGCCCTAATCCACCCAGTCTCTTTGGCGAGTTCATCCTCGTCCGTGCAGTACTCAACATCACTTCTCGTAGGCTGAGTAGGTGGTATGGTCTCACTGACCTGTTTACCTGAGGGTTCTTCTTTCTCCTGTGTCTTTAAGCATTTTAGTTGCCCTTGAAGATCTTGTACCTGTTCCTGCAGGCTTTGTATGTGACCGTTCAGTTGACGTACCATTTGTTGCAGGTTTTCTCTGTCCGTTTTCTCCTGAATGTAACAGTCATACAACTGCCTTTCCAGATCAGTTTTAATTTTAATAGACTGTTTTGCAGCCATTGTATAGTTTTAACCTAAACAATTTTAAAATAAACACTTCATGACGATTTCCGCACTTGTAACTGGGTCATCGCGGTGGCCCCGATAGATCGACGTACACCGCGACGACGGTGTTATGATGCATCTGCAAAATACTCTTTACTAGAGCACGCGCGCGCGATCGGTACGTCCGTTCACAATAGTAGTTAAACACAAACACTCGTGATAAAATTCTCGTGGTGCAATGTTTGTTACCAAACTCCTCCGAAACGGCTGGACCGATTTGTAAGAAATTTTATGTGCATATCGGGTAGGTCTGAGAATCGGCCAACTTCTTTAAAAAAAAAAATAAGCAAAACAACGTTTGCCGGGGTCAGCTAGTCATCTATATAAATAAAACTAAGTCGGGTTAGTTAGGTACACCATTGACAACTCAAGAACGGCTGGACCGACTCTGTATTGTCTTTGATTTTTTGATTTCTCTCCCCCCGAATAGCGGAATAATTATTAAAACATTGAAAAATTTCACAAAAAATAATACTGAAGAAAATTAATTTTCTCATACATTTTGAATGGAACGGTTTTTTGATGATATCTCGAGAACGGACTGACTGATTTCGATCTGAGGCAGAGATAATTTCGCCGGGTCACCTAGTTGTAACTAGCTACAGAAAAACATAATACCTATAACGCAAACTAAGCCAAAGCCCTGGGTTTTTTTCATTCTCCATTGAGGAGGGGATATCTATTTGTCTATCAATGAGACCTACAAACTGTGCTGGCAAAGTATTAATTACGTTTCATTGTATACCGGGAAAGCATGTCGAGTACTCTTAATGAAGTTGTGTTATGAAAGATTTTCCACGCTGGTATTATGACGCATACACATTCATAATGAGCATTCATATTTGTGTGAATGACGTAGTACATCTATGTACTAATAATAAAGCTGACAATTATTTTGTTTTTTTGAACGCGATAATCTCTATGAAGCAGTCAGATTTGGAAAAAAAACTGTTAGCTTTTGATAGCCTAATTTTGGAGGAAAGCAAGAATAGAATGTAAATATAATAAAAATACACATATAAATAAACATTTTAAATTTTCTGGCTGGAGGCGGATGGATGCGGACTGCTCAGGACCGGGATGGTTGGCGCTCTTTGTAAAATAAACAAAAATAAATAAAATCTTATTTTCTTTTTACGGCTATTTAACATCACGCTAGGGCTATTTGGAGCCGAGTTAAAAGAAAAAAGTAAGAAACGACTTTAAGCGAAAACGAAGAAAAAGCGCTGGCAGGCGATGCGGCGCAACAAGGTGAGTCAGGGGAACAAGAAATTTCACTCGGACGCAGTCGCGGGCAAAAACTAATAAAAGTGAGGAATTTTTGGGATGGAAATAATATTTCTGAAACTAGGTTATTTCAAGATTAAATATACCTGAAGCATGTGTGAGTGTGATTATGAATGGTAGGATGTGGGATGATGTGATGAAGGTCTAATCTTATTCCAAATGGATATAGTTTGTAGTTTAAATAATACTTCTTACAAAAATTAAAACAGAAAACTGTCGCTATATACTTACCAAATATGATCCGAATCATCTGAACCATATTATCAGTTCGCATCAAACGTCAAATGTTCTTTTCATGATCTCAGGATCTTTCCGTCTCACTGGGCATCAACGGGGCCCAACGGTTGCCCCCACTTTTGCCCGGGCATTGTCCGCTGAGGTATCAATAGACCTTTTTGTTATCATGTTTACACAAACAAGGATGTTTATCGTGTATATTTCATACTGTACAAAGGGGTGAATGGTTCAAGCGTGAGTATCAAGATTGGTCATTGGAGTGGACCGTATTTGTTGAACTTGCTATTACGTGCAATTCGAATTATTTGGATCGAGCCTATTGCCATCAACCGGGCACAAATCCAGACTCCGGGCTGCTACTGTGAAATTCTAGATAGAAAAACCCTATAACACTTTGCCCGACCTGGGAATCGAACCCAGGACCTCATTCTCAGCAGTAGCGATTGCAACCTATTACATGGGACTTAAACATAACTGGCGAAATGTGGGTGTACAGGTACACCTGTGCCCATCCCTTCGGGGAAACAAGGCGTGATTTTATGTTATGTGTTATTTGGATCGAAGATTAGCTTGATTGTAAAGAGTTTGGAATATTTTACTTCACGGATAAACTATTCATTAATTTGAATCGTTTAGCAACCAATTGCTATAATATTAAATACACAATTAACACAATATTTTATACGACTCCATATTTCAGAATGCAACTACGAATTATATCCGCAGTCTATAGCGAAATTACAGTTCCGATTCCATTATCCGACCATTTTAATTCAATGTATGCTAAATCCGTCTCTAATTTCCCATTGTTTAGATAGATGGAAGCGGATGTAAAGCTATTCATTAATCAGTATCAGACTGAAAACTATTCATCGGTAACTACTAATCCTTTATGTGCTAGCCGCGGTCGTTAACGCGGTTTCAATGTTTCAAACGAACACCGTTCTGTTTATCACTCGCACATGCACAAAACGTATCGACAACTTCAAAGAGATACACAAGTACATTAAACGTAAGCTCTAAAAGGCATCCTCAGCGATACTTTTATTCTTTGCGTCCAAAAAGTATTGTTTACTGCCCTAAAGCCTCTTACAGCCCACAAAAGAACACCGAAATGGACTATTTCAACCGTATTCACGCACACAAACGACTAATATAATTCACTCGGTCTCCGGCCGAAAAAAAAAATTACCCAATAACTAAGTAACTCCTCGGGTGAGCCGAAACAAAAACACGATGGATGGACAAATTTGCGCTTACTGACTTATTTATTTCTGAAGCGAACGTAATTAACGAAATTCCGTCAGAACAAATAACCGCAGATTTCTTTCCGATATTTTTGTTTCGAACATCTTCGGTGCTGCTCTAATATTCATTAGGAACGTGACAGGCAAGAAATACTCCCTAATTATTCATTGGACCGTCGCTAAATCGTCAACCGGCCCGCCTTTTAATGGGGAAGAAAATAAAAAAAAGTTTTAAACATAACAAGAGAGGCATGTCCCACCCTATAAGATATTCATGAGCGTTTAAAAAAGTTAGACAAAGTTGCACGAAGATTTTGATTACCGTTGGTGCATGTACGGGGAAACTAAGAGAGGTAAGAGAAATTGAGAATTAAATAAACTAACAGATTTCTAAGTGAATTTTCGTCTAAACTTAGTCGTTAGGTTGTAAAGCTTCGGCTCGTCTGAAACTCGGATATTGCTTAGATCATCGTTAACACTCGGTTTCAAGTTTTAGAAAGTAATTAATTAGTTTCGAAGGAGGGATATTTTAAAATTAATATACTTTCGCTCTGCTGTATCGGGTTTGAACTCGCTCGACCGTTAAGAAAGACCGTGATTTACTAGGGTTGTCTAAATTAAAATCCGCTCAGTTCTAGCTCGGATTTTTAATCAGTTTCCTTATATACGTGTGGTCACATTGTTTACGAGTTTTCTTTTATGTAGTTGCTTTAAATATTTTGTGAATAATCCTTCCCGGTACATAGTATCCAATGGAAATGAGATCAGTATGATAGATACATCCTTAATTTCCTCCGATAATATTGTTACTTCGTATTTCTTCTAAGTTTATGGTCGTACTTTCATGTCCTTGTTGGTATCCAATAAGAAAATTAAAACAGAATTACTATTTAAAGATTTAAAAAGACTGAATTGTTTTGAAGTACGTACGATGCACCTTCTCGCATTCAGTTGAAAAAGTTACCTTATCAAAAAGTAAAGACATATTCCCAGACATAATTTCACAATAAAAGGTTGCTTAGTACGTTAGATACGTCCTTCTTTAAATAATTTACTTCACTACCAAAGTAAGCGTGAACTTTAATACTTTTTACAACATTCAACGTCACTTAGCTAGCGCCTGTATTTGTCCTGTTTCTTTTATCCTAGAGGTATATTGCGTCACTCCGTTTTCATAATAAATTAATGCACGATGCTCCGATTCTAAGTTGTCGTCTTCAAGAGCGCTTTGCGAGTAAAGTTAGATTAAACGTTGTAAATCGACGCGTAGGAAACGGGTGTTTTAGTACGGTTGTGGAGTTCAGCCGCATTGTATTGCAAATTAGTTACGACGAGAAATTTGCGTAAAAACGCTTTGTTGTAGTTGATGCAATGCTGCAAGAACTATCACTTTGTTAGAAGAACAGTTTGCTCTAGTTTGTGTGGTCCAATTCGTGTGCCCGCGTGGTGGATTACGGCCTACTCTCTCTCACCAAGATGAGGCCTGTTTCCCAGCAGTGGGAACAGTATAGGCTCATTATCTATGAAGCTAGTCAGATATTTTACTCAACTATGGATTTTCTTTAGCTCGTTTGACTTGACTAAGCAAGACTTTCAAAACACGTACTTAACTCTAATAGCAAAACTTATAAAACATTCACAGATAATCTGAATTCACACTTTCTTCAATAATTCAAGTCGTTATTTCAGATTGTAACAAATCGTAGCACTAACACGGGGGCTTAAAGTATGAAATACACTGCGGGATTCCCAAATCGAGGCCACTATGCAACTTCATGTGAGGTATAAAAACCTAAAACATCATTAATAATGACGATTCAAAGAAAAAGTTTGACCTGAACAGAAAGAAAAACTGACTATCATTTTGGTGTCGTCATTGTTCCGAATTTGAATTCACGACCATTTATAAAGGTATCGACTTCTATACAAAAAGTGCAGGTTGGCCAAATTTAAGAATCCATTCTTTTGTATAGACAGTTCTCTTTATATGTCATCTTTCAGTCTTACCTACACAGTAATAGGGCAAAGGTATTATTAACCTACATCCTACAAAAAAGACTATCAATAAAAATTGTTCTACATTCCGTTTTACGTTCAGCCACCACTTCCTGATTACACTCAACGATAAGTCCGACCAAAGGAAGTTGTTCATATTAATAATTACCTTACTTAGTTCAAAGCGTATCTTATTGGAGAACGCAATTGCATATCATGAATAAATAAACTTATGAATATTACATACGATTCTTTTGTAGTAACGTACGAACACAGTTAATTGTGAGTCCAACAGAACGGAAAAGGGTTAAGTAAATATGCTAAACAGGTGATTTTGCGACTGTTCCGAGCTTAACTTTTGAACGCCCCAGGTGGTTGAGGGTTGTGCTCGCCATTAAAGCCAAGTTGCGTATGATTTTGCATGTGAACTTAATAATTTTATTCATTTGGGTAACTGAAAGGATGAATTGTTTTTTTTTTGCCGGCTCTTTGGTGGTTCCAGTTGCTGTCTTTGAGTATTAGGGTTTGTTTATATCTTACTTTTTAATAAAAATAAAAAAAAACGCACTTTAATACAAATTCAATTCCATTTTTTAATAAACATACATCGTACATAAACTACAGAACTCAACCAACTACGATAATTGAATACCTATTCCTTTTGAATATCTGGTGAAAAATGCCTATCCGGGGGTTAAAAGATACCATCAACCTTCCTTTATATAATTAAAAAATATCTAAAAATGCCACATAAATAATAATACTTCTGCATACAATTCACAGTCAACCATCAAAGCCTTTTAAAGGTACACCTTTTGATACATTTCGGGGATTTGTTTTTCATCAGTATAAGTGGAAACCAGTTTGATGTGTAGTTACCCTTTTTATCAGTCAACGCCATCTTTTGCATGGGTAACAAAAGGTTTTATCCAACTTTTTTTTCAATTAATCAACGTTAACATTGCCAGCCATTTAATAAATACTTTCTCTTTAAATACATAATTTATTAGCGTATTTTTGTTGTTGATGTAAAGAAGCATTCTTTGTACCTTCATGAAAGAGGTTATTTGTGAGTAAATAATGTTTTTAGGTAACAGGGAAGACTTTGAAAGCTGCATGACTCAATTATTTGAATTATGTAGCTTCCAACGTCACTTCAACGACTTACTCACAAAAACATACACAAACATAAAATCACATACAGTTTAGGTTTTGCGGATTCACTTACAGAAGTGCACCACTCTAGCATAGAACTTTATGAATAAAGAGCGTGTAAGATATCGTTAGTTGAATTGGTTATAAGTTATAAAACAAAAGCGAAATGAGCAAAGTTAAATAAAAACCTACATGGGCACCTATAATACGTCAGAGGCTAGGTGCACGGTTCCAATTGGTCGGTTCCTATGGAGAATAGTTGGCAAGAAACTCCTCGAAAATACATAAACGGAAGTTCAGAGACCCTACTAATATTATTAACGCGAAAGTTTGTGAGTATGGATGGATGTTTGTTACTCTTTCACGCAAAAAGTACTGAACGGATTTGGATGAAATTTGGCACACATGTAGTTTATAACCTGGATTAACACGCGGGATCAAGATTTATGAGGGTGAAATCGCGGGGAGCGGCTAGTATTTAATAGAATAACTAAAAGGCTGAAAATAAAGGAACTGGAAGCGGGTACAATTAATAGGCGGCTCGTGATACAGAATTCTTGAGCCTCCGAGCAGGTTAAAAGTCTCGTACGCATTTAATGTTACGTATAGTGAGTGCACCTTAACCTTATTACAAGACAAAATCGAACTTTAGGCTGGGCTCAAACCTTCTAATCAGTTTTTGTATTTCGAACCTTATTCCGACTCCCGTACAATTTTTAATACAAATTGAAAACTAACACTCGGGTTTAAAAGTTTTTGTATTTACAACTGTAAAATGGACGGGATAAACATGAAATTCAAAAATTGGTTGAGCAGTAAACCTTGGTCTAAAGATAAACATTGTTTTGTAATACTGCTGTGATACGTACCTTCTTTCAAACATAAACCTTCCAGTCTAAATTTGTTTTATATTTCACTCGAGCACCTAATTTAACACTCTCAAGAACATACCTACATACACACAAAAAAAAACTAACATTCTTTCCAAAAAAGACTAAACACATTCAAACACAAGTCATTGTCTTATTAAAAAAAAACATTATATCCGTCCAGTTTTTATTACCTACTTAAACAAGGAAACTAAAACAAACGAGCTGTTATTTGTTACCCGAGAGGCTCATCAGGGTTAGTCAAGACTAGCAAACAAAGTTCTAGTTCTAGCCAAAATTACTAATGCTAGGCACAGAAAACGTCCTAACTACCATTCTTACCTTGAACGTAATTTCAATCTTACTCCACAGACAATAAGGTTGATTTTACAAGTGGCTATTGTTAGTAAGTCGTTAATATGAACAAATGGTTTCTGTATCGCACAGATTTGTATAATATTCTTGTTTATTTTGGGAGTTATTGGAAACAGATTGCGTTGCGCGGTTATAATTGAGTAACAGATTAATTGTGTAGATATTTTTATTAGATTGCTATTTGAGCAGTAGTTTCTCCTCATACATTTTATCTTGTTTGAAGAAGACACTTTCATCTTTTAAAATAGGTTATCACAGGCCATTTCTGTAATAGATCTCCTTCAGCATCCAGTCTGCCTAATCCAAATTCATCAACTTCTGAGATCCCTTTCAAAACACATGAAAAAGAAAATTTATAAAGATAACATGCGTACGTACACGTGTGTTCTAAATTACTTTTCACTTTTCATGAAGTATTATTTCAGTGCATAATTTTACCGTTTTCCACCTCAAATTGGCCATTTTAAAAAGCGCCCACAGTAATAATAACAATAAAAACATAGTGTATTAAAATAACGCTATGAGAAACAGACACTTATTTAATTAAAACACCAAACTTATCGTTATTAAAATCGCTTTTTCATCACTCAATGACTGATTGTATCAGAGTCGAGTAGGCAGCTTTGCTCTATTACAGACAGTTTCATTTTGATAGTGCTTTGTTGGCAAATGAAATAGGTTTCGCTTATTTTCTCAAAATATTACTGTATTACTGCCTCGTTGGTCTAGTGGTCGCAAGAGTTACTGCGGAGCATGAGGTCAATTCCCAGGTCGGGCAAAGTGTTATTTGGTTTCTCTATCTATAAATTCTCAGTAGCAGCCCGGAGTCTGGATTTGTGCCCGGTTGATGGCGATAAACTCGCCCCCTATTACATGGGACTCAAACATAACTGGCGAAATGTGGGTGTACTATATGTACACCTCTGCCCAACCCTTCTGAGATTACAGGCGTGATGTTATGTTGGTGTTGTTGTTATATTACTGTAGATACCAATAGGAAGTTTTTTTAAAGCCTTAATCTGGGTCGAATAAAATTTCAAAGGAAAACCCATGAAAATCACTTCAGAAATAATGATGAGTTCTCACGATGAAATCAATTCAGAAATACAAATTTAAACATAAACCTTCTCTATTTTTAAAGACATCTACTTCCAAGCCCCGTATCAATGCGCAATCAACGTACAAACATCCCGCATTGAGACATTCATAGATCACCAAGGATTTGGCTGCAGTACACCCAAACGCAAGCGAACCGGGAGCCCGCACACCGCTGAATTCCTTAGTTTCAATTAGGCCACCAACGTTCGCCCTTGTTCCAACCGTACCCGCCAAATAACGTATGTGTTTGGAATCGCATCGACGAAGCCCCCAGGCTATAAGGCCCACCACTATTTATGTGCTATGTGAACAGAATCGGCGAAAGGATAGAAGCATAGTGTAGGCTCAGAATAAAGAAGATCCGAGCGAATTATGAGCGAATCTTTCAGGAAGTTTTTCTGGCGAATTAACTTCCTTTGCTACTTATACGGTCTTAGAAATGAGGATAATGTATGTCGATCGGAGCTTTTGTTTGTGATATAGTGTTTCTAGAGATCTTAATATTGAACCAACACTTAACGTAACTCGTCACTAAGCTTACGGACCACTTCATAAATACTAAGCACAAACAACCGTGAGTAAGTGTCCTGTTGGATACGCAATAGGGCACAATGACAAACATTTGCCCTCACGTCACGGCCATAAGATACACAGTCTGAGGTCGATTGAATCGGTCTTTGTGAACGGTCCTTAACGACCCGCCTCCCTTCGCCCCAAGCTCCCGCAGCCGTACTAACACAGCTTGAATTCAAATGGCAAATATCAATTATTGGGAGGAAACGAAGAAGCCCAGCCGAGTAGCCGGGCGGCCCAGCACTTTTTAATATTATGTTTTGTGTATTTA
This sequence comes from Dasypolia templi, assembly GCA_963555695.1. Lineage (NCBI taxonomy): Eukaryota > Metazoa > Arthropoda > Insecta > Lepidoptera > Noctuidae > Dasypolia > Dasypolia templi. Next base: position 21,678,220 of record OY743151.1, on the reverse strand, counting down.
TTTAATAGTTTTACAGAGATTCCCCATAGGCGCGGTACGTGTTTCGAATACATGACAATTTTAATGTTCGTAGTTTCCTGGTGTGTACCTACTTAGGAATTCGCAATATCCGTAAAATCTGCTGAAGTGGTATGTGAGTGATTATTTTGTGTGAAACTAGAGCAAGATTGGATAGTTTCTGGAAAATATTGCAGTTTTAACTTGATCTAGACTTTACAATGAGAAAGAGGACCACCAAATTCCAGACAGGCGATTTACTTTGAGTAAATTATTTCATCACCCCTGATTTCAAAACGGTGAAGGAAACCATCATGAGGAAACGGGCATGTCCTAGAACCAAACATTTAAGGACGTGTTGACTTCTACCAACCCGCACTGGGCCCGCGTGGTGGTCCACTCCTTCTCACAAAAAGAAGGCCTGTTTCCCAGCAGTGACAACATTATAGGCTGATTATGAGACATTACAATATAAATACAACTGACAGTTCGAAAAGATGACATGTGCCCGTGATGCATTATCTGTGCGTGTGAATCTGCAAATTTAACCTTTGTGGGATCGCACATACGATCCCCCTCCGCTCATACGCGACATCCAAAATTTTACGTGCAACTGCGAAACCTGCTTGCGTGGCCCTAGCCGCGTGCCTAAAGAATGTTTCTCTGACATCGTGAACATGATGCGTTCCAAGAGTGAGCGAGTATCGGTTCGCGATTCTACCTACTATATTAAAACACTTTACAAACATGTTAATAATCTAAGATCATAAAAGCTGCGTCCATTTACCTTCACCCTTTAATCTACCCAAGATTAACACTAAAACAAAAGGACAAGGGTAATAAAAATTTGTGTGCGAAGATCCTCCACTAACTCACACATCGCTGACATGGACTCCTAGACCCAATTAAAACTTTTGTAATTCTAAGTTTTAATTAAATTGACTCTCAATAAACTGAAACAATTTATCAGCTGACATGTTGTATTCATTTTAAATGTCCCTGGTGATTTGGTAACGCCGAACGTATTGATGTTGTTTGCTAAACTGGCTGTCCGAATGTGTTAATCCGTGGTACAGTGAATTATGACGTTTTGGGAAATTATCTCAGTGTGTGTGTGTGAAACATGTTCCCTATTATTACAAAACGTGAGCAATTAATTGCCGCCTCCTTGATCTAGTGTAGTGATCGCAAGCGCAACTGCTGAGCATCAGGTCTTGGGGTCGATTCCCGGGTCGGGTTAAGTCGAATTGGGTTTATCCATCAGAAATTTCTCCGTAGCAGCCCAGAGTCTGCCTGGTTGATGGCAATAAAATGTAACAGTGGGCCAGACAATGTCCAATAGGCTGGCCCACTGTTACATGGATGGACCTAAAACATAACTGGCAAAATGTGCATGTCCTATAAGTGCATCTCTGCCTAACCCTTCGTGAACGGCGCGATGTTAAGTTATTTTCAAGCAGTTTCTAGACGCCAGAACGGGGCAGGTTCGTTAGTAAACGAAACGAAACAGTTCGTGTTTTTACTTCAACAGCAAAATCTGTAACAGAAAATACTGTGAAGGACATGAAAACCCCTAAATCGCAAAATGATACAATAGGCACACACTTGAATCGACCCTATGACATAAATAAAAAAACAAACAAACAAGAACAAATCCAAATCGAAAAACTTTGCACACACATTTCTTGTTCACACGTCAAGATTCTAATCTTCAGCTGGTTTCCGGAAAATATCCATGTTGAAAACTGAAATTGTGATATAGGATGACTGGTAAAGCGAGGGACAAATTGAAAGAAGGTAAGTATAAATACTTACCTTCTTTCAATTGGACTCTTTTTTTTAATGTATCAAAATATCCTGCTCATTTAATTGAGCTATCCAATAAGATCAATCCATCAATTTTACCGTTGGCATACGCCATTCACACAAGTGTAACTTTACGACCGCACTTTTCCGCGATGTAGGTTTTTATTGCGTTTTAATGAAGTTTTACAGCAAAAATCTTTGTTTATTCGTTACATGAGAGTATTATATTATTACCATTTCCTTGAGTATATCTGACACCGTATAATTGTGAACCCCGTTAGTTTATGATTACGTATATTTTTTTACAATTTGACGGTTTGACATGGAAATTTCAAATTATAAACGAACCTGCACTTACCGACTGGGTTCAAAGTCTGTCTGATTTCTGTACCGTCCCTGCTATGTCGGTATTGACGGTAGCTGTCGCAGTAACTAAGCAAGGGCACCCCTACGAAATGTGTTAGGTTAGAACTGTCAACAACCGCGCGCGAGCGTTTCCGCAGCAGTGGCCGGCGAGCACTACTTCCAAGATTAGTGGAAGGTGCGATCCGTCGCATGCAAATTTGATACCAGTTCACAATTCATCGGTTTGCCATGGACAGATTATAAACTATCGAAACGTAATGCGTTAAATTATGAATGGTTTATTGCAGTTCACAATAGTGTGATACGGTAATATATCCACTGTTTACCAACAATGGATATATCACCGTATTTATTACTCTTCGTGGTTGTTTCCTATCTTAACGAAAAGTAGCATAAATCTACTGTATTATGCGATTAAACAGGTCCTGTTTAAACACAGATCTTCAAAGGCCAATACCTGCGCAAACAGAGCTGCAGCCAGGCTTAGCAATGGCGATTAACTAGTTTTGAGTCGCCAGTCCGCTTGGTGATAGCTGCCGAGACGTATTTAGATTGTATGTAGTCTTTTGTCTGTGGGACCTGGCTGAAACAACTTCGTAAGCGCTGCATAGTTTCAGTACCTTTAGACGGAGTATTTCAATAAATTGTGAACTTAAAATACGGAAGCAGATTTTGCTCACCTTCAATGTTTATCCTTTGATTTTGCTAAGCTCTTGAACAACCAATGATACTCGTGCCATTATTGAACATTGACACCAATGAGAACTTCTACTAGTGCCTATGTCTTTAAGTAATTTGGTTTAGGATTAAATTTATGAGAACTTCCATGAACTATTTTAATGAATAGACCTTATCTAGAATGTCCTCTAAAACTTGGCATAAAACCAGAAACTTCCATATGGACAAGCCATTATATAGTGCTAGGTATAATTTACCTGAATAAAAAAAAAACAACGCCATCCTGGACGTTTCCAGGCTGTCACTATGATTTGAAACTGGCAATTTCATCCAGTAGAGTATATTCCGGAAAGTTTTATTCAGTTACATAAAACTTTAGTTTTTACGCTTCTCCTATTTACTTGAGTGAAATTTTATGTTCAGAAAACTGATATCTTCAAGCGATGTACTCGTATTAGAGGTTGTTTAGAATTCGCTAAGTGAGTAAAATATACGTAGAACCATGTTCTTTGAAGTGTAAAACCCAGACAACAAAACCTAAAATATTTTAGCCGAGAGAAAGAATTTATTACACCTTTAAAAAAATCCAAGATTTATTTAACTATGAAATTGATGTTCCGACCACCCAATCAATTATTCTCTTCAGTGATGATATGGAAAATTTGACTCGAATCGGAACAATGCGCAGGCTGTTGCCAACTGTGAATGTGGCGAGGCGTGTCTGCGTTTCTAAACAATGCCACGTATTTTGAAATGTGGTTTGATGCTTTCCTCATGCATTGTGCTCCAGTGCGACTTCACCTGCGATTGTTGCACTCGCCTCAAAATATACGTGTGTAAAACCGAGACCGGAATATATGAGATTTGGTGTACAAAAGCTAGCATGCGAACCATTGTTTGTAAGGACGCTTGGGTTTTCAGAATTTTGTGACTGTCAGAGGATTTCAGGGTTTCTGAACACACCATGTTTTTTTTTTTTTTTGCTAATGTTGTTACAGCCACTGTGATGCCAAATTCAAAGGATTCAAATGAAATGTGTTCCACAGTGGTGCCAATTTCAAAGGATTAAATAGAAAAATGTATTCAAAACATTATTTCCGAGTTACTTACTTTGTTTTGTACAAAGGCCTGTAAATTTTCTTATTCACCGTTACTTGCTCGATCATTTACATCCTTTCTGTAAACGAAATTCACTGTTAATGTTTTATCATCCATCATGATCTAAACATGTCCAACAAAATCCAACAGAACTCCACGTCCGGACCTCTGTTGGACCTTACCGACTTATGTAGTCGGTACATCCACCGTTTTCATTACCGGCGCCCATACAAAACTTTGCATAAACTCGCTTCTAAAAGCTTTCTCAATCGTGAATAATTAAACCTATTATTACGAAGTCCGAAATTGGATTAATAAAATCCTACCTTTCTGGTAGGGTTCTAGTTAGCTGTTTCTTTAATACATTCCCTTGGTACGGGCCTTCTCTAAATAGCTTTAAAACTGAGTTGTAAAATTTTGATTGTAGATTGTATTATAGCCTATTGGATTTTAATGTTGGAACAGTCTCATTGTTAAATGGATCTGAGAACGTCAAATACCACACACAGTTTATGTTTCATCGCTACCTCTTAATCCATCATTTCCGAGCATACTGCAAAACTTTATTTTCATCTCGTTTGTGCTTACCTCATTAAAAATAACATAATCAAACACTACTGGTTTCTTTACCTACTTGAATCTATTCGAAGCTTGCAGCATATTGTATTTTAAATATGTAATATTATCTCATTAGATCTAGGGAAGGTAACCATCAAAAATGTATTCTATATTCACGTTTGCTTCTTTAGATATTTCTAGATGCACGTCCATTGTAAGCAGTTTGGAGCGGGTATTAGGTTGCTAATTTGTAGCTACAACAGCTCTGCATACTGTTTAATTTTCACGGAGATTTGACCCGAGCAGAAATGTGTGGGTTATAATTACGAAAGATACCAATGAGACACACACAATACACAAAGAACTCTCGAGATTATTTCTAAGAATATTTTCGTTTAATGACTTCTAAGCAGTAATAAAAAACCCATTTGAAACTTGAATTTCATTTCAAAGTACGAAAATGATTTGGTATCAGGTTAAAATTTATATCTTTATACTGTAATTAATGTTAGACCCAGTTGCAAACATAATTATCAAGAAATGGACCCCTTTCCAAACATGTTCATTCGGCTGTTTATCTCCAAAGAAAATGTCGACGTTCAAAACTTTGATGCTTATTTTGAAGGTTTGACGGAAAATAAAGAAAAGTTCTTGAAACGAAACCTTATACTTAACAAGCTTCAAATATTATCTTGTTCACAAGTACAACCCGTCTGGGCAAATATTAGATGTATTGATTACTTTTACATTTGCATTTGACAGCTTTTACTTTTTTATTATGGATAAAACTCGGCTAAGAAAACTATAACGTCAGAATAAATATATCCATATAACCATAATTCTTTAACAACTTAAACTTCATCTGATAGAAGTAATTTTAAGGTCTGCAAGTCATATTCTAATTAAATCTGAAAGTGGCTGTGACGTGCCGCTCACTAAGCCGGAAACACAGTTCCTTTTTAAACTCCATAACTAAAATTTTAATTTAATTATGGGGACATTTATAATTTTCGCCCTAAGGTTGTGTTTCGACGTAAATTGGTAAAGTTTTGTATTTATTACAGCGATTTGCTTAACATCTTCCGTTGACAATACCCGACGGTTGGTGGGATCTTTAATGTTGTTGCCGTTAAATTTTGAGTAACCATACTCAAAATTGCTTGAAAAATTTATTGGAACCGTGTTGGTTTTTCATGTTAGACTGTTGTTCCTTAGATTCCACAATCTATAAAACCTATTTTTCATATCCTAGAAATTAATTGGCTTTCAATAATCTTTCATACAACTTAACAAGAAGTTTTTGCTTGAGTGTTTTGTTAAGACACACACAGCAAATGGCAGACCATTTGCAGTGAGATTCTTAACAAATCGCTTAAGTAAAAATTACAATAAACTCTACTCTATCTTGAATAATGAATACAGACATTAGTTCAACTAGTTTTTCCCCAATCAACTGCTAGCAGGGAGTATCCTAACTGACACACGAAGATCAGATTAATCGTGTGTTCCTTGTAATGTGAGTATTCGCAACCGGCACAAGATTGATGAATGGGACACGTCTCTGCCTTACAACCGAAGAAGACAGATCGATCATGTGTTAAATATATCGCACAGCTTGCTGCTACCGTTGCTCGAATGTTCTCATATGTCAGGAATATTTTGGGCTGGTGAAGATTCAACATCATCGTCGTCATCATTCACCTGCCCTTATACCAATTTATTTGGGGTCGGCGCACTAGATTTACCGAATAATTAGCAACAAAAATTTGAATCAATATTAAACCATGAACGAGAACAATGAGGAAATGCACTACAAGATACGGTTTTAGTGTGTTAATGCAAACGCGGATGTTTTTTGCTATTTAACAATCAATAGTCTTAGTTCTATATTGATCTCCATGAGTAGAAACGCTGCCATCAAAAAGCTGCTAAATACTGCCGAGATTCGTGGCAATTAAACGTGGGTGCTAGTGCTTCGAGCCGTAGCTTGTTTATGCCTAGATTTGCCTGTGTTATAATAATATAAATGGTGCTAAGAAACGGTAGCCAAGGCTCTCTACTGTATCGTATTCCAATTATTTTAGTATACAAATTCGCTCCAGCTAAGTAACCTAGTGCAACCACTAGGTTAGTGATCTTGGTAAATCATAATCTGTAATTAATTCGTAGTCATTTTTATGAATATATCTGCAAATTCTTTTACTTTCAAATTAATAAGACTTCTAACAATACAGATCGAAAACAAGTCTCCGCCCTGCACAATCTGTCACAATCCAAACAAAGCAAATCGTACCGAATATAAGTACATCGTCTAGATAAATCTTCGTCAAAACTCCTTCATATGTCCACACTTGACCGTTAGCCAAGTCTCGAAGAAGTTGGACGAACATTAAACGCACTCAGCACATTCCTTGAAACATAGATGAGCACTCGTGGAGGGTTCCGTCTGTCGCTGATTACACATGTGTTTGTAATTACTACGTGATAGTAAGCCTCTTTAGCGTCAACTCCTTGAGTATAAGTTGCTTTATAACTTTTTTTCGTTTGAGTCCAAGAGAAAAACAAGAATCCCTTAATTTTATGAGAGTTTGATGTCCCGAATGTACCTGATTAGCACAAGGTTGGTTTATTCGTTATGATAGTCATGTCATACAAAGGATAATTTCAGGGAATTTAGTCGAACATAAACGAGGCCACATAGTGGTTTATGAGTATTGTGGTTGTCAATTAATCGTGTATTTATTGGGGCACTCATATAATATTAACTGAAATTGTTCATTGGTTTATTTGGTGGTAAGGTGAATTTCATTGTATTGAATAACATCTAAACAATTAAATAGTTGATTGGCTGATCAAACGATAGTTCGACAGCCACAGCATTTCCCCAAAAAGGCCACTGCATAGATTTCCATCGAATTCTCAGGTTCTTCCGTATTTTTTCCAAACATGCGTGAAAGTTATCCAGTAATGGTTCCACCACGGATTTATAGGCGCCACCGGCGAGGAGTTTTAAATCCTTTCCGTTCGGTTTGTACGCTCAATGGTTTTTGTTTCACGTCATTTGAATTGTAAATGCGCAAGTTCAGTAATATGTTTGTCTTTTCCAAACGTTGATGTCGCTGTATTCACATTGGGTTATCTTTAATGATTGTAAACGACTGTTTCCAACTGTACATTGTTTTGACTTTTATTTTGGAGAGTGGTTATTATTTTCCATTATCATGATAAAAGAGCTTCTAGGTATTGTTGTTGTGCAAAATATAACGAACGAACTAGTGAAGTTGAGCATTTTAGTGAAAGCGAAAGCTTTCAATAATATGCCAATAACTGCCAACTCTTTTACCATAATTGTATTGTCTGTAACAGTAACAATTATTTGTTCGTAAGTAATTACCTCTTTTGCAATCGTTAATATTTGTGTACTTTAAAACGATACAGTTACTAAAGATAGACTCTGAGTTAACACGTTATTTCAACAAAATACTCGGCGTTGTTTTAAAACTGCCCGATAAACTATATCATGTTGTGTGTGTATACAGTAAAGTGTTTACTACAGTGCTCATTTTTGGCGATAACTCTGCTTTACGATTAATATCTTCTAGTAACGAAAAAGTTCGTCATAATCCCAGCCCTCATTAAGACAGGCAACCATTTCGACAACGCAATAACTGCTCAAAGTTAGCGAACAGAAATGCAGCGGAAACATCCGCCTTAGGCACGGATAACACGAATGGCTTTTCGCTACCAAAACCACCAACTAAAACCTCATTACGGCAATTTTCATACTAATATATGGTTGCATTATAATTATGTTTCACTGCAGTAATAATATTATCAACGTCGTCGTCGTCAGCAGTCACAAGCCTCAGTTAATGGCTACTATGAGTATTGCGATGGACCGCGGCTATAAAATGACCGCGATCGACAAGCGAATTGATGGTACGGTCAAATTTTATTTATTAAGTGGTACGAGTATCTTTTATCAATCTGTCAGACTTATACGAATTAATGTTGGTGTCCACCATTTTGACCAAATAATTTAGCTAGTTCGAAAGAGTTATTACAATTGGAAAAGCTTTTGTCACAATCGTGTCTCAAACTACGAATAGGGAGTTGTGAGTGTGCTCTTGCCTCTACACAGATCCTGCAGCGTCTATAGCGCAGAATAAAGTTTTTGTAACAACTTTTAATACCGTTTCTTATAGCGCTTATGCTGCTGAGTTATTATAGCCGGATGTCAATGTTTTTCTTCAAGTAAGCAAAGTTTTACTGTTGTTGATTTGAAGATATGATAACATTTCTTCAGAAGAGGGTTTCCGTAATGCCTGATATGCTCTTTAAATTAATTAGTAATGATTTATACAGAATCATAATAAATTTTACTAAAATATATTGATGCCAACTTCTACAACAATTTCAATTTAAAACCTGTCCATTCATTAGCACCATTACTATCAAAACTCAAAACAAACCATAGCTTTAAATTCAGCACCCGATTATTTACGACTGAAAATTGGCTTTTACGCCAAACAATGTTTGAAATGTGGATCTTAATACCTTTCTTCGTTGGAGACCCTGCTAAACGAGCTCGTCGATTAATTTAGGTGCCAGATCCCCCCTGATTTTATGACGAAATTCAAAGGTGATAAAATCTTCTTCTCGCAAAATTATAGCCATTTTAAACCTTCAATTACTTGTGTATTTTCATGGGCGATTACGTTGATTTCGCGTTGATGTTGGTTTATAGCTTTGATTCTGATGTAAATTGATATTTCATAAACTTTTAAGATATTTTAAATTCATTGTTCGTTATTCTCGATAAATATGTCATATTTTATACTACTCGCCTTTTCAACCTTAAATAAAGTTAAGATACAAGAAATTGTACGAGCGTAGAATGGAACGGAAGGATAATACATATTTACAAATAACAGATGTAATTAAACACAAGTGTCAATTGCTGAAAGTGCTCCTAGCTAGTATAACAATAACAAATTAATAATCACATTCATCTGAACAGAAATTGCAACACTACATTTTAATTCTTCTTCTTAATGACGTCTCTATTCAGTAATACGCAATAAAAATACACGAAACGCCGTATTCCGTGTTCACCGTACCAGCTACTTTCAGCAGTTTTAAAACGTCCTCTTTTTACAGAAACAATTCTTTGCCTTAACATCTCACAGTTCGTATTTTAAAATTTCATTTTCATGACGTTGAAAATAATCAAACCACTTTTGTTTAAGCTGCATTATTATTTGTGGAACTAGCTGTTGAAGTTTTGTTTACTTTAGAACTGTATTCTAACAAAACGTTGATGCTTAATGTCACCCTTATTTTCTACAATCAAGACATAAGAAAATAAGGGTACTCACTTAGTCATTGCATTCATGTGCTTCAACAAGCTGATCATCTAGTAATTGGGTTGCTTTGGCAGCTGCTATATTACACTGTTAAAACTTTAATATATCCCCATCACAATTAACCGTTTAAATATTGTTTTCATTATCTCGTTCCAAATTAACTACATCACAGATATGAAGGTGAACTGTTGGCCGTGGTTAAATTTTGGCTTGGCCCACAGCTGCTACAGCTGTTATACAATAATGAGCCACCTGCAAGGAACGCGGTTGAAATTTATTTTCATACAGCTTAGTTATTGTGCGTCGCGTTTGTTGCAGATTTTATTTTTGGTACATTTTGCTGGTTTTTAACATTTGCTAGTAGTTACCACGAATTAAGCTACATATGCATGTAACAGTAATTGTGCTCCAGGAAAATAATTAATTCGTATTATTTTCCTGAGCTATCAGTATTGCAACTGCTGGTGTTCGAACTATAGATTTCTCGCTCGGCAATCTTATGCTTTATTTGTAGGTCCATTGTCGTTTAAAATCAAATTGATAGCAGTACTCAAACATCTAGAAAATATTTCGAAATAAAATGAGCTAAAATTACTGTCGCTTTTTAGGTAGTAGTTACCTTAACTTGACTTAAGTGTCCAAAGCAACCACACACCTCTCAATCAACAAACCCAATAAAAATAATAAAAAACCCTTTAGAAAATGGGAAAATAGCGCATTGTTCTTAAATTAAATGCAACTAATGAAATAAAATGCGCAACTCTCATTCGGCGACGAGAACGCCAAGCACTTATTACTTGAAATACTTCCCACTGTACGGTTGAAGTTAATCAACTATTCCGAACGAAGTAAATCGCGGAACTCTCGCAGAATTTAATTCAAAGAAATATAGCTAACACGACTACGGAACCAACTAATTAGGTAATCGGGTCACATGTATTATTTGTAACGTTTTTCGAGCGTTTTTCCCTCGTTTATTTATTGTGTTTTCCGGTCAAGATTCTAGATACTGTGGCATATATTTGTACATAAAACCGACGGAGTTTAAACGAACAGAAGCTGTAAAAGAAAACTTCTCAAGGAGAGAAGTTTTCTTCTTTTACAGACTTTGTTTACTCGATGGGGGTCGCTCTTCTTTTGCATACAAAGTTATACTTATACAGAGTGGTCCATGAAATAATCGTTAGAGGGCTTAGGGAAGCCTATGAAAATAGGTTTTTTTACTACGATTCTTGTGCCAACTTGCATACCGTTTGCTAAGTCTAATCAGTAGTAGTAATCCATTCACACCCGTACTTTGTATATGATTATCTGCTATTGTCATCATTCGCTACTCGACATATAAGCATAGTAACAGTTTTGCTAACTACTTATTAATTTTAATGCAACACCCAACTCCGCAACCAATTAATTCTTGTACAACAAAAAGGTAATTCAATTATAGTTTAGTTTTCTAATAGTTTTTTGTATAAGTATTTGTTCAAACCATCGTAGTAATTACTTTTGAGCCTTTGTTTATAAGTTTGATAGTTTTATTACCAACCTTCATTCGTTTTGGAGTGTATTTGAAAGCGGATCACGTGGGTCTAATGACTTTTAGATAAGGGTTGTGGTGATAAAGTGTGTTTTTGTAGAATATACAGGGTCGAATTAAAATTTTGCTAGGGAAACTTCGCAGACGTGATAGGTACCGATATCTAAACATATAATGTTTTTTTTTGTAGGGTCCTCGACCGCAGTTAGTGTAAAAAGTCACTTGAGTTAGTGTAGACAGTTTATTTTTGTGTAAACTTCACTGAAGAGATTTGTATCGATATCTTAATACGATACGACGGCGATTAAGCAAAATAAAACAGATTTCTCAAATCATACTGCTCCAGAATTCGTTGACCAAAAAAATTTTTTTAAATTTTTTTATCGTGTATTTAATTTGAACCTGTATATTTGTATGATTTTATTTTTGAAGCTTATGATCGATTCAGTTTTCATAAGTCAATGAAGATTGGGTCCAAACTATGATCTCATGAAGATAAGCATACATCTATTTGTAATTAGATTGAGAGTATCTTAAACCCGCAAAAAAATTGAGATAAGATTTATATTACTCGACTTATTTAGATGTCTAGACTATGTTTCAGCAACTGTTTGCCAACACCGACAGCTCCTTATCTCAAGGCACGAAACACAGTACGTATGTAATTTATTTCAGCTCTTTTGTCGAGAGCGTTTAGCATAAGAACATAATGACTAGACGGATGTCGTCTGCATTTGCTCTGTTTATACCGTACTGAAGACGCAATTAGTTACTTTGTACAAATACTGAAGTAACTCGAAAGATGTCTTCCTTTATATAGAATGATGTAAGAGTAATCCTATGCAGAATAGAGTGAAAAATGAGTTATCATCATAACCTCTTCTCAAATATGTTGGGGTCCCATTTCAGTCTTATTTGATGCAGCTGAATACCAGCACTTTATATGAAGTAACTGCGTATATGACCTACAAAACTCAGTAACTTGATAACACGTTACCCCTTGGTAAAATGGTTTGTGAAACCTTCGAAATGCAACAGTTAAGATAACATAATATCGGCGAAATATGCGTGTAATATAGTGCACTCACATTTCGCCAGTTATGCTTAAGTCCCATGTAATAGGGGGCGAGTCTATTGTCATCAACTGGGCACAAATGTAGACTCCGGGCTGCTACTGAGAAACTCTAGATAGAAAAACCCAATAACACTTTGCCCGAACTAGGAATCGAACCCAGGACCTCATGCTCAGCAGTAGCTCTTGCGACCACTAGACCAACGAGGCAGTGCAAAAGCAAGAAAGAGTTACTTACATTTTAATTTGTAACAGAATTTATTTACGCCTTATCTCTCACCCCGGTCAAAACCAACACAATACAAGATTTACATCCAATACCTCAAAAGTTCTTACAGTGCGGTAATTTGGGCAAAGTTAACATACGCCAGATACGCCCCAACTGGGGTTTGTACGAACCAAGTTTGACAATTAATGGGCGTAACTACCGAGAATTTTGACTCCGAATTTGTCGTTTTCTGTTCTAAGAACGAAACGTATGTGAATCTTTGAATTCTAGAGAAAAAGGGAAAGTTTTCTAGTCTTTATGATGACACAATCTTTTAATTACTTAGAGGGATATGTAATACGTTTTTTAGCGGCTAGTAATGTGTCTAACACCGGAACGTAGAAGACCATGTTGGTAATGGTTAGAATGCAGTTAAGATTGGAACGATAAATCGTATTTTTTTCAAAATCCAAGCTGGTCTTACAAAGATTAGATTTAGAAAAAAAAACAGTAAATTTCTCTTTTCGTTTCATTGCCACAGTATAATCTAAGCTGTTTAGTCTTTCTTAATATAAATAGGCCAGAAGCAGATAGTAAAAGTATTCCTGAGATGCCTAAAGTTCTAACTCTAGACCGTAAAGAGCCACGATAAATATGATCCATTCATTAAAACAAAAAAAGATTCCAAAGAACTGAGAAACAATTAATTTTTCAAGCAGTTTAAACTAACCGACCAAACAACTTCTTCATACAAACAAAGTAACAACTAATACGAGCATAAAATTACAATTTTAAATAAAACCTAACTTAACCTATTCCTGCAATAAATACTGAACACACTCACATACTAACATAGTAAATACGACACATCAACTCGTTGCATATGAAACAAATAATCTAAAAGAGTCGCAATTTTATGTTCCGCGATACTGTAATAAACTCGGCACTAGAGATATAAAAATTATATGAGGTGACGTCAGCGGTATTTCAAGCAAATTACGTCATACTAGTTTCTGCACGCGACTTAGATCGCTTGAAATTTCTTGTTTTAAAATAAAATATATCCCACGAATTTCGGCAATACCGTAGTTTCCCATTAGTTTAAGAATTTTTGAAATCGGATCAGAGGCCCTAGTGTGAGTTTCTTTTAACCATCTCTACTTTACGCATCGACCGCGTTCGGCGCTCCGATTGGCCCTTGGCAATCGAAGCTCAACGACTAACTATACAAATAAACAAATTAAGTCGGTTTTCGTCTACGAGTATGACCTTAGTGTTCTTAGCAACGCTATTGATTTAGAAGCAAAAATCAATCATTTAATTTGCCTGTATATTTGACAAGCTTTTGATATTGAAGTAAGGAAAAAAAGACATGTTGTGCCGACCTAAACCTTTTTTTTTGTTCCGGGGTGGATAATCCCCCTCTGCCCTGGGGCGGGCGGAGGGGTCTGTCAGACTCTTACTGACTAAAAACCACCTTGGTGTTCCATCTCACATCTACGTCGGGGTCGCGGGAACATATGATTCTACCGCAACCCCGACTGGTGCTGGCCTGCCTCGGCGGGCTTCCTCGTGTTGGGAGGGGGAGTGAGGTGTTAGACTCCCCCCGCAACGTCTAAGAGGGGCGCACGTGGAACACGCGCCGCCACCTCGGGTCCAGATGTATGGGGGGCGGTGGACGTCCCCGAGTTCGCCATCCCTGGACTCATTTAGAGGGGCTGGAAGAGGGCATTGTCCGCACTCCGGCTACGACCAACCCCTTGCCCCTTGCGACGAGTCTGATGAATGGCCCCGTCGCCTACCATTTTTCGGCCGCAGAGGATAGGGAGAGCGGCCAACGACATACCGACACTCCTCTTCACCACCACGGTTACTGTGTCCCCCCGCCTCGTCAATGCGGGAACCCATTGGGGGGGGGGGGGGGTGCCGACCTAAACCTAACCTACCTAAATTGGGTCATGGGCAGGAGAATGATAGTGTCACTCCGAAGAGATCGCAACTAGATTTTGAACTTTTACGAGATATTTTTAAATTACGAAAATTGGAGTTGTTCAAAGTGGGCGAGAGGCTTGTGGCTAAATAATGACAGCCGCAACGGTCGATCTTCAAGGTTTAGCAACTCTTGCCGAGGTCGGTCCGTAGATGGCTGACCATACATTAAATGCCAAGACCCCTCCGTGCCCCGGAAAGCTCGTTAAGCCGTTTTGCCCGGCTGTCATTCGTAGATCTTCGGCAGTCGTAACGGGTCGTCAGAAGCCCGAAAGTTTGGTAACTGGGTTGTGGTCAGTTGTTGTCGGTGTCAGTTAGGCAGTCGCTTCATGTAAAATATTCAGCTGCATCTTGTAAGACTGGAAGCCGCCTCCAAAATAATTGGGTAAAGGTTCGGCAGATGATGGCCTAGCTCAATGTGAGGATTTCTGAAAATATACTGCTCTATCCTTTTCTATCGTTCAGGATTGTCATTTCCCTAGAGCGAGAAAGATAGAGTGCGCGCGGCTG
The DNA here is from genome assembly GCA_963555695.1 of Dasypolia templi. Lineage (NCBI taxonomy): Eukaryota > Metazoa > Arthropoda > Insecta > Lepidoptera > Noctuidae > Dasypolia > Dasypolia templi. The sequence continues at coordinate 21,663,038 of OY743151.1, read as the reverse complement.
AATCGGCAATGCGATGTGATTCTGATTCAGAACTGAATGAAAAAAGGCGATTCCTTTCTGATGGATGCGGTTCCACCCTAAAACTCCACATGCAAATTAAAACAAATGAAAGCAGAATCCGAACTCAAATACTGCATGTAACATTACATTCGGGGTATTAATCAAAAACTGTGCGGATCGCTGCTACGTGTACGCTTCTCTCTGATTTACTAACATACGTGCTTCCCCTTAATTTAGTATTAGTTTGTTCGCTGATAACTGTATACGATCTAAGTTTTGGCGTAACGAGGTATGTTCGGCGTAACAAGAAATAGATAGAGATTTTGTTGTTGTAATAAATGTTGTTTTGGAGTACTTTGTTATCAATTTCAGGTGGTTGATATGTGGCAAAATTACTAATTAAGTTAGGTTTTTTTAAAGGATTTACATAACTTTATCAGCCTACAACGTTCCCTCGGCTGGGACACAAGTCTCCTCTCTGTGAGAGTTTTATGTGATTTTAACGATTTCATCATCAATATCATCATTTTGGCCGAAAGACGTCCACTGCTGAACAAGGGCTCCCCCAAGCACCGCCACTTCGACCGGCATCCAGCGGATTCCTGCGGCCTTTACAAGGCCATCGGACTAACTTGTGGCTTTTCAACCCTATCGGCCATCTGTTCTGCGAGCAATGTGCCCTGCCCAATGCCACTTAAGTTTGGCAATTCTTCGGTCTATGTCGGTTAACTTAGGTCTCCTGCGGATCTCTTCAGCGATCTCTTCATTGCCGTTTCGATCACTTAGTGAAACTTAAAGCATAACCCTCTCCATTGCCCTTTAGGTGACATTGAGCCTTCTAATAAGGCCTTTTGTGAGCAACCACGTCTCAGTGCCATAGGTTATCTGGGAGCAAGCACTGGTCAAAGACTTTCGTCATTGGACACTGCGGTATGTGGGACAAGAAGAAATTTCGAACACTGCAACGATATGCAGCACTGTTATTCTCTAAAATACAATCGCTTTATCGTATTAGGCATGTCACAAGTTTTTGTCCCGATGTCATATTTTCCCCGAAGTATGGATTGAGTCAGGTCAGAACGGTTAGATATTTATATCTAATACCATCTGATACCATTTATTTTGATGTATCAGATGGTTCTTTCTATCGCAAAATTCGTAATACATTCCCACGGAGGTACACAGTAGAGTCTGCCCAGAGACGTGCACTAACAGGGGTTGCACTGAGGGGGTTTCAGATCGGTCTTTTGATAGGTAACGGTACACCCTTCTTTCTGTAGATGGCGGCCATCGGGGTGGTTTTAGTGAAGTAAAAATCCCACGCTCTCCGGTCTTAACCACAAAGCCCACGCGTGTTTTCGAAACAAAAAAATAACGAAACAAACGGTTCTAGAACATGCCGGTTTCCTCACGATGTTTTCCTTCACCGTTTTGAGAGCAATGTGGTGATGAAATAATTTACACAAAGTAAAACGCCTGTCTGGGTTTGAACTTATGACCTACAACTCAAAACGTAAGTCACGGCTGTTACCACTGGGCAACCACTGCTTAAGAGAAACTTAGTAGAAATCTCTGAGAAAAAAATGTGAGATACCAATATTAAGATGGATGAAAGACACAGACATATGAATTCATTTAGGTATAGCAGAATACGTCTTGATGGGAGCTAAGATAGTGGCTGATGCAGCAGTTAACATAAACGTAGTATATAAAAAAAGGGAAGATTATGCGCCATGAACCCATCAACTGTATTTACTACTAGCTCCTGCCCGCAGCTTCGCCTCGCCTGCGTGGATGACGGGAATTATCTACCTAGCCTTTGTACTTCCCAAAGATGATATTTATCTCCTACCAAAATTTTATCGAAAGCCGTCCAGTGCTTTAGTGGTAATTTCACCAATGTTTCTGAGCGCGTCTAAAACGCGTTCAAGAACTGTCAGTGTCAATATTCCATAGAACATATATTGACACTGACAGCTCATAAAAGCAGTTTATGTTCTGATCGCGTTCAGATTCATTAGGGATATTCACCCGTAGGCGTGAAAACACAAAAAATTGGTACCGCACACGGGAACAATACAACAAAATGGCCCCCCGTTAGTTACCAGTCATTTGTAGCTTTCAATTCTCAGCAAGCCAATAAGCTTCTAAAATATGCTACTCCAACTACCTTTAAGTGTAAGTGGACACAAACATTACGCTAAATGGGGGCAAAAGTTTCCGTACTATATGAAAATAGATACTTTCACAGTATCTATTTTCATATAGTGCGGAAACTTTACGCTAGGGGAATATTACTTAGTGCCGATTTCACCAATGAAACTGAACGCGATCATCACTTTTAAACCTAGTTCAAGAGCTGTCATTGTCAATATTCCATAACAATTTTGACACTGACAGCTCTTGGACGCGTTTTAGTTGTGCTAAACGCGTTCAAGAGCTGTCAGTGTCAATATTCCATAGAATATAATGACACTGACAGCTCTTAAACGTAGTTTAAGTGTTGATCGCGTTCAGTTTCACTGGTGAAATCCACCCTTAGACCTAGTACTTTTGTTGTTATGGCTCTGTATCGTTGTTATTATCTTGTACTACAGTTTCTAGGTTTTAATGTCTTAATTATTGTGGACAAAATTAATCAGCTTAAAATTGTGTACCTAAATTAATACTACCCGTATTAATTTATGTAGTCCAAAGATATAAAGAGCGATTCATTTGTTTAACAAAAGCTGCGCGGCATCAAACATTCTAACCCCCTGATTACAGCGGCCGCCCGCTACACTCCCTCTCGCATTAGCAGTATTCGCCGACCAAGGCATACTTTAATCGACCCCGACGACGCCACTACCCTCCTCCAGGAGAGTAGTAAGGCCACTAGCACGCTACATAAGCCCAAAACCCGATCGCCGTCCTACCGCCCTCGCCGCCGAGGCCCGCCGCGATGCCCAAATCGACGCCCCTCCCGACCCTTGCTCGAGCCAGCCCGCGCCGCTGAGCCTGTAGCTTTAAATTTGTCCATAAATAATACCAATCCTGATCCAGCTAGTCATTTGCTGCCCTCTTCCAGCGACGCCCTAAGCCGAGGTCCGTACCCCACAGGGGGTGCCCTTAGCGTTGTCGCTTAGTTTTTAGTTAGTATTTAAGTTTAAGTCCTGGCTGGAGGCCTTAATTTATTAGGGCAACCACAGGCAAGTCCGCTTAAGCAGACGACAACCGCATAGGTTGACCTGCGAGATGCCAAACAAACAAAATTAACAAAAGCTGCTTTTGTTTAAAACTTTCGCAGAAGTCTTTTGGAAAATTGGAAACGAATCTTTAATCCTCTCAAAATTGATAGGTACTCAATAGTAGAAGGTATGGTGGGTAGGAAGTAGGTAATCAATTCATGACTTAGATTTTTCGTAACAAAACTTGAGACTCAAAAGAGATAAAACGACACATGTGTATAATTGTCGCGTAAGACGAATGTGTAACATATGTTCTAGTACCTTTAGTACGAATAAGGTAAGTGTGAGTGTGTGTGTGCAAATGAACGCGACTGTAGGCAAAAAAGTGTGGCTTTTAATGTTTATATTTCTTACAATTGTTGGTATTGTAAATATGAGAGTGTTAGTATGTAGGTATGGTCTAGGATGCTATGAATGTACGTGTTAGTTTAATTTCAAATGTTTTTCTTTTGTGGTAACCTGATTTTAAGTTGAAGGAGTTGAAAAGTCACATAGATGTAGTGACCAAATACTTATTTCAAATTATCCAGAGCCTTAAGCCAGAGTCTACGCAATATAACTTCCAATAGAATAAAATTAGGCCAAACTATACTTTCCATGTGACCAAGTGGACCTGTTCTTTTTTAGTTTAGATTGTAGCTATTAATAATATCATAATCACTTTCACACTGGCTTACTATGCCATTAATTAAACAGGCCCAGTCTAAAAATAAATAAATTTCCTTACATAAAACACTTACAAAATCTCAAGTAGTACACCAATCCTTTGCCTTGTAAGGTATCGTTTATGCGAATATAAACTCTATGCCAATTACAATAAGGTTAAAACCATTTTAAATGGCGCACGCGTGCCCTCTAGCATGCATGCAAGTTTCCACGCGAACTCAGTTAAGTTAAATTGGTTTACATTTTAAAGTCGATAAACACTACTTAAGGCAACTAGATAACAGTGAGTAAAAAATGGAGAAAAAACTAAGCGTAATTTGTTCAACATTTAAGTATCTATCAAGATAGCATGGTTTTAATTAAAACCAATTATATGCGTCGATCAGGGGCAGTTTAAGCGTATTTATTTGTACTGGGGGATATTTGTGTGGATCCAGTTTTTTGAAATTATGAACGATCATTCTGATGACCTAAATAATAAACAGCTCCTTACAAGTACTACTAATAATGTTCAAGTAAAAAACACTAAGGTAACAAAAAGCCACATAACTTGTGTCCCGAGAAAATAATGTTGTAGCGTCAAAAGTAACAAAAGTAGCTAAACTTACAGTAGCAACACGTACGGTAAATCACAACACGGAACATATGTCAGACAAACACGAACCTCACTCTGTCAGCAAAATCACTCTCATTTAACAACACAAGACGTTTGCGTATGAATAGGATGCCAGGCTACCACGATACGACTCATCATAATGACAAAGATCTCATCTACGGCAGACTTAATTAATCATTGTGTTTACTGATTACCATTCGCTATTCACAACTTGTTCAGTTAGCGTATTTACATCCTGATGGAATGGTTAAATTATTCTGGATCGAGTTCTTGGACAAGAAGCTTTGATGGTTTGAAAGAAGCGCTTTTGTATTGGTAGAAAAATAAAAGTCTTTTTTTTATTTTTTGGCCATTGGGATCCAAGTGTTAGCATGAACTTAGCCTATGCTAGTACACTCAGTAACTTAAAAATACATTAATCATACATTAGTTGGCCACATGAACATGGACACGCAAATGTCTGCCAGTCCAGAGCCTGATAAATAGTCCATCAACCTTGTCCGCCAGTGTAGCTAAAATACCCCTGAATCGCCGCCACATCGATGCATACAGTTTGCGCATGGTGGCATGAAAGTAATAAAAGCAATTGAGTCGTCATCTACGAGATCAGAGCGGCAATTCCCGTATTTTTAAGAACGTTCGCGATCTAGTGTCAGTTCCAATCTGTCAAAAATACAATTAATTTACAACCATATTTGACAAGTTTATTGACATTGATTGTCGCTGAGATGAGACTGCGACTTGAATTTGAACTTTTTTTTTTTGACTTTTGCACGAGAATTGGCTTTCAGCTGTTTGTATCTACAGTCAATAGTGCAGTGCTTACCACCACTTCTATCAAAGGTATCTCTAATCTTACTTCTCTTATTGCTATCACTGAAGTAAGATTAAAACAATACTGATAAAAGATTTGGCGACCACCAAAACATGGCAGTCAAAAATTAGGAAATTAATTTTAAGTTAAGTTGATGGAGGACAGGTGTTCTCGAGGTCTAGATTTCAACAATTTTAATACAGTTTTACATTTCCGCTATTACCCACATTTAATTTCTCATTATACAGAAACTACCTTCCGAGTTCTCGTAGTCCGTAGATTTCTATGAACATCACAATGAAAGCAACGTCTCCCCGGAGCCCAGTTATCGGCGAGCAGATGCGAAACAAAACTATATACGTTCGTCTTTATAACAATGTAGACTAAACTGCCCATAATACTGTATAGTAGAATGACGTCGAGTTTACATTCTCAGATGGTTAAATTACTATGGATGTCGTTGGAGCACTTTATGACGCAGTATATAATTAGAATTATTTTCATGTTACATTCTTCCCAACCAGTCTTATGAAGGAGTATCGTATTACCCCGTTACTTGGTTGGGCAGGTCCAATAGTTAGGCCGCTTCGTGTAAAATACTAGCCTATTCTTAACATAGTCGAGATGACTTACATTCTTGTATCAAAATTTGTTTTTGAACTCTTTTGAATTTAATTACTTTTAGTACCACTAAAAGTAACAGTTAACCGTAAGGTCTGACCTTTTACTGCAGTTACTTAATTAAATTCTTTTGTACTTCATATTTTACATTTACAAGTACATACATGATTTGGTTTTCCTGCGCGTCCATAATCATTTTCATTTCCATTTACACACTGAGCTTCACACACGTATTCAGACTCATAATTATATGGTCCGCGATCGTGATGCCGCACATATTTCTCATTCTCAGCGTTTTTTTTTTTCATGAATCCTTTCTTTTTCATTACCAATTTGTTACTTACTTTTTTATTAACTGCTCTTTGTCGGAGTTCTTAGAGGCTACTAGTGCACTTTTATTTATTAAAACAGCTTCTGCTTTATCATTGAATTTGACTCCGTCGCTATTGCCTTCATTATACTTCGATGGATCATTCGTTTCAGTATTCATACTTTTGAATCTTATATTCAAGTTGGGTACTAATATAACGTTCATATTATAAACAGCGGCATTCAAAACAAAACGCGATTCATAAAATAAACCTCCAATCCATTGTTATATTCGCTGCATTGCTCCGTTCCCTTGGATCCGGATATTGAATTTTCATACCATTCGTTTGTTGCTACAAGTCAGTTTTTATTTATCGCGCATTTATACCAAGCACGTCTGTTGACAGGAAATTAATGCATCGGCCGAATCAATTTGTGTTAACTCCCCCGGGTTATGGATTTGTTAATCTATAACCCGTTGGAATGATTGGAGAGAAATTTTTATGTGTATGGACCGTGCTTTGTCAGTTTGAGCATTTACCTACGCTTTTTGAAGGAACCGCAAAACAATTTTTGTATTTATTATATTTATTTTTGTTACTACTTATAATTTATGTCAATGCTATCACGCGTCAATTTTATGATCCCATTAATAGGCTCGCCCACTGTTGGGATCCCCCCCTATAACAGTGGGCGAGCCTAATAAAAATAACTGGCGTAATGTGGGTGCACTAAAGGTACACCTCTGTCCCAATCCTTCTGGGAATACAGGCATGATGTTATATGTGATAGAGTGTACAGAAATGTAAAAACATATGTTCTTATTGACTTTGAGTGTACTGCTAATCATGAATCTTTCTATATTTCGGATAGAGTTCTAAATTCTTCATACGCTTTAACGCTCAAAAACAATACAACTAACATGTGTCTTACTATTATTCATACTGCGTTACAAATTTACCATTAATACAGCCTATTCAAATGTCGGATACCGTTGCTTATCGGGAAACACTAAAGTTTTATATTCCGTAGTAAAATTTTATTACTTACATCTACTTTTAATATGAACTCAAATGCTTTGTTTATGTTATTCTCTTCGGTTGCTTTTAAAAGTCAACTGTGTGTGTTGTTATTACTTGTGTTAGGTACCTTGGAAGTGGTGGTTTGCTTCTTATTTTTCCCCAATTTTATTATTCTGTAGCTACGCCAGTTTTGATTAGTTTTTGATTTCGGTTTTAGTTACTTAAGTAACTTCTGTTCTATTCGTGTTCTTGAGTGAATGTTTGGTCTTCTGTTTTAACTTATCATCGTCACTGAAACATTAAACAGCAAAAAAAAACTGAAAACTTGATTGGAATTCGATGTCATGTTTTTATACAACTGAATTGAAATCATTGTAACGTAAAAATATGATGGCAACGTGTGTTTAATTGACGTTCACAAGTTTTTAACAACACAGTCGTTTGCAATCAAATCATTCGTGATTTTCCGAAACAAAATTTCTGATGCAGCCTTCCATTATATTCTGCATGCATTCATTACTTTATCATCTGATAATAATCAGCGCTTTTTGAATTCTGTGTCGTCGTAAATTACAAATATTGCTCGGTATGTCGAAAATTGAAATAACACAAACAATGGAACTGGTACAAAGTTATCTTTGCAGTTCAATATACCTATCTCAAAGGTTTGGAATGAACTGAATAAATAATGTTGTTTATTTTTGTAAAATCGACTGTTTTCACAAACTGAATAATTCCAACCAATTTGAATTATTTGGCTAATGAATATTTAGTGATGATTTATAATGGTGAAACCTGGGAATTCTATTTAGGAGTAAAGCGAGTCTATTAGAAAGACAACGCCTACGATCGTTGTCATGCATAATTAATAATAATTGGTTTTCAATATAAGGAAGGGAGGTGGAAGTGAATTGAATGATGGACTGAATTCAGGGAAGGACTTGGCTGCTATAAGAATTGCGAAGCATTAAGTTGAATAGGACGATTTTTTTAGTAGTAAAATCGTACCTAAAGCATTGTTGAATGTTGTATAAAAATTAAGTTTTATATATTGTATGTTCCTTCTGAGTTTGATGTACTAAAGTGAAATGTAAAAAACGGGAAAGAAAAATAAATCTGCGTTTTTAAAACGCAACATTATAAATTAAAAACAAAACACTGAGGATGCGACACGTAGCGTTTGTTCGTGGCTACTTTGTTTCCAATTGCAAAACATAGTGCACAGTGCTTTACAAAACGGTTGACGTAGAAAAAAACTTTTTGAAACAAAAAAAAGATTGCTTAAAGTTTGTATCGTGCCGCTTTAGTGATGTCGCTGGATATTCCTTTTAACTTTGTCTTGTAATTATTTCGCTGGCGATTCCTCTTTTAACGTTTGTAAATCTAAATAAATGGAAACCGGGTTTTGTTCGTTCATTTTCGGCTTTGGACACGAGTATTCCGACAATTTTTCGGTGACTAGATTAAATGCTATTACACAATTTAGGAGTTGAAATTATCTTGGTGGTAGTGGAAATCTTTTATAGAGGAAATGTTGAAAAGGTTTTCATTATGGGTGGGATACACGAGCGGTGTTCCATTGTTTAAATGGCGAAAATTTATTAGGATTTAAGCAAACCTTAACTTATTGACCAAGATAATTAAATTGAACATTAACTTCGAGTAGAACGGTAATGTTCCAATAAATTACCTCATCTCCTTTCTTTGTTTTTCTTAAAACAGATTCGGAAACATTAAACATTTGGAGAATCATTATACCGAGCTGAAGTCTCTGAAATGATGTAATATGGCACAGGTTTATACAAATACGAATAATTTGTATGAAGAACCATGACATGCTCATTAGACATTTAACAAACATATACTGAACAGCAGCAGGTCAAATAAAATCTTCACATTGTATTTATATTTTGAGCCAAAAAAATAAAGATTTAGTTAAACAATCTTCAAAAGTATGTGTCCAAAGTGACTTTACCCACACAAACTAGACACTGCACCACAGTGCACTCGCTCGAACACACAGCCTAAATGGCAAAACTCGTAAATCAATCGCTTAAACAGCAGTGGGATCACGCCGCGTCATCGAATCATCGTACTCTGTCGGATTCGCGGTCGAAGCGATAACTGGCAGGCGGTCGTAAAATTAAACACGTTTAACACTTTGGAAATAAAGCTGAAATAATGTTATATTTTAGGTAAATATGATGACGTTAACGACTGAACGTGAAATAGGGAATACATTTTCGGGATTTTGATAGCGGCGAAATTTTGGTAGGAAGTGCGGTTTTGCGATATTTATATGAGCCAATTGATAAGAGCATTTATACTCGTATTAAAATTCACTAGATGTCAGTAAAGTTTACGTATTTTCGGCTTTATTGATTTTTTTTATTTATTAGGTATCTTGTCAAAAATATCACCAAAGTATTTTCTCTTTTCGGGTTTGAATTAATTACTCTTTACTTAACTCAACGAACTAGCTACAAAGGCTATGTGCTCATTAGTAGCCCCTACATAGTTCAACATTCTGGTTTTACTTAACAACTGATTTCGGTGTCAGCTTAGGGCTTCACTGAACAAAAAACAAATATTTCTGCTTGTTAGTTCGGCATCTACGAATGCTACGGTGCTACGCCGCTACGATCTATTTGCTACGCCGCTACGAACTAGTTTCTACGACTCGCAACCCCGAAGCGCATGTTGTAAGAATTCGCTACGAACTTTGCAAAGCTAATTTAAATTTTAAAGCGAATGGGAAGTCGTATTATTACTTGTAAAGTGAAATTGAGCTCATTTGACGGGGTTTTACTAACTTTACATATCATCATTCAACGAAAGGGGAGACAACAGTGTTTAGTACAACTGCAATTCGCCAAGCCATTCCCTCAAAATAAGGCGTCTATGTAACAAAAAATCATTGCTCATTCTTACAATTTAATAATTATTTAAAAGACTCTGATACTGAAAGCCATATTTTTTATATAAAGTAGATTTTTATTTATGCAATAAAACATGGTCAGCAGTACGAAATAAATTCTAAAAAACTAGTGTTAATTGGTCATAATATAATCAATATTCACCACCCTAATTTCACCAGTATATGTACATTAAATGTTCGTCTCTTGAATGTGGAGGGTCATTGAGTGACCATCAAAGCGTGACTAAAATCATTATCGGTATAACGTTCATCAACGTAACACAAGTGTACGTAATAAATCATAACCACGAATAGGTCGAGGGGTTTGACCTGTTTATGACCGCGGTTAATATTGAGTTATAATTTTAATTTTTGTTTAGTTGAGTTTAGTTTGTTTTTATTATGATTTTATTAGTATGTTTTGTCAAAAAGGCCTCGATTAACCTTCCACCTACTTCTGTCCAGAGCTGCAAAGGACCAATAGTTTTAATGAGATGAGTTTGTCGAGTCAAAGTTGAAAAATAAAAGTCTCATCACCTATACTCCCAATTTGAATGAAGCAACCAAATTAAAGTGAACCAATCTGCTTGAACCGTGTATTATTGCTTTTTGATTAAAATGCCATAGAATAATTATCGAACAGATTTCGATGAGATGTTAAACTAAGGAATATTATCGCCATGATATTCCTTTTCCATGATAACTGCCTCGTTGGTCTAGAGGTCGCAATCGCTACTACTGAGCATGAGGTCCTGGTTTCGATTCCCAGGTCGGGCAACGTGATATTGGGTTTTTCTATCTGGAATTTCTCAGCAGCAGCCCGGAGTCTGGATTTGTGCCCGGTAGATGGCAATAGGCTCGCCCCCTATTACATGGGACTTAAACATAACTGGCGAAATGTGGGTGTACTATAGGTACACCTCTGCCCAACCCTTCGGGGAAACAAGGCGTGATGTTATGTTATGTTATTCCTTTTAAACCAACGAAAAAAATGAAGGAGATTCTCAAGTCGACGCGTAGTTTATTATTCTATTTATTATTATGTGACACCGCGCATAATTATTTTATAATTTAATTGGCCATTTTTTAACCACGTATCTCTGACAAAAGAACTACTCATGAACTTTGCACCTGACAAACAAAACATAGAACAACAGTGCTCCCAAATTTGTACCCGTGATAACTCTGACACTGAAATGGATTACGTTCGTCAGTGACAGCACGCTATTTATTCTACAGCCTACTTCTGTTTGCTTGTGATTACAGAGTTATGTTGCTTGATCCATTTAGGAGATAACATTACATCACGCCTGTATTATCTGAAGGGTTAGGCAGTACACCCACATTTCGCCAGTTATGTTTTAGTCCCATGTAATAGGGGGCGAGACTATTGCTATAGTAAATATAGACTCCGCGATGCTACTGAGAAATTCCTGATAAAAAAAACCCAATAAGACTTTTCCCGACCTGGAAATCATCATGCTCCGCAGTATCACTGGCGTCCACTAGACCAACGAGGCAGTTAGGAGTTGATGTTGTGGCGGCATCTGCATCGCCGTATAGGAACTACGCAACGCATAGGCACTGACGTCAAGCAAAATCCTGCATCGCGCAAGCAGATTTTACCGCGCAACTAGCATTTATACATCGTCCCGACATCAATCGTCGGGCAGTTGCCCACCAGACATATCACCCGTCTGGTAGAGGATCCTCCTTTTTCTATGGAGGATGAGGGAACTTTACGCCCTGTTCCTAATACCTCTATAATGGCACAGGTTTTTGGGGTAGATAGAGCAGGTTTCTTTTAATTTTATGTCAGTTATGCAGGCAATAGTACTAATATGTGTCTATGATCTAGCCAGGAATATAGTCTGACTGAAAAGAGAGTAACGCACACTTAGAGCAACTTTGCACTTTTATAGCACAGTCATAATTCAGATGTGGTTTAAGATAACCTGCTGTATAAAAAAAATCGTCTTTTATCTTCGTTTGAAAGTAATCGTAACATTTTAAATAAACACATCCCAAAGCATTACCCAGAAAATGTTTCACACGTCACTAAAACGCCTTTCCTCATTCACAACAAGTTTAGTATCTACAATTACTTTTCTGACCTCCTTATTATTTAACACCAACCAATAAAAACAGAGCCCTATTATAAGATTAAGTTAAAAATAGACCTAGTTTATCGTAATCATCGGACTTCGCAAATTAGATCGTTACGCGTCGTTTATTATATCATTATTTTAAACTAGCTTCTGCCCGCAACTTCGTCCGCATGCAATTCTTTGTTTCATACTAACTTCTACCCGCAACTTTGACCGCTTGCAATTCCTTGTTTCATAGTAACTTCTGCCCACAAGTTCGTCGTCGTGCAATTCCTTGTTTCATACTAACTTCTGCCAGCAACTTTGACCGCATAAAATTCCTTGGTTCACACTAACTTCTGCCCGCAATTTCGTAAGCGGGAAATTCCTTGTTTCATTCTAACTTCTGCCCGCAACTTTGACCGCTTGCAATTCCTTGTTTTATAGTAACTTCTGCCCACAAGTTCGTCGTCGTGCAATTTCTTGTTTCATACTAACTTCTGCCAGCAACTTTGACCGCATACAATTCCTTGGTTCACACTAACTTCTGCCCGCAATTTCGTAAGCGGGAAATTCCTTGTTTCATACTAACTTCGCCCGCAATTTCGTCTGCGTACATATCCTTGTTTCACACTAACTTCTGCCCGCAACTTTGACCGCATACAATTCCTTGTTAAATACTAACTTCTGCCCACAACTTCGTCCGCGTGCAATTGCTTGTATCATACTAACTTCTGCCCGCAACTTTGACCGTGTGCAATTCCTTGTTTCATACTAACTACTGCCCGCAACTTCGTCCGCGTGCAATTCCTTGTTTCACACTAACTGCGTCCGTGTGCAATTTATTTTTTAACATAATCTTTTATGTTCCTACCCTATGACACTCGGCAATAAACTTCACGGCTTTCCATTAGTGAAAGAATTTTCGGAAATATACAAACTCACAAATTTCACATCTTTATTATATTAGTATAAACAATTATTGTCGGATCTGACAAAAAAATACGGTGCCGAACGAATATGGACAGCTTCATACGAAAAAGTCCCACTATCAAATTGTCGGGTGCTCTAGTCGCCCGACAAGTCATAACGGGCTTGCCTGCTAATTAAGATTGAGAGTTGATTAAACGTTTCCGTATTCTGGCATGATAGATGATTATTGCAGGAGCGACTTTCGTTCAGCATATACATGTACCTATGAATGTGGTGACACGCCCTTTAATTAAGATACCAGATTTGATAACGAAGATTGCGATTAGAAGTGTTTGCATTTGACGGATTAAATGTTGTTCATTTGAAGTTTGTGACAGGATTTGGTTTTGAGCTAAGCTTGTGCATTTGTTTATTTCTACTTACAAGAAACTCCTTTAAAATTCTTTTGTTTACAATGACTTCAATTTGTCAGTTAATGTTTTTCTTACCGAAAAGCGAGGCTTTTAATAAAATAGTGAAATGCTTTTTTTTATCGGTTTTTCCATTTGCCATATTTTTTTTGCCTTTTCATCGCATAAAGTCTAAATCACCAAAAATGCCTTAAATACAGCCACGCGATGCTTATCCATTACAACCAACCCTTATTACCAAACGATCAATGAAAACACTTCGACACCCCCCTTCAAGATAACAAGCTTGCTGTAATAACTTCAGAATGCGGTTAAACGTCCGAACGCCCGTCATAATGCGTTCCTCTAACGTCCTAATCAATTTGAAGTTCGCTCTGGACACTTGATGCACCAAATAAATACGTACAGAAGGTCTGCTCTAGCCAATGCGCGCACAAAAACAAGCGTCTACTTACAGCAAGTGCAAGCGCACTCACGCTAATGCCAATATGTCCGACCTTACGTTAGTTTAATTAGAGTTAAACGTAAATAAACTTCTATTAGCCGAGAGCACGTCAAAGCGGACAGAGGTGCACGTCTCAGGTTAGAGTCAGTTTGCTTACCACTTTATTTTATGAAATGTAACGTTGATATTTGCTTGACAGTGAGTTCGCTAGTTGTGCGCGACGGTTTTTGAGATCGCCGTGTGCGTGAGCCTGTTTTCTTCGGTGTATGTAATTGGCCTTCTGTATGTTATTTGCGCACTTGACGTCACTGGTCGTCTTACTTCAGCATAGTTAAATTTTAACAGTTCGCCGCCTGATGTCCCAGATTTCCAAGTTCGTTGAATTTAATTTATCTGTTCGTTGAAACTGTTGTTCTGAAGGCAAATTCTCGAACTTAAAAAAAACGTTCAAATTCAAGGCGCAATATCATATCCTTATATGTCAAAAACTTGTCAAAAATTTGTAAGTTTATTGTATTTTTGGTAGATTGAGACTTGATTGACAACGTTTTTAAAAATTGCCCCTCTGTTCATAGTTGATGCTTTGATCAAAAATATGTTGCAAAATACGTTTGTTGTTGTTTATTTACTTGAATAGCGTGATTTAGACTTTTCGGGTTCACTTGTTTTTATTTACTTTTTACACCACAGTGGCAATACAATTAATAACATAATATTACAATGTTTTTAAGTGGACCAATACACGATCTTTGCATATATTTAAAATAAACTAAAGAGTTCTTAAATTCTTCCCTCACATTTGAATAAAAAATGTAATATCCTTTCACACAGCTCGTCTCCTGCCTACCAGTAAAAGTTTATGTTTTATCCAATCGCTCGCGTAAACTGTATTTGTAACCTCTTAGCAATACTAATTTGCTGACTGAGTTCGCGAATGGAACAATGAATTAATCAGTATATAGCGCAAAATAAACTGACTTCGAAACTACAAACTTGCCTATTGTGAATTTATTTCTGCCTGAAACAAGACCTACTTTAGTCTTACGAATTACATTATTGTAACTACAAAAGCAAAACGTCCATGTTTCGCAAAGGATTATTCACAAAATACAACTGCTACTTAAAACCACAGGCTGCTGCAATAGGATTAATAGTTTCCAATTCTGTAAACCAAGATTCTTGTCGGAATTGAATTCATACTACTAGACGAGCAACTTATAATAACTGTGAGTTACATCACCAAACCAATTTCACGAGAATGTATGCAAATAGCTTTATTCGTGGCATCAGCCGTTGGCGTCACACCTGGCCAGCCTTATTGGAACTTATAAGTTGTGCAAACTGTTCCAAAGTTGCGTCCCACTCTATATCATAGAATATTTAGTTCTAATACATCTACCTCTTTCCTATATACTCCTTGATATATATCTCTCCCTCTCACAGGAACCGAGAATTTGTCTCCGTTATTGGAATTCGTGAGTTACGTCCAACTTATATAGTATATTCGTCTTACGGACTCAATCTTTTGATTCTGAAATTTCTGGCTCTGATTTAAGGTGAATTTGTATATTGAATTTGTTCTTTGACATAGAAGTTCTCTTCGATTATAATAATTGAAAAGCAATGCGTATTTTACAAGGAACAAGAGGGTTCCTGACCGGAATTATTTAGTACAATTTCCTGAATTTTGTGTGACCTCTAATATCACAGCACAGACTTCTTAGAAACATTTTTTATTACACCCACGTCAATGTAAGCATTCATCAATTATTTAAGCTCTTTTCTCTTTGAAAACTTACAAAAACATTTCTCGGAATTGTCAAACAACGAAAATTTATTAACACAGAAAAGTAAAAACGTATTTATATTTTTCAGCAGGCAACTATTTTTATGATCCTAATACAAGGGAAATTGAGTTAATCTATTTGGTATTCAACCTTTTGGGAACATCTAATTGTGTCTACAGACGCTTGGGCGATTCTATTACAGTTTTACCGTCAAATTTTGGCCGAATATTCAAACAGCGGGATTTAATACACGTGACCGCGAATGAATTAGGATTTGACATTTATTTGCAGATCTACCCTCTGTTTATATTTCGCTTTTGTGAGCCCTGTTTTGTTTCGGAACAAAAATGTATTATTATTAAGTAGGATTGGATTTAAGGACTGTTTTCCGCGTTATTTTATTCTTACTTTTTGTGGTTGGTTTTTGAAATTGTGCTTTGTTTTTTTTTATGTTCTATGTCTACTTAGGGGCCATCCATAAATTACGTCACACGTTAAGGGGGAGGGAGGGGTCGACGAAGTGTGACATTGTGTGACAAGGGGGTGGGAGGGGTCCTAAATTTCGTGACGTCACATTTCAAAATCTATTATAATCTAAGTGTTAAAACACGAACTTTAAACTATTACTTTACGAAAACCTCAAAAACATACACAACTATATCGGTGTAAATATAAGATACCAAATGTTTTTTCGACCACTCGCTCTACTAGTGTAACTCGCCGACCGCCTAGGCGCCCTTTAATAAATGCCGCCAAACGCATTGCGCCTATCGGTGATTTCTTTGTTTCTGTTTCATATGACCACTGACTTTCGCGGATGAAATAACTTCGTTCTTAGTTCTGCTGTTTTGTGATTTTTAACTTACGAAAATTAATAAAAAAATGACTCGTAATCTTTACCGTAAACTCATGAAACATAGGTTCAGTGCAGCTTATGCTGATAAAAAAATAACGTACAAGAAGAAGTTAACAACTTATGGAAATGTTTAAAAAGTAGTGACGATGTTGAAGGTAAAGTGGAATCTAAAATCAAAGAATTGCAATTAAAAATGACGAGAAAGAAAGTGACGATTTCTGAAGCCGCTGGTTTCATTCAATATTTTCTTAATATAAATTTGCAAAATATGTGACGTCACACAGGGTGGGGGGAGTCTCACAAATGTGACCAGCTGTGACAAGGACAGGGGCAAAAACTCATGAAATACGTGTGACGTAATTTATGGATGACCTCCTAGAATAAGTATATGGAAAAAGAGGTATACCTTAATTCATATGGAAATTAATTTTACCTACTAGTCTGCATACATACATTGACCAAATATTGTCATAAAAATGACCCCCACTTTACATAATACCTATTCTATTTTGATCTACTAGTTGGCATGTAGGTAGGTATAACAATTGAAGAGAAACATACCTTAAGTTTCACATTACTGTACTATTGCTCCAAAGTATTCAATTTTACGTTCTATGCTCAATTTAGTTTTATTGGTATTAGGACTGCGATTCCCTGTCTATCGGTACCTACAAACAGAACCAGATGTGAAGAGGCTCAGATTTCAGGGGAGTGAACTCCGTACGTTTCGCTCGGCAAATATTTTAGGGTGCGCATTCTAATTCGACTACAATGTTGTTTGTCAGCATGATAGTACTTCCAAGTCATGCTGACTCCCTAACATTGCGCCCATCTGTTTGCAGGTGGAATGTTAAGCGGGCGCAACACATGGCTCCAAAAAAAACAATAAAAAATGTGTTTGATTGAGAAAAAATCTAGTGTAAATTGTGAACGGCGGACGCGCCAGTGTAGTGCATTCTCCGAATCCAGTTGAGAAGACCGTGACCGTGTATAACAATGGAATATGGTTGAACCGATGAACGCGCCTGGTACAACCAAACTGTGCTTCCTATAATGTTCTCGCACAGTGAAGCCAACTAAACCAAACGAACGTGTAACCCTGACATTATAGCAAACCTAAAGTGTCATTGTAAATTTAGTTAATTTAAAAAAAAATCCTCGTCGTCTACGTGTTTTTAAATCTCAAAAATTCTAGTCCTAAACATTTTGAAAATTTTTCATCGAAGCGGTTGTCGTATTTTTGTGATAAAAATTTAATGGTATCAATTATTGTAGGTTATGTTAATATTAAGTGGCAAAACTGGTTGTGATGTGTATATATGTAAGGAGTAAGTAAGATTTGCGCGTAGCTTGCGCATTTTTGGGGTGGGTCTGCGCGGGCGCCGCGCGGTTATGTTGGGGGCGGGGCGACGTAGTGACGTTTGTCTTGGCGCAGGCGCGGCCCGGCGCCGGTAAGATGCGAGAGCGGCGATGTGCGCTCCACCGCACCGTCGCTCTACTGTTTGCCTACCTCCTCTTCCTCAACTGTCAAGTCGATGCTGCTGGTGAGTTTCATTCCTTTTTTAAATATTCTAGACGCTCATTTGTTCATGTATATGAATTTTTATTTTAGATAGAACTGATCATTATGTGACATTTCAAATACGGTAATTAAAGTTTAATCGTTATGCGATTTAGTTTCTCGACTTGGTTAAAATACCTTAAAAACTGCGTAGTAATATCTCAATAAACGCAGCCATGCGGTTTTCCTATTTTCAATATTAAAACTTGAGTAGGTATCATTAGCGTTAATTGCAGGAATTAAGTATCCCTTCAGGTAATTATCAGGACGTCACTTCCTAAGTGAAAAGCGTATCGGATGTCGAGGCAATCAGATATGTAATTAACTGTCAAAGTTCAGTTTAAGTCATTAGCCTAATTATCAGATAGTTTGCTGATACTTAGTAGTCCCTTTAGATCTGTGATATCGATAAAAACATAACTTTTATCGATACTTATTCTTTTAATGAGTCGCTTTCTTAAAATTTCCCAAATAAAAAAAAAATACATCTAACTTACAAACAAATGAGGGTTTAGACTATCTTGCATGGTAATTTTAAGGTATTTAAGTATGAAAATGTAAAAATGAACTGACGAAATAACGACATAAAAATCTGTTATAACATTTGCAGAAGTCATAATACCTACTGTAATTTTAGTTTAACTGAATATTTCGTGGAAATAGCGACGTATGTCGCGTGCCTATTACATTTTTGTTTCGATTTCTTTTTAGCTACCTATTGCTGGTATAATTAAACATAAAGACGACAAATTAAGTTAGGCTGCAATTAGTTTTTAATAGACACTTTCAACTATTGGGTTAGTTACAGATAATTTAAGGTTACTACGAAATAATGTTCGTTGATTTCTAAAATAGGAATTTTATCGACAGAAAAATCACACGCGCGTTCCCGCCACTACAATTGGATTTCGAAGCATATTTAATTTTTATAAAGGTTATATTTTTATGATTAGTGTTGAGATGTATAACGATGAGGTATTTTCTAACAATTTTAGCAATTCATAACACAAAGCTACCGTTTTTCGAAACATCATTCCCAACTTAAATGAAAATTAAATACCTACCAGGTACTAAAAGTAAGTACAGCCAAATTTTAATCAACTCAAGAACAGCGGAACACCAAAGTTGGCTTATTAAAACAGCATTAATTCAATCACGATTTTGTTTGAATTCACAAAAGGGGAAAATTATACAGCCGAATTTCTGCTTATATTCGTTCACAGAAGCACCAAGGGTTAAATAGTTATATGAGTTTTATGAATATGCCTCATATTCACTCATTAGCATACAGGATGGATTCACATTACCATTAACATTTAGACTAAAAATCTCATCTCGGTTCTAAGTCTTCCGCATAATTATGGCACAGTGTTTTATGAAAATGAGAAGTAAAACGTTTTTATGTTAGAAAATAAAACGGGTGTGATAAACTGTTGTTCGCCACACGTTTCGTCGGGTTCCGTACGTACTTGGTATGCGTATGGTGTCCCAACCCATGACGCGTCGCAAAGTCGCGGAAATATAGGCATTGTGTGCATATAATAAGGAGTGAAAAACCTTCGTGTGTATACAACACGTAGGGCTCGATTTTATTGGAATATCTGCGGGGCGACGGGATAAATGTTACCGTACCTCCAAATTCTTTTGTCTTTTATGCCTAGCAGCCTGATCTTCTCCAGGTACTCAGTAATAATCACCAATCGTTTGGGCAAGCGTGGTGATTATGAGCAATTCTCATTATTAGGAGATTTATGCTTATTAGCAGTAAACGTTGCAGACTGGATAATGCAACCTAAAAATCAAGAGAAGAATTCGAACAAGTTTTTCCAAAGCAAAGAACCAAATGGTGGGATTCTAAATAAGTACTATATAAAATGCCACAATTTAGGTCAAGCGGACCTAATTTCACAAGCCACCGAAAATATGAAGATATTAGACACACTTATTGTTGTTTTACGTCTTAAATTGTTATAATGTTGGCATTACTGACACTCGGTGGGCATCATTTGCATAACCGGCGTCGGCTGGGCTCGCGATAAAATGGCTACCGTCGAACTTATGACGTAATTAATGAACCTAAATGATACAACGCGGATAGCTGGGCAAATTATACTTTTTGCCGACCCCGTTCTAATGGAGTATTGTAATTGTTGGCATGTGGTCATGGTTGTACTGAGCTTCAATTTAGTTTGTATGGGGTTGGTGAAAATAATACTGGCTGGAATTAAATTCGGACGCAAAGTTGAAGTGGGTACATATACTCGTAGGTTAAATATTTGACTTATCTATGATGAACAATCAGACATTAACATCAGAACTAGGCAAAGAGACTAGTGATTGTCCAGAAAACGATCTCTCTCTAGTTATTGGACTGACGTCGACGCTAGACGCCTTTAGGAATACCAGCGAGATGAAAAGTATTAGGTGCTTATACGACCAAATAGGCAGATAATTATGTGTCTGTAAACAAAATTTGTGGCTTTTAGGTTAAGATATGCAAATATATGAAACGCATCTGCTATGGAATAATGTGTGAAACTTTAATATTAGAACCCAAATTTCCAACCGTATAATGTGGTCATCTAAAGCTAGTTCGCCATTAGTATGATGATGAGAATTTCAATTATTCGTCAGTGAATGATGCTGCGTTGTGCCGTCAATTATGACATTATTTGAAATCAAATGGATGACACGTTCATTAGAGCTTTCATCGCGTTTCTAATGAATGACTAAATTAGATTTTGATTTAGTAATAATTGTTTATGTCATTTTATTCAGGCAATTTGTTCGGAACCTTTGATTTACACTAGGCAAAACTTTTAAACAATTTCGTGGAAACGTTAGAAATATAAATGTCCAAAATAAAAATAAAGTATTGGAAACAGTAAAAAGTTCTTGTAAAAGTAATTTCTATTTACACTATTTTGAATATAATTTTAACAAAGAGATAGCAAATGACGTCACCAAATAGCGTCGGTCGTTACCGCGCGCTACAGATCTTTAAGGTGCTCTAAAATTGACAAAAGGTGAGGGCTTTGTTATGACGTCAGATGGCACCCTGTCGTTATAACCCGCCTCAACGCCACGCCTCTACCTTACCTAAAATAGGATAGCGCTAAACAAAAAGAAAACAACAGTGCCTTCGCCGCACCTTCCACCAACATTAATTCTCGATTAAGAATTTTATTACAATCGTAAAGGAAAATTCTTTACTCTTGCACATATTGGAATAAGTAAAAAAGATTTCGTATTAGATGTCTTTACGACACCCTCAAATATATATTACAGACGTGACTATTCGCGTCTATCTCGATTACGAATGTCGAATCGATTTGTGGAGGGAAAAAAAATCAGGAAAATGCGACGCTAGCTACTGGCTTTGATTTGCATTTTAATATGCACAAGGGAACGGGGAACGAAGCTGTCATATTGTGCAAAAGTGATCATGTAAAATGAATGTGTGTTCGGGATCGATTGGGAAACAATCGATACGGATATGAGACGTATCGAGGTCACGTCATCGCTGAGAAAAACGAGACTTCTTTTCACTACCTTTATTCGAGTTTTTATGTCAACCTAAGGGAAGGGAAGATAACATTCTACAATACAAAGAGGGATATGGAATTTCTTCGGAAATTCATTTTCGATGCGAATTCTTTATCTAAGTTATGTAGCGAAGGTGTATGTTAGAAAATAAGAAAGTCGCGCTTCAATTATGTCCTCAAATTCCTTCATTTAACTAGTACATCAAAAGGAGTGAAGTCCTTCCACATTCTTTATTTTTATCCCAAACCAAAAACAAAATTGAATCATTCACCAACAGAGATATAGCATCCCTGGAAATAATAAACCAAAAAGGCGCACCGAGCGTCAATTACCGTCAACTTCAGCATTTATAGCAGCTTTGCACCGGAATTTCTATTTTCATTAAATGCGAGGTTCGTCCATTTGCGGAGGAGTGCCGAGGACAAATCAGAGGTAGGCACGAACGACAGCACGTGTCCTCTACTGCCGGAGGACATAATCTAAATGCTAATATATCCGCGTCACGGGTTCGACGATACGGCGGGGTTTGACGCGCCGCTTTGCAGCGCGGCAGCGGTTTAAACCGGTGTAGACTGGAATATTCGGGTGCAGCGAAGAGAAAGATTTGTGAAAGCCATTCTACCGAAGTGGATGCAGATGTGCGAATGAATGGTGTTGTTAGTGCTATTTTTTATGTTAAGGTCAAAGCTTATAAAATCTTTCTCTCCACCGTTTGGGAAAGATAGGATAGAAAAGACGATGGTCGATTTTTTAAAGAAAATTTTGATTACCCTATTTTGGAATCTTGCGAACTACTACTTGAAAAAGAAATTCAACAAGAAGAGACAATTAAAAACAAATGACGACCTATGGTTTTCACTCCCATTTAGCAGGATTATGGAATTTGTGTAGGAAACCAGATAACATCGTATAATAGAAAGGATTACCCCTTTTGATTAAGAAAGCCTATTAATCAAGGTCTCATGTTCTCTCCAACATTAAATTTAGGGCTATCTGACATTAAGTATAAGGTGGTTATTCAACCCGCAAAACAGTTACATGGGCTCACCATCCAGGGGTACCAGCTGAACAAGGGTGAATTCTTGACATTTTAGTTTCAAAGTTGTTAGGTAGAATATTTTAGCTTTGTTTAAGCAGTTTTTTTTTGTAACTAATTGAAAATCTTTTTATAGAAATAACAACAACAGGGATGAAAAATCTTAAGCGAATAGTGAAATGATTAAATTTGAAATCTGGTAACCCTTGTTCGATCAAAAGGGCCTGCGGCATTCGACTTATGAATATGAATGAGCGATAAATACGCCTCATGAAGATTACAGTTATTATTTGCAGTAGAAATCTAAACTAAAGTGTTATACTTTACTAAAAAAGACTTAATTTGCATACAAATAAGATAAACATAACATCACGCCTTGTATCCCCGAAGGGTTGGGCAGAGGTGTACCTATAAGTACACCCACATTTCGCCAGTTATGTTTTTAAGTCCCATGTAATAGGGGGCGAGCCTATTGCCATCAACCGGGCACAAATCCAGACTCCGGGCTGCTACTGAGAAATTCCAGATAGAAAAACCCAATAACAAGTTGCCCGACCTGGGGATCGAACCCAGGACCTCATGCTCAGCAGTAGCGATTGCGACCACTAGACCAACGAGGCAGTCAAAATAAAATAAAATTAAATAAAATAAAATTAGTAAAAATCATTGAGTAAAACCGACAAATTATTTCTAAGCACCTAAACACACAAAACTTTAACAAGAGAATTATAACATTTCAAATAGAGAACCATATAGAAAACAAATCAAAAGCCCAAACTGAATTCAATAAAGTTTTTAATCGAAATATATAAATAGTATTACAACCAAAAATCAACACAAAATATCGAAACTTTATTATAAATCAATAGTCAAATCAGCAACCAATAATTTATTTTCCTGCACTAATTCTCCGATCTCAATTTATATTGAACTTGACAATAGCCTAGCTTTCATACATCAGATAAGCTTTCGTGTGGTCCACCAATAATATTGTTTTCACCGCTAGCACCGTTGAATGGTTTGAATTGAATTTCCATCGGAATTGTATTCTTTCCACGTTATTGATTTTACATTCGATCGGAATGAAGTTTCATATGCCGAATGTTTAAAGATGATTCTTACGTAGACAGTGTGAATGCTCTGAGTACGTTCTTCTTTTGCTTACCTTCGTGGTAAATATATTAACATTATCATGTGCGGCAATTGATAGTGATTTTTCCCAAATGTGTCTGGGTTGGTTTCCAGTATAACTGGCCGGAGCTGAATACCAGTATTATACATGGACCGACATCTGATCTCCACTACCCAGTTACTGGGTAATACGTTACCCCTTGGTAAGACTGGTTGTCAGACTTTCGAGCTTCTAACGACCCGTAACGACTGTCAAAGATCCACGAATGACAGCTGGGACCACCGGCTTAACGTGCTTTTCGAGGCACGGAGGGGTATTGGTATGTAAAGATCACCCATCCACAGACTCTCCGCGACAAGCATAGCTTAACCCGGTCGAACGATCCTTAGCAACAAGCCCCCACTTGTTAAATATAATCATTATCTACAATGTTCTATGCCTAAATTGTGACATTGACAAACCGCTGCTGGGTAACTTTGATAGCCAGATATCGGATTTCGTCTTACAAATTAAGTAATCTAACACCAAATTGATTAATAACGATCTGTCAAGAGGCAGCTTTATAATAGTCCATATCCTTGTAAATCTTTGCTCACGAATTTTCTAATAAGAGTTTAATAATTTTATTTCATTAACATTTTCCACTAATAAAAAAAAAACAAAAGAATCCCGACACCGCAGAGATTTTATCGGCCGATAGAAATTCCCATCTCTGCTACTGTCCGCACACAGTTACATATTAATCTCGGCCCAATAATCGCTTCTGATAAGAGATTTTCTTTCGATCCCAAGTAATAGGAAGTTCCTGCATCGATGGTTCCTTCTATTTAAGTTTAATAACGTTTTGCAGCGGATCGTACCGCCATTGTTGCGCCCGCGTGACCACAGTTTGCAACGCCAACTATTGTTTAGAATTTGATCGTGGTTTCGGTAACAGGCTGCTACTGATAAATATAATGGGATTGCAATGAAGTTACATGGTTTGTTTTGTTATTGCTGTTCATAATTTTCGGTTTGTTTAAGTGGTTTGGTGTTGTTGTTATCAATGTTTTTGTTTGTGCCTTCAATTATGTTGAAAATCGGTGTTTGTTTATTAAAGACAACATGTAGCATTAATGGAATATTAAACATAACTGTGTAATGACTTTTGCAATTGCTTTGCTAACTTCCGTATGTAGTTTAGCTGATGTAGAAAACATAGTAAATTCTTCTCTATATCATCAATGCCCATTTCATTGTGCCTTCGCCCCATTTTCCCTATTCATGTTTTTTGATTATTTTGTCCGTTTTACATATTCACGGGATCGTCGAGTTTTTGTTTCCACTTTTCGGCTATTGTTGGCTTAGTCTCCTACAGTTTTTACGAATTTGGGATTCCATTCGCAGGTTTTTTTACAAACAAACATACAATTTTAACATTTCCTCAGCCATTCTCACCGATAGTAATGGTACTGAATGTCTTTAGTTTAGCTCTAAAACGATGGTCTAAGTCTATTGTCTACGGTTATGCGAAGAATTTCACTTCCGTGCCATTAATTTTCCATTTCGCCCCTAAATCGACTATTGAGAGGCTCAGCCAACGAATTTTGAGCGACAAAATTCTCGATAACTTACTATTATGTTGGCTTCAATAAACGATTACCTACACATATTTCCTACTCACTTTCTTTTCTGTATAGAACTATCAGCTTCACGCTTCATTACTCACTTTCACATTCCTTCAGAGAAAGGCGTTTTGTGATTTGAACTTTTGCGCTTTTGAAGGTCCAATACAGAGACGCTTACAGATATGCTGTCTGAGATTACAGATTAATATGCACTTTGCGAAGCTCTTTGGAGAGAATGCAACAACAATCTCCATGAAACAAGAGATAAATTTGTCAAAGCACACAAAGACTATCTAGGCTTGCTTTTATAATTACCAACTAACGCTACAAAAATTGGCGAGTGACGTAGCACGGTGGGTCTTTTACGGAGGGTGTAAGCAAACAAGCCCGAAGATAAGCTGCATTCAAGGCGAAATTGTGAAAGCGTCGAGTGGCGACAACAAAGAACCTTATTAACCTGCCACTAACTAATGGACGACGATAGGGTAACAGAATGACCCGCCTCGAAAGGTCTCTTTGTAATGTTAATAAGGCATGTACCTATATTGTAATTTTAGGTCCATTCTCAAAGTTTGTTGTCTCTGCATCCGTGTCCCAATTAAAAATATTCGTATTCATTTTTTTGTATTGGAACTTTGTAGGGCAGGTATGAATAGGTTGGAAGTTGAAAGGTGTACATTAAAGAGATCGAATTCGCGCCCCTTCTAAAGATGGAATCTCGAGAGCTGTTGGTAAACCTGTTCTCTTTGAGTCGACTTTTTTCATCCCCTTATAGAGAGGTCGACGGAATGTTAACTAGTGTGAACGGTGGGCAAGCGATGAAAAGAGATGTACACACATGCATAGTTTAGTCACTGCCTTTGCTTGCCAATGTTAATGGAACTTGGAAAGGAGTGTGTATGAAAGCGACTGTCTTATCTTGGACGTTAAAGACTTGAGTCTTGATGTTTATCGTGGGAAAATGTCTGCATACAGCGAGCATATGTTTTCAAAGATAAGTGTGTTATTAGACGGTGCTAATTAACTGAAGACACGCTAGGAGTTTTTTTTATCGAAGAACTCGCCAATGGTAGCAACCATTGGCAAGTTCTTAGATAAAAAAATTGGAACTAACTCGTAGATAGATATACAGTTAGGTGACTTTACAATCACTGTGATAATCAGGGGGACAAAGGAGTAGGGAGAGCTAGCAGGCGATGGGAGGTACTACAATTTACACACACGGCACTGGCGGGCCATCGCTCCTGTCATGCGGCCGCGGAGCCCGTCCGGCGCGCCCGCGCTTCCGCCCGATGTCTGGCACGAAGATAGCCGACGGCGCCCGAACACCTGACGTATCATTAAATTAAACACTATGAACTCTTTCATGTTAAATAAGATAAGATAATGTTTTTTTTTTCACCACAATATATATAAGAGGAGAGTGAAGGAACACTATCTTTCCACTGGGTCATAGTTGCATTTGTTTAATATATGTGTATGTATTTATTTTTATCACTTTATATTTATATGTATTAAGTGTTATTTATTTTAGAAGTATCTATGTAAGTATATTTTGATTTAGTATTTTTATTTTTAAATTAGTGAATTGTTTCGTTTTATGTATTTTGTTTTCCCTTTTACTATTACACACGTTGTCTACATCTCTCATATACTCTCCTACTGCAGGTCTGCTGGAAGAGATTTCTTTAGAAATAAGCATTACCTTTGTACGTACTTTTCTGTTATCTTTATTTTTCTTGTCTTTATATGTGTGTACATAAAAGGTTAAATAAATAAATAAATAAAATAAATAAGTTCATTAAGAAATGATCAAGAACAATACATAGGTAATGTTTTGATTATACTGTGGTTGTAAAATATTAACTAATCCATCAACTATGATCGGCCATTCAATATCACAAACCACGTTTCGATAAAGAGTTCACATGCAACGCGAGCCCTTTTTTGCAGAAAAACGCCATGATGCGGGGATACTGACATTACTTCCGAACGAATGGCTACGACTCTAGAATTCTCTTTTCAAATTAAGTACGGAATATGTCATGTTTCATTAAAGTTAATTATGGGTTGTTTTATTTGATGACGGGGTTCTCTGGGGTTGTAATTGTTTTTAATTTTGTTTTTTTTACCTCTGGGTTCAAAAAGGTGAAGGTAGCGCCCGATAGTAACGATTAGTATTTTTTTTTATTGAGTTGTTACGTATTCATACAGAAATTAAAGTTAATAGTGTTAGATTAACTGTTGTTAGACTATCAAGGCTTGTAAGGTAAAAATCAATATAACTTAGTAAAGGACTCGAAAAACAATGTAAAATGACGACGGTCTCTAGAGGTCTCTAGAGGAGAACGTTGGACGTTCAAAGGAATGTGAAAATCAACAAATGAAAATGATGACAAAAAAGTTTCAATATTGTGTTGAAGTTTTGGCAAAATTACACAAAAAAAAATCTTTAGACATGAATGTTATTAAAAATAATATTTATTAAAAAAATTGAAAACATGATTTTTAATTTAAAAATTACTTAAAACACAAAGGATACAGATACAATTTTTCAAAAGCACAGCTACAATATTGTAGAATTTCTTGTAAATAGGAAACAATTCTACATCAGATTATTGTCCCCGAAACGTCACAAACCTAATAAACGATCAGAATGGTGATGGGAAACTTATTACATGTCAAGTGTTATCACTCGTTACCCAGCTATTAGAGTTGAACGTTTATCTTGATAGAAAACCCATTTAGTATCAAGTAAACATGTTATTAAATAATCGTTAATGGAGTCGATTATTTAGATAGGAACCGGATTTGAGAATTTGTATGCAACTTATTTTTTAAGTGAAAACGTCTTTAGCGCATTTAGGGCTTAAAGACTTGAGTGCGCGGCTCCAGTCGGTATGTGACGCTGAATCGCGAATACTCGGCGCTGAATCGCGTATGCTCGGCTCATATAAACTTTCACTTTAAATCGTGTAGTCATTCGCACAAGTTCTTTTTTTTTAAGGATTTATTCACTTGTTTTTTTCCGGAACGGCCCGATCAGTTTCGAACTCGAACCAGATTAATCCTAATCAGTAGTGACGAAAATCCAATGAGAACTTAAATACGGACGCATATTTGACACCAAATTCCATTACTCAATTTTAATTGCGCCTGCACCTATTACTTAACGAGAACGAGAATTTAATTGGTACACAAATAAAGGACGATGTTCAAACTTTGTAACATGTCTGTTTACAGTCATCTAAGTATAAATTTAAATCCACAATTGAAATCCGTTAATTGGTTAGTGGCTAAACAATAACAACCGCACGGGTCGTTCAAAGGTTAAGCTACGCTAACCGCGGTTGGTTCTTGGGTGAGTGACCATCTGTTACATATCGAGACCTCTCCGTGCCTCCGTTTGTCCCCGCTGTCATTCGTAGATCTTTGACAGTCGTTACGGGAAGACAGAAGCCCAATTCTGACAACCAGTCTTACCAAGGGGTGTAGTATTACCCAGTAAATGGATTGTGATGGTCAAATAGGCAGTCGCAGTCCTTGTAAATAATAATGGTATTCAGCTGCTAGGGAAAAATCTAGGCAGATTGAATTGAAATCCGGTAATAAGTTGAGCAGTGGTGGCCCAGTGGTAACGGCCGCGACTTACAAGGTGTAGGTCGTAGGTTCGAACACAGACAGGCGCTTTACTTTGTGTAAATTATTTCATCACCACTGCTCTCAAAACGGTGAAGGAAAACATCGTAAGGAAACCGGCATGTCTTAGAACCAAAAATTCGAAGACATGTGACATCTACCAAACCGCACTGGGCCTGCGTGGTGAATTATGGCCCACTCCCTTTCACAGAGAGGAGGCCTATGTCCCAGCAGTGGGAACATAATAGGCTGATTATGTAATAAGTCTTAGGTGAAATTCATTTGTTAAGAGCCTTCACATCTCAGTAGATACAACGAAATGGAAACAGACACAAATAAATTGCACTAGGTAATCAAAATACGGTAATGGTGTGGCTACAGTGCTTTTAGCAAACTCTCAGGTTCCGTAGCCAAATTACAAAAAACGGAACCCTTATGGATTCGTCATGTCTGTCTGTCTGTCTGTCCGTCCGTATGTCACAGCCACTGTTTTCCGAAACTATAAGAACTGTACGGTTGAAAGTTGGTAAGTGAACGTGAACGATGTATTCTGTGAACCGCATTAATATTTTCACACAAAAAAAAAAATTGGGTTTCCCCATACTAAGAACTGAAACTCAATTTTTATTTTAATCAAACCCATACGTGTGTGGTATCTATGGATAGGTCTTCAAAAATGATACCAAGGTTTCTCATATCATTTTTTTTAAATGAATAGTTTGCGCAAGAGACACTTCCAAATTGGTAAAAAGTGTCCCCCCCCCTGTTACTTCTAAAATAAGAGAATGATAAAAAAGGCTAAAGCACTTACCATCGACTAAGCTTTAACTGGTTTTGACTATGTATGTGCGTACCTACACAAGGTAAAATATTAAGTAAGGTGTACAGTCAACTGTTTCAAACAGCATGCGCAACAATCAGCAAAGAACGATGAAGCTTTAAGACGCTGACAGATATAGTGCGGTCACTGTCGGACTGCTTCGAAAAGAAAGAGAAGCGCGATGACACTACGGTTGTAACTTGTTACGGTTGCAAAAAATGCAGCAATTATCAATTTACTCAAAATAAGTTGAGTTATCGAAAATAACAAACAACGAAGTTCTGTATTTTGATATTATGATACGTTTTTGTTATTAATTTTACCAACGTACGTTGATAAGTAATATAGATATTTTTTTGGAAGATCATTTAAGAGGTTAGTTTTTTTTTTTTTTTATCGCGTAAATATTTCAAAAACGTGTTTTGAATACAATATAGTTTTCTCAGAAATATGTTCAAGATTAACCGCAAATTTTTCCGCTACCACAAACCTGTATAAATTTGGCAATTTTTTATAAGACCACTAAAACATTTTCCTCATATCAGCACGCACATACAGCAACAATGTTAAGTAAGCAGATAAATCTAAATAATCTCAAAACTACACATCCATGGTCCACTCTCAACGCATAATTCCCTTAAAAAGTTAAACCATTCACCCCATTCATCACCGTATTTGATAAAAACATTAAAACAACTGAAAATGAGGTCAATACAAACAAGTAAAACTTGGCAACGACCACAATATGGTTGCGGTTTGACGGTGGGCCTATAACTTGTCCTCTTTTCCCCCCTGTCTCTCTTGTCCCCCGTTGTCCCCGTGTGTCCCCGTGTGCAGTGCCCGTGTAATTATTTATGTCGCGAAGTCTGTGCTTAACTGTTGGCAGACGGTGTTTTACGTCCCCCAAATGCCCTGAAGTGTGGATTGTCACTGTAGGTAACTTTACTAGGTAGTGCCGACTATTTTCATCAGCTGAGTATACTCTAATCAAGCTCAGCGTTTTTTCAACTGAAATTAGGCCTTAGATGTTAGCCAATCTAACTCCATTAGAGCCCAATAAAAGCACAGCATATTTTGGCCGTTTCTAGCCATATTTCGTCTCTGCATCTCTTTAAATAAACCATAAAACGTTAATGTTTTATTTCAGCCACATCAACAGTTTGGCGTGTCTAAAATCACAATAAATTCATACTTTTACGATTATTTACAATCGTCCGCCGACCTATCAGAGTCGCCACACGACACCATAAACAACCCACCATACGCCTATAACATTCGTAACTTTTTGACCCCACAAATGAAAGCCAGACATAAAATTGACTTATCAGCGGAGCGCAGAAGATAACGTGTCACTAATGGTTAAGGTAACGCAATTTAGTCTAAATTAGTCCATCGTGAGTTTTTACGTTATGTTGGCAGATATTAGTCATTTTGTGTAGGCGTTTGTGCTTCAAATAAAACCCGAATACAAGGTTATTGTGTAAGGACGTTGACCAATTTTCGTAGTTTTAGGGTTCCGTAGGAAAAGGATCTTTACGTGGGTGGTCAACTGTCAGTCAAAACAAAACTTCTTTTTTGTGATCTATAAAATCATTGAAAGGACAAGCTAGTTAATAGTTTAACAAAGATTTGGCAAGAATGAATGGATAGAGCTTGAGCTAGCTTTGACAGTTGAAAACGAAGTTTTATGAATTCTGATTCTATAAAACAAATCCATAAGAAGCCTCCTAACATGTTATGTTTTAAACGTTATGCAAATTCAATGTTTAGTTTAAATTCCGCCAAAAACTAGATCCAGGCTTGGATACAGTAACTCCACCCGAAAATCGCCCACAAAAGTCCTTAAGAAGGTGCGATAGTTTATTATAACTAACGCACCTTCTGCCCGATCATAAACCTATTATCGGATTTCCGCAGGATTAACGCCTGATTTCATCAACTTATTTCATGAATAACTGGTTCGTGTTTACCATTGACAACTTTGAATTGAACTATGCAGAACCACTACTCAACTAGCAAAATGTAGACTCGGTCGGTTTTTTTAATTAACATCGCGTGAGCCGAGCCGGGCCCCTGTCGTGACAAGGGGTAACTTTTACAGCCTACCGGCTTCTCTTTTACAATTCATTATACTTAGACAGTAGTCGTTTACAGTTCAAAATGCACCGTCGATGTAATAACTAGATTATGAATACTTATGTGTACTCGAATTGGCTCGTAAACTAGTGTTTGATAGGTTATTTTTAGCTTTTCGAGGTATGTTTTAAGGTTATGAATATAAATTGGTTTATTAAAGTGCCAACGGTTATTTGTTTTTAATGGACTTTATTTCAAGTCTGCTTTACTTCCTAGGCATTGCATTATTAAATGACAAAATGCAAAAACTTTTCCATAAAATCGACAAGAAAAAAAAAATTTGAAGAAAGAACCCAAAAGACTTACACGGACATTTAAACACAAACGAACGAAACTAAAATTCAAAGGTCGAACCGAACAATCGAAACATCAAAAGGCGAAACTTTACCAAAACTTGTCGGTAATCCGCAGAAAGGGATACCCGCATAAAATATACGGGGGAGAAAGTTCGATTTGACCCAAAAATTGACCGACGCATGTGACCAACGGAACCCAACACAATAACGGCCGACCTATCTCTGTGTGACTTAATAAAAACGCACTGCTGTGGATTGAACGCTGTAACCTCGCAATGGTTTTTTTTTCGTCGATGAATATATGGCATGTGAAACGTGGACCATGGCATGTGTTGGGAACAGATTTTTTCGTAGTTTTATTTTTCGTTCGTGTGATACGATATTACTACAACAACAAAACAAGTATTACGAGTAATTCAGAACAGTGCTTTAGATTAGACATACTTATTCATTTCGTAATTTACTGACTTGTGGTTTCCCAAATACAAGTAACACACTTACATAAACTCACGTCTTCCCCCCATGGGGTAGGCAGCAACTACAGAACGCCACCTATACGATCCTTACATATCCCTTTTGCTTCGTTTAAAGTATTTAAGTATTTAAATTGAAGGTTGTAGTTTTGGTCAACGAACACAACAAGATCAAGGGATTTGACATCATATTTACTTATCACCGAACTTTTTAGGCTGTTAAAAGTTAGGAGTGAGCTACATCATTACACTGCGCCAACCTTGTAGCACTTGTGAAGACCATACTTCGAGATAAAACCGAAAGTCGTAATCACAGGACTGGATGAATGAAAGGCGACTAACAAAAGGTATTTACAAGGCAGATGTGAGTCGAAACGCCTGGAGGGGGCATATCCTGGAGGGGGCTGATCAATTGCGTAGTACTCGCAACCGGAATGCGTGTATGACCAGATGTTTGAACGTCATCAACATCAGCATACAGCAGTCCACTGCTAGTAGGCTTCTCAAACTGCACGCCGTTCAGCTCGACTCCCGGCAACTCTCATTCATCTGCTTCCAGCCCAGTGAAGATCGCCGTATGAAAGTAAACTAAGCAAAAGGCATACTGTAAGGATCGTTGCAGGTGTTCTGTAACTTCTGCCTACCCCCATAAGAAGAAGGCGTGAGTTTGTGTATGTAAAAAAGAACACCCTATTTAAATTTTTACTCCATGAGCTCATAAATAAGTGTCATCATGCACGATACACTCCCTCTCATCTATAAACGATCACATATTTGATAGGCAACACGTTATTACGTCGCAAGTCACGTCGACATCGGCCTTAATCTGCACGTTCTTCATAAAAATAATAAAGCACTGTAATAAAGACGGGTGATAAAAATTGTTATTTACGTATACTTATTATATTTGCATGTTTATGTCACAATTCACAATATCATGTGTGATGGTTTAATAAGTGAGGTGGATCAGGTAGCGACAGCGAATTTTTTTTGTTTTTTTTTTTACATGCTTTTCGGTGTTTTTTGTGAGGACTGAGGCAGGTGCATTTAATGTTCTAGATAGTTTATTGATTTTATCAGGTTACCCTGCTACCATTTCGTACGACAGTAGGTTTCTGTATCAATTTGTAAATTTATGTGTGTCATGTTTAGAAGTATTCCTGTAATTGTTTTTCGAGACACTCCGAGATATTATGTAGAAATAATAAAAAAGCCCCGACACAAACAAAAATCTCTAAAACCGGCTGAACGGATTTTCTTCTTTCATTTTCTTTTAGTTTTTAGATAAGAACACTCGATCATGTCACCTTTAAAGCACAAAAAAAAATGGCTAAGCCGTTAGGGAGCTACGATGCCACAGACACACAGATACACACGTTAAACCTAGAACACCCCTCTTTTTCCGTCGGGTTTAAAAATACCTCTGTCCTTTGAAGCCGTATGAAACACATACATTCTTCTTTTTTTTTTTTTTGTTTTGGTATATCTCACGCTACATCCAGTTAACATGTGAAATTGTACACATACATACATACATATACATATCTGTGTTAGTGGCAGTCGGGACCTTAATTATGAAAGTACATATTTGATGTGGGAAACCGTTTTTTGATCCTCCTGTTTGAGATATTTATGCACTAAACCTACATGCAGAAAACCGTCTAATGTAATGGCTATAAACGTTGGTCTATCTGTTTTTAGAAACCTAGTTAATAGAAATTTAGAGTGTAGTTGTAGCCAAAATAATGACAAGACTTACTTCTATCGTATTCTTTAATATGTAACCAATGGTGAGCATAGCAAAGGTTTTGTCAAATAAAAGCGAACGAGCATTGATAATTACGCTTCTCAACTGTGTCATAGCCATACCGGACCAATTAAAGAGTATTAAACAATTGACGACTATGTTTAGAGCCAATGCAAACACGGCTGCATAATTTCAAACTCCATTATATTTGTTCGACTCGTCGTATACAGTTGTTCGAATAGCGTGTACTGTGACAGACACGAATCAATAAACCTGTGTTTATAGTTGTTGACAGTACTGGAGTTATTTTCAGACAGCTTATTTGCTTTCTATTCGTTTTATAATAAAATGTCGATGGATTTCTGAAGTTAATCGTAGTTTGCTTGTTTGATGTTTGGTTTTAATTTTGAACTCAATATTTTTCTTTGAATGGTAAAACAATTAAACAAGTAATTTGTCTTCATTACTGCTACCGTTTGATCACATGTTCAAAATCACGAAACGTCTTTGTAGGCGCCATTTTAAAGCAAAAGCAACTTTAATTAATTTAGAATTGCAACGAAACACCATTTCCAATAGTAAAATAACAGCTCCTAAAACATAATTACACGCATCTAAATCATAATTAATAGCAGAAACAGAAAAATACCTTTGTAACGATTTCAAATGAGGTTTGTTGAGAAATATAGGAAGAATTGCAGTGTACCTACTTGAATTGTGGGCGGTAGGCAATTACTGTGGAGTGTAGAAAATAAAATATACTGCGACACAGCGCTGGTTCCGCTGCTGAAATACGTACAAGGACAGAATATCCACTACCATTACGGCTTTGGAACTACATATTTATGACACATCGCTCACCAACATTTTTGGCTATGTCAGTGCTTCATCTTGTAAATAAACTTTTCAAGTCGAAAATGTTGTATTGCTTTGAAGAAATAACGCTGTTTTTTTTTTTTTTAAATCAGAAGAAATTACAAATTACTCTGACTTTATTCAAGTAAAGGTAAAATCTTAAGTCAAGGTAAAATCTTGACGTGGTACGGAATAACACAAATAAAAAACTTAAAAAAGGTCTTAAAGTACATATGACCTTTTTAAAGTATCCTTTACATAACAATGAGTTGGGCTGTCTCATAAAGCCACATGAATGTGTTTGGTTCCAGAAGTAAACTTCATTTATTGAATTCAAAGGAGTCGCAAATGGCGCGTATTCGTATTAGTAAAGTTTGTGGTTCTTCGATCCGTATCTACATGGTGTGTGTATTGTCATTAGGCGACACTGTAACCTTATGTTATAGCGCACTCAATAATAATATTTGCTTTGTGTAGTTAGGACTTTTCTAAAATTTGTGTAGCTTGGTTATAGTTCTTCTTTTTAACCTTAAGGTCTTTAAAGTTTGATTTCATCAGATAATTCCTCTTCATAGCCAATTCCTACCTTTAACATCCTAGCACTTAATTTCACAATTCACACAACATCAACACCACACAATCCTCTTATAATAAAAAGCGGAACCAGCTCACATTTCCTCGGAAACCCTACCACAACTCAGCCACGGTTCAGTGCCACGCCTGTCATGAGTGTCCCCATTGTCACTTACGCAGAAAACGGGAAACAATACTACAGGACAAGCCATTGTTAATGTGAATTACGTTCATAGCGCAGAGATGCGCACTTGTTTGTTAAATAATTGGAATTTTATTGCGGTGTGTTTGGAGCAGATGTTGTTGTTTGTCAGAAACGAAATGATTTTCACTTTCTTGTTCAGCTGTATGGTTATCAACATACATTCTCTCTCTTAAACTGATATCAGACGCTCTAGTTTTCGTTCATTTCTGTCTTTCATTCGGCGAAACGTCTTACCACAAGATGAATCAAAAGTGATAAATGTATTCAATAATAAACCAATCTAACGATGTTGGATTTCGGCATTCGGCATCTTGCACTCGTATTCCAAATTTTATTATATTTTAATGAAATGAGCATAGAAACGTTCATTTCTGTCATTTTGTCCGGGTTGTGTGAACGTCGAATGAAGCAAAAATTAAGAGTTACTAGAGTGTACTACTCGCTCGTGTGAAGCGTCTTAGATCAGCTTTAGTGTCCAGTGGTCTGTGGGTTGTTAGCAGTGCAGCACTTTTAAGATTTCTAATTAGTGTAAATAGGTATGATGAACAGGATGTAAAAATCACTTCATCCTCCACAGAAAAGGGGGTTCACTGACCAGACGGGTGTCGTGTCTGGTTTGATGTCGGGGCGTTGTGTATGCATATAGTTGCGCGGTAAACTCTGCTTGCGCGATGCAGCATATTCCGTGACGTCAGCGTCAGTGGCGGTGTAGATACCGCCACAAGTGACTGATTTTACCAAGTGATTTTTTTACATCAGGGCTTGATCTAATATTGTGTCTTATAGTTCATGCCAATAGCACAAAAAAAGTATGCTTCAAGACACAAGTTGGCATATTCTACCCATCCTTACCCTACCCTCACTTAAAAACAACTCTACTATTCATGCTGTTATCAAAATGCATCGTTTATCTCGACGCGTAAAGCAGTTTAATTGTATTTGCACGTGTAAACGTGTTTTATAGCACAGTGTATCTAGCCAGTCAACACGCGAAGTGTTAAGGGTTATCTTAGCTGTTGAGGAACATAGGTAGGTGTAAACCTACAAGCAGCAATTATAGACTAGTGCACGTTGGTTTTAAGCCGTTGGTCCCGGCTGTCATTCATAGATCTTTGACAGTTGTTAGTGGTAATCAGAAGTCCAAGCCTGACAACCAGTCTTACCAAGGGGTATCTAATACCCAGTTACTGGGTTGAGGAGGTCAGAGAGGCAGTCGCTCCATGTTAATTTAGCTACAGTCAGTTAGACTAGAAGCCTTTTTTTTTTGTCCCGGGGTGGAAAATCCTCATGGATGTCCTCCGCCCTGGGTCGGACGGAGGGGTCTGTCAGACTCTTACTGACTAAAAACCACCCTGGTGTTCCGTCTCACACATACGTCGGGGTCGCGGGAACATATGATTCTTCCGCAACCCCGACTGGTGCCGGCTCGCCTCGGCGGGCCTCCTCGTGATGGGGGGGGGGGAGTGAGGTGTTTGACTTCCCCCGCAACGTCTGAGAGGGACGATCCCGTTAAGGCCGCAGAAGGTAGGGAGAGCGGCGCACCGCAATACTGGCACTCCTCCTCCCGCTAAACAATGCATGTGTTCGAAAATAGCGTTTTTCAAGCATCCAAAATGTGCGGACAGTGCCACTTTTTCACACTAGTGCTTTTTACTTTTCCGTCGTCAGCCCGACGCAAAGAGTTTTTATTATTTGAGATGTTTTTAAAATTTTGTTAAGTACAGATTATCATCTATTTTTAGTGTGCAATCAAACGAATGCTGCATTAAACGCGTTAATAATTACTTACTCTAGATTTACATTTTGAACAATAATAATTTAAAAAAAATGCGTAGTAAAACGTTGTATGATACACGCACGTGCGTAAGAAGATTTTTGACTCGTGTCTTCTTCTACACTCTTTGGAAATCACCTACTTTTCGCACTTGTAGCATAAATTATAATGATCTATGCCTTTAGAGCACTTTGGTCAAAAACAAACTGAAAACTGTAAACGAGACTGTAGAGTTCAGTGATTAGTTGTAAGTTTGATAATAACTAGTTGTGAACAAATCGATGGTTATGCAAAGCGTTCGTTACAAACCTTCGTCGGCTATTATTTGCTAGGCTTGCCAACTGTACAAAATAGTTGTTAGATTTGCCCAAACGAAGGCAGATCAATCTTTGCATTGCTAATTGAAAGCAGTATCAAAATATTGCTCTCGGTTCTATTTTTGTAGTTCAGAGTGATTGCTGTTTTTATTTTTAGATTCGTCAGAAGAACACGAGAACCGAG
This sequence comes from Dasypolia templi, assembly GCA_963555695.1. Taxonomy (NCBI): domain Eukaryota; kingdom Metazoa; phylum Arthropoda; class Insecta; order Lepidoptera; family Noctuidae; genus Dasypolia; species Dasypolia templi. The sequence continues at coordinate 21,624,427 of OY743151.1, read as the reverse complement.
AGTTAAAAATTTTATGTACCACCGCGTACAATGGCGGTTCGCCATTTTTACCCTTATTAACAAGGTTGAGAATATGGGATAAGTCCCATAAAACAGGGGCAATTCCAGTTAGTACATAACATCACGCCTTGTTTCCCCGAAGGGTTGGGCAGAGGTGTACCTATAGTACACCCACATTTCGCCAGTTATGTTTAAGTCCCTTGTAATAGCAGGCGAGTCTATTGCCATCTTACGGGCACAAATCCAGACTCCTGCTACTGAGAAATTCCAGATAGAAAAACCCAATAACATGTTGCCCGACCTGGGAATCGAACCGAGGACCTCATGCTCAGCAGTAGCGATTGCGACCACTAGAGCAACGAGGCATTCCAGTTAGTAATATATTAAAACAAGGTATTTAACACAATGCCAGAAATGGCCAACATTTTTCCAACCCCAAAACCTTCCATTATTCCCAAAGACCATCCTCCATAATATCCACATACGAGTACTTACCTAGAGAACATAAACCACCTCAGTAACACTAAAAGTTCAAAACAGGTGTGAACGGTGGCTGGCAAATTGGCAAACACTGGCAGCCCTGAATTTGTAAATACGTTGCTGCGAAAAATGCCCGGCACTTGATACTTTCGAATTTAGAACGCTCCGGTCGCAAATTTATTTTGGAACAGTAATTCGTAATTCAAAAGTGATTAGACATTTGTGTGTGTGTGTGTTGTGTTTTTTTTATAAATCATAACTCTTATTCCATAAGAATCCGAATAGAAAAAACCGAAAAAGAATGTAGCTTTTGTTTTTACAAGCTTTATATTAACTTGCTTCGTTCGTAGTTGGTTTCCGGTTACACTCTTTGTCATCCATTTTGTTTCCAATTTACTGAAAGTCTCTGGATAAGCTTTTCCAGAGCCAGAGAAATAATTACGCTTTTGAGCAAACTGCTATAATCCAGAGATAACTATAACTTACTTATATAGCTGAAATTGGTAGCTATCTTTAAAAATAGTTCGTCGATAAGCTCACTACTATATCCCTAGTACAATACTTTGAGCAACGGTCAAAATATAAAGTAATAATGGCATGTACGTTCTACCTATCCTTAGCTACATGCCATCCGGAAGGGATGATAAGCTAAAACATAACCATCTGCGTAAAACGAAGTTTTGTACCAGGTGAGCATAAACTACCAGAAACCTTTAGAACTTATTTCACTCGAGTGTGTTTTGTTTATGTAGTGTAGATATTTGTTTACAGCCGTAGAATGAAAAGGTTTACCATCTTCGGGTTATTTTTTACACTGTGCATTAGACTTATTATTTATTTGTATTATTATATATTGTAGTATTATTTGTATTGGTCCAATACTTCGCCATATTCAAGGCGTTTTTGGTAGCTCAGATTTCGCTTAGAATGCAGGTTTTTTGGACGCTGAGGACAGGGAAGGAGGAAAGGTTTTCATGAGTGAAAAGAATTTATTTAAAAATGTACTAACCTTCTCTTTCCGACTGTACGTATTGACGTTTCATATTTGTTGTTGTGTATGTGTGCGTGTCTTGTAATGGCCGCCTTCTTTTCGCGCCTTTTTACACGAAACCGGACCTTTGGCCCTCGATGAAAGTTCAAGCACGAGCCTTCTTAGAAATCGTGAACAATACTGTTGGTTTACGCGTTATATTTGTAGTGTTTCTTTTAGCGAGAAAGGTTTTACTAAGTAAAGAAAAGAAATGTTGCCATGGAGAAGTTTAGTCCTTAGTTAAATATTAAAACCGGTAATGGTGTGTAGTAGTCTCGGGATATGGCACTGTTTTGTAGCTGTTTTTTTTTTGTTTAGATATTAGAACTTTTTGTATGTCATGTCCACTTGAATATAGTCCACTTGAAGGGAGCATGTTTTAATTGATGTGTATTACAAATATTATAAAGCTAAAGAGTTTGTTTGAACGCGTATCTTGATCTACCAGATGAATTTGAAAAATAAGTTATGTTTGCAGTTGATAACACAATTCTTCAGTCAGGTTTTAGGCAATTTGTGATAACGCTACTACCATTAGGAGCCAAGCAAAAAGGAGCAGAACAGTCAGAAAGAACGATTAGTAAACTAAAAAAAAACAGTAATAAAATTTCACGTGGATGAAGACGCGGGCAGAAGCTAATAATAATAAGCCTCGACCAACCGTCTCTCGAGGCTTTCGTTAGGCGATTGGATCAAGGGCCTGATTCAGATGGCAGTACTCCTCGATACGGCTCGCATTGTGAGGAGGTGACTGTCTCTGGCGCCCTAACCACCGGTAGCTTGGACCCTGTTCCCGATACCGGCGGACCACTATTTTTATTTTTTTTAAATGTTTTTTTTTAAACGTAGCATAATAAGGATAAAAATAAATAAACGACATAATAAAAATAATATGTATTTATTAACTAGGTTTAGTCCAAGTTCAACCACCAGAATTTTAACCCCCGTCCATGTTGAACCCCTAAATGTTTCCATGTTCAACCCCTGGGGGTTGAACGTGGATTTCAATACATTGTTTATTTTTTCTTTGTCCATATTCAACCCATTGTTGCTAGGTAACTTATAATGACATTAAAGTAATACTGAGAGCAAAAGTGTATTTATTTTCTTTACAATAATATTTTAAAGGTATTGTAGCTGTTGTTAATTGTAGTTGCTGGGTAAAAGAGATACATGTTTTTTAGTAAACATTGATGATGATGAGCTACTTGGGATTAATCGTTTTTAACTCCAAAAACTATTTATGGGGCTACTTACCTGGGTTGTATGTGCTTCGGTGCACATGTGTGGGTCGATAGGGCCAGTATGGGGCCGATACGACGTAAACTGCTTCAAAGTCAACGTTTAGCTTTGAACTCTATTTGTTTATTTATTATTATTTTAAGTATTACAGAGGGTTACAGAATATAAAGAAAATATTAATTGACATATAGCTAATTACAAGCCTTCACATATAACCATCAATCTATATAATCTTATGCTTAGTATACAGTACCTTTACTGCTGAAGCCCTACCGGTACTTTCAGGTGTACTTCCAGTCGATCTTGAAATGCAGCGACGTGCTGCAAAAGCCTATTCCACACCAGCGACCATAGAAGCAAACTTTTTAATACAACGTGACCGTGCTAAGATCTCAAAATTATTTAAATCGCAGACTGACGTCTGGGAGAAGCTTTTATCCGGATGGCAATGTAGGTGGGATACTTCCATCAAGGGCCAATACTACCATGAGTTCTTTCCTTAGAGGTGGACCAAAAGATCATGGCAACTATAAGAGTAAATTATTTTCATAATTGCTTACAGCTTCGAATTTGTATCAATGTTCTACATCTGACCGTGAATACGAACAATCTGCACATCATATCTTATGAGGGTGTAAACGTCCCTTTATGCCTATTGGCTTCGTTCTAGTAGAAGGGGAAATAATTATGTTTTTTCTTACTCCTCCGATGTTCTTTGCTGATTAATTTCGTTGTGGGATCCAAGATTCGATTTGTTTCTCCGGGACTCGTCGAGCTTCATTGTCTCGGTGTTTTTCTGGTGGTCGTCACTGTTGATTCTGGCTTTTAGGAGTTGCAGTGGTTGGGAATAGTGTGGCGGGCTTACATACCATAAAATCTTGAGTGTCAAAAGTTTAAAAAATAAATGAACTCAATTTCTCTAGACAAAGATCTACGGTTATTTGACCGTTTATAAAACGATTTACAATATAATGTATCCTCCTGTCAATTTCAACATGTTCTGATCTTCTTTCGTTCTGTTTTTGGTTTATAATTTACAGTTACAGCTTCGTCAGTAGGACTATCTTCCATAATATAGAGAAATCCGTCGCTCACAGCCTCCGGAGGTATGAGCCAATACTGTCAGTAAAGCAACGTGTTTACGGTTAATTTTGTTTTTACTTAGATCAAGTTCTTCTGCTTTCTTCCATATCGCTCTATTAAAATGATAATAGCATCCTTTTATTGATGCTTCAGGAAATTTGTTTGGATTGTTGACATAACAGCGGCTTCGAAATCAACTGTGGATTTCGTTGGATTCCAATTTGGGCAATTTATTTTAATTAAAGTAAAAAGTAAATCAAATGTACTTTGTTTTTTGTTTAATAACAAAGCGTACACCACCGGCATTATTTTGGTTTCCTTTTCCGAACTTCCTACATCAGCGTGTATTGTATAAAGTTGTAAAAAAGGACGTGGACATGTTTTAAATGTCCCATCAGCAAAAAAATGTTTCACGCTGCTTATTATTTCCCTCGCCGCCTCAGATGCGAAAGCTATTATTCTATTATTTTTATATTTGTAATAAAAAAGCAGAAACCTTTAAAAATGGCAGGTACTTCTACATCAATCCCTCTCGAATAGCTAGTTTTTCTAACACCTACCGCCATATTCCTTTTATTGTATAGGTCAGATTTCACATGTTTATACGACGGAAATTCTTTGATAGTATCATCACTTGCGTCCTTCAAAGAAATTACAGCTTCACGATATACGGATGGAATAGTCTTCTTGAAATCATCGGTAACTTTTGTTTTACAAATCAAAATAACCCTTTTTACTTCTTTTTTAGCATAACTTGCTGTGCAACTATGCACTGTTGATTTCATAATTTGACGTTGTTTTCCATATTAGTAACAGTCCCATGACATTTAGGCCACTTAACACAACGCCAGTAAGTACAGAAATTCTTATATTCTTTTTTCTGGTAATACTGATAACCTGCTAAAAGTAGTACACGTCCTCCACGATTAGAAGTCACAAAATCAAAATTAAATAATCCACTACTCGTAGACGGAATCTCAGCCATATTTAGAAATACAATATTTGTCACTGTCAAAGTCACTTAAATATATATATATATTTTAAATAACGAATAAGTTATGCAATTGTAACAACCGGCCAACTACTAATGAGATAGAATAAACTCACTTGTATTTCAAGGTAACTGCGGAAATATAGGACAAATAGAGGATAGGCAGACTTTAAAAATGTAGCTAAGTAATAGCAATAAATTTAGGATAGATGTGGAAAGCTTTTGTGTTTCACTGTCCATTGAGGGTTGAACGTGGATTAAAGACATTCAAAAATAAAAATCCATGTTTAACCCCCCAGGGGTTGAACGTGGACAACATTTAGGGGTTCAACATGGCCGGGGGTAAAGATTGTGGGGGTTGAACATGGACTAAACCATTAACTAGATGACGGCATTCTTGCATGGCATTCTCTTAGACTATGGCATTAGGGCAACCAGTAATGATAGATATATAAACGTGTAAGTAAAAATAAAAAATTAACTATGTAAATGTTTCCACGGTACATAAGAGAATACCTACCTACCTAGAGAAGTCTTTTTAAACAGAAAGACCAAAAGGTGAATACCATTCATGATCTTGATCCAGTCATGTTTTTTGTCTGACTGGTAGAAAAATTATATCCATAACGAAGTTACAAGAATTATGACGAAATAACATACTTCTTAAAAATATTACACTCCGGGCCAGTCGCTAAGATTTTTGCGTCGAGTCACGTCGAGTGACTAATTACCTGATTAATTAATTAAACTTACAGACTTGAAAAGTAATTAGCTGATTAATTAATTAAAGAGTGAGCATGGACGCATCGGTCTCGCTGACTGGAACTTGTTCGCCATTTCTATTTATTAATGTTAAATCATATTTTCTTGATGGACTCATGAAGTGTAAAAGTTTTCGAAGGAACGAAAGTTTCGAACAGAAATTGTACTTACTTATAAGTACAATTTCTGTTCTCAACCTTATTTTGCAAAAAAAAAAAAAATGTCTTGAGCACCCATTTTTTTAACTCTTTACCCTGGATTGCAGATGAAGTCAAGGGCAACAGCTAGTAATATATAAATGCGAAAGTAAGTTTGTTTGTTACGCTTTCAGGCCAAAACGTCTGAACAGTTTTGGATGAAATTTGGCACACAGACCATGACCTTGGTAAGGACTTGCTACTCTTATCCTGGATCGCAGACGATGTCGCGGGATACAGCAAGTATTTTATTATGTTGCTAGTGATGGATTACATGACTTAGCTTTTTGGAAACCATCGTGAAGAAACATGGATATGTAATTAAATTAGGTCTGAAATCGCCAACCCATCTTAAGCAAGCGTGTTGCTCAATGCTTGTGCCTTCTGTTTGAGAAGAGGCTGGTTTAGCTTTTGGGCATCTCAGTGCGTGTATAGCAACAAAATAACCCAAAACATTTGCCTGAATATACTCGTAACAAGATTAGTATTCCCGATGACACGTACATGTAATAAAGTCAGGAACATACTACACGGCCCTGATTTCGTCTAACACCAAAAAACACCCGGCTCCCTTCAAAAATACTCGTAATACGAACAGCAGCAAAATTTGAGGTTATGAAATTTGTTGTTGTCGGAGCTTACCTTTGTTTCTAAAACTGGCTGTTGGCGTCAAAAAGAATCTTAAGGCATCCCAGGATGGCGCCAAAGTCGTTTGCAAAAGTATCAAATACACAGACGAACACTTTTTTTGCATTTGGTGATATAAAGGGAATAAATTTGCAAACACATTTAATTTGTGGAATCATATACTCGTATGTGACAAAGCATCAATCACAGGCAAGCTGACTGTTAAACAACTGACACTACAAACAACTCCCTTTTATGCTGACTATACAAAAGCCAACCACACGGTGTACAAAACACAAATACCCTCAAATTATGACACACAGCGCTAAACGGAAGTACTTAAGGCGAAGGCAATATTTCTTCGCGGGCAATAAAGCCAAGACACACTGATAACAGTATTCTTCCTAATCTCGCTCGTGATTTATGCCGAGAGGAGCAATAAGGAGTCATTTTGATAACAATATGCAGTTTGGAATGCTTTATTGGTGGAAATGATCGCTCTTGGGTTTGTGTGGGTTTTCCCTTTTACTCATATCTTTTTACATGCTAAGGAACGCTACGTGTACTATACTGGTTTATTCCTTAAATTTAATTTGTAAAGCCAGATACGTAGGAATGAGGAGAATGTTGTGAGGTTTTGAGTAAATGATAAATCATAAATTACTTTATTTCTGTAAGTTGGTTTGTACAACCACTTTAACACGTCAATCTTATTATACAAACTAGATGAGATCGGCGTTTCCTATCTGACCATTCTGAGAAGAAAGGCCGAAACAAACTCGGAGATCACAGTCTGTTTTACATTCCCGACTAAATCTTGGTCAGACCATGTAGATAGGTGTCTGAAATGGTCTTATGATGAAAGAACCACACAGTCAAAGTCAAAGTCAAAGCATTTATTTCAAATAGGCCCATAAAAAGGCACTTTTGAACTTCGAAATTTACTTTAAAAATAGAACTGATTCTAGGCGCCACTTCCAAAAAGTAGTTTCGTATGGAGAAGAAGTGGCAAGAAACTCCACCGTTACTCTTTTAAAATGTTTTACAATATTTTGTATACATTAATTACATTTCTATATGTGAAGACGATGCACCAAGAATAAAAATACTATACCACAATTCGTAAAAAGAATTAAAAATAAAGCAAAGGCATATAAATTAATCACGTGATAGGTACATTGTGCTCACATATTTACAAACAATTGTAAAAATATATGATTTTCCTAAAATATTAACTAGGAATAAGTCAGTGTGTGTGTAAAGTAAAAATAGCAAATTATACAATACAATAAGCGAATAGTATGATTTTGTCTAGCCTCTAGATTGACCTGTCCAGACCTGTCCAGAGTGGACCTGTCCAGTCAGTGCACGCTTTTGTCAGTAATCATGTAGAACTTAAGGAGCTCAACGATTCAACGAACATAACGAAAGAAAGGACATTTGGGTAGGCCGCATAAATTACTCAAACTGACAGACAATGATTAAAACTAACTGAAAAAATAGACAAAAACGTTTTAAAAAAACACATTGTCTTCACATTCACAATTATTAAAATAATATAACACTTTACAAAGTAATGTGTCTTGCTATAAGAGTAGGCAAAGACCAAAGAAACGATGAACGAACTGTGTAAAAAATTATATGGCTAGAAAGATGGTGGCTACGGAGATAAATAACGGCTAATATAGAGAAAAGAAGAAGAAAAAGACATAGTACGCCGACCGCAAATAAATTAGGATATGAGCATGAGAACGACGATGATGATCAGAGATCGGATATACGGATCAATTTTTACCTAAAGCCCAGATAATGTAATACTACGTACAGATACCCAATCCCATACAAATAAGTGACACCTCCCTAAGTCTAGTTATTGAGCTGGCTATTTTGATTCGTCCAATTTTTCAACAGATTGCAGCATCAGCGACTCACTAATTGCTGTAGTTTTACAACGCCATTTTTAAAACGACCTGTTTTTAAAACGTTTCGTGCAAATAATTTTATATGAAGTTTTATAGTTTCGTGTTCAGAAAAACATGTTAAAAGTTTTTCTTTAGTTCTATGAAAAATAATAGATAAAAAAATAAAGTGGTTTGATTTAAATTAGTAACGGTTATGGTTACTGTGATGACAGGACAAATTGAGTAAAACGCCATCTATTGCAACGAATTCTAAACGAAATGATTGACAGATGGCTACTTTTTTATTTTATGGGTTTGAATTGAAGTTAAAGGCTTCATTCATGTTTTTGGTTGGAAATACGTGCATTATGAGTGTAAATAGATAAATCAGCATTAAACAAGGAAGTTTAGATTTTTACCAATCTTACTTCAGACGAAATTCTGCCTTTTAACGCTTTTTAGTGATTGTGAATTTAATAATGGTAATCTATGCTGCCATCTATGATTTCTTTCAAGACTAATTATAATTTGTTCGAGTTGAGACCCCATGCCTAAAGTTAATTTTTCGCTTTGGAAGTATGGATGCGGCTTATTTTTTTTATTTTCTTTTGTATAATATTCCCGGGATGCCAGGAACACCGGGAATGAATAACTAGTCTGGTGTATTATGGAAACGACTTCTAAAAAATATTAATTAAAAATACCCTGGATTATTTACAGTATTAGGTAGGTAGATGTGCATCCGTTTCTCAGTAAAAAAAAAAAAAAAAAGCTTGTAAAGGCGGAACCGCAGGATTTTTTCGATACAAAAGCTAATTCTCAACTTTAGGTGTCGATACCTACGCGCCATCCCATCACCTAGCACGGCGGGCTGTGCTGGGATGGCTGCTGCAGGAGCAGAAAACCTGAAAAAGCTACATGTTTTAGCCGTTTGGGGTTGACACACTAGGCCTTTGGGTCAGAGTGCTCATCGACTATTTCGGGACATCGCCAAGTGGTTGGTCGACTAATCTCGTGACCAAAGGGCTGGCCTACTTTTAGCCCAAAGAATCAGGATTGTCATAAAACGTGGTAATGCTGCCAGCCTTTTGGGCACTTGTCCCCTTGACTGCTATGCGGACGAATTTTTTGATGCCCTACCCTTTTTATTATATATAACTTTTTGTATAATATTTTAGTGTTAGCTTGTATATTGTAATTTAAAATGAACTAAAGGTTGATATTGTTAATAAATAAAACGTAAAAAATAAAAGAATCATATGACACCATCTTTAGTCTATCGATGACTCTAAGATTTTCCACACACAGTGTTTGGTAATAATGTACTTCTATTTCTTAAAAGTAAACACTGAAAATACTCCTAAAATATGAGGTGTAAAGACTACAAAGGGACTTCAAACCAAATGGACTAGCAAACAACCTCCTTACAAAATAGTACATTCATTTTCACCGCAAAAAAAAAACTTATTTCCACACAAATTTTATCCTATACCTGTACAAAATAGATTAAAGCCTAGGCTAACACTTTGCGTTATTAGATTACCGTAGACGTCGTCCAATAGTTTGTTGTAGTAGCTGTGAAAATAAATAGATTGGGAGCGAGAAGCTCCGGTCACTTAGTACCATTATGTTGTTAGTGAATTAGTTTTTGCCACGTGTTTTGTTAGGCGTAGGCGTAGGCGAGTTTAGCACGTGTGCGGCTGGCTTAAGGTTTGATAGTTATGTTTATTGTTGTAATTGTTTTACGTATGTCTAATTGCTTTTTGGGAAAGACTAGAAAATAAGTATCAGATTTCACTTATAAATTACGAGGTCGTCGGTTCAAAATTGACTAGTTAGCGATGAGACTTATCGCCTTAAACATAAGCAAGTTGTTATGATGTTAAGATGATCTGAAATCGCCAACTCTCAAGCGCCAACGAGCAAGTTGTTCCTTTACTCTCTTAGCTGAGGCACTACAGTGGGAACATTACAAGCCGGTATTATTTAAGTATTAATTTCAACGAAATATCACTTTTGTATAGCCTTTTTTACAATAATAAAAAACCTCATATTTCCCTTCTTAAAAACTTATTAACGATCTCGAGGAGTAATATGTAAAATTTGAATATGCCACAGCGTAATGAAGACCAGTAGTACCAATCTATGACGTCATTAAAGTACAATTATAATTTTTGCGTATTGTCTCATCATAGTCATATTTATAAAAAATGATATTATGTCATTTAACTAAAAACATATAATTGAGTTATATTTAATGCCCAGTTAATTATTGTCAATGTAATTCATATTGACATTCGGTCGCTTTGTTGGTCCATTAGTGCGTTTCGCGATTGTTTGATCATGACGGCTATTATTGACACGATACATTAAACAGTAGAATATTTACTACTTTAGTAGGTACAAAGATAAACCAGTAAAGCTGAATTTAAACACAGACCGAAAATGGCATTTCAGTAAATGAAACTATTTTCTAGTTCGTTATGGAACATTGTATTTGAGCATGGAGTTTATAAACGAAAAAGGCATTTTGTTAAAAGCCACGCTATACTTAAAAAGGTTGACAAAGGTTTTGTGAAGGCGTTATGTCAAAAAAAAAAGTAAATAATACAAGCGTTTATTGTCACACTGCAATGCAAAGGCCTCTTCTCATACATATAAGGCACAAGCATTGATTACCATACTTGCTCAAGACTGGCTAGGTAGGTAGATCCAGCACCCAAATTGCGTAACACATTTTCGTAAACGATATCGATTAATCTGTTTGATTTTGACAGTTCAACAACATTCATTGCGTTTTGTACATTGTTGAGCAGAATTTTTTATCGAACTTATGAAGCAATGATTTAGCAATCTGTTTCAAAACGATTCAGATTCCGATTGATTGTGTATTACACAATTAGGGTACAGGTATGCTCACAACGTTCTCCTTCACTGACCTCAGTGAAAAAAAATAGAGATTAGGTAAAAATTGTCCCACTGTTACAACCTCATCTGTGGTCATAAAAACCTATTTCTCCAATAAGGGACGTGATAAGCCCATGCCGCCATTTTATTTACCTCCATGTTATACATAAGGTTACGTAAAGACATATATCGCGAACCTAATTCCGAGATAATTTAAGTTTATGTGGACGCTGAGTGGATTAAGTTTGGGCAAGTATACATATTGTTTCGTTTCTTACGAGACGACGTTATGCGTCCGTGGGGTAGGAAAGTAACGGTAGTTTACGTTCTACTGTTTCCGCTTGTGGTTCAGTTTTCTTCGTTTCAGTGTAAAAGGACGTAAGTGGTGAAATTTAATCAAGAGATAGAATGTAGGTCTGTTCTGAGACAACCAAACACGTTTTTCTCGAAAATTTGAAAAATTCTTATTTACTACATAAACGATATAATTAGATAAAGAAAGGCGGTCGTTCTCATGTAAAAAGATTTTTAAAGAAATCTTATTACGTCTTGAAAGTGTTTACAAAAAAAAAACAATAAGGTCGTTTCTTTTTTTTTGTGGTAATTCAATTCAGATACCTACCTAATGAATGTTGTTCCTCTAAAGTTTATCGAATCGATCGATAAATGGCAAACGGTTTGGATAATCGAGAGCTCGAGGCTCTCCTCTGTCGAAACTATGACGATGAACTCATTAGCTGGATCGTAGAGCTAAACGAGAAATTCTGCGCTCAAACTCTGAGTTTTGAATCAATTTAAAACTAAAGTAAATGGTGTAGCTTGAACCGAAATTAGAATTTTAGTAACGTACGCCAATAAGTCAAAACTGAACATTGTTTTTTTTTAAAAGAAAATATAGTTTCACAATTTTTGTCCATTTGTATTTTTATGAAATTTGGCACAGTTTTTACCCTGGATCAACACATAAGTTACTTTTAATCCCGGTAGTACGTTCCCATGGGATATTTTCCGACATTCAAGCGTCCGAAGCCGCGGGCAGAAGCAGTTTTTTTTTAATAGAAATCCTTGTTTCTTTTACATTTTCTGTTTTGATATTAGGTTCCTTACCAAACATTTTACGCGGTCATCTACCTAGTCGTTTGCCACTGTTGATGATGATACAATCTTGAACCATTGCGTTACAAACAAAGCATGTGTCAGCATTCTAATATATACTGTGTCACCCTTTATAAAGTGTCTACATTTAGGCCACGTGCGCACGGACGTAAAAATATCGCGGCAGGTTTTTTTTGTGCACTGGATTTTCAACTCCCAGTTTTGAATAGAGCATTGAGAATCCAACAGAGAGCATCGCGTCGAAAACAACTGTTGTATTTTCAACTCTTGGCGGTAAGCATGCGTTGAATGTTATTATTATTAGTGCGCGAATAAATTATTATTACGCCGCTATTTATTACGTCCTACTAAAACCTAACTATTTTTTTAAAGCAAACGACTAGATGACCGCTTGAAACGTTATATCAGTAATTACTATGTTGTACATAATAAAGAAAATTCTAAATAATGTTCTCCTTTTTTTTTTTTTTTGTTCCCGGGGTGGAAAATCCTCATGGATGTCCTCCGCCCTGGGGCGGGCGGAGGGGTCTGTCAGACTCTTACTGACTAAAAACCACCCCGGTGTTCCTTCTCACACCTACGCCGGGGTCGCGGGAACACATTATTCTTCCACAACCCCGGCTGGTGCCGGCCCGCTTGCGCGGGCCCCGTCTCGGGCGGGGGGAGTGAGGTGTACTCCCCCCGCAACGTCTGTGGTCGGCGCGCGAGGAACACTACGCGCGCCACCTTCTCGGGTCCTGATGTTGGGGGGCGACGGATGTCCCCGAATCCGTCGCCCCTGGACCCATTTAGGGGGGCCGGAAGAGGGCGTTGTCCGCCCTCCTCCGACGCCCGGTGCGTCTGCTGCGGGCCGGGTCGAGAGTCGAGATCTCTCTCTCCCTTTCCGCAGCCTCCTTCTGCGAGATGACCGTTTCGCAAAAGGAGACCACTGCGTCCCAGGACTCTGCGCCGCCGACCATCGCGTTCACGACGGCCGGAAGCGACAGGTCATTGCCTACTTCAGTTATGAGGGCACGGCGCGGCTCCTCCCAAGCGGCACACTCTGCCAGCGTGTGCCACGCCGTGTCCTCCCGGCAGTCGACGCAGTGGTGACACCGAGCGTCCGGCTCCCTGTTTATGCGACACAGGTACTTCCCGAAGCAGCCATGCCCCGAGAGCACCTGCGTCGCCCGAAACGACAGGGAGCCGTGCCTTCTCCCGAGCCAGCGGTCGAGCACTGGCCGGATCGCCTCGATGGTGCTGAGGCCGGCGGTAGGGCGTGACAGCCTCACCCGCCATTCCGCCACCAGGACCTCGCGGAGCTGCAACCGATGCTGCTCGATATGTTGCTGCATCGGTCGCTCGCCCCGCTCCCGCGCTGCCTCGCGCCACCGGTACAGTGACGCGAGCACCTTCGCCTCCAGGTCCCAGGGCGGTGATCCGGCCAGTGCACAACCCGCCTCGAAGGAGATCGTGCGATACCCCCGAATGACTCTGACGGCCATCGCCCGCTGCGGCTTGCGCAGGACAGCTATGCTGCCGGCCGTCAGGTCAGACGCCCAGATCGGCGCTCCGTAGAGCGCCATGGATCGCACGATCCCCATATAGAGCCGCCTACAGGCGGCGCTCGGGCCCCCCAGATTGGGAAGCAGCGTTGCCAGCGCCCCGGCCGCGCCCAACAACTTGGGCGCCAGCCGCCGGAAGTGGGGTCCGAAGTCCCACCGGCTGTCGAGCACCAAACCCAGATATTTCATGGTGGGCTCGACAGCGATCCGGACCCCCCCGACCACAATGTGTGATCCGGCCGGCGGCGCCCGCCGGAGGCCATGAAACACCATGGCCTCCGACTTGTTGAGGGCCACCTCCAGGCCGAGGCGCCGTATGCGGCTCACCGTGAGTGAGACCGCCGCCGTCGCGAGCAACGCTGCCTCCCTGTGCGAACTCCCCCGGGCCGTGACCAGCGTGTCGTCCGCGTAACACGTCAGGTCCGCGCCCGGCGGGAGCTCGCCCCTCAGCACCCAGTCGTACCCGATGTTCCACAGGAGCGGTCCCACGACCGATCCCTGTGGAACACCGCACGACATTTGGCGCTGGTTTCCGCCATCTCGTCCCATGTAGGTGACACACCTCCCCGCCAGATAAGCCCCAACGATGCGGCGGAGGTAGAGAGGCACCCGATGATAACGTAGTGCCTCCCGTATGCAGCTCCAGGGCAGGGTGTTGAAGGCGTTGGAGATGTCCAAGGACACCGCCACCACCACCCCGCCCCGGGACACTGTTTCCTCCGCCAGGACTCTCACCCTCGACACAGCGTGGATGGTAGAGCGCCCATGCCGAAAGCCGAACTGGCTCTCGTCCAGGTCCGGCCCCTCTCTGCACAAGTGGCCGACGAGGCGGGCTGCGAGTATGCGCTCGAACAGCTTGCCCACCTCGTCGAGCAGCACTATGGGCCGGTACGCAGACGGCGAGTCGGCAGGGCGCCCCGCCTTCCTGAGCAGGACCAGACGTCCAATCTTCCACAGACTGGGAAACTGGCCCCGCTCAAGGCACGCTGTGTAGAGTCCTCTCAGTTGGGGCTCCAACTCCTTCAGAGAGAGGGCCAAAGCCAGGCCGTGAATTCCATCGGGCCCCGGAGCCACGTTCTCGGCCCGGAGCCGCATCACGGCCGCCCTCATCTCTGCCTGTGTCACCTCTGGGACGCTGATGGCGTTCTCCATCTCCTCCTCTGCAGACTCTGCGGCTGCGGGCAAAGCCATCGGCGGCGGAACATGCTCCGCTCTCGCCGGGAAGAGGGCTGCCACCACTTCCTCCAGCAGCTCGGGTTGGAGACTCTCCGTAAGTGGGGGCGCCGCGGCTCGAAGTTGCCCTCGAACCGCTTTATACGGGCGCCCCCACGGATCCCCGTCCAGAGTCTCCAACATCCTCTCCCGGGATCGCGTCCTCGCCTCGTCGATGGCCAGCCACAGAGTCTGCTTTGCCGCGCGGTACACCTCGTACAGCGCGGCCTCCTCCTCGGGTACCCGACGACGTCTCCTCCGGTAACGGGTGTACCGGCGTCTCACCACCACGCATGCGACGCGCAGCTGCGCGATCTCGGCGGACCCTCAGTACACCTGGCGCCTTGCACCCTGTGCGTGGGCGCGGGGCATGGACGCGTCGCATATCTGCGTCATTGCCCCGCGGAACCACAGCGCCTCCAGCTCGACGTCATCGGGTCCGGTCGTGACCGACCCCCGGAACCAGGCCTGAGCAATGGCTGCCTCCTCGAGAAGCTCCCTGTCGATGCGCTTACGCGCCCAGCGCGGGCCGTCCGAACGCGGGACTGATGTCCTGTGGCCGCCAGCGGTCTGGGCGGAGACGTCGAATCGGATATATCGGTGATCCGACAACGTCTCCACCTCCGCGGCGACACGCCAGTCGCGGACACGGCTCGCGACAGCAGGGCTTGCGAACGACACGTCCACTATGGACCCGCCCCGCTGCCGCACGCACGTGTAGACCGAGCCCCGGTTCAGGACGACCAGGCCAGTCGTGATCGCCCACTCCTCCAATGCCTCACCCTTAGCATCGGTCACCGGGGATCCCCACGCCGCAGACTTGGCGTTGAGATCCCCGAGCAACAGCACCGGGCGAGGATGGAGCTGGCCCACGACGGCACCCAACTCGACAAGGAACCTCTCGAAGTCGGCGAGACTCTTGTTGGGCGAAAAATACGCCCCAACGACGCCAACGCCATCTGCGAGGGCGGCTACCCAGCCGTGCCCCCGAGACGGGCTGACGAGAGCCCCGCCAATGATGGCCACCAAACCATCCAGATCTCCCACCCAGTTATCCCTGGGCGGGACCCAGTACGGCTCGGCGACCACGGCCACGTGAATCGACCACTCTGCCATACTCTGGAGCAAGAGATCCTGAGCTCGGGCAGAGTGGTTGATATTGCCCTGGAGGAGACGGAACAGCGCCATTTATGCGCAGTCCATCCCCCCCTCCGCAGCATTCTCAGGCCGGGAGTCGGCCGAAGAGGAGCCCTTCTGGCCCCTTCCCCTCCTTTTGTTGGCGGGCACGCCACAGGCTTTCGCCCCCCATCTGTGCCCGGCGGGCCTCCCTGCAGCCGTGCAGAGGCTGCAGTTTGGCGCCGCGGAGCACTGGGCCGCCTTGTGGCCGGGCTGGCCGCAGCGATAACATTCATCGCTGCGGTCCGTTTCGGCGGTGCACCGGC
This sequence comes from Dasypolia templi, assembly GCA_963555695.1. Lineage (NCBI taxonomy): Eukaryota > Metazoa > Arthropoda > Insecta > Lepidoptera > Noctuidae > Dasypolia > Dasypolia templi. The sequence continues at coordinate 21,607,893 of OY743151.1, read as the reverse complement.
ACCTGACATGCCCGACGTCCAGGCACCGGTAGCACCGCATGGCCCTGGGCTGCAGCAGTTTGACTCTCGCTGCAACCCATCCCACCAACAGACGCCCAGCGTCAGCCACCTTGTTCGCCGCCAACACCGGGCACCTCACCCAAATCGAGCCGAGCCCGGAGGCGTCGGCGCGGATTTCACCCGCCCGCACGTCGTCGGGCGGGCATCCACCGACACGGGCGATGGCCTCCACGACCTCAGCCGGGGTCGTCGAGTCATCCAGGCCGTTGACTCGCAGCTCCGCGGTCTTCATCGGCCTGGAAATCCGAACGTCCTCCGGGTTGAGGACCTCCCTCAATTTGGCGGCCAGAACGTCCGCCCTTTCGCGGCTGGAGGCACCGGACACCTCGAGCAGCCGCGCCCCCGTAACCGCCGGCCTCAATCTGAGGCCGGACGGTGTCCCAAGGTCGGGGAACGCGACCTTACTCTTTGCCTCTCGGAGGACCGCTGCGTAGGTGACGCCCCTCTCAGCGGCTCCGGACTGCAGTGTGATCACCACAGCCGCAGAGCGTGGGGCCCTACGCCGTCCTCTCGACTTCTTTTTTGTAGCCGTCTTGGCCGGTGCCGGTGCTCCGTCGGCGTTCTTCCCGCTCTTCTTCCTCTTTGGTTTCTTCCTCTTCCCCACCGTCGTCCACCCCTCGGCATCCTGGGCGGGAGGTGAGATGGGAGGCGGTGCGGTCGCCAGAGGCGCGATAGGTGCGGTCACCGGAGGTGCTGTCGCCGGAGGCGCGGCAGCCGGAGGCGCGGTCGCCGGAGGTGGCGCGGGAGAAGCCCCCGTGGGCTTCCTGGGCCCCTGCGTGGGCTTTTTGGGACCCTGAGCGGGCTTTCTGCCCCCCAACGCGGAGTTCGTCGCGGCGGCGGCCTCCTCCGCTCTCCTCCTGTCCGCCGCAAGCGGGGGTCGGAGGGTCGCGGCCGGTGGGAGTCGCAACTCCAGCGCCTCCAACCGGGCGTTTACCATATTGCCGCACTGCATCATGCAGATGCGGGCGATCTTTTCAATCTCCGCATCCGCACGCGCAGGCGACGGCCGGACCGCCGGCGGGATCGTGACGGGAGTGACGCCGGTGGCGGCGGGAGCAGCCCTCTGGGCAGCAAACTGCCGCTCGAGCTCCTCGAGCTTGGATCGGAGACGGTCATTCTCCTCCCAGAGCCTCGCCGTCTCCTCGGTACTGGTGCGGCTCACGAGGAGCTCGACCGCCTCCTTGATTCCGTCCACCGCCTCCTTTAGGGCGCGAACGTAGGTCCCCCTCAGGTTGCCGGACTTGGTGGCAACCGTCATGACGACCCCCACGCTGTCCAGCACCTGGCTGCTGAGCGCCAATCCGGTAACGCTCCCTCCGGCTGCCATCCGGGCAGCGCGTCGCTCTCTATTAAGGCTGGCCATTTCAGCCACCACGTCGGCTGCGGCAGCCTTACGCTGCGCCCTCTTGGCAGCGTTTGCCTCCGCCCTGTTCGAGCATAGGCCTAAGCCTATGCTCGCGAGGTCCTCCCTCCCCAAAATAATGTTCTCCTACTTTAACTCGATCAAAACATCATGCTTAAAAAGGCAATCCCGGTCTACTAAAAATAAGAAATGTGTGTTTCGACGAGACATTATTCAATTGCCCTGCACCCGTATCATGTTTGCAATAGAAACAAGTTTTGTCGACAGAAGAATAGATAAAATAACTGGTGACAAAAGAAGTCTGGATTTTTGTGTCTTCTATCTGTAATTTTTGTTTATTCCTCCGTCAACAAAACTCGTTCAAGCAATACAAAAATATGTTGCAACCCTTACTTCTGTGCATATTTAGATGAGAATGCTGTGGTTTATACTTGTGCAAACATACATGACAGTTCCATAATATTTTATGCCCCGCAGTGGTAGGTACAAGTACCTTCATACGTTATTATTCTACACCTTCACACATCTTTACATCTTTCATTTCTTCTTCATCTTTTATTTCTTTTTCTTCAACATATCTGGCGAAATGTGGTTGTACTATAGATATAACTCTGTCTAACCCTTTAGAGGAATAAAAACGTGATGTTATAACAGGGTATGTTATGTTATCTTAAATTTTTCGCTTGAGGGATTCCGATTGGCATAATCGGGATTTTGTTTGTTATTGAGGGTGGATTTCACCAATGAACCTGAACGCGATCAACACCTAAACTACTTTTAAGAGCGGTCAGTGTCATTATTTTCTATGGAATATTGACACTGTCAGCTCTTCAACGTGTCTTAGATGTGCTAAACGCGTTTAGTAACATTGGTAAAATTCGGCTCTTAGGGTTCATATTTTCAGTTAGATTTTACCTTCAATTTGTTCAAATTATTGTATTGCCCTCTGAGCATTCTTTCACCGTTATTTCTACTCTTTCTTTGTATTCCGATACCAAACCCCGTTTTTTTTTATTTTGGACATATGTCAATTTGGCCGCCGTATACTAAAAAATGCTCTGGTCTAAAGGATTTAATCAAGAAATGCGAAAGAGCATGTTTCTATTGCCTTAGACCTTTTGAAGAATTTTTTCAACTTGTCATGTGAGTTATTATGGATGTCAAGCTCAAATCTTGCAAGCAAATTTTAAACAACTTGCCCTTAGTCTATCAAGTTGAAACTTCGTGACAACACATGAATTAGGGGGTTACATCGTACACTAAGTTCTTGACTAATTATCGTTTTCACCATCGTTCCCTCAAACACTTCGTTACTTAACAAAAGAGTTGTTTTCACTGCTGTTTGTTTGATACCTGCGTAAGGGCCACTTACATAAGTGACAGTTTTTCAATCGTGTTCTTTCGATGAAATTACGAATTTTGTGTTCTGTTGAAAATCATGAAGATTAAAGTAAAATAATACGTTAAATACAATAGACATGATTTCATATAGATTACTTAAATTGTAGAAATGCTGTTTGAAAAAAAGATGCAAGAAATAGTGACAATTTGACAGATGACGCCGCACCGCATTTGTAAGTTATTTGTTTATGTGAATTGTTGCTAAGATGCCGAATATTTATTATAAATACATAATTATTATTAACATCGGGCCCATTTATTTAAGGGATTCCTTAAGACCATATGTGTATCTGAAGTGATGGTGAAAACGAAACTAACCAGGCACCTATGTGCCTCCCTAAATTTAGGGAACGATGGTGAAAACGGGTATAAGTGTACGATATAACCTCATCATCTGTCGAGCATTTTCCCGACTATGTTGGCTATATTAGGCTTCCAATATAACCGGTTGTAGCTGAGTTCCTGTATTTCACATAAAGGGACTTCCTATCTCACCTCTGTCAAGAGACTATTTGTTAGACTTTCGGGCATAAACTACTCTATTAAAACAAAGATAGCGTTCCTTTTTTTCCAAACAAACTTCCAGAAGTAACATTAACATTAATACATTATTGTAGAACTTAGATACCATTTCATACAGATGTTTGTCCACAATATATGTCTTGGGAGAAGTTTATGTTCAGACAACAATTACATAACACTTGAGAATTATGTGAACCGGTCTGTATCTTGTTGGCAATATGCCAGCTAGTTTATCTTATTAAGCCAAATTAGGAAGCCGCGGTAATCTTGTATTATTTACTTGTCTTATTTATTATCTTTAGCTTTGGTTTGCCTAATTTTAGTAAAAGCACAGGAAGATAATAATAATGGCCTGAAGGCCAATTCTCGTGCTTAAAAAACGTTCATTTTTAAGTCGCAATCCCATCTCAGCGACAATCAATGTCCAAAATGTATGTAAATTGAATGTATATTTGACAGATTGAGACTAAGATTAGAATGCGAACGTTCTTATAAATACGTGAATAGAAAGAAAAAAGAAAGAAAGAAAAGAACGTTTATTTACGGTAAACATGACGCAGTGATCGAACACAACCACCAATAGCATCTCTGTTCATAAACCACGACATTCTTTAGGGGGTGATAGCTTGGGTCAATACCCAAAACAACACAATGAATGTTCAGCAATTTTTTACGGATTTACAGTTTTACAAAAAAAATAACTGAAATATCGAAAAATCTTTACCTTGAAACAGAATAAACATCTCGAAATGAAAAAATCCTTTTCTAATTTTTTTATATCAAATTATTCGTGAATAGTTTCTTTACTCATTGATAAGTCTTTTTTCTATAATGCTTATATAAACAATAATGCTTTCAAGAAATAGTATTTTTGTTTAAATTTTCACAGAACGAAACAAGAACGGAAATTTTTGTAAAACTGTAAATCCGTAAGATTATGTTGAACATAGATTGTGTTGTTTTCCATCATCCCCCGCAGTTTGTCGTGCTATTTACTGGACACACTGTATTGGCCGTTCCTATAAAGTCGTTTTGCTTACCAATTGTTAAATTCTAAAATTACTAGCATTTTTACTCCTTAGAGCTACGGTTTCCTACAAGCCCGTTTCCGTCACATTCATAGCGGACATCATGCAAATCTGTCACTTTCATCAGTATGTGACATTATGGTGTCCAATAACGCTCTGTATTTGGAAATTACGACCGCATGCGGCGGTCACCGCTCTCCTATGAAACCGTGTCTTAAAGGCTCTCGCAAACAGGCACGACTCGACAGCGCGACACAAAGGCATCGCTCGTCGCGCAACACTCGTTGCTTTTGTGTCGCGCCAGTGTGGGCAAGCCTTAAGGACGAATTTCACCAAACTTGTATACCTAGAATAAGTCTTACCCCGAGAATATATTTTGAATTGTTGACAGTTTTTCCATAATAGAACTGTCAGACGTCAACTTTATTTCAAGGTTAGAAGATATATTTGATCAGCCCTAATTAGTGAATTGACTTCAATATGCTACTTTTGAATGGAAAAATCTTTAACGTAATGTGTAGCTATTTCGTTTCCCCATTGAAGAATAATTACAAAACCTACTCAATCTAGTCTTAGACAATGCCAGGCAAAAGAATCGAGCGTTTCTAAAAGCCCTGATCACAAACAGTTTCAAGTCTCTTTCTCTCATTCTACCACTAAGCTCTCACATAGCGCTATCTCACACCTTCATCTCAAACACAACGCTTTTATGCATCACTGCCTAATTAATGACCTGTGGATATCAATTAGCTAGCTGAAGCCGAATCGCTTGTTTATCTGTACTGAATTTCAACCCCACTAGTTAGACAGGGAGCTTGACAAAGAGAATAGGCTAGGAGGCTGACAAACGCATGCGCCTAACGTTCCTACCTATGGCTGTTACTAGCATAACGTCACTTAAAACAGGCCACCCATGACAAAGAGAAGAGCAAGCTGTCCAATGTGAAAAAATATTAGAATTTTTAAATCGTAATGTAATTCTTCACCTTAACAATTTAGATACACCTAAGTATAATAATCCCCCCACCAAAGAATAATTACTTATAAGTTATTAAGTTTTTTTCGCATACCCTCCAAATCTTGGAGGGCTCTTATTAATCACTTCCTGTATTTCTCTCTCGAGGATTTTCCATTTTTTCGGACCGCAGGATAATAATAAATTTGTATAATTTGCATTTCATTTTAGCGTAATTTCTCGGTCGGCCTATATCTACAGCGTCGAGTAATTCTCGACTCGTTTTCATTTTAAAATATAAATTAGGTCGAGACATTCGGATTTTGCTCTCTTACACGGATTAAGTTTCCAATTTGTCGCGGATTATTAAGAGATTTATTATTTCTTTCGATTTTTGGGTTGGCTTCGGTATTACGAGTATGACGTCAATCTTTCCTTGGGGCTTTGTTATATCACTTCTAATATATTAAACTGCGTTTGATCTTTGACTTAAAGTTGGTTATCCTTTTTTGAGTTTTTTTTTCTACTGCGACAAACCGTGTGCCCGATGGCATTGCCCATTATCGGCAACAATGACAAACTTCCATACAAATTTTCATCTCCTATTCTACTGTCCCACTTTTACTATCCTTCTTTTGAAAGTTTTCAAAAAAAACTCCTTTAGTGCTGACCTGCGTTACATAAGGAACTCCGTGCAAAATTTCATGTATCTAGATCCAGCGGCTAGGGCCGTGCATTATTTGTCAGATAATGAATTTAATATTTTTTACTATGTGGGAGTTGACCACCGGCAACCAGTCAATCATATGAACAAGAAAAAGTCGGTCAATTGCGTGTCAAACCACGCACAATGGAGGGTTCCGTGTGATGAATTTATGAGCTTAACCTAAATACAGTTTAGTGATTTTTGTAATAATGAAAAAAACTAAGATGAAAAAGTAAAAAACATATGAAAAAAATATTGAAAATTATTGATACCTGTAAAACATAATTATTCTGTTTTAGAATACAAAGAGGGTAGTGTGATGTGTGATGGGTGTGTACATGTAGGTGTATTCTGAGTCTGTCTACTAGTTGAGATTACTGATAAATTTTTCAGTATCATCGTAACTATAACTTTCAAGCCAAAGTAAGATTTTCCTATTTATCTGGAAATTGCTTACGTCTCTAACTAGTTTGCGTGTATGCTGGTGTCGTGCTTTCTGACTTTTAACTTCGTGATATACTACTACCGTATTTTTTTTCACATATCCAAAACAACCATTTAGCTTGTTGGGGATGGGGGGGACACTTGACTCTAACAAAAATTACCACTGTAAAGCTTAACATTTCGCAAACGGTTCCCTTTATCAAACAATTGTTTCCATAAACCCGCAATACTTATCAAATTACACCCCACACGGGGTAGACAAGAAGAAAAAGAACATCCCCACTTTACGTCCAGAGAGGACAAAAAACACTTTGTCGGCGTGACTATAATATGTAAGTCCATGCCAAATTACAGCTTTCTAGAACTAAAAGTCTCTGAGCTAAGCTGCGGACAGACGGACGGACATGGCAAAACTATAAAGGTTCCTTGTTGACTACGGAACCCGAAAACAAATTCAATAAAAATAAGAACTTCTACTAAGTAGAACCATTGCAAACAACATTGACCCCGATACTTTCGCTTGTTCGTGTTGCTAGGAGGCTGGGTCCTCTGTACAAAACTGAACAAGGCAGGCTTCAACAAGTGTCCTACGATAAATATTTGCTTGCTTCACATCCTTCCTGTTGCACGGTCGCTTGTATTTAAGTTAGGAGTAACAGCTTAATTTGAAGCAAGGAGCTTTTGGTCTTGAAAAGGCAAACTTGTGACCAAGGGTTTGACTGTGAAAGTGAAACGGCAGGGTGACCTAAAAATTAGGTGGATCTTAATTTCAATTTGCACTGTTACGTGACTTCTCAATAATATAAAAATAAAGGCTAGCAAGAAAATTCATAAAAAAAGAAGATATTGGTTGCTTTCTTGCTTCAGCAAAGTTGATAATTAAACAAGAGGAGACACTAGAAACATGAACTCATTGAACGCTGCGTACAAAAAAAATCAGAAGCGAGCAAATCGTTGTCAAAACAAAAGAAAGCCGAGTGTATGATATCGCAATATTTACACAATTTGTTCAAATAACCATGTCCTAATAAGGTAAAGGGTTAACCTCACATCCAAGATTCAGGGTCACGCATTCTGCCCCGTCATATACATCAGACGAGTAATTTCCCCTAAAATGATCCACAATTTTCACGTACCCAGCAAAAATCACAAATCAGAGCCAACTATAAACGGGGTTCGACGGACCCGTAAGCGGTCAGTGAATCTCATCAATCATTAGCCCTTCGGCGTGATAGATGTTTCTGGGGGTCGATTGTGCCCCCCGCTTGACGTATCAATTTATAAGAAAGAATGTAGGTAGTGTCTGCACGACGGAGTCCGGGTTAACATTGGCGCACCGGGGGCTAGCGTGTTAGAATTCTGGCGCGAAGAATTTTTGGGCATCCGAGTCTATTTACGTCTTCTGCTGATCACGGGGCATTCTTCTATGGGTATTGCCTGTGGGGTGAGTGGTGATATCACCGTTATAGGTACTCTTTGTAAAGGCAATATCCATTGCTGGTTTTTGGCCAGCCTAATAAGCCCCCTTAACTAAACAATATTTAGTTTAATACTTTTACATACACATACATACATAAACTCATGCCTTCTTCCCATGGGGGTAGGCAGAAACCACAGAATGCCAACTGCTACGATCCTTACATACTCCTTTTGCCTCGTTTACATTCATACATCTGTTCATACACGCACGCCGTTTCTTAGTACTGCGCACTGGGCAGTGAAGTTTCTGAAGAACATCATCAATAAGGTCGCTCTATGTTTCGCTGTCTGGCGCTTTGTGTGTACTGCCTCGTGGGTCTAGTGGTCGCAAGAGCTACTGCTGAGCATGAGGTCCTGGTTTCGATTCCCAGTTCGGGCAAGATTTATTGGGTTTTTCTATCTAAAATTTCTCAGTAGCAGCCCAGAGTCTGGATTTGTGCCCGGTTGATGGCAATAGGCTCACCCTCTTTTACATGGGGCTTATGCATAACTAGCGAAATCCTCTGCCTAACCCTTCTGGGATTACGGTCGTGATATTTATGTATGTATGTCCTCCTAGGGCGTCCCCTTCAGGCGTTTCCACTCACATCTGCTTCGTAAGTACCTGTGGCGGCATCTATACCGCCACATGCGAACAACGCATCACACTGACGTAACACAAATCCTGCATCGCGCAATCAGACTTTACCGCGCAGCTAGCATATGTACAACTTCCCGACAACAATCATTGGGCAGTTGCCCACCAGATACGACATCCATCTGGACGGAGGATCCTCCCTTTTCCAAGAGTATGAGTGAACTTTACACCCTGTTCCTCATATCTCTAAATACCTTTTGTTAGTCTCGTTTCATTCATCCTCTCAACATGACCAAACCATCTGAGCATACTCTTTTTAATTGTTGTCACTACATCTAAATACTTTTAAACCTCACATATTAAAAGCAATACCGACCCTTTTCTTTTACTATACCACATCGATTGGCTACCAAGCCAAACTATCACGCTTGAAGCTAAAACACGCAACACTGGGTACAATAATTGCTCAAAAAACATTCGACCCTAGCAGAATACTATGCTAGCCTCGGGAAAGGCGGCCATTTTCGTATTTTTTGCACAACACGGGACAAATCACAACGACAGCGCACAAAGTTCGACAGCCGAGTGGCAGTTGATACTGACGTCCGAAAATGACAGTTATCCCAGCTTTTCGTGTACAAAGCTAATGAGAAAAGGGTAGTTTTTATTCTGGTGGAATTACTTGAAAGTATAGATATACTTTTTTTCTTCCAACTATGCTTTAATTTCATCACAATCACACTAAAAACTCAGTACAAAGCGAGTCTTTAATGCTCTAGAGCAATAAAAATGTATGAAATTTCATTATTGCACAGTTTTTTTTTATCGCACCAAAAGGTGCCAATCTCAATGGATTAGCTCTATTCAGCCAGCCGATATCAATACTTTTTTTACGTACGTATTGTATTATTCGTTTCTATCCTACTTGTTCCAAATTTAAATATAAATTTGCCCAAAAAAACTCTTAACCTTACGTTTAATAATTGCTCAAGTATAACTTTTAATTTCTATTATTAAACTTCTATTTTAACTGTTTGATATGAGTTTCTTTTATCTATTATTCCTATAGGGTAATAGTTGAAAGAAAAGCAGATTATGCACCTCGCTTTAAGTAATTTATATTGCCCTCGTGCCTGTTAGATTAGAGCTAAATCATGCACTCGGTGCAATAATAAATTACTTTGTGCTCGATGCAATAATCTACTATAATGCATTATAAATTGTCATGTTTGTGTACGATAGCGCAATAAATAAATATTGTATTCTACCACGTAAATGATAGTACTTTTATACTGATTATTAACGCAAATTATTTAAAAAATATTCCCTAACCATTCCAAAATATCAAAAATGCAAAACGTTAATATTCAAGTTTTCACTTCTGGCGGCACTCCCGGAGTGCAACCCGTCGTTTTTTTTTTTGTACTGGACCATACCTGGGAACTTTCTGGTTACGGAGATATTGCCGGTCAAAATTCCAACTTTAACTGACGTGTGACGTGGACGAAAACCAGTTTTTAATGTTAACTTTATATATCCCTACGATCCCTGCACCGTTGCATGCTGGAACAAGATGCTCAGCGAACTCGAGCCCACTCATCAAGCCTTCTGGCAATTACAGAGGAAATTGCGTTCCTCAGAAGAGGTCTCTATGCCTCCTCTCATCCGCCCCGACAATAGTGTCGCTTTCGACAGTCCCGATAAGGCTGAATGTCTTGCCGACAGCCTAGAGTCCCAATGTTCTCCCAGCTCCCAACCAGTAGACCAAGCTCACCTGAACAAGGTCGACGCTGAAGTCGAACGAAGAGCCTCCCTCCCTCCCGTCGAAGACCCTGATGAGCCTCTGCCTCCCGTCACTCCAGACGAAGTGCACGACATCATTAAAGGGCTCCACGCTCGTAAGGCCCCCGGTTCGGATGGTATTACCAATAAGGTATACAAACTCCTTCCTGCCCCGCTAATAATGCTTATGACCGCCATCTTCAATGGCGCCTTGAGCAACAACATCTTCCCACAAGCATGGAAAGAAGCCACCGTCATCGGTATCCCAAAGCCAGGCAAGCCAAAGTCTGAGCCCTCCAGCTACCGCCCTATTAGCTTACTCAATGTCCTCGGCAAAATCTACGAGAGGCTTATTTATAAGCGTCTCAAAGACTACGCCGAAGCAAAGAGCCTCATACCCAACGCGCAGTTTGGATTCCGTAGCCAACACTCGGGCACCCAACAGGTCCACCGTATCGTAGAGCACTTATGCGCTGGTCTGCAGCGTAACGCGACGACGGGTGTGCTATTCTTCGACATAGCGAAAGCCTTCGACAAAGTCTGGCACAACGGCTTGATATACAAGCTCTACCAACTAGGAGTGCCAGATCGTCTCGTGCTCATCTTACGAGACTTTTTGTCGAACCGGACCTTTCGCTATCGCGTCGAGGGAGCACTCTCGTCCCCTCATCCTATTCGCGCCGGTGTCCCTCAGGGTTCCGTACTATCTCCTCTCGCCTTCACGCTGTTCACTAGCGATATCCCAAAAAGTAAAAAGGCTCAGTTGGCTCTCTTCGCCGACGACACTGCCGTTTACTATACCGGTCACTGTCCCAACGCTATAGCCCGTACTCTCCAAACCTCCGCAAACGTCTTAGGCGCTTGGTTCCGGAAATGGAGAATCGAGGTCAACCCCGATAAGAGTCAGGCGGTTCTCTTCTCGAGACGTCGTCGACTCCCTCCCCCACTTCCCAGCCCGATCACTATGTACGGCAAGCCAATCCCATGGGAGAAGCAAGCCAAATACCTAGGCGTGATCCTCGATGAGAACCTTACCTTTAAGGCTCATATTAAGGCGGTTCGCGCGCGCACCTCCTTCGCTCTTAGCAGGCTCCAATTCGTACTGACAGCCCGTAGCAAACTGTCCCTCAAATGCAAGCTCCGCATCTATACCGCAGTCATCCGTCCCATCATGACCTATGCCTGCGTTGTATTTGCGCACGCTCACCCACGTCATCTCCATAAGATGCAGACCCTCCAAAACCGTTTCCTCAGAAGGGTCACGGGTGCCCCCTTCTATGTCCGTAATATCGATCTTCACGTCGACCTCAAAATGCCAACCATAAAACAGTTCATGAAACGCTTATCAAAGCGTTTCCTCGACTGCGGCATCAAACATTCTAACCCCCTGATTACAGCGGCCGCCCGCTACACTCCCTCTCGCATTAGCAGTATTCGCCGACCAAGGCATACTTTAATCGACCCCGACGACGCCACTACCCTCCTCCAGGAGAGTAGTAAGGCCACTAGCACGCTACATAAGCCCAAAACCCGATCGCCGTCCTACCGCCCTCGCCGCCGAGGCCCGACGCGACGCCCAAATCGACGCCCCTCCCGACCCTTGCTCGAGCCAGCCCGCGCCGCTGAGCCTGTAGCTTTAAATTCGTCCGTAAATAATACCAATCCTGATCCAGCTAGTCATTTGCTGCCCTCTTCCAGCGACGCCCTAAGCCGAGGTTCGTACCCCACAGGGGGTGCCCTTAGCGTTGTCGCTTAGTTTTAGTTAGTATATAAGTTTAAGTCCTGGCTGGAGGCCTTAATTTATTAGGGAATCCACAGGCAAGTCCGCTTAAGCAGACGACAACCGCATAGGTTGACCTGCGAGATGCCAAACAAACAAACAAACAACACCGTTGCATGCACCCATAAGCACAAATTTTGGCGTGCGTTACGTTGCGCACTACCGTTAACAGCGACTTTTGACATCAAAAAATATAATTCGTTTCCCAACAATATTTTTATACTATGTACTTAGTTTGATGTATATAATGTGTAGTTGACGGCTATGTCATGGGTCTTTTTACGACCTGTTTAAACATAATATTTAATCATGGATGGTCTATGGATGACACTTCCGCTCACCCATTTCCCCGCAGAACGTCCAATGTAGCTTTTATCACTCATTAGTCGTGGCTTGTCAGTATGTACCCTTCTATAACAAAAGTCCACTAAATTATTAACGAGTTCAGTGTTTAATAAAAAAATATTATCGCTTTTAACGTCGTAATTATATAAAAAATACAATATTTCAGCTAAACCTATTGATAAAAATAATTCAAGTTATATAAACCAAAAAGTAATCTTCATAGACTAAAAGAGAAAAAATAAAAACAATGACAGTTTGATAATTTGACCTAAGTGTCACAACAATGGAAAATGCAAGAAATAATATGAATGTTTTATTCAAGATATTATAAAAGAAATCGTTTTAGAACGATTCGTAAAATCCTAACAAATAAAAGAATACGGGACATGAATGGATGAATGAATGATGACTAATGGTGTAAGTATAGCATATACTATCTAATAAACAGGAAATACCAAGTTCTAATCACAGCAAAAATGATGTTGCCAAAGCTACATTTCAGTAGGTCGGATATTGACGGAATCTATTTGTATCCGGCATTTCCGGGTGAGAAGATGATGCATCAATCATTACGATGGATCATCCGAGTCCGTCCAGAAATAATAGATTTTAGCCCTGCATGAGGCATGAAGACATTGACAGATCAATTTGTTGCAAAAGAAAATTCGTCGGATTTTTTGTGTTTGCTTCTGTACCTTTTTGGGCTTATTTTGTTTACTCAATAAAAAAATTACTAACCGTAGTCAGGACTCTTTTTGACTTGAGAACACGTTCTATTTTTGTGTGACCGCAGTTCTGTACAAATGCTCATATAATGTTCAATCATGTTTACTTTTGCGAGAGCAGTGATGGCCCAGTGGCTGCGACTTACGAGTTGTAGGTCGTAGGTTCGAACCCAGACAGACGCTTTACTTTGTGTAAATGGTTTCATCACCACTGTTCTCAAAACGGTAAAGGAAAACATCGTGAGGAAACCGGCATGTCTTAGAACCAATAATTCGAAGACATGTGACATCTACCAACCCGCACTGGCCCGCGTGGTGGATTATGGCTCACTCCCTCTCATAGAGAGGTCTGTGTCCCAGCAGTGGGAACATAATAGGCTGATTATGCATGTTTACTTTAACTTCATCTTGTGCATCATCATTTACAATTGTTTTATCTACTGCTAAGTAAGGTCTTCCTACTGTGGCGACATCTACACCTTCACATGCGCGCTACGTATCACACTGACGTCACGCAAAATTCCGCATCGCGCAAGCAAAGTTTAGTGCGCAACTAGCATATATACAACGTCCCGACATGAATCCTCGGGCACTCATCCGCCCCGACAATAGTGTCGCTTTCGACAGTCCCGATAAGGCTGAATGTCTTGCAGACAGCCTAGAGTCCCAATGTTCTCCCAGCTCCCAACCAGTAGACCAAGCTCACCTGAACAAGGTCGAAGCTGAAGTCGAACGAAGAGCATCCCTCCCTCCCGTCGAAGACCCTGATGATCCTCTGCCTCCCGTCACTCCAGACGAAGTGCACGACATCATTAAAGGGCTCCACGCTCGTAAGGCCCCCGGTTCGGATGGTATTACCAATAAGGTATACAAACTCCTCCCGGCCCCGCTAATAATGCTTATGACCGCCATCTTCAATGGCGCCTTGAGCAACAACATTTTCCCACAAGCATGGAAAGAAGCCACCGTCATCGGTATCCTAAAGCCAGGCAAGCCAAAGTCTGAGCCCTCCAGCTACCGCCCTATTAGTTTACTCAATGTTCTCGGCAAAATCTACGAGAGGCTTATTTATAAGCGTCTCAAAGACTATGCCAAAGCAAAGAGCCTCATTCCCAACGAGCAGTTTGGTTTCCGTAGCCAACACTCGGGCACCCAACAGGTCCACCGTATAGTAGAGCACTTATGCGCTGGTCTGCAGCGTAACGCAACGACGGGTGTGCTATTCTTCGACATAGCGAAAGCATTCGACAAAGTCTGGCACAACGGCTTGATATACAAGCTCTATCAACTAGGAGTGCCAGATCGTCTCGTGCTCATCTTACGAGACTTTTTGTCGAACCGGACCTTTCGCTATCGGGTCGAGGGAGCACTCTCGTCCCCTCATCCTATTCGCGCCGGTGTCCCTCAGGGTTCCGTACTATCTCCTCTCGCCTTCACGCTGTTCACTAGCGATATCCCAAAAAGTAAAAAGGCTCAGTTGGCTCTCTTCGCCGACGACACTGCCGTTTACTATACCGGTCACTGTCCCAACGCTATAGCTCGTACACTCCAAACCTCCGCAAACGTCTTAGGCGCTTGGTTCCGGAAATGGAGAATCGAGGTCAACCCCGATAAGAGTCAGGCGGTTCTCTTCTCGAGACGTCGTCGACTCCCTCCCCCACTTCCCAGCCCGATCACTATGTACGGCAAGCCAATCCCTTGGGAGAAGCAAGCCAAATACCTAGGCGTGATCCTCGATGAGAACCTTACCTTTAAGGCTCATATTAAGGCGGTTCGCGCGCGCGCCTCCTTCGCTCTTAGCAGGCTGCAATTCGTACTGACAGCCCGTAGTAAACTGTCCCTCAAATGCAAGCTCCGCATCTATACCGCAGTCATCCGTCCCATCATGACCTATGCCTGCGTTGTATTTGCGCACGCTCACCCACGTCATCTCCATAAGATGCAGACCCTCCAAAACCGTTCCCTCAGAAGGGTCACGGGTGCCCCCTTCTATGTCCGTAATATCGATCTTCACGTCGACCTCAAAATGCCAACCATAAAACAGTTCATGAAACGCTTATCTAAGCGTTTCTTCGACTGCGGCATCAAACATTCTAACCCCCTGATTACAGCGGCCGCCCGCTACACTCCCTCTCGCATTAGCAGTATTCGCCGACCAAGGCATACTTTAATCGACCCCGACGACGCCACTACCCTCCTCCAGGAGAGTAGTAAGGCCACTAGCACGCTACATAAGCCCAAAACCCGATCGCCGTCCTACCGCCCTCGCCGCCGAGGCCCGACGCGACGCCCAAATCGACGCCCCTCCCGACCCTTGCTCGAGCCAGCCCGCGCCGCTGAGCCTGTAGCTTTAAATTCGTACGTAAATAATACCAATCCTGATCCAGCTAGTCATTTGCTGCCCTCTTCCAGCGACGCCCTAAGCCGAGGTTCGTACCCCACAGGGGGTGCCCTTAGCGTTGTCGCTTAGTTTTAGTTAGTATATAAGTTTAAGTCCTGGCTGGAGGCCTTAATTTATTAGGGAATCCACAGGCAAGTCCGCTTAAGCAGACGACAACCGCATAGGTTGACCTGCGAGATGCCAAACAAACAAACAAATGAATCCTCGGGCAGTTGCCCACCAGACACAACACCCGTCTGGTCAGAGGATTCTCCGTTTGGTATAGAGGATGAGTGAACTTTACACCCTGTCCCTCATAACTGTATATTACTATTCGTGTATTAACTTCCCTGGTCCATTAATTTGCATTAAAAACACTTATATTTAAACCACAAATTTCACCATTTATATCCAAACACCATTTATAAGCATTAGCCTTATCATACTACTGCAATTTTCCCTATAATTCGATACAGCGTTGATTATTCAACAAATTTATTCGTTAGAGCGTAAGTTATTGCGGTGAGCGAATTAAATAATATTACCATAGGTTGTACGAGTGGCTTTGTTCGCGTGGCTTCGTGTCTTAGTTAGGGTTGTCTGGTACCTGAGCTACTGGTTCAGTAGGTTTTCTCTGAGAAAAGTGAACTGTTTTCGGTTTCGGTTTTGAGCACGCACCTAAATAAATATTCTTTAAAGAGTGTTTATTCAAGTTTTGTCTGTGATATGGCTTAAAGGATTGATTCATTAATTACTTATAATTCCTTAACTTACATAAATTCTGCACATTTGCATGACACATGCTGTTCTGGACTCCCATTTGGTGCATCCTTGAGACACACACCGCACTTTGTAAATTCGTTATTTTGGTTTAAAGTATGTCTCAGTGTGAATTTCTTTAGTATTTTTTTGAAAATTTTTTAGGGTTCCGTACCTTGAAAGGAAAAAACGGAACACTTATAGGATCGCTTTGTTGTCCGTCTGTCCGACTGTCTGTCTGTCAAGACCCTTTTTCTTAGAAACGCGTGGAGTATTTTTTTTGTTACATCATATAATTAAAACATTTTTAATAATTTTAAACTTTCCTCATGAACGCGGGTGAAGTTTTTTTGGCCATCTTGTCTTATTCGTGTAATTTTTTATCATTTATTTGTGCTTTTGTGTGCTTTGCCTTTTGTGTGGACTGAATAAATGGTTTATCTATATACCATACTAGCTGACCCCGCAAACGTTGTTTTGTTCTTTTTTTTTTTTTTTTTTTTTTTGAAAAATAGATGTTGGCCGATTCTCAGACCTACCCGATATGCACACAAAATTTCATCAAAATCGGTCAAGCCGTTTCGGAGGAGTATGGCAACGAAAACTGTGACACGAGAATTTTATATATTAGACTAGCTGAACCCGCAAACGTTGTTTTGCAAATTTTTTTTTTTTTTTAAATACACTTGGGAGCAAATAAATCGAGCCACTTCCTTTTTCACGCATTATGGTTATAATTTTTGGTATTATGGAACGCATCGATTCGAAACATATATCGCCTAAAAGGGTATTTAATAACCTTTACAATGAGGGTAGTTAGTTGTCAAAATTTCATTTTAGTTAAAGTTTAAAGGGTAGAATAAAATTATCGCATTTAATTTGCTTATGACATTTTTATTGTACTCTGTTAAGAAAAGATTAAATTTGAGGTTTTTGTTAATCATACCCATATTACTTGTTATTGTTATCTGTGTCTGTGTAATCAAAATAACCTGATAAAATGGATACTACACCGACGGAAGCTGCCCAAGTTGTAGCTTTACTTGAGGTTGGACACGGACAACGTGAAGTGGCACGCAGACTTCATTTGAGTCGTTCAAAGGTACAGCGGGTATACCGCAGGTATCTGGAGACTGGTGCTTTTGTTCGGCGACCTGGAACTGGCCGACCACGGGCAACAACAGAACGTGACGACCGCTTTATTGCAACCAATTCGTTGCGCGACCGTGGACTTAATGTTGTTCAGCTACAGCAAGCGTTATGTGACGTTCGAGGTGTCGCAATCAGTAGGTGGACAGTGAGACGAAGACTAAAGGAACGAAATTTAACATCACACAAACCAGCAACTGGCCCAAAATTGACTGTAGCTCATCGCCGATCTCGCTTGGAGTTTGCTCGAGAACACATTAATTGGACGTTAGAAGACTGGAGGTCAGTTTTGTTTTCTGACGAGTCAAGAATCTGTCTTTTTAGCAATGACGGGAGAAACCGAGTGTATAGACGTCCTGGTGAAAGATTTGCCCAATGTTGCATTCGAGAAACTGTGAGTTTTGGTGGTGGTTCTTGCATGGTGTGGGGAGGAATTTCTCTAGACGGAAAAACGGAACTTGTCTTCGTCGACCCCGCCAACGATGGCAGTGGTAGACGTGGATTAACAGCTGACCGATACATAACTGACATTCTTGAAGACCACGTAATGCCGTATGCTGGTTTTGTCGGAGAAAATTTCTTGTTTATGCATGATAATGCGAGACCTCATACCGCGCAGATCGTTACGGAATACTTGTCTGCGATCGGGATTCAACAAATGGTATGGCCAGCACGAAGTCCCGATTTGAACCCGATCCAACACCTATGAGACGAGCTAAAACGGAGAGTCCGAGCCAGGGTTCCCGCTGTTTCATCCATTCCCGAGCTTAAAGTCGCTGTGCTTGAAGAGTGGGAGAACATACCACAATATGTCATCGTAACTCTGATCAGATCGATGACTAATAGGCTACAAGAATGCATCAGGGCACGAGGGGGTAATACCAGTTATTAAGAATTTTTTTTTTGCAATAATTTTGTTTTTTATTGTTTTTATGGACTGTTTTAGCCCTACTAAATTTTCTATCAAAATTACCATTTTTCTTGCAGAGCCAATAATTTATCATTCAATAAGGTTATTATTCAATAATTTACCCTCATTGTTAAGGTTATTAACTTAACTTTTAGGCGATATATAGTTCGAATTGATACGTTCCATATTCCCAAAAATATTTACCATTTTTCGTGAAAAAAGGTAGTGGCTCGATTTATTTGCACCCAAGTGTAGATGTTGGCCGATTCTCAGACCTACCCGATATGCACACAAAATTTCATCAAAATCGGTCAAGCCGTTTCAGAGGAGTATGGCAACGAAAACTGTGACACGAGAATTTTATATATTAGATTGTCCATTTTGATTCACGCTTTCTAGTTGGTATTTTTGGGCAGCTTGAAGGGGAATTAATATTTTTAATGGCGGGGGCCAGATGTGCCAATAAAGCCCCAAGACGATTAATTAATTGAGTCTAAGCTACCCAGTACACAAGTAAGCCAATAAAAACAAACCTAGAATCTTCTCTATGAGGATTTTATTTTCTAAGAGCTTTTAACCATCCGGCCAGCCCTATCTCAGTTTCATATCACCAACATTTTCTACGGTATTGCACGCCGGGCGTCGAATAGTTTATGGTCGACTATGTAATACTTTGGACCAACTATTTCGTCCGTCAGCGGTTATTGTGTTAAAAACTTGGGCTCCCCATCAACATTTGTGATTTTAAAGTCTTTTGTTCAGTACTTCTGTTAATGTTAAGTTTCCTGAACAGTATTGTTGTATATTATACTGTGATTGCATGAATAATTTTTATAGAAAGACCTCTGCCAAGGCTCCGCTACTAGTAAAATTTTCTTAGCGTTATTAAGTGCTTGACGCAAAACCTTTACATTTCGGTTTCGTTCGAAAACCGGTTTTTACTTAAAGGTTATTTCGGATTAAACGGTTTAGAGCATTAAAAAGGTGTATAACATTTTGTACTGCTTAATAAAACTGAACTGCATGAGTTCAGTTATATTCATCAGTAAAAAATGTTTTGTTTCGGGACGGACAATCAACAACGCAACGTATAACCACACGCTGCTAGTCGATAAACCAGTAAATTTAGGCTAGGATAAGTTCTTAAAATATTCACATTCTATAGATTTTATTTCGGTTTGCTCTAAACTTTGGAGCAAAATCGAAATAAAACGGTATTATCCAGTATTATGGGGACTACAGATTTTTACTTTAACAGAGGTTCCTTGTTGACAATAAAAACCTTGACTTGTCATCGAAAGGTTTAACTTCTTCAGTTGGTTCCTTAAAACGAAGCGTGCCGGTAATTTTCAGAGAAATTACCAGAAAAGACCAACCAATAAAAACAATCAACACTCCAGAACTTAACTCAACTCACCCATAAGAATCAATTAACACGAACCGATTCCGAAATAAAATCTCGATTAAACTCTCGACTGCCAAGAAAACCGATACCGTCTTGAACGCTCCATCTGTTTATGCAAATATACTCGAGTCTAGTTCGCCGTCATCGTTTCAACCCTGTTCCATTAACCCCGTATTAATTGATTCGTTGAAAAGCCGAGGCCGGGAGCCGAGGCTTATGCCGAAAGCTCGGCGGATGGCCAAATTAAAAATCGGCCGACTGTTGACTGTTGTTTTGAATTGAATCGATTCGATTCTATTGTGTTTATTGTATGAGAGTTGTTTAACGGCTTTCATGTTTGAATTTAATTTAGTTTATTGAACGTATTTATTACTGGTGGAGCTGAGTGTACAATATGAATAACAATCCATTTGTTGATTGTGTGGTTGAAGCTGTTCGATGGTATAGTGTTTAAAAGTAAATATTTTGTAGTGTCGCAGTGTAACAGTACAGTACAACGCTTGCTGCCTTCGGCCCGTGGATGGATGACCAGCTTTAAATGCCGAGACGTCTCTGTGCTACGGAATGCACGTTAAGCCTTTGTTCCCGTCTGTCATTTTTGGATCTTTGACAGCCGCTTCGGGTCGTCAGAAGCCCGAAAGTCTGACAACCAGTCTTACCAAGGGCATGGGGTCTCAACTCGAATAAATTATAACGAGTCTTTAAAAAAAAAAAACACAGATGCCAGCATAGGTAACCATTATGAAATAAACAATCGTTAGAAGCGATAAAAGGCAGAACATTGGCTGAAGTAAGATTAGTAAAAATTAAAACTTCTCTGTCGATTTATCTATTCACACTCATGCACGTATTTTCATCAGTCTTTAACTTCAATTCGTAACCTTCTAATGATAAATTAGCCATCTGTTAATCATTTTGTTTAGAGCGTTTTGCAATAGATGGCGTTTTACTAAATTTGTTCTGTTATATACAACCTAGAAATATAAAAGAAATCTGTTATCATGTTTTTGTAAACCCGAAAATATAAAAATTTATACATAAATCATTGCACGCAACGTTTTAAAAGTAGGTCGACTCCTAGATGGCGTTATAAACTACAGTCTCTGGCAATTAGTGAATCGCTGATGCTGCCATCTGTTGAAAACTTGGACGAAGAAAAATAGCCAGCTCAATAGCCAGACTTAGGGAGGTGTCATTTCTTTGTGATTGGGTATCTGTACGTAATATTATATTATCTGTGCCAAGGGAAAATATAAAAAAATATGTAAGCTGCTGGAAGCCGACATATTGCCGAAAGCCGATATGGTTAAGGAACGGCTAGGCAGATTGATTTGACCTACTTAATTGGAAGTAATTGAAAGTAGCCGAAGCAAGGAATAAAACCATATAAGAAAACAGGAAGAAAGTGAAAGAAGAGAGTGAAGAACTGGTGGCTGTGAGTGTGTGTGGGAGTGTAAAAATGACACTAAACCCACTGAAACTAAACTGTGATAAGTATTGTTTTCTGACACAGTAGTAGGTACATTCAGAGAAATCGACACACTACGTTTATTTGCCGTGGTATAGCTATTTCAAAGTACTGTTAAAGAATTACTGTTGTGATTTGAATATACAGACAATTTGTTAAACTAATAAGCCCCTGACTTTACGTAAAACGTATGTCTAGTTAAGCGATACGTCAGAAATAAAAGAAAGGTGAATAACAGTGGAAGTATGGACACTTGAGAACACGTATGATGATAATTGATCGACAGCGGTAGCCTATTTGACCTTCAAAACCTAGTTACTGTGTAACACGATACCCTTTGGTAAGACTGATACTGACTAGACAGGTCCACTCAATCTGTGTGGTTCTTTCCTCAAAAGACCATTTCAGACACCAATCCACACGGTCTTCACATGATCTGACTATGTTTGGACTTTAATAGAAACCTCTAAGTTTGTTTCGGCCTTTCGTCCCAGAGTAATTAGATAGGAAACGCCGACCTCATCTAGTTTTTAAAATATCATTGAAGTGTTAACGTTTTTGTACCTATGTACAGCAATAAAATTATTTATCATTAATCATTTACTTGTTGTCAGACTTTCAGGCGACTGACTGACCACCTGTAACGACTGTCAACGATCCAGCTGGGACCAACGACTTAACGTACTTACTGAGGCACGTTGGGGTCTTGTTAAGTAATTACAACCCACTCACAATACAACCGCGGCAAGCGTAGCTTTATTGCCACGAGCCTCACCTTTCATGATTCTCAGCAGCCATTTCTGATATTATAATGACTATGCCTTAGAACACCGCTAGTCTAACACAGTTCACACAAGTTTGTGGTTACCGTCAATTTCACACAGTTTGTGGGAAACACAAAGCTGATCGTAACATTACTTGTTCTGCTTAACAGTGTTCCAGCCAGTTCCTAACTTAGTTTGATCTGAAGCTGTGCTGCTGGGGAGCTTGTTGTGCGACTTCTTCTTCCCAAAGCACTAGGAAGTGGTGAAAGGCGGACGTTTTGTGGGACTGTCTCATGTAATTTTGACGATTTCGAAAAGTGGTGATTCTCAGCCCAATTTGAATAAATGACTTTAGATTCTGATTTACAATCATATTAGAGTTTAATTACCAGTAACAAGACGGTAAACATTGGCCTTCGAGTATTTTGAGCCTCGGCTAAACGCAAGCATTCTATTGGAGAAAGCTTAGATGTGCTAGAGCGAAAGATTAGCCGGTCAGTAACGTTTGAAAGAGGGCAGACTGCTCAGGTTACTTCGAATGTACTTTAATACCTGACGGCGTATCGAAGAGGTCGGATAAGACTGATAAGCGTGACACTGGCTGGTGACAGTCACTCTAGCAGAGCGTCGCTATGATGGATGCGTGGTGACTGTTTTCTGATGACAGATGACGTCAAAGCCGCTGTCGTACCGCGTTTAAGTACCAACGTATTTGTAATTACGTATTAATAATTATCCCATTCAAAATGTTAGTTCGAGAAACGCCTGTTGCCACATATATATGAATATATGTGGCAACAGGCGTTTCTCGAACATGTGGAAGCTTGTAATTAGCAATTTTTTTTACTTACGAATGTTTTTAATTTGTGCTATTAGTCTGTAAGCTTTTTGTAAAATTAAATAAATAAATATATATATAATTTAGTCGAAATGTACATGACGAACTGCTATATACTTTTCCAAAAGCTCCTCTTCACCCACTACCCTTAATTTCGTCTGTATATACAAAAGCAATATACTGTGTAAGCACGCAAAAATGAGCTCCATTTTAATAGTTTATATACCCATAAATTTAATAAAAATTATTTAAATAAAGCCTCATTTTCTTACTTGAAGCTGTTACATGATAACTTTACGAGACACACAAAGAAAAATCAGCTCTAAAAATATTAATTAAAAACAGGAAACCGACCGTAACGTTTTAAAATGTATTTTTACGCGGTCTCTATTAAAAAGCAGAAATTGAACGCGAAGTGTAGCCCCTAAAGACAATAGCTTGGAGTAACAAGGATAGATAATTGTTTTCATGATTAATTCAGAATGGGAAGTACTCCAGTCTCTCTCGACGATAGCTCTGTTTGTGTGAAATGTGTAATTAAAGCTATCAATGTTGGTTTGTTATGTTCGGTGTAATGAGAAAGTTGCTGGTTGAAATGTTGGGAAGATATTTTAATTTTTGGTTGATCTTGCTATTTGGTATGAACTTTTAAATATTTTGCTCTAGTTGTTCTCGTTCTAAATGGCAATTCCCGTATTGATGAGATGCTGACTAGATTTTAAAAGTTTTTAATTATGGTAACTGACCTTCTGGTCTGCCTCTGCAAGTTTTAAGAAGAAGAAGAAGTATTGAAGTACTGCAAGTAATTTTCTACTAGCGATATTTTCAATAAAATAATCGAAATTCAAATAAGTTTAACCCGCTTTACAGTTCTATTTTCAAAAGAACAGCATAAATATTTTATGCCAACACGATATTAAAGTGCACATTGCATATTGTTTATTTTATTACAACTATCATCATACGTAATCCCGAAAGTTTTCAATTCAGTAACTACTTTCCACGAAATGCATCAAATTTTTGAATATATCAGCATTTTTCGATTCCATTTTTCTACTCGAGTTTTAATATAGTTAAGTGCTGCCTTCATTTTTATATGCTTGTGGATATTTATTTTTGGAGGTTATTTGACTTAATATTTTCACAAATACGGAATTTATTTTATTCGGTATTTTTGTAAGTTATTGTTTAAAGTTTTAGTACTATTCTAACCGATTTGTGAATATATTATAAACAGGACTGCGCTGATACCGGGATTCCATTCGGTTGACTGCAAAATTCTTGGAAAGTCATAAAGAATTTTGATTGATCAAACAAACATTTTAATGATGGAAAGTTTATAGTATTTTTTGTTCATGTCTTAACTATCAGATATCAGTGCAACTGAGTTACAAATTGTAATAAACCCAATGTTCATAGGCCTGTTACAGCAAGTTATTCACTTACACAGAAATAATATGAAAATTGAAATAAGAAAGTTAAATAACATAAGCACATTAGCATAAACATATACCTCAATAACAGTTTTTTTTTGTGTATAAGAACGGTCTCTATTCAAATATAGAAAAACTACAATATTTGGTGCTCATTATGGCCAGTACATTTTCTAAAGTCCGCAGGGTTTCCGCCTTTGTAACGCGAAATAAAAGACTATTGTGTTGTCTTAACAGCAGTGACATAAATTTGAAGAATTCTGTTTCTCAAAAACAAATATTATACGTTTATAAAACAACCTACCTTATTTTTTTTAAAGATCTGTTTTACAAATAATTATTTTCAGCTCACTTTTCTAAGAATTATCAACAAAAACACGCGTGTTGTTCAAGGATAAAAAAAAGTTATATTTGAAGTAAAATGATGAGAATTCAGAAAATGTAGAACCACAGTACCTAAAATAATACAACATGGTGTTATTTATTTTAGTATTTAATACAAAGCTAACAGACTTAAAATGACGATGATATGTTAATGCGTCACCTTTGTAAGTACCTACGTATTTTTTAAGTACCTTCTTGTCTGTTTATGTGTCTGTTCATAAATTGTTAAAAAAAGTAAAAATATATATAGAAGTATATACAAAGGGGAGGGAGGGGAAATAATCTTGGGGCATCAACAAATTCGTCCGCATCGTTGTCAACAGGCAAAGTGCCCAGACGGCTGGCGGCATTGCCTCTTTCTATGGCTACGCCCGGTACAATATGGTCAAATGGTGTTGTATCGAACTCAACGATTTAGACAATGTTTGTAAATGTACACATCATTCATTAGGTATGCCTCATAGTTAATTTCATTCATCTGTTTTCTTTTCATTCCCACATAATTAATTGGTATAAAGATAAGAGCATCCCTCTGTTTTTTTTTGAATTTTTAAATATCATAGACAAAATAAAAACTGTTTCATTAAATTAATCTTAAATATTAAACCGTAGATGATAAGCGACACCACAAATTATTGTATTAATGAAAGATGCGGCTGGCTTATGAATGAAAGAGGGCATTAATTTATTTGTATAAGTACTCCTTCACAGCACTTGCTTGAGATATTACTCTAATAAACTTACTGGCACCACCATATTTTCACGTTACGGGTCTCATCATGAAAAAATATGATTACTCGTTAAATGTAAGTGGCAATATAAAGTTAAAACATTATAGTGGAGTGGTTTAATATTCATAGTATCTTATAGGTAAGTAGGTACCTAGCGAGGCACTCAGTGAAATTGTATGCAAGGAGATCGTTCATTTCTGGTGGGAGCGTACCGTACCTACTTGCGATTTGTCGCACGTCTCGGCACGACTAACACTCGGTTTTGAATAGAGAATTTGAAGTTGAGAACTTTTCAGACTCTTCTTAAGTTGATTTCTTCAATGTAGACCGCGAAATTCGTAATTCGAAACTGGATGATATTCTTATAAACTTCTTGTGTTTTTCATAATCAGCCTATTGTGTTCCCACTGCTGGGACACAGGCCTCCTCTTTGTGAGAGGGAGTGGGCCGTTATTCACCACGCGACCCAGTGCGGGTTGTTAGATGCCATATGTCTTTGAATTTTTGGTTCTAAGACGTTTCGGTTCAATCACGATGTTTTCCTTCACCGTTTTGAGAGCAGTGGTGATGAAATAGTTTACACAAAGTAAAAGCGCGTATCTGGATTCGAACCTACGACCTACAACTCGTAAGTCGCGGCCGTTGCCAATAGGCCACCACTGCTCACTCTCTCTTTCTTTTGTTTTAATGCGTTTAAAAATGGAATGTTTTATTCAATCAACCAACAGGAATATGATTATGTACAATTTATTAGAGACATAAATGACCAGCTTAGAAGTTAACGTCCCTAAGTAGACACCAACTCACAAGAAAGACGTCCAAAATAAACTGCTTAGCTTAAGATACAAAATGGTTGGAAAAGCATTTGTATAAAGCGTAATTACTTATATATTTCGTAAACTGTACTTACAGGTTAAATCTATCCGTTGCACAGTAACCGTACGTCCGTAATTAACTAACCTACCTTTTCATTATTCATCAACAAAAAGCGTACCCAAACTATCGTTCACAAAGGAGCAGATCTAACCCTCCAGATAAGTCCCCATGTGGTCTCATAACCCTCCATACATCACCACAGCGGTTCATCTCAATAGATGCCGGGAGTAGACAATTAGACCCCTAATTTGTAAGCGGTACACCCCTCCCCGATGTCACTGAGCGTATGTTTATTTTGTAAACAAACAAGTACATTTGGGTAGCGAACTTGTGTGGAAATGTGTACCCAGTGCGGCGCCGGCGTGGTGTTTATACGGAGGACGTGTGCTGCGGTTTAATATTTATGGATTTGTTGTGTAAAAGAGACGTTTTGGGTGGTTTATTTTGAAATATCCATGTTAGTTTAAAATACCTTTAGATCAATATTGGCAATATAAAAGCAAGGCAATTGCCTGAATTGAAACTGTCTTGCTGCTGCATGTTTAATGCGCCAATGAATATGCAACATCTAGTGACATTATTAATTATTTATGTTCATCTCTTTCTAACAACTGCTATCGGTATGGGTCTTTCCTTTACTTCGAGTTCTGTATGATTGTGTGAACCAGTACGTAGCTACATTAATTGCTTGTTGAATGACAGACCTCTGAGCAGAAATACTGGAGATTTAACATTTAAAGTCAAGGAGAATGATTGCTTATTAAACTGACTGAAATTATTTGACAGTTTTCTTAAATGTCTTCAATAGGTACGTCACATTGGCGTAGTGTGTGATTCTGAATAATAATTTATTTCCCCGGCTTAACATTATTTATTTATGTTGACTTTTACTAATACAATATAATGTTATCTGTTTAATATTCCACCTCGCAAATGCCTAACTTTTTCATCTTACAAAAAAGATCTAGGTGTCTAGTTAGTTCCTAGACCAAAATCGGATACCTCTGAACAAAGGCGGCATGGTGTGGAGATAATATTCATAGTTTGTACGTGATATGAAATTAATATGAAGTAACAGCTGTACTAAACTATACTATTTCTTTACGATCTGAACACATGAACAATGTTAATAAAATACGGTACGTATAATATGTATTGAACTGATTGATTTTCTTTATGATGTTTTATTTCAAAATTACACAATTTATTTTATCGATTGCTTTGATGTTTTAACAACTTGACAAATCATCGCGATTTGTAGACCTTCCGGATTAAAGTCTCCAAATTATGTTGAAAATCCCATCAAAATCCATATTACATAAACTCACGCCTTGTTCCCATGGGGGTAGGCAGAAAAGACAGAACGCCACCTGCTACGATCCTTTCATACTCCTTTTGCCTCGTTCACGTTCATACATCTGGTCATACACGCACGCCTGTTGCGAGTACTTTCGCACCTGACATTTCTGAAGAACATCACCAATAAGGTCGCTATATGTCGTCCTACGGCGTCCCCACCAGGCGTTTCCACTCACATCTGCCTTGTAAATACCTTCTGTTAGTCTCCTTTCATTCATCCTTTCACCATGACCAAACCATCTAATCATACTCTTTTCAATTCATCAAAATCCATTGTGTAGTTAAGAAGATCTAAGCGGACTCAGACAGACTGACACGAAAAGCTTCTCTCTTTTATATAATAGGTGTTCATGAATTTCATACAAAAATAGCAACAATATTTCCGACGTTCTCGGTCGTTTCCAAAAACAAAAAAAAAAACTGTCACACAAACCTTGTCGTGACAATTACAAACACAGCAAAAAAAAGAATTAGCCAAATAGGTGCAGCCGCTTTGAAGTGACACGCGGGCAAACATTTGTGGCAAATTATTTTTATTTATATATACATATATTTTTAATATTTTATTGCAAATGCCAGTGCCAGTGCCTCTTTTTTTACCGCTCTAATACTGAAGGTTTTAGAGCGAACTAAACAAAAACAAACTCAAATCTGTTAAGCCGTTCTGGAGTTTTAGCGAGACAACAATTGATTTTATGTACAAGAAAAAAGAAAGACGAAGATAGAAGATGTATAAATTTAGATAAAAAAGAGTCAAAAAGCGTTTATTGAAAGTACTCGCAAGGAAGAATTCATGAGTATGCAACTCAAACATATTGTGTTTGTAGACACGCAACCCCCGACTCACCCCATACCAAACAAGCATATTCAGAAACCACAAGTTAGCTTCACCACGCCCACGTCCTACAATATGTTTGGCCAAAGACAACAATACAGTATAAATACTAGTTGGTCTGTTTATCGCACAGTCTATTCTAAAGCCTTGTTGGTCTAGTGGGCACAATCCAGACTCTGGGCTGCTACTGAGAAATCCCTAATGGAAATACCCAATAACACTTTGCCCGACCCTGGCATCGAACCCAGGACCTCATGCTTAAGCGACAACAATCCCAACGAGGCAGTTATACTCCTTTCAAAATCATCAGCCTACAGCAGTCCACTGTTGGACATAGGCCTTTCCAATTGCACGCCTTTCAGCTCTCGGCAACTCTCATCCAGCTCCCATCAGCCACCCGAAGCGTTCAGCCCCGCTACCTTGCTGATTAGCAGTGCTGACTACACTTTCCTATCAAGTTTTAAGGTCCAATAATAAAGTATTAGCGCTGCTGACTACACTTTCCCATCAAGTTATAAGGTCCAATATAAGTGAAGTAATAGGGTTCATTTTATCCGAGTCTTTTCCCAGGTGCTGCCAAATATCAATATTTTACACGAAAAAAAATCCTGCCAGCGTCATTGTGCATCGTTATACTGTTGCCCGAACACTTCAACAAGTTTGCTACATTCGCAAAACAAGTGAAAATCGAGCTCTAAATTTCACAACATTGGCGTGCATGCATATTGAATAATAAAATCATTCTGTTGTAATAATAAGCAGTTACGAGTATCTTACGAAAACTTAACTAACCATATTTACCTCGTCCTACATCGTCCATGTGTTCCACTTGAATGAACGTGATCTTTTTCTTTTTCGACCTTCTTTCACTACTCTATAATTGTCTACGGATATTTCGAATTTCGAAACCCATTCTGGCACCCTCTTTAATTGGTCGTATATAGCGTCCCCCCCTTTCTCTGTGAGCAATGCTTTCGGCGATTGCAGAGGTGTTGATAGCCCTTAAGCTGAGCAATGTTTCAATGATCCTTAAGTAGTTTCTAGTAGTATAGCCGTGGAGGAGTTTTACTTTAATGAAAATCCATGGAAAACTATTTTGTGTAACCTTGATTTTCACAAACCTGCCATTTTTACTGCTGTGGGGTACATTTAGGCTTCTTACTGAAAAAGAAGGATTGATAGCAATGATACAATGTAGGTATCTGTGAAATGTATTTGTATTGTTATGTTACACAAAATACCTCTGCATACAGCAAAGGTATTATTTTTATAGCCTTTTTGTTTTCGGTATTAGTAAGAACTTAAGTTCTTAATAGATAGATTATGTTATAAACTTATATTTAAGAATTGTGTAGTTTAAAACCATCAATAGGTTCAACAAGCTGTGTACCGGTTGCAGTAGCCTTTGCAGTTGACGCGAGCCGCTCGTGTGTATCAAAACTAAGCGGTCAAGTATCAGTTATGCGGTTAAAAATAAAACCCTAAACATCGAATATTTAAGCACCAATTACAGGCCGTTTACAGCGTTCGATTTTTTAATTACTCCAAAACTAAAAAGTATTGAGACCGTTTCGATTTTCAAAACGTTTGTACTGAGCATACACTATACCGAACGCGTATTCCAATTCATTTAATTGTTCCCTATCCACGTCAGGTTTTCAAGGAGCTTTGTTACTTTCCGCCGTACCAAATGGGCAACGGTTGTTTAATAATCTGTAACAATCGCAGATTAGTGGTACGTGACTCGAATGCATAATACGGGGCCTTTGTTGAAACTGTTCAGTTTTGTAGTTAGGGGTTGTGTTATCGTTATTTTATGTTGTTTTTGTGTTATGCGTATGATTAGAGTCCTGGTAAAGTCACGCACACATTTGTGACTATTATCGTGGGGTCTCAACTCGAACAAATTATAAAAGTCATGAAAAAACTCATAGATTATCGAGAGAAGCATAGGAAATCTATTAACATGTTTTCTGAAACCGGAACTATGTATATTAATATAAAAGGATTGCATGAAACGTTTTAAAAGTAGGTCGACTCCTAGATGGCGTTGTAAAACTGTAGTCTCTGGCAATTAGTGAGTCGCTGAAGCTGCCATTTGTTGAAATTTGGACGAAGAAAAGTAGTTAGCTCAATAGCCAGAGGTGCCATTTCGTTGTATGGGATTGGGAATCTGCACATTTCACCAGTTATGTTTAAGTCTGTCAGTCTGGATTTGTGACCAACCGGTCACAAATCCAGACTCCGGGCTGCTATCGAGAAATTTCAGAAAATTGCCCGACCTGGGAATCGAAACCCTCACGCTCAGTGGCGCTTGCGATCACTAAAACTCTGTGTCATGTTAACACCAACAGCAATCGTCAGGGTATTTGCGGCCACAAAAACTGTGTCATGTTAACACCAACAGCAATCGTCAGGGTATTTGCGATCACGAAAACTGTGTCATGTTAACACCAACAGCAATCGTCAGGGTATTTGCGATCACAAACACTGTGTCATGTTAACACCAACAGCAATCGTCAGGGTATTTGCGATCACGAAAACTCAGTCGTCATGTTAACAATAACAGCACGTAGCATGAACACCATAGAAACGAGTTTTTTCAAATGAAGAATATACAAATAGACAGATGAATAAAATAAATCAGTCATTTTTTCTACTCCTCCGACGACTAAACCCGGTCATTTGAAAATAGCGTGTTAGTTGAGAAACAGTACATTATATTAACAATTTAAATCTAAACTTTATTTACTGCATCATCCATTCACATTACACTATAAATAAACTAAAAATTAAAAACGCCAGACAATTTAATCGCGTGTTCCATTTGATCGTAACGGTCGAGCGTGCTCTCCATAATAACCTGTGATGATTATATGGCGTATCCAGTGTAATTTAGTTTTACAGTTCTACAATCGGGCTGTAACTGTATATTTTTATGTAACGTACCGATTAATATCAGTTTAACAGCTACGGTCTGTATAAATAGGCAGTTTTGTTTATCTTTTATCGGTCCCTCTCAATGCTTTGTATAGTTGTTGTGTAAATTTTGAGATGTTATAAACGGAATAGTAAACTTTTGAATTCAATTAAATGGTGTAGGTATTTGTGTACGTGCTGGATGGGTGATATTTTGTTGCCCTGAAATATTACAACATTTTGTATCATCCATATGCTTTTTATTAGTGGTAGCCGCCGCGACTTATAAGTTCTCTGTCGTGGCTCGAACACACCCAACCCAAGCAGCCCAAGCAGGCACTTTACTTTGTGTAAATTCAAAAACGGTGAAGGAAGATATTTAGCATCTGCCAACCCGCACTGGGCTTATTATGTTCCCACTGCTGGGACACAGGCCACCTCTCTGTGGGAGGGAGTGGGCCGTAATCCACCACGCGGGCCCAGTGCGGGTTGGTAGATGTCACATGTCTTCGATTTTTTTGGTTCTAAGATATGTCGGTTTCCTCACGATGTTTTCCTTTACCGTTTTGAGAGCAGTGGTGATGAAATAATTTATACAAAGTAATGCGCCTGTCTGGGTTCGAACCCAAGACCTGCAACTCGTAAGTCGCGTCCGTTACTACTGAGCCACCATTGCTGTGGGAACATTGCAGGCTGATTATTTAGTTATTTATTAAAACTTAATGCATAAGTAAAAAAATACTGTACAAAGGCGGACTTCAGCATTTCTGTCATTTATTGCAAAAATGTCTATCAAAATTGCTGTTGACTAAATCGTCGCAATACATTTCAATAATTCATTAAATCTGGAAATAACAACTGCCTCGTTGGTCTAGTGGTCGCAAAAGCTACTGCTGAGCATGAGTTCCTGGGTTCAATTCCCAGGTCGGGCAAAGTGTTATTTGGTTTTCTATCTAGAATTTCTCAGTAGCAGCCCGGAGTCTGGATTTGTGCCCGGTTGATGGCAATAGGCTCGCCCTCTATTACATGGGACTTAAGCATAACTGGAGAAATGTGGTGTACTATACGTACACCTCAGCCTAACCCTTCTGGGATTACAGGCGTGATGTCATGTTGAAACAACTTTCAATTACTTTTAACGTTAACGTTATCAACGTAAACATTTAATTCATTGGCTCTATTAGCGTTCGTCGGTCGAATATGACCTTGAATACTCCTGACGAGTACTCAATGTCACTTATTTCTCAAGGTCACTTATTTGTCTCCTACAAATTGTTTAGGACAATAATCAGCGGGCAAAACAATACTCTCTGTTTAATTCTCAAATCAACATACAAATTGGTTTACTTAGTACAGAATTAAGTTTGAAACACTATTACATTATGATTCAATCTGTTTTTAAACGACTAGATAAGTTGATTCAAATTCTATTCTTGACTGTTGTATCGTTGTATATATATTTATTTAATAACTTGGTCAGAAATAAACGTAGTATTTTGGAATTCTAAAATTGCTTACATAGAAAAATTAACAAGTTTATTATTTTTTATTAAGTAACCGAGTACTTTTTAAGGATTTTTTAATGTTTACTATTATAAACATGTAAAATTTGTGAGTTAGTATGTAGTGGGTAATGTTTGGGACTACTGATCCGATTCCAAAAAATATTTCTTTATGGGAAACTAAAGTTGGGAATCAAACTTCAACGCAAAACGAACCTTCTTTTTTAAAGTTAGTTGAAAAAATAACGGCTAATCAGTCTTTTAGCACGAATCTACTCGCCCGAAACGGGCTAATCGATACTTTTAAAGAATATTATTTTTTCTGTAGGCGACTCACATTTATTTGTGGGCGAATTGTCAACTCTTGAAATACGTATTAGACAATTCGCACTTTGATTTATATACCATAAAAGAAAAAAGTACAATAGTGCCTCGTTGGTCTAGTGGTTGCATTCGCTACTGCTGAGCATGAGGTCCTTTTTTCGATTCCCAGGTTGGGCAACGAGTTGTTGGGTTTTTCTATCTGGAATTTCTCAGTAGCAGCCCGGAGTATGGATTTGTGCCCGGTTGATGGCAATAGGCTCTCCCCCTATTACATGGGACTTAAACATAACTGGCGAAATGTGGGTGTACAGGTACAACTCTGCCCAACCCTTCGGGGATACAAGGCGTTATGTTATGTTAGAAACTACATTTAAAAACTATTTTTGTGTGCTGTTTTGATGTAACTGATTTATATTTTATTTTTAGTCTTTACCAAATAAAATGGCGTCCGCCCTAATGTCGTCCATTTCGATCGTCCGAACATTAAATGGGACAATTACGCTGGACGTACAAAATAACGGTGGGCACTGGTATATCCGAGCTTAATAAATATAGATAACAGTACCTATTGTGACTTTAACAACATTTTAAATGAGTGTAACTAAGTACCTACTTAATGGCGAATGTATGAAGTGTAGCAGTGACATCAAAGTAAGTGGACTAAAAGAGTTCCTTGTAGTACTGGACTACATTTTTCTGTACTTTTTTTTATATAATTCCGATTTTGTTTTCCGTGTTAAATATATGTAGTAGGGTAGCAGGCTACCTCTAGCGTAGAAACTTTTCGTCGGTTATTAAAATATCAGCTGTTTCATAGAAAAGTGCAATTTCTACGCGGTTAAAATGTATGGGTTATTTTTTGTTTTTATAACTTACGTAATTCGGCGCCATTGGGTCCTGAATCATGTACTGGATCCATGGAAACAGGTTGCGCGTCCCTGCCACCCTGAATTGTATAGTCAAAAGATTAGACATGAAAAGGCTGTATGAGTTCAAGACCTTTTCTTGCTCAAATGGGCGAATAATACCTGACAGGGGCAGGACGCGAATGCCGCGTTGGTCTAGTGGTCGCAAGAGGTACTGCTGAGCATGAGGTCCTGGGTTCGATTCCCAAGTCGGGCAAAGTGTTATTGGGTTTTTCTATCTAGAATTTCCCGGTAGCAGCTTGGTGTCTGGATTTGTACCCGGTTGATGGCAATATGCTCGACCCCTATTACATGGGACTTAAGCATAACTGGCGAAATGTGGGCGTACCTCTGCCTTACCCTTCTGGGATTACAGGCGTAAAGTTATGTATGTGTAGGTACAAAATGATATAAAAAAAGATTAGGTAAGTTTTAGCGGCAAAATAAAATTGTTCTTTTTAGTTACATTAGTACTCACAAATAATTATTTCTTGATCAGAGTGCAACACGATACAAATAATTAATTAATTCAATGAGTTTTGCCGACCTAACTTCGCACGTTTTCGACATTTTTCGGCTTAATTTCTTCTTAACATAACAGCTGTAGATGGTCCCTGATAAGCAAAAACTAGCTTAAAGCAGATTCTTTTTCCGACCGATTCGAAATCGGCAAAAAACGTAAGTTCCACGAACCAAAAATTACGATTACAAAAATAGGGATGTCATGATAAGTTTTTACTCGAATTCTCTCCTGTGGTCAATTAAATTACCATAATGTTTTACTATCTCCGCTTTTTGATACTTTGATTTTTTTCCCGTATATCCGAGTCCTTAACGGTGGGCAATAAAATCGAACGGCGACGTCCAGTACCACAACTAGTGCGGTGCTGTTCGGAAATCGCGGATATCGCCGTCTTGCTTTGTTTAGTTTCGGATACGTTTGTTGTTTAAAGTGCTCTATTGGGACGTTTGAGCAGACGTTTTGTTGCTAGGTGGCACATTACCTTCGTTTTGTTTGAATATCGGAAAAAGAGTAGGGAAAAGTTACCTTTGGTAAATAAGTAGCTGTTGTGTGTGTGTGTATTGTGTGTGTGTGTGTGTGTGTGTGTGTTGTTGAGTTGTTGTGTTGTAGGTAGTATAGGTTGTTTTTTTTGTACTTTTAAAGCTTATCAATTTCACAATAGGTATTTTATCAATCAAGTATTTTAAAAGAACTAAAACTTTTTGATTGTCTAATATTTAGGAACATAGACCATAGCCATTAAAACGCTGATTGCATTTTAATGGCTATCTATGTAACTTTACTTTCGCTTACGTTTTCACAAGCAAAAATAATGACCAGTTTCAGAGAAACACTTTAACTTTCGAATAACTCTTACCCATATTATTAAGCCAAAATCACACGACTCAATAACTCAACAGTCCGCACTCGAAAATATAATCACCACCCAAAAGGGTTTAATAGCAACAAAAAAAAAACAATCCGAAGTCCAATAACGTTTTTAATGAAACAATTCCACCATTACGATACATTTCAAGTCTATACGTACTTTTATTCTCGTAGTGGCCATGGCCATTACGACTGGTCATAAACGGAATGGTGGTCGACAAAGTTACTCCGCGGACTTTCGATGTTACAACACTGGTTTTTGCTTTTGTGAGATTTTGTGTCTCATTTTAATGTAAGTTAGGATTTAGTAGAGATTCTCTGAGTGGAAATCCTAGCAGTTTTAAAGCACTTCCCGTTTTCGTTCGTTTCGTTTCGTTTTGCCATCAGTCCAACATATTCCTTATCCTTACGGTATTAGGTATATTATTTAGGTATTTGAGACTAAAAACTAAAGAAAAATAAAAAATAAAGAAAGAAAGAAAAATTGTTAATCCATCACAAACAAAACGCACATTATAAAAATAAAAACACAAATTTATACAATTAAAGTAGCCAAAGTCCTCTGAAGTATTCAGAATATAAAATAAAAATAAAAAGTTAAGAAAAAAAGGTAAAAGTGAAACGTAAACAAAAAATAGCAAAAAGAAACAGTTATGCATGCAAATTGACAGCATTATGAGTTCGAATATCTTCAACACTGTATCAACCACCCACATACCAACATCAAGTTCAAACAGTGTTTATAATGCATCTAATTACTCGGCTTGCTAATTTGAGTACCACCACTAACACTGATTACCTGTGTAGTGCGTATTACCTTACTATGGCGTATTGAAGTGATTGCAGTGCTTCACTAGACACATAATAACCTATGCTCTTGAACATGCCAGCCATGGCATGGTATTGCTGCATATCGGGAATAAATAGGTGTAGTAAAAGTGGGAAATAAAATTGGGATATGTTCATTATATGTATGTAAGTCTTAAAATAATACTTTGACCTTATTACAAAGTTAATAAGGTTCAAAAGTGGTTCACCGCAAATGTCCGCGATGGTACAAATCTGACTTTTTCCTGATGAAAAGAATATAACTAGGAATGTAGGTAGTCTAGCACACTTTCGACTGTGCACCTTGAAAAATTAAGTACCCATACTAACTACTATCTGAAGATCGAATGAATCTATATCTTTGTCAATCCCTAGAAGCTTATGTTGTCTAAAGTCCCCCAATTTAAAATAAAAATAAATTAATGTATTTATTTTACTTTTACATAGAACGGCAATCTGAAATTCAATTCATTCAATTGTATCAATTCATAATGTAAAGTTCATACCTACTGCTTAACAACTGAAACTCAAACATTTCACCGTTAATTTAAATTCCAATAACTTGTACTATAAAAACTACATTAAAATCACACGTCGCTTACAGAATATATTCACGAGCGATAACTTCCGATCGTTACCGAGTGTTGACGAGCGTTTCCGAAACTCACCAAGTTTCAGTGGCAATAATTCTTGATACTTCATACGCATTCATTCACTCGCAGTCAGCGAATGTAGGGCGGTGTTTTATTTCAATCAATTCATTTTAATTCGTACCCTTGCCATCAAGTTCTACGCCCTTTGCGTCGAATTGGAGCGGTGGTAATGTCGTTAGCTAAGCGAAGCGTAATGAGCGAGCTGACCGTGAGCGTCTCTTAGATGCAATATTTTGTACTAGCCGTTGCTCGCGGCTTCGTCTACCATCCAGAATGAAAAGTATCCTATGTCCTTACCGGGGGTCATGGTCTATCTGTGTGCCAAATTTCATCTAAATCCGTTCTGCCGTTTTGGCGTTAAAACAAACAAACAAACATTTTCATTTAGAGAAAACTAAAAAAAAATAGGAAAATATTTTTTGACACTTTGTAACAATACTTTGACAGTTCAAAAATGTTTCGTCGATAAGGCTTGTTCGTAGATCAGATTCGAAATTAATTACGACTCGTTAAAGACGAATAGACGTTCATATTTATAAACTGAATCGTGATATTGTTACGATTCGTCATTGACGATTCGCGACATTTACGAACGAGATGTTAATTTCAGATGCGCATTTTTAGGACGCATTTGTGATTGTCCACGATTCGTGGGCGTATGAATACGGCCATGAAGTTTAACTGCCTCTGACAAAATAAAAACGAATCGTATTAAATCACGATCCCGTAAAAATAACGATTCGTTGATGTGTGAGCACGCCGTTACAAGCATTTTCTAAGCACTTTAATACAAGCTACACAAATTCTATCTATCTACCAATTTGACCCGTAATGTCCCACTACTGGGCAACCTCCCTCCCATTCCCTTTTCCACATACGTCTGTCCACTGCAATTGCGGGCCGGTTCTTTCGGTAGGAGGCAAGTTTGTCCCTCCATCATCGTCTTGGTCTGCCACGATGTCGTCTAGCATTTACATAATCAGCCTATTATGTTCCCACTGCTGGGACACAGGCCTCCTCTCTGTGAGAGGGAGTGGGCCGTAATCCACCACGCGGGCCCAGAGCGGGTTGATAGATGTCACATGTCTTCGAGCTTTTGGTTCTACGAAATGGTTTCCTCACGATGTTTTCTTTCACCGCTGCTCGGTGCTGAAATAATTTACAAAAAGAAAAGCGCCTGTCTGGGTACCTACAAGCTACAACTCGTAAGTCCCGGCCGTAACCGTCTAGAATTTAATAGGACCCAATCAGTGGTTCTATTAGCCCACAGCCCATCAATTCAATTCCCGTAATTTTAAGAACGGCCAAAGTCTGATCTCAGTCTCAATATGTCAAAAATGCCTCTTAATTCTTGACCAGTTTGTGGCGGCATCTACACCGCCACATGTGAACAAACGCATCAATCCTGCATCGCGCAAGCAGAGTTTACCGCGCAGATAGCATATATACAACTTCCCGACAACAATCATCGGGCTGTTGCCCACCAGATACGACATCCATCTGGTCGGAGGATCCTCCCTTTTCCAAGAGTTTGAGTGAACTTTACACCCTGTTCATCATTTCTCTTCACTGGTGACCCCGACGTGATCTGCATATCTCTTCACTGGTGACCCCGACGTGATCTGCATATCTCTTCACTGGTGACCCCGACGTGATGAACATCATCTCTTCAAGTTCATGCAGCTCTTCTTCTAACTTGTAATTTTTTTTAAGCTTTACGCTTTTATAGTATTGTTTGCACTATTTAGAAACAAATACGTTTATGTTTCGTAAAAATGAAAAAAATGTCATCAGCCCTTCACTAAAGCACTACAAACCACGAAACACTAATATCACACAAATGTCTCGCATCACATAGTAAGTAACGCGTGTATCTGGATTCCGAAACACGTCCTCCTCCCCGCATAACGTACACTGTTTGCACGACCCTCAAACTGTGAGTAGCTGTATTATACTCGTATCAATGTAGGTATACTTACTGCTTGTGTTCGAGTAAGTATCTACCAAACGGGCTCTGAAAATGAGGTTGTACTATTTTAAGGTTCTAGACAATGCTGAATAAAATGTGTTGGTTTTTTTTTATCTCTTCGTCTTTACAGAAGGCATCTTTTTTATCTGCTAATGAAGTGCGTCAATCTGCTGAACAATACGAGATTTCGATGACTGTTTTACGTCTGCAAACATACATAAAACGAGTTAAAATTAAAACTAGCCCCCTGAAAACTGTAATCGAAGTTAATACAGCACAAATAGTTCCTATACGTTTTCTTTGCAAGTTAAAGAGATATATAAAAGAAACATTGCGGATTTCAATGGCTTCTTTCAAGTCGCCGACTGAGCTCGTTCTCCCGATACCGCTTTAAAGCATCCACAAACAGGCGCGACACAAAGGCACCGCTTGTCGCGCGACACGCGGTGCATCGGTGTCGCGTACGAGCACCGTAGGTGATACGGAGAAAAAAACGCCTGTAACTTTGGCTGTGTGTGTGTGGGATTTTGTGCTTTTATGGAACTTTTTCCTTTCCAATGTTCAAACAAGGAATGACGCGTTATCTTTTGTTTTTCTCCAACACATAATTCATTAACATTTTGGACTCGTTGGTCTAGTGATCCCAAGCGCTACTGCTAAGCATAAAGTCCTAGGTTCGATGCCGAGGTTGGGCTAATAGTTATTGGGTTTATGCAACAGAAATTTCTCAATAGCAGCCTGGAGTCTGGATTATTGCCCGGTTGATGGCTATAGACTCGCCCCCTATTATATGAGATTTAAACA
The DNA here is from genome assembly GCA_963555695.1 of Dasypolia templi. Lineage (NCBI taxonomy): Eukaryota > Metazoa > Arthropoda > Insecta > Lepidoptera > Noctuidae > Dasypolia > Dasypolia templi. Next base: position 21,568,141 of record OY743151.1, on the reverse strand, counting down.
TAACCGGTAAAATATGGTTGTGCACTGTACTAGGTGTGTACTGCCTAAGCCTTCGGGGATTGCAGGCGAGATGTTATATGTATATGTATGTGTGTAATTAATTTCAATGACAGTTTATTTCGCTATGAAACCTCTCTCAAGCCTTTTCACGTTAACCAAACACACATACCTATAAACTTTATACGACGTAATGTACCACTTAATTGATAAAGCATGATGTTGATTTTTACTCCAACGTTTCATAAATATTACCCAGCCGGTAAAATTTGCGGCGTTAAAATTAGAGATTACCTTCAATTTACTTTGTCGGTTACTTTGTTAATTTTAAGGTTAATGTGAATTTAATCATCGCAGCGCGTTTTGGCAAATTAATTTTCGGAAAGGTATTTCTGTAAGGTAGGTATGGTATATCAATTTCAATGAAAGAAAATGAATTGATTTCGTACCTACATAGTTCGAATTACCGAGTTGTATTTAGAACGAATAGTATTCATTTGTTTTGTAAAGGTCTACCTACATGTCATAATGTCCACTTGCGTACAGTTTATGATAAATGATTTTATTTCTCTAAGTAGGTTTTGTATTTACATTTTTACACGTCAATCATATTTTAAAAACTAGATGAGATCGGCGTTTCCTATCTGACTACCTTGAGAAGAAAATCTGAAAACAAACTCAGAGGCCACAGTCTGTTTTAAAGTCCAGACATAATCTTGGTAAGATCAATTGGTGTCTGAAATGGTTTTTTGTGGAAAGAACCGCACAGATTGAGTGAACCTGTCCAGTCAGTGCACGCATTTGTCAGTAATCATGCAGCTCATCTCAGAACTTAAGAAGCTCAACGATTTATTACACGACTGCCAAAAAAAAGGAGTGTTAAGTTGTTTCAAATACATTAATTATGAAATAAGTTTGAATCGATTTTTCACATTATTTAAATTGTTTTTTTAAACTACGTAAATTACCAGTCACACTTCCGCTGTACAATCAAAACAAACCAAAATGGACGAAATACCTACTGCGCTGGACCCTTATACGTGTGCGACTGTGAGCGTGCGAAGATTTGTAATGTGACCACAATTTTCTCCCCCGATCAGTTTAACAAATTTAATAAATAAACTGTTTTGTTGTTTATTTAATAGTAAAAAATCAGTCTATGTATAATGATTATCACATAATATTCTAAATGTGGTGTGTGGTGGTGTGCGTTAATTCTGGGACATATTGTACAGTTCGGTGTCAACAACACAACAAACACAAGCACCAACAACGACACATTAACAACATTTTACAACAACATTTTTAAATACAATAATTGCCCCTTCAGATTGCATTGAAAATTGTACATAAATGAAGGTGAAGAAAGTTCTTATCTTCATGTTATCCCATTTAAGTAATTAACAACACAATATTTAAAAACCTAACAGGTATTTTCTGAAAGGTTAGAAGGGCGTGTAATACCTTCCTGTGATAAGGATGATGACAATTAATTTTTTTTATAAATAAAAGTGTTTGTTTCCAAATAGTGCAAACAATATTAAGTATAAAAAAGTGTAAAAGCTTAAATAATTGCCAAGTTATAAACGTTTTTAAATAAGTGTTAGAGAAGGACAGCACTATCATAGAAGTGACGTCACGATGATGCAATTTCATACTTGCGCCATACATTGTATGTACCGCGCGACAAGGACGGGAATAATCCCCTCCAAAAGCTTTTAAAGCGTGTAACTTCTTCAACATTGATTTAACAGATTTTTTCGATTATCTCATATTTACTATGTCTTCTTTGAAATTACATATTTTTTTCGTTTTTTTTTTATATTATTATTAGTCATCATCTCTATTGAATGTTTTTTTTTTAATTTAAATATGGTTTTTTCGTGCCAAAATTGTAACTACTAATATAGTTTTTAAGTAATACTAATACACTATGGGCCTACGATGCCTGCCAATATAAGATTTTTATTAATTTTATTTACTTAAAATATTGTCCTTTTTTTGGTTAACAACTACGCGTAACCTCTTCAATAAATTATTACCTACACACGACATTACATAGTCCTTTCGCAGAATACCCATTCGCTATACAAAAATTTCCATGAACTCCCAGTGATTATATACAGTCAAGGAAAAAACCCCTTCATGTACACACGAGTAAAAAAGTGTCAAAGTGTTTTTTCCACGCGACGTTCGTCCGCGTGAATTATGGCAGTGTAGTTGTATGCAAGGAGTTAGGCCATGTTTAATGTGTGTGTGTTTTGTTTTTTCTGCCTACCCTGCGAATAGGGAAATTAATTTTAGTGTTTTTTCTTATAGGGGTGGGTTAATTAAAGCGGGTTTGATGCGTTGTGATGGTTAAGGAGATTTTATGGAAAATTTAAATCGACAATGATGAATCGTTTTAGAACTCTAGTTATATTAAAAAATATTGTCTTAAAAACCGGATCGAGTCCAACGTTTTTGTCAAGCAATTCTATTTATTTTTTATCACGTCTGTTTTTCAATATAAGTGTGATGCAAAAAAGGAGTAATCCACTAAGTACTCAAGCCACCATAAAATACATTTGCATAAGACATACCTCTGGGCTTGTCGCAGTGACGGCTGCCATATCATGAAACTGATGGAAGCGGGGTTTTGACATTACGATGTCAAAGTCAAAGTCAAAGTGAAAGCATTTATTTCAAACAGGCACATAAAAGGCACTTTTGAACGTCAACATTTACATTAAAATAAAATTAGATTCTAGGCGCCCCTTCCAAAAGGTAGTTTCGTATGGAGAAGAAGGTGCAAGAAACTCCACCATTACTCTTTTAAAATGTTTTACAATATTGTTTATACATTAATTAAATTTCTTTATGTGAAGACGATGCACCAAGAATATAAATACTATACCACAATTGGAAAAAAAATTAAAATAAAGCAAAGACATAAATTAATCACGTGATAGGTACATGGTGCTCACATATTTACAAACAGTAAACGTGTATGATTTTCCTAAAATATTAACTAGGAATGAGTCAGTGAGTGAGTTAAGTAAAAATAACAAACTATACAATACAATAAGCAACCAGTTTGATTTTGTCAAGATGGTGTCATTAAAGCTCTCTAGGAGAACAGACCAACTTACTTTCATCAAAAACCGTTTTAGCGACGTCACTTGCCGATAAATTACTGGCTACGTGGCAGCCGCCGCTTTTTTTACCTAAAGAATACTTAAAAACTCAACTCTCTCTAGCAGATCCGATATTTATTTACCGTGAAACAATCCGTCTTCCGGATCATTAAAAAATACGCCTGTATTTTCCAATAAACCCGATGCACAAAAGAACCGATTCTCTAAGCCCTCAATCCCGAAAATATCAACAATAGTCGTTGGGTCACCGTCCAATCAATTTGCGTTAGGTGTAAGACATACCCAGGGGCGTTCTCCTTTGGATCCATTAGATCGTAGGTACATCCATTTGACTTCCCTTTTTTGTTTTTGAGAGATCATCCATTACGGAGTTAAAAGGTTTTGGGGGTTCCCAAAGGCACCGAATTTTGCTTGTATGTATAATGAGTGATTGGAGTATCATAGATAGAGTAGGTTCGTATAAACAAAGTCTATAAAACAATAATATCTGAGAACCCTTGAGAAATTGACGATATTTCTGTCTACCCAGTCCTATTATAAACTTCATGGTACATAGAGGTTATAGAGAACAGTAGAAATAAACCGAATGAAATCTATTAATGTTCTTAGACGATTTCATCCCGTTCATTATTACATTCTTGGGTCAAACGAAAAGATTTATGGATTCTTGAAAATTAAAATTAATATGTTCTGTAGCTCTATTTACTTTGATATTTTATTTGCTTTGAGAACAGAATTTTAACAAAAGAAACGATGTACTCATACTAAGTAAAACTCTAAGAAATTGAAAACTTCAGTTACCTACCTATTATGTATGTATGTTCTTTGTAATTTTTCGCCCTTATTGAATTAGATTTTCTTCCGTACTTTTCCCAAAGGGAAAGATATCTGTCAAAATGTTAAGAAAAAAATAAGGAAAGTTTTAAAATTCGACAACTTTTGCGAAGTTTAGAATGTCTTGAGGCTATAAAAGCCCTTATGCTTCGTCTTTTGATAACAAAAGTAACGTTTGTTTTGTTATTTCGCGGATTCAAAATAACATTTTTGGCTCCTATCTATTAAAGCACCTATTGGAAATATTTTTCGTTTTGGAAACCCATCGAGTTTTGTTTACAGTTTCATTTGAAAACAGATGAAAAATTCTCTTCTCAACTCATTCTTAATTTTGGTTTGGAAGACAGGTTAAAACAGAACCTACGCTTTCAATTTTGTTGGAACAAAACACTTCGAAATTCTTATTTCAAGAACTATAGTTTTGTCGTCTAAAATAGTATCGGAAATACCTTATCTACCGCATAAAACCTTCATGTACATGGAACAGTCAGAAAGTTTCATTTGGGAAAAAAATGTTATTACATTCCTTATAACACTGAGTCTACTGTATATAAAACAAAATCAATGCATTAACCACCACATTTTCCACATATTAACAAAGAGGTATGCCATGATGAGGACTCATCGGTAAGCTAGTTATTATTTACATTTAAGGAAACATTTCATATCGTTACAAACTAACAAACTAGTCAGTAACCACAAAATGTATCTAAGTTGTTAATACATTAAGAACTTTACTTCGAAAAGCATTTTTAATTAGCAAAATTATTTCAATATCTGTGAAGTGTTCATTTGCGTGAGACGCCGAAGTGGTGCACGCTTACCTGCGTTTGTCTACCTGATCAAACAATCGGTAATCGCGCACTCCAAGACGATGAATTGATCTAGGAACTACAAGTTTAATATCATTACTAAGGTCTACACAATTCAGCTTATTATGATAAAGGTCGTGCAGTGTCGTTGCTTAGCAGAAGCATTCGTCTCTTCTCGAGTGAGAGTAAATTATACAAAACTTTTTCAATGGCTTTTCAGCATCGCGGTTTTTAAACGACTTTGCTGTGACATAATACTGATGTTAAGTTATGTTCACTCAGAAAATTTTGCTAAAATAAAAATAAATGTTCTATAAGTAAATATATTTTTATTAAATCTTTTCAAAGTACTCTCCACTAGACCCTATACAAAGTTTCATGCGTCTGAACCAGTTTTCGAAACACTTTTTCCAGTGCGCCGTAGACTCCTCGTTTACAGCCTGCTCGAACGCTGAACGAAATCTTCCGGCGAAAATTGACGAAAATTGAATAGATTTTTTTTATTTTTGGGAATAATAAGAAGTCACACGGTGCTAGGTCAGAGCTGTAATGAGTGACCCAGGAGTTTGGCCCGCGTGCTGTCCAGTAAGTCCCTCGTTTTGAGTGCGGTGTGCGAAGGCGGTTGTCGTGGTGGAGCAGTAGCCCGCGGAGCCCTGTGTTTGGTCGCTTGTTGCTCACAGAACAAACTCACACACACAAAACAGAGAAAACTTCTGCCAAGTATTTGGTAGTATGCCTACCATTCAGCTTTGATGCTTCTTTAGTTCGATAAAGGAATCGACACCAAGTAGCCAGTCAAATTGAAAAAGCTCGCGATCGAAAATCTACCCCCGCTTCACTTTGGTAGGCGTTGATTCGTTTTGAAACACCCAAACCGTCGACTGGCCCTTCGTTTCTGGATTGTATTGTTAAATCCAAGACTCTTACCTTTAATGATGTCGTAAACACGTCGAGACGAGCCTGCTTCAAAGTTGTTTATCATATCACGGCATCATTCCACCCGGGCCTGCTTCTGAGCATCGGTGAGGTTGTGCGGCAGCCAGCGTTAAACTATCCTCCTCACGCAAAGATGCATGTGTAGAATATCGTAAAGGCTTCCTGATCCAACCTGCAGTACTTGTGTGCTAAATCTCGATACGTAACTCGGCTATTGTCTTGGATTAAATTTTTCACTGCTACACGTTTTCTTCCGCGACAGCCGTCAATGGGCGACCTCTTCTTTCTTCATCCCCCAAAGTTAGTAGACCGCGCTTGAATTCGTTATACTAACGATACACTGTTGCCTTAGAAGGGCCTTCAACCATTATTGCCATTTGTTTGAAGTGTATCGTACGATTCGTCCGGTTTCAAGCGACACTTGAAATCGTAAAAAATTGAAGCTCGAAAATGATACCGGCGCAGATCCGTATTTTAATGAGACACAATAGTTTAAATTAGATCGCAAGCAATGTTGACGGAAATTTTGAAATTGGAACGTAAGTAGGTACCTATTTTCACTTACAAATAATCATATTTTCAAAATAGACTTTATCTGGACTTTATCTCTCATACATAAAAACATTTTTTCGCAATACTTTCTGAATGGCTTTGTATGTCAGTTAATCAAACGCATGGTTCAACTGTTAATTACCCTAATGAATAGTGGTCGCGTATACTGCGGTTTACTTTGTTGCGCTCAAACATTGTATCAACATACATACCTACCCGATATATCCACTTCGCTAACATTGTTTATCCGTATATACGACAATACGTCAGCAGCTCCCTCACTGCAAATGGAGCCTTGTTTAATTTGGCATACATAACAAGTAAGTTTTCTTGAATAGGTATTTTTACCACTATTTGCAGAACAAATGTTATATTGGCGTCCAGCGTGGGACTTTGTCTTGTGTCTTTTTAAGATTATTGAGAAAAATTCTCATAACGAAACAGGTGAATTATGAATTCCAGTAGGTTATTAAAAAAACTGGTATTCGATTAGATTTTTCTTTTTGGGTATGTTGGTAGTAGATAAACACTGAAAAATTGGACTGCTCACTTTACGAGGTGTCGTTTGTGACAGCAATATTTCATGCAGGAAAAGTATAATGTTTTAAACAATGGCAGCTATCGATAGCAATCTAAACTTGCGAATACCAAAGCGAATTAATACACGTATCGAACAAAATTTTAACATTTTACGAGCGATTGTAATATTTTATGTGAAATCATAAAAACCACTGTTGAAATATGTCAAACGGGTGTTTTTGTCGCATTCGTAAGTTGACTTCATTCCATTTTTATGTTATCACATTTTTATTTTACGACCTACAAGCATTAGTATGAAAAACATTCTTTGCTTACCTCCCTTTGTGTTCTCAATAAAAAAATCCTTTATTTTTCGCATCTAATCGGTCACATCGTATCCTGTGCACAATAGAAATGGGAAATCTTTCTTTATTTTTTTACAAGATTTACGCTCAATAAGTTCGCGCGTGGATTTCAGTCGAAATAATACGATATTCGATTATCAGATCCCCCATTCCCAATTTCTCGAAACAGTAAGTGCGCGTCAAACCGAGCGGCCTCCTCAAAAGACAATGGTAACCTCTCAGTCAAAGGTAAAGAAAGAAAGCGACGAATCTAATAAACGGGCCACGTATCAATTCCGTTTGTTGCTGCACATCCAATAAATAAAGGTCTCCCGAACGTCTTACATTGTACCGTCGTTAGCGTTCATCAATGTGATTTGCAGAGGACCGCCAGAGATCACGTTGGATTGGCTTCGATGTTCGTCCAATTCTACGAAATGGAAGGGTACACCCGTGGGACCGCCTTTCACAATAGACCTTTCCGAATGAGAGCCATTAATTCGCATCTTTGTTTCGTAAAGCCCGGAGTGACACGAATTGACGTCATGTGAGCTCATTTTAACAATAATTCAGTTCGAAAACGCTTTTGTATAAAAACGTTTAAGCTTCGACGCCATTGTTCCTTTTCGTAAATCTGGTCAACTTCAACGAAGGTCGGAGTTCGTAAATTGTTTTCGTAATTTGACAACATTAACCTTAAATTCGGGAAAAGTATCCATAAGTCTGGAATTAAAATCAAACACAATGGAGTGTTCCTACTGGTAACGACAAACAAAGAGCTACGTAATTGAACACAGCAATTAACTTAGAACAAATAAACCTGCCAGATTCGAACCCATATAAAACACGTTTACATCACGTAAGACCACTTCATTGAAATAAATTACGTTCACCGCAAACAATGCCGTATTTCGTTTGTATTTTTTATTAAACAGTAGTGAGCGGATCAGAGCAATGTTCGGGATTTACGACTGTTTGCGGAGCAACGAATCTGTTCATACCGGTTGGAAGCGGTTCGAACTGGCCCGCATGAGGCACATAAAATCTCTTCTACTATTGAGCCCATCATAAAATTTTTCCTTTTTATTTCTTCCCAGTATAGATGGCCACTCGCGGCCCTGGAAACACCGATTTATATGGCAGTTGTCAATTCTAGCCAACCTTATTCAGGGATGTTTATTCAAGAAAATGGTCCGTCGCATCCTTTTTATAAATTCGAAAGGCCGACTTTATTGTTTTCACGAACAGAAAGCATAATCTTTCTAAAGAATCTGAACTTTTCATTTTGTGAATGGTCTTTCAATTGTAAATATAAATTTAAATTTCGGGTCCCTTTAAATCCTTTTGTTTCGGGGACACTTAAAAGATTATGATAAGCAGCTTAAATAAAGTAACAACTTAAACGTTTCGTATTATGCAGTAATTTAAAAGTCATTGCTGTAGCCGTCATGGCTGGGGGGGGGGGGGTAATGGTCCAAAAAACGGTTACACAAAATTAAACTAAGCTTAAACTGTGGGTTCGCTTCCTGAATAGTCCCTTTATACGATTTACATCGATGGGGGGACGGGGATCAGAAAATTTTACATTTACGACTTGCCCGTTATATTTTTATAGGCAGTTCATAAAATAACTTTTTCGAACACATTAGAAGGAACGTTTAGCCTCCAACGTTTGCTCTCGAGTTATATATTTAACGTTTATAGGTGTTTTACATAAGCTCCGAGTGTATCAAATGTATTCGGAATAAGTTTTTGATGTTTGTGTGAAAGTATCATTTAATGGTAATGCCCCTTTTGGGCGACAGTCTAGATTGCTTGTAATATTTCCAGGGACTCTTTATTAGCATTTGATGTTTTCTTTTTGTTGTCTATAATAGTTATAGGGGCCGTTCAAATATTACGTAAGCAGATTTATTACAATCATTTACCCCCCCATCCCCCTTGTCAGCAAAAGTAAGCAAAGCTCTTAACCCCTCCTCCCATGCTTACGTAAACATTTTTCAATTATAAATGTATTTTTTTTATATTGTAATTATAATGTTATAATTATAATTTTAAAAATAATTCCCCTAATCGGTTCTAAAGCGAGTGCCTAAACGTATGCATTATTTGCGGGAATTTTTAAAATTGCGTTTCGTTTTCAAGCATAGACAATGTGAGGGTTGCCATTTGTGTAAAAAAGTAAATAACTACCGATGACGTAATCATCATCTAGACTCCCCTACCCCCCATGTCATCCAAAATAAGCAAAACAAAGATATAGTGCTTACGTAATACTTGAACGGCCCCATATGACTTATGAGACTTTGGACATAAATCTAAGATATTGACTGGAACGGTTTGAAGTATATTTAATGGTAACAAAAAAGGGAAATAAACTATTAGAACAACGCTTGCATTTTTGCACACCAAAGAGCTCTTACTCTAAAAAGATTTACTTTATAAACCTACAGCAACTTAACATAAAATAATCATGTTACCTACCTATATTAGTACACCAATATTTCGCCAGTTATGTTTAAGTATCATGTAATAGGGGACAGAGTCTATTGCAATCAATCGGGCACAAGTCCAGTATCAGGGCTGCAACCTAACAAAAAAATTACTGTAAAAATCCCATAGCCAAACTAAAACGCAATTCAAGCAATTTTCAAACCAAATGACATAAATAATCGCCTTCCCTCCCCGCTAATAATTAAGCCACCTCATAATATCCCACATAGTTAGCATAAAAGTTAAATATGAGATTGAAACGCGCAGGATCCTGTAATTTTTTACGCACGCCACTCCTGAATTCATAACTCCTTCGTAGCACGCTCACCGTCTCGGCTCATTCCCCACAGAGCTTCGTTTATGAGGTTGTCATGAGATATGTACCATAACTTACTTCTATGGAAGGAGTGGGAGTATGTGGTGTAGTTCCATTATTAGTTTTTCCATGTTGTTTTTCTTTGACATCTTCAAGGAAATTAGATTGTGTCTATAGGTAACTCATTCATTCTTTTTCTTGGTTGTTTATTCTAGTGTTTTCCAGTTTGATTGCAAACAGTGCTGTGTGTACTACGTTTTGTTATTTTTTCATAGTATTTTTTGCCCACTATAGAAATTGTCTGTTTGTGACAGAATTTATCAATCGGGAATGTTATCTACCTAGCAACCCCTCCCGACCCTTGCTCCCCTCCCGACCCTTGCTCGAGCCAGCCCGCGCCGCTGAGCCTGTAGCTTTAAATTCGTCCCTAAATAATATCAATCCTGATCCAGCTAGTCCCTTGTTGCCCTCTTCCAGCGACGCCCTAAGCCGAGGTCCGTACCCCACAGGGGGTGCCCTTAGCGTTGTCGCTTAGTTTTAGTTAGTATTTAAGTTTAAGTCCTGGCTGGAGGCCTTAATTTATTAGGGCAACCACAGGCAAGTCCGTCTAAGCAGACGACAACCTCATAGGTTGACCTGCGAGATGCCATTGCCAAAAAAAAAAAAAAACACCTAGCAAAAGAATTAACCCAATATCTTAATAAGACATGTTTGAAAACAGTCGTCCTATTTCAGATTTTAGTTAAAATTATATACTGTAGACCTCACCTTTAATAAAGTTTCCCCCAAACTAAGTATAACTAAATAATTCTTATTCTAATTTAATGCAAGTGCGTACTAGGAGTCCTTCACATCTTTTAATTAACTACAGTGGGAACAGTCTTCACTGATTCCCACTGGGAATATTGTACAACCGCAAAAAATGGTTATAGCGAATTACAACACGGTTTAATTTTGTTTTATTGGACTTTTTATGACGGGAACGTGTAAGTTGGATTATATGAATTTGTACTTTATTATTTACGCTTTCTGGGTTTACTTTCGTTTGTGGAGGAAAGTATATTAGTCTAATGACCGCCATTGTGGTAAACATGTGTGGAATTGAAATTACGTCAAGTGTGGTAGTGTTTTGTTAATGTTTGGTTTTGATGGTTTGGCTATACAGTTAATGAAATAGGTCGCGATAGAAGTTTAGAATTTTAGAATAAACATATTGAATTTTCGAGCTTCTGTAGTTCCATACTAAACCGGCTACCATAAACTCGACACAAATATATTTATAGCCAATAAAGAGGTCTATTTTCTCACAATGTATAAGATGAAAAGAGAACCGCACGCTCAATATACGCCATATAAAGCTTTATCATCGCTCCAATATTCCGCATTCGCGAACCGAATATGCCACTTGACACACTGCCAAGAATAAATCAAATTTTCTTCGAGATCCACCGAGGAAGTCCTGCTAACTTACTGTCCTATTCCATTTGCTTAACTATAGCACCTTATCATTGTTGTATTAAGGCCTGAAATCCAATGACTGAAGACCGAGTTAATATTGTAACAGTTGAGAAGTATTAATTGGAGAATGAGATGAAAGAAAGAAATTAAGTGTGGATATTGAATTGTTCATTGCATTGTGAGAGTGCTTCAACAGTAATTATAGAATATTGAAAATCATTTTTCTTTTGCAGCAGTTATTAATATTGCTTGCAATATTAATACATTTTTAGCAGAATTTGTGTTCGCAAGGATGACCAATAAAAACAGTATATTCAATCAAAACATTTTGCTTTGGATGTTAATCAAAAACTTCAAATTATGTATAAAAACATTTACCTAAGCCACGTTACACTTTTTCATAATAATTGAACTGGCAAACATAAAACGAACCTCGTAATTGTTTCATTCGACTGACACAGTCTGGATATTCATTATTTTGCGAAAACCTCGCATTGTTGAACCAACGAAAACTATATCTGCACCCACCGTATCGTGGATAACATTTGCATACCGCTCTCAGTTTGTTTTCGAATTCCCCTCCGTTGAGCTTGAATATCCAAATTATGGTTCAACTGTTTCAAGCGCAGCCAGTCATTATTCGATGCGATCGTGTTTAATGATGACAGCAACTCTGACGTCTGTTCTTTTGTAAAGTTCTTTAGCGATTGTTAAAGTCTTGTCTTCATTCCACTTGGATTGCTCGACTTGATAGTTGAATATTGAAATCTTAACAAGAATGTTTTCATTTTCGATTAAGCTTCCTATTGTTTCATTTGTTCAACCAAAGGAAATCATTCTGATTTCTTTTGGTTTGACGCTTTCTTGCTCAATAACTGTTTTTGTTTTCACTCCTTCTTGTTTTGAATCACGGATTTTAACAACACTATCCTGTTTTAAAACAAAGTCCTCACAAAGTATAACAAGCCCACAAGTTCCGCTCGCCGACGATACATTGCCGTCTTCAGAAAGTATTAGTTTTAATCGTCGGGCCGCGACCTCGATTATTCACTGCGGCACGTCCTCCGGCTCTATCTGCTAATCCCCCATCCCTTACCAGTGCACCCCTGGATTCTAGTTCAGTTTTTTTTTCAACATCAACAAGAGATGAAAACTTTACCGCAGGCCCCCGCGAAACTTTTATTCGACTAATCCCGTGGTGGCCACGTTAAATTCTCGATTTACTTTGTTGCCGAGCTCAGGCTTATGCGGTAGCATATTTTTCAACCAATTCCAGCGGTTTTATAGTGGATTTGTGAGGGTGTTTATTATCGTTAGTTGGCGAAGTTCTCTTACACGATCCGTCTGAGAGTTTTCGTTTCACTGAGCCCACTTCTAAGGCGCTTTATGTAATAACAAACAAATTACTGATGTCTCGTCTCGACGTTTTTACTCAAATGTCAAAGAAATAAAACTTGCCTCTGGTTCCAGTTTATAAAAAGATACAAGATAGTCCCAAGGTAAAATTACTTTTAAACTTTTATTGACAAACTGCGCGAACCCCGACCGTAGCAAAGTTTCGACTGACCAACGTCCAACTTTTACATCGTTTGCTTCTGTTATTGATATTGAGAACCCCGCGGGGATTGTGCCTATAAAGCTGCAGATGCCGCACAAAAGGACCCTGTACACGGCATCATTCCAATAAATAACCCGGAAAATTGTTTCTGCATACACACAAACAATATATCATGTGTAGTTTATATTATACGCGGGAGTCATCTTTCTTAGCTTTCACGTAACTTTTCACCCGAGCGGCGTTATGTCTAGGCGTAAAAAGTAAGTTTTTGGGTTGTGTTTTCTCTACCCCTTCCATTTTGATCCTCCGCCACCCGTTTGACGTCACTCGGTATTTGGCACCCACGCCGTGTGCACGTGCCGATCTGATTTATGACCACTGAATTAATAAGTTAAGATAGTATTTTTTGTTTGTAGTTGTTTGTATCGGAGGGAAATCGAGGGTTCCGTAAATATATGATCGAATCCACTGCCACTATTAACGTAAATTAGCGAAATCGTTAAAATTATTTACAGATATTGTTAATTGATATCGAGGAAGAAGCCTAATAATTACTGACGGAATATAGCATCGCACACATGGTCATTAAGCAAATCCGAAATATTAATTAATTATGGAGCGATACGGACTGCGAATAACAGGTATTAATTAATATGCCAAACACTTTATTTTGTGTAAACATTAGCATATATATACACATCTTTTTACACATGTTCGGTGTATTTTTCTCATAATTTATTTGTGTAATAGTTATAGTAATATATTTATTTGCGTAAAACATGGTATGTGTATGTATATGTATATTCTTTATTCGGACCAATGTACTCACAATCCATATAGTCAAAAATCAAATCAATTCAAATTGTTAAATCACCATATCAGTATTGTAGTACATGGTAATTTATAGGGTTGACAATTAATGTGTACTGAACTACAACTTAAATGGTGGTGAGGTTCTGCATTCCCAGGTAGGTTACAGAATAACCTGTTTATGGGAGTACAGTGCCAGTCCCCATTCGGTATTATAATTAAATTGTACACAGTGTGTGGCTTAACACTAGTCTTCTACTACAATTATATTGTTATTTGTGACATAGTGTAACCAGATGTAATATGAAAAATTAAATTATAGATAGATATAAACATTTGCTAAAAGGTAAAGTAAGTGTGTGTGTGTGACTTAAAAAGTATGTTAGTAAAACTAACTAACTATATTAAATGATTTCAAGCTATTTAGCTAGCAAAACGATTCAAGAAAAGTTTGAAGCCTCCACTCCAGTTACATATTCCTATTTAAAATAAATATCAAACAACCTATATGTTTTTTATGCAAAGCAGAGACTAAAAACATCATAATAATAGCTCAAATAAACACTTCGTTCAGAAACTCCAAACTAGAGATACACAACACACACACGGTCTAAATAATTCATAACGTTCGTATATCGGATATAGAGTCTCGAACACTATCTTGATGTTTATTTACGCTCTCTACTGAAGCTTTACCACAGAATGGATGGGTACAGAAAGTCTGTTTTATACAGCGACTGAAACCACACACACAGAAACGCATCTACGTGCGGTCGACTGACGAAAACCTTAACCATCATTAACGATACTTAAAACCAATGGACGTAGTGAAAATTTAAAATGCTTACTTCGGACGGAAGTTTACTTAGTTTGATCTATAATAATAATCTCATGTGTTTGTTGCAAAAAAAAATATGGCTATAGAATTAGGAGTTGTATTTTCAATACAAAAATCTTTGGAACTTGCGTTGCACCGTGGCCTTTGTCTTATTATATGAATAAAATGCTAAAGGCGACGCTAAAAATGAGACGCATTATACCAAGTGTCAGTTAACTAGTTTAACTCTAAAAGTGATCAAAGTTTTCGTAAGGTGATCGTACAACGAGTGCAAGCGCACTTACGACTGGCATTCGTTTGAGATCACCGAACGTACAACGCTACAAGTTATTTTGGCGCGTAGCCAAATACGGAACTAACACGCCTTCTTGCTTTACCAATACACACTGATAGTGATAATTACACAAATGATTACCAGTAACGCCCCCTGTCAATATCGTTCAGGCGGCCATACAGCCTCGTGTCTATGTGTGCGTGCGCTTGTTGTATAGAGCCAGCATTCTGTAAGTATATATTCTGTGGCTGTATGCTTCACCTGACTCCGACGACTTTGAATTATTAAGTCGACCACGTTATTGCATTAATGTGACTCAAATACAGCGTGTAATTACGTTTATTTATACAGAAGCTAAGAGGGCGGAAAGTTTTTTGAGGCTTTTAGTAGCGAGATAGAAATTTTACTGTACGTTGAGTATTTTGTTGAGTATTTTTGCTGTACTTAGTGGATGTTTTAAGCAGAATGGTGTTATAGTAGCAAAGATATGGAGATGATTAAAAACTGAGACGGTTTTCAGTATATCCTTGTGGCTATATTTAGTTAGTCCTTGGAGTACTGCTTATACTTACTATACATGTTTTTGCCGCCAATTAGCATTGCTGTGTTCTGGTTTTAAGGGCTCATACCCTTGCTCCCCTGCGGATTACAGGCACAAAAGGCTTATCTTAGCAAGTCCTGAAATATCCTTAGCAGTCGTAACCACTTCTCAACCACATCAGAGTCGATTAATGTGCTGTACGCTTTCTTTCCATGGGGGTAGCCAGAAACTATAAAACTCCACCTGCTACGATCCTTACATACTCCTTATGCCTCGTTTACGTTCATACGTCAGGTCATACACGCGCACCGGTTTCGAGTACTACGCACCTGACCTTTCTGAAGAACGCCACCAAAAATGTAACTTTATGTCCTTCTAGGGCGTCCCCTACGTTTTCACTTACATCTGCGTAAAAAATACCTTTTGTTAGTCGACTTTCACACATGTTGTCAATTCATTGTTAATAATATCCCTTAGAAGCAACAAAATGTCCCCATTTGTAAATCAATCGCGCCTCCCCCAAATATACCAAAATATCTCCAGAAAAAAAGAAAGAGTCTCAACAATAAATCTTTCCATTAAACGCCTCTTTTACATACTTAAGAGGCATTACAAGTGTCGACACAAACAGACAAATGCTCCGAGTCCCCTGCATAGCTCCACGCAATTTGTTTCAATTCGCACCATTCACCCGTTCTTTCGTTCACCATTCACACGTTCGGTCACGGTGGTTGCTCGTTCATTCGGTACACCTCCATTGAATGCAGATTAGGGTGTGAGTCAGAGAGAATATGGTTTTTGAAGGGTAAGATTTCTTTGTCTTTTATTTGCTTTGGATTTGATTTAAAAATTTATGAGTTGAAAAGTAGTTCAACATAAAAAATCTTGATGTCTAAATCAAAATTCAAGAGGAATCATTACTCAGTAAATAAAGACTTAAGGACAAAATGATTAATGATAATTGATATTATTTTAAAACCTATGTATCCGCACTGGCCCTAAAATTACCTACTAAGTACACAATGTTTGCAATATTTGCTGAACCAACAACATTTTTACTATAACTATGCCATGCCATACACGTTCTCCACAAAACGTTGCGTCAATGTCTTGGCAAGCGAACTCACTACACAATGTCATTTCCACTAGTAACCATACTTATATATTTGTAACAACACAATTATTTAAAAGAGTGTTCATGGAGTTTCTTGCCCGTTCTTCTCCATAGGCGCTTTGGAATGGGCAACTAGCTTCATATTTCTGACTGACCGACTCCTTGACAATTCAAAAGTGCCTGTAAATGGTTTAATTGAAATAAATGCTTTGAGTTTGAGTTATCATTTTTCGCAGAAGAAATAATGAGAAATTTATATTAAATTTGGTTCTGAGATCACAGGTATAATATATATACACAATTATAATAAAATAGTAACGAAGAATTTTAGAAGTTTGTCTGGAAGTATGTTCCGGATTCGCGCAAAAAAGGCTGAACGGTTTTGGATGAAATTTGGCACACAGATAGTTTTTATACCTCGGATTAACACATAGTAGTTCATTTTTAATCCAGGTGGTACGTTGTTGTGGGATAAATACGGTTTAAGATTTTTTTTTCGCTGAAAAAGAATACAATTATTCACTCCTATGAGGAAAAACATAATAATTAAGATAAGCGACGGCTTCGTTGGGTTATAAACTAAAATTAATTTAAAACTTTCTTTTAATTCATACGGTATTCAGGTGGAGCTTTAGTAGCCTTTTAAAAGTTGGAAGTGATTTCGATTTCTTAATTGCTTTATGCATAGAGTTCATACAACAGTTATTGACTTAGAATACGAATTTTGGTATCAACGAGACAACCAGTTTCTTTAAAAACCTTACTGCTCCTGACAAAAAATCTATAAACAATCTATCTGCCAATTGTGGTACTTCATTTGCTGCTTACCCTTCTGGGATTACAGGCGTGATGTTATGTTTTTATTCTTCTAGTTCACAAGGGAAAAGCTCCGGCGAACGTTTCTTCTTATCTCGTATCCGCAAGATGAGCAATCCGAAAATAGCTCCTGCTGTTGTTAAAAGATTCGCCAGTCACCAAGAGTTGCATGACAGCATGGGTCATATTTAGGTAAATGCGACCAGTATTTGCCTATATATCTTCACTAGTACAAAATGATAATTAAATGGAATTGTTTATTCTGTAAATATTATATCGGAATCACTTATACACGTCATATAAAAGATGAAGTCGACGTTTCCTATCTGGGTCTACGACGTAAACAGTGCACTCTCAATGGTGACGGATTGGTTTACACTTGGTCTTCGGTTGGTCGTCGAGTCGTCGAGCTCCTTAAGTTCTGAGTTGAGCTACAAGATTACTGACAAATGCCTGCACTGACTGGACAGGTCCACTCAAATCTGTGTGGTTCTTTCCTCAAAATACCATTTCAGATACTTATCTACATAGTCCTCTGACCAAGATTATGTCTGGACTTTAAAAGAGACTGTGACCTCTTTTGTTTGTTTGTTTCTGCCTTTTATTCTCAGAGTCAGATAGGAAACGCCGACCTCATCTAGTTAAAAAAAAATGTTTTACGTGTAAAAGTGTTTGCACAAACCTACTTACAGAAATAAAATCATTTATCATTTAAACATTTACGGGCTGATACATAAAAATCACCTTATATCTGATTTCTCGGGAAATGTCTGCCAAAAATAGCTGCCAAAACTTCAAGAACATATAAAGGGTAATTCTGTAGTAACAAAATATTGTTGATATTACGTGCCTATCAGATTTATCAGTTGTTACAATATTAAGCTGACAGATTCGCGAGCCTTTGACTACAGTACATCACGTTGTTAACTGTGTGTGTTTATTCACGTATTTGTTTTAGGCATTGTCGAACTTGTAATTAGTAATCCACTGTTGACAAAAACTTCCAGTAAACGAGGGTCGAAACTATCCAACTGTCAGTCTAGACCTAGTCGTTTTATGACATGGAACTAATATTTAACCTTAGGAGTTTAAGAAATTTTAAGGGGTACATATTTCCATTTTTAGCTGACCTCGCTTTTCGTACAATGAGAAGTCAGCTTATACTGGAAATGTATAGCTTGATATGTTGTCCTGCGTACTATACTAACTTAAAAAATTGGTAGGTTGTGTGTCTGAAGAGTGAATCAACATTGTAGGCTGTGGTGTGGCCATTTTAATGAGCACGAAGTTCAAAATGTTAATCTCTTAATTTTAGGTGTTGTGTAAAGTTTCCTTATTGTACATCATATTGATTTTGTTTGGACCGTTCCTGACTCCTGTCAGTGTGGCAATTCTAGTAGCTAATAGAGATCAAATTCGCAAAACACGTATGTGTATAAATGAAACTGTCGGGTGTCAAGAACGCATACTCTCGACGACCGCACCGTAATTCAGAATTTAGTTTTCACACATCAAACTTCAAAACGATAAAAGTAACATATGGGAGACTAGAGTCACGACAGTTTTAAGACAGACTTGTCTCACATAGAAAATTAAAAAGAAACGGTTGTGTCTACCAGGCGGCGCACACCACGTAAAACGAAACTGTATTGTCTACGCAGGGGTTATGATTTCCTCACTTTTGTTCTAAGAGACTGGAAAAGAGGGGGTACGTCGCTAGACGTTTGGTCGTTGATGTGATAGCAAACATTTTAAAGGGAAGCCGAGAGTCGTTAGTCAGACTTGTTTATCAGACGTTTCGTTTTATGTTTGCGTTTCTTTATAATTTTTGTAAAGCAATTGTCTGTCGTAAACCTGTGTTGACTCTTATCTGTGGTCAGCCTAAGTTCGATAAGGTGTAAGACAGTTTACTTTCATTTCAATTTGGAAATGTCTAACACCTATCTTCCCGGAAATAAAATTGCTTCAAAGTGCCATAAATTGCCTGTTGTCACACGCACGTGTAACACAGTTCCACATACTTACCTCCAATTTCGAGCACGTTTTACTTCGAACACAAGTAAAGAAAGCTTTAAATCGCCCCGAATCAAACCTCAATGGACCACGAACTTCCCAAAGACAGAATCGGAACTGTACATGTTTCCTTTAACTATTTAGGAGACAACTATATCTGGCGAACAACTTCCAACTATAACTTTTAGAGCTAAGGTTGGTTTTTCAATGTTTTGATGTAAAAGTTCTTTGTTACTTCGCTTCTTGAATATTGAGAAGGAGCTCTCGGGAGTTAGGGAGTGACATGAAATGGTATACAATGTGTCATACCTAAAGAGCATGCGAAAACAGGCTTTGGTGTGAAACTTGACTTAGTGGAGAAAACATGTTGAACATTTTAACGAAATTATTCCGTGTACGTTAAGGTATTTTGTTAAAGTTCTTGGTATGGAGCAAGTTGGTAGTATTTTTAGTCGAGAGTGTTAAAGTAAAATAGTGCTGTAGGCGCGTCTTTAAGTAGATTTATACAAAACGTGTATGAATTTTCTTGTGAAAATTGTGTTGTTGAATTTGTTGTGGTTAGTGCAATGTAACGCTGACAGTTGTTTAATCCATACTTAATATTTACAAATTCTAAAGTAACTCTGTCTGTATGTTACATATTTACGCCTAAGCCATTGAACGGATTTCGAAGAAATTTGGCATGGAGATAGATGGTATCCTGAGGAAGGACAAAGGATACTTATTTTTCCAAGAGTGATCTACGTTTTGGAATAGGCAAGTAGCTTCAACTTTGTGGCTAACTGACCGACTCTTCGACAGTAAAAAAGTGCCTGTAAATGGTTTAGTTGAAATAAATGCTTTGAGTTTGAGTTTTCCTGGTAGCTCGTTCCCTTGGGATAATTTCCGACATCCACGAGGTAAGCATGAAACAAACGCAATGTCGCTTTTTCGTCTACACATCTGATAATTATTTTCATACTCACTGCTGTATACCAAATTTCGTTTTGCAAAGCTTTAACTGTAACTACTAGCCAATAATTAAATCAATAATTGGAAAGTAACAAACGGTTTAACAGAGCTCGTTTTCACTGTTGTATCACAGAACCCGTTCGGGCCATCGTTAAATTTATATTGGATTACCCTATTAATTCGGTGTAATCGCCGGCCAAACTAATTAATATCCCTCACTCTGAACGCGGATTGAAATTTAATAGTTTATTACGATTATTAACTGGTTGTTGCGTTTTTTGATTAAAAATTTCTAAACTTCCGTGAAATGTGATTTTGGGTAGAAATGTCAAACTCGTTTTATCTAGTGTAGTTATTTCAAAGTTGGATTTCAATATTGAATGTTCTCAATTCAAAAAACCGTTATGACGACATAGACAAAGTCAAATGATTTATTTCAAATGGCACTTTTGAACGACAAAATTTACAAGATAAAAATAGAATTGATTCTATTTGCCCGTTTCGGTGGTTAATTCGTATAAAGAAGATTGGTCAAGGCACTCTAAAGTTATTATTTCAAAATGTTTTGACAAGTGGTACCTAAGGACAAAAATGAAAGATTCATTTAAAACTGCAAAAAATAAACTTTATTTTCAATCTGCTTTATTTTCCAATGTCAGTTAGATCAGCAAATTTTGGATAAGTGGGCTCAGCGTTCTTCAGAAATTGCTTTGAGTAACCATATCCCAAAAACCAGAAACCAGCCAACCTTGTTTTTCACTCACGTGTAGAGCATTTCCCACGATAAATCAATAACACCCAACAAAAAAAAAAACAACAAAAAAATCCGTTTCAAACCCAAAACCCGCATAAACCATGCAGTGAAAAACTGGCCACAAATAAATACGTCAATTTAAAAAAAGAAGCGAACGCGCCACGTTACATCACAGTACTGGTACATATTAAGTGACATCTCATCTCAGGTGGTTCACGATACCTCTATTAGGCCTATTAGCGTAATTACGGGCCTCAAAATGCCCTCAGAGAGGCCTCAGCACTCGTTAGGGCCTTTACAGCCCACGGGCCCGACCCGGGCCGGCTCGAGGGAGTTACTGGGAATTTCCAATTGGCCCTCATGCGGAAATATTGTCGAGTATCGTGATTCTTGTATAGTTACTGGCTACCGATAGTTTGAGAGTTTAGTGGAAAATTCTGATATTGCTTTATATATATTTCCAGTTGATTTTAACAGTTTTATTGATGTTTGGAGTTATCTGGTTTGTTATCTACATAGAGCTACTCTCATGTACATTTCTATTCCATAACTTAATATTATGAACGGATTATTTCGTATTATTGTGCTCTAAATGAGAACAAAGTTCCATGAATTTAAGCAATGTTTAATCTGATTTTCATTCTTCATTTTTCATTTATCTGTGGAGGCTTGTAATTAGCAATTTAGTTATATATTATTCATTATAAAGTTATTAGTCGGTAAGCCTTCCAAGAAAATGAAACTACATTTATTTAATCATATTATTAAACTCAGTCCAATCCAACCACCAAGGTTTATCACTGTGACGTCATTCTCAATGGTCATAATTATGCTCAAACTTTTACATTCATGCCAATCACACAACATAGACACGGTAGCAGTCCATAAAATCCGTACAAAATCTGTCAGACGATCAATAATATAGCACAAAGCCTACATAGACGCACGGATGCAGGTTGGTACACAAGTGAAGCATGAATTTGACGAATGACTCTGCCTCAGGCAATGAAATACACATATATACCCATTGGCTTGTTACCGATATTGTGGACGTTGCCACAGTGTAACGAAATCTGTGTAATAGTGCTCGGAATGTTGGGGGAAATGGGGTAAATTTCAAATGTAATGCGTAGTGCATTCACAGTGTAGTAAAGTTCGACGAATTCTAGGAGGCTGCTTTATTGCTTCTTTCGTATTTTTTTGAGCGTGATTTTTCACTATTCGGGTTTTCGTTTTTGAACTTACTTTTTATTTTAATAATTTTGGGGATAAGTAACAATATACATATTTTTAAAATGAAATTTGCTATGTTTACATAACATCACGCCTTGTTTCCCCGAAGGGTTGGGCAGAGGTGTACCTATAGTACACCCACATTTCGCCAGTTATGTTTTTTAAGTCCCATGTAATAGGGGGCGAGCCTATTGCCATCTACCGGGCACAAATCCAGACTTCGGGCTGCGACTGAGAAATTCCAAATGGAAAACCCAATAACACGTTGCCCGACCTGGGAATCGAACCCAGGACCTCATGCTCTGCAGTAGCGATTGCGACCACTAGACCAACGAGGCGATTAAAATGTGCTAATTAAGCCCCTTCACTTGAAACCAAACACGGCATTATTTTTTAGTTCTTGACTTTACGTCCTCTAGAGGGAGCACTATTCATAGTCTATAACCAGCAGACGATCAAGACGCTTCCAACACTACCTTATTTGTCAAATTATGATAAGTAATTTAGAAGTTATGAGGGAACAGATGAACTTTGATACATACAGACATACCGGTCAAAATAACCCTCCTTTTTGCTTCGCCATAGTCGGCTAAAAAGTATGGGAAATGCGGGTGGCATTTCCCATAGTTTTGTAACTTAACTATTTCTTTAGTAAAATAAGTGACACATGTGCACTTATGAAACGTCAGAAGCTGGGATCAATTAATGGTATGACAATTCTACTTAGCGTACCTAGGAATTATCGTGTCAATATCTGCCATGACCATTCATTGCAGCAGTCATTAGCAGGCCTATGTTCAGCGGTACGTGTCCATGCAAAAAGCACAACAGCATAAAAAGTTTACGAAGATATACAACCCAAAAAATAATCACTAAAACATCGGTCAGGGCGCCACGTAAAGGACGAGCCGAACTGTAACTTATATTTATTATTCTGTCTACTTTGACGGGTACAGGTAAAAGCCTTTTAGATTAACCTTTGCACCGTAATGAAGATAAAAGGCTTCGTTATAGCACTAAATAGTAGCAGAAGTACCACTCCACTTAATGCACGATAATAGGCGAACGCACACATAGACGTTACATGCGACTAAAAAGCTTTCTGCTGTTTCTAGAGTAACATAAAAGCGGCTAAATAAATACTAATATTTTTCAAGAACCAACTTGGCATTTAAAAGAGTAACCTTAGAGTTTCTCGCCCATTCTTCTACCTATTGGAAGGGGAAACAAGAAACAATTCAATTATCTTGTAAATGTTGACATTCAAGAGAGCCAACTATGTACCTAGTACATATCAATTTCACAAAACTACTATCTTGGTTCTTCTGTGGTGGCATCTACACCGCCACAAAATGTGAACTACGCATCACACTGACGTTACGCAGAATCCTGCATCGCGCAAGCAGAGTTGACAGCACAACTAGCATATATCGTCCCGACATTAATCGTCGGGCAGTTGCCCACCAGACACACACCCGTTTGGTCGAAGGATCCTCCCTTTTCTAGAGAGGATGAGTGAACTTTACATTCTGTTACTCATACCTCTATAATTCGTATGGCAATAGGCTATTTACTGTGCTCTACACTGATGTTTTGTGAGAAATAGTTGCATTCACATACTGCTCATATAAAGCGTTGACAAACCTCACAGATAGGTTAATTTGCGCGGCTGTCACTATGTTGCCACTTTAGTGCACTATAAACTGCATAAATATAAATGAAAATGAAATGCTGTTCACATGTGTAAGCGCATCACTTGAGTACGGCTGGACTGATTTGGCTATTTTAATTTTAAAAGGTTCGTAAAAGTCCAAATTAAGTTCTTAGACAAATATAAAAAAAAACGGAAAATGTTCAAATTCGGGAAAAAATTGAATGTTAATTAATAAGGTTTTTGTATGATTTATTGAATATTGAACAAGACAATGCCGACTATCAATATTTCACAACAATCCACTGCAATTTTCATATCAACAATTGATTGGGAAATAATAAAATTAACCCACTGTATTCTTTTACACTGTGGTAATGTTATCTAGGTGTAGTTAAAAGAAAAAGTTTAAAACGTAACGATGCGGTGTGCTAATTGGGCATGCGATTTTGTACTTGCGCAGATTTATTTCTTAATTATTCAGTGTAATTGTAAAGGAACTTGGAGTAATGTTCCACAATTTGCATGCGGTGGATGTTTTTAGAGTTCTTTTGTAGTAAGTGTCTTGTTAACTATTTGGCTGATTTCAATTGTTGCATCTAGTGATGACTTTATGTTAATTACGGATGATATCCTTGAGGATTACGAAGAACTATTTGGGGAATGGCTGTGACAGAAGCATTGTTGTCCATCTTTCATAAGATGAAGTTAAGTATTTTTCAATAAATACACGTATTCTAGTTTGTCTGTATTTCAATTCTAAATTTCTTTTCAAGACATGAGCTGCTAATCAAAATGATTCATAGTCCAGCCAACGAACTCTAAATAGGGGTATCTTTCTCAAAACGAAAAATTCTCTTCTATTCTTTAATAAATTCTTTGTACTCATTGCTTTCAATCCAAGATTCCAATGAACTGAAAATTCGTTAACCCTCCGAAACCACAACTTTTGAAGTCGTTTGTTTTTAATTTGTAACTCCTCAATATTTGATATTTGACTTTCCAAGTTCGGCCGGAACCGACTTACTTTACGTATAAATAATACTCCTATTGTTTATTTATTTTCTGCGGTTTTTGTTTGATTGCTGGTTTGATTAATTACAAGACTTCAAGGTCTACAATTTGTTAAAGCTTACAGTATAAAAATAATATTATACTTACTCGGTTGACAATATGGGTCTATGGTGGTCCTATCGCTAAATGAACCCTCTCGTTGACCTCTGTATTCTCACAATTTGTAGTCCACTGCTGGGCAAACAGATCAGTAATTCGTTGTATTAAAATAAAGAGCTTGCTGCATCTTAAAACGGTATTGCAAAAAATGCTTTTGTTACGTCAGCTCTTTTTTGAACCAAATTATCGTCGGATGCAACAAAAAATGTGATAGAAGAATATCTGTCAGATAGTTCCTACCCGGACACTGTAAAACAAGCCCCTATTTTACACAATGCTACCCATATACTCACTAACGAACGACCTCGTTCCTTTGAACAGAGAAGGCATGACATAATTAATAGGCCCATTACATAATATATAATGGGCCTATTAATTAAGTCACGGAAATGAAATTGTAATGGCCTTCAGTCGTCAGACAGACTTATACTACAAGACCTAAAAAGATTAACGTTTTTATAAGTCCAACATAATGGCCTGGAATTAGCACTAACCTCGGTGAAGACTTATAAGGCTTTAGATTAGATTTATTCTGCTATCATTTTCTGCTTTTTTGGTGTGTAATTTTGCTTTGATGCAAATGTATCACTTTACTTTTGTTTTTGAAAGTAAGAGTTGGAACGAGTTATTCTTTCTTTTATGCAAACAATTTGTGAATTTAAAAAATGGCTGAAGTTCCAAGATAAATTTCATTATTTCTCCATACTGCTAGTTTAGACCTTCCCTGTTAATTTACAAGTTTATTCAATTCTTATATAGAACTCGTCCTCTAGTTTTCGTTTCAACGGCTGCAAATTAAAACTCGAACAAATTTTTTCAGCATTTTCTAAATCTTTGACATTTGAATTTCTTCTATAAGTAATTAAAGAAAAATCCTCTTAATATACAATTTAATTTTATGTTAATTGCTATGACACTGAAATAACAGTTTACGAAACACTATAAAAACACTGTTTTACATTTTTCACGATTTATTGACCCACTTCGTTCGACCCAATTACAACATTATTGACACTGACAGTTTGGATTCAAGTAAATGTTGGTGAATGTCAAAAACAACCTGCCTGTAGTCATAGCCAGGTTTTGTGGCCACGCTTTGAAAGTGCGCTATTTGCTGGGATATAACTTTTTACTGGTTACTTTTGGAATGGATAAAAAAAAAGTGGTATTTATTGAGCGGTGTGATTCTTGACTACGAATGTGGCCCCTTGCCTCTTACGAGTATTGTGGGTATCTAATACACCCAAAAGGTAAATAAAGAGGTAAAGTAAACGAATAAGCCTTATCAGCTTCTTATGTGCTACACATGTTCAAAACATATGGTAACTAATTAAGAAAAGCTAGGTCCAGAAATGTAATTCTATAATAAACTAGCTTCTGCCCGTTGTTTCGTCCTCAAAGAAGTAGTGGGAAATTATCCCACGGGGACGTGCCACCGGGACGAAAAGTAAGCCTTAAAGTAACCCTAGGAAGCCATCTATTTCCTTGCCCACTTTTATCGACATCCGTTCAGTGGTTTAGGCGTGAAACGGTAAAATTCAGACAGAGTTACTTTCGAATTTGTAAAAATATGTATTATTATGTATATTAATAGTATGATAAGTAAGTGACTGCATCGTTGGTCTAGTGGTTGCAGGAGCTACTGCTGAGCATGAGGTCGTGGGTTCGATTCCCAGGTCGGGAATCGAACTGGGTTGTTCTATCTAGAATTTCTCAGAAGCAGCCTGGAGTCTGGATTTGTGCCTCCTATTACGTGGGACTTAAACATAACGTGCGAAATGTGGGTGTACCTCTACCTAACCCTTCTGGGATTACAGGCGTGATGTTTATTTATTTACTTAGGGATAACAAACAGCAGTGTATTAATAGATAAATATAGGTTAGAAGTAACAAACACACTATTCACAACATTATCCACAGTTTACTAAACAGATCTACTAGTTGTTAGTAAGAACAATATAAAATGAACAGAATAAAAGTAAACATTACTTAATTATTAGGGTTCTGATCACATAAAATTGTAACAATTTCTTTTCTAAATATAGATTTGCTGAAAAACATAATATCAGTTGAGTAGTAATGGTTTCATAATGTCAGTTGTTGTTAAGTAAGTACATAAACCATATTTTACGAGCAGTGGTGGCCCTGTGGTAACGGCCGCGACTTACGAGTTGTAGGTCGTAGGTTTGAAACCAGACAGGCACTTTACTTTGTGTAAATTATTTCATCACCACTGCTCTCAAAACGGTGAAGGACAACATCGTGAGGAAATCGGCATGTCTTAGAACCAAAAATTCATCTACCAACCCGCACTGGGCCCGCGTGGTGGTTTACAGCCCACTCCCTCTCACAGAGAGGAGGCCTGTGTCCCAGCAGTGGGAACATAATAGGCTGATTATGCTATGCTTATCTTAACCAGCAGCTCTAGAATTTTTACTATGATTGAAATTCTGTTATCTGTTTTGCCAACCACGAATGCGGGAACTGGGTTATTAAATTAAAGGTATTAATTATAGGACATCATTTAAATTCCTGTATGTACATGTATATATTGTCATGTTATTTTTGCCATCGACACGTTAAGAAGAACATTTAAATTCCTGCCACGAACGTAATAGGAATTTCGATTAAGGGCGAATTTCACCAATGAAACTGAACGCGTTCAGCACATATAAAACGAGTTCGAGTTGTGTGTCTGACAGTGTCAAAATTCACCACGCGGGCCCAGTGTTTTTTGTTTTAAGACATGCCCGTCTCCTCACGATGTTTTCCTTCACGTTTTTAGAGCATTGGTGATGAAATAAAATATATAAAGTAAAGTGCCTGTGTGGGTTCGAACTCACGACCTACAACTCGTAAGTCGAGGCCGAGTAACACTAGGCCACTACTTTAATTTTAATAGAGTAGAGATAATATGGATTTTTGCCACAGTTTACGCGCACACTGACAGCCAAATGCCCGCAGATATTAGTCAATAGGATTACATCAGAGAAAGAAAACGCGGCTTTTACGTAAATGGGTAAATCTCGGCGCGAGTTCGCCATTTGAATTTACCCTGCTAAGTCGAGTTGTCGTAATTGAAACCCCCGCCTTGACTTTGCTCAAAGTAGTTAATGTGCACTCGCCGTTACAATGTATTTTTTTCGTCGCCATGATTCGAGTTCTTATTCCTCTTTTATTTCACTTTTGTAAAGCGACTTGCTGAGGTTTTGTGTTCGTTTTATTACTTTTTTAAGAAGCTCGTAGTTATGAGAGGTTAATATTGGTGTTATTAGCTTTTCTTTTGTTTATTTCGTTTTGCTGTGATGAAGGCTACTTTGTAGAAGTAAATTTATTTGTAACTGCAGTATTTTACAACTGGGCGACAGTCGATTAACGAATGGAAGTTTTTTGTTTAAATTAAATTTTCGTTTGTAAAGGTAAATCAAATTAAGGAGAGTTTGCAGTACTGTTAACTTGTTTAAACATCTCTAAATCGAGCCAAATGTTAAAATTGCCCACAATTTTTTTTTTGAAGATTTACCAAGCGCGCTGTGTGAAGTCAGAAACGTGAATTGCAATAATTGGCTCGATAAAAAAATACATAAAGATGACACTAAATCGCTATTTAAAACGTGTACCTTATAGAGATTCCATTATAAAACCATGTAAATATTACATCAAAATATAAGGCTTATTGTTTTCTATTTTGAGAACACATTTTATAATTTCGTTATATGTTGCTAAATGTATTCAAAACGCACACCACTACAAGACGGCAATTAGGGCTATCAAACTCAAACTCAAAGCATTTATTTCAAATAAACCAATAACAGGCACTTTTGAATTGTCAAGGGATCGGTCAGTCAGAAATATGAAGCCTAGTTGCCCATTCCAAAGCGAAGTAGGCACCTATGGAGAAGAACGGGCAAGAAACTCCATGGACACTCTTTTAAATAATATTGGTATAGAAAATTTGTTACATCAGTCTTGTTGAAATAATACATGTGAGAACGATGTAGAAAGACGTGCACATTTAAGGCGTCCGTAATGAAAAACATAAAAATACAAAAAAAAAAAAAAAAAAACGCCGTGGCAGCCAAGAGATGACCAGTCATCATCAATCCCTCTCAGTTCATATAATTCTATTCATTGATATTTTATGAAATGTTCTTTCAATAGGACTAGATGAACTAAGAGGGTTGTATTGACGAATACCTCAATCAAATCTTAAGCATTTATTAATCCCACCTCAAGTTTAACCACCATATTTTACCTTTATTCCAAAAACCGGCACAGAGTAACCATGATACGTGTTATCGCGTTAACCTACTGACAAATTGGCTTGCCATGAACTTCGGACTTCCCCACTCATAGGTACACCCCGAACATATATATCACACAGATAAGGCTATTACTCTGTAACCAGAGATAACTTTTATTGAGTTGAAAAACTGCTGTAATATTTCGTTCGATCTGGTTCTGTGTAAAAAGTGCTATGTAACGTAAGATAACCGTTTGTGCAGTGTGGACTAGGGCTAATGGGACGCCATTTTCTTTGTCGACGACTTAAAAGGCGGTGAAGGAATTATATACGGAGAATAAAGCTGAATTTGCTATCTATTAGGTATAAGAAATCGACAAAATTTTGGTGAGCTTTGATTAATTGATTGATAGTTTTCTCAATGGTGTCTTAAATTTATATATATAGTAAGGAAGTATTTGGGACTTTCTAAGTAAATCGAATGTGTATTAATGTGAGTTTTTCTGAAGTATCAAAAATACTCATTTTATTGTGGATTACCACGGACAATTAATAAATTTACATTAAGCGAAAAATCTGCTCTGCCGAAATAAGTAATAATATACCAATTTGATGCCTACTACTACAATTAAATAGACTTCTCCTACCAAGTTTTGTATAATACATTTCTGAAAAGCATTATTTAAATTCAAAATTACCCTCATAATTCCGTTTTCATCCCCCTCAACTCTATACCAACATATCTTATAATCTCCATAAAGATTATAGATTTAATTTGCAAAAGCAACCGACGGTGTTTTTATTTGGACGGCGTTCGCTTCGCAAATGAAAGGTAAACTAATTCGCAAATGGAGGGTAGATCTTGATTGGTATACTTTCAGTTTGCACGGACCTTTTGTTCGGCTCTGTCGCTGTGCTTTTGTTTGCAAAGTAATCATTATGCGTATAGTCTTTTAAAATTGGATTTGAATATGGACCACTTTTTGGTTTGTTAGTTAATGATTACCTAAGTGTTTTCAAGGTCACATTCCAGATCTAAGTAGACGTTTGGTAAACTTATTAAGCGTCGATTGTTACAAGTCTTCCGGGAGGCTCGTTTCGCTTTGTGTTGAAACGTATTATCGTATTGAACTGACTGGTCAAATTAAATGCCCGATGCGCAACTACTTTTAATTTAACAAAAAAAAAACTTGGCCTGTAGGGTGCGGGGCAGCGTCAACAGCATCCAGTCTATGATAGCAAGCAGGCTTGATTGTGCGTTTGTGAACCACTGCTGTAAGGTTTCGGCTGGGCCTGTCACCTTGCAGCAATGACGTCACAATCTGTTTCTGGTTCGTTTTTGTCTTTGTACTACTAACATATTTTGTAAGTATATTGTTACTAACGCGATGAGTCTTGTTGCTCGTAACAAATTATTATAGTATTAATAATGCAGTTATTGCTAGAAGAAATGATGATGATGATTCTCAACGTATGAATAAAGTGCTGAAAGTAGTATTCTATCCAAGAAAAGTAATAACAAGCAAGTATTCAATCTACGCGAAAAAATTAATTAATTTTCATAAGCTGCTTCAGGGCTTTCAACTAAAGACTAATATGAAACCTATCGGAATAAAATGAAAAATATATTACCTTGTAATAATAGGTTTTAATAGTCTGAAATACAAAAAAAAATCTTTTGCAGGTTTTACCTTCATTTGTAGCTGGCTGCCTCTTTTGTCTAGTTATTGGGTTTTCCTATCTCAGTAGCAGCCCGGAGTCTGGATTTGTGCCCCGTTGATGGCAATAGGCTCGCCCCCTGTTACATGGGACTTAAAAATAACTATTGGTGTACTGTAGGCACACCTCTGCAAACCCGTTCACGGAATAGGAGCTTGATGTTATGTTTCGTGTAATACTCAAGTGAAGAAAACAATTACGTATTTTGTAAGGTTTTATTAGTAAGTTTGAGATAAACCAAGTGAAGTTAATTAATTTGTTTTTAGGTGTTGTCTGTAGCTCGACTCTTGTTCAATCGTTTGTCGACTTTGTATTAATTTTGTTAACTTGTGTGTTGAGTGCTAACTTACATTATTTTTGTTATAACTTTAGCATTGGTAGGATATAAAACTAACTTAATAGAATCCTGTATTGACAGCTGCACCTGGATTAGGTTATTTAAACTTTCTATGTCGAAAAAGCGTCTTGTAAAAGCTAGGTAATTAAATAGAAATAAGACAATGTTAGACTGCTGAATGTTTATGGTAAAGCCTAAAATAATATACCCATTATAAAATAATTAATTCAAATTTTCCTTGAATAAATCTGTAGCAACTTAATTCTTACAGTGGCAGCAACCATTTCAGTTGACTCAAAGCAAACAACAGAACAGTAAATTTCTTCTTCTTCCAAAATTAACCAACGACAACAATTCCGTATTTGTCCACTAAAACAAACAGCCATTCCTTAGATTTACAATAACTTTATTGAGATAAATATACCAGGGGTCCGTTGAAACACGACCAATTTAAAGGGTACCCATAAATACAGGAGGTATTTCACGTTTTCTGGGAATCTGTCGCCTTCCGCTTTCGGCCGGATCGCGATCCCTGCTTGTATAAATGTCTTAGGGTTTGTGAGTCGTGGTGAATTAGTATTGGTGTCTGATTTTTGCACTCGTTTGTAGGGTAGTCACGATTTGGATTGTATAGCGGACACTTTGATACCTAATTGTAGGAAAACCTACGACTAAAGTACCGCGAAACTAGAGAGTTCATAAAACTGCGAAAGTTCTTGTAGGTTCTCCGTTATGTCACCGAGTTTGTCTTCTGAATTTCTTTAAGTAACAATATTTTACAATAACCGTACCAACACAGTCACCGAATACATTGTTTTGTTTTGAAATTCCATATTAAAATTCATCACGTAATGCGCCGTCTAATTATTACGTAATTATTACCAGGTAGAACAATAACAATGACAGTATGTCAAAACGTCAAACCTATTTTAAATGACAGCTGCGCGCACAGATTATCAAAGGCTAACGGCGCGTGAGCTTTCAATGCCCGGAATGTTACCATTTTATAAATATTCTTTATTTTGTTGAACACTTGTCTAGTTATTATGTGTAAGTATTTTATTTTATTTAATCTTAGCGTTTGCGAAACTGGTCGACGTCATTCAACGCCGCCTGTCCCTGAAAACCAGCGCTGGAGCTCTGTCTCGCATAGGGTCGTAGCATTAAGCTGAGCGATGGCCGTTATGCGTGAATGTGACGCATATTTTCCCCCGATTTGTTCTCTTTGGTGTTTGTGTTCGATCACTGCGTCATGTTTACCGCAAATAAACGTTTTTTTTTTTCTTCTTTCTGTATTGGAACAGCTCCGTTCGGCTATTTTGAAAACATAATTATTATTTTTATTTAAAAGTAAAGTAAACAAACACGTTAATACATATGGTACTTAAGAAACGGTTTACCAATGTTATTTTATCTCCTTTATCATCTATACTTTTTAGCAGCACAACTTTTCTGGGTTGAGTCTTATTCGCTTATATTTTTATAAGAAAACACATCTTCAAGGGCAGGCCTCACACAAGAACATACGAACACAACCACATGCAATCTCAAAATTCTCACACCGTTCTCAAATTGGTTGAAAGTGGAGCAAACTTCAAAATCTGCGCGTTGTTCGCGTCTCGTAGTTTAATTAAATCGGATAGTTGTGCCTTGTCTAAGTCTCATTATGTGCAGGATTGTAGCCCCACGTCCCCCGTGTGGGAAGTTGGAAACACTTTGTATTTTTGAGCTGCAGCGTGAATCTTTTATTCGTTGAAAGTGTGTCTTTTATTAGCATACTAGCACTTCGTAGAATTCGAAAAAAAAGTAGCCTTTGGTCATCAGACATAATTTCGGGTTCTAATGGTAAACCAATTTTTCAAATCGGTCCAGTAGTTTCGGAGCCTATTCAATACAAACAAACAATAAATTCTTTCCTCTTTATAATATATAAGTGTAGATCAGTGAATCCGTCTTTCTGGGGAGAGAATAAACAACGTGCCTGTAGGCAGCAAAGAGCTGTTTATTATTAAAACAAAAGTAATTCGGTTACAAAATCTACACCATATTGTAAGCTACAGCTCATAAATAAAGGGGTTTTCAATAGAAAATTAAACACATTATATAAACACAAACATATTTATTTCTGTTTCCACAATATATATATAAAAAGTCAGATAACACCAAATAATAACTCCAGTTTGTTAGTTAATATTCATTAAAATTAGTTTTTTAAAGATAAGAAATTTTAAACTATTCTAGAGATTATTAATTTAACAGTTTAAAGTTACATAACATAACATTACGCCTTGTTTCCCCGAAGGGTTGGGCAGAGGTGTACCTATAGTACACCCACATTTCGCCAGTTATGTTTAAGTCCCATGTAATAGGGGGCGAGCCTATTGCCATCTACCGGGCACTAGGCTCGCCCCCTATTACATGGGACACAAATCCAGACTTCGGGCTGCTACTGAGAAATTCCTGATAGAAAAACCCAATAACACGTTGCCCGACCTAGGAATCGAACCCAGGACCTCATGCTCAGCAGTAGCGATTGCGACCACTAGACCAACGTTAAAGTTATTGAATAATAAATAATTCAATTGAGTTGTATAATCGACCAAAATATTTACTACAGCTAATTTTTCTTATACTTATTAACTCCATACTTAAAGGATAATATAAAGAAGTTAAAGCAAAAAAGACGTTCATCAATAAAAAAAATCTCATGCCTTTCAAAATTTTAAATCAACCAACTGCCAATACCGACCCACTTCATAAACTCTTTCAAATTAAAAGGTGTCTGAGTAATCAGATTTCTTCATGAAAACCGGAGCGTTAGCCTGAAAATCCATTATAAAGAAATCATTTTACCCTGTTACCGTCAATTACTGAAAGTTTCTTTCGGAATTTCTTTTAGGCGGTACTTTATTAAAATAAATACATGGGGCACTTAATTCTGAAGTTTCAGGGCTTACTTGTAGGCAAGTTCATGCATACCCTGTAATTATTTGACTGGAATAAGAACAGTTGAAAGTTTCTGGCTTCAATTGCTCTTGGAAACTCCTTAAGTAATGTTGTTCATTAATAGAATTGTGGGTTGGCTTGTGTCGGTTTTAATTTGTGTAAGTTTTTAATGTACTGGAGGCATAAGGTATATTTAATGCGGGCAGAAACAAAAGCAGGAAAGTCTTCCTTTATGTTAAGGTTAAGGTTTAAGCGGGTTCGTTAAAGGCATAGAAAGATCGAGGATGTTACTCAGCACTCATATTGAAATGTAATCAGAAGCGGACGAAAATGCTTTAGTCGAAAGTGCCAATTTGAGAATGTGGATTGGTAGATTTTGCCACGTTATTACCAATAATTGTTAAAAAGGACACAAGACTTACAAAGTTCTGTTTGCTATGTTTCTTATGGTGTGTTTTGTTAGTCCACGTTCGCAGGGCCAAGAGTTGAAAATCCAACGGTGTGTTTTTTCGACGCGCTGTTGACGAGGCGCGATGCACTCTGTTGGATTCTCAATGCTCAGTTAAACATCAAGAATTGAAAATCAAGTGCGCGAAAAAGTCCCGCCGTGATATTTTTTCGTCCGCGCGACCGTGGTCACACATTTTGAATGTTCTTTTGGCGATGTTATGACGAAACATGTATGTTTGTGATACTAATTAAGCAAACGTCCGATGAATAAACACCGTCTCCCGATAGAAAATATTCAACTGTTGTTAGCCTTTGAATCTATTCTTTATCTTCATATCATGTCCTCTTACTTGTACACAATAATATTCACTTCAAAGTTATCGCATTACACTCCATGCATTGCCGCTTAACTTGAATCTGAATTACACAATTACTATACAAAACACGCAATGTACAGAAAATTCTCTTTAACAGAATTCTCCGTATTACATTATGGGGCCCTGTTATCGGTTAGTTCGTATGCCTACTTTATTCACGTTTTTTTTTCTTTATTCTCAGTACAAAAGAGCCTCCAAGGAGTTTCTCCGGGAAGTTTTAATGTATATAAAAGCCTGGTTCTTTCTTGTTCGATACTTCTTCGAATATGGTATCAGTGCAAGTACTTTTGCGTTTTAAAGATTGTTTTATTGAATACGAGTGGTTTTCTACTTGGATTCAATAGCTTGGATGAGATATAAAGGAACTTTTAAAGAAACCGTCTTTAAAATATGTTAGGTTTAGTAATAAAACTTAATATTAACACTATCTAATGAAAACTAGAAGTAAGTCGATTTCTGAACGAAGTAAAACAATCAGAAAGGTTATAAAACAAAGTAGGTTGTGTAGTTAAACAGAACTATGTATATGGTAAAGAAAACACAACATTAATACTAGCACATGTTTACTTAAAAAATTACGTATTACGTCAAAAAATCCCAATTTCTTTCTTTCCCAAAATACCGCTATCAAGTTTCAAAAGTTTAAATAAAACAAGACGTACCTTAAATTTAAGGAAACTGTTGTCTTTTTTCAATTCGGAACTCGTTTCGTATTACGATCAACAGTATTCTTTAAAACAACCTTCAAGTTCTTTGGTTTCATTTCGTTTAAGGCATGACAAAACATGACAAAAAGAAGCTGCACAAGGTTGGCTGTGAGTAATTCGCAAGTTAATGCGAACATTGATAATAGCGAAAAAAAAAGGGATGTGTCTGTATCGTGGACATGGCCGTGTGTTTTTCATGATTACGTGATCGAGCATTGTAGCTTCCATGAGTAAAAATGTATACTAAACCCAAATTCTGTAACCCAGCAAATTTACTCTTCGTTTCTGACTCAACGTCACCATTTTTTATTATTTAGCTATCGATGGGTGTAATTAAATTTTGGATGTAGATGGTAGATATGTAGCTGTAACACCAAACTGTATCCCCCGATTACGTTATCATAATTTTTTTTTATTGTCTCCCGTTATGACAGAAAACGTAAATCCATATTCACGTCAAAACCCACAAAAGCAAGTGCCTGGGTGCACTTGCGACCAACCGGTTAACATCATAAGGCACGAAATAATAAAATTGTTAAAATTGTAGGACAATAATAAAACAACACAAACAATTGAACTACATAAACAATAAATAGGCGACTGCTTTTTAAAATGCAGAACATCGGTGAGAACTCATGCAAATGCAATTTTTCTTTAGGGAGTTTTCAGTTCTTGACATACATAGCATAGATGCAGATTTTTTCAATGATCTTCAGAATTTATGAGTAGTGAGCTTTCTGTATCTCCTTGCAAAGAGGTCAAAGTACGCGCGCAATAGCAAATTCTCGATCAAACGTTTATTAATTATGGGCTGTCGCTCATTAACTAACTGTAAATTATTTCATCACCACTGCTCTCAAAACGGTGAAGCAAAACATCGTGAGGAAACCGGCATGTCTTAGAACCAAAAATTCGAAGACATGTGACATCTACCAACCCGCACTGGGCCCGCGTGGTAGATTACGGCCCACTCCCTCTCACAGAGAGGAGGCCTGTGTCCCAGCAGTGGGAACATGATAGGCTGATTATGCTATGCTATGCTATGCTCATTAACATTTATTTAGCCGGAAGCACTAGAGCTGAGAATGGCGAATAAATTTGCGTACAAAATGTACAGGATGATTAGTTTGTGCAAGTTAATCTTTGAGGAACATTATTCCTTATTTATGTGCGATCTCCGCCTTATAATATTTAGTTTCGTCTCATCTTATTGATGTGGTAAGTCGTTTTCGATATCATACGGAGATAAGAAAGTCATAATGGTAGGTACAGTGTCAAGTGAATCTTAACTACTTGTAACATAAATTTAATCTTGATTGTGGTAACTACAAACTTAACAGGCATATCAAATGATTGGAAATTTGTTGCGCCACAAATTGTTGTGAAGGGGGGGGTCGTTTTGGGGAACTCATGTAACTTTTAAGTTTAAAAGCTCTGATCTCAACCGACATTAAATAAATGACTTTTTATTTTGATTTTGGATATAACTGGCTATTATTGACCAAACAATACTGCTTAATCATTGAAATTTACATTTTTAATGACTATGTCTTTACTATCGTAAGAATTTCTGCTGACATTTGTCGAAATGTTCTGCCACAAATAACTACGCCGCGTTCTTAATCAATTGGTTTAAAACAACATTTATCTTTATCGGCTGTCATCAGATATTTTTCGTAAGTCAATAAAAAACAGTAACTTGTGAGTTAAATCAACGTTAACTTGAAGCGTTGACTCGGGAAAGTTTTAAACTAAACTCCGAAGCTTGGAATTAATTCCGCGCTCCATCAATCGTTAAGTTTTAATCAGTCGGTGAATTCATCAGGCTTGGAAGATAATTTTATGATTTTTTTAAGAGTTGGTTTTCAATTAATTGATAGGTTGGCTAATGGGTTTTGTAAGTTTTAATGTGAAGAAGGTTTTCAGGAAGATTCGAGATGTTGCCTACATCTCTTTTCTCTTACGGCTCACACGGTCACAAAACTGCTTGCAATAGAAATAAATATAGAGTTTATAATCATCTATCAGCCTACAACTGTTCTCACTGCTGGGATACAGGCCTTCTCTCGTCAAAAGCGAGGGGCCGTAATCCACCACACGGGCCCCGTGCGGGTTGGTAGATGTCACATGTCTTCGATTTTTTAGTTCTAGGACGATGTTTTCCTTCACCGTTTTGAGAGTAGTGGTCATAAAATAATTTACACAAAGTAAAGCGCTTGTCTGGGTTCGAACCTACAATTCGTAACTCGCAATCGTTACCACAGGGTCCACAGGGATACCAAAATAAAAATTGACATAACATCAACTGGGATTACACCCAGAAGGGTTAGGCAGAGGTGTACCCATAGTACACCCACATTTCGCCAGTTATGCTTAAGTCCCATGTAATAGGGGGCGAGCCTATCGCCATCAACCGGGCACAAATCCAGATTCCGGGCTGCCACTGAGAAATTCTTGTATTTTTAATAAATCGAACTCAAAATCACACTCAAAGCATTTATTTCAATTTAGCCAATCACAGGCACATTTCAACTGACAAGGATTCGGTCAGTCAGAAAGATGAAACTATTTTCCCATTCTAAAGCATAGTAGATTCCTATGGAGAGGAACGGGCAAGAAACTCCAACTCAAGAATATGACATGAATATTACAGTGACGTTATTCCTGTTTTAACAAGCACCTTTTTTGTAACTTGTACGGTTTGTATGTTAGCGTATATTCACGGTTCGCGTACTCGTATCTAATGTTAATTGTAGAATGATGTCGTCCGTATGCTATCCATACCTTGATCAGTTGGGATGATGACTAATATTAAAAATGTTCATAAAAATTATGTAATTTCAAAGACTTAGTAAAAATTTGATAATCGAAAAAAATTGTTAAATCGGTGTAAATTTGAAGAAGATACACGCTTTAAAAGTTTTTGGAGGGGATTATTGCCGTCCTTGTCGCGCGGTCCTGACAACGTACGGCGCTAGTATGAATTTACATAGTCGTGACGTCACTTCTACGATAGTGCTGTCCTTGTCTAACAATTGTCTTAAAACGTTTATAACTTGGCAATTTTTTGAGCTTTTACGTTTTTTGTAATATAGTTAGCGCTATTTGGAAACAAACAGTTTTTTGAGATAAAAAAAAAATGTCATCATCCCTCCTAACGGGGTGAAATCTGACAACCCAACAATAAAGAGGGATTTCTTAGCTACGTTAACATAACTTCGTTAACATAACGTTACAACTGCCTCGTTGGTCTAGTGGTCGCAATCGCTACCGCTGAGCATGAGGTCCTGGGTTCGATTCCCAGGTTGGGCAACGTGTTATTGGGTTTTTCTATCTGGAATTTCTCAGTAGTAGCCCGAAGTCTGGATTTGTGCCCGGTTGATGGCAATAGGCTCGCCCCCTATAACATGGGACTTAAACATAACTGGCGAAATGTGGGTGTACTATAGGTACACCTCTGCCCAACCCTTCGGGGAAACAAGGCGTGATGTTATGTGTTATGTGTTAACATAACTTTGAACAGGTATCTAGCACAAAGGCAATATGTTATTAGTTTTATCAAAGGAGTTTATGCCCAAACCAGCTCCAGCAACAGCTTTTAAAGTCTGCACAAACGCTGTCGCATGATGTATGTATTCAAGTTAAGTTACCCTTCCCACAACTGTGAGACAGAAAAGAGAAAAAAATCGTGATTCCACCGATTCTTTTCATACCAAAAATCCTTTCCAACTTTCCTTTTATATTCCAAAACGCCGACTTAAAATGTCTTAAATGAATTGTCCCAGGCTCTGTTCACTCCATTCTTCGTTGACAATCCCTTGACGTGTTTTATGTCCTAATTTAAATTGCTTTTATCGCGAACACGACCGTTACGTTTGCCCCATAATGGCCGCGGTGGAATCCCGTTTTTCACTCTCGAAATACCAAGTGCTTCTTGACTTTCTAATTGTTTCTATGGTCTATAAAAAAGGTTTTAAATGAGTCGTTTTCCCTCTTAACTGCGGTGAGATTTTAAAATTTTACTCTCATAAGTCTATGGGGCAATTGGCGTAGACTACTAGTCTCTGTAGAGCCGCTACGCCGTAGCACATAAATCTACGGCGTAGCTAACGCTACGTTGCGATGTCTGACTTGAACAATATATTCAAATAATGTGAATAATGTGTTAGAAAATATATCCGCTTTTTCTAAATTCTTTAAAATCGCTGAAGTTTTGATACCGCATAGAATTTTGATCATTTTAAGTCGAAAAATTCTTATTTTTCTAAGAGAAAATTTACTGCGTTAAGTCCAACTAAGAAGAATTTCAGTTATGATGAAAGAACCACCTCATAAGCATTAGGTCTAAGTGCCATATACTGAATTACTAACGGACTAGAACCCTCGTGGCATATACTCGACGTGATTTGATTGAGAAGGCGGCACTCAATCCGAATAAAACAAATGAAATCCACGTCAAAATTTATTTCCAATTCGTATTTTACCTTGCATTTTCAATGATGCAGGTATCCTGGTATAAGAAGCCTGGGTAGTTAAGAGTAAATGTATTCGAAAAATTACACAAGTCTATGTTGGTTTTGTATTTGTTATTTAACTGCAATATTGCGTATGATATTTACTTTTTTATCATGAAGTAACAAGTGAAAAAAAGTTACCGAATGCCGTAATTAAGAACATTCGACGAGAAAAAACTTGTCAAAAATGTAGGAAAAATAATGGTATTAAAAAAAGTATATATACATTGTAGCAACAGGAGTTAAAAGACCGTCACAGGCAGCAGATTTTCTCTTTTTTTTTTTAAATGTCCGTAATTTTTAAAACACATAGTCAAGATTTTATTTAAAAAAATCTGTATAACTATTATGACTTGACCTATCCCCTGATTCCGGCGTGACGTCGACTTACGGGAGACGCTGAATATCTCATATGTTTAGTACACTCGTGTTCTTCATAAAGAAAAAACTCTTTAAAACCAATTTTTGACAAAATGAGAACGAGCTTACAATCCCAGGGGTCTTTAAAACACAGGAATTGCCCTTCAGATGTTTCGACTAAGACATCTTTACATATACAAAGTTACACTTAACCTACTATAGTTTATAAGGCATATTACAAACGTAAACACACCAAACATCATAAAAACAACGTATAGCTTACCTTCTCAATCTCGTGTGTACCCCGCCTAATAACGATAATAAGTATTTTTCCGACGCTGGCCGGTCGACGTGAAAGATTGATGTTCAGGAAATACTTCGTTCTTACGTCGGCTATGTAAACTTTATTACATTTTGTACGCATGCGAGGAAAATAATAATATGTATGTTGAAAACTTTCTACTCTGGGTATGGGAAAAAGTAGTTAAATATACATCTGGCCTCGATGAGAACAAAAATTACATGCTTCGATTTTTGTAATAATAGGTAGACCAATGAGAAAATGAAGTAGTTTAGCAGCAATCCTTGTTGACTGCTCAGCGTAGGGTCTTTCCTGAAAAGTTTCGGTCCTAGACTCAGGCAAATTCGGATAAGCAGCATTTCGTCCAGAACACTATATCATATAATTGCCCCTAACTGTAAGATATGGAGAAACGGTGCGTAGTGCAATAGGTAAGTGATGGGGATAAGTAAGCACATACATCCAGAGAGAGATGAGATGTTTGAGTATCGATCTGACTCACACATCTCATAAATAAACCTGAGAGTCGCTGCAGCAAAACGGATTTATCTTGTACACAATAATAATAATAGGATTTACTTAAAGACGTTCGCGAACTAAGGAATATAACGAGCATCTAAAGAAAGTTGGTGAAGCGTGAATCATAATATATCTTACCTCATTACTGAGATGTGCTGAAACCTTTTTTTTTTGTCTTGGGACGATTTTGAAACCTTTTTCCTAGAACGATTTTCAATTGCTATGAATATGTATTTGAAACAGTCAGATTTTATTGAACAGTTAGTATGTTACTCGTTTTTTTTTTGTTTATTAATTTAATTGAACTAAATCGGTTTAGGGCGGTAGGTTAACATAACTGGCGAAATGTGGGTATT
The DNA here is from genome assembly GCA_963555695.1 of Dasypolia templi. Classification (NCBI taxonomy): domain Eukaryota; kingdom Metazoa; phylum Arthropoda; class Insecta; order Lepidoptera; family Noctuidae; genus Dasypolia; species Dasypolia templi. Next base: position 21,526,188 of record OY743151.1, on the reverse strand, counting down.
ATACAGGTACACCACGTAAACGAGGCAAAAGGAGTATGTAAGGAACGTAGCAGGTGGCGTTCTGCGGTTTCTGCCTACTCCCATGGGAAGAAGGCGTGAATTTATGCATGTATGTATGTACCACTGCCTAATCCTCTGGGGATTGCAGGCGTGATATTTATTTATTTAAACTTTTCGAACACAAAAAGGTACAAAGGCGGATAAATTGTGATGAACTTTGAATAAATGCTCACGACTCGTGCAGTCATGCAATCATGATCCTCCGTTAAACGACTGGGCGTCGGTTAAAAAAAATCTGCTGTTTCATTGGATACATTTTGGCCGTGTAGTTCTGTACGATTTAGGGATTGCAATTTTGAATGTAAAAGCAGTGTTATTTTTAAAAAAATGTACGATATATCTAACATTGAGGTGTCAAGAATCATGAGCTGTATTCATGTAACCAGTTTGCGTCACGATGTTCCGTATACTCTGCCAACCCCTTTGATCTCCAGGTCAAAACATTAGGCCTACTGTACTCCAGAACAGGAGTAAATTCAGACAACTTCAATCTAACAGTAACAATTATTTTCCCTAGCAGAAACGAGCCTTTAAAATAGTATCGTCAATGTATCATCAAGTATGATACAGATTTGTGCATTCTATTTACCAGGAGTGTCACTATGTGTGCATTTTGTAAGCATCCTTAGCATCCATTTCAGTACGGTGCTGATACCACCTCGCTCGATACTTTGTCGCTATAATGTTCAACTTCAACTGGTTTTGTGTTTTTTTGTTTTTAACGTTTATTAGGTAATCGTTTGTCCTGCATTTATCATACGGTTTTCCAGACTCTTTGTTTAACTGTGTATTAATGTGAAGATAAATTTTGGTTCATGAAAGATACGCAAAATGTGAACACAAGACAAGCAAAACTGTTTTTTGTTTTATAATCTTTCCAATACGTTTCACCAATACGTCTGCTCATTTTTTTAAATTATAAATGAACGCATAAATTGGCACTCACTCACTCATCCTTAATTCACATAATTAACAAACTATCGACCTACACCTACACAAAATTCCTTACAACACTTTTAATACCCAAAACCATTACTGCCTTTAAACAACAGTATCACGTGACATAATGTCATTACTAGCCTCCATATTGCAGGTTAGAAAATTAGTTTGTTTTATTCACGACTAGCTTTAGCCCGTGGATTCGCTCTCGTGTATGTCAGAAAATATCCCACAGGAACGTACTAACGGAATTAAAAGTACCAAACGTGTTAAAACGAGTGTGCAACTATTTGTGTGCCGAATTCCATCCAAATCCGAGCAGCTGTTTTTGCTTAATTGAGTAACAAACACCCATTTAGAATATTATTTTAGTAGGAAGTTGGGTAAATAACTCAAGTGTTACTGCTATTAATAATCGGGTGGGGCTATGAAATTGTTGGTTACTTCTGCATACCATTGGCTACACTGCTGCCAATTTTGTGGAACACGGGAGAATTTATTTTCAATTTGAGGAAAGTCAATTGTTTGGACGAATGGACGTGTTTTGAAGGGAACCAAAATATTTGTTCTTATGTTTTTCTATAACTGAAAGCCGGAAAGTCTGACAACCAGTCTCATCAAGGAGCATCGTATTACGCCGTAACTGGGTTGTGCAGGCATAGATGGGCAGTCGCTCCATGTAAATACTGGTATTCAGCTGCACCCCGTTATCCTGGAAACGGTCCCCAACATATTTGAGATGGCTAGGCAGATGAACATGTTTTCCTGTAACTTGAATTCTGTATCCACATCTAAATAACGTCAATATTACATATTTATCCTAAAAGCAGGAGATTACGTTCAATAGGGGACTGCCTCGTTGGTGTAGTGGTCTCAAGAGCTACTGCTGAGCATGAGGTCCTGGTTTCGATTCCCAGATCGGGCAAAGTGTTATTGGGTTTTTCTATCTGGAGGATTTCTCAGTAGCAGCCCGGTTGTCTCAGTAGCAGTCTGGATTTGTGCCCGGTTGATGACAATATGCTCGCCCCTTATTTTAAAGGACTTAAGCATAACTGGGGAAATCCGGATGTACTATAGGTAGGTACACCTCTGCCTAACCCTTCTGGGATAACAGGCGTGATTTTATGTTATGTTACATTCAATAAGGATGATGTTTTTTTTTTGTTATAAATAAAATTGTTTCCAAATAGTGCAAACAATATTATAAAAGTGCAAAAGCTTAAAAAATTGCCAAGTTATAAACGTTTCAAAATGTTAGACGTTAAGTTAAGTGTTAGACAAAAACAGCGCTATCCTAGAAGTGTCGTCACGACTATGTAGCTTCATACAAACCGCCAAGCCCCATACATCCATACATTGTCCGTACCGCGCGACAAGGACGGGAATAATCCCCTCCAAAAACTTTTAAAGCGTGTAGCTTCTTCATATTTGCATCGATATAACAGATTTTTTCGAATATCTCATTTTTACTATGCCTTCTTTGAAAATACATTATTCTTTCGAACATTTTTTTATATTCATAATCATAATCAGCCTATAACGTTCCCACTGCTGGGACACAGGCCTCCTCTCTATGAGAGGTAGTGAGCCGTAATCCACCACGCGGGCTATGTGCGGGTTGGTAGATGCCACATGTCTTCGAATTTTTGGTTCTAGGACATGCCGGTTTCCTCACGATGTTTTCCTTCACCGTTTTGAGAGCAGTGGTGTTTAAATTATTTACACAAAGTAAAGCGCCTGCTTGGGTTCGAACTCACGACCTACAACTCGTAAGTCGGGACCGTTACCACTGGGCCACCACTGCTCCAATCCTTTTAATATTAGACATCATGTTTATTTGATTGTATTTCGTCCAACTATCCAACCAGCCTTCCGTCTTTTTACAACTCAATTATTTTGTACCTATAATACCATTTGATTATTTCCAGAAGACCATAGTTGTTATGGGCTATTGAAAGGTAATCATCTGACATGACCACGGAATAGAAAAATCAAGTAGAAGTGCCCGTTTGTTGACCCGCGTGTGTCACAATTATGCGGAAAAATATGTAAATTAATAACAACTTTCATCAATTGTAATAAGTGTTAATTTTGTATGAACAACAAGTAAGCTTTTCGTCAAAGTTGAATTTGTTGTTCATACAAAATTAAGTCTTATTACGACGGACGAAGGTTGTTATTATTTTACATATTTTCCGCATAATCGTGACACGCGCGTGATAGCTGTGTGGGCACTTCCACTTGTTTTTTCTATTCCGTGGACATGACTAATATTGAATAACAATAACGATTCGAAATTCGTGTAAATTCAGATTGAAACCGTAGTTCTTTATAACGTATGCGAAACTTACATAAAAAAATAAGCTTATTTGAACAAAATACAAAACTTACTTTCTAACTTTCAAGTATCGGTAATCAGCTGACTTGGTTTGTTTACTTGCACTGTGCATGATATTTTTAAAATTAATCCAAATCCGTTCTGTAAACATAAATTTACGAAACTTACAGTTCGAAATTGTGAATGATAAAATTGCATAAAACCTTTTCATTATTCGAGTGTGAAATTGGAACAGAAATAATTATGTTTAATTTTCAATCATCCACGAAACAAAAGATGACATAATGATACGTCACTAACAAGTGACGTCACGATGTTGACGTCAAACTCTACACAAAAGGGAATGAGCTCCACCGCTGTTTTGTTGTCAAACTCTAAATTAACAGTCCATTTCGCTTGATTTCTAACTTTTATAATGATTGATGTTCTGAAAAGGGAAACAAAAACAAAAAACAAAGTTGTATGACTAACGTTTCTGATACACGCTGTAGATCTCTGCATTTTTTATTTTGGGTGGGAAATCATCGAATGACTTCTCCCGCTTTGGGCAGAGCGGGAGGGCGTGTCAGACTTTTACTGACTAAAACCCAATCGTGTTCCTTCAGTTATGTGTTCCAGGGGCCACGGTATCTGTTTAGAAAAACCAGCGACCCTGGCAGTTCTTTGCCTAAGTTACGAATGTGTCTTGATGTGTGAAAAATGGTCACCCATCCGCTACTTGACTCTATAGGCGCAGCTTAACTATTTAATATATAATAATATTATTTAGAGATAAATATCTTAGGGCTGATGACTGCAGCCCTAAGATATTTATCTCTAAATAATATCTCCTCAAGATATTTATCTCTAAAATACTTATTAAGTTAATAGGCTTATGTAAAGGTAGCTCCCAAAATGTGAAGCGATCTTTGAAATCTATGTAAATATTTAACGCGTTGTCAATACGACGCTTTGAATCTTTGCCTGGGTGTTCATAATTATACATTTATGGAGGTGAATAGCACTGTAATTACTGGTTTCACATTCATATAATAGAAAGAAAAGCGGTTAAACTTTTCTTTTATCGTAACATTTGATTAAACCTTAATCATCATACTCCTGCAACGTAATTGCGTAACACACGAACATTGTAGCAATGGCTTTCATTTTGACAGTTCAAAAACATTCATTGCGTTATTTGCGTTGTTGAGCAGACATATTTTTCGAACTTATGGGACAATGGATTAGCAATATCCTTCATAACAGTTCGGATCGTGATTAAAAGTGTAATAAATAAACGCAATAAGGATGCTGCTCTTGTCCCAAGTTACTTGGGGTGGACGCAACACGTTTCCTCTCTCCCCTGTCATTAATTAATCCATCGTTACTTTACTCCCTTTTCTTTCATATCATTACTCACACAACTCATCCCATTGACAGATAATATACCTATGTTTATCTTACTCTCAAGATCTTCGCCAAAAAGTACCAGCAAACACAACGTTCACACATTTAATAAAAAAGAGAATTTACCTTTAACAACCCTAAATGATTGAGTATTGAGTCTAAATCCAATCCCATTTTATACCTAACAATGAAATTTAACAGTACTTAATATCACACAAAAAAAGTATAGGAAAAATAAATCACAATAAAAAGGTCTACGATTTATATCGCCGAAGACAATTTAATATCGCGTCGGACATTTGGCCTTTCGCGAAGTATAATCGAATCAAACGACACCCCTTTAGGCTCGACGATAAATAAAAAAATCGCGCCATAAATAACTCCAAAGCTCCAGAACGATTCTAATGAGTAAGAGGGGAGACTCGACCAGAATTGAAAGTGCTAACCCCTAAACCATTTGTATTCAAACGAACCCGACAGCCGGCCGCATTTTAATTTACTTACTCGAATTAAAACTGCGCGTGATTCGAATCCGATTCGATTTTTACTACGATACTTTATTTTATCGTTGATTGAAGACGTTCTGTTATTATTACTCGGGTTTTGCTTGAGAACCGATTGGAATTCGATCGGGACAAAGAATCGGTTACGTTTCCTGAATCGACGCGGCGCAGCAGCATATTTTATAAATTGACTTAACTTTCTCGTGATCGAATCGATTGTCTGCTATCGTTTGTCCTTCCAATTTGCGTACTCAATGTCTTTGTTGTATGGGGCAGCCTTTCTGTACAATTGAACGGAAAATGATTTCGTATGTAATATTTAATGTGGGTTTTATGTCTGTGGAAATTAATGTTGTTTTGTTTTTTACTGGTAGCTCAGCTATCATTAACTTTAGTGGTGTGTTTTACACTACGTATATATATATATAATATAATCAGCCTATAACGTTCCCACTGCTGGGACACAGGCCTACTCTCTATGAGAGGTAGTGAGCCGTAATCCACCACGCGGGCTCAGTGCGGGTTGGTAGATGTCACATGTCTTCGAATTTTTGGTTCTAGGACATGCACTTACTTTTAAATGTAATACATAAATATGTTAAACAATTTTTTTAACTGTATAGAGATTGATTACTATGACGTATACTGTAGAAGGGTTACACACCCCACACACTCCACAATCTCTTTCAATAATCGAGGCAGTTAATTTAAATCGCTGCCACCCACAGATTAGAATGTTTATTGTCTGTCGTGTAGTCGTTATCATCAAATTCGATGTTTATATTTGCACAACAATCCGTTCAGTGACGTTCGTCTCGCTTTGTTGTGGTAATTTCATTAGACGCGGTCACCAACCGTTGAATATTAATAAGAGTTCGTCCAGCACTTTTGCTTTTGATTGTAATGGAGAAAGAATGTAATGCTGGGATATGAAGTTAATTTAAATATCTTGAATACCTTAGTATAAATTGTTTCGGATAAGCGTTATAAAAATAGCTAAGTAGAACATGGATACACTTTCGTCTTAAGATGTTTGGGATATTTTAAACATAATGGGCATACGGTTCGCACAGTGTGCTGGAATGGTGGTATTTTGAATGCATTCAAGTCATTGTGAAGATGATCGGTTGATCATGGTGTAAGTACTTTAATAAAAATACTATATTCCACTGTCAAATGTAGCGAGTACTGAAAGCCTTCTTACTATCTTGTGCCAGATAGTCGTTACTGTTTCTGAAGTGGAACTGTCAGGCTGGTCTGTATATCTTTGCGTTCACCAATTCGCCTGCTAGAGTGTCAGGTTTATAGAGGCAATTTTAAAATCTATACCTAAATAGTATACAGCAAAGTCGCTTTTTGATTTGTCTGTGTGACTGATTAGTGCTTCTCAATGGATTTTCATGCGGTTTTTACCATCCATAGCGAATTTATTCCGGAAGATTTGTTTAAAATACATTAATGTTTTGACAGCGTGTGTCAGACATCAGTGAATTTTATTCGTGCGAAGCAGGGATGGTTGCTAGTTATTTATCATTTAAAAAGACCCTAAACATGAAGCGCAGGTTTAAAATAATAAACGATTAAATGCTTTGCAACTATTTACATATTTTAAGTCCCTACCTTCTCTTACCTTACCTTACAATCTTTTAAATTTTGTTTAGTTATATTTAAAAAGTCTGGGAAAGAAGTTTTTAATCGACTTCAAAAAAAGGAGGAGTTTCTCAATTCGATTGTGTTATTAAAATGATTGTTACCGCAGAACTCCGTCATTTATAAACTGATTTGAACAATTCTTATAAATCCGAGTCCGATATAAATTTAGTCAAGTTCTGTGTTGTGGTTTTTGAGTTAGCTTCAATAGTACGTATTTTTTCCACTTGTTTTGTAGTGTATGTTGATGATGTTATAACAACTTAATTTCACTGTTATTTATGTACATAGCAAGTGCACTCCAATTCGTATAGCTTCACAATACGAGTATACCAAATTCGTATACAAAAAAGTGAAAAAAAAAGACTTAAATTCATAAATCATAGTTTATTTTTCACTAAGTAGTGTTTTTTTTTGGATTCGGTTTTTTTATTTGTAATAAAGTTTTAACCTGCAATTGGGGTCGAATTGCGTTATAAGTTGTTTTTTTTTTAGCTTTGCTGCCCATTTTAATTGGACCTACTAGGATTTTTTAGGTAGTTATGTGGCTATAGTTGTGATGCTAAAAGTTTTCTATATTTTAATTAACAGACAATTAACACGACAACACAATTTTATTCTGCAGCAGATTTATTTTATTTTTATAATACATAATTTAAAGTTCGCGGAAAGCGAGACCTCCCTCTTTACAATCCCATGCAACAATAATGATTGTAATGTAATTAATTCGGGCAACAAAGGAAAAACAAATTCCAGGAGAGCTTATGTCGAGTCCTAATTTCCGTATTTTTTGCATAAAATAAATTAATTATGACGAATATATTATGGACATTTAAGCCTATAAAAAGGTAATGACGTAATCATTTAAATTGTAATCATAATAAAAAAAAAGTTAAAAGGCTTTAACCACCGGGCCATAACGACATCCTATCATAATCATATTTTAAATGTGGAAGTCTGTGAGTTGGTATCCCTTAGCAGCAGAACGGAGCGGGACGTAATGTGGCACACGAGTAGACCATAGCATGGATTAGTGAATTAAGACCCTTCAACCAGATACGCAGGTGCCACACACAAACCGAGAGGTGGTGGGCCTCGACACCAGGCTGCAGGCAGTCCAAGGAAGCTTTTCCATCCTTAGATGGCAGGCTAACCAGACGGTTATTACGCCTGGACAGGAATGGCCTGCGCCTGGTGACGGGGACCATCACAGGACACTGCTCGCTAAACAAACACCTTCACACAATAGGCATTACGGACTGTCCCCTGTGTGCAGAGCTTGCATGGAGTCGGACGAAACCGTTGCGCATGTGGTCTTTGAGTGCACAGGCGTTACCCAGATAAGAAAACCTCGTGACACCCGGATCTTTCACAGATGTTCTCAATAGACCAGAAGCTTTGACCAGCTTCTGGAGGGAGGTGGGCTGGTTGGAATATTAACCACCGACGGCCGTCATGGCCCACGCACAATGAAACATGAAGGACTAAGTGCGGAAACCAAACCCTCTAAAATAGAACATAGTTAATTAAGATACTCTTTGTTTCTGTAGTCGATGAGTTCCCGTGTTTTTTTATTTTTTAATAATTTTCCTACCAACACGCAGACGAAGCCGCGATCGAAACCTAGTTTGCATCATAAAAAAGTCTGAGATTTTTTTCATCTAGTGAATGATGAAAGATGATTTATGGTTCCCACATTTTTCCTGCGATATAATTAGACTTTACCTGCAGGGTTGCCACTTCCAAAGTGAAAACAATTCATGTGTCCTTGATGTTGAGCGATGGCTTTTCAGAAGTGAAAAATAACACACATAACATAACATAACATAACATCACGCCTGCAATCCCAGAAGGGATAGGCAGAGGTGTACTTATAGTACACCCACATTTCGCCAGTTATGTTAAATAACTTACAGTATATAAGTATTTTTATCTGGGTGGGCTGAGGATAGGACACTTCCGCAAGTGTCTTAGGTTTGGGAAGCGGTGATTAAGAAGAAATAATATGTTATGTATTAGACAGCGGCTAATGTATGTATCGATCTATTTTAATCTAATAATGACAAACTTACTAAAAATTAATGCGGGTTGTGGATTCCACAGCCATACCTATGCAAGTAGTATTTATTTTTTGGGATTCTTGATGGACTTTACCTTCTTTTTTGTGGTGGGAAATCATCAAATGACTTCTCCAGCTCTGGGCGGAGCGGGACAGACTTTTACTGACTAAATCCCGGGTGGGTTTTCCCTCAGTTGCCTGTGCCAGGGGCCACGGTATCTCTTTCGAACAACCCGCGACACTGGCAGTGCAGTGTGACTTACCACCATGACCATGGAATCACATTCTAAATTAGCTCAATGGATGTCCATTCCACGAGCACTGTCAGTACGTTAAGATTTGACTATACAGTAGGTACACAAAAACACTGCTATCTCATTTCGACAGCCATATGACGTCACAGTAAACACCTCACATCGGCATCAGGTGGCTGTAATGTACCAACATAACATAATTATGTAAATGTGGGTAACGTGAGAACAGAATGCTTTATGAATGCGTGCATGTGTGTGTTCAGAAGTGAATTTAACGCCCAAATAGATTACTTAGTTTAATGAAAAATATTTTTTGTTTTTGTGAAGTGATGCGATAACAAAGAATTTGGCGTTTTTTCAACATACGTGGTGTCAGGGACATTGACGCAAAAACTTTAACCAGGAATTCAGCTCATGATTCTAGAACCCCTAGCGCAGAATTTTTCGTTGAAAAAACAATTTTATTTCATAAAAAAATGCAATACACGATGAAAATGAATGGAACATTTTTTTTTACTCGAAAAATTTAACGCAATAGAATCCATTGTTTCAGTTTGCGCGCCCTGGTACCTGTATGAATCTTTTGGGACAATTCGATAACGGGTTGATCGTCAAATCATATAATTAAAAACGACAAGATTAATACCATAAGCATCCTAATAACGATTTATCGAAACCATATTTACAGCAAACAACACTGATATAATTTACACACATATAATTTAAACTGCACTGTATTCTAAATTGCTCCAATTACCATCTCATAATACCTACCTAATTTTCATCTAAACGCACTCAAATTCATACAAAAATAATAACAATTTATGTATTGGCAATCCATTTAAATTGATGGACGAAAAGGCGTCGGTAACTACCTCGTATTTTTCCAGTAGCCTCCATCTCTGACACGTTATTGCCCCTCATGCAATATGCATAGCAATATTTGAAGACAGTGGGTTCACCCCCTCACATTCTCGTAATTGGTTATATCAGGCTCAGTCTGCCGGAAAAAATCCAGTGAAACAGGAACTTATTTACTTTGAGGTAGTGAGTCAAAAGACTCAAAAGGTTTCTTTAGATGAGGCAGCGTCAAGACTTGCGTTATTGGCTTTATCGCTCATTCAGTAATAAGTACAACAAACACAGTATGTCAATATCACGTGCTTTCAAAGTTCAAGTCAGGTAAAATAGAGATAGATTTTCTAAACAAACATGTATGCTTTTTCTAACGCGTGATGTGAGCTTGTGTCTTCGTCAGCAAATTAAGATACTGTTCGTATGATGAAAAAATACGCTACACAAACTCTCATAAGCACATTTTAAAATTGCTTCTGAAATAGTTAGGTATTCAAGAAAACAACGCCTCGTCTTTGAAGCCCGTCTCTACTCAAGGCATTTTTTCATATAAAATCCGCTCATCCCGAGGCATCCTCATAATGAGGCATGCTTTTATAAGGTAGTCTACTACCTTTATTAAGATTTTACAAGCGAACTCAGCTTCATTCTAAAGCTCATGGTAATAAAATAAAAAAATAAAAAATTAAGATATAAGCGTATTTACTTGGACATATCATTTTATGTTTAACTCAAAAATCCTTTACTCAACTACGATGCGGTTGGCTTCTAATCTTACCGGACGCAGCTGAATGCCAGTATTTTACATGGAGCGACTCCGTATCTGACCTAGAGAACCAAGTTACAGGATAATAAGATACCCCTTGGTAAGACAGGTTGTCAGACTTTCGGTCTTCTGACGATCCGTAACGACTGTCATAGATTAACAGTGACAGCCGGGACCAAAGGCTTTCCGAGGCACGGTGGGGTGGATATGTAATGGATGGTCACCCATCCATGGACCGACCTCGACAAGCGTGGCTTAACCTTCAATCAATCTGTGCGTCTGTAATTATTTTGCTACGAGCCACTTCATTTTATGTTTAACTAAGATACTTATTTCTTTACATAACATAACATCACGCCTTGTTTCCCCGAAGGGTTGGGCAGAGGTGTACCTACACCCACATTTCGCCAGTTATGTTTTAAGTCCCATGTAATAGGGGGCGAGCCTATTGCCATCTACCGGGCACAAATCCAGACTCCGGGCTGCTACTGAGAAATTCCAGATAGAAAAACCCAATAACACGTTCCCCGATCTGGGGATCATGCTCAGCAGTAGCGATTGCGACCACTAGACCAACGAGGCATAATGCATTAGTAACTAAACCAACTATATGAAATATACGCGTCCAAATTGAAAAGTATATGCAAATGAAATAATGTTTCCTACGAAAGAACATAGGAAAACTATTAAAAGGTTCGTTTCATTTGAAACATTCATTGTTATGTGTTATACCTGAAACTACATAATGTTTACATTTAATAGCGGTCTTTGTTTATGAAAGTAATGGTAGGCTTATCTAGGAACTCACAACCCAACTTTGTTAGCTTAATTGTTGATATAAAATGAAAATGGTTTATCTCACACACAAACCCTGAACATCATAGAATAGTGACCCAGTGGTCACAGTCGCGGCGAAACCGGAATGTGTTAGAACCGAAAATTCTAAGACATGTGACTTTTACCAACCCGCACTTGGCCCGCGTGGTGGAAAACGGCTCACTCCCTCTCACAGAGAGGAGGCCTGTGTCCCAGCAGTGGGGACCATATATATTTGATCTTTTCGATTTTCAAGCTAACGACCACAGGAGGCCATCCCCGTTATCAAAAACGTTCAAAATCTGGTTGCTCTCATCTCAGCGACAATCAATGTCACAATTTTGACAAGATATTAAGAAAATTAGAAGTACATATTTTCGACAGATCGAAACTGAGATTAGAATGCGAACGTTTTATAAGATATGGGAATTGCCCTCCAGATATCGTAAGCTCACGTCATTGCAAAAGCAAAAATCTTAAATTATTCATTCATCCACTCGCAGCCTAAACCGCTGGATTTGGAAGCATGAATTTTGCACAAGATTTCCTTATATAGGTAACGAATGTACTTAGGAAGGATTCTTTGAGGCTAAAGTTAAGGTTTAAGGTTATGAAGTTCGTAGTTTTTGCCGTTGTTAAATCCCATTGGGTTCACGGCTCGTAGAATAGAAATTACATAAATCCTAACTAATATCATTAATCCAGTTCTTCTAACCGAACAGACAGCTGTGCTGCTGGGGAGTTTGTTGCGCCACTTGTTCTTCCCAGATAAAGCACTAGGAAGTGGTGATGGGCGGCCGTTTTGGGGGACTGTCTTATGTAATTTTGACGTTCGAAAAGTGCTGATTCTCAGCCTAATTTGAATAAATGACTTTTGATTTTCATTTTGAATGTGAAAGTAAGTTTGTTTGTTTGTTGGATACGCTTTCAACGGCTGAACGGATTTGGATAAAATTTGGCACACAGACAGACCATGAACTGCGCAAGGACATAGTTTACCTTCCGTCCCGGGATCGCGGACGAAGTCGCGGGCAACAGTATTGATTATAAAATTATGTTTGGTCTTAAAGATTTTCGAAGTAACGTCCACGGATACCCTTACTACGTCATTGCATGAATCAGACAATAAATGTGGAGTAGTTGAAAGTAAAGGCAGGTTTCCACCTCTCCCACCACCACAATTACCTTACCCATTCTGACTACAAAATACTTCAACCCATATTCTACCTTCTATACGAGTACATTTACACAATTTTCACGAACCGCGCCGTGGCGTCGAGCGAGCTATACAATAACAGTACATAGGTAACTATATAGGGAACGTAACATAGGCAATCTTTATGCAAACCCAGTCCCACACATTAAGGTCAGTTCACACTGAGACGCGACGCAATGCGCACTTTTTAAGATAGGGATACAATAAACGGGAAACGACCAATTGGAACCATGCACCTAGATTCTGACGTTTCATAAGTGTCCATGTAGGTTTATGTGAAATAAAATATTTTGATTTTGTATACAGAACCTATTGACCTCACATAAAGGTTAACATTTTAAGTAACAGTATGAAAGCGAACTGGAAACTTTTCGCATAAAGGCTCCCACAAACTGGCGCGTCGCGCTGTCGCATCGCCCCTGTTTGAGGGAGCCTTAACCGCGTTGCGCCGCGCTGTATTTAAAAGTCATTATTTATGTCATCCGGTAGCCTAGTGGAGATATTTAAATATATTAATAAAATATGTTATCATTTTCACGATAAAACGGCTAAACGGATTTGGATGAAACTAGGCATATGGGTAGACCATGACCTGGACTATTCCAAGTCATGGTCGAAAAATCGAGATAAAATGTATTCTATGTCCTAAGATTTAGGATACATTTTATCTTGATATTTCGACAGTTTTTCAATTAAAATTCATGCCAAGGCCTCTGTCCTTTAAAATCGTCTACAATTGCGTGTAATGTGTAATGCGTATAGTGTGGACGGCATACAAACTTAATTATTTGGAAATCGTAGGTTCTAACGCAGCATTTTATTTTGTGCAAATTATTTCTCTACCACTGCTCTCAAAGCGGTGAAGGAAAAGATGATGAGGAAACCGAGATATTCTAGAACCAAAAATTTGATGACATTTGATATCATCAAATTTTTGGCGACCCGCACTGGGCCCGCGTGGTGGATTACGGCCCACTCCCTCTCACAGAGAGGAGGCCTGTGCCCCAGCAGTGGGAACGTTATAGGCTGATTATTCTTTGCTGTGCTTCTTAAAGCTATCAGTTCACTCGACGTACGTATCGTATTTACGTAGTTCTGACAGGTTTTTTCAAGCATCTGCGCTCATCGTCGCATCGCTTCGTGTCGCTCCTAGGTGTGACCTGATCCTTAGGTACACGAGTTCGTAGTAACTTAATACAATGGGCAGGAATATCTGATATTGTTGGCGATATCATAATACTTTAGCTTTATAATTATTGCAAATTCCATTGTAATGTTGTTAAGAAGATTTCTACTGTTTGGGTAACTTGAATTTTCTTTAAAACAGCCTCAATTAGTGAGCCGAAATACTAAACAATTAACATTAACATAACATCACGCCTTGTTTCCCCGAAGGGTTGGGCAGAGGTGTAGCTATAGTACACCCACATTTCGCCAGTTATGTTAAGTCCCATGTAATAAGGGCGAGCCCATTGCCATCAACCAGGCACGAATCTAGACTCCGAGCTGCGACTGAGAAATTACAGATAGAAAAACCCAATAACACGTTGCCTGACCTGGTCATCGAACCCAAGACCTCATGCTCAGCAGTAGCGATAGCGACCACTAGACCAACGAAGCGGAACTAAACAATGAATAAACCTAATTAATTCTTTTACACGTTACAACTTCATATTCTTAAACAGATTCAAAACACACTCATTTTAATACTTTTAACGTTACATAGGTACAACATCCTGTCATAACGAGAATAGAAAAAAAAAAGTATACGCTAAGGTAATTCCGCTAATGCACGGCACACAATGAAGCTATGCACACAATATTTTGAAGTAATATTGTTTATGGTAAGCAGAAAATCTTGTCACGGCTTTATTTTGCTCGTATACGAGTATTCATGAACGTTAGAAAACGCCTTTGAACACACAGGTCGCAAGTCTGATGAACTAGGTATATTGGGAATATAGTTTGACGAATGTTTTTTTTTTTTTGTTATATTATTTACAAGCAACATAAACGTGACATTGGCTGAATGCACAAACCGTGCGAAGCCAAAAGAAAAAAAAATATTCAAGCAACTTTCTGACATCAGTTATTGGTTAACTGAAATATCGAGTCTGTCAAATCACAAACTAAACACGTCTAATTAAAGAAAGGATTATGAAGCGTAGCAAATCGTAGACAACATTGTTCAAGTCACCTTCTGCTACGCCGTAGCAATGTTATAATCTGCTACGCCGTAGCAATCTTGTCGCAGCATTCGTAACCTGTGCAATTTATTACGGTTATTCTCATATTATATATAGAACAGTTGCTCGCGAGTTCGTCTGCGCGCGTAATCTGTATTATTCAAATTAAACATTAATGATGAAAAGTATGTCTTTTTTAAGGTTCCAGGCTACCTCTCGTCGTCAAATTTTATTACGATCAGTTCAGTGGTTTAGCCGTGATGAGGTAACAATCATAGTGACCTACAAAATTACAATCGTATTTTAATATTAGTGTGAAATATCTCTCTAAAAACTCGTATATCTCGAAAATAAGGAGTCTAAACATCAACAGATGACGTCACGTCAAATTTTATTACGATCAGTTCAGTGGTTTAGCCGTGATGAGGTAACAATCATAGTGACCTACAAAATTACAATCGTATTTTAATATTAGTGTGAAATATCTCTCTAAAAACTCGTATATCTCGAAAATAAGGAGTCTGAACATCAACAGATGACGTCACGAGTCTCACAAGTAACTTTATGTTTTTATAGTAGCTCTAAGTTGTTATAGTTGTCGTGTCACCGGAGTGCTTGAATAACTCACTTCGCTCCGCCGGGTTATTGTCAAAATGCTCGCGTTTCACGGAGCTTAGAATTTCGTATTACCTCCTCGTCGCGTATTGGTAATCGTCGGTTATGTGAGGTTTATTTTTGGAACATGTTTATCTTCATAATGTCGAGGTAGTGGGTGCTTTCATAAGGTGTCGTGTATATGTGTAACGCCGATACAAATAATAAATGACTAGCGCAAGTGTGGGTTGTTTTGCCAAGGTAATACATACTAATATTTTAAATTCGAATGTATGAAAGAAACTTTGTCACACGTGTAGACCATGACGTGGGTTGGGTTAGGAAATGATTTATCCCAGTACCTACGTTTCCGTGAGATGATTTCCGACCTCTGAAGGGCGAAGCCGCAGGCAAAAGCTGGTGTACAAAACATTGAATTAACTGAAGAATAGGCAAAATGACATATAAGATAGACAAAATGCCAGATTTCTGAAGAAATCGGTCTACAATCTACTTAACTATAGTAGAATATAACCTACCTATTTTGTAAGAACTTATTTTTAACACAACGAAACTCTAAATCTGAATTGAATCAGATGACAAGTCTTCCCACTCTTCATACGATTTACTCCAAAGAAATTGTTCTAAATGTCTATGCGAATAGTTTATGTTAAGTGTAATTATTTCCACGACAAAGTCTGGTACTAAATGTAACGTGTAGGAACATTACTTTATTATGTTGCATCATACCTGCTCCAGCCGCAGTCCTCGTAAAAGACTTTGCCAGCAATGGAAAGCGTCTCGACAACTTATATATTCTTCAAACTCCTTTTAAAAAAAACTACATGAAAACCAGACTACGAGTATTACGTAGTCAACCTAAAATTTTATGCAAATTTTTTCGTCAGTTCATTTTATTGACACTTTGTAAGTAGCTTTAAGTTATAATGTTTGTCATTAAGGTTAATTGTGTTATAATATTAAAGGCATCTTCGTTATCGTGAAGTCCAACTACAAAATTGTTGCTGTGTTTTTTTTTACTTTTTTTAGGAATATCTAAGTTGTTATGATATTAACTATTGAAAATAGTCCATCATGAATTTTGACATCGACATTTTTTCTGATACTTTGTCACTTGAAGATTCAGAACGTGTAACGAAATACAACCTTTGTTAATACAGGAACTGTCAAAAGATTCTTCAATGTAATATTATCTCACTAAAAGCCATCATTACTAAAAATACCTACTCAAAATCTCACACCTTTAATGCAACATTCAAAACTATACCAAATTCTCTACAGCAAAACATAATCAAAATTCTTAATACCGCATCGTGTTCACAGTGCATTAAAGTGGGTCTGTGGTTTCTGCGCTTGCGACTCCATCAACCTCAATGACGTTTTATGCGCTATAAAACTAGAAGTGCACTCTGTGTGCACACCTCCGCTAATGAACCGCGTTTTAACGTAGAAGCAGCTTATCTAGTGTCGTAGTTTGTATGTGTATGTATGTATAGATGGATGTGTGTTGTGGAAAAGGAAGAGTTGCATAAGGTTGTAAAGTGGTTTTGAATGTGTTTCGTATAAATGTTGGACTGGAAACCACAGATGAGTTCTTTGTGACAGTTGTTATAAGTTCTAAACCTTGTTTTTGTTTTAGAGATAACTTCTTGAGAATACACAATCAAACTTTAATATTCCCACTGCTGGGACACAAGCCTCCTCTCTTCGAGAGGGAGTGTGCTTTAATCTACCTGGCCCAGCCTGCCTCGAAAACGGTGAAGGAAAACATTTTGAGGAAACAGGCACGCCCTAGAACCAAAAATCATGGTTGACATGTGACATCTACCAACCTGCACTAGAGAACACGAATTAGCGAAATCTCTTTCTCCAGTATGATGAGTTCTAAGTTAGGCTATTACAACTTCTATTGTTTATTTTGAGTACCAAACATTGATTTATAAAATGCGGCCATCAAAAGAAAATGTAACCTACAGAAAAAGCCGCTGTAACGTAACATTTTGCGCATCAAGCGCGCTGAACTAAAAATACATAAAAAAAAGTTTCAAACATACATATACCGCTCACCATTAAGGGAAAGTCGAATGGAAACCATAGTTGCTGTTTAATGGCCCTTGAGGAAGACTCTATTAGTTGCTACGATGAATCGGATTTATGGACCAATCTCTCATCTTATGTATGAAACATTGAGGGTATCTTGAGATAGGAAATGCTTGGGTACAATGTAAATAGCGCTTTTTATCGACCGACGGTTTCTCTGTAAAAGATAGCGATAAAATGTTGCATGATAGGGACTATATAAATATTTTATCTTTTATGTACATGAAAGATATTTGAGCTTACGTATGATCATCTTACGAAAACGTTGATCACTTCTGTACTTTGTCACAATAAACTAGTTACGGGTCAGTAGGTCTTACGTCACATTTTTGATGTCGCCATTATTATCTCCTAATAAGACAAGGTGAAGGATATGAGGAACAGGGTGTAAAGTTCACTCATACTCTTTGGAAAAGGGAGGATCCTCCGACCAGATGGATGTCGTATCTGGTGGGCAACTGCCCGATGATTGTTGTCGGGAAGTTGTATATATGTTATCTGCGCGGTAAACTCTGCTTGCGCGATGCAGGATTGATGCGTTTGTTCGCATGTGGCGGTGTAGATGCCGCCACAAAGGTTATAAGTATGGTTACGATACATAAAAAACAGCTCATGCCTATTTTTTGAAGCCTATTTTGTGTTTCACTGTTGTGCAGAGGCCTCTCTCTGGCCATGTTAGCCCTGCAAACGACACACACCACCTTCACATCACCTATCTATAGTGATATAGAAAAATAACCACTTTTTCAACACCTAATATAGTTAAACCTGGCGGAAGACACATGTGCTACTAATACTGCGTACACAACGAACGCCAATGTAATGGTTTCGCTGGTTGTCGTTGGTCCTCTCTAGACGGTTTAGCAAACGCCAACAATCGTTCGTTGGCGTGTGCGGGCTAACCGCATTGCGTGGCGCTTACATCAGAGAGATAGAAGCAATCGACCGTTCGTTTGGTCGAGCCACTAAATGTATTTGGACGTGTCTTCGAAGGCCAAAGTACGTGCAGTAGCCAACGCCGAATATCCTTCGACAGCGTTCTTTGAGCCGTCCAAGATATCCTTTCAAGTAAAGTGATTATACCATTCAGCGCAGAAGTCATTAACGACTTCTATTTAGCATTTTTACTCGTTTTTAAATGGTTGTTATTGTAGATCTTGCTGAAATACTCGACAGTATATTTCGCAATACTTTCTTCGCTTCGACGAAGAGAACATTGTTTCATACCTTTCCACGAAGTATTTTAACTTCGAGTATTTTGGGTTGGTTTTTAATAGGTAGGCCTGTACAACAATCCCTATCATCTGCCTAGTCTTACCAAATTAGTTCGAGATATCGGTCAAACCTTATGCATCTGAATATGATCTCCAAAACTCAGTTACTGGAAAACACGATACCCATTGTCGAGACTGCAGCCAATGTATGTAGCAATAACGTTGTAATTCCCAGCACTGAGCTCAAATAAGTTCTAAAACAACGCGATAATATTTGAAACATAGCTCGGGTTGAAGAGGAATTTAATATGGTGTGACTGCGGCGTGTGAGTGACGCGTTGTCGTTGCAGTTTCGCTTATTTCGTAGTAGTTATATGCACTACCCGCTAGTATTTGGTTATGTTGCCTCAGTAGCCATCTGTTTATTAATATCGTTGTGTCATGAGGGCTGGTTCGCGATGACGCGGGAAAAAAGTACCTGGAAGGATTTCGGGGAGGCCTACCAGAAGAGGGACAGCAAAGGCTAGTTTTTTTTTAGTATTTCATTTGACGACATCTGAGAAGAAAGCGTTTTAGCTTTTGTATCAGTAAAGGCTCTAAACATGGCAGTGTGTCAAACCATGTTCGGAGAAGAATAAGACGCAGTATACCCGTGTGTTCTCTTGCACGATTTTTATGCCATTATCATTTTCTCAAGTCTTTCTTTCAAGCAGCGACTGGTTTTGAAAACCAGAGATGCAATTCCCGTTTTTTTAAGAACGTTCGCATTTTAATGTCAGTGTCAATCTGTCAAAAATACAATCAATTTTACATAACTTTGTGACACGTTTTTGACATTGATTGCCGCTGAGATGATATAGCTACTTGAATATGAACGTATTTTAAGTACGAGAATGGGCCTTCTGGTTGTCGGTACTCTTAGTGGTACTTTTTCTGACCGTAACGATTTTTTATTAATGAAATAGATCGCGTTCCAATTTATTGATTAGGATCTGCATTAACAGATCGTCAAACACTTCACAAATACATACTCACATATTTACTTATAGTTTGATCAAACAACATTTTGTTTTGGTTTAAAAAGAAGCACTTCCTACGCCGTGCGTGACCCACTCACACACCCTTTTAACACTTTCATACCCAATCGCCCACTTACCCCACGGAAACAACCCTTCGCCACAATTACTCACAATTTTACAAAACATTTTTTTTAAATCGTCAAAATTTCTAAAGCCTTGTTATATATAAACAAGCAGCGGAGCGTAGCACATTAGCCTCGCGGGAGCGGGCGCGATTCATATTAATGTTAGCTATTAACGGAATGCACGATATATTCCCCAGGGCGATAGAATACCGATCTATTCGCGTATCGCCCGCGTTCCATGATATATCGCGGCCGCGTGTTCCTCTGACGATGTACCGGTGTTGTGATCATGGGTTCATACGCCTCGATTAGTAAGGGTTAAGTTTTGGTTGTGTTTGAAAAATGTGGCGAGTTGGAAAAAAAAAGATATTGCTAGGAACTGTTGTGAAATAATTAATGACTGATCTTCTTACCCGTTCCCACTGCTGGGACACAGGCCTCCTCTCTGTGAGAGGGAGCGGGCCGTAATCCATCATGCGGGCCCAGTGCGGGTTGGTAGATGTCACACGAATTTTTGGTTCTAAGACATGCCGGTTTCCTCACTATGTTTTCCTTCACTGTTTTGAGAGCAGTGGTGATGAAATAATTTACACAAAGTAAAGCGCCTGTCTGGGTTCAAACCTACGACCTACAATTCGTAAGTCACGGCCGTTGCCACTGGGCCTGCTCCCTGATCTTCTTATCCTTTGACTTTTGTAGCCATCAGTTCGATCGCAGTGATATTTATGGCACTATCAATAACATACAATATTAATATCGCTTTTTAATATCCAGCATCGGTACTAGTCCGGAATATGATCATCATCAAACCTACCCCGCCAAACCAAACCAAGTCTTCAATATCCCGCAACTAGAGTGGTCTTTCCACAAAACATATGGCCAGTCGTACTGTAGTGCATTACGCAAATTACTGCTTTGAAACCTTATCATTCCCACTAAACTGTGGCAGTAATTGACCACTCTTCGAATAAATTGGGTTGAAATTGTTTACCGAACGAACTCTCGACGTCTCGCTGTACAACAGAGAGCGCGCGAAGAGTATTCCGCGCTATCGCGACAATGCAATGTAGCCATAGCATTAACATCAACAAAAATATTTGACGTACCATTCTCTTTTTTCTAAAATAAATATTTTTTTATTAAAATTTTGGGGATAATATCGTAAAGGACAATGACTCTATGTTCGGTCAGTCGAATGACAAAGCAGGCTTTTTATGGTGGTTTGACACAGATCATCATTCAAATAATGTTGATAGACTTACTTGTATATCTACGAGACCGACAGACCATATAGCCATCACGTCTTTAAAGTTCAGTCAGCAAATTTAATTTGAAATGAATTCGTCAATTTTACACATAAAACTTAAGTCGTTGCAACAGCGATCACTTTTGAGTAAGTCATTAACATTTCCTTGAATTTTTTTTCTCAGTTCGCCTTTGAGAGACTACTCGCTTTGTTTTGCATCCATTGTTCTTTTATTGTTTATTTTTAACCTCTTTGTTCAAGTGTACTGCCATTCATTAGTGGTATTTGTTGGAAGGACGGCATTGTGAGTGACGTATTGTTGAGTTCTGTTATCATAGTGACTAGTTTTGTCAGGGGCTAGTTAGTAGCCATATAAAGACAGAGTGAGTGTCATAATTAGAAACAAAAGCAGCATACCCTCTTCAAATTTCCATACTGCAGACCCAGTCACTCATAGTGCCTTCCTGAACAGGAGCCACGAACAACAATAGCGAATTGACTGGTCAGTTTGCAGTACACTGAAGTTCTATGGAGTACCTACCTAGCACAGTACCTAGATAGTTTAGCTATTGACTGCAAGCACTGTAGTAATCAATTTGCCTCGATTGGCTGCTACAAGTTGTGTTGTGGGTAGTTCAACACTCAAACTAGATTTTGTTTGCTCTTGTATTTGATGCTTGTCGTCTGCTCTAGATCTAAACGTAAAGTTAATAACGTCAACTTAATGTTTAATTGGGATACCAGAGAGAATTTCATTTAAAATAAAAAATAATTTTCTAATATTTTCATAGTTTTAATGTAAAACAAAACAGTTTATTTCAATTTACATATTTGCGTTACATTATATAGTTTGGATTCTCTTTTTAAGCAAGAAAATGCTTGTAATATGAGACTACGCTCTTCCACTTATCATTATCCAAAATATATAATTAATTGCAAAACATGCATTAAGGCAAGAACATAGAATTTAAATAATAAACAAAAAAGCAAAAGAGGCGCGCTTGTAGTGTAAGGTGCTTGTGTGTGTGATAGTGTGTGAAGATGAGTGAAGGTGTGCAGTATTGCGTGGGAGTAGTTTAGGTCTAGTGGTTAATCCTGCGACTTTGTCTTAGGATTGGAAGAAGCCTAAAGTAGAGTCAGGTTATTGAAGCGTTGAAACCATGGACTCAACTTGGTCATAGCTTTTAGTCTTAAGCCAATTTAATACATTTCTAATAGTCACACAGAAAACATGAGGAAAAGAAAGAGAGAAAAACTGGCGCATTTCCTTAAAATGTTGTTTAGGTTTATAATTCCCAAAATATCAAACTTAATAACACTTGAGCATCGCGGCTGTTTTTCCTGAAAGGTTAGACAGAGGTGTACCGAGAGTACACCCACACATTTCGCCAGTTTTGGTTTTAGTCCCAGGTAACAAAGAATTGAAAAACCCTATAAAGATTCTTAATAACTTGTAGGCTACTGGTCTTTGTTACACCTTGCCAAGTATATGTAACGTATCCACGCAAAAATGGCCACCAGCATCGCTGACTGCCTTCGAAACTTCACTTCCTTTTCGCAATATAATCTTAGTAATCCAAAAATAACAAAGATTAAACCCAACAGAAGCGTCATCAATATTTCCAGCAAGTTCTCTGCCCTCGATACATTACTCTGCGCAGTACAAAATTCAAAAGAAACTCGTTTCCATTCGCTCCAAATCGAAACATAAAGCGGTACTCCCATTATCCATTTTTATCGTATCTTCATACAATGAAACTCGATATGAATAATGGCAGAACTATATACGTCAGTGCGCTGAGATATAAATCTTTCAATAATTGATGTTGTTCCGATGTTTATTTATTGCATCGATGCAGGAGTATCGAGATCTCGGCGCGAGTGTTTTTTTTTTCTTGGTGTTAACAATGGCTGATTTATTGTTTTGCTGTGGGGTTGGGCTTTTGTTGTTGTTTTGAACTCTGGGATGCTTGGGTGGGAGGGGCACAATATTGTTGCAATATCGTGAAGCGGCTGCTTAGGTTACAGTTCAGTGTGTTAGCGACTGATGCAAAAAATTACTAGTAGGGGACTTAGGAGTGTAATTAGAATGTTCGTCTTACTTGATTCTTCTAAGAAAGATAACATAGGTACCTACTGATTATTGAAAAAAAAAATGCAATGAACCTGACGTTTGTGATTTACCTATTGTGTCTACTGGCATTTGCAGATTTGAATGAAAACGAATTGTTGAATGTAAGTACAACGAAGTAAATTAGGTACACACGAAAACCCGAAAGACCATTTCAGACATCAATCCACATGGTCATAACATGATCTGACCAAGATTATGTCTGGACTTTAAAAGAGACTGTGACCTCTGAGTTTGTTTCGGCTTTTCTTCTCAGAGTAGTCAGATAGGAAACGCCGGCCTCATCTAGTTTAAAAAAAAATGTTTGACGTGTAAAAGTGTTTGTACAAACCAACTTACAGAAATAAAAATCATTTATCAGTAAAAATCCATGAAAATATACCAAACACACACATACTTAACATAAAATATAACACAACTACCTTGTTACTGACCCACTCAAACAACAAGTACTTATTAAGAATCGTGAACCAAAATAAGGTTTTAATGTTATGGTTGACCGCCTCCATGTTTGCTTAGGTCAAATTTTATTGATCATACTTACGTGTTGTTTACTTCTTTACGGAGTGTAAATGTGTTTCTATTGGCATAAAACGTGTTTATACTAATACAAAGTAAGACTTGTAGTTATTTGCCTAGTCAATGGTCGCTATTGTATCGATAATACTTTTACTATTCCTCCCGCATAACCAGTGTGACGATTGGGTTATCACATTAAATAGTACAGTGGTTATTACAAGTTGTTATCAGCTGTTAAGGCTGACAAGACCGAAAGCTGTCATTGACAGACTGCATAGAAAGAAAGAGAAGCGCAATGACACAACGCTGATAATATGAAACAATTATCTACTTACAAAAAATCTATTGATTGGACTCAAAAAAATAAAACACTATTACGTTAATATGTCGCTTGTAGAATAATCTGAATGATTGCATGTTTTTTTGTAGATTTTTTTTGAGGTATCTTCGTGATTTATTTCCATCGTATTAAATTAGTTGTATTATGTTTTCAACACAGTCATCTAACTAGCATATAACATAACATAACATCACGCCTTGTTTCCCCGAAGGGTTAGGCAGAGGTGTACCTATGTACACCCATATTTCGCTAGTTATGTTTAGGTCCTATGTAATAGGGGGCGAGCCTATTGCCATCTACCGGGCACAAATCCAGACTTCGGGCTGCTACTGAGAAATTCCAGATAGAAAAACCCAACAAGTTGCCCGACCTAGGAATCGAACCCAGGACCTCATGCTCAGCAGTAGCGATTGCGATTATATGTTATGCTGATTTTGTTTTACTGCAGTGGATCATATACTTATAGGCATTATAAAAATTGCTTTTAGGTCCTGCAGTCCCCTTAAAATAAGAATATAAATAGTAGAGAAGAATGGAAGAAGTTATGTTGCGCCAACTCCAAATAAATTGTGATACTGGTGATGATTGAGAGAGTGGAGAATGATTTTGTAAAATTTGTAGATATCTCGAATAAATTGTCATACTCCAGTCCTTCCATTTCTATTCAGTATTATAAAGCTATTCCATCTCACACCTACGTCGGGGTCTCGCAGAAAGGAAACCAACGCGTCCAGGACTCCTCGCTGCCGATCATCGAATTCACTAAGGTCGGCAGCGACAGGTCACTGCCTACTTCTGAGATGAGGGCACGGCGCGGCTCCTCCCAAGCGGCACATTCTGCCAGCGTATGCCACGCCGTGTCCTCTCAGCAGTCGACGCAGTGGTGACACCGGGCGAAGAAAATTTCATCGTGAAGTGAGCGTGGAGTGAGCTGGCAGTGCCACTGTTGCTAGGGATTGACCAAGATGGGATGACATTGACAGGTAACTCCACGCCAGGCTTCACGGTGAAATTTTACAGAATCGACATGTCGCTATCCAACTATTAATCATTAGATTCACAAATAACGTTTAACCTGCAAATAATAATTAGTTTATGCCAACTATCCATATAATTAGTTACCATTCCTGGAATAATTAAACTTTAATGATTTTAATTAACATAAGTTTTGTTTTCATTGTCGTTTGTTAATTAAAAGACAGCAACAATTGGGCACTATATAAATTATGGACGATCAGATAATAAATTAATTTATGCCTATCAACTCATTATAAGTTAAACTTAATTGTAAATTCAAAGTCATAGTAAATAATTTGTTGAAATATTAATTGAAATATACAGCATGTGTTCGTAAGGTGTTACCATTAAACTAACCAACAATCTCCATGGGACCAATATCTTAATCCCATACATTTGGGTCTAGTATGTATTGAAGTGTTGTATGGGATAGACGGATACTTTTTGGGGAAAGTGGTTCAGTTTGATGGTCTGTACCACAACCTTAAATATGGCCACACTTTTCGGGTACAGTCCGCGAGGTACACATAGCGACGCGACCTTTGCTTAGCAATCGGCAAATCGGAATATCGGCGAGAAGCGCTGTGCGTCCCTCGCGCAATCACATTGGTGCGATTAGTATTCACTCAAACAAACGCAAATCTCAGCTTAGGCCTCGCGAACTGTACCTATACTGATTACTGGACTGTTATACTGACATAGTCCATTAGTCCTCTGTAATAGCAGACACTCATATAGAGTGCACTGGCCATAAATTGATTCGCCTTCTGTTTGCCAAAGAAACACAAGAAACCGGTATTTAATCAACACACAATTTTTTTTTTTATTATGACTTTGAATAATCCTACATAATATTTCCATTTACTTTTAGTCATATAAGAACATGTAATGCGTAATATTGAATACCAATTTATTCTACAAACTAAAACTAATAAGAAACACGTCACAACCTCCAAATTCAAATAAAAACAAGACAAAATCGCGAAAATACGACAACCGCTCGCGCATCCAACACCAATTCTTCTTGACAGACGAAGAAGAAGACACCGAGCCCCCAGAAGTGTTAGTGACAGAAGAAATAGAAGAAGCACCGCTCCCCCCGATCTTGGCGCCACAAATGCCAACCGTCAACGACACTGGCAATATTTATATACGATATTTAACACGTAAGTCTTGTTAAATGATTTTTCTGTTACAGGACTTGGCATTCTTCTTTGGCGGTTACACAGCGTTGTGTTTTTTTACAGGATGGCTATTATTAATTCATATTGTATTTTTCAGTATTTTTTTTATCGATTTTTGTTTTTCTCATTTTTCTTTTTAATGATCAGTGGTTTTGTTAATAATTTATTTACCGACGTATATAAACTTGCATAACTTCATATCACAAAAGAATTTCAATCCCACATTTTTTCGCAACAGCGTAGCAGTGATTCACAATTTTGAGCGTCCAAATTGAATTATGCAAATGAATACTCCACGGTGCAGCTCAATGTAATAAATTTCACACAGTTTAAATAGCAATACACTTCTATTCGACCCGCAAAACCGTTCATATCCGGAAACGTCCAGATTATTGTCATAAATTGCCTATGTGGATATATGCCACCGAGCGGCGTATGCACATTTCGATTAACTCTATTGGGTAACGTAATGAAATGCCCCTGTAGGTACAATAAAATTAAATCCGACGATGCCATAAATTGATTACACTGACGTAATAACTTGATATATAAAATTTTGTAACAACCTTTGTTATAAATGGCTTTTGTTATTCGATTTGTATTGTTATATTCGACGGCAATTTATTGGCATTAAAATATTGAGCACTCTAATTAACTGTTAGGAGCGATTGAACACGATGGAAAAAGAATCGTTGAAAGAAAGGCTAAACCATCAATCACCAAAGAAGTGGTCCAAATAATGACTGGCAATTTACAAATTCAACATCTTATATTTAATAAATCGAATTTTTTAATCAAACGATCCTTCTACAACCACAAAACTTTTAATCTGTATTCTAAATAATGTTGGACACACCACATCGATTTTTTATGTCATCGCAACCAAGCACCGAGCCGGCAAGTCGGCATTATAGAATCGCAAGTGCTATAATAAAGCAATCGAGATGGCAACGACGCGATTTCGTTCAGCTGAATAATGAATACTCGATAATAATTGATCGCAATATTTCTCTTTGTTGTTCGAGTTTCACGTTTACGCGAACTTTATGACGTCATTGCTCGGTAATTGGTATCAACCGTCAAACGTGCAATGATTGATGAGCGTGTTTGAACCATTTTTAAGCCATCAGCATCATTATTAATGCGTTCAGCATTAATAATGATGAAGAAAGGGATTAGTGGAGCAATAATTTCACGTTTTGTTGTGATACGGAATAACGATTAAAAACACAAAAAACTTTCACAAACGCAAATGGCAGTCAATCTGTTAGATATTTTTTTGCGAGAAAACTGCTTTCCACTTTTTTAAGTCTCACTTACTGCAGCGCTTTAATGAAGATTTGCCTTGATAACACGAGGTCCTCAACCCTCCGCATCTAGTTTACCATACTACTTACATCGAGAGCATATCTTGATAGTTAATAGGAGAATATTGATGATGCCACTATTTTCTACGGTGGTCAAACTGTGTGCATGAAGTAATTTGCCTTGGCCACGACAAAATGAACAGAAGCTTCAACATTGTTGGCCAAATTAGTCCAATGGACTATGTTGAATATAAACTATCGTAACATGCAATATAAGGCCAGGCAAAGACTTAGACAGAATTGTCTCACAGAGCTAAAGCTGACTAACACCGCAATAAAACAGTCTTGTTGTCATAACAGTGTTTCTTCAACGGTATAAGTAAAATTGTTTTGTCTTTGTGTCTCGCATATTCTTAATACTGTTTACAATTATCTATGTCTCTTCATTCCAATTTCTTCCAAATCCTACCAGCCGCATTCAAACCGTATCAATTTGATATTTATCTCTGTTCAATGACGTATAGACCAGCCATAATTTAATCCGGTTAGGGCAGGCGCGAATGACGCGTCCATAAAAAATG
The DNA here is from genome assembly GCA_963555695.1 of Dasypolia templi. Lineage (NCBI taxonomy): Eukaryota > Metazoa > Arthropoda > Insecta > Lepidoptera > Noctuidae > Dasypolia > Dasypolia templi. The sequence continues at coordinate 21,497,762 of OY743151.1, read as the reverse complement.
GCCGACTTTTTTCTAAATGCGTGCGTCGGCACGTACTGCGCTCGTTTCAATCCTTCTCACATATGAAACGTGATCATTCACCTCTGCCGTCGAGGTATAAACATATCCGTCATAGTTTTCCCTGACGCCTGGGGCGACGTGATTCTAAAGCAAATATTTGAATGGCCAGGTGCGTAGAGTGGACAGCATCACGGCAGCCTGGATTACAGTAATCTGTCGCTTTCAAACTGGTTAGTTTTGTAAAAAAATGGTGTATTACTGCGTTTATTCATAGCTATTTGGATGTTAATTTTTAATATTGTAACGTGCTTATTGAATAGACGCAAAACCTATAAAGAAATGTATATTTACGAGCGTCAATTAAATTAATTTAAATAACTAATTAATCTATTAGCCAAACAGTATTGTACGAAACACTAGTTGCTCAAATAACAAAATTAAAAGCTTGTACCTAATAGAGGACGGCATTATGAATTCTTACCAACAGTAAACTTACATAAACACTGTCTGCCAAATTAAAGGGAGCTCCTGTTAATGATCTGAATAGCGATGAGGCGTAAAAATCTTTTTCATTATCTTTCGTAATTGGACATCGAATGTGCGACCATTAAGTGTGTCAGCGGTTCTCGTACGCGTGAATTTAGATGGCGTTTTTATTTGCGGCACGGACGAAAAGGATTGTCCACTATTTAAAGAAATAAATAGGGATCTATTTTAAGACTGGGTGGTACGAGGAATAAATGGTTATTTCGCGCAGCGTAGCAATAAATGCTTTAATAAAAATCCTAACGCCAGCACATCCCAAAGAATCACGGCGAAACGGATAGTGAGTATTTAAACATAACATAACATCACGCCTTGTTTCCCCGAAGGGTTGGGCAGAGGTGTACCTGTACACCCACATTTCGCCAGTTATGTTTAAGTCCCATGTAATAGGGGGCGAGCCTATTGCCATCAACCGGGCACAAATCCAGACTCCGGGCTGCTACTGAGAAATTCCAGATAGAAAAACCCAATAACACTTTGCCCGACCTGGGAATCGAACCCCGGACCTCATGCTCAGCGGTAGCGATTGCGACCACTAGACCAACGAGGCAGTTAGTGAGTATTTAGTGCAGTATAATCAACTTGGTGTCAATACTAACTCAATTATCAGCATTTCTACTATTATATGAGTCGATATGACTATATATGAAAGTGTTCATCCACGTAAACCTTTTACAGTACCAAAGCTCTCTTCTAACAAGAAATATACGATTCAGTGTCCAACTCAAAAGTGCACGAAAAGTTTGTGACTATATCCAACCATATTTCTCGTAACGTTAGTTGGTTATTGGGCACAAATTCAGCCGAGTCTCGCCCTGGGACCTGCCCCGACTCTTTTGTTCAGTATGAAGTGTTTCAAATCCTTCTAAATGCTCCGATATCGCCCACAGATCCGATCTACCTTTTTTGATTTCTCTAATCCAAACCCCCTCCGCGGTGTCCGTTCTATGAATATTTTAACTCCTGTATGACAGTTCTCGAAAAAATACGTCACTCGATACGTTTATTAATGTCGCAGCGATCGAATCGCCCCTGGGAATACGTGGAACTAAATGGGATTTCATTTTCTAGTTCAGGAATCAAACGCTCCCGTGGCGTTTGTCCGATGTTCTTTTCGAGATGGTCCGTTAAGATAGGATAATTCTGTTCCGGATCGTTGAGCGGGGGACAGCGAAGGAGTACTCTACGTGTATATAATTGTTTCGTTGCTGAACTCGCATTTTTCGACAAGATAATGCCATTAATCTCGTCGCGTCGCGAATAATGAAAATGTACCGCGGGACCAGACAGACTCAGTTCCTGTGTAATTTTGTGGAAAACAATTCGGTGGAATTGTATCCGTGTGTCGTGAGAGCTGGAACTTTCCGACAACTTTCAGCGACTCTTCGCTCAAGAAATTAAATTTATAACTGTATAAAGTAGGTTGCGTTCAGAAAGTCGTACTCGCAAACTTGATCTAAATAGTTAAAGTGCACCTTACCACAGTCTCAGATTACGGATGACGGCAATTTTTTTTTAATTATCTTTAAAAAAATGTTTGTCACCAAAAAGTGAAAACAATATTACAAAAAGTGTAAAAGCTTTAATAGTTGTCAAGTTATAAACGTTTTAAAATAAGCGTTAGGCAAGGACAGCACTACCATAGAAGTGACGTCACGACTATGTAACTTCATACTAGCGCCACACATTGTACGTACAGCGCGACAAAGACGGGAATAATCCCGTACAAAAACTTTGAAAGCGTGTAGCTTCTTCATGTTTACATCGATTTAACAGATTTTTTTTTTGAGTATCTGTTGTTATAGTTTACATAACTTTTTCGAACATTTTAAATATTAGTCATCATCCATATTTCGAGATTTTTAGTTTCGCTTTGTATTTTTCTCAAAGACTCACTATTCAATTCTTATTATTTCTACATATTGCGACCGATATCCAACCCATAGGGAAATCAGGATTTTGCTGTGTAATGTCATGGTGCTTGTGGAAAAGCAAAATTGTACAATGCCGCTCAGGTATTTTGTTCTTTCTAAATAACATATTGCTAGCTGCGTGTATTATTTATGTTCACGACTATCTATGGTAGGAAGATTTTAATTGTTAGTTCTACCTAATTGTAATATCCTTTGCTGATTGTAATCTTTCAGTATTTTGTTTGGTTATTAATATGTTATTATTTTTTGTAGATTATTTTGTTTTTACAAAATATTTTTTTCAGCGCTCACACCAATTAATATTCAAACCAACATCAACCTTGTCCTCTACTATATAAAGTCCTTTTCTCCTCCACAGACCCGCCCGAGATCACGATCCGACCCCGCAACCTCCAGGTCCGAGCGAACGGCATCGCAGCTTTCTACTGCGCCGCAAGAGGAGACCCCATACCGAATATACAGTGGAGAAAAAACGGAAAGCGAGTCTCCAGTAAGTACCTAACTAAGTTACCGACTTTATATTCTAATAATTATACTTATCGACTTTATATTTGTAAACTTTACATTCAAATGTGAGAGCAGTGGTGGCGTAGTGGTAACGGCTGTGACTTACGAGTTGTAGGTCGTAGGTTCGAACCCAGACAGGCGCTTTACTTTGTGTAAATTATTCGTCACCACTCCTCTCAAAACGGTGAAGGAAAACATCGTTAGGAAACCGGCATGTCTTAGAACCAAAAATTCAAAGACATGTGACATCTACCAACCCGCAATGGGCCCGCGTGGTGGATTACGGCCCACTCCCTCTCACAGAGAGGAGGCCTGTGTGCCAGCAGTGGGAACATAATAGTCTTATTATGCATGTTCAAATGTGTGGAATGACCTTGAAATTAGACTTCTAATAGTTTGTCGTCATGAACTGTTGCTCGTTAACATCGCATAAAGTATGGTTGAAAACAACACAAAATTATTGGTTTCCAAACAAAATATAAGGATCAAATAGAAAAAAAAAATGGGACAATGTTGAGAACAACACATCGCAAACAAAACCGTTCTCACCAAACAATTTACGAATAAAATACCACCGTCAAACTAAAAGCGTAAATAATACACAAACTTACCAGAAACCCGAACAAAACCGAAGAAAAATCCCGATCACAAATCCAAAGTACAGGACATTACTTCCACTATTTTTATCGCTGATTGAAATGTAAAGCCACGTTTTTATCCCATAAATATCTTGCCCGGTAATGACGTCTATAAGCCTTGGGCAATGAGCTGAAAAAACGTATCGTTGGCTACGCACGCAAAACCCCTCCCCGCACCTGATTCACCCCCCTTTCGGGCCAGACCCTCTAAATAGTTTCATCGGTTCCTATGAAAAATGTAATCGTACATCATTGGTTGAAGCCAGCGACCATAAAAGAGTAATGGTCGCGTTTACACCCACCGTTCTCATTTCATATTCAACGTTATCAAAGTTGCTTACGATTTGTCCAAATGTCGACGCGTGCGATCCATCAAGCGTTGTCAGGGATCTTTGAGCATGGAATTGTTTTTTTTTTTGGGTGTATATTTTGTTGTTTTTTTTCCTGTTCATTTTTTGAATAGACCTGACATCTTTTGACTGACCATAAACATGTCTATTCAAAAAATCATTCTGCCTAACTGTCTAGTACTTTTGAATTAATGTGACCTAAGCAAATAAATTGCTCAATGGATAGTTAAGTCGATTACCCTGCAGACCGAGGGTTTTTATATAAAATTTTGGAACATTTCAATTTTTTTTTAATTCGATTTCAAGCCAAGTTAAAACAGGAAAATCGCCTTATTTTAAGGTTTTGGAAGGAAAATTCTCACAACATTACATTTGTTTAAAAAAATGCTAAACCTTCCGTGAAAATAATAGGAAAACGATACAAAACGTAATAGTAAAATTTTGTTTATCTGTTACCTTGAGTTATTGTCTATTAGATAGTTTGACACTTTGGCGCGTGACCTTTTATTTTCTGTGGCAGTAACTGTTGTGCGACGTGTTTTGTGTCTTTATTTTTCTATTAAGTTTTTTTGCTGTGGCCTGATAGTGACAAAAAAGCACGAAGGCACGAAGGGTTCCGTACCAACCTTAGAGCATTTAACCGTACCAACGTACAATACTAAACACAACGTATTTTTTAAACATGTTTCTTGTACGTAAGTTAATTTTTAACTTTATTTTATTTTCATTTTTTGTTGCTATAGCGGCCATATTAATAAAATATATAGATCTTTTTCAAAAAAAAAAGCTAAAATTATAGTTTATCAAAAATACCTAATAGTATTTTTTATTAATTATTATACAATTTACATACATACGTTCATGTGACCAACCTGTTGTTGTCCAAAAAGGCACGACTGGCTGTTCACAATGGTGTGCTGGTGCCTACGCTTATGTATGAAAGAGAGAATGTTCTATATATCTATGAGGTCAATTAATTAAATCATAAGAAATACTTAGAGGCATTATTCCCTTTATAATCATAATCCCTTTATTATATTTTTTATTAAATTCCCTTTATTCGTACAGAGCACATTATTAAAACGTTTGACAGAGCATAACAAATTCTCATTTAATTATAGCCACGAAGTTCTTAAGCCGACGTTTAACCCCGCTACACTTTGACAGGTTTTAATCTTTAAAAAATGACTTTAGAGGGGCGCTCAAAGTATTTTTACTCTAAAAATTTAATCTGCATCCCATAAAATTCTGATTTTACCGAATACGGTGTAGTAAATAAGCTGATAGCTGTGCCAGCAGGTCGAATAGTTGCCTTGAGCGAAATACTTATTTTGTGACGGTACGACAAACTGCCAACAAGAATCCTACCTATTTAGTTTATTAGAGTGGCGGTTCCCGATATATGTTCCTGTAAATTTTATTATTTAAAACATCTTAACTAGTGGAACATTGGCAACAAACTTCATTTTAATGTAGCCAAATGCTCGGTGACGTCTTTCACTCGCGCTCGGACTCCTTTGTGTCATCAATACAAGGTAGAGGATGAGCCGATGCAACGAGTGTCGCAGGTACGAGACTTAGGGGTAATCTTCACTCAGGAACTAACCTTCCGTGAGCATATCAATAAGATATGTAAGAAAGCATACCGAAACTAGGTTTCGTACTCAGGCAGACTCAGGGGTTTACCAACATCTCGACCCTCAAGGTGTTGTATGATGCGCTAGTCAGAAGTCACCTTGAACATAGTGCAATAATATGGGCTCCTCATGAGGCGAAATATAGTGTCATGTTGGAACGTGTCCAAAATAAGTTCACTAGACACTTGTATTTCAAGCTGTATGGGGTATATCCATTCTACCCATTGATGTACCCTACCTTATTTGTACTGGGTATGGTAGGGTACAACGCGTTAAAGGTGCGACGGGACTTCGCACTTGCAGCGTATGTAGTGAAGCTACTGCGTGGCAGGGTGCATAACCCGGGAGTGCTGTGGCACCTGGAACTTTGCGTGCCTGACCGGTACGTGTGGAGGCGGCGGCGTCCGCCCCTACTTGCCGTGCCTGCAGCCAGAACCAACTTACTGGCGAGGACTCCTCTTACTAGAGCCATGAGTGTGGTGAACGAGGTCCACGAGAGGGTTGATGTATTGTGGTGCAGCTTGAGTGAGTTCACAAAAGCTGCATTATATGTGATATGTTATTTAGATGTAGGTTAAGATTTAGGATATAGTGTGTTATTTTATAGGATGGTTAAGGATTTAGCATGTAAGGCCTCTCTATCGCATTGGATCGCAGATCTGTAATGGTAGTTGTGGGTAAGATTTGCGTAAATAAATAAATAAATAAATCTTATTGAAAGTAAACGGATGATGAATATCTTTATACAACCGATTTGAGATTAGTAGCGACATTTATTGTTGCATTTGATCGAGACATAGCTAACCGTAATTGAAGCTACAAACCCCAACTTTGTTGCTGCACCGCTTTTTCATTTTCACCAATTTCGCCCGGCTCCCGAATACAATTTCAAAAGAAAACCACCTCTAAATGGTTTAGCCGCCATTTTTCGGGACTACATGCGGCAAACAATTTGAACGTAACGTTTCCAACAAACTGAGCAATAAAACCGACGACGGAGCAAAGTCACAGCGCGCGTCACACGCTAGATTGACAATCACGAGTCGCGTCGACATGTCGGCCCGCCATGATGGATGACGCCTGTCCCCCGCCGCAGATAGGGGTGGGCTGTGATACTAAGCCGTAAAGCCTTATGATCTTTACTCTTAGAATAAATCTTCGCATTTTTTTATTAAAAAAATAATATATATTTTTTTTATGTTAATGTAACTGATTTTTATCCGAGCCCTAGCATGCTAAAAGTTATCAGAAAAAGCAGAACAACTTTGTTTCTATCTTTTACTGAACTCATCTTAAAAGATTGCACAAAAGATCATACATAGTGTTTTATGATGCAGGTGGTCCTGCAATCAAGATACAAAATTATCAGTAAGCAGCTTTATACTGAACAGTTTTAGGAGATATTTAGTACTTAGTACTTCAGTCACCGTTCAAGCGAAAAATTTATCTTTAACAACATATTTTTTTCTCAAAAAATAAATTCGCCGTGCACCCTGCGTTCTTGTTCCTGAAAATGCGATAGTCCTGAGCTAGCATCTCTTCAGAAGACACATTTTACACTTTAGTACTGCGCTAACGTGTAAAACTTTAGCTTTGCTGGAAAATTTACTCAATACCGTGTTTATTTGAAGAGTTATCGTGTTGCCTCTGCACTGAGTCGGGGCGAAAAAACCAAACTGGAATTTTGTATGAAGGAAACAGGAAAAACCGGCGATGTAATCTACATAGGGTTTGTAACATTTTTTTCATCAAAAATATGCCGTTAGGAAACGAAATTGGGTCTAGAAAAAAATGAAGCAGGTACCCGCATTTGGTCAAGTTGTGTGACTTATGTAAAGTCAGGTAAATTAATTCTTCAGCAAATTGATACCCATCAATTTGCCGTGTTAATAAAAGCCATTTCATACAATTGTCAAAAAATTACAGTTGTTATTTGAATATACAACGTGTTCCTTTTGATATCCCATAACTCTAAGGTATTAAAGAAAAAAAAATAATGTTAACCGAGTCGGAGGAAGACCTTATCATTTTTAATGACCATAAAAAAAAGACCGAATCTTTACGATCATTCCATCAGCTGTTTTTTAAAGCAGAAAAATCTAGTTTTAAACATTTTTCAGTCTGGATTTGTGCCCGGTTGATGGCTATAGGCTCGTCCCCTATTAAATGGGACTTAAGCATAACTGGCGAAATGTGGGTGTACACCTCTGCCTAAACCTGAGATATTTTTTTTTAAATTACCGAATGGCGAAAATAAATGAAAAATATCCTTGACAAGTATTATCTACTATGACAATGAACCTATAGTGTTCCTATATTTTTTGCATACTTATTTTAGTTCTTGGTTAACCGCATGGATATGCTAGTTCTGGCGCGTACGAGGCGCGCGTACACCTTTTAATTCTTTTTTTAAATTGCTGCTAGGCCTCCAGCCAGGGCACAAAGCTTATAAACTATGCAACTACACGCTTAGGGCACCCCCTGTCGGGTACGGACCTTGGCTTACGTGGCGGACGTTAAATATACTTCAAGAAATCAGCTGTAGGAACGGTCGTAGAGATTTGGTTTCGTAGTGAAAAAGGCTTGGGTGGACCTTCCGCGACTTAGGTGACAATCTTTTTTTTGTTATATTTTTGGATTTTGGGTCCAATATGGCTGAGTTTCATTGCTAAACAATTAATGTCCATGTAATAACTTGTATTTACTGCCCACAGTCAACACCTTTAGTTCCACATTTCATATGTTTATCTCATCATATTCCTGTTCTTCATTTCTTCTCCCTTTCAAAAGTCACGCTATCACTCATGGCCTTCTCTTTCATATCAAACTGACACAATCCATGCATCTTTTATTTGAACTTTCTCTCCTTTTTTCTCTCTTAGAGTGCTAAGATGATAAATTATGATAACCAATTCCTCGCATTCTATATTTCATCAGCCGCCATGTCTATTAAAAGAGATTTTCAGTTACTCATCGCACCCCTTGAACAATTTCACATTCTGACCACGTTTATCTGATATTGCTTTACGACTGTTATATTTTTTACTACCAACCCTGGATCCCGTGTACGGGAATGTGCCTAGGGTTGCACACGTGTTCTTGAGAATCGACTAACACCTTGACAAACCGCTGAGGAGTTTATTTTAAGCTAGCATGTTCTCACTTGGCTCAAGTGTTTGTTGAGAAAGTTTAAAGTAAAAGGTCGGTCCTGCTTTTCCTGAATGAAATAATAAAAGGTATTATTAAACAAAAAGCTACGTCATAAAATAAGAAATGTTGATACGTTATGGTCAGTCACTTTATACTATGGTCAGTCAGAGGTTCAATAATAAATTAAAGATCTTATATTGTAGGTATCCTAAAACAATTCACACTTACAATTTGTCATAAATTTACCGAAATCAGCAAAAATGCAAGTCGCTATACTAGACCTTACTTCGATCGTATTTTGATTGTGTAGAAACACTATCTTTTCTAGTCGATTCCTTGATTTACCTGGGTACATCACTACCTCCACCCACATTGTGTTTTGAAGCGGTCGCACGGATTTTACTGTGTATTTTTATTGCGTTTCATTTATATGTTGTCTCGGAAAACACTGGGTGTTGTGCAGAATTCCAAGTACTCCTGTTCTGTCAAGTATGTGCTTATGAATCGGTTGATTGGTTGAATAATACGTCGATTTATATTTTAGTGATACGAAGTATCGATATATTTCTAGGGATGTAGCGTATATCAAACATTTGTTGCCGTACCTGGCAGGTGCCTCTGAACGAGATACCAGCTTGATTGATGGCTTAGTTCAGAATGTATGAGTATGCATGGATGGATTGATGTAGTGGCTTTTAAAGGAATTTAAAAAATGTGAAGGGAAAATGGTTGAATTTATTATTATTTTGATAACAAACGGATATGATCTGTATGTTTGCTTTTGAAAAACTTCTAATTCTTTATCAGTCAGTCAGACAGTATTTAGTGGTGCATCGCTTTCGAAGTCAATATCTTATATAGGTCCCTTAAAATTCGAATCTTCACATATATACCCAAATATAATAAAACTGAATAGTTTTTTTCTTTGAACGCGCTAATCTGTAGAACTACCTGACGGTTTTTTTTTGTTTACTTTCGTTAGCCCAATTCCTAAAGAAGGTTATAGGTTATTTAACACCACGCTACGAGCAAAGAGAAAAACAAATCACGGGGATAAAGTCACGGGCAGAAGCTAGCCCCTCTATAATTTAGGTATTAAGATCTGGACTCAGTCAGCTCATAAATGGAAACATATCAGCAGTAGCACTTAAATAATAAATTAAAGCCTTTCATATATTTCTCCATACCAGCTAGTTCTAGGTATCATTATGATCGTATAATTTTGTTATATTATTTTCAAACTGCTCTATATATTACAGGACTTGCTGTGCCCTGGAATTTCATCCACCTTTTAATTGAAAAGAAATCGTAGCTTAGCCTTCTTTTTAACTACGTTTCTTGAAAAAATTTGATAATCAAATGCAAAAAGATTTTTTTAAATATGACTGACCAGTTCCAGAGAAGCGCGTTTAAATAAGAAAACAATCTTTTCAAAATTATAGTACATTAAAGATGCTAATTCAAGAATTTTTATCCGTCCTCGCCTAATAATTCCACGTCTTTCTCTTTAAGTAGAAGGCGCTACTGCACTAGCTTGATATTAAAAGAAGATTCTTCGCATGATTATAACAATAAATTGCTTTTTATCTTGAATATCTGTTTGCAGTTATTCATCGCAAGTTAAATCGAGTAAATGAAATTTAGCTTGAATAAATTAATGAGCAGTGGTGGCCCAGTGGTAACGGCCGCGACTTACGAGTTGTAGGTCGTAGATTCGAACCTACACAGGCGCTTTACTTTATGTAAATTATTTCATCACCGCTGCTCTCAAAACGGTGAAGGAAACCGTCGTGAGGAAACCGGCATATCTTAGAACCAAAAATTTGAAGACATGTGACATCTACCAACCCGCACTGGCCCCGCGTGGTGGATTACGGGCCACTCCCTCTCACAGATGGCCCGTGTCCCACCAGATTATGCATGATTATGCACATTAATGATGTAAAATTCTTTCTTCATTTAAGTTCCCACCTTGACATCCCGCACTAAGTTTGCATGTACAGTCCGTACACAGTTACCTCTGACAGCAGCAACCTTATTGTAAAGAGAAGGATTTTGGCAGAATTGTCAGTGGCAGCAACCCAACAGATACCCTACTAGAATGAGAATAAAGATCACTGTGATTTGGGCAGTGATACAAAATCAGAAGTAAAAAAACTGTTAACGGACTGTATTACCGCATGGATCTTTTGGAGTTCGAACGACGTTGACGTTGGTAAACTTTTGTGAAATTGTGTCATAACTAAACAAAATAAAAATTCAAGATGGCGGCATTAGTTCAGACTTTGGCCACGCACTAAAACATCCTTGTATAACTATAGTTGATGTATCAATCCTGTGGATGCTATTATGTGTTGACAAAATCTGTCATTGAACATTTTCATATTTGTGTCAGCATTTTAAGGGTTCCGTACCCAAACGGTGCCAACGGAACACTATTACCAAGCCTCCTCTGTCCATCCGTTTGTCTGTTTGTCAGCGGTTTGCATCTCATGAACCGTAATAGACATTTGAAATTTTCACAGAGTGTGTATTTCTATTGCCGCGTTATCAACAAATAATAAAAATAAAGCTAAAAGTCTCCATACAAGAAACGTGTTTTTTCGGCGTTTGTTTGCCTTGTGGCACGGAATCTTCCCTTCCCTCAATTTCCAATTTTTTTTCAATTCCCTCATCATTCCCTTCAATTGCGAGTCCAACTCGCACTTGGCCGGTTTTTTATTTTGATTTTATTCCTGGCAACTTTGACAGCCCATTCTTGATGAAAAACTTTTAAACTGAAATCCTAGTAAACAATATTGAAATTCCAGTCTGACGAGTAGATTGAACTATTATTAAAATTGATTGTAGTTTCAATTCAAAAATTTCCCGTTGCACAAAAAAACATCCATCTTCTACATACAGCGTGAAACTATAAATCAGTCCTTAGTCACCGATGTAACGTACTAAAAACAATATGTCAACGCTTTTACAAATTAGTGCTGCGCCTGTGAAACCCCGGACTTTCCCGGTATTCCGCAAATATGACTTTAAACATCATGAATACTTTGGCTATAATTAATTATATATATAATATATATAAAGTAACAATAATAACCGGTTAACGGGTATTCTCGTACTCATAAATAATTCCGGGAACGAGACGCCTTTCTGCTTAATAGCTTTATTATTACCTTGCGTTCCATTTGAAGTGTTTCCTGATGTTCTATTGTTTGGTTAAGGATTCCGACACTTTTAGGGGTCGTCAGTTTACAGTTTTCCAGAGTTTGTGAGTTTTTTACTTGAGGAAAGTAACTGCGATTTTATTGAGAATAGATTGTATAAGCTGATGATTCGTTTTCCCACGAAATTACGGTAACTTATGAGTTGTATCGTGCAATACATTTTGAAACCTCGCGGTCTGGAGCGGGTATCTCAAGGTATTAATCACAATTGAATTTAATCCGGACATTTATTACTGATCATCATGACTTCCCTTGATGATATTTAACCACCAAATCCCCAGTTCACTACACAAATTCTCATAACTTTTACACAATTCCGGCAGCTCCAACTGACGTACAAAAATGTGTTAAAAATCGCACGTCCACTAGACAACTATTATTCTCACTTGTTGTGAAATATATTTTCTTGGCGCTTACCACTGGTGGCGATTTAGCTCTGTCGTCCCGGCCCGCCCTACATACAACTAGGGATGGGAAAATTATATCGGGAATGTGTAGACTTGCATTTTAAATGTGTACTGTATGATCTTTTGGATTATTAGAAGGCTGGTGTACTTAAAATTAAATTGAGGGACAATACCCGTTTTTTGAAAAAAAATCGCATTCAAATCTCAGTCAAAATATTAATCAATATACATATTTTTTTTACATTTATTGTCGCTGAGATAAAATTGCGACTTAAATTTGAACGTTTTTGTACGTACGAGAATTGGCCGTCAGATATTTTCTTGGTTGTTACCAAAAAGTTTGGAATAAAATACAGTCCTCCTGACCGATTGTTGGCCATGGTGGCCAATTTCAGGGAGGGAATCTATCTCGAGGAGAGACTAGACATCGGCGCAGGAGATATTATAGTGCACAAGTGTGTGCAGACAAAGGTGCACTCTCTCATCCCTCAATCTCATAGTCCGATGGAACGGCAATCCGACACGACGGGAGAGAGATCAGGTGCAGGCCCAACGGCATAACGTGCTTTCCGAGGTACGGGGTATCACCGCCGACTGCCAAACTCCGGGCTGCTACTAAGAAATTCCACATGGAAAACCCCAGTAACAATTTGTCCGACCTGGGAATCGAAAATCGAACTGACTTGCGGTTCGCCTTATACCTACCTATAAGGCGAACTGCAAGTCAGTGGGAATACTTGTTCTACGGATAACGTCCTTACTGCTTCGAAATAAAGGTATTATCAACGTGAAATTGTAACCATGGAGATGCGGTTTGCTGTGCCAACACTGGCCAACACATAAAGTGAACGGCCACAAAACAACCAAGTAAATATTAAGTCGATAACCCGAGATCTCACAATTCTAAAACTATTCACACCAAAGTTCCAAATGGAATATTGGGACTAACTTCCACGAACACGGTCAAACCAAATGTCTGAAATTAGTCGAATAATCGCCAAACGAATCAGTCGGCACTGTAACGAACATCACTACGTCCGGCCAACTTCCCCGCTAACTCTCGACATCTGGTGCGATGCAATTTAAACTTTATTCCCTAAAGATTACGATTCACAGCGACTGGAAAGTATGTAAGCTGTTGTTGGTACAGCAATCTCGGGAAATGCAAAGTGCAAGGATGCGCAGAAGAAGTGGGACATTAATCCGAGACGTTTTCAAAGTTTTTCATTGAAAGTAAATGTGATTTTTTCTAAAGTTTAGTTTTTCCGCGAGCTAAGGAATATTATTTGCCGTCCCGGTATTATTACCCGGCTGTTGAATAACATTCAATAAAGTTTATTTTGATACTGGGTTTAATTAAAAAGCAGTAGTAAAACAGTACTGTAATTGCTTTACAATCATAACGTGTTTGTTCTGTAGTTAGGGGCTATTGTTAACGTCCAGAAATATATACCTACCTACCATTTAATATAGGTTTTCAGTTTAAGCTGCCACAAGGCAGAATAGTCTAGTAAAGATAAACATATTAGTCACTTCAACAATGTGGTAATGTAAAATCTTAAAAAAAGAACATTTTTATGGGGTACGTTTTCTTCACTTAAAGTCGGAATGTTTGAGAGTTGGTGTTGGATAGGTATTTGAAAAATTGTGCGGTTTTATTAAAAAAAAAAAAATCGATGATGGGATCGGTTTATGAAATATTAAGCTGTCACTATCGTGTGGATCGCCTGGAGGACACGGTGGAGCATGCGGTGGAGGTCTGCCCAGCTTGGGCGGAGCGCCGCAGTGTCCACGCAGTGCGCTCTCGCGTCCGGCCCTGGTCCAGGCCATGGTACGGAGCGAGAGGGAATGGAAAGCCGTCACCTCCTTCTTCGAAGCAGTAGTGCTTGCGAAGGAGGAGGCGGAGCGCGTGAGGGAGAGAGCCTTGCGCCCTCACGCCCCTAGTTGCCGCAGGAGACGCCCTGGGCGTCGGGAATCGCAAGCAGATTCCGGCCACCGTAGGAGCGGGCTTGCGGACGGTGAGCAATGGGTTGCTCGCCGTCTGGTAGGGATCAGGTCCGGGTCGACGTCCACGTCGTGTTCCACGCGCGTGCCTGAAAGAGATGTCAGCACAAAATGACGAGGTCCGAAAGGGCCGCCGCCTCAGGGTCGCGGGTAATTCGAAAGAGTGACCGTGGCCCTGGCACAGGCGCGCCCTCCCGCAAGCCAACCATTTAGCATGGTTGTTTTTATGTAGTAAATAATATAACGTTGTTAAAAGGAAAATAGACTTTACAAGTTTACGAGTAATAGTCGACCAACTTACATTTGCAGTTGGAATGTGTGTGAGGACAATATTTTCAACTACAACGTAAAGTTTGTTTTTGGAACCTTTCATTGTGCGTGGGCCGACACGCACTTGCCCTGTTTTGGTTTTTTATAACAACCTTAATGTATGAAATAAAAAACTAAAACTTTTGACATTTGAAACTTGAGACCAAAATGAGATGGCTCTGTTTTAAAACACATTATACAGCGAAAGGAATTTCGTTCCAATTTGTTGTTGCATGACACCTCCCGACTTTTTGTACTAGTACCTATTTAGTAGTTCAAACATTCTCCATTAAAAACCAATTGGTATTAGGGTTTTAATAGTTTGTAGTTAAGAAACATTAACCAACTCCTTAAATAATTCAAAATACACAGCTGTGTTCCCCGAAGAATTAGGCAGAGGTTTAACGATATGTGTAGGTACTTTCAAACCTGGAATAACATTTATTTCTGTATAAAACAGACCTTTTCCCACTTTATCTTCTAATTCTAGCTAAAACAAAATTACCAACAAATCAAAGATACCGAAACAAATATATAATACATGAAGCCCTACTAATCCCACTTAAAAAGCTTAGCAACATTTATTCTCCGACCGAAAGCTTTCAAATAAATAGATATTTATTTTGCTGAAGCTCGATTTATTCTTATACAGTAAATACTCTATGGAGTATTTCTCGGCTACCATTCTGAGTTTGATAGCCTTTTTAGGTCTTCTTATTTGAAGTACCAAAGAGGTTTGAGTATTTAGCGTTCGATGTCAGTTATTCGGTTTGTTTATTCGTCTATATACGATGGAGTTGTTAGTTACACAATTTAAATTGGTCAATAAAATAAATTAAACGCAAGCGCCTTCCTTATTTTTTTCTTTTAATAAAAACTCTTTTAAATCTGGAATGGTTGCGAGTTTCTAATGTTATAGTTTTCAGACAGGTGCCTCGAGATCATTTAAAAAAATTAAAAAAATTATCTGATCCCATAGAGTAAATTAGAACTAAATATTTTTGGAACGAAGTTTAACGCGGCTTGCGGTAGGAGTAAACTGTGAAATCGTAACGTAACGAAAAATTGTCAACTTAATTTCTCTAAAAGAGACAGAGAGAGATAGTTTTCATGGTATTCGAGGGTGCTGAAGCCAATAGTGAGGTCAAAATAAAAATCAAAGATGGCGACTGCGAAAACTTTCAAATTATTCGTCAACGATGTCGTGTCGTGTTCAAGGTTTTTGAGAGCTTCTAAAACTTATACTAGATGGCTGTGTATTGAAAACGCTTATTAAATTAACACATTCTCTCTCTCTCTCTCGCTCTTTTGTTTGTCCCTTTCTATTATTATACGAGTGGTTCCTTCCTGACGGAGGTCCCGAACCGCACAGGATTTTTAAATTATCAAAACATGCCGCAAAAATATTCGGAATTCTCTTTTTAAATCCCTATCTACTTTGACACATAACTAATTCCACCATCTTCATCCCACAGGCATGCAATCCCGTTACCAAGTCTCGCCAATGGACGCGGCGGCCGGTCCAGCAGCCAATGGCGCGGTTTTGCGCATCGAACCGGTGCGTGCGCAGCGGGACGACGCGACCTACGAGTGTGTGGCGGAGAACGGAGTGGGGGATGCTGTCACAGCTGTGGCCACGTTGACTGTTTTTGAAGGTAAGTTTTAAATATAAGATTTCGTTAGGTAGTAAGTCTTTCGCTTTTTCCGATTTTCGGGTTCGCGTCGTAATGCGTATCACAAGGACCGGATATTAAGAAGAAGAAGAAAAGAGTTTTAAACTATGGTGATAAGAATAATCTGCGGAGTAATTGCGTACCACACGGAAAGTAGCTACAACCTTCATTGCGTTATTAACGCTGTTGAGCAGAATTTTTTTTCTAACGCAAAGGTTGTCCCGTGTCCGATGTCAATCCTTCCGAAGGTCGGGTCATAAAAGTTAACAGAAAAAAAAATGTAGCAACAGGAGTTAAAAGACTGTAACCAGCAGTAGATGTTTTCGTTTTTTTATTAATTCCCGTAATTTTTAAAATACATAGCAAATATTTTTGTGACTTATCACCCGATTCGAGCTTTTACGGCACACCCTGAATAAAGCAATGGATTAGCAATGTCCCTCAAAATTATTCTTATTGCATGTTCTCGTTTTTAAAAAAAAGTGCCCGTAAGTAATTTTTTAAATACATAGCAAAGATTTTTCCGACTTATCACCCGATTCCGGCTTTTACGGGACAACCTGTATAAACCAATGGAGCTGAAATATCTTTCAAAATTATTCAGATTGTGATGGATGTGGTAGTCAATGCTCTATTTCTATTATCGTGACTTTTATAGCAATGGTAAATACATCACTCGTGCTGTGTTAAAAATATTTAGCTGATCGGCAGGCAGCACTGGATGCCCTTATTGTCGAGGCAAAATTAAATAGTATATTTCTTTGACCCAGTTATGTCGTCACTCATGAAAACACGTTTTTGAAATTTTAAAAATGTAAAACTATTTTGGGCTCAACAGAAAATTCTGCTAAAACTTCTACTTCTCTAATCTTTTCCAAAAAACACCATCAGTACACTTCTAACGCTCACGGACACGGCTATTCTTCCCAATATGTCGAGAGCACTAAAAGGAACCGAACGACCATATCCACTACGTAACTACCCACATTCAGCTGCTGTAGACGAGAATCCAGTGGAATGTTTACGATCTACTACGTCCTAGGACGTTCAGCTTTATCCTATCTATCATATACTAGGCGCTATCCTGTCCTGGCTTGTGTAAGCCATGGAAGAATAAACTGTGCGGTATAGTTTTATCGGTGTTTGTAACTGGCGAGCAAGGATTTAGAAATAAAGAGCTTTTATGAAAGTGAGGTAAGTACCGTAAGTTATGTGTAGTTAAATCAGAAAACAATAATATAGAGGTTAATGTAGAATAAGAGAAGAGAGAGGTTGGTTTAAGAATAAGCGATACCTAATAATACAAATTGAGGTCAGTCTAGGGCCTAAACAAGTTGGAGAAGGCACGGCTCACTGACGTTTCGGGCGACGCAGGTGCTCTCGGGGCATGGTTGCTTCGGGAAGTACCTGTGTCGCATTAACAGGGAGCCGGACGCCCGGTGTCACCACTGCGTCGACTGCCGGGAGGACACGGCGCGGCACACGCTGGCAGAGTGTGCCGCTTGGGAGGAGCCGCGCCGTGCCCTCATCACCGAAGTAGGCAACGACCTGTCGCTGCCGGCCGTCGTGAACGCAATGGTCGGCGGCGCAGAGTCCTGGGACGCAGTGGTCTCCTTTTGCGAAACGGTCATCTCGCAGAAGGAGGCTGCGGAAAGGGAGAGAGAGATCTCGACTCTCGACCCGGCCCGCAGCAGACGCACCGGGCGTCGGAGGAGGGCGGACAACGCCCTCTTCCGGCCCCCCTAAATGGGTCCAGGGGCGACGGATTCGGGGACATCCGTCGCCCCCCAACATCAGGACCCGAGAAGGTGGCGCGCGTAGTGTTCCGCGTGCGCCGCTCACAGACGTTGCGGGGGGAGTACACCGCACTCCCCCCGCCCGAGACGGGGCCCGCGCTAGCGGGCCGGCACTAGCCGGGGTTGTGGAAGAATAATGTGTTCCCGCGACCCCGGCGTAGGTGTGAGATGGAACACCGGGGTGGTTTTTAGTCAGTAAGAGTCTGACAGACCCCTCCGCCCGCCCCAGGGCGGAGGACATCCATGAGGATTTTCCACCCCGGGAACAAAAAAAAAAAAAAAATATAAGTAGCTTCAAACTATGTTAGTAGCACTTCCCTATCTTGTCCTTGTGCTGTCCTGTGGTACTTGTCCGCGGAAGCGACGGAACACCACGTCCTGAGGCCAAAAGTCTTCTTCCATGACGACGGGCAGATATAAATTCGGTACGCGCACCACGATCGCCTTGAAGTTGACGTTGCGGTGCGACTCCAGTAACTGCACCCTTGGCGTGTACCTCGTCTTCTGGCGCACGTACTCTACGATGTCTTCCGCCTTAGTAGTGTAGTGTTGGCGGGAGATGTACACCGGTTTGTTCGGCTTAGCGGCGCGCAAGCTGACTTCGGGCATCTTTGATCTTATTTATCAGACGATGTCAAAGAATCAACTGGCGTAAGGATAACATGATATGACATGATAATTAATCACAAAATACTAACACTTGACACTCGATCTAAATAAGTTTCATTGATAGTACGAGTCATTCAAACCAATATTTTTTTTATGCTAAGCTATGCGACGTTGTCATATTTCACGTAAAGGTGTTTTACATAAATAATTGCGTGAATTTTGTATGAAAAAAGAAAAAAAATAATCATTTGAAAAATAATTCATATGCCAGTTGATTCTCTGGCATGGTCATTAATACCATAGATTTTAGTAGGATATCAAAAGAAACACGTTGTAGAGGTAAGCTTGTCGGTAGCTAATGATGTTAATTCAATACAGTTGTTGACTTTACCTTCATTGTTATCGCTAATAAAATGTCACTTTGTTCCGAGTTCAAAGTTTATGAAATACAGAAGTTGAATGGGGGTGATGATTTTTTTTTTATATAAAAAAATGTTTATTTCCAAATAGTGCAAATAGTATTACAAAAAGTGTAAAAGCTTAAAAAACTGCCAAGTTATAAACGTTATAAAGTAAGTTTTGTACTAGGACAGCACTATCGTAGAAGTGACGTCACGACTACGTATTTTCATACTAGCGCCGTACATTGTCCGTACCGCGCGACAAGGACAGGAATAAAACCCTCCAAGAACTTTTAAAGTGTGCATCTACTTCATATTTACATCGATTTAACAGATTTTTTCGATTATCTCATTTTTACCATGTCTTCATTGAAATTACATTATTTTTACGATTTTTTTAAAAAGTAGGCATCATCCCAATTGAATAGCTTTCAACCGTCACAATTTTTTTTTCACCGTGTCACAATCTCAATTAGTATTTTACCTTTCGCTATAACTTGTCACATTATAACTTCCATCATCTCTTCATACAACACCCCAAAATCGAGACCCAACCTTGCCTCCAATAAAAAAACTGTCATATAACTCCATTACCATACAAAATACTGGGCGCCTAATAAAGCGGGTACCTTGCATTCTTCACCACCTCAATGATTCCTTTTCTATTGTGGCTCACAGTAACTGCCGACTGGAACATAAAACATGGCCGGCGAGGACACAATGATCCTTCCGGAATATAACTCTGTCCCAAGACTCTGGGCTTTCAATAAATAAGCATTAAAAAGCGGAGGCCGACGTTCGGGCGATAACGAGCCGCAGACTGAGATATACGGTAGGCCAATGCTGCTAATTGGTTCGTATGGTCTTGAGATTGTGCGCCATAATTGGTGTACTGATTTGTTAGTGGTACTTTTTTGTGCTGTGTCCTTTTGAGGATGATCTAATCTTGTCATGTCAAGTCAAAGTATTTATTTCAAATAGGCACTAAAAGGCACTTTTGAACGTCAATATTTACATTTAAATATAATTGATTCTAGGCACCCCTTCCAAAAGGTAGTTTAGTATGGAGAAGAAGGAGCAAGAATCTCCACCGTTACTCTTTTAAAATGTTTAACAATATTTTGTGTACATTAATTATGTTTTATATGTGAGGACGATGCACCCATAATAAAAATACTATACCACAATAGGTAAAAATAATTTAAATTTGTCTGCAAATAGAACCACTAACATGCTATTTTACTTTTATTTACGTAAGTTTTATTTGAGTTTAACTTTATATTTACGTAAGTTTTATTTGAGTTTAAATTGAAACCACACATTCCTGATAAACATGGTCTTCTGCTATTCCTATCCACATTAACTTTATATGGTAAACTCTTCATCCACAATTCCCTAAATCAAACAGATTATTACATCTGTCTTATAACAAAATCATCTTCTCAAAGACAGAGTTCGCTCAGCAACTAGTGAGTATAACAACATAATTACTATGCAATATTTGCTTTTTCTCCGTCTGAAGTTTCTACAAAGCTTCCGTAGTCTGAAACTTGCGGTAAACTTCTGAAAAAAGTCAAAGTCTTATTGTTCTACGGAAAGTAGATTCAAACTGTAATGTCTTGTTTGAATTTTAAGAGATGCAGCTTTTGAAAATGGACTGAAGAGAGTTTTTTTTTTAAATTCTATTTAACCAGTATTCCAAGGAAGAAGACCTTCGCCTGTCTTTTTTTAACTTCTGTCATCTCTTAATGAGGGTCAATCCTTTAAGTTGGAGTCAAGCTCGTCGGCCATCTTTGTATTTTGGTCAACCAGGATGTCGCCTTCAGTGGGGCTCAGTTTATGTTTTATTTCTGCAAAATATAGAAATACATATATGCGAAGTAGAAATAGGTACGAGTACAAAATACTTATAACATAAATCAGGAAATACAAACAAAAAATAGTACACGATCAACAAATACAAACTAAGAATCAGATGACGCAAACATTTACTTTTTCGTAAAAAAGCTTTCCACTAAGAAATGCTTAAGCCGAGATACACTGGTATTGAATATATCCAAGTCATGTTCACCGGACAGTTTATTAAAAATTCCGCTCGCCTGGATTAGAAACGAATTCTGCCTGTACGCGGATTTGGAATGAGGAACATGTAACAAGCTAGGTTTACGAAACATTTTGCAGTGTGTAACTAATCCTATACTGCCTGACAGCTCAGGGCAATCTATAGTACCATTCGCAATTTTAAATAAGTACGTCATATCTGCAATGCGTCTGCGCTCATGCAGTGGTAAGATGTGAAACCGCTTACATCGCGCTATATAATTGGGAGTATATTTCCTAGTTTTGTACTGCAAGAAACGTAGAAACCGTCTTTGATTTCCCTCAATTCGATCCATGTAAATATTATAATTAGGGTTCCACACTTGTGAGGCGTATTCCAAATGGCTGCGGACAAAAAGCAGAATAAAGAATTTAAAAGGTTTTAACGTTTTTAAAATCAGCTGATAATCTAAGGATAAATCCGTGGTGTAGGGTCAGGGTAAGTGCTTTGGAAGCTTTACTAACGACGTTTTCGATGTGCGCATCAAAAAGCAACTTTGAGTCAAACGTTACACCTAGGTCCCTGATAACGCTTACCCTGTTTATAATGGTATTATGTAACTTATATTGAAAGATGATTGCATGTGGTTTGCGTGTATAGGTACTAACAAAACATTTGGAAACATTCAGTTCAAGTTTATTAAGTAGACAATAATTTTGAAGTCCATCTAAATCCTGCTGTAACCTGCTAACCAATACAGTCGGAAAGTTCAGATATAGGGCATACAATTTTCATATCGTCGGCATAAAGAATTATTTTGGAACGGGTAAAGCACGGACTAATATCATTTATAAAAATAATAATAAATAAGGGACCCAAAAGGGACACTTGGGATATTCCCGAGTGTTTTTTAACAGTGACAGAACTGTATCCATTCAGTAAAACTATTTGACAGCGATTCTCAATGTAGGATGTAAACCATCTGAATAAATCGCCTCTGATACCCACTGAAAGCAGCTTACGTAAAAGGACACCGTGGCCTATACGGTCAAATGCCTTGCTGTAATCAGTGTAAACCACATCCACTTGAGAGGGTTCAGACATGGCGGAGGACATGAAGTCGGAACAGATAAGCAAATTCGACACAATAGACCTGTTTTTTAAGAAACCATGTTGACAGTCATTAAATGATTGTTTAATAGCACTATACACTGAAGAGTACACATTTTTTTCCAAAACCTTTGCAAACAAGCACAGCTTAGAACTTGGCCTATAGTTTTCTACATTGTCTTTAGGGTCTTTCTTATCCACGGGGTAATAAAAGCGGTCTTCCAAAACATTTGGCACCACTCCCTCACTAAGAGAACGCCGAAATATTAGTGTAAGTGGTAAAGTCAAGCTTTGTGCGCACCGAATTATAAGTATAGTAGGAATACCATCAGGACCTGCTGACTTATTCACGTCAATAGCCTTTAGTACCGCGATTTCCCTGACTTCAATAGAGCTTATATCAGAGGAAGACGTCTGATAAATATGATGCATGTTGCTATCCAACTGCGTTACACCGGGGATAGTATCCTCGAGAAAATTTAACTTAAAAACTTCACTGAAGATGTTGCATATTTCATCACCCTGTCCCGATGAATGTTGTCCTTGTTTCATAACCGATGGAATTGTATATGAGGAATGTTGCTTGCTTTTGACGAAAGACCAAAAAGCTTTAGGCGATTTATTAATACTATTTTCTATGACGTCAATGTAACTGTCATACTTTTTTTTTCTAATAATTTTGCACGACTACGCAAAGTTAAAAATGAATCATAGTCTGATAAATTGCCGTATTTCTTAAACTTGGAGCGATAGTTACATTTTTCTTTAAGAATTTTAATTAGCGGTGTTTTATACCAAGGGGGAGAATTAGACAAAGATTTGATGATTTTGGTTGGGATGAAAGTTTCACACAATTTATTCAGTCTGACGTACAACAATGACAAGGCATCCTCCACTGACCCTTTGGCGAGATCACAACACCAGTTGAACTCGTCAAGTTCTTTAATTATTGAAGTAAAATCGGCTGATTGATAAACAAACTTTTTTCTTTGTTGTGATGAGAGAGCATGATACTGAACAAAATCTACAAAAATACTAAGAGCTAAATGATGAGGATCTTCTGGAACAAGAGAGTCAGAGCATTTATCAACGGTTAGGTAATTGTTACAAAAAATCAGTTCCAACACCCGATTCTGTTAAGGTTCCTATGACCATTGTACTGGACCAGATTAAATACATTTATTTAATATATCGAAAAATTCCGTCTGAACAGAACCGTGAATATTTTCCGGGCCAAAAGAGCACCCATCATCAGTCAGTTGCCACGTTAAGTTTGGCAAATTAAAATCTCCTAAGATAATAAAAGTGTTCGTTAAGTTATTCAGTATAATGTCATTTAACTTGGTATAAAAATATGTGAGTTGTGTAGTCAATGAATACCCTCTGTTTTGTTTGCAAAGATAAATTGCATAAATATGTAATTTATATGAAGCTATGGGTCTGGAACGCTTCAGGGTTAGAGTTACCCATAGGTCCTCCGCGGACGAACGCCAGTCGGTGCGCTCCTCCGCAATGAGCTCACGTCGAACAGCAACAAGAACACCGCCACCAAGTGTCTGATTTCTATCTAAGTAATCTCTGTCACGTCGCCAAACATTATAGCGGTCTTCAAACAATTCACTATTGTTAAAACCCTCTTTTAGCCACGTCTCTGTTAAACATATAACATCATAGTTATTTGAGCACACGTTCTTATATAAACTTGACGTTTTAGTCCGCAAGCCACGTACATTTTGGTGATAAATATTAATTGGCATTTTTAAAAGGCAAAATAATTAGAATTAAGAATAAAAAAAAGAATGCTGTTAGCAGATTGAGCGTATGATAAATACAGTGCGGCGGAACTAGAACAAGTATGTAATAAACCCAGTGCGGTGTCATGATTTGGTATAAACTAATGTGTAATGTTACGCAGATGTCACCACTCACCACGGAAATTAAAGTAAATTCCCTACTCTGACTCACTGATGAGATAGTGAACAAGCGAAGTTTATAGTGATTCATTAGGTAAGCAGTGTAAAATAGGCAAAACGTGTAACAATTGTGGTATTTTGTTACACCAAAATCACATCTTATTATCTATTTATCTATTTAACACCTGAGGAGCTGTTGTGCACAGAAATTCTTTCTATGATTCAGTAGATACTTAAGTCTTTATGAAAATTCTATGACACTCAATTTACTTACATTTGTTTATCTGATAATTGTTGTACTGTTGAAAAGCAAACCTTTAGATACCTCTGTCTATTTTCTACATCCATTTATCTCATTTCATGTGATCTCTTATTATTTTCCTTTATTGAATGTTGTGACATTTTGTATCTAACATTGTCATCTGTCAGTTTTTCTTTTTCTATGGTATAGAGCTAAGAGGTCGTCTATTTATTGTAAAGGTATCGTAAAACTAGCGTAAAGCCAGGTTCTCACTGTAAGCCATCTTTATTGTTCCTGGCCGATAACCAATTAAGAAGTATTTGGATTTGAAACTAAAAAAGTCACTTCTAGAAGACCCGCCAAGGGCTATATAAGGCAACCGTTACTTTTCACCAGGTTCTTTTAACTCCGTCTATTGACCCGTTCTTTTGACTCCTTCTTTTGACTCGCCCTTTTGGCTCGCTCTATTGGCTTCTTTCGTTTCGCAATTTTTCGTTTGACGTTTTACTCAATTGGTCCAGCCTCATCAGTTTCCAATTTTGTTACTTATCTTATCAAACAAGGTTTTTTTTATTATTATTATTTACATAGAAATATAAAAGAAATCTAATAACATGTTTGTCTGAACACGGAACTATACATCTTTTTATAAAAAGGATTGCATTAAACGTTTTAAAAGTAGGTCGACTCCTAGATGGCGTTGTAATACTACAGTCTCTGGCAATTAGTGAGTCGCTTACGCTGCGATCTGTTGAAGAATTTGAGGACTAAAAATTGCCAGCTCAATTGCCAAACTTAGGGAGGTTCCATTTCTTTGTATGGGATTGGGTATCTGTACGTAGTATTATATTATCTGTGGTCTTACTGTGTTTTATCCATACAACACATTTTGTGACAATGTCTTATCAACTACGTTGTATTAATTGTGGCATAAATGTGTTCCGGGTAAAGCGTCATTTAATTTACTCTCTGTAAAAATACATAAATAACCTCCAATTTAAAATGTCTGAATAACTTCATTCTTCTAAAAGTCCTGTGTAAAATTGGAAATCACAGAAAAGCTTTTGACATTAAACTGCACAAAAAAACGTAAGAATTTTCGCTGTCCGTGACAAATTAATATTGAGCCAAAGTTGCTAAGGACATCTGACATTATTCTTTGCTCGTTTGAAATTTTTGTAGGAACAGCACAGACCATCATTTCCATACTTTAGGTTAACGGATCATTAGTAATCCTCCCATCCGTAGGTAGTAAGCCAACGGTAACGTCGCTTACGAAACGTTTTTATAGGAACACTTGGGTTACGAATCGTAGACAATTCTACGATCCGTAAGCATAACGAATCGTTTTTCGAATACAGGAACCGGGCATTAAACCTGATTTACACGGTGCGATTAAATTGCCTGTATACCGTAACTTGATGTAAGAATAAAAGTTGCACCGTCTGAACGGTGTTTAAACGATGCGAGACAGTTGTTTTTTATTTCGAGAAAAATGAAGTTCTCAATACAACTTACACCGGACTAACAACACCGCACAATAGCAAAATGTAAGTTAAAAAGGACAAAAAAAATTTCTTAGCTAAAAAAACTCAATATAATTAAAGCTAACATTTTTTAATATCATATAATGTTTGAAAAGACGTCGTAATTTCTGAACTACATATTATATTACATAATTTTTGTAATAACGAAACGCAAAGAGGACCATCGGTTATCGAGTAACCGACGAATGTTCGCAGCTGGTAAGGTAGATATAAACTTTGTGGAACACCAAGGTACGTCTCGTTATTAGTAACTTGGAAACGGGTGGTAGGTTATACTATGACGATCCGTTTACTATAAGAACCGGGATAAGTTGTCAGTTTTGCATAAATAACTGCATTTCTGTAACAGTTAGGTTCCTTATTCAAAAATAAACCTGAACAAAAGAAATAAAGATGACAAGAGTCGCCACTTACCTGCCGGCTATAACGTACATGTCTCTGACGAACAGACATCTATTGCGAGTATGTTGAGCAGGAATGTGTTATTTGTGTATCTAAACAGACCCACGTTTCCGGAGAAATTCTTCATATAGATCAACGTTTATTTAAAGATTGACCTTTTCACTGTGAGCCTTAAGCTCCACATGAAACTGTTCGTCCGTGATTATTTTGTACCACTCCAATATCTAATCGATTTCTGATCTGACCTTTGAGAGGGTATATACATACATACGAGTACTCTTGTTCATACATAGGCAACGCCTATATATCGTGCCCGCACGTAGATCGCACGATTACAGGGCTTGTCCCAAAGGGTACAACGTAAAATTGCGTTGGGACATTAGCCTGACCCCTTATGAGACACATGTTATATAAAATCATTGTTACTGTGGCCTTAAAAAGTATATGTTTGGTAATCAATTGTATTTTTTTTATATTATTCACAGTCTGGAAACTTTGTTATTGTTATCTCTTTTGACTTGCCCGTAGGGTATGCCTATAGGTTACTAGGTTATTAGTAGATATCCAATCCTACTAATATTATAAACGCGAAAGTTTGTGAGTATGGATGGATGTTTGTTACTCTTTCACGCAAAAACTACTAAACGGATTTGGATGAAATTTGGCACACATATAGTTTATAACCTGGATTAATACATAGAGTGCTTTTTATCACGAAACTCCCACGGGATCAAGATTTATGCGGGTGAAACCGCGGGGAGCAGCTAGTCTGTCATAATAACAACATGGGTACGTACGTATCAAATCAGTTTTTCGTACGTATCAAATCCTCTGATCACTCTCATTCACTCTTTCATTTTTCTCGTACTCATACTGCATTATATCGACGTTTGTTAGTCAACTGTATCGTATCCAGAAGTTTACGAATAAATCAGCTAAATGTACCTACGAAAAGTTTGTCAGCCAGACCATTTAATTTAACATTAGAACACGTATTAAAAACTTTCATCAACAATTCAATTTATAATTCAGTTTGTTTCCCTTTCACTAATGACATAACCCTCCAGTGCCCGAACAATAAAAAGACCCTTAATTTAAATAAAACCCGTTTAAAAATGAATGAAATAATATTAATAACTTGCACTGGACAATGGATTGGCGGCTTCTGCATAATTAATTATAATCCGGCCGTCGAATGATTTCGAGCAATTTAAAATTTAACAATGAGCACTGATGATTTCCCCAAGATGCAAACAGAATTTAATTCGTAATACTGTGTGTATTTATTTTGAGTGGTATTACCTCTTTTAGGGTATTTTATTCACTTCGTGTCAAACCTAATGCGTCCACCGAAACCCATACCCAGTAAAAAAGGTTTAAAAAGAAAAAAAACAACCGGCTTAATAACGTCTAAATTGTATACGTAGCAATTGTCTTTTCACCTGAGCTATTCCAAGACTGGTACATATACATAGCCTTTTGATAGACCGGTTCCAAGGCATTTCGGGCTCCTCAAATACCTATCTCAAATGTTATACGCATGACTACTGAGAACCGGGCCGGGTTGTTCAAAATGATCTTCAGGATGGGGTGGATTTTGATGTTCATTTGTCAGTAAGACAAATGTATAGTCATTATGTCGTGATGTCCCAGTGGTTAGGGCCTCACCTATCATGCAGGAGGTTCAAACCCGGGCAAGTGCCAATGTGACTTAATCCAGATGAATTTTCTGAATTTATCATGTACCTACTTTACTGACATCGGTGAAGGCAAAACATCGTGTGGAAACCTGGACTTAATATTAAAAATAAGTCTAAAATCGCCAACCCGCCTTGAGAAAGTGTGGTGATCAATACTCATGCCTTCTCTGTATGAGGAGAGGCCTGCGGTGGGACAGTTATAGGTTGGTATTATGGCTCTTAGCGGTAAATACTTAGCCATAAGACCCTCTCCAATATTATATAAACTACGTTTCCACATAAATGTTACAATGATATATTGCCACTTAAAGTTTTCGTCCTACTTTCGTATCTTTTCACTGCGTTCGCATTATAAAAGTCAAGTAATCGTAATTTATTACAATGGTGTACGTGTCTTCCAATGGTACAATGAACGAAACTGAAAATTTTGCCATTAAAATTGTAACAAGAACTTGGCCACATAGTACCATGTAGGTTTTCCGATGACAAGACTTTAATTAACAATTTTTTGTGGTCCCATGCGCTATTGCTAAGCATTAGGTCCTGAGTTCGATTCCTGGGTCAGGCAGTGTTATAGAGTTTTTCAATCTGGAATGTTTCAGTAGCAGTATTTGGGCCCGGATTATGGCAATAGGCTCGCCCTCTATTACTTGGGACTTAAATATAACTGGCGAAATGAAGGTGTAACATAAGTGCATCTCTGCCTACCCTTTCGGCGAATATATGTATGATTATGTACAACTTTAACTTAATTATATTTCTGTCTATCAAACGTAATTAAAGCGAACGTCTTGCTCCTTTAGGTATCAACCGTCAACATTTCTCATAAAGGTCATACAATCAAACTCATTTTCAAGAAGTAGACGCGTGACGTCTCTACGTCATGGAGGTAACACGGGGATGATTGACGTTTCACGGAGTGGGGTACAACAGGCCCCAGTAACATAGTTACCGTAATTCTGAGAATTGTGCAATGGGAGGGTTGAATAGTAACCTTATTTATATGATATGAAT
This sequence comes from Dasypolia templi, assembly GCA_963555695.1. Classification (NCBI taxonomy): domain Eukaryota; kingdom Metazoa; phylum Arthropoda; class Insecta; order Lepidoptera; family Noctuidae; genus Dasypolia; species Dasypolia templi. The sequence continues at coordinate 21,468,609 of OY743151.1, read as the reverse complement.
TCCATTTCGTGTTAAATTGTTTGGAAGAATTTGAAATAGATTTACGATTTCTAGCGCATTGAGTTAATTTTATAGTGGCATTTATTGATTTAATTACGTAAGTGATTAGTAGTACCAATTCATTGAGTGGATTGTTGAAATAATATTTATATATATATTTTAAATGAGTTAACATTCAATTTATTCGACTGCTTTTAATGCATAGATAACATCAAATTTACTTGTTAAGACAAAAAAATTATAAATTTAAAATAACAGCAAAAAAATCAAGAATATGTTATCTAGAGAATGCCCTTTACACTAGAGAATCCTTAACCCGGCTTTTTTTTTGGGTGGGAAATCATCAAATGACTTCTCCCGCTTTGGATGAAGCGGGAGGGCGTATCAGACTTTTACTGACTAAAACCCACCCGTGTTCCTTCAGTTGCCTGTGCCAGGGCCACGCTTATCTTTATCGAATTTCTCGGGACCCTGAGGCGTCGGCCCTTTAGGACCCCGTCATTTTGTGCTGACATTTCTTTGAGGCGCGCGTGGAACACGACGCGCAGTCGACCCGGGCCTGGTCCTAACCGGACGGCGAGCAACCCATTGCTCGCCGTCCGCAAGCCCGCGCCTACGGTGGCCGGGAATCTGCAGGCGAGTCCCGACGCCCAGGGCTCACCTGCGGCGACTAGTGGGGGCGTGAGGGCGCAAGGCTCTCTCCCGCACGCGCTCCGCCTCCTCCTTCGCAAGCATGACTTTTTCGCAGAAGGAGGTGACGTCTTTCCATTCTCTCTCGTTCCGTACCATGGCCTGGAGAGAGATCGCCGCTGCCGATCGCCTCCGCGAGGACACTGCGGTGATCCGCCCAAGCTGGGCAGACCTCCACCGTATGCTCCACCTTGTCCTCTGGGCGATCCACACAATGGTGACACCCGGGCGTTTCTTCCCGCCTTATGCGAAACAGGAACCTTCCGAAACAACCGTGTCCGGTTAGGACCTGTGTCAGGCGGATGGTGAGGACGCTGTGATGCCTCTCCAACCACTCCTCAAAGAGGGGACTTAGCGCCGCTATTGTAGCGTGCCCAGCACTGGGTTGCGACAATCGCACCCTCCATGTCGCCATGAAATCCCGCCGGAGCTCTATCCACTGTACCGTGATTTCTCGCGGCAGTTTCACTAACAATAGCCCCACTTATAGCCGTGAAATTATATTAATTTTCTCCTTATTAAAATTGAGTATGGTACTCAGTTTCAATTAATCAAGCGTATTTTTTTTCATCCACAAACGGTTCATTAATGGAAAAAATACGAATCACTAATGGTCATGTTTAATATCGGTTCTGTTTTGTAGAGTTTGTGTGGACGAGTGGATTCGAATAAAACGGCCCTTTATACAAATGCTTTATTTGAATAGAAATTAATGTAGTTTTTCTGTAACCAGTTCGTTCGTGTGAACTTTTCATCAAATGAAACAACCAGGTTTTTATCATGTGATGTGTCTAGACATAACGAAACTTTCTGTTTCTTGCTTGTTTATTTCGGCTAACATCTATTTATAAAAATAAAACTTAAATGTTGTCATCATTTGAGAACAGCTTCTTGTCTATTTAGAACGAAGTTCTTTAAAATCTTCACGTAACGAAAAATTTATTATGCCCCTCCATGCTTTGCATTTTGTTTTTATGACAGCCATCTAGGTACAATAAAACTAAAACTTTTGACACTTGAAACTTGAAACCATTGAGATGCCTGTTTTAATACGTAGGTATTACTTATACAGCGGCAGGTAACCTTTCCAATCAGAAGGCCAATTTATTGTCGTGCTTAAAAAATGTTCAAATTCAAGTCGTAATCTCATCTCAGCGACAATCAATATCAAAAACTTGTCAAAAATGTATGAATATTTATTGTATTTTTGACAGATTGCGACAGATTAGAATGCGAACGTTCTTTAAAATACGGGAATTGCCGCTCTGATGTCCCTTTTTTGTTTTGTAAGTTTTAGTCCAAATTAGGGTTTGAAGGTAAGACAAATTGGAAAGCTTTCCTAAGGAAAATCCGATACGATAAAAACTGAACGTCCATTTTTATATGGCATTTTTGTGTGAGCTCAAGACACTCTCCAGAATTCCATATCATCGGAAATTGGTCAGGACAAAGGCTCTCGGGTCAGCTAGTTGCCAATACATTACAAAAAAAAACTAAACTATACCCACCAAATCTTCAACCACCTACTCTAAAAATATTCCATATTAAGAAAAAAAACGACCGATAACTAACCTTTTCACATCTATGTCCAAATTGCGATAATAACAACCGAGTAATCGATTCTCGCCTGCTCAGATGGAGCCATTATAATCGAGTTCCTGGCAACTTGCCGTGTTTATTAGTCGATACTTCTATTTAGGTACGTGTCTTGGTAAATTAATATGACGTTGAGCGGCTTCATACGATATATGGTACTGGTAACCCATAATGCAAATATGATTTGTATTATATTATGAGGAGTAACATCGGCTTAAGCTCTTTTCTTTTTTTATTAACTTCTGCCGGCCTAACCCAATAACGTATCTATCTCCAATTTTGGCGTACTGGAGATAGAAAAACCTATCAATCTCTGGTTTTAACGTCCCAATAAAGCGAAAGTATGCGACCCTTTATCCTGTTGACAGCTATTTGTTTGACAGGGACAGATAGAATTGTACTGTCTGTCATCAGGAGCGATCTGTCTTAAGGTTTGTTCGTAAGGTTCTTAACTTCCTGTAAGCACTTTTATGACCGAATCTGGAGGTTTTGTTGGGGTTCGTTAAGAAGACTTAATGTTATGTCGAAAACCATTTTTAACAGACTTACAAAAGGAGGAGGTACTGAACTCATCTGTTTGTTTTAAATGTTTCTTACGCGATATCTCAGGAAATTTAATGGATAGTGTACTTCGGGGGTGGTCAAAATTTTATTTATTTTGCTTGGGTAGTTTTGCAGTTAGCTTCAATAGTACGTAGTTTTTCCACTTAGTGTACATATATTGAATATGTTTTAATAAGTTCCTGTCACCGTCATTTACATAGCATGTAGTGGTGTGTGGGGTAGGTACGAGTAGGTACCATAACTAAAAAGTGAAAAACAAAAGATTTTCACAAACCGACTTAAAAAAAACAATAGGTATAAAGTAAAAAATAACTTGAACTTGAAAATAACAAAAAGAAACACAAAACTTCTGTCTGGTTGTCGTTGTGGACACCGACATCCGAAATTAAAGTAATTGTTCACTTTGTAGTGTTTTTTTTTTAAGTCGGTTGTTTCCATTCTTCCTTGCACGCTTTGTTATCCCACTCAGATCACAGACTACACCTATCCCTCAAGTGCCGTGCCGTTTAGAACAAAAGCGCTTTTCTAATTGTGGGAACAGATATCAGAGATTAACTTTTTCTGTCCACAAACCATATAAATCAAGACATTTCATCGAATTATAGCACGTGGAGGAGAGTGCAAAATATACACAAGTTTTGATTGGTCGATGGCTGCTCCTGATCCGATTATCGGCGAAGTTTAAATGACAATGGGGCTTCCCAACCAAATGGTAGGCGACAGTTTGTTTTACGATCTCCAAATAAGTTTGGTGCAGTGTTAGGGGATCTTTACTCGGAAGTTATTTTTTGTTAAAAGTTCTCTCTGCATCTTTACACGTTTTTCCTTAATTTATACAAACAGGATTTGTGTCGTAAACCGTTTTGATTTGTGAAACTATTTTCCTACATAATATTGCATCTGAGTTTAAATTAAAGTTACAGTACTAGTCCTGTCCTAACAGTCCTCCTCTCTTCGAGATTGGAGTAAATGACAATACTCCACCAGGCGCCTAGGCGGGCCCAGTTCGGGTTGGTAGATGTCACACGTCTTCGAGTTTTTGGTTCTATAACATGCCGGTTTCCTCACGACGTTTTCCTTCACCGTTTTGAGAGCAGCGGTGATGAAATAATTTACATGAAGTAAAGCGCCTGTTCGAACCAACGACCAACAACTCGTAAGTCTCGGCCGTTACCACTGGGCCACCACTGCTCGTTTAAGTGACCGCACTCAATTCGAAAGCGAACGCATTTGTTTTAAAAGTAAAATTCATTCATTATTCTACATGATGTTTGAAATTAACAGACGTTACTGACGGCTCACTTTAAGTTTATGATGATGAAATTTTTTGAAAAGTGGCTACTTTGTATGTGTATTTTTATGTCATTTAATTCTTGTAATTTGCGTTTTTTTTGTGAAGAATTTTTTTTTCTTTCTAGAATAGATCGTCTCCACGCTATTCGAATTTTGAATTGATATCTATGAACATTCTTTAGATATGACTAAACTTATCAACCACGTATAAATAAAGATATAGCCAAACATAATTTGTACTTCAACGTTAGCAAATGTCTTAAAGTTACGTCTAAGAAGGTTCTTACCCTAAAGCGTCTATTTAATCGGACGTTTTATTACTGAAATCGTATCATTCGAGGTATGCACGAAGTACTTCGTATTATGAGGTTAGCGTCGACTAAAAGCGTTGGAAGTGATGGCTGCGAACAAAAGGCCAATTCTCTCAATACTTAAACGTTCAAATAACGGTCCCGATCTCATCTCATGTATTTATTTTTATTGCTACTGCTATATATAGGCCTGCTAAAAATTCATAGAGAAATTCCGAAAGCTTAAGTATCAAAAATGTTGTAAATAAGCCGTTTGACTGCCAATGCCCAATGTTCTTCAGCTCACCACCGCATTTTCTACTGTCTGAAAAGTTTAGTTTTTCCTAAATAGAGAATCTCCTCGTAACAAGTTATCCAATTGGACTGGTTGACGTTGGTAAGGTTTACGCATTTGCTTTATTTTCGTGGCAATATAAATGGTCTCGGCACGGAATTCGGCCACGTGTTTTGCGCCATCACTAGCGTCCATCCCTTCTTGTAACGTGCAGCCATGACTTTAAAAGCCTAACAAGAGCAAAAGCTCGGTCACTGTCAGACTGCATAGAAAAGAAAAAGAAACACGATGACACAACGCTGGTAATTTATTGCAAAAAATTAAGCAATTATCTTTTTACAAAAAATCTAGACTAGACTATAAAAATAAAACACTATTACGTTAATATGTTGCTTGTAGAATAATCTAACAAAAATCAGAATGATCGCATGCATATTAGTATGGTTTTTAATGGTTCAAAGAATTCTTTAAACGTATCTTCGTGATTTTTTTCTACACTATCAAATTACTCGTATCATATTTTTAACACACTATAAAAATATATGTGATACTCTTCCGGATATATGCTAGTTAAGCATATATCCGGAAGAGTATCATATATTTTTCTGATTTTGTTTACTGCGGTGGATTTAGGCATTTATTAGTTTTAGGCATTAGAAAACTTGCGTTTAGGTAATGTAGGCCCTTGAGTGTCCCATCGTTTTTATTTTCACTAGCTGTTCAACAAATCACTCCAATCAGTCTCCGTAGCCGCTCTGCCTTTAGAATAACGCATTCGCTGCACAAACTATGACACTCCATGAGGATTATATCAAACCCAAGCCTGATGTTAACGCCTATTATTGTAAATCACGCCCAACATCGTTTTAAGTCAGACAGTGCGCTGATTGTCATCTGGTTTATGTCGGCAGAATTAGCTATGTAGGTTTTAAATGTAAAGCTTTAAGACATTAGAGGATGGTGTCTTTAAGATTTGTGTCTTAGACCTGTATTATAGAACGATTCTAAAGGAGGAATCTCGATCAAAATTGACAGATTTTATACTCGCATCTCGAATTTAGTTAAATGAGAAAATGATTTTATTTCTGTAAGTAGGTTTGTACTAACACTTTAACACGTTTTATTAAACTAGATGAGGTCGGCGTTTCATACCTGACTAGGTCGAAACAAACTCAGATGTCACCGTCTCTTTTAAAGTCCAGACACAATCTTGGTGATGACTATGTAGATCGGTGTCTGAAATATTCTTTTGAGGAAAGAACCACACAGATTGAGTAGACCTGTCCAGTCAGTGCACGCATTTGTCAGTAATTGTGCAGCTCAACTCAGAACTTAAGGAGCTCAACGATTCGCATAAATTACTCAACTGCCAAACTGAAAGAAAATACAAAAAAAAACACATGGTCTTCACATTCACAATTATTCAAATAATATAATACTTTAGTAAAATGTCATGTCATTGTATCTATATAAAGTCCACCAATGTCAATGTGTACACATAACAAAAATAAAATGACAAGAAATACACGTACAAAATAGCCAAAGGAATCGTATTCAAACAATTGAAATTTGCCAAATTGTCCATTGCTTTGCCCTCTAATTTTAATAATGTATTAGTTGTGCCACGTGCAATAATACTAGGTACTGAATCTTCTAAGAACTGAATTCTCTCTTCATTCCATATTAAAACTTTCTTCTTGGCGGAGATACTTCAAGGAAACACAATAATCATAACTTAGAACTTTTATTTTCTTGTCCGTTTTTTTTTTTATGTGAAAAACCCTCTTACGTATACAGACTACAATATTGTTTTTTATAACTTAACATAAAGTGAATAAGTTAGAAAATAGTGGATTATTTAGCAGTTTAAATTATATTTCAATTACTGGTTAGCAAATAGTTTTGCATGTAATAGGCTGAATTATTAAAAAAATACTTGGCAACAATTATCTCTCTAGAATGTTTTGGTAAATGAATTTATTATCAATAAAAACAAAATGTTAAACTCTCAATCTTAATAATCTCTTTTTTTTGGGTGGGAAATCAAATGGCTTCTCCAGCTCTGGTTTGAGCGGGAGAGCGAGTCAGACTTTTACTGACTAAAACCCACCCGTGTCCCTTCAGTTGCCTGTGTCAGGGCCACGGTTATCTCTTTCGAATTACCCGCGACCCTAAGGAGAATCTTAATATTCTACGATCGTTTTTCTGTCCTTCATCGAGACGGAGTTTCCAATCACCAATTTAGAGTACAATTGAGCGATCGGCTGTTGCGCTGCGTGTCGCGGGTTCGATTCCCGCACGGAACAAATATTCGTATGACCTACAAATAGTTGTTCCGGGTTTGGGTGTCTTGTGTATGTGAGTTTTCATGTTTGTGAACGCACCCACGATACAGGAGTAATTCCTAGTGTGGGGCAACGTTTAAAAAAAAAAAAACAAATACCTTCTCTGATATTTCTTTATACGATGCACCTCCATTAAACTCCCGCATGGTGCGTAAAAGAGAGCATAAGACCTCGACAGCACCTACCATCTGCGTGAATCTGAATATAAATTGTCCATTATTAAGAAAATATACATAATTGGAGGTAAAATAGGCCGTCGCATCCGGTTAGACTAAGTGCCGGTTTCACCAATGTTACTAACCGCGTTCAGCACTCCTCGAGGAAGGCCAGCAACGCCTTGGTGTTACTGACAGAATCGCGTAGGGTACCTGGGTTACCGAAGTACTTTGCCCTGTATGTGGCGACCACAGCATCGTCTCATCCACCTCCATGCAGGCCCTGCACAGCAGACTGTCTGTGACTCCTATAAGAGGTGCTTAAAAAACCCCGTAGCCAGTTAAAGCTGCCGTAACTGTACGCAGCTGTTGTTTGGTTATTAGGAGAACCTGTTTCGTGAGGCGGCCATCAATTATAGGGAGTGCTTCCCTAGCCTGTCTGCACTTTCCTAATACAAATTGTGAATATCAATACTCCGCCATTTAAATCCGGCATGGTGCATAAGAGAGACCATAGAACCACGACAGCACCTGCCGTCTGCTTTAATCTGAATATAAATTGTCCGTAATTAAAGGGGACTCGGACATGCGGGGAATAAATGCGACCACTTGAAACAAAGCCTTGGGGTGTGGTGAAAGTTATGGAAGAATTGCGGGCGCGAAATGTGTTATTAATTAGGTTGGTATTCAGCTTTCGTCGATTTAAAAGACATGAGTTAATAAGGCTTGTGGGCGGAAATTAAATTGCAATTTGGGAATTAAGTATTTCTTTAAGAATACTGCTTTTCTTTTTTTTATGGTGGACAGAGGAGTTTTACACGGCGACTGTAGTCTAAACTGCAATTTTCTTGTTTTTTTGTTTCTAACTTCAAATGGGGGTACAATAATGCTTACTCTATTACCTAAAATGGCTAGATGATTAGTTCACATTGCCAATATTTTACTAAATAGTACATACACAATTTTCGTTACGTAATCAGGAAGAGTTTTCTCTCATGTCTTGCACCAATCATATCTCGCTGAGCCCTTGTAATTCGAGCTCAAACGGCGCCATATTTTTTCCAGGAGCTTTTGTGGGTAATTGTACTAAATTTAGCGGTTTAGGTCGCATTGGAACGACTTTTAGATAGTGTGCTTATGTGGGAATGGCATGGCATAGACTATTTAATAAATATTCCGGCAAATTACGTTAACATACTCATTTAACATCAATTATTTAAAAAATTCGTAACATATGCGTAAGAAAATAAACATATAAAAAAAAATTACAGCTACAAACTCCCAACAAAATCTTTCAAAGAATTAACGAAAACATTTCCAACAATATCGAGATAAAATTCCTTATAAAATTAACAATATCGAACAAGTGAACTATGAAAGTACAAGACGAAGAACTTAACACTGCAGAATATACTTCAGCCCTTTGTCGAACGTTCACAATGCGAGCAAACTATGCATCAAACTGGAAGAGCACAAACGCGCGATGTAAATGTTACGTGAACCCGAACGATTTTAAAATCGAAAAATCAACTATCCTATAGAATTTTTGCGACACGCACAATTAATATCACCACGTCTTTTGCTAAGCATAGAACTTTCCAATCGCACGCAATTCAATTCTCAACAGCTCTTATGCAGCTGCTAATATCCTGCGAAGATCGTCGCTCCATCTAGCCTGAGGGCATCCGATCTTACATTTGCCGATTCGCGGACTCAAGAACGCGTCTTCCCTAATCGTAATCGATCATTAGTATCAACCATAGATACAAATAAACACTTTAGGTAAACGAAGTAAATAGTATCTTCATAAAATATCTTCAATTTAAAACCGTTACAATTTAACCATATTTCTGCCTCGTTGGCCTAGTGGTCGCAAGAGATACTGCTGTACATGAGGTCCTGCGTTCGATTCCCAGGTCGGGCAAAGTGTTATTGGGTTTTTCTATCCAGAATTTCTCAGTTGCAGCCCGGAGTCTGGATTTGTGCCCGGTTGATGGCAATAGGCTCGCCCCTTATTACATGGGACTTAAGAATAACTGGCGACATGTGGGTGTACCTCTGCATAACCCTTCTGGGATAACAGGCGTGATGTTACGTTTTTTTTATGTTATGTTACGTCGCGCGTTTATGCAAGGCCCACATTTTGGACAGAGTAAACGTATCGATCGGCGCCGGCGCTCCGGACAAACTTTGTCTAGAACTTGGACCTCTTAACATATTTTGTGACACACAACCCTTTCAGAGTTCTTATTTGAACAGAATATTGATAGTAAAAATTGTAATGGCTCCACTGGGAGTTTGTTTTGAAGTATGTGTCTATTTATTGCTGAATATATGTTAGGCTGGAGATTTAACGGACTAAAATCATACTTTAATGCACACACGAGGTTTTCTTACGGCAAAAATAAATGTTACGTTTAAGTCGATGTGAAAGAGGGTATATTGCCATTTATCGGGCAGGTATTGTATTTCTGCCCGATTAATGTCAATAGAGAATTGATATTGAGAAATTTCGAGTGGATAAAACCAAAAAAAATAATGTTGGTCTATACAGAACTCGTAGTGTGTCGTTCTAATAAACCAAACTAATTTTACACAACTTAGACTGTATGAACTTTGTTTACTTTTGTATATCATGTGCATATTTCACGCGTGGGAGGTTTATTCCGAAAAGTTTATATGTTACAATGAAAATGATTCGATACCTGTACAGTTGCGACCAACTCAAACGAACAGTGTATATATAATTGTGCAAGCATATAGACATGAAATCAAAGAGAAAAATCAACATAAAACATATTTGTTTAAAAAAATGAGTTATTACAATTCTCTCAAAGATAATGTTTAATCAGGCAAAACATTAAAGAGAAATTGATGTGGTGCGAACATAAGCGTACCAGTCACAACGAGTCAAAAATTAAAACGAAAAACAGCGTTCTGATGAAATATTAAAATATATGATCGAGTGCTCTATCCACCCTTTATGAAGTTCGTAATGGTATTAAACCAGTAATAAATCAACAACGAACCATAATTTCTCATTACACAGTGGACAATAAATCATCTAACTAGAAAATAGACTAAAATAAGCTTTACTGCGATTGGCTGCCGAACGGCCTTAGGCTTAAAAATGTACATTGCTGGTATTGGTATTATTGTTTTATACTAGAATGTTTCATTGAAGATTATAAAGGTGACTTGTTCAAGAAATCTAAGAAAGCATTATTTTGAGAGGAAGAGAATTTCTTTAACTATTCAAACTACTTACTACTGTTAATTTCACTAATACTAATGTTGTAGCGCAATTTCAGCAACGGATTGCTTAAATGATTGATTGATTGATGCAAACTAAGTCAAGGCTTAAAGACACTACGACTGACTTAAAGCTTATATCATCAATGAAGACACCCATTTAAAAATGTCATTAGAAGTTGTAAGTTAATCCCACATCGGACCCAAGCAACAATAAAATAAACAAATGAAAAATACAGCAACACACAATAACAAACCTAATATCTCATAAACTACTATTTACCTCTCAAACTCAACCGAACAACATTCACAGAAATACAGTGAAAACTGTCATCGCACATTCAAATATCGTACTCAAAACGCAACAAAATATAGTCATAATAAATAGAATGTAGTACTCTATTCGATTCAACAAATCGAATTTGCGTCACAACGAATATAAACTTGAATGCAATGGCTTTTCACGAGTACTCGCATATTACACGAACAAATTCAATAGAAGAATTTAGATTGAGTGTAATGCCACTTGAAAGTAAATTTTCTGTTAACGTGTTTTCCATTTTCTTGTTTCTGAAGGTATGAATAATTATTTGACTGGTTTTTGCGTTATGCAAGTTGAGGTAGTAACAAGAATTTTGTTGGTTGTTGGTATGGGCCAGGATATGGATTGAAGCTTGCTGCCCAGATACTGATCATTATGTAAACATATTAAGTCGTGACTGTCTGTAACCGCGTTGTATCTATCTAAACTATGCAACCAATTTTAATGCTATTCTCACCATCATGTCAATTCTGTAAAACATTACTATTCAACATTTAAAAAATAAGTTCAGTATTATGTCAAGCCATAGTAACCGCAGGGGCGGGTCGCTTGTGATGTATATTCTTTAAAAGCATACGAGTAGCTAACTCATACAGTAGTTAAGTACATTAACTGGGAGTTAATAAATCACATCGTGTTTTAGATAGCTACCGTAACACAGCTACAGGTAACAGGTACGGCCTTCTAAAAAGCTGAACTTTTTGCAAAGCCGATGGATTTTAATGATTCTATAAAAACTATAATATTTTTATCCCACGAAGCGACGCGCGCTTTCCTGTTGGTACAAACACGCTGTTAATATGTGTGAAAGCGCAGGAGCAGGCAGTCAGAAGTGTGTGTGTATGCGTGTGGGTTATGTACTGACGCTACTCGTATTCACGCTCGCATTCACAGCGTGTTTGTTCACCTGGTTACCACAAGTAAAGCGTGCGCCGCTTCGTGAGATAAAAATACTGTAGCACAGATGAAAACACAATACACGACTCTCTAACATACACGTTACTAACTCAACATTTGCGAGGAGAACAATATATAAACGGCCGTAAGCAAGTGAATTTATATGAAATAATATGACGTAAGCGTATTTTCAAACTTCAGGTTCTTGAACAAATACTCAATTCACTTATAAGGCCTACACGTGAACCAAATTAAAATCACAACAGCGTACGCTTAAGTGCACATTTTTACGAGTCAAAGTTCGCACCATGTTTCGCCTTGCCTAATTAACAAAGTTCCTGATTAACCCTTATTACAATAAAATTTGGCGGGAACCGGGCGCCCCGGGGGCGTACCATCAACGCGCTAAGTTTATTTCACGAGGAAATAACTACGTACTCACATTTTGTAAAGTCGCAATCTGTATTTTCACTTTAAGAGATCTCTCTCCTTTTGCTTATAAGCCATTGAGTGGGGGAACGTTCAAGCGGCTGACTGTAGCGATTCAGTGAATAAATTATTCAGTCTTTGTTAAGTATGAAGATATATGAGGAACAGGGTGTAAAGTTCACTCATACTCCTTAGAAAAGGGAGGATCCCCCGACCAGATGGATATCTTATCTGGTGGGCAACTGCCCGATGATTGTTGTCAGGAAGTTGTAAATATGCTAGCTGCGCGGTAAACTGTGATAGCGCGATGCAGGATTTGTGTGACGTCAGTGTGATGCGTTGTTCGCATGTGGCGGTGTAGATGCCGCCACAAGTACAATAATGCTTTCTTAAACTGCATGATTTCCATATGAAGGTCTGAGTAAGATTATGTCTGGCCTTTACTGTGACCTCAGTGTTTTTTCGGTATTTCTTCTCAGAGTAGTCAGATAGGAAACACCGAACTCATCTAGTTTTAAAAACATAATTTAATTTTTACGTGTCTTTTTTTAAACCAATTATAGAAATAAATGAGACTTATAATTTAAGGTTTTTTGCGTATTTTACGTACGAGTGGGAAAATCGATTATTCGAATCACCCCAGCAACTTATCATTTAAAGAAATATTAATGCAATATTCATCAAATGGCTATTATAGTCTATCTTTCCGCGCAGAGACCACAAAATAAATCCTTAATATATCATTGATCACGTGGCGTTTGGTTGCGAATACTAGCTGCGAGAAAAACATTTAAAACTTCATACAGAATAAAAGATAGGATAATGCTTTAAAATGTGAGTCCCGCTCACGCCTACTCCTTGCGTCATCTCCCTTACAATATTGTGAATCGCAGCAATCTTCTTTGCTTTGAAATTGTTTGTGATTACAGCAGTTTGTGTTGAGACTAGGTGTAATTTCGCTTCCTATCAGTATCGTCGGTTTGTTACGTTTTATATTAAAAAGCCTCTGGTGTTGCTAATATCGCTCCACACAATTTCACCCGAACTTGGTGCAATCATTCATGCTTGATTTCCTGTTCGAGTTTTCTGCCAATTGATTTGGTGGTTCTCCTATGTAAACCCAGTGAAGTGTAGTTCTAAATCATTTGAAGTTTGCGGGTAAAAGTTTTTCATATTTTCGTTATGTAGATTCAAGCATAGCTTTTCATCAGATACTTTTTAATACCGCGTAACCAAGCTTAATTTTTTTTCTCAAATTAACTTGTATTATATCTCATATTTTCTATCAATTAAACGTAACCTATAAATTTACAGTTCTTTCTGTTTAGTTCGAAAAACGAATTGCCAGTAAACATAACCAGATTTACTATAATATACATAGATGATAAGCTTTTGCTTCTTTTGAAATTGTTTTGCTCTAGCTAACACTACAAATGATAGTACTCCTGTTTCAAAGCTGGTCCATATATCCTGTACAAAAAGTCTAGTTGGTACCGCATTCTCCCAGTGGCGCTATCTGTCCGGTGCACTGACGTGCATCGCCGCGGGAGATGTTTGTCAATCCACGTCTGCCCCGACACGCATCACGGTTATATATAGATTAATTATGAAGCTCTTATTGTAGCTACTGTGTATGGACTTATGTGGTGCTGTTGAATTATGGTTATGTTGGAAGATGAATGGGTAGCTAGAAAGGTTAAGGAGGTAATTTGACGTTACTGAAACAAATTGTTGTCCTGTTATATATTGTAATCATCCGAGTACATTCAAAAGTTTTATCACATAGTAAATATTAATTTCGAGATAGTGTTTAAGGTGAAACAAATGCGATGCTAATAAATATGAGGTTGATTTATCGAGAGAAATCAACTTCAATTATTAGTAAAATATTATCAAAATCCTTAAGCTGCAATACAACGAACATAATTTGCAAACTTAACAAATTTTGACTCATAGAAATTGTTATTCGTCAAAATTTCGACGCTGAAACTGAAAGTCTACTGGGTTTACTTAACTGTGTCATCCGACAGGCGTAGAGCCTTGAAAAACGGAATGAAGTCTGTTCGAATTGGTCGAGACTTTGTGAATTATTAAATTTTCTCCTCGCTGCGGAACAAAAAGAATTGTTTTGCAAGTTGAGAACAAGTTTCAAATCTGATAATGGGCTTGACATCCTTGTGAAACCCATGCCGAGTTATAAAATAAAGATAAAGATTCAAAAATAAAAGGAATTATAGATTACGTTATTCCAGGTTATTTTAAGAGGTAACTTATTATTTGCTTGGTAACCATTACTACCATGACTGCATTTTATAAGTGCACTAATTAGTTTCTCACCGCACTAATATATAATTTTTTTTCTCTGTTAACAACACATTTCATGTTGTATCGTGGGTGCTTTTATAAGTTTTTTATAAATTCAATGATGATTATTTCGAATGATATACGTTCAAAAGTGCCTTTAATGTGCCTATTTGAAAAAATGCTTTGACTTTTACTTTGACGGGTTTGGTCGATGGTAGAGTAGAGCGTTATGTTGTTGACTCTGTCGAGCGCCACTTGGTGGCGCTGGCGTCCCGATTTGTCAAACGAGTGACTAACGTATTTCCGACCAATACATTCTTTTTAAGTGCAAGTGCGATCCAGTATTCATATCAACACAGAGACCCTAAGGGGAATGAAGTAGCAAGGTTTTTCTTGTTTTATTTCATTTACGAAAGACCTATAAAGATTCTTTGAAAATCTGTAAAGATTGGGGGAAAAAAAGGAAACATTTCATCAATTCCTTCGAGGAGCCTACCTAATAAGACTCTTGTGTCTCCAATCTCATTAATAATCTTCGGGGCACATGTAAAATTTCCCTTCTTATTGACTCAAAGGAACGGTGGAACGCGTCACTGAATAAATTCAATTTGGAAGAAGAAAAAAAGCGAATCCCTAGCGGGGTATTCATTAAAAAATCAAGCATATTTTGATCCAAATTAAAGCGCTCTCCGCGGCTCGTGCCTCTGCTCGTTTGGTGTCGTAGAGTGCCCTCGAGACACCGTCTGCAAGGAGACACTAGTGTGTAGTGTCGTGACACTTGGTATTATGAAATGCGATGTTCTTATGATTTAATTAGTTACCACATTTCGGCGCGGATGTCGTGAAAGATTTTTTATGAATGAATGGCTGAATATTAAGTGGCCTAAGCTAAAGCCGCTTTTCGTGTAGTGTCTGTGTGATCGCTTAGATCATTTAAACTGTACAATGGATTTTGATGGATGTTGGATGTAGTTTTCATAATTTAGGGCATATATTCCCGTTAAAATTCGGGTAATATGTTTTTTTGATATAGTCAGAAATCTCGATATTCTGATAGATCGCTAGTGTAAAAAATAACAAACAAGTAAATTAAAAGATGATTAGCACGTGATTGTTCAGTCCTATAAATAGTTTTTAGACTTCTCTCCTTTGAGATCTCGCTTCAAATCCAATCACTTAATGAGTTTCAAGCGATATACTTTTCTGCTACGTGGCGTTTCCTATGGTACACGTCAGTGCATAGAAAGATAACTCATCTTTACAAGAAATATTTTATAATTTCTCGGGTATAATGAATTATGCAAAATGTTACTAATTATGACAAGGTCACGTCTATTGCTCATTCATAAAAGTTGTATCTAATTTGAGTTGAATCAAAATGAGGTTTGTTGAATTTGACATCTACTTAGAAGTACTTTGTAAATTCGTAATTATTTTTTGCGAAATTCAAACAAAGACAATTCCGGATAACGTAATTAATTTTAGCAAAGAACAGGTATTTTCTATTAAAGTGGTTCTTTCAGAACTTTATGTCAACTTGACAGTATAAACTAACTTTGTGGCTACAGCGGAGTGACATACTTAACTGCCTCTAAATCTTATCTAAATAATAATGTGCAAAAGAATCTTGCTCTTATCTTGAACAAGTACTTTTGTCTTAACTTATCTAGCTCCATTATTATTTAGTAACACAAAAACGTGGGTAGTTGGTTTGACACGGTGTAATCCAACCATCTAGTTCTCTAATAGGTTTTTACTTTCAAATCAGTTCCTTAGAATATTGCAAAAGCAATTTTATGCAAAGTTTTACCATACACCACAACATAGCATGCCTCATCTCAATATCGATGAAGCACCGGGTTTCTAGAACAAATAAAAAAATCAAGCGTTCGATTTTTCTGTCCCAATGTCTACCCGATTTTATCCGTTAGACCTCGTACTTGAAGTAAGTTGTATGGGATGTTGAAACTTTGTTCCAAGTATTTGGGTCAGGCAAGTAACAAGATGAGGGGTTTCTTTAATATTATGTCCTGTGTCAGTTACAAGTACTTTTACCGGTATATAGGTACACGTTCCGCGAGTTAGTACCTACTTGTTTTGAAGTAAGCAAAAGTTTGCGATGTTCTGTATTATTTGCTGGTTAGTTACGTACGTTTTACTTGTTGAAGTTGTTATGATAACTTTCCTTCATAATATTTTTCTTCTGTTGCTGTGAATAACGATCGTAGTAAAGTTTAATTTTGTATTTATAAAATAATTATTAAGTTGTATCATGAACACTGACATAACACTTATTTTTTTTTTTCATTATTTCAAAAATCACTTCATTGGATTAGTCTAGGCCTTTTATGCTGATCCCTGTAACTGGAGAAACCATACAGGATGTCCGAGTTCAGGGGTCGAGACTTCACTGATGTAGATGTACTAAAGATTTGGAAATAAATTACTATTACTGTTGGGTTTTGAATGTCAAATAACAGATGCATGACGCAACTAGAGCATCTGCCATAATATATATACAGCAGTGTGACGTTTACGTGTTTATTTATCAAATAGAAAGCAAATAACGACAATTAGTAGAATTTGTAAAAATACCGAACTCACATATAAATCTAGCCCGAGAACTGTAACTTATGGGGTAAAACAAGGTAGCGTACTCGGACCGCCTCTATTTATTATCTACATCAATGACTTTCCAACAGCATCAACGTATCCTATGACAATGTTTGCGGACGACAGCACTTTACTTTTCAATAATGATGAAGTGAGTACATTAGAGGCTGACATCAATTCTAATTTAGAATCAGTTGTGGATTGGCTGCAAAATAATAATTTAATTATAAATCTCGACAAAACAGTAATAATGAAATTTCAACAAAGAGTAAATCACAATTTGAACTTAAATATTAGATACAACGACAAAGTTATAAATGAAACGAATGTGACAAAATTTCTAGGATTAAACATAGAAAACACATTAAAATGGAATTCACATATTGACAAAGTGTGTAGTAAACTAAACCAATACTCATATGCCTTGTATATGTTAAGTAAAACAGCCGATCGGACAACGGTATTAACAGCATATCATGGTCTAGTAGCCTCAACAATGAGGTATGGAATTATATTTTGGGGCAATGCAACGGGTAAAGATACAGTGTTTAATTGCCAAAAAAGATGCATGCCAAGAGCTATCTGCAACTTACAGAATACGGACAGTTGCAAACCGTTTTTTAAAAATATGAAAATATTAACAATGCCTTCGTTGTACATATTTGAAACTTCCATGTTTGTCAAAAATAATCTGCACAAATTTAAAAGAGTAAGTAGCCAGCGCCGTTGTGACCGGTTGCAAACAGTAGGGTCTAAAACTGCACTATATAAAAACAGTGTTTTCGTAATGGCTCCAAGGATATATAATAAATTACCGAAATGTATACGGAATGAAGAAAATGTCTACAAATTTAAAAGTAATTTGCTTTTGTTTTTATTAGACAAGACGTATTACTCTATTGAAGATTTTTTTAATGACAAATTGTGATAAATTTCCTATAAATTAACTTCCCTTGACATGCATGTAAAATTTAATTAAATTGACAGTTCATAATTTAATTGACATTTATTCTTGTTATAAAACTAGTAATCATTTGGACTTTTGTTTTTTTTCAAATGTTTAATTTACTATATTAAAACTACTATTTGTACACCAATTTCACTGGTAGAACATAGTGCTCGACTACAATAATATGTATATTTAAGACCTTTTATGTGTACCTATGTTTACAAATAAAAATTTGATTGATTGATTGATTGATTGAAACCCTGTCCGATCCTGAAGGGTATTATTTGGCATCGTAGTGCGTACACAAATACGTAATCATTTAATGGGTACTAGATTATTATTTTTCCCCAATGAATTTAATTAATTTAATAATTGAAAATAATCATACCAAAGGCAACACTGATCGCTCGACAAAGTTCACCTACAGTATCGTGTCAAAGAAGCCGCCTGAGGCGGTGCTTTCTCGCGTGCCGCCGAAAAAAACTTATGATAAAAGAAACCTACGTTATACCTACGCGTAGGTATCAGCTGATATTATATTGTAGGCATAGTCGCTTAATGACCCTGATTTCTGACCTGATTCTGTTTCTCAAGAAACAATTATTATTGAGTTAATACTCGTATTATTTGCTTTTGGCAATGTAGGTACCGACTGTAGGTATAAGTTTATTAAAACATTTACATGAGTGATTGACATCACTCATGTAAATGTTTTAATAAACTTATGAAAATGTACCATATTTAGTGTTAAATTTCGCATGGTTCATAAAAATAAAAATCAATAACTTTTGGTTTTTATGAGTTTCATTTTGTTTACTATTTTTTCTAGAACGGACAGGGTGTTTGTTACATGCTGTATACTAATATTATAAAAAAGGGAAAAATTTGTTAGTTTGTATGTAGGTGGTAATCTTCGGAACTGCTGATCCGATCTATGATAATGGAAAGCTACGGTAAGCCGAGTGTCATAGGATATATTTTATGTTAACACAAGAAATGTCACGCGTACAGAGACGCGAGAAGAAGCTAGTCATGAATAAAAGAACTTGAAATCTCTAAGCAAACATTTGTTTTGTTGAGAAAATTCTAGACTAAAGTAAAAGGTTTTTGTTCTCAGCATTTTACTTATCCCTCTCAAAAAAACAACTGTGTCACTTTTAAAAAGCTAACCACAGAAAAAATCTAGCTGACGAACACTAATGAGACAGACATAAGCAAAAACTGTAAAACCAGCAAGAAAGTCCTAAATAACCTTAAACGTAAAACCGAGATGAAACGAAAAAATATATTCAAGAGACAAACTAAGAGATTACAAGTCGCACAATAATTCGAGAACAGTAAAAGAAAATCGTCAGACAACAAAAGCAGAGGCGAATAAAATAAAACGCTATTGTGAACAGTAGTACCTAAAGTTAAAGTGGATATTTCTGTTTAAACTTTAAATTAAACAACAACAGCTAAAAATTAACACAACGTTTTAAATTAATTCGACGTCCGTCTCGAAGGTACCGTCGAGTGCAATCGCCTTTTTTGTTATAAAGCTGTCTACCGACGGGCTAGTTAACACTATCTCAGAGACCAGACGTGGTACAGTCGTGTAGAATTGCCTTTTCTTCTCGAGTTGTACAGCGCGCGTTCGTACTGACAGGCACATACGGACTTCGAAAAATCGTATTGAGATTTTTATAAAATGTTTATGTGGGAATTGTTTTCAGAGTTTCAGGAATCCGAACAGCTCTATTTCGGAATGGGGATTATATTTTAAATTATACTGTAAATTAATTGGATTACTATTACGGGGAACATGTATACTATGTAGGTTGCAGATATATGTAAACGTTTTCCCTTTGAATATTGCGTCATTCGCTTATCGTTCAATATTGCTAATTGGTGTTCGTTATTATTTAGTTAGCACATTTTAATTATTATTGAGACTTGGTCTATGTTTATTAGTTAGTTATTACGAAATGATCAAAAACTACCAGAAAACAGACCTCACTACTGCGCCGACAAAGTTTTAGTTATACCTTATTTATTTATGAGTCCTTAAAATTTACATTTTACATAATGTATATGGGATGGGAGCTAGAATAATAATTAGTATTCCTAACGTATTCAGTGCCTGAAACAACAATAGTTTTAACTTTTCGACTACAACATTTACTGCTAGTTAGAATTAAAATTAAACAGATCTATTACAAAATGTTTGTAATAATTTGGCAAACACCAACGAGTACCTAAATCAGGAAGACATCCAAATATAAATTTAAATTTATTCATTTTGTGAATATAGGGTAAAATTGTACAGATTTTAAATTTAAGAATAAATGCCCTTTGGCGGGACATAGTATGGACCCATACTATGTCCCGCCAAAGGGCATACAAAACAACTTAGGTAATCGAATGTCAATTAAAAAAATAGAAAAAAAAATTACCTAGATGTCACAATTTCATGTCAACAGTCGATGATTTCAACTGCAATCACTGTGAATGGACTGTAGCACTATCGATAAATAACGTCAATTTTGAAATACTTTTTTCCATAAATCGGTATTTTTATAAATGTCACACAATTATTTGTATAGGTTTTAGGGTTACACTGATAACTAAAATTTGATCAACAATGACCTTGTCAAACTTTTTCAGGCACGTGTGACGCTTATTAAAATTGTGATAATACACGAACCTTTTTAGGGCCGATTAAGTAGGGAATATACAGCTATTTGGATATTAAATCGTGATTAACTGGAGCAGGATAATTAATAAATTATGTACCTACTCGTTTATGATGGTTTAAAACTGAACCAATTCAATTAGTTAATTATCTTACACGTGCTCACATAGGTAGATATAGGTAAATATTCAAAGTTAAAGACAATTTTTACACTACAAACTGGCGAATCTGGTGCAACGAATAGCACAAGATAAAGACGACGAGAGTTCAATGCACTTTAGAAAAATTAAACCAATGTAAAGTCAAATAATTTATTTCAGGTGGGGCCCATTTCTAAAGACAAAATAAAATATAAATGATTTTAGGCGTTGCAAAAGGTAGTTTTCGTGTGGAAAAGAATGGGCACGAAATTCCATAGTTACTCTTTTATAATGTTTTAATATGTTTTGTACACTAATTATATTTAAAGACGATGCACCAAGAATAAAATTACTATACTCAATAGGTACAAAGTATTAAAAACTAGCTTCTGCAAGCGGGTTCACCCTCGAGGATGTCGGAAACTATACCACGGGAACGTGCTACCGGGATAAAAAATAGCATGTCCTTCCCCAGGATGCCATCTTTCTTCAGTATTATCGAAATCTATTTAGGTGTGAAATGGTAACATACAGGCAGAGCTAAGAAAAATAGTATGCAGTATACGCCCAGCAATTTCAAAACAAAATTCTTCATAACGGCTACTCAAACCCAACAAAAGGTAACATAAATCTAAATAACATTAAAGCAGAGCTGTTGTGTATACTTTCTTGACAGAGTAGTATTTTAGGAAAATCGTATACTTTTACAATGTTTTTAAATATGTGAGCACCAAGTATAGTATATAAGAAAACAAGTATGTAACAAAAACCCTGTCCGATCCAATAAAGGAGTATTCCTGGTTTAACATACGTACTAGAAAAAATAGTAAAAAAATGAAACTCATAAAAACCAAAAGTTATTGTTTTTTTTTATGAACCATGATAAATTTAACACTAAATATAGTAAATTTTCATAAGTTGACAATACTCCACCGGCCGGCAAAATCTTTCATTTTTACCTATTTTAATTTCAAAGGACACTGCCCTGCACTAGCCGCGCTGTAGGCACTCTTTTAAAGAGTCCTCGCCCCTTTGATGTAGCCGACTGGTTGCCTACTGGCACGCTAGCTATTTTTTGCCAGTCTCACGTGGCGATAGCTTGCGATTGGATGTCCGTACGTATCACGTGCCGCTATCGTATCGCGAACAAGCTCGTATTCCATTATGGAATATTTTAATACGTTGATTTTAATTTATGGGGTCATGCTAAACAAATGTTTTTAAACGTGAGTGTGAGTCGGAAATCGAAATAAAAGCTCGGGATTGTGGAAGCTTTCGACTCACTCAAATCGTACACGAGTGCACTGCGAAGAGTACGTGCAAAAATAAAAAGGTGTCGAACGTGTAATAATGTTGGAGGTAGACATGTGGAACACGACACGACCTCCGAGGTATGCAACAAGTAAATGTTTTAATAAACTGATACCTAAAGTTGGTACATTGCCAAAAACACATCAGATTAACTCAATAGGTAATAATTGTTTCTTGATAAACAGAAGGTCAGAAATTAGGGTCACCATGCGTTGGCATATACTAGGTTTCTTTAGTCCTAAGTTTATTAGGCGGCATGCGACAAAGCACCGCCTCGCTCAGACGGCTTCTTTGACACGAAACTATAGGTGAACTTTGTCGCACGATCAGTGTTTGGTATGAAAATTTTAATTTTTTTAAATTATTTTTTTTTCATTGGGGAAAAATATGAATACGAGCATCAATTAAATGGTTACGTATTTGTGTACGCAGTACATAATACCCTTCAGGATCGGACAGGGTTTTCGTTACATGCTGTATATAGTATGAATGCAACGACAGTATTTTTAAAGATTTATTTAATTATTAACATAATCCACAGCTCTTTAACAGGTTCACTAAATAAACTAACCGTGCAACCAATGACCAACAATAATAAATTAATTAATTTATCCATTTTTATGTTTTGTTTTATTTATTATTCTTAGATCCATGGTGCTCACATATTTACAAATAATGCATCTGTAGACGATTTTTTCTAACATTTGAACATATTATATTATAAGAACTCAAGTGAGTGATTTAAGAAAAAAAAATATGAAAAAATAATAGTAGTTTTATTTTGTGTAGACTCAAAATTATTCTATTGAGTAGCACGCGTAACTTTACCAACTTTTGTCGACGGAAGAATAGACAAATAGACATTTTTTTTTTATTAATTTGTCTTTTTGTCTATTCTTAGCAAGTTTCAAAGCAGCACCTTGAATATAATCCTATAATTAGCAATATGCTTGTTTACAAAGTGTAGTTAGTAATAATATAAGTTGTATTTCATTTAATTTCATTATATCAAAATGTATTTTGTTGTAACGCTTAAAACAGTATCCCATATAAATTGTGTATACTTTAGACAATCTCAAAAATACAGCCTTTTCAACAACCATAAAGTGAAAGTAATGATGAGTAACAGTACTCATATCTTTCAGCATAAAACAAGCACAATGAATAAATAAAACTTGCAACTATTTTCTCTGATGGCAGACAAGCCTCATAAAAGCACGAAACGTCCATAAAAGCAGTATTTTCAACAATTCAAGCAAAATAGCCCGTGAAGTTGATAAAATTTTAACACATTATGTTCGAAAAATATCGCAAAACATCATTCACTTATCATAATTAAACAATACAACACATTATTTCATCGATATAAATTGGTAAAACGACAATTGACTAATGGTAATACTCTCCCGTGCTTAAAACGTAATTCGTATTTATTTCTACTGCAAAATATAAATATTTAATGTTACAAAAGCTTAAAGTAGTCATTAAAAGCACAACAACGGTATCGCTTCTTAATATTTCTCGACAACTAGATATCAATTTAATTTTTGTTTACGCAGCCATCAATTATTATTCCAAGGTAAAATCTCTTGCTAGTTGTAAAGCCATTCAAGTCCGCATTCAAAACACCATTTCTCAAAGGAATAAAATATCTTTTCACATAACACTTGTGAGCGTGATTGTACCTATCTAAGGCGCAGGCAACTCGTCTCAAGGGTAATTTAAAGAAGTGACCCTTATAGCAGAAGCTTACGTAACCGCTTTAGTTAGCTAAAAAAAAAAAAAAAAACAAAAAGAAAATTAAACACGTCCGAGAAATTCCGGACCAAGCCTGTATAATGTTTTTCTGACCTTTCTGTGGTTTTTATTGTTTTAGTTCTTCGGTTGAGGCGGAATCATTTTTCTAAGTTCCTAACTTTCCAGATTGTATTTAATTATTTAAATAAATTTAAAACTCTATCTTCTAATTTCTATATTTCTTGGCTTCGTTAGAGTTTCGAGACATGTGTAACCGAGAACGATACGTCTTTTATTTTATTTCTGGGTCTAACAATCGATATTCTGTTGTTGGACTGATTGTCAAGATTTCCGGACTACACATGGTACCTTAAGTAATCCTCGTAATTGCTTAATCACCCTTATGTTGAATAACATTTAGTGTCAATTCCACTTTCTAAACCATGTTCAAGAGCTGTCAGTGTCAATATTCCATAACATTGTTGACACTGATTGCTGTTGAACGCGGTTTAGATGTGCTAAACGCGTTCAGTTTCATTGGTGAAATCGGTACTTACGCGTCATAAAACGACAAGGTCTATTTTACTTTGTGGGGAATGGGAATTGTTGTCAAAAGTGAAAAGCAAATACGAAATCGACTATACTTACCCATACCTGTACCCTAATTGCGTAATACACAATCAATCGGAATCTGAATCGTTTTGAAACAGATTGCTTAGCCATTGCTTCATAAGTTCCATAAAAAAATCTGCTCAACAATGTAAATAACGCAATGAATGTTGTTGAACTGTCAAAATCAAACAGATTAGTCGTAATCGTTTACAAAAATGTGTTACGCAATTAGGCTGCTGGTCTGCAATAATATTTACGCCATTATTAATTTAATACTTCAAGTACTGAAATGTACAGAGGCAGACTTAATGACATAAGCATTTTCTACCAGTCAACCATTGGGTGATGCAGAGACATGCAGTAGTAGGTGCAATTACGAAAAATTGAGTATTAAATATAAAAATACAGGGTGGAGTGGACATCGACGCACAACCGGTTCATGGACTCAGTACATGATTCTGAACCTTCGAACGTTGAAATTTTATGTCGGCTATTTAAAAAAAAATGCTGTGCCTTACATTTTGACCGCGTAGGTCAGGGAAGGCGAACCAATGGCACGTGTGCCATTGGTGGCACGTTACAAAATAACTTGGGCACGTTTCAGGAATTTAGAAACCTAAGTCATCTAGCTTTGCAACAGCAAAAGTTGCACTTATTTGTTATTTCATTTAAATAAATATAAAATTATTAATTGTAACATTACCGTACAATTACATAGCTATTATTGTGGAAGGAAAATATAGTTGCAAATAAAGAATACCAATAGGTGTTGTGAAAGGAGGTATACAGTTTTATGGGTTTCGTACCCATAGAGTGCCAACGGAACTCTTTTACTAAACCTCCGCTGTTCGTCCGTCAGTCTGCTGTCAGCGGTATGTATCTAATAAACCATACTATTTATTTATTTTATTTTTATTTCTTCAGGATAACAAACAATTGCGCAATATTGCATAACATTTAAGTATAGATATTTTAACAAAGGACATAAGTAATCACGCAACCAGCATCGTTATCCACAAATTAATCCACAGTTTAAATACGGTCCAAACAAACTTAGCAAACAATTGTATATCGTAGAATAACTATTGAATATTGTGAAATAATAACGTGTACGATAACAAAACTAGATGTGAGAATATAATAAATACTTCGTGTAATAACTATGAGGTATTTAACAAGGATTTTTCATAATTTTTTTTTTTAATTGTGCAAGTGACAATGCAAATATGTCAATATCAGCAAACTATGTAGATAGTTGAAATTTTCACAGAGTATGTATTTCTTTTGCCGCCATAAAAACAT
Source organism: Dasypolia templi (assembly GCA_963555695.1). Taxonomy (NCBI): domain Eukaryota; kingdom Metazoa; phylum Arthropoda; class Insecta; order Lepidoptera; family Noctuidae; genus Dasypolia; species Dasypolia templi. The sequence continues at coordinate 21,442,839 of OY743151.1, read as the reverse complement.
AATAGTATTGTTTCCAGTAGTCACTAAGTCAAGATTGTTTGATGACACGTCATGGCCACATTCAATATTTATTTGGAAATATTCAGAATCATGTACTGAGTCCATGGTAACCGGTTGTGCGTCGATGTCCCTTCCACCCTGTATACAATTCTCAAAATCCACTTATCATTTCCGCAAAAAAAAAAACACAAAATCCAATTGATCGTCTTTGCCTGACATAAACGCCCATCATCCCATTTCGGCTAACAATATAAGATAGTCTGTTATACTTGGCGCACTGTACCAATGTTCTAAGCTCATTTCCCAACACACGTATGCTCTCAGCCGACGGTACGTCCTAAGTAATCTAATAAAAACAATGAGGGTATTACGAAGTCCGGGTTTTCTTTCCCGTGTCATATTTGGGTGGGCAGAGGAGGAAATCTCGCGGGAAACTGTCACTTATTGTTTGATATGTATGTAATGATACAGTACGGGAGGCTGTGTGATTATTTGGAAAGAAGAGACCGACTCATTTTTTTAAAAAAACGTTACAACAAACAACTGTCAGGTGCAGTAAGTTGCGGGTCAGACTGTCCCAAAACTAACCTTATTGTAACGAGTAAAAAGATCATTGTGAATTTTGCAGACTTTTCTATCGCAGCAACCCAACAACAGCCTTATTGCAATGGCAGCAAAGATCACTGTGATTTTGTCAGTGATGCAAACTCGAGAGGTAAAAAAACAGTGAACGGATTGTAGAATACCTAAGAAATGATACCCATACGTGTAAGTATTTGTGCCGTATGGGAATCGAACTCCCAATCCATAGCGCAGAAGTCGATTGTTAAGTCACTGAACAATATCCACAAAAGCAGCTAAAGTCTAGCTCAGGACATATGGGGGAAGCGCTAGGTTGCCCGTGAAATTCAAATTTTCTTACGTTTTTTGTAATTTGCAGGTCGGTGTCAGTAGTGCTATTCTGGGAGCATCTCACCGTGAAAACTTAGGTGAAGTGAGTTTAAAGTGAGCTATCAGTGTCACAGATGCTAGGGATTGACCAAGACGGGATGACACTGACAGCTCACTCCACGCAAGTCTTCACGGTGAGATTTTAACAGAATCGATTTGCAGGTTGTATGATGAACAAAATATGATCCGCGACCCTAACATTTTACTGTATTTACAGAATTATAATCACTAAAATATTCAATACAATCCTCTAAGTTTATGTAATCTTTCATTCGTTCATTAATGTGAACTTAGAGGATTTTAATGATAAAAATTCTTTATGAACATACTTCTTACGGTCGCGAAACATATTTTGTTCAACGAAAAACCTGACACTGGCCTGCAAAATGCAAAAAACCTTTGTCAAAATCAAAGCATTTATTTCAAATAGGCACATAAAAAAGGTACTTTTGAACGTCAACATTTACATTAAAAATAGAATTGACTCTAGGCGCCCCTTTCAAAAGGTCGTTTCGTTTGGAGGGTAAGGAAAATGAGAATCCCTCCTCTTGGTTAATCTCCCACCTCCCACGCCACTGGCCCGCAAGCACCAGCTACGGAACACAACTAGGTACTCCTATCCAATCCAAAATGCACAACCTAGTGGTTTATCTACATATCAAAGTAGATCAAAGTATGAAAAAGAATTATCAACAAAACTGACACTATCTAATCCTCCTAAAACAGTCCACCATAACCTTTTCCCGTCAATGTCCCGAAACCTAATTCGGTAAATATAGAAAGCCCAAACCTTACCTTTGACACACGTAAGTCTAATAAAATAATACTGTCACATACATGACAAAGAGATACATTATCCAATTTGTTCCATCAGAGAGTAAAGAAGCAATGAGCCAGTGTATCGGTAAGTCAACAATCGAGTTATATAGGTACATATATTCTAACTTGATATTATAAATGCGAAAGTATGTTTGCATGTTTGTTACGCTTTTACGCTACAACGACTGTAGGGATTTGGATGAAATTTGGCACATGATTAGACCATGGCCTGGATTAGGACATAGCAAACTTTTCATCCTGATATTCCTACAGGATCGAGACTTATGCGGGTGAAACTGCGGGATGCAGCTAGTAATATGCTACCTAACTATGAATGCGAAAGTTTGTATGCTTGTTACGCTTTCGGCTCAACGGATTTGGATGAAATTTGGCTCAAGACATGGATTAACACATATGGTACTTTAACTTCGGTAGCACGTTCCCATGGGACATCTACGCGGGCGAACAAGCGGGCAAAAGATAGTCGAGCTATATTCTCGGTAACAAAACATTCGGAGTCTCCACGCATAAATGTATTTCCTCCTATGAGCAAACGAAAACCAGTTTGTCGTCATCCTTTTGACTTACAATTTCGTTAGCTGCTGTTGTTTTGGCATTATCGGGTTTTCGCTACACGAAAATGTTATTTTATAAAAAGTATTTGTGTGGGTTGAAACTCCTAAGCTCCGTTTAGAGTTGATATTTGAACACTTTTCTAGTGGAAACCAACCCGAACTGGGCCCGCGTGGTGGATTACCGCCCGGAGTGGGCCCTCCTCTCACAGAGAGGAGGCCTGTGTCCCAACAGTGGGAACGTTATAAGCTGATTATGCGTATGCTAGTGGGTAAAAGCCGATGTTTTACGTCTTAGAAATTTCGTAGAATGGGCCTAGCTTTACAAATAAAATTGCAATTAACTTTCCGATTTTGTCGAATTGTCAGATTTTTGACATAAGGGATTAAGTTCAAAAGTCAGATAATAGTCATAAGGCGTTGAGTTCAAAAAATAGTTTTCAGATTTTAGACATAAGGGATTATGTTCAAACAGTGGTTGTCAATGATCAACTTATAAAATTGATTTTGAATTTATTATAAAAAAATATTGTTTGCGTGCTTTTATCGGTACCTACTGCCGGTCTATACTGTTAAAATCTGACCGTGAAAACATAAATGAAGTGAGCTGTCACTTCACGTGCTGCTTGAGATTGACACTATCGAAAACTCACTTCAGTACTATTTTCAAGGTAAGATTTTTACAGAAATTACCTGTAGTGCTATTCCGTAACCAATCTCACCGTGAAAGCTTAGGTGAAGTGAGCGTGGAGTGAGCTGTCAGTGCCACTGATGCTAGGGATTTTACCAAGCAGGGGTGACATTAACAGCTCACTTCACGCAAGTCGACACGGTGATATTTTTACAGAATCGACATGCTTTTGTTTGTTTTAACAAAGCGTGGTCACCTTAGCAAGAAGTTTTATGCGACTTGTCGCTTTTCTAGTACCAAAAGTACTACTACAGAAAACCTGCTCCCTGTTGGTCCAGAAGAGTCTTTTTATCCTTATACAAAACCGCATCGTTTGGCATCATACTGTGGGTTGACTATACTGAAAAGCCACACAGTGCCCTCCGTGTCCAGTACAATGACGAGTTCCGGGCGGTGTTGGGACTGCCACGTTCTGTAGCGCATCAGGGATGTTCGCGATGGCACGCATTGATTGTTTGCAAGCTTCTATGCGCAAGCGGAGTGCGTCCCTGGTGCGGCGGGTGCGGGCCAGCCCCAATGCTATCCTGGCAATGATCGCCGACAGGTTGGACTGTCCTTATGTCCGGCATTGCTGTGGCAGGCATGTTGCTGTTCCAATGCCGGTTATGAAATTATAATTATTGTTTAATTTTATTTTATTTTTCTGACCAATTATAATATTTTGTGAATGAATGAGTTACATTTAATGTTTTGTGTGTGAAATTGTGGATATAATAATTTGTATGAGTCTATTGTTACTTGATAATTAATAAATAAATAAAATCTAAAAATAAATTTCAAATAAGTACAAATTTTCCACAATCTGTGAATTCAGTTAGCAATTACTAAATAATTAAGGACAGTCTCCTAAGATGGTTTTCCTGTGGCTACAACGGTTTAATTACCCGCCCTTATAACTGCCCTGTCTCAAAAATCCTCTTTGTATAATTCAATTCTACCGAAAATGTTATTTATATTCAAATAAACCTAGCAACGCAGCTGAGCAAGCCTTGCATGTTGGCTGTCCGACCCGGTTCTTGTCGGGGCTATCCGGGTACCCGGGTCTTGTAAGGACATCCCCGGGATTATTTGGCCGGTTCAAACCTTCCAGATAATAAGCTACCACACCGACGGTTTCACTTGAAATATTCCGGTGGTACACAGATTGTAGATAATTAATTTACAGTGAGAATTTCAGTTTTTAAAGGTTAAATTCGTATTTTTTATTGATTTAAGTTGGGAGCAGTGATTGGCCTGTGGAAAAACCCAGACAGGCGCTTTACTTGGTGCAAATTATTTCATTAGCTCTCAAAACGGTGAAGGAAAACATCGAGAGTAAACCGAAGTGTCCTAGATAAAGTCGAACACATGTGACATCTACCAGCTCGCACTGGGCCCACGTGGTGGAATACGGTCCTAGAAGTGGGGACAATAGGCTGGTCATGCTATGCTCATGATGTAAATATGGTTAATGTTATTTTATTTGTTCTGTTACTTACAAGTATGGTATACACTTATAATTAAATTTCGGTTTTGTAACTTAATTAACGTAGAAAAATACTAGCTTACCTATAAATGATTAAAATATACGAAAGCTCCAAGATTTTAACACTAATAGAGTATTTCTATGCAAGAATTCGAAATTTTAATTTTAAGTTAAACTAAATGAAACATATAACCAATGTAATATTTGTTATTAGAAATTTTTGTTTAGAACAAAAACATTTTTAACAAAACCTGCATATGTATTTTTCAGTTGGTACGTGTTTGTAAACATATTTTTTGTTAACCCGTAACAATTTTCTATTATTATGCAAATATTTCCTGAATGTAGGGCGTTTATTATTTATGGTGACCCGCGGGGACTTAACCCCGTGGATATTATTTACGCCGTAATGGTGTAGCGATTAATAACACTAGACTTACCGAAGTTCAACGTTGTGTATTTATTTCTTTTCTTGTAAGAGTTAAAAGGTATTAAGGTTACTTTCACATAGATACATAATGTTATTAAAATAGACCCAATAACGCATCTATACAGGGTCAAATTAAATTAGCTAGCGAAACTCGTAAGGCTAAAATAAAAATAAAAAGATTTGATGTTTTTAGGGGTCAACGACCGCTGTTAGTATTGTTAAATGAATATGAGGTGAGAAAACATGTTTTATCATGTTTAGATATCGATACGAAACCCGTCTGTAAAGTTTACACTCAAAAACTGATTTTCAAAACTGATATTTCAAGTGATTGCACTGCACTAACTGCGGTCGATGACCGATACATCATTTTTTTTATTTAATCGATATCCATCTCGTCTGCGGGGTTTCGCTTGCTAATTTTATATTACATTTTTTTATTTTAGCGCTAACCTTAACCGCGAAATGCAAGTATTCTTACGTGTTTTGCAATTAGCCGGTCGATAACTGGTTGTATGGTAATAAAACAATTGGACGCTCCCGTAACAAATATGAATTTAAATAATTACATACTACATAGACAACTTACCATTTTTGCTAACCATCTAATAATTACACCACGATACAACTCCTCTGCCAACGTGACAGAACTTCCCCTGTGAAGAGGCTTCCCACATAATTATGTTAATAAGAAAACAAATATTCCACAAAATCTTACCAACATTTAAACCTTTATTAATATTTAAGATGTTTCGTCTTATCGTAGACTAAACATCAAATAGAAGCGACAATAATTTACTTCCGTTGCCGATTCCACCGAAATCACCTACGGCTTCCCACAAGGTTATCAATTTTGTCGATGACCATAACGTAAACTATCTCTTTTGAACGTTCGTCTCTTCTTTGTCATTCCCTCAAGGCTAAGGATCGCGACCATATACGACGCTACTTCTAGATATGCGCTCTTTCGAAGTGTGGACTTAGAAACCGTTCGGTACATGCTGCCTCCGACAGCCTTCTTCAATCGCGTCTGGTCATCTTGGCCAGTACCATTTTCATTTCAGGGCAGTTTATGTAGCATTGTGCATTTAACAGTGTATGTCGTTATGCATTTGACAGTAATATCACATCGACTTCACTTTTTGTGACTTGCTTTTTGTCAAAAATTTCATGCAACTCCTTTGGTGCTCTGCCTTGAACGAGCTAAACATTTAAAACGCCTTAAAATGTTGGCATTTACAATATTTCCGAAGCGGTGATTCGCTTCTATTCGTTCTTGATCTATGGTGTAATATATACGTTGAGTATATTCTTATAACGCTGTACTTAACCTTAAAATCTCGGAATTAACGCATTCCATACGAGCTTCGTTTGCGGAACCGCTTGTGTATGAGAATGTTCGCGAGAAAGGTTTTCAAATTACGCAACAAGGACAATCTCGTGTAATAACTTGAATCGCTTTCGTTTATGTTCGAGGCTAGTGGTGGCTTCGTTTTACGCAAACGTTCGCGTTCAAGTTAAGTGTGTGCTAGGGTTTACTTCGGACATGTATTTTTTTAAATAAAAATCTTTTATGAAATGAACCTCTAACACAAATGAATTAATTTAGTATTTTTATTCCTCTCTTTCAAAAAGGCCAAGTTACTAACAATAAATAGTTTTACTGACCAACAATCAAACGCAATTCGAAACAACTTCTACAAAGAACACAACTATACAAATAGCAGGTTACTTAAAACAAATACACATCGAAGCTCTAACCAACACTACTAAATTTCAAAGCCAAAGTTCAAACATTGGCACACAAACATTTTGCTCGAACATTGGCCACCAACAAAATTAAAGCAACGACTGCCATATTTAGGAATACGTAACACAAAAACCATCGCTGAATCCCATCTAATCTCGCGAAGGAATCTCTGGTTAAAGCCTCCTTCACACGGTAGTCTATGTTAATAAAGGGTGGTAATTATGCATTTCGCGTGCGTGAAATAAGCTTGGGTATCTACAATATCCCGGAGATTGCGTTATTTTGAACAGAATTTATAAATTCAACGTGAGAATGTTAACATTAAGGAGTATGTTCGTTTTCTTCTGTTTAATTAATGTTTCGGTAATCTAGATTTTGAGAAGTTATTAACAAAAATCGCAGGTTTGATTAATTATAATTAATTGATTGACTACGAGTATTAACAAAAATATTAATTAAAAAAAAAAAAAAAATTACTAGTGATTTCTTAGTTTTATGTAAGTTATATTATTATATGCACATAAATCTTCCGGAATAGATTCTCGAAATGACGGCGAAGACCGCATCAAAATCTACTGCATAGTTTAGAAGAATAATGCGGTCAAACAGACAGACACGAAAAGCAACTTTAATATATAAAATGTATATAGATAAATATTTATTCGTTATTGCATTCATGGCCCTCCCATTGATACCATCATAACAATCAAAACTTTCACAATCTGAGAAATATTAATTTCTGTGGGGAGGGGACTTAACGCACCCTCTATAAGAAGATTTACATACATGGTGTTGTTATTCCTTTAATTAAATTTTGGCTTTAATCAGCTTACTTCTGATTGGTCTAACTTTTGTCGGTGCACACTATGTGATTATTAACTGTGTTGCCAATATTGCGGTACATGGGATGCAAAACCTGATCGGATTAGAATACTTGATGGAGCAGGGAATTATTAGTATAATTAGTATTGAAAATGGTGGTGTTTCTTGTGATATCGTAATAATGAAACACTTTTTATTTTTTTGTTGTTTTTATAATTTTTATATGGTCTTTAGGTCTTTGGGTTTGACTATTTTTAGTTTATTAGGACGAAGAGTTCTTAATCACCAAACTCACAGTCCAAAATAATTAATTATTATTTCGTTTATTTATTTTTATACTTATTTCAATACATTTTTAAATATTTTTTACGAAAAACATTAAAATTTTGAGCAACCGGTGGTTAGTTAGGGCTCCAGAGCAGAGCAGGTTCCTGCTCATGATGCGAGGAATACTGCCTTCTGAATCAGGCCCTTGATCCAAACGCCTAACGAAAGCCTCGAGAGATGTTGATCAAGGAATTCGTTATTTTTTATTATTATTATCATAACGGATTTAAAAAACACCACAAATCATCTCGTCCTTCACAACTTTTTGCTATTAAATAGTAAAGAAAAACCGGCCAATCAAACTCCCTAGCAACACAGTTCTAAAAATAACCTAAAAAATAACAAACTAACATATTCCTTGGAAGAAAATAAATCTTAGAGACGAGACGCCTTGACAAAAAGCTTCCAACTTTAACATTACATTACAAAAGAAATCCAAGTCCTTTGACATACAGACAAATAAAAAACATTTCTTTTCGAGATCTTTGTACAGCCACGGTCAAAAATATCGAAACGAACTGACGATTCAAAATGGTCTCACCAAACTGTAATGGGTTGTTCTGTCAGACTCAGTTTAAAATAGACGAACACTTATGAATTTTTATTTATAAGTACCTTAGTTAGGTATTTACTTATATTTTTTCGCTTCGTCCTCGTGAAATTTCTTGTTTAAACGTAATATAAAGGTTGTTCTGTAAGTCGACGTCAAGCCGGAGTCGGGTGATTGGTCATAATAGTTAACGGAAAAAAATAAAAATAAAAATTGCAGCAACATGAGTTAAAAGAGCGTCACAGGTTCTCGTTCTTTTTTTTTTAAATCCCTTAATTTTTTAAATACACAGCAGAGATTTTTAATTAAAATTTTTTGTTCACTGTTACGACCCGACCTATCACCCGATTCCGGCTTGACGGCGACTTACGGGACGCCCTGTATATTCTATGATTCTAGTGCAAGTATTTTCGGAATCGGATCAATAATTCCGAATCACCTTCTACATACAAACTCACATATACCTCTCTATAATAATAATATAGTTTAGATAGATCAATACCCTAGTATCGTATTACCCAGTTACAGCCAGCGAGGCCTAAGCTGAGCTTGCATTTGTGGTTCTTTCCTCAAATACCATTTCAGACACCGATCTACATGGTCTTCATATGATCTGACCAAGATTATGTCTAGACTTTAAAAGAGACTGACGTCTGAGTTTGCTTTGGCCTTTCTTCTCAGAGTAGTCAGATAAGAAACGCAGATATTATCAAGTTTAAAAAAAAAATAACATGTAAAAGGTTCTAACAAGGGAAGGGAAGAGACTAACTGAAATCAAAATCATTTATCAATTAAAAACACGGTACACAAACCTACAATTTTGACAAGAATTTTATCCCAATAAAGATAAAGTTGAATTTTCTTTACATTTTGAATAGTCTGTTTCCTCCAAATGTTTTTGACGATGACTGTACAATAATCTACAAGGGTATGTTAGAAGTACGTATTTAAAGTATATGACAAAAGAACTACTCCTTTATACCCTAAGGGTTTGTGGAAAATTTTGGTTATTCCAATGAGTGTTTACGTCAGAAAATGTATAAAAGAACCGCGCGCGGGGTTGAATCGTGTATGCTATTATAAGGGGTAAAGTATTTATTTTTTACTCAAGAAAGAAAGAAAAAAAAAAAAATTGGGACACGCACAGAAAATACAAACCGTAAAAAAACGTAATCATAAAGACAATTTAAAACTAAAACAATTTTTTTTTTTTTTTTACAAAAGATCCGTGCGATGCCTTCTGGTATTCTGATAGGGCCTACTGTGATGGCAGACACACCTGCCGACTCTCCATTGAGCTATATGATAATGGCTTAAATGGTTACAGTCAGACACAAAAGAAAGTTACCGGTCAAGCAAAGGTCAGCAAAGAAATGTATCAGTCCAGTAATGAAGCATTACAGCATTAGATAGTCTCTAAAAAATAATTTACATAACATAAGATCACGCCTGTAATCCCAGAAGGGTTAGGCAGAGGTACACCCACATTTCGCCAGTTATGCTTAAGTTACATGTAATAGGGGGCGAGTCTATTGCCATCAACTGGGCACAAATCCAGACTTCGAGCTGCTACTGAGAGGTTAAAGATAGAAAATAAAAGTTTGCCCGACCTGGGAATCGAACCCAGGACCTCATGCTCAGCAGTAGCTCTTGTGACCGCTAGACCAACGAGGCAGTCTGATAAAAATACTTCTTCTTCTTCGTTTATAAAATAAAGTCCGACATAATAAATACAGCCCGAGGAGAAAATAGAAACCTAAAACCACATCTTAACTCAGCGTACCATTTCTACCGAACAACAATATGACGATCCTCTCAACTAACATTGTCACCTCTTGCCAAACAAAATCCACTTCCATAAAAATGAAAAATATTACGTCATTATATAAGACCCAGTCCACAAGGAGCGACTCACCCTAAGCACGTGTATTCGTCACTTGTACGCGTAATCCCAGTTGTCAAAAAGCCCGAAAATTGCTCGACACGTCGCCGTGATGTTGTCAAGATTTGAACTACCATTGTGCGAAATGACCCCTCCGACTTACTATTGTGCTGCGTTTGAATTGAGGTCGTTGTAAAGGCAAGTTTGTTGTTTTGTTAAGGTTGACATTACGAAACAGCTAGCAGCAAGATACGCAATTTAATGGCTTATGATGACTGGAAATAAAATAAGTATATATTTTACTCGGAAACTTAATTAGATAAAGGGAAGAAAAAAAAACTGATAATAACTGATTGGCACAACGACTCCATTCAGGTACTTATCATGTTTACCTACCTGTTTATTTGTTTATTTAGATACAAATTTTTGCTCGCGACTTCGACCGCGTGAAGTTCGAAAATTGTCCCTTGGAATGTACTACCGGGATAAAAAAGTATCGTATGAATTAAACCATGGCAAAAACTATAAGTGTGCCTTCATCCAAATCCGGTCAGTAGCTTTTGCGTGATAAAGTATCAAACATCCATCCATCCATCCATCAATACTCACAAACCTTCGCGTTTGTAATATTTCTAAATTATTTTAAGTTATTATGTATTATAAGTTGGAAGTAGGGTAGTAGAATTTATGTATACACTTAAAAACATACAAGAAGAACAGAAAAATAGGTAAAAAGGTTTTGCTAGGTGTTGTTGTCAACGATTTTCTATTACACAAAACGGCATTATGGGCTGACTAGAAAACACAACATTACATAACATCCCGTCTTGTTTACCCGAACGGTTGGGCAGAGGTGTACCTATAGTACATCCACATACTGTGTGTACTATAGGTACACCTCTGACCAAACCTTCGACTAGAAAACAAACATCTTCTAATACCAAAATCCACCTAAAAATAAACAGCACAAACTTTTGTTTCGCGATCAGTGTCCAGGTGATCTCGTCTTAAGAACAAGCTACTCGTATCTCTCCTATCTAAACGCATGGAGCGTTTGGTATGTAACCCCGCAAATGGTAGGATTTGGAACACGTAACTCATGTAGCTTCACTTTATAGCGACTTGTCTCTAATGGGTGTTACATTATGTCACAAGATCCTCTTTGTTGATAGACTCAGCTGCTTACATGTGTTAGTATTGTCATTTAATTGAAGGGAATGTGACAAATAAGCAAGAGGTACTTACTTAGGTGAGTTGAAAAGGGTTGACGTATTATGATTGACTTGAATGAAACATTAACGAAGGCACGTTTTATAAAAAGTGCTGTCTGAGTCTGAGCATAGCTTTAAGAGCTGTCAAATCGTTAACGTCATGTTCATGTCATTTAGACGATTTGAAAAAGAAAGAGAAATAAATTCTAATGAATGGAAAGCTGTCAACTGTAAATAATTTAATCATGTATAACTTTCTAGAAATAGAGTTGGATAATATTGATTCTTGCAGCAAAACAAATGCCATATCAATACGATAGTTAATTGTTTTGTTTCGATGACATGTCTAGATATGCCATCGAAACTTTACAAATTTGAATGGGGATGATGACAATTTTTTTTTTTTCTCAAAGAATGTTTTATTTCCAATTAGTGTAAATAGTATTACAAAAGTGTAAAAGCTTAAAAAACTGCCAAGTTATAAACGTTTTAAAGTAAGTGTTAGATTAGGACAGCACTATCGTAGAAGTAATGTCACGAATACGTAACTTCATACTAGCGCCTTACATTGTCCGTACCGCTCAACAAGGACAGGAATAATCCCATCCAAACACTTTTAAAGGGTGTATCTTCTTAATTTTTCATCGATTTAACAGATTTTTCGATTATCTCATTTTTACTATGCCTTCTTTGAAATTACATTATTTTTACGAACAGTTTTAATAATAGTCATCATCCCAATTCTATTGGTCTAGACATGTCATCGAAAATTTATAAATTTGAATTCTATTGGGTCTAGACACAATAGAATTCAAATGTGTCAATTTTGACGGACATGAAAGTATCAGTCAAGTACAAAAACGGTTACCTACGGGCTTACATAAAATTGTGGTAGTGTCGGAAATATTTTGAAATTGGTTCGCAACTGTATCAAAATTTTGCACTTTAAAATATATGATGTAAAGCTGTATCGATGCAGTTCCAGTTGCCACTAGCAGTAATGCTAAGTTCCGGTTTTGACGAGTAACATTTTACCAAGTGCCGATTTCACAAATGTAACTGATCGCGGTTTAGATGTGCTGTACACGTTCAGATTCACTGGGGAAATTCGCACTTAGTCACACAATAAATTTGTTATCTTCAACATTGTCAAACGCCTCAGTGATACAAGTGTGTGTGTGTTCGTGTGTGGTGTGTTTGTGTGTAAGAGAGAGTGTATTTGTTATAAAGAGCATAACATTAATACAACAAAATATCTTCTATACTTAATTTTATCTGAGAATATATATAGTTCAGAAACATTACCCTCCTTTGAATTTGGATCAAAGTGTATTTTCTATCAAGTTAACTTTAAGATTAAACAGATAAGATCATTTTATTGTTCAAAATATATACATGGCAACACATAGCATGGCATGCAAGATTAACACACACATGGGGGTAGGCAGAAACCACAGAACGCCACCTACTACGATCCTTACATACTTCCTTTGCCTCGTTTTCGGTTGCGAGTACAATTCATCTTTCTGAAGAACATCAACAATGATGTCACAATATGTGTGTGTCAGTACGTGTAACTCTGTGTTTTCCTGTGTGTCTCGTGTGTGTCAATTATAATGATCACACTCATGGTTTGCCTAACGGCGTACAAATACAAATAGGTTGGATGTTATAATTAAAAACATCAATTAATAGGTAAGTAATACGAAGGACTATTTATGTTCGTAGAAAAGTTTCCAAGATATTATACAGACATTCTATTAGTAATTAAACATTCTGGACAAACTCTTCTCCGACTGAAAGGAGATCTAATGACTGACTTTCTTGCTACTTCTTTACAGAAGAACAGAAGAATCAACATTGCAAACAGTTCGCTGTTCCTGATATATTCAAAAATAATTATACTTGCGCACTTGAATTTTAAGTTGTAATATATGTATGATGAAGATGGTGTACTTTGTGTAGTTATTCTTGAAGGAGTTCTGCATTTATGCTGATCTTTAGAGTAAGAAAAACAACATGCAAGAAGTGTGTAATCAATTATTATTTTTTATTATCAATTCTGTCAATGATGTCAATACTTCATCTAATTCAACCAACTTATCTGTGCAAAGGCCGTTTATTGAACAAAAAATTTGAATGGGACATAAGATCGGTATTTGTTTAACTATTTGATTTTCGTTTACAACCAGCGCCACCAATAATTGCACAGATTAGTTGGTCGTACTAGTCCATATCAAATAGAATGACAGTTCACTTCAAGTTAACTTCACATAAGTTATCACGGTAAAATTTTATGGAAAATGAAAATCTAAACTGATATATATGAATGTATTATAAAGTGTTAAGATTGGATTTTTTGTATGTTTGTTTTTTACGCTTTCACATTAAAACGGCTCAACATATTTGGATGAAATTTGGCACATGGGTAGACCACAACCTGGATTAGTACATAGGATACTTTTTATTTCGATATTCCCACTGAATTGAGAGTTATACGGGGGAAACCACGGAGCGCAGATAGTATTGAATAATTTGGTTGGGTTAAGTGAGTTGAGGCGGTTGGCGAATTTTTATGTCATTGCTGGAAAAATTTTTCAGGAAAGCGGTGAGTCAATACAAAACTATATCAATGAAAAGCCGTTTTGATAAAATTACAATTTTTCATTCATGTAAAATGTCTCTTTGATACTCGTATTACTTACTGCATTTCCTCCAACGACTGTGATGTCAAAACTGGCAAAAATTCATGGTATGTCATCATGTTCAGCTGAACGTAATCCTGTGATTGTAATATACGAGTGTATAGTCAAATCATAGTGTACCAGGGCCAGGGATGACAAACCAAAGAAACACGTCAAAAAATCTTTGACCCTATATCTGGCAACAATTCGTGGAAATGTAATCATGTTCAGCTGGGCCCCAATTCTGCATGTTAATTATTATTCCCCGCGAAATCTAACCGCGTGCAAACCACGTCAACATAGTGTCTTGCAGAAAACCATCAAACGGCAAGGAATCGAAATGTCATATTCTGTTTGCTTCAAGACAAATTGTCTATGACACATTAGAAACCACGCATGCGTTTTGAAGTTTCGTTCGACAGTACTTGATCCTAATACTAGTAATTTCAAATACTCCAAAGTCAAAGTCAAAGTCAAAGCATTTATTTCAAATAGGCCCATAAAAAGGCACTTTTGAACGTCAAAATTTACATTAAAAATAGAACTGATTCTAGGCGCCACTTCCAAAAAGTAGTTTCGTATGGAGAAGAAGTGGCAAGAAACTCCACCGTTACTCTTTTAAAATGTTTTACAATATTTTGTATACATTAATTATATTTCTATATGTGAAGACGATGCACCAAGAATAAAAATACTATACCACTATTGGTACAAAAAAAATAAAAATAAAGCAAAGGTATATAAATTAATCACGTGATAGGTACATTGTGCTCACATATTTACAAACAATTGTAAAAATATATGATTTTCCTCCATTTTCAACATCAATCATTCCTAAAGTATCGTTGCTTATTTTATTTTATCATTATTTTTGACATTAAAAGCGTAAAAGCATTTTTTTATGAAACATGAAAATACAATGAAAATGTTTTGACAGCCATGTTAAAATTTATTGAGTGAATGTTTTTAAACGAACTTACGTCTGTTTTCAAAAGCTTTCTGAGTGTGTTTACGTGTACCAATTTTATTTGTTTTAATGTTTTTTGTAGATTTTGACCTTCACCTTGCATATGTGTAAACCCTTAATCGTATTTAATAAGAAAATTTCACAAAAAATTAATAATAAAAATATTGTTAAACAAAAACATTGAAAAATGTAGTTTAGTATATTTTCACTTTCACAAATCTACAAATATCTTCAGAATGATAAGTCCGATTATTTAAAATCCAACTGGAATATCCGTTGTAAACATAAATATTCACATTATGTGAATATTTATGGGTTCGATTCCCAGGTCGCCCAACGTGTTATTGGGTTTTTCTATCTGGAAATTCTCAGTAGCAGCCCGAAGTCTGGATTCGTGCCCGGTAGATGGCAATAGGCTCGCCCCCTATTACATGGGACTTAAACATAGCTGGCGAAATGTGGGTGTACAAGGCGTGATGTTATGTTATGTGTTGTGTTTAACTAAAATAAACTTTATATCTAAAACAAATGGTTAAAGTACTTAAAAATACCTTGCAAATTTCACTTTTACAGTCTTGTAAGAAAAATATGCACATCTATAATAAAACTAAGTTAATTAAAATAAATTAACGTTAAATAACAAAGTCCTTTTAGATTCTAGTATGTATACACATCGAGAGCACCGCCATTGACAGCAATCGGTCCTGCAGTAACGTGATCGTTGAACGTAACTTAGATTTTGTTCAACTCCATGTCCCTGTGAAACAAATAGCTGTAGACACGATATAGGGTCCCACCCAGACACTAGGTTTTTCTATCTTCAGTTCGCCAAAATTGGAGATAGATACGTTATTGGGTTCGGCCGAAGTACGTCAACGAAGATACGGCCCCGTCCAAAAGTAATTGAGCCGTCAAAACAAAAGACAAGTATATTAAAACGCAAAAGCATATTGGGATTAGGGACAGCTGGTCGTTCATTCTTTCATTTTTTTTCATTCAATTCGGGCCCGAACTAATCTTATGTCCGTAAGTAATACGGTGTAGGAAACGCCTGTGATTTCGGCCAAAACTAAGATTTCGTACTTAGAGAGACCCCCAAAGGTCAGCAGACGGTGATTATTTACAGGGTTTTAAGGTTGTGGTGATCAGTTTACTACATGAAAGTGTCGCTAGCATTCTTTCTACAATCTTATACTAATTAAAAGCTAGTTTTTTTTTTTAACTAGTGTAATCTTTAAATTGGGACATGTACACGTATTAAATCCCGCTATCCTTAAAATACACGAATACACACCCGACTTGGCATTAATTTCAAGTTTCGACGTGTTCCTATTTGACAAGCGTTAAGTTTTGCCCGTCGCAATGTAACATATAAACTAAAATCTGTTTTTGAAACACATGTCGCATGTGTAATAAGGTTGGTTTTATCACAAATGAGTTTATAGAGATTAATTTACTACGGATTAGTTGTATTGTTACCCGACGACCCCAGAAGGATATTTTTCGATAGTAAATGTATTTATTTTTCATTGGCACGCTCTGTAGCCTAAACGGATGGATGGATTTTAACATATAATAACTCGTTAGATTTGTCTTAATTGTAGTACACATACCGCCATACACGAGCATAGATGATAAAACAAAAAAGTTCAAGCTTTTTTGTAAAATGTACAAGCAAATAATAAAATAAAAACATGACTCTAAAAACACACCTGAACTGAATAGACAAAAACAAGCTTTATTATATTTTGAACTTTGTTTTATTTACGATATCGCATGGACAAACAAAAGTTACACCCTATTTCAGGCCGAGTTTTTTTTTAATAATTAAAGTTTTTCTTTATGCAGGAAAACTCCTGCTGGTGTTGGTAATGATATAAGTATGTTGCCAAAATGATTTTCACATTTTCACAACTTAAACAATGTTTACTTAATTGGAGATAGACTGGTATTATTATTGACACACTGCAAGGGCAAAGGCTTTTTTTATCCTGCTAATTCACATAAAGCGGCATAAAATAACATTAATTTACTTCCAATTAAAACATACATTAAAACATATTTCACATTTAGGTACTTGCCCAAAAATCTAATCAAATACATTCAATACTCTGTAAGATTTGGATTCAGACAGAGTCTCAATAAACCTGAAGAAATATTTTAATCAAGTCTGCGATAAGCCTTTAAGCCTAGTCGAGTTTCGTTGAGCATATTACATGGTGTCAAATGTACCGGGAAAGGCGAAACCCAGACTGCTAAATCCTTGAGAAGAATTACCGATGTTGATCAAGAAATACGAGGCCTTTTGTGACTTGTAAACTCCAATGTTACTGGAGAGATGTCTTGTTTAGATGGAGATGCTGCTTTTTGGTTGGTTAAACCACTACCGAATTAAACTAGAGGTGTTAAGCTAGGTGTTGTAAAGTTAGGGATAATTGCGTATCAAATGAAACACTAAATCAGTTTGCCGTGTTATCCATTTCATAGGACTTTCAAAGAATGACAGTTATTATTTGAATAAACGGACAATTTCAGTTGTTAGTCAATAAATAATTTTCCTGACTTAACAAGTCAAATAAATATTTATATTAAATTTCATCCTACTGTTTAATATTCATTTGTCTGTTTTTGGAGGGAAGAATGTCTAATTAAAATATATTTCATTCATTCAAACGGTTTTTGTGGTTGTCCTGTCACTGTTTTTAATTCTTTTTTTGTTGGGATTAGGGACAATTTTTTATTTTATTAATAGCAATTTTCTTGAGTGATTTGCGAATTAAGGACTACCTATAAGATTTTATCACTTATCCTTGATATTGTTATTTGTATTAGACTTGACCAGTCGTTATTACATGGGACTTAAACATAACTTGCGAAATATGGCTGTATTATATGTACACCGCTGCCATACCCTTCGGAGATTACGTGCTGCTGTTATGTTAGCCAGCCTAAGACAAATCATTTACGTCAATAAGGCACTTTTGAAAGTCAAAAGTTTACAAAAATAGAATAGATTCTAGTTTCCCCTTCCAAAAGGTAGTTTCACTGTCCACCGAAGTCTTTATCATATGAATATTTAAACTTCTGAATCGAATTTGAAATTCAAAACTTCGACGAAATCGTTCCAAATTTAAACCAAAAAAAAAAATACATTAATTTGTTTTTCATCGACTGACAGCTACAGTCAGTCATCTTTATTATCGAATCTACTCCAATATTTGAGTGTCATCGTATTTTATTCACTCCGAATTTTATACTCTCGTGTGATAACGTGATCCAATTTGAGCCTTCGTCGATATTAAAAAAAGTTTTTTTTTTCCTTATAGGAATTTTAACGTATTTCAATGAGGGTTTAAACATGATATTATCACTTTATAAAAATACGTATTATGTATGATTAAATGTTATTTCTTCTTTCTAGCTAATATATTTTTTATATTCTATTCTAAGTAGTTTATAAAATCTTTCTGCTGGACAAAACCCAGACCCAGCAGTTTAGAAATAAAGTGGACTTGATTTCTTAACTGCTCGGTTTGCTAAAGATGTCCTAAGTAGACGTCCTTATCTTTATCCAGCTCGTGCCACTATCGCTGTACCGGCCTACCTTGACTTAACACAAAACAATATAGTATTTAATTAAAGCAAACTCGAATAATAAACTCCATATCGAACCCCAATTCATTCGAAACAAAAACCATTCAATTACAAAACCTATAAAAGATCGTATCGAATCGATTCTCCGCAGCAAATCAACAATTATTTTATACTAAAACAACCACAATATCCTTCTGTTGTATTCAATTAATTGAAAGAATTAACTGTGTGAAGTAAAAGCAATTTTAATACATAAATAATAAAGGCACTGTTATCGGAAGTCGAAAACTCGTTCGATGTGAAAAGCTTTGAAAATTTTAATTAAAGATACGTACCTACGCCTTTATGTGCTGCTGTTAAATCTTTGCCGTATAAATATTAAAAGCAGCGTTTAATTTGAAAAGGAAATTTTCATGTTTTTAGCGGTTTTGGAAAGAATACCGATGGCTTCCTTGGAAACGTTGATCGAGGGAGATAACGTAGTAGGGACTGTATCAGGTAAAAAAGTAAGAGACATTTGCATATGTTGTGTACAGTATCAAAGTTAGATGGAAATTAAAAACCTATTAAACCATTCGTTTTGTACGGATATCTACATACAAAAATGTAATTTGTTAACGTTGGTCCGAAGACCTCTTACTGAGCACATCCCTACTTTTCCAAATCCTCTTATTGACGTATGCTTTAAAACTGACAGATCCATATGTCTGAATCTAGAATTAACTAAAGATATTGACTTACCCAAAGAAAATGTGTGAGAAAATATACAAAATGCTCCTGTTTCTTTTTCCGTATTAGATAAATGGAACTTTAAACGGTATTGGTCCCATGTGCACGTGCCACTTATAATATCGTAGAGCAGTGACGTCTCAGTTTATACCATCCACTCTGTAAAAGGTTTATTTTACTATGTCTACACTGTTGCTCTTAAAATTCTTTCTTATTTCCAACCATCTTGTTACCCAACGTTGATCATATTAGTATCGTATGATGTAAATTAGGATATTATATTGAATTTATATTGAACACAGCACTGATAAAAAAATTAAGACGCGAATAGCAGAACAGAATAGCACTACAGTAGTGCTATTCTGCAACCATCTCACCGTGAAAACGTAGGTTAAGTGAGCGTGGAGTGAGCTGTCAGTGCCACTGATGATGCTAGGGATTGACCAAGACGGGATGACACTGACAGCTCACTCCACGCAAGTCTTCACGGTGAGATTTGTACATAAAAGACATGCTCTCAATTTATTTTAGGGGGAAGCGCTAGGATATTCCTTGAAATTCAAATGTTCTTACGTTTGTTTGCCATTTGCAAGCCAGTGTCAGGTTGTATGTTACACAGATTATCATTGTATATCAAAAAATCTTCGCGCTTCCCATTTAAAGTAGCACCAGAGAACAATTCTCGTAATTTAAAAGAAAGTTCGCATTTTAATCTCAGTCATAATCTGGAAAAACACTCTAAATTAACTTAATTATTGACATTGAATGTCACAGATGAGATTGCTACTTGAATTTTGACGTTTTTTAAGTAGGTACAACAATTGTACTATGTACTGTCAATAGCCTCTTAAAAGCTCATTTTACAATTTAGAAAAATATATTTATCCCTAAACTACTGCCTTTCTGGCTCACAATTCCACGAATCAATTGTTATTTATCACTGTTTTAACAATATTTCAAAATACAGTCAAAACTGCTTATAAGGACATTGAACGGACCGTCCAAATGCTGACGTTATTGACCAGCCTTTCCCAAAGTGGGCGATAACGCCCCCTTGTGGTCGCTGCAGGCCTAAAGGGGGGTCTAAAGAGACCCAGAAAAAAAATCGGGGTGTTGTGTAGAGGCTTGGGGGGCGATTTGTAATTTCATCTACTAGGAGGACTCTAAGACACCGACTGAGCTCTCGACTCTCGACTACAACTTGTGAAGATCAACTAATATTAATTAAGAGATTGCTCAAACGAACTCGGTTCGATATTTCTTTCCGCGTAGTTCAAATATCTGTCCTGTTTTATTGAATAAATATGATAAAAAATCATGTCAATCGGTCGCTCCGTTTCGAAATGAAAGTAGACACAAACAAACAAATAAAAAGGCAACATACACACTTTCGCACTTTAATAGTTATTAGTATTCCTAGATAGGTCATCATCGTAGATAATAAACTGCGGACAATCATATTTTAACAAGTTTTTGTTAAATAACCCGATTTGTGCATACCTGTATAAATCGGCTGGTTCATAGAATACTTGTTCTTACTTGTTGAGTACGATTGAGCATCGAATAAGATAAACGAGTTTGTGCATGTTTGTCTTATTCCTGCCGGTGCGTGCTGCTTACGCAATCCTATGTAAACAACGTAATATTTATTTTATTTTCATTTGCTGTATCGCGCGTAATAGATAAGCAGTACTTAAGTTCAACACTTACTTACGTATTTCTTAAAACAAAATAATGTCTAAAGTAAAAAGAAGAGACGGCAATACTGTACGGAATATAATAAATTCGTATTCATTGAAAATCCCACAAACCCATGGTCGCCTTTGTGCCTTCTATGTTTAAAAACATTTTCGAATGAAGCAACGAAGCCTTCAAGACTGCAAGATCATTTGAATAAAATGCATCCACATAAGAAAGACAAGAATGTAGCATATTTTCAAGACCTAGAGAAGAAGCATAATACTCAGACAAGTTTAGCAAAACTATTTTCGGGGGCTGCTAAGCAAGATGACGAAGGACTTCAAGCTTCGTACAATATATCTTTGTTAATTGCTCAAAAAGGCAAACTACACAACATCGAAGAAGAGTTTATTTTGCCAGCAATAAAGGAAGTAATAACTACTATGCTTCATAAACCGGCCGCAGATATTATCCGAAAAAATCCTTTGAGTAATAACTATGTGCAAAGACAAATTGATGAAATGGCTGAAAACATTGAAGAATCATTCTGCAATCGTCTGAGGACTAGTGAATTCTCAATTCAACTCGATGAGTCCACTTTACCAACTAATGAACTATTGTTGCTGTCTTACGTGAGATTTATTAAAGATGAGAAAATATGTGAAGAACTGTTGTTTGCTACAAATTTAGAGACCGATACAAGAGGCGAAACCATATTCAATACATTAATTAGAAAAGTTTTGTGATTAGAAAGAGATTCCCTTGAAAAATATTATAACAGTTGGTACGGATGGCGCTCCGGCTATGACAGGGAACCATGAAGGCTTCGTTTCCGAATTTATCACTATCCCGCAGTAACGACGATTTGTTTGCCGACTGCCAACATTGGGAAAAACTCCACATTGACTTCACCGAACGATATCAGGACATTTTGAACTTGGAAATACCAGACTGGGTGTTGGATCCGTTATCAAATGTCAACACAGCAATATCAACTCAGCTAGAAGAACTTATAGAATTGACAACGAACGAGAATATCAAAATCAAGTTGAAAAATGGCTATCAAGAATTTTGGCTATAAAACACATCCCGCAATTGTATCCTGGATTGTTGTCAATCGTTGAACGATTCTTGATGTCATTCCCGTCTATTTGTATGAACGTGGATTTAGTGCTGTGGCAACGCTGCTTACTAAAAAGAGAAATCGTTTGCATGTTACCGAACGTGGCGACTTGCGGCTGTTCACATTTGTTTCTATATGAGAATCGATAATGTTTGTTTTATTTTGAATAATAGATACTCTGTCTGAATACTATAAAGTTGCGTTTCAATAAGCCGTTGTTTTCGCCGTTGTGTGCTATCTACTGCACTCAGGTCTCAAGTTAACTCTTGCGGGTTTTAGTAAAAGTCCTGCAATAGCAGGACTTCTGCATTCTGTTGTAATATCAGGTATGTCGTTTTATGTGTGAATGTTAAGACTATGTGGGTCATTGTTTTTTACTTTTTTGTTTTTTTTTATTTCAGTTAGTTTTAACCTCAATCTTGGTCTGGCGGTTTGAGTAATTATGCGGCCTACACAATGTCCTTTCTTTGGTATCGTTCGTCGTATCGTTGAGCTCCTTATGATTTTAGTTGAGCTGCACGATTACTGACAAATGCGTGCACTGACCGGACAGGTCCACTAAATCTATGTGGTTATTTCCTCAAAAGACCATTTCAGACATCAATCCACATGGTCTTCACATGATCTGAACAAGATTATGTCTGGACTTTAAAAGAGACTGTGACCTCTGAGTTTGTTTCGGCCTTTCTTCTCAGAGTAGTTAGATAGGAAACGCCGACCTCATCTAGTAAAAAAAAAAGTTTGACGTGTAAAAGTGTTTGTACAAACCTGCTTACAGAAATTAAATCATTTATCATTTAAGTGAAGTTATTATAAACCGTTTTGACTGTACTCTCTTTTAACGCCGTATTTAAAGTACCGTAAAAAAGTATCCATGCCACGGGTATATCGCAGAATACGACACAAGGTGACCCAAAAAGTAAATAAAGAAATAAGGAAAAAATCTAAACGCAATTATACGAATAGGCAAACACAAAAAAAGTTACGTTCAAAACGCGAAGTAGGTTAGGTGGGGCATCTGTATCAAAGGAGGGAATTAGGATAAGTTGATTCCGAGTTTATTGAGTAAAGAATACACCGGAGATGCGAGGCTGAGAGTAATACTGGGCTACTTTTATTTTTTGTGGATACGTATAATAGCTTCGACTAAAGTATCAAATCGGGCAATTGATATAAGCAGGTAAGTAGAAGTAAATCTCTTACAAAATTCCAAAACATGTTAAAAGTATAGCGGTATGAGGAACAGGGTGTAAAGTTCACTAATCCTCCATAGAAAAGGGATCCTCCGACCAGACGGGTGTTGTGGGCAACTGCCTGACGATTGATGTCGGATTGTATGATTTTGCGTGACGTCATTGTGATGCGTATTTCGCATATAGAGATGTAGATGCTACAAAATAACTCTGTTAACGTTTTATAAGGTACTGGCAACTCTTACCATCATGTTTTTTTTTGTTTCTGGCTACTCTTATGCTAAGGGCCCGTTTCAACACCTACAATTAAGTACCCGGTAACTTGGCAGATAATTGCATACTAATTGTATTCTATTTTTGTATTTATTCGGTGACTAGTGCCTATTCGGATTTCGTAAAATGAGTAGTATGTAAAATATATCTGTCTTCAAACAAAATATATAACATGAAGAAATAAAAACATGAATTAAAAAAGATTATAATTTATATACGTACTAAAGATCTAAATACTTAAATAACATAAGAAAGAACAAAATTACAATATATCTATTTAATAAACAACCAAGAAGCAATCCAACATCCATCATTCAAACCGCAACACCTTTTTTCATAAACAGTCTCTCCACTATATTTATCAACCTCATCGCTTTATGTGTCGACACACAACTGATAAGCGACCATCGCCATGAAGGATTATTGAATTCATTCCTCTTAATGTCAAAGAGGCTTTTTATTTGACGCAGAGGATTGAAAGCTCTTCCTCTCCCCCTCCTTCCATCCTCTATATAGGATGTGTAATCAAAGTCAATCGAAATCTTTGAAATGGATCATGATTCAACTGAGTTTATTTTTCATACGTATCGCTCGTTTCGTTCAAAAGTTTGTTATAAAAAACCAACAATGTTAAACTATTTTGTGTTCTATATTAAGTAATTCTTCTAATATTTATAGAAAAACTCGACACGTAAAAAAGTTACAAAAAGTTAAAATAAAGACAAGTTCTTACACTCTACCAAAAAACTAACCGGCCCTATTCTAAACATGGAATGTTATACATTTTTCATTGAATATTCATTGGAAGTGTTTCAAAGAAGTTAAAACAAACAAGAAGGATCTTTGGTACGGCTTCAAACAGTGAGGGAATGTTATATAACTAGCGTTGCAATATATTACAATTTGTGGGTAGCCTGGGAGCGAACGGCGTAATTAATATCAAGTTTGCGATAAATTTATGACTTTGCACAGCCGGCCAGTTTTATACAGCGATTTAAACCTTATTGTTAATGCACCAAGGTGCTTTTTCAATAGGATGTGAAAGAGAAAGATTGCCTTTGTAAACCTCAAATGCAAAGGTGAGAGAATTTTTATTCATGAAACAGTGACTTTTATGGCGTTTTCATGTTTTTGATGTGTTGATTCAGTATTCTAAAACTCTTTGTTATCCCTTGTCGATAAATATTAATAAAATTCGATAAAAAATAAATACAGACCATCGAAGTTAACGGCGGTATCATCGGATCAAAAACCTTAATGCATGCTACATTGTAGAACATTTTTACCTCTCAATGTTATTTTTCATTAATTAACAACGATATACGTCTAACTTTGAATTAGCATGATTGATTTAGAATCATTTTCAGCTACACCATGTGCAAGCTTTAAACTTTACTATCCCTTATTAATAATTAGAATGCAAAAGAAAAAACCAAAACTATAATATCGTCTACTTAAAAAGATAAACGCTCCAACAACATAGACAATTCTTAATACTTTTATTCAAACACACTAAACACTAAACCATGATGTGTACTAAATTACTCGTGAGTGTCAAAGATCAAATTATTTTATTTTAAACAAATCCCGACTCAAATGCTTAGTTATTTACATCTGATGTTACGCTTTGGCTATATCCAAAAACTACAAATTTAATTAATTACTTCTAAGATACGGCAGTAAGCAATGCAGAATCTGTTCAAGTCAGTTCAGTCATTGTGAGTGTGTGAAAGCAATGTTAACTCGTTATCAGGAAGAGCTTTTGCATAATATCAGCGATGCAATATCACCTGAACCACATGCTGTCAGACGATATCAACGCAACATTGTCTTTAAACTTTCGTATTCGAGTTATGGTGTGGTGCAAGATACTGCGAACTTGCAAACAAAGGAACTAAGTTGGAACCTGAAGCTTTTAGGGTGAGCATACATGCAACTCACGACGCGTAACTGTTCGTTATGTTGATTAAGATCTGAAATGGTGAAGAAAATCGAGACAGGAATTTTAAGTTTAACACCGCATTTTGATAAGTGTCTGTTACAAAGAGCCACCCAAAATATGATCATTATTTTGTCTAATATGGCGTTTATAATGTTAATTCTGATGGGTAAGTTAATAATGACTCGACGTGTCAAACACCACAACAAAAGTTCAGTAACTTGGCAAAAATATACAGATTTAATATTGTACACACGAAGTCTTATCAAGCTACACATTTTCAGTTTTAGCTGACCTTGCTCTTCGTTCGGTTTTTCGTAAAATGGGAAGTCAGCTTATACTGGAAATGCCTCCGATAAACCAACCGCTATGACGCCGTCACTTAACTTAACTTGGGTCACAGACATCCTAAAAATCTCTCACAGCCTTCTAGCGAAAACAATCTACGTTAATCGGATTGTACGACCTTATAATCGCGTGTGCATGGTGACTCTGCGTATATCCTCCGTTACCATGACAACTGCTTAGCACTTCCCTCATTTCAAATAAACGAGAGTCATAATCTTTACTTGACTTTTCGTTTCCAGGAAGAGTTGGATACAATTTCTAAAGAAAAATGTTGCGGGAGTTCCTCTCAATTACATAGGTTACATGAGGTTTTTTGTTTTAATATTGGCTCAGCTAAGTGTGTAGTGCGATTTGTGAGTTTAACCGTTTCGATTCACTTGAGTTCGTTGGAACGTCTGCAACATAAAAAGGGACACCATAAAAGTTGTATTAAGATATAAAAACACCAGACACTCGGCCTCAATAAAACGCAAAAACAACTTATTAACATTGTACACCAACCGAAGCTAAATAATTAAAGAATGAAGAACATGAAATGATTTTCAGTCCGGGCAAAATTATGTAAATAATATACCCTCGAAAGTGTAACTAGGGGCCATACTTAAATAATAATTACCTTGGGTCATGTCGGGGAACAAATCATACCTAGTAGACTAAGGTCTGCCGGTTTTATAGGTGTATTATTATTCATGCGTAAGGAAAGCGACAATCGCTGGGGATTGGTCCAGCCAGCAGAAGGTTCGTATTAGACCTCGTAAGATAGCATAGCAGCATACTTCAGTATCCTACCAAGGATATTATACTAAATTAATGTTGTAAAGAGGGATCTTGGTTCCGTTTTGGAGGGTATTTCGAGAAGTGATTCCTGATCTGTATTTACGACTTAAGTTTACAACTTGGGAATTGTAAAGTTTTGCTTTAGAATATCATAACTGTTGGATTACGTCAAATGAGATTAAAACTAATTTCTCTGGAGATTATAACTAAGTACTTTGAATAATTAAAATTATTAACACCCAGGCAGGATAATATTTTCATTATCAGCCTAATGTTCGCACTGCTGGGACACGGGCCTCCTCTCTGTGAGAGGGAATGCTCTGTAATCCACCACGCAGACCCAGTGCGAGTTGATACATGTCACGTCTTCGAATGTTTGGTTCTAGGACATGCCGGTTTCCTCACGATGTTTTCCTTCACCGTTTAGAGCAGTGGTGATGAAATTATTTACTCAAAGAAAAGTGACTGTCTAGACTACTTACAACTTGTAAGTCGCGGCCGTTACCACTGGGCCACCACTGGCTCTGCTCAGATTATATGTAGAATAGTTTAATATTCTCACTAGATAAACAATCCAATTAGTAGCTTATCTCCACCTTTCAATATAAAACAAAGAATATAACATCTAATCCCGATAAAATAAGTAACGCAAGATTACAATTTAACTAGGGACAATACACGGAATTCGATAACTTGAGATCCCACCAAACGTGTTTGTTTCTGTTTATCCAATTAATCGCGAGGAGTTTTACCAGACAATGAATTTAATTCGGATCTTAAAGTAATCTTATCACTTGAATTTACAGATAATTTTTCTATCTCTTTTACACTTTCTTCAGCTGATGAAGCTTACAATCTAGAAGAACAATGTCACCCTTGTGACTTAATCAAATTTCGTTCAGTTTGATCGTGAGACGAGCCTGAATTTCATTTAGCGAAATAACATTTCACTATTTGGAATTTCATGGGACTGTCATAAGATATTCGCGGGTTTAATTCCGTTTCAAT
This sequence comes from Dasypolia templi, assembly GCA_963555695.1. NCBI lineage: Eukaryota > Metazoa > Arthropoda > Insecta > Lepidoptera > Noctuidae > Dasypolia > Dasypolia templi. The sequence continues at coordinate 21,415,054 of OY743151.1, read as the reverse complement.
TTGTAAGCTTCGAATTAGTCAGGAGTGTTAAGTTTTCTGGAAACTAACCCTGATTAGGTTACCTAAATAGTTTCTTTTTAAAGGACTTATAGAGGTGGAAGTAACAATATTATGATCATCTTAAAAACGAATGTGCACTTAGAAAAACACTGTTTCTCGGGTTAATATCTAATTTACCTTTTATTTTACAAACTGGCATCTCACAACCTACCATTTCTATTCAAAGCTTATCAAATTTTACAAAATTCCAATGACCAATCAAATTTGAAAGGAGGTGTTTTTTATTACATATAACTGTGGCCAAATAACGTACCTTAAGAACAAAGGCTCGAAAATATAGGATATAAAACGCAGATTCAGATAAAATATATATTGGATTTATTTAGACATTTGTACCACCTGAAATTGTTATTCAAAGGTGTTAATTACTTGTAATACACTAGTGTTTTAATCTGGCAATCTAGTGATACACTTTTTCTGAATTTGCGTTTCGTTACTTCATTTTATAAACGTGTCAAAATGATATTAACCTGAAAATGTACTGATTTTTTGTTAATTTTGCATTAAAAACAGTTAATTTTTTTCTAGAACATTTTTGTGAAATATTTAGCAATTATACTGTTGTTTCACTTTTAAATATATTTATGCGTTTGGTTAGCTTACCAAAAGACTGTGCTCCAAGGCTGATCATTACCTTGTTTTATTTTTTGTTTACCATATGTGTCATAGCTGTCACTGCTGTTATGAACATTTCGTTGAACGCAGTTACGATGTGAGGTAGTGATTTTTAAAATAGTTTTATTTCCTAATCTATCGAATAGTGGAGGATTTTAAATACTGGTAATAACACATTTAATTTTAAAGAATTTCACTAGTGATTTGTACCTCGGTACAAGTTTTGGCCGAAGTAAAAACCTCATTTAGTTAAATTAACCCAGAATCTGTACAAAGACATCAATTTCTTCTTCCTTTACAAAATATATCCTGTTAACCGAAATCCAGCTCATAGTAAGCTTTTTGCAAGCGGTTGATGTCAAAAACTTGTATATTCCAACTCGTTGTGCAAACTGCCTGACCAATTCTGACACAGTTAATGGAGTCGCTTTGTTTAAAATTAGAAGTTCTCCTCTAGTTTGTGTTTTGTTTATGGATAAATTATTTAATTGAATAATTTATTGAGGTATAAAAGTTTCCAGCTTGATTACTGAAATGAATTGAAATTCATCAGAATTAAAAGGTTTTGTGTGCTTTTGCGGCAATATTTGGGGATATTTGGGTTAAAGTTTAGTATCGTTTGGCAGGAGGAGGGGGTGGGGAGCCGGTATGGGGGATGGAGGGGGTGATCCATCCCCCCTGGTACCACTCCCATGAAAAGGTAACGCACCGTTCTTGAGAAAAAGTAATTATTGTAACCTAACCTTAAAACACTTAAATGTCGCTTTTCTAACGTCTCCGGCGCTACGGGAAGTGCAACCCCTTCGCCCTTGCGTAACAAACGATAGGCACCCGGGCGGGGGTTGCCCTCCCTTCGCGCCTCCGGATTTTTATAAACACTCTAGGGGTAGGAGCTAAAAGACTACGTGGAGTCGCGGTGCCCCGATTCGGTTTTGGAACAATGTCGACCTATTTTAACCATGAAGTGGGGGTACACTAACTTCTCACAACTCTGGGAGAAACGGAATGAACGTAAACAAATGACACTGACACATGAGGCAAATAGCGTTTTTTTTTACGTTCCCTTTCATCTATTTTGCACGACATTTTACACCACAGACAATACACTAGTACAGATTTGGTTGTCAATCGCCGATTTTAACGTTTCGTTACGCTGTGATCTAATTTGAGGTTAGAAACATTTATTATTAATTTCTCGAAAAATACGCATTACCTTGTAATAAGAGTGGTAGCGTTATTTATTTATTTATTTATTATGGCACTCCAACGACTAATTCACAAAATCATTAACAGAGAGCTTATCGTATAACTAATATACTGCAGCGAACTGGTCACTTAAACGTGTGCACAGCACTTACATAGTTACTTTTTATTTACTAGTTATTTACAGATAAAATGATGATCATAAAATCATATAGGTTAATAATAATAATAGAATCAAAGAACACTAATAATAAAATCTAATAAGCATAATTACAATTTCTAATGAATTGATTCATTAATAATACTGTCAAATGAATCAAATTAAATTATACAATAAAATTAAATAAAAATGTATAAGTTGCAAGAAATATTAAACAGAACAACAAATGAATGATGCAATTTAAACACGAAATTGACGTAAAAGAACGGACTGTTATAATCAGGGAACCCACCCCTACCATCTTCAACCCTTTTTACCCCAAAACTCCTGCCAAACGATACTAGACCCGAGCCTTATCTTCATTTGTGAAGCCTTTTTTAACACATACTTTAAAAGCTTTAAAAAAAAACAACATAACATCACGCCTGTATTTTCCGGAAGGGATAAGCAGAAGTGTACCCTCTAGTTCACCCACACTGTTATGTTAGTGTCCCATGTAATATAGGAGGAGCCTATTGCCATCAACCAGGCACAAATCCAGACTCCAGGCTGTTATTAAGAAATTCGGTATGGAAACCTAATAATACTTTGTCCGCCCTGGTAATGGACAATCTAGTCTAGACAGAATCAGACTGGTTGCTAATTTAATTTTATAATTTGTTATTTTTATGACATTGATTCACATTCTTTGATTACTCAACTGACGCACTGACTTTAGGAAACAATGTTTGTAAAAATGTGAGCACCATTTCGTTTCATTTTAATTCTTTTTACCTATTTTGGTATAGTAATTTTATTATTGGTGTCTTCACTTATAAAAATACTATTAATGTTTACAAAATATTTTAATACATTTTATAAGAGTAACTGTGGAGTTTCTTGCCCACTCTTCTCCATACGAAACTACCTTTTGGAAGGGGCGAATAGAATCAATTCTATTTTAATGTAAATGTTGACTTTCAAAAGTGCCTTTGTGTGCCTATTTAAAATAAACTATTTGACTTTGACTTTGAATCGTACCCAGGACTTTAAGCTCAGTAATAGCGCTCACGACCACAAGACCAACGAGGCAGTCAACTTAAATAAAAATAAAAAGCTGCAGACACTAAATCTTTATTGTACTTAAACTGCTCCACCCCTTGTCGGCTCTTAAACGATATTAGAAAGATACATACAAAATATTTGCTTTCGTTTTGTCCGCCTCGCCGGCCACTTTGTTTAACAACGGTTGTTTGAGCTACAAATTAAATGCAAATGGTTAATTCACTATTACGGCTAAGTATGTTGATTTTGTTTAATTAGTTCACTTGGACAAAATAAAAGAATCGTTCTCGGAGATTTGGTCTACAGTTTATTTATTATTGAATTAAAGAAATAAACTGAAATTAGGGTTCTTTTTTTGTTTTCTATTGTTTCGTCACAAAGAAGATTAGACCTTGAATGAAATTTGACATCGCGCATAGAATAGAATAACAGCCTAAAAATTGAGCCAAAAATATCCCATAAATGTAACTATTGTGTCCTCAATCAATACAAATTTCCGAGACGATGGCGAAGTCAGAGGCGTGTGCGTGTGTATTATGTGCTGACGCTACCGCATTCACATGGTTACCACAAGTAAAGCGCGCGTCGCTTTGTGAGATTAAAATACTGTACAACGTTACACAGTTTTTACCCCCCCCCCCCCTCTCAATGCCATTGAGGCGCCAAAAGATCCTTTTCCAGTCCATTCACAGTTTTTTACCTCTGACAGCAGCAACCCAATAGCGACCTTATTTTAACCAAAATAAAATCCACAATGGATTTGACAGACTTGTAAATAGCAGTAACCCAAAAGCAACCTTAATGCAACGGCGATAAAGATCACTGTAATTTTGACAGTGATGCAAACTCAGAGGTAAAATAACTGTAAACGGACTGCAGCACTCTCAAGAATGTTTAAGAACCATGTATGCTAAACAAATGAATTTAAATTAACGTATCCATTTCTTTCTTTACAGCCGACAAAGCCCCTCCCGGTTTCCCCAACATCGCGCCACCACCGACCACCATGGTCGTCGAAGTGGGCCACACAGCTACTCTCCCTTGCCAGGCTACCGGTAACCCATCGCCGAAGGTCCGGTGGCTCTGGAACTCTCTGCCGCTGGACGTCGCCTCCAACCCGAGATACGCACTTCTGAATGACAAGATGCATGGTAAGTGATAATATGTATACATCAATAATACTAATAGAAAGAAAAATTGTTTATTCAAACAAAACTACAATTTACAAAAATAAAATACACGAACAAAGTAGCCAAAAGCCTCGTATCCAATCAATAAAAAAAGAAAATTCGTCTATTGCCTGTAATACAGGCTGTTATTGTTCCACTCAGTATTATAATGATGCTCTATGGTTCCATTGCAAGGCATTGATCACCACGCTTGCTCAAGACGGGTTAAATCCATATCTGTACATGTTATTAATAAACGTCGCTTTTCGAGTCCGTCTGTGTAACCGCGATTTTCTTTTAAACTTCGCAAGAGATTTTGTCACGGTTTTCAACGTCATTTAGATAATTAATTCCGGAAGGTTTACGTGTACGAAATAATAATCATCCCCTTTGAACCTTACCTTACCGAGTCGGGATGCCCCAAATCCCGAACTCGTTTCGCTCGCTCTTGCATCCTAAGTTGACCCGACACTTGCAAGACTCGGAGCCTCGATCCGTGGTGCAGCGCACAAGCGGCCGCCTAGAGTCCAGCAAGCACGACACTTACCACTCCGGGATCGGGAGATGAAGCAGCAGAACACGAAGCCGAGGACTTCGGTGACGCAATGGTTTCAATCAATCGTAGTTGCAAACAGAACAGCTGTACATACGACGAGTGACAACTGTCAAACGTAAACGTCACTTACATTTGATGACGTTTTGTTACCAACGATCTTCTAAGAGTACAAATAAAACTTTAAATTATTAAATTAAAAATAAATATATTATTTGCGGCATAATTAAGTACATTGGTTGCAAATATTTAAAAATGAATTACTTAAATTTAAAAAACGTGCAATATTTAAACTAAAAATCATTAAAATCCGCTGTTACTTTGTCTGGCCTTAAAACGGAACAACTTAAGATTGAAATTAGTACATTATCTGTGGTCAAATGTCAATTTTATTATGTAAATAAGTTGAATTATTTGAAACTTTTTTTTCTAAAAAACTAGGCCTTTGCGCAGTGTTATATTTTACGAAATTGTTTTACCTAAAGACCACTATACGCTATACAATTGAGAATCTTCGCACGAGCGGGCGGTAAAGTACAGAGGAACCCCACCATACATGAACTCGGAAGTAGGAACTGAATCAAGAAAAGCTGCTCAATTGGGAACCATGTGTATCACGACTTAACGAACTTAGGAATAAGCGGTAACTAAGGAGTAATCGACTATTATATTCGTTGTAGAAACACAATAAAGGGACTTGGAAAAAATTGCCCATCCTCTAGCCTTGAACTGCAAGAAACTCTTTAAGAAGAACATCATGTTCACACAAGTTTCAAAAGTCATGTCTGTGGGCTTACAAACTCAATTCACCCAATAGGTCCCAGCTGTAATAAGTACACCAGCTACGAGTAACTCGTTAGAAGTAAACCAGAAAGCATTCGGTTTACTGGTGATTGAGGTTAAAATGAGAAAAATATTTTGCATGCTGGCAGAAGAAAATGCAGAAGAAATTGTTGAAAAAATTGCTTCAAAATCGATTGCTCTTTGGAGAACGTACCGCACACACGCATTAAAACCAACTCTAGGCTTAGTACACACTAGCATATATATTATATATTGTGCATTTTATCTTCAAAGAATCTGCATTATACCTTTGTGCACTGTTTTTATATACCGCTGGTATAAAAAAAACAATAAAAGTAGAGAAATTGCATGTGCAATCGCCCTGTATCTCGGAACTGCTTCCTACTCCTGCGACAGTTTTCAACTAAGTTTCATTTCAATAATGTGTTTTGTTAACGTTTCTGACGATTCACCCGAAGGTATTGAGGAAATAATAGTGTTGTCCTGAAAAAGATGTATACATAAGTCTGTTTAGTTAGATGTTTGTTGCTGTTGACTGAATAAACATAGCGTTCATGAAAACGCAGTCCGTTTTCATGAATGCTTTATTTATTCGGTGGTGATTAGGAACTTGCAGCAGCTAGAATGATACGATAATGGTGCCGATTCTCTTGTTACAAATGCCTTCTAAACCAGACTAAAAATCACTAAAATTTGGTTTATTCCTGTCAAACGGCGATTTCCCATTCTGAAATAGACTAAAGTGACGCAACATAAATATATTTCAGTCTGACAGCTCTAAGATGGCACTGAGTTTGATTGTTTACCTCAATCTGAACATAAATCTGACTATTTTTAATCGCGATTAAAAAGGTGTGGAATAAAATTAGTTGTCGTGAACTAAAATTCACACCAACACCTCGACTTCAGACGTGCAAAAACGGTACTGTATCTTTTTTTTCTTTTGCTTATTTCTCGAAAACGGTGTGTCTAATCGTAAAAACTATGAAAATTTCGACCCCCTTCAAGAAACGCTTAAACCCCTAAAATCCAACATGTAAAAATATTTTAAAAAATTTGAGGTTTTTTCTTGCAGCTTTAAGATTCTCATAGTCAAAAAAGTAAGGAATGTTGGTGATAGTTTAGTTAGTTTAGTTCGGTGTACAAGAGAATCGGCACCAATGTCTTCTAAAATCTTCTAGACAAATAGATTTTTAAAAGGTCATGTGTGAAAATAAGGAGATAAGTTTAAGGCTACCTAGTGCGATATCCACGAAATGAAACAGTGCTTTACATATTTAGTGTTTTAATTATCAAATTTCAAATATAGTTTTACTTTAAGCCTAAAACTCTAAATCTCTACTCTAATTTACCAATTTTTGCAATCTCAAATTAAATTTAACAAAATTAAAGAGTGTCTTGTTTTTTTTCCAGTTCTTCCTTTTTGAATTTTAACAAATAAATAAAAATTGTGAGGATTTGTAATTCAATGTTTTACGTCCTTACAGAAGGCAATTTAATAAGTAAATATTGGAAAATCATTAGAAACTCGAAAAAGTTCAAACATGGATCTTTTACCTATCAATAGTTACAGGGTATCAAATTGTTAAAACATACAGAATGTACGAAATAGTTTCGTAATTTTATATTATATTTGAAAAAAAAAACGTAATAGGCTGTTTCCGAATTTCGTGTGAAGCTCAAGTGGTTACCAATTCGCCTTCGCCGTAATGCTCACATTCTTTCCCTGTTGTATAATCTGCTCTTTTCCCCTTCCACTTCTCACTATCTCAAGAAACGTTTCCAGTTTCTTTGTGACTCCCACACGAAATTTTTCAGATCATCGGATAACTTAAAGCTTAAAATGCCTAAGCACTCCACAACTTTCCTCGACAAATCTTTTACTGTCCAGGCCACACAGATTGAGTGTGCCTGTCCAGTCAGTGCACGCATTTGTCAGTAATCAAAACATAAGGAGCTCAACGATTCGACGGACAATACCAAAGAAAGGACATTGGGTAGGCCGCATAATTACTCAAACCGCCAGACCAAGATTACGATTAAAACTTACTGAGATAATAAAATAAGAAAACAAAAGAAAAAAAAAATACCCACATAGTCTTCATGTAAGTATTCATGTCATTGTTTATTTTACAGATCATATGAGGACCTTGTAGGTAGGTGTCTGAAATGGTCTTTTGAGGAAAGACGAAAGAAAGACTTATATATTTCGTATGTATATATCTGTGTATCTATTTTATTTTAATGTGTATTTATTTTTGCACCACTGAAAGCCCCGTTTTATGTCCAGACAAATCACTGTCCATTCTAAGGTTGCCTGGAAGAGATCGCAGAAAGCCGCCCATTGTATGTTTTTAGTTTTTTTTTTTTTTTGTTATGTCATTTTGTGGTGTACAATAAAGTATAGATAAATAAAATAAATAAATAGGCTTTTAAAATTTTACGATAATGCTAGCCTAGAAAAAGCCTAGGCTTTTAAAATTTTACGAAACTAGTTCATACATTCTATAAATTTTAACATTTTGATACCCTGTAACTATTGATCGGTTTTTTAAAAATCATTAACATTCTCACAATGTAGGTACTATTCCAAATATCCCATTTTAAATATAATAAAAAAAACTTATGGAACACGAGTACCTATACCCGTGTTTCAGCGTCACCGACCCAAACGTGACGGGTCAGTCACTATTCAGAAAGAGCGCAGAATGCGCCAGAAGTGTTCACTTCAAAAATAAAGTAAAAAAAAATATTACTCCAAATTGAAATACTATTAAAGAATTTGAAGTTAAGCCGCGACCACACGTTATGATGATAAATCATGGCGGCCGCTCTCGACATGAAATTGTTTTAGCGACCTCCTGTATCACTTAGTGTCACCTATAATTAAGTTTAATTAAGAAAAGATGGGTGCGATTAAAACACGCCGTAGAGACGAATTTAATTTGCAAATCTTAATGAAAGTTCGTCGTATGCTCGAGTTTGGGCGCCACAATATGATAAGAAGCGTCCCGACGAAATGTTAATTATGTCAAGTTTTTAAGTACCGCGAAAAACGCCTTGGATACAGACAGGAGTCTGGACTTTATTTTTGTTTATTTTTAACCATAATCTTGAAAATGTTATAGAGATTTCGTGTAAGCTTTAAAGCATGCTCAAGAGAACCAAATAATGTTTTGTATCGACGATGCATCCTATCTTTATTGTGAATTTTCTTGCCAAATACTGACCGCCAAAGTGTACTTAGATGCATCTCTGCTCTATCCTTCGGGCAATAGAGGCGTGATGGTATGTGTAAAGTATACTTACAGAAACGGAGTAAAACGTATCTATAACTGGGATTATTTCATGTCGAGTAACATTTTATTGAAATACATTCTGCGCACGCACCCGCATTTCCAAAACTGCACATTTGCACAATCATTTAAATCTGCGTAGCGACTGCAAAGAAGAGTTAACTTTTCCCGTTATGTTAAACATCCCTAACAAAACAATTATCACTAAATGCTCACCAACATCTTTTAAGTAAATCCGCATTAAAAATTCAGCAACAATTAAATCGTCCATCTGTATTCTGAAATGTTAATAATTTCAATTTTAATGCCATTATGCATCTACAAGAGGTGAAAAGTAATTTAAATTCAGTTAGAGCAAGCCACGGGAAACTCACTGTGGGCTCTTTTAATCTCATTAATTTTAATTTATTCAAAAAGATTATTTCTCCTAGGTCGACTATTTCGTAGCTCTCGGTAATGGACGTAAATATGGCTAAGCCTTAAAAAGATATCGGGCTTGCAGCTCGATTTTTCAGCGCTCGCTGCAATCGCCTTTGCAGATAATTCCGGTGGTACTCGTACCCTTTAATTTTGAGTAAAACAAAAACTAACATTTCACGATATGTGTTTGTTGATTTTATTTGTGTTACAAGTTTGCGTTAACTTGTATCACGCAAGGTGATATTTTATAAGCCTTAATAATTGAGATTTAAACAGAATTTAGCAATAAAAATGTTGGCTGACTGTCGCTTTTAGACCTTAAATGTATGCAACTTGGATGACATCCCTTATTGTTAATAGACTTATTTTTGTTTAGCCCATAAAGTTTCTTGAAGTCCCTCGTTATACTGACTAATAGCCAATTAATACAAGATCTGCTTAATTTTACTATACCACGTCTTGCAGCTTCAAGATACGAAGATCCGCTCCAATGAGTGCCTAGCGGGTTACTGTCGTTGACGTAAGGTAACTTAGTAACATAGTTATACACAGGTGCCCGCCATACTTGATAACATGTAAGGATGTAGGCACTCGTTCACTGCAGCCTCTCGATCGATCCACACTTTAGTGAAATTACGAATGGAAGGAGGATATTAGATAGGATATCGTTTTTGACAGCAAAATAAATCATGTACGTGGGTTATTGAGAACTTGTATGTAGGTAAATTTCTAACGGAAAAGAGAGGATTTTTATGACTTAGAAAATGTATCATGAGGATAGATAAGTATCTCGGGCAATAACAAAATAAAATGAAGTATAAAAGTGTTCCAAATAAATACATTGGTTTACTATTTTGGGAGCCATGACGTCTAAAACAGGCAATTGGTTGCACGTCCTTTTTTGAAACGTGTCGATTCTAAAAAAAAAAAACAGCAATTAGTTACGCTAATAAGCTTTAACATAAATTTCCCAATAATATGAAGATGATGATAATGAAAACCTAACCAAATCCAAACAATTTTTATATTGGGTAGTAGTTTCCACTTTATTCCAGAATTTCCACAAACTGTTCAAACTGACTACCCAAGTCACACTCCAACGGCAGAGAATCGGCACCAATATGCATGAATCGGCACAATGGTGCCGATTCTCTTTTCACAAATTTCACTAAACTAGACTGCAAATCACTAAAATTTGGTTTAATCCTGTCAAACAACGATTTCCCGTTCTGAAATTGACAAAAGTGACAACTTAACTACATTTTAGTTTGACAGTGCTAAGATGGCACTGAGTAACTAGTTTTGTGAAAATGGCAACTTTGCTATTCTGAATGGGGAAGGTCGGGCAAAGCTAATTGTAGATGGCGTGACCATAGCTGGGTCCCTACGGCCTACAATAAATTTGACATTTCGTTCATTCATTTAATTTTATGTTCATTCATGAGTTTGATTTTATTACACTATTTCGTTATTTTCGGTCATTTCGGTATTTTAAATCAAGTGCTCGACATGGAAAGTCAGAATTTTAAACCTTGAATGTTTCCTAGTAATCATTTCCTTCTAAATGTTTTGGACATAAACTCGATCTCAAAAAATCTCTACGAATAGCTTTAAACCACAATCTTCTAATTTTAGGGGCTTTCGGGAAATTGTAGACTCCATTGTAGAACACAACAACGCGTCAATTTTCACTAAAACAAAATAAAACCACATCACGTCTTGTATTATTAGCTTGTGTTGGGCGACAGCGCCATTTTGACAGTTGCATTCCCCATTTGACGTTTTTCACCTAAAATGTTGATTGTCTAATCTAACTAAAGCTGAACATGAATCTGACTATTTTTAAGAGCCACTGAAAAACGTGTGGAATAAAATTAGTTGTCGTGAACTAAAATTCATACCAACACCTCGATTTCAAGTGGAAAAACAGGACTGTTTCTTTTTTTCTTTTGCTTATGTCTCGAAAATGGTGTTCTATCGCAAAAATAAAGAAAATTTCGACCGCCTTTATAAAACCCCGAATAAACTCAACATGTCGGTAATAATTTTTCATATTTTCCATACAAAAAAAAACATTCCATATGAAACACGTCGAGGCTACCCCATCTGCGCGCCTCCGGCTCTAAAATAATTCACGGGGTAGAGCAAACAAGTACCACGTTGCGAAGCCAAAAGAAAATAAAAAAGAAACAACTTGAAGTCGCGATTGTCAAATTCGATTTTAGTTGTGTCAAAAATATCTTTCTTTCGTTTCTTTTCTTAAGATTCTCAAAGCCAAAAGTAAGGAAGTTTTAGTGACAGTTTGGTTAGTTTAGTTCGTACAAGAGAATCGGCACCAATGTTTATCGAACAGTCAGAATACTCAAGCACTCCATTCAGAGAATCAACCCGTTATCAATTCCAATTCCACATTATTAATCAGTGCGGAAACTTGATGCGGAATTATAGAGGAGTGCGGAATGCGGGCGCATAGTGTGAGCGTTACATTGCTGCGTCCGTTCCTAAGCTCGGCGTGCAATACCTGTTTCAAAACGGGGCAAAGGCTTCGGATGACCGAGGTTTAAAGGAGCAATTTCGCTGGCATTCTATAGTTTTTGTTAGTTATTTAATGGTTTGTAGGGTTCGAAGGGAGTTTTAGGCATACGTGACTGGTTACTTGTATGTCCATAATTTGAAATTATGTAATTGCATATTAGGTTTAACTTTATTGTTTCGTATTTAACAAAGTTAAAAAATGTTCCAATTAATAAAAATACTATGAAAACAGAGGGGCAATTCCTGTATTTTTAAGATCGTTCGCATTCAAATCTCGATAATATATGTCAAAAAGCCTCTAATTTACCTTTAATTTATTTCTACATAGTATTTGACAATAATTGTCAGTACCTAATTGTCACTGAGTTGAGAATGCGACTTAGGTTTGCAGAGAATTTGACTTGAATTTAAATGTCTTTTTAGAACGAGAATAAATTGGCAGTCTGATTGAATATGAACCATAGCTGATGATATGTAAGTACGTGTTCAAAATTCTGGAAACAGCTTTATTTCTAAAAATCTAATTTTATCTAAATGTCATTTGAATTTATAATTTGAAAATGTGACTCTTTTAAATGAGTCAATTAAAAGAGTCACATTTTCAAATGTAACAGATACCTACAATAATGTTACATTATCAAAGTGTGAGCTTTAATATGTGTTAACTCTGTGTGACAGAAGTAAGCAGTTTTGGTATAATTAGACGGTACCGCAACAATGGCGGCGGACAGACAGACGCGGCGTTGCTGCAGCCTTTGCGTTACCTGTTACACTTGTAAACACTGTTAACACTTTTATATGGTTACAGATATATGTGTTACTGTTACACTGTTGTAAGTGTTTGGGTTCACACATTGAAAGTCACATTTATTAGTGTTACATTTTTGATTCTGTTATACATTCCAAATGTAACAGTTATAATTCTGTAACATTTATGAAGGTGTTTTAATTCCCTTTTCTTTAAATAAAGGTTGCCGTGTGAACAGTCTGTAAAATACAGCAAGAGCAATAATATACGAGGTACCTAGTCTATCGCTTACAAAGAACACGCCGATATATTACTTAAACGCTCCTTTTCAAGTAAGTAAGTAAGACTACAATGTGAGGCAATCCACCTACGGAAAAGTACCCATCAATTTTATTGATGTTTTAAAACGGGCAAATTTAGTGCACATCCGCATGTAAAAGCTTTTTCTTGTCCTCTTAACGCGCGGTAAGAAACAAACTTTTAGGTAATTAACAATAGCTTATCGCGGCAACAAAGTTCAATTTTTTTTTTTTTTTGCAGTTTTAATAAATATTTATTATGGAAAAATAAATGCACGGCTCAGCAGCAATCCCTAAAAATATTCCATTTTTTTATTACATTGAATTTCCTTTTTTTTAACCTATTTCATTACATAAAATATAATAGTTTGCGCTCAAAATTTTAAGAATTATGTTTCAATTTGTATTTTTTTTAGCTTTGTTTTAAGACTGTTCTATTATGATACTATTTTACTTTTAAATGAGTCATTTCTTTGAACATTTGACAATACACTACATTTTTTTCTGGCTTTTATATGTACCAATACGCCTGAGCGTATTAGTACATATTACTGAGCGTAGGTACTGAGCGTTTTAAGTTGTCCTGCTTTTGGGAAGCGCCATAGTCAGCATAATAAATAATAAAAATATGCCGTGGTACAAATACTTGCCAGTCAGACAAATGATATCGGGACTGATTGCCATGTGCCAGGAGTGCATTAAAATATGGACCCTCATCATCATTATCAGCATATACCATTCCATTGCTGATGATAGCCATCGGCTCGAGGAGGCTATTTCAATGCACTCCAATGACATCAGGAATTCAATTTCACTGCCATAATCGATTACCACACAAATTCGCAAAACGAATCAGTTCATCAGTGAGCAGTGGTGGCCCAGCGGTAACGGCTGCGACTTACGAGTACTTTACTTTGTGCAAATTATTTCATTACCACTGCTCTCAAAACGGTGAAGGAAAACATCGTGAGGAAACAGGCATGTCTTAGACATGTGGCATCTACCAACCCGCACCGAGGAGGCCTGTGTCCTAGCAGTGGGATCATAATAGGCCGATTATGCTAATAAGTTCATCTGCTTCCAATCAAACCTTGTGAATCTAAATACCAGTATTTCAAATGGATCGACTACCGATCTGACATCCACAACCCACTTACAAGGTAATACGGTACCCCCTGGTAAGTCTTTTGGGACTTCCGGGCTTCTGACAACCCGTCAAAGACACGACTGTCAAAGATCCACGAATGACAGCCGGGACCAACGGCTCAACGTGCTTTGGGAGGTACGGAAAGGGGGTCTTGCATGTCGATTGTGTAAAAATCTCACCGTGTAGTCATGCGTGGAGTGAGCTGTCAGTGTCATCCCGTCTTGATCGATCCCTAGCATCAGTGGCACTGACAGCTCACTCCACGCTCACATAACCTAAGTTTTCAAGGTGAGAAGGTTACAGAATAGCACTACTGGTATGTTAAGATGGATGCTAATCCACGGCAAGCGTAGCTTTACCGAATCGATCGACCCGTGCGTCTGTTATAACTTAGCCACAATCCCCTAAATTCATTAAACGAATCCCTAACATAATTAGGTACATCGATATCGATATTATCTTCGTATCAAGTTTTAGTTGATAGCAAAGTCTTTGCGGGATTATCGACAACGTTGAGCATTGGCTCTTGTGAATGATTAATATTTGGTTGGAATTGCGGTAGTTAGTTGTGTGTGATTAGGTAATACGGGATTAGTAGAACTAATATTAGACATAAATATGGAAGTATTTAGGTACACATCAAAACCTGACATAACAGCTTGTATCAGACATTATGTGGTCATATTTCAGGGGGCAGCACTTCAATACTAACTCGACCCAAAGAGTCTTCGGTCAGCTGGATCCGTCGCTATTGGGCCCGCGGGTGCCAAGTGGACCCGCGGGTGTCAAGTGGACCCGCGGGTTGGCCGTCGGTCACATAATTTATTTTCTGTATTTTTATTGGTTATCATGGACCTACATAATCATTCAAATTTAAAAAAAACGAGCGCAACATTGTTTAGTCCAAAAATAATAAAACGTACGTTTATTCTCAATCAAAATCTTAAATCTTTTTCAAATTAGGTGGTACATGTTGGTAAAATAAAGACAAACCTTTTTATAATGAGAATATTAACTAACTGTAAATTTTGGCATTATATTTATTACAGTAAAAAATATGTAGAAATTTTTAGCTCGAGTGAATAAGTGTGGTGCGTAAGTGTAAATACCTAATTGAATAATATTTTAATATTTTAAGTCATAAACATTAAACTAAAAGATTCGGCTTCACTCCGCGACTGTACTAATAATGAAATAGGGCTGTAGGTCCAGTCGACCTATTCAAAATCTTATTGGGTTGAACCCGCGGGTCCTTTCCGAGTACAGTTGACTAAAGACTCCAAATGTATGAGACGGATGATTATTTGTTCGCGATTACCATGGTGGTCCCACGGAGAAAGTGGTTCAGTTTGACGGACTGCTCATAAATATAACATACACGCTGTATATTTGCTTCTGGGGTAATCCTGTTTTTTTTGGGAAGATTGGAGGGTATCAGAGTCCTCCTAACTAAAGCCCCCACTGTTTTTTTTTGGATTGGAAATCATCAAATGACTTCTTCCGCTCTGGGCGTGGCGGGAAGGCCTGTCAGACTTTTACTGACTAAAACCCACCCGTGTTCCATCAGTTGCCCGTGCCAGGGGCCACGGCATCTCTTTCAAACAACCCGCGGATGGCTTTTCTCCTGCTACTAGGAGTTGGGAGTGCGAAACGCGCTCTACGTATAATCCACTAAATGGACAGGTTCACTCAAAGCTTTGTGTGGTTCTTTCCTCAAAGTACCATTTCAGACACTTAGTATCTTGAAGGTCTTTATATGACCTGACTAAGTTAATATCTGGAATTAAAAAGAGACAGTGACATCTAAACTTATTTCGGTCTCTCTTCTCATAGTAGTCGGTTTTAGGACACCAACACCTCCTCATCTAGTTCTGGATGTGTAAATGTGTTTTTTTAAACCAATTTATAGAAATTAAATAACTCATTTTACATGATCATGTATCAACTTTTCGTTGATAATGATTGTATTAAGTATTAATTATTAATTAAAAAGTAAACATTGATTTGTAGCAATTTTAAAAGCAAGCAAAAATATTATCCGTCCTATAAAACCGTAGGTAATCAACTAAAAGATCAACTCGTCTGGAATTCACGACTAATCGAGTCGAATTCGATACCATCTTGAATATTGAAGCTATAAACCGTATTTAAGGTTGCTAAGGCATCGTCCTATGAAGGCTTGCAAAGCATAGGTTGTGTGCATAATAAGTACGATATTTCGTACTTCATAGATTCATACTTAATCCGAATCCTAACAAATATTATAAATGCAAAAGTAAGATTGTTTCTTCGTTACCTTTTCACGCCTAAACCACTGAACCAATCATCATGAAATTTTGCATATACGTTGCCAGGTATACAGAAAAGGACATAGGGTACCTTTCATCCAGATATATAGCACCGTTTCCAAGGAAAAGAACAATCACTTTCGACGGTCACAATTGCTTTAGGACGCTAGATGGAGCTACTTGCCCTTCGAATCATGAATGCATTATATTTAGAAAGAAATAAAAAACGTTTATTTGCGATAAAAATGACGCAAAAAAAGGTAAGGTTTTGGGAAACAAGCGACACATCCACGCAAAACGGATATCGCTCAGCATAATGCTGCGGCCCTATGCAAAACAGAGCCCTAGCGGTGGTTTTCAGCGACAGGCGACGCTGAAGTTATGACGTCGACCGATGCAGCAAACAATAATTAAGACGCTGTACCGGTAGAGCGTACTTAAAAAAAAACAATAAATATAAATGTGATTGAATATTCTGTACAGATATAAAAATAAAATGAAAATAAATAGACAAACATGTAAGCTACGAGAATATCATCCTCACTATTAATTTTACGTTTAATGTAGTGGCAACATTTGAAATCGTCATTTATTATTAGAAACTTTATAAGGCCCACTTGCTTCATGGGTCCTAAATAAAAAAACATACCTACATTTAAAGTCGAGATAAAGGCATTATAATTTCCGACATCCACGCGTGCTAAGCCGCGGGCATAAGCTACTGAGTTTGCCAAATTTAAAAATTTGGAATTTGTCACACGGATAAACCATGACCTGTATTGGGACTGTAACGGAACGTTTAGCCGGCTGGCCAAACATACAGTCTAAGGAAATACTAACTAAACTTTGAAAACAATAACAAGAGATTGCATGAAATAAGATATTTGGATGTGAAAAATAGACAGAGGTAACTAAAGGTTTGCTTTTCAGCAGTACAACAATTATCAGATAAATAAATCTGATTTAAATGAGTGTCATACAATTTTCATAAAGATGTTGGTACTGAATCATAGAAAGAATTGCTGTGCACAACAGCTCCCTAAGTGTTAAATAGATAAATAGAATAAAATATGTGATTTTGGTGCAATAAAGTGCCACAGGACATAGGATGATTTTATCCTTTTAGTAGGTACCTTTCTGCCGGCTACCTAGCGACCTCCACGCCTGCGAAGCCGGCGGCCGGGCAACCGCTAGTCATTGTCATATTTCCTGTAGTTTGCGTAGCTTGTCGCGCGACAAAAGCCCGGTTTCCTTGTGAACAGCTATTGTTTATTTTTTCTTACACGATGGTGGCTTCACAACGCGCCGGCACCTAGGATAAAGCCTTAGACTGCCTTAGAGCGTTACTACACTGGCGCTTTGCAAGCAAGTTTCCATCGAGGCGATTTGAGAGCGTGCTTGCAACAAAATTCTATCTGAATATTCTTAACTCGCTTGTCCCACTCTCTCTTGTCAGTCATAGCAATGTTTTGCACATGAAAGAAAGAAAAATATATTTATTTGTCACATGGGGTGAAAGCGTTGTGCACACCTAGCTAGTGACCAATCATTCTGAGTTGAGCTGCACCATGATTGACAAATGCATGAACTGACTAGACAGGTCCACTCAAATCAGTGTGGTTCTTTCCTCAAAAGACCATTTCGGACACCAGTCTACAGAGTCCTCATATGATCTGACCATGTTTATTCTCGGATTTTTACACTTTGACATACTATACAATGACGTGAAAATTTACTTTGTAAAGTACACTTGGGAGCAAATAAATCGAGCCACTTCCTTTTTCACGCATTATGGTTATTATTTTTGGTATTATGGAACGCATCGATTCGAAACATATATCGCCTAAAAGGGTATTTAATAACCTTTACAATGAGGGTAGTTAGTTGTCAAAATTTCATTTTAATTAAAGTTTAAAGGGTAGAATAAAATTATCGCATTTAATTTGCTTATGACATTTTTATTGTACTCTGTTAAGAAAAGATTAAATTTGAGGTTTTTGTTAATCATACCCATATTACTTGTTATTGTTGTCTTTATCTGTGTCTGTGTAATCAAAATAACCTGATAAAATGGATACTACACCGACGGAAGCTGCCCAAGTTGTAGCTTTACTTGAGGTTGGACACGGACAACGTGAAGTGGCACGCAGACTTCATTTGAGTCGTTCAAAGGTACAGCGGGTATACCGCAGGTATCTGGAGACTGGTGCTTTTGTTCGGCGACCTGGAACTGGCCGACCACGGGCAACAACAGAACGTGACGACCGCTTGATTGCAACCAATTCGTTGCGCGACCGTGGACTTAATGCTGTTCAGCTACAGCAAGCGTTACGTGACGTTCGAGGTGTCGCAATCAGTAGGTGGACAGTGAGACGAAGACTAAAGGAACGAAATTTAACATCACACAAACCAGCAACTGGCCCAAAATTGACTGTAGCTCATCGCCGATCTCGCTTGGAGTTTGCTCGAGAACACATTAATTGGACGTTAGAAGACTGGAGGTCAGTTTTGTTTTCTGACGAGTCAAGAATCTGTCTTTTTAGCAATGACGGGAGAAACCGAGTGTATAGACGTCCTGGTGAAAGATTTGCCCAATGTTGCATTCGAGAAACTGTGAGTTTTGGTGGTGGTTCTTGTATGGTGTGGGGAGGAATTTCTCTAGACGGAAAAACGGAACTTGTCTTCGTCGACCCCGCCAACGATGGCAGTGGTAGACGTGGATTAACAGCTGACCGATACATAACTGACATTCTTGAAGACCACGTAATGCCGTATGCTGGTTTTGTCGGAGAAAATTTCTTGTTTATGCATGACAATGCGAGACCTCATACCGCGCAGATCGTTACGGAATACTTGTCTGCGATCGGGATTCAACAAATGGTATGGCCAGCACGAAGTCCCGATTTGAACCCGATCGAACACCTATGGGACGAGCTAAAACGGAGAGTCCGAGCCAGGGTTCCCGCTGTTTCATCCATTCCCGAGCTTAAAGTCGCTGTGCTTGAAGAGTGGGAGAACATACCACAATATGTCATCGTAACTCTGATCAGATCGATGACTAATAGGCTACAAGAATGCATCAGGGCACGGGGGGGTAATACCAGTTATTAAGAATATTTTTTTTGCAATAATTTTGGTTTTTATTGTTTTTATGGACTGTTTTAGCCCTACTAAATTTTCTATCAAAATTACCATTTTTCTTGCAGAGCCAATAATTTATCATTCAATAAGGTTATTATTCAATAATTTACCCTCATTGTTAAGGTTATTAACTTAACTTTTAGGCGATATATAGTTCGAATTGATACGTTCCATTCCCAAAAATATTTACCATTTTACGTGAAAAAAGGTAGTGGCTCGATTTATTTGCTCCCAAGTGTATTATAATATTTTAATTATTGTGAATGTGAAGGCAGTGTGGATTTGTTGGTTTTTTTATATCTCAATCTATTTTTAATTTTTAAAATTAGTTTTAATCATGGTCTGGCAGTTTGAGTAATTTATGCGGCCTACCCAAATGTCCTTTCTTTGGTAATGTTCGTCGAATCGTTGAGCTCCATATGTGTTGTGTTGAGCTGCATGATTACTGACAAATGCGTGCACTGACTGGACAGGTCCACTCATTCTGTGTGGTTCTTTCCTCAAAAGACCATTTCAGACATCAATCCACATGGTCTTCACATGACCTGACCAAGATTATGTCTGGACTTTAAAAGAGACTGTGACCTCTGAGTATGTTTTGGCGTTTCTTCTCAGAGTAGTCAGATAGGAAACGCCGAACTCATCTACTTTTAAAATAGTATTGACGTGTAAAAGTGTTTGTAAAAACCTACTTACAGAAATAAAATCATTTATCATTTATCACGGGCCAATTCTCGTACTAAACAAACTGTCAAATTCAAGTCGTAATCTCATCAAAAACTTGTTAAAATGTACATATACTAGAGGTTTTTATTTGACATATCGAAATTGACACTAGCTAAATAGGTTTTTAATGTGAATTATATTTTTCTTATATTCGATTCTATTATTTTTTGTAAGAATGTTGTAGGCCTTGTACACTGTAGATTTGTAGAACATTGTCTATTTCTTAAGCATACAGTACTCGTTGACAGGCCTACACTGTCCTGCAATACCTATTAACACTTTAATTTGAAAACATTGTAAAAGAAAAATATTTTTAAAAGAGTAACTGTAGAGTTTCTTGCCGGCTCTTCTCCATAGAAAATGTCCAATTGGAACCGTGCACCTAGCTTCTTTAATAAATGCCCATGTAGGTTTATGTGATACAAAATATTTTGATATTGACTTTGAACGTTCTTAAAAAAACTGCCCCCCAGAAATCCGCTTGCAAGACGCCGGTGTGGTGACGCCCTTACAAACAAAATTCACTTACCAAGCTCTAATAATAAAAGTGAACCGCAGATTGTTTAACTTTACGAGGAAACCTTACCTTTATTGGAAATAATATTTTTTATATTACGGCCGTAATTATAAACGTCTCAAATACAATGGTTAACGGCCTTTCCCATTGGTTAATGAACCAGTAAAACTTAGCGGTTGACAATAATGGGGGTTGCGTGGCGTTACAGATGCTGGATGGGGTTCATTTTGATGATCCATGTAAAAAATATAGGTACCATACAACCTAGTAACACACTACAATCTGACACAGACCAAAAATTACAAAAAACATAAGAATTTTTTATTTCGCGGCCTACCTTTTTGCTTTTTTTCCTTGATGGTAAGTTTTTCTAAATGATCTGTTTGTATTTTTTGCCATCGTTGCTCAGATATGCTATTGTGTATTAAAATAACTTTCATCAAATTTTCATTGACGACCTTGACCATTATGTAAAATTTATAAAGAATTTCATCTTTTGATGCAAAACACAAACAGATATAAGCCTACGTTCCCACAGACACGCGCACTGGATTTTTAACTCTCGCTGCTAAACCGAGCATTGAGAATCCAATAGAGTGGTCGCGTCATGTCAACAGCGCGTCGAAAAGCACATTGATGGGTTTTTAACGCTCCGTTGCTAAGCAGTGCGTTGAACATCCAGTGCACGAAAAAATCCCCGCGGCGTTTCGTATTTGGTTACTTTCTTAATTTGCCAGAACGATTGTACCGAAAGCTATCTGTAATATTAGCCAGACTTCCTCAAAAACATTCAGTACCTAAATGTGAAAATTATTATTATTTACAAAATATGGAAATGTTTTGTGATAACGAGAAAATGTGAGATAGTAAATGAAAAGCTGCGCGATATGACTAAAATTTCAATTCTGTGTATAACTTAGCCTAACTTCAACCAACTTCAGACATTTTTGATTATTACCTTTGAAATAGCGTCGGGCCGACCCTTTAAAATTGCTAAAATCTGTACATTTTCATGTTTAAAAAACAGCCTACTTACTGATCTTCAGGACTTCAAAAGAACAAATTAACCTGTCTTGTCGAAAGAAAATAAGTTAAAAAAAAACAGAATATTTTAAACGTAATGCCGCAAAAACGCAGACTTTGTAAGATCAACAGTATCGACCACAGACATATTAAGAGTAGCAGACCACACATTAATCCCTAGTGATGAAGATGAAGATGGACATGATTCTTTTTCCTTTTCTTAATAAGCGACAAATCGTAAATAGTTTCTCGTACTTGTCCATACACTGACTCGTACATAGACAACATTTGACGCTTAGCTTGTCTATGCCACGCCGTCCTATTGGTAGGCAACATCATCTGCAATTTATGAAGAACGAACGCACAGAGACGAATTGGTCTCAAAAAAATCATCTTGAAAAAAAAAGAGTTTTTCCAAAAAAGTAAAATATAAATTCCAGTCGTCCTCTTAAAACACTGCCTTACTCGCCTTTACAATAGCCACCGTAATAGATGGGTGGTTCTATTAATTAAGACTTTATTTACACTTCTTATACCCAGAGAATATCAATTTTCGCGGATTTTCAGTAAGCATATCGGCGGCAACCGGCCTCAGTGCGGTCCTGTAAAGACAACATTCCCTGTGTGCGTAATGTCTACGCCATTTTTAGCGAATGTTTGGTCTGCTACTCTTTATATATCTGTGGTATGAGTGTGGTACACTCATCACCTCTTCCAGTACAATTATTTCCGTTGTCCAGCCAAGGGTCGCAGAAACACCATGATTGCGACGCCCAGAGATTACGAATCATTTACATACAAATGCCGGAACCCTCAACTTTGAATGGTACGGTATGGCCTACTGTTGTTCTAACAAAAAGCTGGGCTTTATTTGAACAACAATAACAGCGGTTGGGCGTGCCGCGGCTTGATTAAGGTCACTTGTCCTTTTGCTAGGTGCGCCCGCCCCTTGTCACATCCAGTAAGGATCATTTTTCTACGTCTACGGCGACGGACAGGATTATAATATGTGGTAGCAAAGTGGTGTTAACGACGCGTATAAGTCCTGTAGTGTTATTCTGTTACCTTCATTCCCCCGATCATCACCTATGCCAGTGCAGTCTTTGCACACGCCAAGCCCCATCGCTTCAATAGAATGCAGACCCTCCAGAACAAGTTCCTCCGTAGGATTACAGGCTCCCCCTGGTGTGTTCGCAACGAAATCCTCCACGTTGACCTCAGGATTCCCACTATCCGTCAGTTTATGAAACGCATTTCCGAGGTCCCTCGCGAAGACCCCGACGTAACTGCCAGGCTGGATCAGACCAGCGACGCCCTAAGCCGAGGTCCGTACCACAGGGGGTGCTCTTAGCGAGTGGTCGCTTAGTAACGTACGTTTTTCGCTTCGGCTTTGAGTTCGCTTAAGGCAGCAACAGGATAGACCGGTTAAGTAGTCACGACCTCTCAAGGTCAACTACGAGATGCCATACACAAAAAGAAAACTGTGACCATCTCACCGTGCAAAACTCAGGTGAAGGGTGCGTGGGGTGTGCAGTGCCCCTGATGCTAGGGATTGACCAAGACGGGATGACACTGACAGCTCACTCCACGCAAGTCTTCACGGTGAGATTTTTACAGAATCGACAATCGACTATTTTTGAATTTTTATCTCAAATGTTGGTTTTCGAATAGTGCAAGCAATATTACAAAAAGTGGAAAATCTTAAAAAATTGCCAAGTTTTCAACGTTTTAAAAGAAGTGTTACACAAAAACAGCACTATCTTCGAAGTGACTTCACGACTACGTAACTTCATACTAGCGCAGTACATTGTCCGTACCGCGCGACAAGGACATGCATAATCCCCTCCAAAAACTTTTAAAGCGTGTATATTCTTCATTTTTAAATTGTTTATTAACTATTCTGTTGAAAAATTACGGAAAATGCCCCTATAATCTAGAAACCATGCTCAATAAAACCTTAAACATAAAACGATGGGTTTTTCAATAGGGACGGGTCGATGTTGACAGCATGTGGCAGCCATGTTGTTTCGGCAATTTTTTTCTAACCTATTTTTTTAATTATCTATTAACTCATGCCAAATCACCACGACCAGTTACACGATTGAGCAGCACGTACAAATGATAAAACTTTCAAAATGAATGTTC
The DNA here is from genome assembly GCA_963555695.1 of Dasypolia templi. Classification (NCBI taxonomy): domain Eukaryota; kingdom Metazoa; phylum Arthropoda; class Insecta; order Lepidoptera; family Noctuidae; genus Dasypolia; species Dasypolia templi. The sequence goes on along the minus strand of OY743151.1, from coordinate 21,391,161 downwards.
GTTAGTGCAAACGTTGCGCGTTTTGCACCTATTTTACGGCAGACGCGGTGGCCCTTCAAAGTCTACTCTCCAACGTTTGGGGACCAAATTTGAAACCACCGATTCGGTAAACAATCTTGTGGGGTTTTCTGAAGTCGCAGGTCTATGCCAATAGGCCGCAAACGACCATTGACCTTCGAAAAGATCAGATCTATGCGGCAGAGTTGTTGAAAAATTTGACCACTCGGTTCCGGGCAACCGTGAGAAACCGCGGCGGACATTTAAACGATGTGGTATTCCATACATAATGGCATACATGAGCCTGGCAATTAAAAAAGAATTTTAATAAGAGCTCGAACACAGCTTCTTTTATTTCATATTAAAATCGACCCGTCCTTATTGAAAAACCCTATATAAAATCACAACTCACAACTCGATACCAAAAACGTTTACGTGTTTATCTTTTTGGGGAAAAGGTTAAAATATTCTCCAGTTTATTGAAGCAATATGTTGTCCAACCTGGTGCGGTAGGAACACGCTTAAATCTAGTTTATCGTTACAATTTTCACGGAACATGAATCGCTCACTTAACAGCCAAATATGGGGTGAACAAAAGTCTTAAACGTCGCGAAGGTGTTGATAAAATGCTTAAAGTGATTTCAATATTTATGAAATAGTGTAATTCGTTTGACACATAAACATACATACACTCACGCTTTTTTCCAAGAGGGTAGGTAGAAACTACAGAACGCCAGACGCTACGCTTCGTTAACGTTCATACATCTGGTCATACACGCGCGCCGGTTGCGAGTACTACGCACCTGACTTTTCTGAAGAACTACACAAATAAGTATGTCGTTCTTAGGCGTCTCGGCGTTTGCATTAATATCCTTGTGAATTTGATTGATTTTATAAATTGATTTTGGATTTTATACCATTTAAAAGCTAAAATCATTAAAACTCGATAAGCGATGTCACGAATTTAATACTCACCAAACTAAATTCACAAATAAATTATACAAATCATAATTCTTTTAAGTAGCCCATGAAATAACATTTAAAAAAAAACATGGACGTGGTATTTCTTCTTTGTTTTGTCGACGATACATAACTAGCAATGTAAACCATACACTTGTATACGCTTAATTAAAATTACGTAATCATATTTTATTTAATTTCAGAAATAATTCTTAATCCCCGAAAAACATTGGTAAAATAACACTCAACGCACCCTCTCAAGTCACAACAAACAAACAATCAAATCTCAGAATCTCACGTCAGTACGTCACAAAAGAAAGTGTCAAATACACAAAGACCACAGATAACACGAGAGGTTTCGTAATGTATGTATACACAGAGTAAATAAGCAAGAAATTTATAAAAAATGAATTAAACATTATTTACTGTTTCTATATTTAAGTGTTTACTATATAGAATTTCATTTAAAAAAACTATCTTGTTTCAAAGTATTGATAAGTTCAAAGACGAATAATGCACTATATCGAAAACAAAACTCACATAGTTAGTTGCTAAAAATGATGGTGAAACGAAATTGAATATATTGGCTAGTTATGGGCAGCTTTTAAGCTAAAGATCCCATACGTAAGTGGTAGTACGTATAGGGGAAAACGGGTATAACTCATTTCCCACACATTTAACAAAACAAACCATAATTATTCTCACACGATTCCATACAACTTTGACTATATATTCCAAATCCGCTTATTCATTATCGCTTTGGGCCTTCCTTCCGACAATTAAGGAACTAACTTAAAGTCCCCCCACATAATCCTCGAGCTTCCTCACACCATTAATATACGAAAATAAATCACTCACCACAATTATATTTTATGTGACATTCATTACACAGCGAAAGATGGTCTCATAAGTGTCTCAAGGAAATAAGATCACCTCGTATCGTTTAATCAACCTCCGTGGGGCGTAAAGTAAACCTGTCTGCTGTCCTCCCGTCCTAAGAGCTAGATTAAACGGGCCTGTGCGATAAACTCCGATGGCTATCATAACTTGAGCCTTCAGATGAAGTGACCACATCCCTTTATATCCGTACTTTTGTAACAGTGCAAAGGGTGAGGGAGGCCAGCGCAAGCTGGTGATGATGTAAAGCCGCAACGACCCTGCTATATACCGTTGGACGTTTATGAATAGCGCTTATTTTTCTTTTAATTACGCCCCCCTGCTGTCTGTTGACGTATTTTGTCGTCACTTTGCGAGCCAACCGTAGAAGTTTGTCATTAGATTTGTTCGCAACGGAAATACCTACATTCACTATACGTTACGTAGTCTGTGACGTAGCGCTCATTAATCCAGTAGCAATCTCAAAAATCAATAGATTGACGCCTTGGTTTCGTCTACGACCTTCTTCTATAAGTTGTTTCTGTACTATAGACACGCACATATCCTCACTTTGTCTGTAATTGAGAGTAGTTCATAATTTCAACAAATTTAACATAATTATGGCATGCTAGTTTAGTCGTTACCGTGCTCAGGTAGGAGCGATAATGGCGATCCGTGGGTTCGAATCTCACCTGCGGTTAACCTGATGTTACTTTCAATTAATATCTATTTGTCGTTTTTGATATTAAAATTTGAATAAAATTAATTGTTTTGATAAAATTACGTGTTCGATAATCATTCGCTGTTTGTCCGTATATCTTGTTTACATAAATAATAGAAGTATTTTAGGTAAACCACAGAAAACTGAGTAAATTATTTCAATTTCTGTGAGGTAGATGCAGTTCGTTACGACTATTCACCTGGTTGAACGTTGTTGGTTAGTGACGAATGTTTAAATGTGTAAGCAATAAGTATTGTGGTTATAATTTTCAAATGCAGTCAAATATAAATATTTAAGCGTTGGAAATATAAATATTGAGCTGCGTATAAGTGCATGAAATACAACACAAATATCGAATGAAACCTGACTAAGTGTGAGTGTTATCATTTAAATATTTCATAGTTTACTAAATATAAATCTAAATCAAAATCATTGTTAACTTTAACTCTGAAGACGCCATATTAGTTTGACTTTTAAATAAAAAAACTGAAAAAGACCTACAAACCATTTAAAAGATTATATGTTTACATTAGTGAATGACGAGTAATGTGTTTTAAAGTTAATGACGTCCCATGATGAATGAATGTGAAACAAATAGTTTCATACGAAGCAGAAATGTTGCTGAATTATTCAACACGTTATTATAAACCGTTCACTGTGTAATCCACGTGTTTCATTGGGTTGCATCACCGAAGAACAGCTAAAAAACAATTTTTGAGAGAAAGGCATAAACAATAACGTTTAAGTTTTGTACGAGAATAGTTTATCCCTGTATATTGCGCTATATTCGTGATTATTTAAGGATGCAAATTTAAGGTTCATTTTCCATCTTCTTTTCTTTTAGAAAATGAATACTTCAGCTATAACCTCAATATGTAACCTATATTCACTAAAGCCAAATAAAATGTGAAGTACTTAATGTAAACAAACTGCCCTTACATAACCTTAAAACCACTTATTTCGGAAATTCAGGATTGAAACTCAATGTAATATGATCAAATAAATCTACTTATTTTTTTTTTTTTCACATGTCAAAATATTACAAATTGCTCCTAAGTTTAATGACATAGTATCTTACATGTTATTTATTCGGCTAGTAGTAGTTATAATAAGTAATCGGCGGTTTGATATCTGTATGTAAAATATTATAACGAATAAATATGTAATTTTTGTTACCTATAACAACTTGTAAAGCATTTTTCATTCTATATTCTTGTTTTACAGTAACAACACAAATAAAAAAGCAGCAAGTTTTTCGAATATTATTATGATCGCAAACCAAATAAAATGAAAACAAAGAAACTGCGTTGCATCTTATGAGATCAGTATCTTAGCCTGCTGCTTCTCAGTCGAACGCTTGGCGCCTTTTGCTACTAGCTCATATTAGATTGGCTCCAATTTTAGCAATGCCATAAACTGGCCAGGTCACGCGCATGATGCGTGAGCATGCGTGTGACCGTGTCTAACAAAAGCGACGGAAACATTATTTTGTTTCGTGAAATGCGATGCAAGTACTCGATACGTCAGTGTGTGCGATCTCTATGGTGTGTGTCGTTTAAACACATAACAGTCGTACCGCGAGTTAACAGCAATACGACTCTTAAAATTCCAGTCCACTTTTGAACGATTATTGTACCTACCCGCATTTTTGCGTGATTGGTTGATGCTGAGAGATTTGGAGATCTGAATGTTTTTTTTTAAATATTTTGTAGAAGAGAAAAATAATAGGGTGAAATATCTGAAGTTATACCTTTTGATATTTTTAAAGTAGAGGAATTGAAAATACCATTAATACAATTCAAAGGCTTATAAAAAAGCTTGACGCCAAACAGTTCAATTGATCGCCAAGAACAAAATGATTTCGAGCATACCTTGTCGCTTAGCTTGTCGAGCAAAATAACCTGTGGAAAGGTCTAAATGTCCCTATAAATAACTAAACACTTTTATCAGGGATCCTGTTACGTTATAATCACACAATTTAGTCACGTCAACGGACTTTAAGCCACCTATGTTCGTCTAGATGTGTATTATTACAGATACTGGAATGATAAGGGTCAAAGGCATCGTTGTCAAACCGGCGATGCCTATAGAATTTCAAGCGATCTAAATCCTTGTGATTTATTCGTGCATTTACTCTATTTATTCATGGCTTTAAGGGATGAATAAATAAAGTGGGAACTAAAAGAGGTATGACATAACATAACATCACGCCTTGTTTCCCCGAAGGGTTGGGCAGAGGTGTACCTATAGTACACCCACATTTCGCCCGTTATGTTTAAGTCCCATGTAATAGGGGGCGACCCTATTGCCATCTACCGGGCACAAATCCAGACTTCGGGCTGCTACTGAGAAATTCCAGATAGAAAAACCCAATAACACGTTGCCCGACCTGGGAATCGAACCCAGGACCTCATGCTCAGCAGTAGCGATTGCGACCACTAGACCAACGAGGCAGTAGAGAGAGGTATGAATAATTCTAATAAGAGTGGATGTAGTGAATAGGAATGGCTAATTGACGTGGCGGAGTGTATGTGTGCGTGTGCGTATATGTATTGGATGTGTAACCGTATTGAGATTGATACACTGCGCGATAAAGGGGAAACTGGTGCAATAGTTTGCAAGGAAATAGAAAATCTCTTTTAATGTATCTGAGTGAAAATGTTATATATTTATTAGAAATATTTGTGATACTGCTGAACTCTTTTTCGAGATATTAAAGTGTGGAAAAAGAAATAAATGTAAAAAATTATACTTAGGGCATTTTAAATATTAAGATACATTAAAAAAAAACGAATTAATTAGTATTATTTTAGATGAATATGGCCACATGAAATTCGAAATGCTTTAAGTATAATGGTTCTACCATTTATATTACATTTTTGTATGTAGAAAATTAGTATTAGCTGTTTATAGTTACCATTATTAGCTTCAGAGGCTAGTGCAAATCTTGGGGTTCATTCGATTAATCAAGTCCGATCTAACCATGCTGGTGTCGGTGCATTTCATTCATCATTCATGCGTTCATACATCAAAATACACACTGACAAACTAACTTCCCACTCCAACGATTCCTAAATCTACCCGTCCATCTAAATAAGCGAATGTATTTATTACCTCCCTAACCCATATGTTATTCAATCAAACAATCAAATCTGACTTCCATTAAATATCAAAATCCAATTAACAAAAAGCAAGATGGGCGAATGTTTTGGCAATCCAGTTAATCGAGAGCGATCCGGCATGGATCCGGGCCGGCCGCGGACGCCGTAACAACGAGCTACGAAACAAGGGACTAAAGGGCTTCTCGGCTCTACGAAGTGCCTTTGAGATTCCGCCACCTGCACGTTTGCTCTAATGTTAGAAGAGAAGCGTGTTACGAATAATAAGTATCTAAAGACTGGACTAAGAACAATGCCCACTTCCCATACATTTCAAAACCTGATATTGAAAGTTTATGTATAGATATAAGGTATAGTAGAAACACTACCTGTAAGTTTAGAAAATTATGTCATAAGGTCATTTTTACAATTGAAACGCTACGAAGTCCAAAAAATATAAATGTTACTTTTTAGGTTAGGATTTGCCGTTATAAAGAAATAAATGTGCTAGAACGAATAGTTTAACACTCGAAGTTTAGTCTAAAATAGTAATACTTACTTAACAATACATATTTATGTTCTAAAACGTCTTTTTTATTTGAGAATTCCTGAAAACCAGCTGCCCTTATGTCACTGCTTAGACTCTCGATGATTGTCACTATAAATTGAGTGTCGAGCAATAAATGTCAAACGTCAAAAAATACGTCTCAATCGTCCTAACTCAATTACATATTGCATGATTCATTAATTTAATTATTCATTTATTTTAATTAATCTGTATTAAACATTGACTAAAAAAGAAACACTTACAGAGTAAATAAAATGAAAATAATGTATGAAACTCAGAAACAGAGTTGAATAAAGTCAAGTAGCAGTGTGTAAAATGGAACGTTGTAAAAAAGGGTAGTTGAGATGCGTTCAAAACATACTAATATGTTTACCCTTGACGTAGAATAAGCAAAAAGAAAAATTAAAATGTAAAAAATCCTGCGTTTCTTTTAACAACATTTATGTCATTTCTATACATAGTCAAGTGAAAAACGGGCATTCTTCTTTCGTCAAGATTGTTGATCCATCATTTCTATTCTGTGATTAAAAAAGTATACTATCTAATATCTATGCCAAACGGTAACATTATGAAGAAGGAAGTTAATTCATCGCATCAAGTACGTATCAAGAATTCAGATTCTTTCTTACATACACATTCACTCCCACTCACACACTCGCATGCCTGCGTGCGTGCTGCATGTTTTTTTTTTTTTTTTTTTTTATATAAACAAGTAGAATAAATTTGTCTAAGTTATGGAAGAGCGGTGTCTCCTAACACAGGCTTGTCTGCTTAAAAGGAGGCTCCAATCACAAGTTGTTATAATGTTAACTTGTTTGATACCATCACTTTACTCGTTTTCTGACAGCACTGCCATACAAAATATTCGACTCGTTCTGTCAAACTTTATGTTTTCTCGTTAAACCCTAACATGGCACATAATTTATCTCGCATTTTGACAATTCAACATGAAAAAATCACCGATTTTCTGTAATTTAGTCGCACTCAATTTTGACGACAAGAAGAGTAGACAAAAATATGATACAATAAAAATAAAGCAAAAACTCCAAAACAACATGGCAAATTCATAATTATACTTATTTTACTCATCATTGTATTACTCGTATAAAACATAATACAAATACTTATAAACTACTATTTACATTGGAACGAAGTTCCTTTCGGCGGCCGCGAGAAAAACTGTGGCGGTGGGGAGCACTATTACATGGATGAGCATCACGTGCAGTAATAACTAGTCTGTTTGTCATTTTTAGTAAAAAAAAATTGTTGAAAAAGTTAGTTACAAGAAACGAAACGCAAATTAAAAGAGTTAGACGTAAAATCATTATAGTACATACTAATTCCATGAGTAAAATCGACCGATGTTGCAATGATGAAAACTATTTGTTTTTAATAACTTGCTACATCCCATCGGTATCTCGTCGCGAGATAAAGAAATGTCAAAGTGTCATCATTCGTAGACAAATTTCGACAAATCGAGATAAAGAGCGTTCTCGCGCCTGTCTTTTTAGCCCAGCTGGTTACGGAGATATTGAAGATCAAAATTCCAACTATTGCTGACGTTTTTTGTACGAAAACAAGTTTTTAATGTTATAACACAACTTTAAATACCCCCACGATCCCTGCATTACCCATAAGCACAATGTTTTGCGTGCGTTACGTTGCGCACTACTACAATCAGCGTTTTTTCACACCAAAAATAAAAATTGTTTCCCATCAATTATTTTTATGCTATGTTACTTAGTTTGATGTACAGAATGCGTAGTTCACGCCTATCTGGTGGGTCTTTTTAGACCCTGTACAGAGGTCAGTGCACTGACATTCGTCTACAAATTTTTCTAGCGACAAAACTCACTGTGGTACTGTATAATCTTGTATTATTCGCTTATTACTGCAAATGGAGGCCACTCCACCAAAAAGAATAATTCACCAGACACAGTCTTAATTAATGTGCGTACACTACTACGAGTACCTGTTGAAGCCCGAGAGCTGTGACCAAAACGAAGAAAGGCCCACTCAACACTCCATGAATTCGGGGTGACGGAAAACAAAGATGGATAACATACGGCCACCACTCGGGTTCCATTTGGCCGCACTAGGATTCTCTTTGTCGTGGGTGCTATAACACACAAACTACAAGCAGGAACATAGGTAGGAACAAATATTTGGCCGCAGAGATTTTTCCTTTGATTTATATCGTTGAGTACCACTATACGGATTGGTTTGTTAAATTATATGTGTGTTCATGAGTTTTGTTGTTTATTTACCTTAGTTTGGTTACATCAGCGACGCGTAACCTGTTGAATATTGCGATCATACAGCTGTATTTAAACAACAAATTTCAATTTTTTTAACAGGAATTCATTTTAGTTTTGTTGCTTAGTTTCACAATTATTAATTGTTTCTTATTGTTGAAGTTTTTTAGAAGAACTAAATAGCTCATACTTTTTCCAATTTTACATCACACACTATCGATTTAAACCAGAAAGCCTTCAGTTAGCGATGGGCAAGCGCGCGATGTTTTCATTTCGTTGCGTTTCATTCAACAGACACAAAAGGATTTATTTACGCCTTATCAACAATATCGATGACATGATATTATTTGATAACTTGTAAGCTACGTCGGACACTCAGAAAGTTTTGCGAAAATAAAAATAAATTATCTTTAGGTAAATAGTTTTTTATTAAATCTTTTCACCACCATCTAGCCTCTCTACTAAGTTTCATGCGTCTCAACCTGTTTTCGAAACACTTTTTCCAGTCTGCCGTAAACACCTCGTTTACGCTGACAGCGCATCTTTCGCCGACGAAATTGTATACCTTTGAGCAGATTTTTTTTATTTTCGGGAATAAAAAGAAGTCACACGGTGCTAGGTCAGGGCTGTAAGGAGGGTGACCCAGAAGTTTGACTGGCGTACTCTCCGGGAAGTCCCTCGTTTTGAGCGCGGTGTGCGAAGGCGCGTTGTCGTGGTTGAATAGTATCCCGCGGAGCCCTATATTTGGTAGCCTGTTGCTCACAACAGGGAAAGTTCTGCCAAGCATTTGGTAGTATACCACTCAGCATTGATGCTTTTTTGGTGTCGTAAAGATATTGACATAAAATAGCCAGTCAAATTGAAAAAGCTCGCGATCAAAATCTTCCCCCTGCTTCTAGATCCCTTCACTTTGGTAGGCGTTGATTCGTTTTGAAACACCCAAACCGTCGACTGGCGCTTCGTTTTTTGGATCGTATTGTTAAGTCCAAGACTCCACGAAGACCTGTAATGATATCGTAAATACGCCGAGACCAGCCTGCTTCAAATTTGTTTATCATATCACGGCACCATTCCACCCGGGCCTGCTTCTGAGCATCGGTGAGGTTGTGCGGCACCCAGCGTGAAACTATCCTCCTCACGCGAAGATGCAGAATGCAGTTGTAGAATTTCGTGAAGGCTTCCCGATCCAACCAGCAGTGTGTACTGAATCTCCTCATACGTAACTCGCCTATTGTCTTGGATAAAAATTTTCACTGCTAGCACGATTTCTTCCATAACAACCGTCAAAGGGCGACCACTTCTTTCTTCATCCCCCAAAGTTAGTCGACCGCGCTTGAATTCGTTATACCAACGATACACGGTTGCCTTAGACGGGCCACCAATGCCATTTGAAGTCTATCGTGCTATTCGTCCGGTTTCAGGCGACACTTGAAATCGTAAAAAAATCATAGCGCGAAAATGTTACCAGCTCAGATCCATTTTTTAATGAGACACGATAATTTAAATTAGCTCGCAGACAATGTGGAGGCAAATTTTGAAATTGGAACGTACAGTAGCGCTCATAAGTCCACAAGCAATCTCACAAAGCAATAGATTGAAAACTCTTACATATGATTTGTAAAGCCATAACTTGGCTTTTAGATAATTGACATTTTATGTGCGCCGTTAGTGTCATTTATCTGAATATACTCAAAGGTTGTCTGTAAAAGATCGCTTTTAGGGATAAGACCGTCCATTTTGTCACCCAATTTAAAATTTCTGCATTTATATCTGTAATTTATACAGTGTACTTAATAAACAGCATCTACCTATCTATCTTTATACTAATTTCATAAGAATGTTGATACAAAATTAAGAGCCGAGCCGAGTTGATTGTCATGATTAAATAAACGACAAACATGCGTATAAATTATGCCTACGAGAAAAAAAAAACTTAAAATCCAGTTGATATCCACCACCTCAAAAGACAGATGGCATTGACTATTGCTTTTCCCATAAATGTCGCCATTAAAACTCGTTATGATCGTTTGAAGCAAACGATGTATTCTTTTAACTGTATTATTTACAAGTTAGTTTCTATAAAACAATTATGATTTTATTTAAATGTCCACTCGTCCATCGAAACTATTTTGGTTTCCATTATAGTTTCCATTATACTATTTCGGCTTTCAACTTATAAGAAACGACCGGTCGGTTGGTGCTGGTGGAGGTGTTGCCATATATCTCCGCACACATATTCCCTACTCTATTGTCAATGTGTCAACGCAGCCACCGCCATCAAATGCTGGTGAGCATCTCTTCCTTGAAGTCGAACTAAGCCATTCAAAATTACTTCTTGGCGTCTATTATTGTCCCTCTTTACGCGTTAATTTCTTTTCGTCTTTTGAAAATCTTTTAGAAATACTGGTACCTTCTTACAGTCATAGTATAGTCATGGGTGACTTTAATACTTGTCTTCTGAAAAAAGACCATCGCTCTTCTTCTCTGAATAACATTATAGCTTCTAGTAATCTGTCCATTCTGACTCTGAGTGCCACTCACCATTTTCCTAACTCTACTCCTTCACTTCTTGACTTGATTTTTGTCTCTTCCCTTGATCACGTAGCTAAGCATGGCCAATGTTCAGCCGATGCCTTTTCCTATCATGACCTAATCTTTCTGTCATACAAAATTCGCCCACCTAAGGCTAAAGCTAAGATTCTCATGCAACGCAATTTTGGTGAAATGAACGTTGACAATCTTTGCAAGGATGCCAGCAATATAGACTGGACTGCTCTGTATGCCTCTCCTTCAGTCGATGAGCAAGTTAATATTTTTACGAATAAAATGATCGAGCTTTACGATCATCACGCACCTGTTCGAGCAGTTAAGGTTAGACATTTGCCGGCGCCGTGGATTACAACTGAGATTAAAACGCTTATGCACAAAAAAGTTTTGGCTAAGTCTAAATATAAGCGTAGGGCTAATGACGCTAACAGGGAACGATACCTCTCTATTCGTAATCATTGCAATAAGGTGTGTAGGAATGCTAATCGCCACCACATTCATACTTCGGTCCAAAATGGGGACGCATCCAAAGTTTGGAAATTTCTTAGGTCATTGGGGGTCGGTAAAACTCGACAAGAGACAATCCCAAAAGACATAGACATTGATGCAATGAATAATCATTTTACTGCTTCGTCCAATTTTGATAGGACTATTAAACTTAATACACTAAATTATCTTTCTTCTCTTCCGACTCCCAGTTATTCCCCATTTGTTTTTGGTCAGTTCTCCGCATGTGATGTTAAGAAGAGCATACTTTCGATTACTTCCAATGCAGTAGGAAGTGACTGTATCAGCCGTAATATGTTAGTCCCTGTGTTAGATCTTATCCTTCCTGTCATTAGTCACATCCTAAATTTTTCTGCATTTAGTGGTGTCTTTCCATGCTCATGGAAAGATGCTCAAATAATTCCTTTACCTAAAAAGTCTAATCCAACATCCTTTTCTGAATACCGTCCAATATCTGTCTTACCATTCCTATCCAAAGTCCTTGAACGGTTAATTCACAATCAAATAAGCACTTTCCTCTCTAAAAATAATCTTCTCAACCCCTTCCAGTCTGGCTTCCGTCCTGGTCATAGCACCACCACAGCGCTTCTAAACATTACGGATGATATAAGGTCAGCCATGGAAGACGGTAATCTAACGGTCTTAGCTTTGCTAGATTTCAGTAACGCTTTTAATACTGTTGATTTTGATGTTTTGCTTGGCATTCTTTGCTCTCTTAACATATCTCCATCGGTAATTGACTGGTTTCGTAGTTACCTGTTCGGTCGGCGGCAACGTATTTGCATTGGAGAGACCTTGTCTTCCTGGTGTAATACTTCTGCCGGTGTACCTCAGGGTGGTGTTCTATCCCCTTTACTTTTCGCAGTTTTTATTAACTCCATCTCCGACGAACTAATTTCTTCCTACCATCTTTATGCTGATGATCTACAAATTTACTCGCGAGCTCCTCTCGGAAATCTATCCGAGGCTTTCGTAACGATTAATCATGATCTAGCCCGAATATGCGACTGGGCTAAGAGATACGGGCTTATGGTTAACCCCATAAAGACGCAGGTTGTGGTAGTAGGCAGTTCAAGGACGGTCTCAAGGATCGACTGGACGACTCTTCCTCAAGTTTCATTTGACAACTCAGTTGTTCCCCTCAGTGAGAAAGTTAAAAACTTAGGGATATTCATTGATAAGAACTTCTCTTGGACTGCCCAGCTACAGGAAGTTAGCCGCAAGCTATTTGCATCCGCTGCATCTTTGAAGAGATTGCGTAATTTTCTGCCGACTGCTACCAAGATTGCGCTTGCACAATCGCTTCTTTTACCCATCCTTGACTATGCTGATGCCAGCTATCTTGACCTTACCCAAGACCAACTCGATAAACTTGAGCGGCTTCAAAATTTTTGTTTACGATTTATATTTGGCTTGCGCAAATATGACCATGTTTCTGAATTTCGTGTGAAGCTCAAGTGGTTACCTATTCGCCTTCGCCGTAATGCTCACATTCTTTCCCTGGTGTATAATGTGCTCTTTTCCCCTTCCACTCCCAACTATCTCAAGAAACGTTTCCAGTTTCTTTGCGACTCCCATACGAAATTTTTAAGATCATCGGATAACTTAAAGCTTAAAATGCCTAAGCACTCCACAATTTTCCTCGACAAATCTTTTACTGTCCAGGCCGTTCGTCTGTGGAATGCACTGCCTGTCGAAATAAAACGCGCGCAGTCGTTATTTGCGTTTAAAAGACTCGTGAAGGATCATTACTTGTCGTTGTGATCTTGCTTTCGGAAACTGTAATTATCATTTATTTACGTTTCTTATATTTCGCATATATGTATGTATTTATGTATCTATTCCTTAGGATATGTTAATATGTATATATCTGTGTATCTGTTTTAGTTTAATGTATATTTATTTCTTGCACCACTGACAGCCCCATTTTATGTCCAGACAAATCACTGTCCATTCTAAGGTTGCCTGGAAGAGATCGCAGAAAGCGATAAGGCCGCCCATTGTATGTTTTTAGTATGATATTTTTTTTTGTTATGTAATTTTGTGGTGTACAATAAAGTATATATAAATAAATAAATATAAATAAATATAGCTTCAAAACAAAATGATATTGTAGAATAATCTAGAATCTGTATTATTTTTGATCACTGATTCGTAAAATACCAGCATTCGCAAACTACAATATTAATACTTTTTACGATTCCTCGTCCATTTCCGTATGATTGTTCTAAGAAATTCCTACGTTATCAAATATGGCAACACCCCAACTCTAATAACAAAGGCTCATGACAATTGACAACAAAATGGCCGCCGCAAATAGCGACCAATAAGCACAATTGTCTCAAATTCAAGAAACGAACGACCTTTGTCAGTTACTGCCCGAGCAATTGTCGGCTGTCACGAAATCCCTAAATCCCGCCACGTTGGGAAGCGGTGGCTAGTTTTATTTCATTACGGGGCAAAACGCCCAGGGATTCCCCAGGATTTTGGCGCCCGACACGGGACTGACAGGTTCGGTTATGATTTTCATTTTGTCGTCTGAAAATGTCGTTGTTTGTTATAATCCTAATGTGCAAATGATGTTTAAGTTATGTCCGGGTTTATTCATAATATTTAAGATAGACGTTCTTATTTTTACGTCAATTTACCGATTGCTTGGCTCAAATCGCTCTGATAAGTGATCTACAAAATAAAATAATTACTTTAATGAAACCACACATACTTTGGCATCATCGAAACCAATTTAGCGCTGTAGTTGTCGAATGATCTTTCCCAACTGCAGCATTTTCACCCCAATAATATGAAATATTACCAGCCTATTACTGTCACACTGCTCCTGCAGTGGCCTCTTCTCATACAGAGAAGGCATCGAGCATTGGTCACCACGCTTGCCCAAGACGGTGTGGTGATTTCAGACTTATATTAACTATAAGTCCAGGTTTCCTCACGATGGTTTTCCGTCACCGATGTCAGTTATGTCCAAGATAAACTCAGAATTGAAGGAATTGCAAGTCACATTGGTGCTTGCCCGGATTTGAACCCACAACTTCGTGCATGAGAGGCGAGACTTTTACCACTGGGCTATCATGACAACCCAAAAACACGTACCAAAAAAGTTCAAAGCACAACCCTTCATCGTAATGTCGAGGGTATCACACGTTCTTTCATACACCATTTGTCGAAACTATGGCGTCCACAACACGTACAGCCTTGTTACAACATGTTTCATCGTAATTACATTTTCTTTGAGGGAAACCGTTCGTTTACACTTCTTTTTTTCTTGCCCTAACAGTTTTTCGGAAATTCTGTGTTGCCCTGGTTTAGTCCAGTGCATGCTCGAAAAAAGGAGGTTTGCATTTTGTGTCGCAAAAATTTTCGTCTGTAGGGAGATGTTGGGATATGAATTTTTGTTTTAGACTTTTATGAATGGAAAGGAAATGAAGCTAAATGCTCCTAGTACTGGAATTAAAATAGTAACACAGTCTGAATACATACTGGTAAAGAGTATAATTTTTCGGTATTTAATTAAAAACTCATTTACAAACCTGTACGCTTACAACAATACATAATTATGTTATACTTAAGGGTATCTATAGTAAGCTCATTTGTTCAAAAGACAATTTAAGTAATGAATAACAAAGTATAAGATGAAAGACCGTTCAATTCTAATTTTCTTACGTTTTTTTACAATTTGCAATTGTTTTTTTTTGTGGAATAGTCATTCAATAGGATTATGTGAACTTAGCGGGTTGTATTGATGATTTTAGTGATTATAATTCTGTAAATACATACTTGTTACGGTTCCGAATCATATTTTGTTCGACATACAACCTGACACTGAACTGCAAATTGCAAAATTCTAATCTTCCATTTTCCGTAATATTCCTAATATTAATTTCCACTGGAATTTAAAAAAATCAGAATGAACTTTCTCTCAGAACAAAGCAGATTTATACTTACTTACACAAAACATAAATATTCGGCAAGTGCAAGCCGTGACTGGGACAAGAAGGCTTCCACTCAGCATGATGCTGTGCCATTGAGGGGGGGGGGGGGGACAGCACAGCGCTGATTTTCAGTAGTCACCAAAAATGACGTACGGAAACCAAGTCAGATTGAACATATTGGACGAAAATAAGTACATAATAAATTAAAAAAAAAAAAAAAAAAGTAAGTAGGTTCTCAATTTAGACAATCTAGATATAACATAAAAATCACCATAAAAAATAATTAAATGCAGATATCCACCTTAAAAAGAGCAGTGGTGGCCCAGTGGTAACGGCCACTTACGAGTTGTAGGTCGTAGGTTCGAACCCAGACAGGCGCTTGACAGTGTACATTATTTCATCACCACTGCTCTCAAAACGGTGAAGGAAAACATCGTGAGGAAACCGGCAGGTCTTAGAACCAAACATTCCAAGATATCTACCAACTATCAGTGCGCCCGCGTGGTGGATTACGGCCCACTCCCTCTCACAGAGAGGAGGCCTGTGTCCCAGCAGTGTTGTTCCCACTAATAGGCTGATTATGTTATGTATCCACCCAAAACATAATACCTACACAGTAATGTTGTGTGTATTTATTTAAAGTAAAACATTATAATTACATACAACTTTATCCTTTGCCTCCACCCCGTATGGTCGGATTAAAATACGTCTGACGATCTTCATCCCTAACTACACTCGTCCGGGTTCAAAGTTTTGACATACTGACATCAAAGAGAGTTCGTTTTGTATTCCATTGGATTTACGTTTGTTGTTGGCTCAAATCCTACCTTATGCCTTGTGTTTTAAGGTAAGTGTTTCCTTGCTGTTTTGTAAAGAGCAGCCAGGCAGACAGATTGCCATATTATTCTTCTTTTATGTTAGAAGAAAGGTTAACTTATCTATATATATAAAGGTCTTAACTCGGTAGATAGATCAATATTTCTATGGCAAGGAAACAGATAGAAAGACACAACTAATACTGGAATTATCATCTCATTTAATACGTCAAGTGCATCATCGCTACAAAACAAGTGACAAGCTAGTTTTTTTTACTTATTAAAAATATTGTTTCAAATACATATTATTGAACAACTACTCTAGAATATGTGTGAAGAGGCTATCGTGTAATTACGACTCCTGCTTATATGTTGATAACGTAGCGTACGATCTTAATGAATACATTACATACAGTCAGATCACGGAGAAGGAAGCTGAAATATTGGTTCATACATTACAAAAAATTATTAATTTTTTAAATGTTAATATCTCGACACTTTGACATTGTTAAAGTTTTGACATCATTAATTACAATTTACAATTTACAATTATATTCTCAATGTGACATTAATAAACCTAATGCATGAGCACGCGTTTGTTTTTGCTGCCTTTTTGTTCTGTTTTGTTGAATTTTTAGAATAAAACATTTGCACACCGAATGTTACGGTAGAATGTGAAGGGACCATCATAGTTTTAAGACCATACGAATCCATGTAAACCTACATTCTGGCAAATAAATGAATTAGAATTTGAATTTAGCGGTAATTCCGCTAAGAGGTAATTTTACACGAAACTTATGTATAAGCATCATAATCGAATACAACAATATCCCACATATATAAAGCATCCAGCCCATTCCAAAATAATCCACTCCAAAATATTAATGAACCGTAGTTAGCACCGCAAACAGGTGTTTCGCATCGGTATTCAACTTAATAACCTCTATGAAACACTATAAAGGCCCCCAAGAGTGCCGGGACCTCTGGCCAGTCCCTAATGGCTTCCCTCTCTACTGCTGTTATTAGGCTATAAATCACTGTATATGTTTAGCTTGGCGTGAATAAAATACCTTTTAAGACGCCCTCTGTGTCTGGCGGGTAATTTGGTTGTAAGCGTTTTTGTAATATTTTGAGCGGGTGAGGGTAGTTGGGTGTTTTCTTGTTGTTGTGATTTTTCGGGAGTTTCGGAAATGATTTATGCTTCTGTGTTTTTGGGAGCAAGGTTTCGAATATTTCTATTTTTTGTACACCCTAGAGAATTGTTGTAGATAAATTCTTTTGGGTTCCGTAACTCAAAAGGACTAAGGAAGCACTTATAGGATCACTTCGTGGTCCGTCTGTCTGTCTGTCAAGAACCTTATTCTCAGGAACGCGTGGTAGTATCAAGTTAAATTAATATCAAATACGTAGGTGTTTTTTTTTTTTTGGTGGGAAATCATCAAATGACTTCTCCCGCTCTGCCTCCGCTCCGCCTTCCGGTTAGGACCAGGCCCGGGTTGACGGCTCGTGTTTCAAGCGCGCCTCAATGAGATATCAGCCCTTATTGACGGGGTCCGTCAGCGCAGATGCCTGCCAGGGTCGCGGTTTGTTCGAAAGATACCGTGGCCCTGTCACAGGCAACTGAAGCAACACGGGTGGGTTCTAGTCAATTAAAGCCTGACAAGCCCTCCCGCTCCACCCAGAGCGGGAGAAGTAATTTTATGATTTCCCACCCAAAAAAATGGCTTTCGGGGTTCTGACGACCCGTAACAACTGTCAAAGATCCACGAATGACAGTGACCTGTGGGCCTAGTGTGAGTTTATTTTAGCCGTCTCGATTTGACGCATCGACCGCGTTCGGCGCTCCCTTGGCAGTCGGAGCGCGACGATCGAATGGTGAAGGGCAAATCTCTCACTCACACTAGGTCCTCTTAAACTTTTCGTATGGATATTATATTTAGCGCAAAAAAGCCACAATTCTAAATCTCAAAGACAAACAACCACCAAAAAAGTAAAACACGTATCATCTCAAAATCTAGCTCCACACAAAGCTTTGTTTCTTCTAACAAACGAACAGCCATTACTCTAAAAAAGGACATTAGATTGCCTTTATCTTGTTGCTGGCTCGACCTCCATGCTCGACCTCTATGCTCGAGAGAAAAGCCTAAACCACTCATGTGAGTACCACCACTTGAGGTCCCGAGGGATTCTCTGGCTTACAGTTAGCATTACTACAAATAAATTTATTTATTTATTTATTTATATATACTTTATTGTACACCACAAAATTACATAACAAAAAAAAAATATCATACTAAAAACATACAATGGGCGGCCTTATCGCTTTCTGCGATCTCTTCCAGGCAACCTTTGAATGGACAGTGATTTGTCTGGACATAAAATGGGGCTGTCAGTGGTGCAAGAAATAAATATACATTAAACTAAAACAGATACACAGCTATAACATATCCTAAGGAATAGATACATAAATACAGACATATATGCGAAATATAAGAAACGTAAATAAATGATAATTACAGTTTACGAAAGCAAGATCACAACGACAAGTAATGATCCTTCACGAGTCTTTTAAACGCAAATAACGACTGCGCGCGTTTTATTTCGACAGGCAGTGCATTCCACAGACGAACGGCCTGGACAGTAAAAGATTTGTCGAGGAAAATTGTGGAGTGCTTAGGCATTTTAAGCTTTAAGTTATCCGATGATCTTAAAAATTTCGTATGGGAGTCGCAAAGAAACTGGAAACGTTTCTATAAATGTGTACGGGGATAGTTTTTCAGATAGCTCTAGGTATCCTGCAGTGTTTTAAGTACTTAATAACAACGCAGTCATCAGAATTCTACGTTTCCTTGCCCCATTGGACCAGTGAAACGAAAAGACTTCAATATATCCCAATATTTTGTGAATGCATTGTTCATTTATTTATCTGTGCTTAATGGATTTCATTCATTTATCACAAATTACCTTGTTAGTTACCATTGCAAAATGCTCGAAAAATTTAAAAACATTTATTCACTTTTAATATTAAAGTCCATGTGATCAGCCGATATTTTGTTATTAGATCACCGCCGTGCAAACTATAACGGGAGTGAACTTGATTGAAGTGTTTACCTAAGTTTTCACTGTGACCTTTTTACAAAATTCTATTATTTTAGTGGTTATATTTAAATATTAAAACATTCCCTTTCTCTTTCAGGTACATTACAAATAGTAAAGAGTGAAGAGGAGGACCATGGCAAGTTCGAGTGCGTCGCTGAGAACTCCATCGGGACTGAGTTCTCGAAACCTACGGTGCTGTATGTCAAAGGTAAGTGAACATCAACCTTATGAACACTTCACCATCACCCACCATCCACCCTCCATCATTCATCACCTTATGATGATTATACACTTTATACGTTATAGTGTAAAATAATCGAGTGACGATCTTCTTTCTCGTATCTATGGACGATATCAATAATGCTTTCAGAATGCTGTTGGGGTTACCGCGGCATTGTTTCAACGCTACAGTGCGTAAGAAACTGGCGTCATTATTCTAAAGACTGCGCGGGAGCACCAACAGCATTTTGCAAATTATTGCATCCCGAAATGACTGTCCCATACAGGCACACTGGGTGGGAATAGAAACCGGGAAATAGTATTATAAAATAAAAAATCTTTCTTAAAAAAAAATTTGCTAACACTGATATGGATTCTGTCCGAAATAAACGAACCATTAAATTAAACTAATCCCATAGATATATAAAAAGATCAGATTGAACCCCTCAGAACGAACACAGAAAAAAATATATTATTAAAAAGGCACACATGCTACTTCCATAACAGCTCATAAATCACAGCAGCATTAAAATACCTCTTGGTCACATTGCAGCTAATATTGTACCACCATAAGACCTACTCTCACACAGCTTGGTTTTTAACTCCACGTGGCTCACCTATCAAGCAACGGTCACCTAAGAAAACATTATCATTGATACCTATCACTCAAGGTCCAACACCTTTAAACTTCCACTTACACCCGTAACTAATTCACCCTCTAATTAACATTCTCGTAAAACCTCTTATTGAGACATCAACAAATCTAAGATATCATTACAATTGCTGGGTCAGACCGCATCAAAGACCCTATGAAGTCCAGTCCCTTTAAAGACGGACCTGTGCGGTCAAATTACTTAATGATCACCCATTAATGTCCTCACGCGACTTTCATTACGACAGAAAGAGACAGAAGATGGCAGCTTTCGTACATAAGACAAGGAGGCAAGAAGCCATTCGTCTATAAAACCATGTGGTTGGTCGTAAGTTAAGGGGGGGGAGTTCGACCGGAAATATTTTACACAAAATGAGGCCCAATTTTGTAGTGAATAATAAATTGTACCATAAATTGGAGGCTCGAATTAATGTTCTAGTTATCGCTCGGTTTGGAGGGTTTGGTTACTAATGCTATTCATGTCTTTATTTCTTAAATAACATTAACTTTAAGTTTTAATTGAAAATGCTTAACTACTAAGAAGAATTAGTCATCTTGAACTTCCCCTGCCTAGCCTTTTCTCAACTCTGTTGGCGTCTCAGCGGGTGCAGCTAAACACTAGTATTTTACATGAAGCGACTGCCTATATCTGACCTCCACACTCCGGTTACCCTTGGTAAGACAGGTTGTCAGACCTTTGGACTGACGACCCGTAACACTGTCAAAGATCCAAGAACGACAGCCGGGACCACCGGCATACAGTAAGACCAACTTATGTGTGCATTTATTGGTAGCACTGGTTGTATTCGAAAATCAAAAAGTTAAACAAAAACCGATCGTATGTCCATTCAAAATGTTAGTTCGAAAAACGGCCGTTGCACAGTTAAGTTGGTCGAACAATAACGTGCTTTCCGAGTCACGGATGGTCACCACGTACCAACCGTGGCAAGCGTAACTTATCATGATCGATCGACTCGTGCGGCTTTATACTTAGCCAGAAGTAAGGCACTAAAACCATTCCAAGACTATTCATTCAATAGATAACAACTTAGTTAATATTACAAACAATAGGTCTTTTCAACTTTGTTGTTCAACTACGCATCATTACCCTTGATGTTGCCATTGTTTATCAGCTGTCAGTGCCCACTTTATTATATCGAGAAAGAAGAAAGAAAGTAAAACATTTATTTTCGGTAAACGAGACGCAAAAAAGATCAAATACTCACAAAAAAAAGGTTATGGGAAACATGCGTCACATCCACGCAAAACGGCTATCGCTCAGCATAATGCTGCGACCCTATGCAAGGCACAGGCCCAGCGCTGGTTTTCAGCTACAGCCGGCGAAACCGAAGGAAGAACGAAGGACTCTAGGATCAATGTCCTGAATTCATGATTTAAGTTTTCGCGTCAATATCCCAGCCTCCCTATAAAAAAGAACAAAATAAAATTCAAAAGCTTTTAGTCAAACTGCATCAAAAAGGAGCAAAACTACCCAATGTACATTATCACTTACGAGGCACATTTTCTCTTCTAACATTACACAACACCAACACTGAAATAGGTCCAACACATAGAAAGTAGACCACACATTACAGACAGGCGTAATAATATTCACAATATATTAGCGAGATAGCGTCGCTGTGCCGTCGCGTCCCCGTGGCGGCCCCGTCGCGTCTACGCGACGTGTCGCCGCTTACCTAACTTTCATTCACATTTAGATGGAACGGGCCTGATTGCATTGTTAAATAGATGTAAGGGTACTTCAGACTGCGTAGTTCTAGACTTTGCGAGCGTAATTTTGTGTATGTTAAATTTGTCTGGAAGAACTTTTACGTGGCCTTATTTTGGGTAGAAAGAGTCTTCAAGTTGGGTGGTTATTTCGTCATCAACAGAAAGGCTAATAGGTTTCATTCATGCTAGATAGTTTTTGAACCGCTTTAAATTCCAATGTGTTTTTCAGCAAGAAATAAGCAATCTACTTTCATATGTAGAAGAATGGGCAAGAAACTCCACCGTTACTATTTTAAAATGTTTTACAATATTTTGGATTCATTAATTATATAATTTGTGAAGACGATGTACCTAGAATAAAATTAATATACCGCAAGAGGTAAAAAGAATGAAAAAAAATCAAATTAAGTAATGACAGATAAATTAATTGAGCAGTGGTGGCCCAGTGGTAACGGTCCCGACTTACGAGTTGTAGGTCGTGAGTTCGAACCCAAGCAGGCGCTTTACTTTGTGTAAATAATTTAATCACCACTGCTCTCAAAACGGTGAAGGAAAACATCGTGAGGAAACCGGCATGTCCTAGAACCAAAAAATCGAAGACATGTGACATTTACCAACCCGCACTGAGCCCGCGTGGTGGATTACGGCTCACTACCTCTCATAGAGAGGAGGCCTGTGTCCCAGCAGTGGGAACGTTATAGGCTGATTATGATTATGATTATGAGATAAATTAATTATGTGATAGATACATGATGCTCATATATTTACAAACATTGTAAAAGTATACGATTATCCAAAAAAATATACAAGTGAATAAGTCAATGTGTGTGTTAGAGTAATTACAGAATTTATTTCCACGGGATCGAGACTTATGACGGTAAAACCGTGTGGCGCACCTAATTATTAAGTAATTGTATGATTATGATGAACTTGTTAATCGTTACCATTATTCCAAATCGAATACTTGTGCTCTTTAAAAATTGTATGTTACCAATGTCAATCGCGTGACTCGCATCAATTCAAAGGGCATACCAGTGCAAGTTAGCCACTTAAGTTAGATAAGTTTTGGTGATAAAACGAAGTGCCCAATTCATATGGACTTGCATATATGAAAGCTCTAATCGGGACCATTTATCGAGGTGCTCATGAAACTTTTGTAATTGACATTAGTCGTGTCACAATTGTATAGAGCTAGTTTGTTACAATTTCATACTACGCCACGCCTGAACTACCCGAGGGCACAACATTTCGACAGTCATGTTTAAATTCCATGTAACTGGACGAAGGAGGTCATTTTGGATATTGCTGGAAATATAGCTACTACAAATGGAATCTTAAAAATTCAAAATGCTACTGACTGATAGAGAGCATACTTTTTATTATACATTACAAATTACAGATTTAAATGTAGAAACAATTTTTTATCAAAAAAAACTGAAGTTGTCCTCAATTGAATATAATTAGTAATATGTCGAGACAAAAAACAATACGAAAGAAAGTAAGTACCTTTTTTGTACCCCGGGATCAGTCTGACCTCCCTTTAAATGTTCCCTTTTCTTTTCACATCAAAACAATATTTTCCAAAAACAATCTTGTCGAAACCCAAACAACGAAGTAATCTTATTACAATTCTTTAAAAATAAAATCTGAAACGCTAGTCAAGTGGATTTCCAACAAATGCCTTGTGAGTTTAAAACAAAGCGTACAGTTGTCGAAACCTCTATGCAATCATTCCGGTTGAATGACCGGTGCAAGTCATAAGCAGAAGCGAGCGAAGTATTCTGGAAAACAAGAACGACACCTCGAGGATTAAGAAGCCTCAATGATTACAGTGGTTTGCGATGGTGACTAAATACATTTACATACCATCAGGTCAGTCGTTGACCTGATGGCCATTCAAAAACACAAAATCAAAATAATATATGACGACAAAAACAGAAAGCCGAAAACTACAAATGCAAAAGTAAGTCCCTGTGTAAATGGTTACCCCTTAAATACCTACGAGGTAATTACGAAAAATACTAACACATTCATTGCGTTATTTACGTAGTTGAGCGAACAAATTTTTCGAATATATGAAGCATTGGATTATTATAATGGATTGTGTGTTACGCAATCAGGGTGCTGGCCTTCACCCTTTTTTAAATTTAAAACTAAGGAATCTTTTATTTATGTTGTTATATTGTATAGTAATTGACCCAGAAATGGATATATAACTGTGTGCAAATAGATTTCTTATATTGAACTTACCTCACTATTGGGATAAGTTCATTATAAGGAATCTATTTGCCAACCCCCAAATAATCTATTGCAATATTTACTGTTGACATCTGCTAGTCTGTTTCAATTGGTTCCGTCTTTCGTAAGATCTAAATGTAACGGGTAAAAGGAGCAGACGCTTAAAACACCTTCATAAAAGTTACAGAATTGTAACTGTTACATTTTGAAGTAATAACAGAATCAAATATGTAACACTTATAAATGTGTCTTTCAATGTGTTAACACAAAACACAAACAAAAGTGTAACAGTAATATATCTGTAATCGATATAAAATTGTTACCAGTGTTAATAAGTAACAGGTAAATTCACGTCTCGATTGAGGTTGTTTTGGCATCGCCGCGTCTGTCGGTCCGCCGTGCGTTGTTGCGGTACCGTGCGGTAATCCCTAAAAGTCCTTATTTCTAAAACACTTATTAACACGTTTAAAAAGGTTACACTTTGGTACTGTAACATTATTGTATTTGTTACATTTATAAAGGGTGTATTTTTAAGCAGCTTAAAAAACAGTGTTGAAAACACTTATTCAGTTTAAGTCCCTGAATAGAAGTCAGGGTAACACAAGGAATTGAAAGAATTTCTTCATTACTTTCAAAGGAAACCAAAGAATTTCGGTGACTTAAACCACACGTCAATATAAGAGAACTCGCAGTAGTAACTGAGTCTTATTGAATTAGTTTCCAACTTGACGAAAGAAACTGGATTATTTTCATCTTGGACCGATTCCTCTCTTTCAGCTTTTTATTATTTATTATACTTTGTCTTTGGTATTTACATTTTGTTTTGTATGTCTTCTACTAGTTTATTTCGTATCAAGGTCTTGTAGGATCTGAATTATTAAGGTCGTTTGACAAAAAATATTGAGGTAAATAATTCAAATATTAAAAAACATCATTATTAAGGTACTATATTTCCTTCGAAGGCGCCCCGGCGTATCACCCACCGCCCTGTAAATACCTTTTCTTTTAACAAAAACCTCATTCCACACTAGGAGTTCTTTTGTTTCATTGGTGAAGTTTGGTTTATTCATACCCAAAATGTTTTAATAAATTATTGCTTATTGTAAAGGTGAACGGCAGATTTCGTACACAACACTTTTTTTGTTGTTAATATGTCAATAGATTGTTTAAATTAAAGTCGAAGGAGGCTTCCCAGCAAAAATCTATATTGGTGCCGATTCTCTTGTACACCGAACTAAACTAACTAAACTATCACTAAAATTCCTTACTTTTAACTATGAGAATCTTGAAGCTACTCTGCGACAAAAATCTCTAAATTTAAAAATAATTTTGACACAACTATAATCGAATTTGACAATCGCGAGTCCACGTGTTTTTTTTCTATTGGTTTTGCAATGTCTTTGTTAGAGCCGGAGGCAGCCTGGGGCAACAAAAAATATCTACATGTAGAGTGTTGGAGGTTTCTGGCTTACATAGGGGTCGAAATTTTCATATTCTTGTGATAGGACACACTGTTTTCGAGATATGAGCAAAAAAGTAAAAAATGTTAAAGTACCGTTTTTGCACGTCTGAAGTCGAGGTGTTGGTGTGAGTTAAATTAGGTCACGCCAACTAATTTTATTCCACACCTTTTAATTCGCGATTAAAATTAGTCAGATTCATGTTCAGAATTAGTTAGACATTCAAATTTCTTGGTGAAAAACGTAAAATTCAGAATAGCAAAATTGCCATTTTCACTAAACTAAAACTCAGTGCCATCTTAGTGCTGTCAAACTAAAATATAGCTAAGTTGTGTCACTTTAGTCAATTTCAGAATGTAAAACTGTCATTTGACAGGATTAAACCAAATTTTAGTGATTTTTAGTCTAGTTTAGAGGCATTTGTGACAAGAGAATCGGCACCATTGACAGGACTAATAAACTAAACTTTACTCTCTATTGACTAACTACACTTGCTGTTTAATTAAATGATCGATGCCCTTTAAATAGCCGATTATTCAAAGACGAAGAACACACAGACGGAACTAAAGTACCTACCCTCAATTTATCATAGAACACAGCTAATGGAGTGTTTACCTATGTTCAGTCAGCCGAACCGATAGTTAAACAGTCAAACTATCGCTGACTGAATGCGGTTTGAGATGATAACCGCTTATTTCGTTTGAGTTTGCTCTTGGTATTGTTATTTGTTGAGGTGAGAATATTGTGGGAGAGATAAGCGGGGAGTTATAATGGCTACACTTATAAGATTGCCATGTTTCGGAAATTTACTTAGATACTTTAAAACTATTGATCAATTCCTTATTTAGATTATTGGAACGAAGTTCTCTAAAACAGTTTGCGGTAGGAGTAAACTTGTAGAAGTCGTCACGTATCTAAAAAGCGTTATGCCCTCCAAACGACTTTTATAATATGTAATAGAAAGAAACAGAGAGAGAGAGACTTTCATGGTTTTCGAAGGTGTTGAAGCCAATAAGTAGTGAGGCTCAAAATAAAAATCCAAGATGGCGGATGCAACAATTTTCGACGGCGCTGAAGCAGATAGTTAGGCCAAAATGCGAATATTAAAAAAAAAACGAGTCGAAGAAAAGGGGTAAGGAACTTTGTTCCTGAATGGAGTTCCCCAAACCCCCAGGTTTTTTTTAAGCTTGGACTGCTTTTATTGTCACGACAAACGTTGTAACGTGTAACGTTGTTGTTGTTGTTTTGTAAGTACAAAACCAAGGCAAATAATTTCTATATAATTTTCGCCCGTTCTGATCATCATTCTCTTGCTCAGCATGGCTTCTTCTTCCATACTTTTCTATAAGTCGTCATCTCAGTGGTCACCTTCTTTCTTTAGCCATATCATCTTTCATACAGTCCATCCATTGTTTTGTGGCGGCAGCTACATCGTCACATGCGAACTATGCATTACACTGACGACACGCAAAATCCTGCATCGCGCAAGCAGAGATTACCGCGCAACCAGGATATATCAATCGTCGGACAGTTGCCCGCCAGACCCGACACCCGTCTGGTCGGAGAACCCCCTTTTGTATGGAGACTCTAGACAATAAAGCTGATATCAGACGCTTCACTCAAGTGAGTAGTTTACTCTAGTGACTGTTCATTTTTGTTTCTATCGACGTTTACACAACTCCGACAAAACGACAGAAATTAACTTTTCTGCGCTCATTTCATTCACCCGTGTCGTTGGAGGATCCTCCCTTTTCTAAGAAAGATGAGTAAACTATACACCCTGTTCCTCATACCTCTATAGTTTCTTTGGTCTATGGCTACCTAATCTTATATATTTTACCCGCTACCGCTTATCAAATAAGTCGCAGTCTTAAACGCCGATCAATCTTTCCACTATCTATTCA
The DNA here is from genome assembly GCA_963555695.1 of Dasypolia templi. NCBI lineage: Eukaryota > Metazoa > Arthropoda > Insecta > Lepidoptera > Noctuidae > Dasypolia > Dasypolia templi. Next base: position 21,363,567 of record OY743151.1, on the reverse strand, counting down.
GCTGTTGATTCGAACTATCTTCAAAATTACAGACCGAGCTTACGATGAGTGATCAAGTACCTTCGCTTAACTATGAACTGTCATCTTGAACACTGATGAGCTTCGCCATTGATTTCACATTAATAAACATTAATAATAATTTGTTTTTAGCCTCTGCAAATAATGACACTACCTTTCCGCTGCTGTTTAGTTTAAAAATACTGAAAAACTATTTTGACTTAAAATATTTCTAGCATTATATTTATGTAAAATTAACATTAACGAAAACGAGAAACAATCCAGCTACCTCATCATCAATTCAGTCGGAAGATTTCCACTGCTGGACATAGGCCTCCCCCAAGAATCGCCACATCCACCGGTTCTGCGATTCTCTCATCGAGCAGATTCCTACGGTCTTCACCGAGTCATCGGTCCTCCTTGTGGGAGGCCTTCTTTGGGTATGCGGTTGCCACTCTAGAACCTTTCGGCCCCATCGACCATTTGTTCTGCGAGCAATGTGCCCTGCCCACTGCCACTTAAGGTTGACAATTCTTCGGGCTATGTCGGTTACCTTAGTTCTCCTGCGGATCTCTTCATTTATGATTTGATCACGTTGTCAGGGGCACTCCAAATCTAGCCATCTCCATTGCCCTTTGTGTGGCTTTTAGCCTTCTAATGAGGCCCATTGTGCGCGACCACGTTTCAGTTCCATGGGTCATCACTGGCAACACGCACTGGTCACGACTGCGGTATGTGAAGACGATAAGATATTGCTTAAATTATACCTTGCGCACCCTGAGCAATACATCCGGCGGGATTAACCGTGGTGGCAGCGGAACACAGAACATGTGGTGATCACCTCACTGACTATTATCTTTTTACTACGACATGAGCTATCGTAGTTCGTGCTGACATGAAAAGATTTCGTCTCTTAGGACGCTTTAAGAAGCAAATTGGTGAAGTCTTCACTGAACGTTTAACGGTGCCCTACGTTTGGGCAGCGCCTTAACTCCTTACGATCTTGTGAACAAGTAAACTATTGAAAGAAACTAGGGTGATATTTTAAGAAATATCCAAGAGGGAGGGAGGATACAGGGGAGAATGGTAAAAAGAAAACGACACTAGACCAAGTAACATGAGAGAAGGACAGGAAGATAATAATAATCTCACTAACTAGAGGGAAAATAAATTAAACACGGTTTGTCGTGTAAGTTGAATAATTATCCATAGAAGATGGCACTACGTTTTCTACATTCATTTTTTTCCCCCTTGGCTTGTCATCCAAGATCTGACACCTACCGTTATTTTTTCTATGCTCTTTTTTTCTCTATACAAATTAACGTTTGTCTCGTATTAATTGTACCATCTACTCATAACGGACTCGCGGAGGTTGCATGCTAAAACTATGTCAGGTTACAGGCTTTACAGTACCTAGAGATTTATCTAATTCTCAGATTTTGATCTTCAGTTAAATTCACATCCCTTAATTTCGCCTCTGCATCCAGCCTTCACTGACTCACCTTAGATTCTTTTAAATTTTGTGAATGTGAGAACGTAGTAGGTCTTGTGGACTGTAGATTTGTAGACCATTATCTATTTTGTTAAGTACCTGGTACTTGTTGACAGGTCTACACTGTCTTCCCATACATATAAAGACTGCAATTTGAAAACAATGTAAACAGCAATTATTTTTAATAGAGTAACCATGGAGGTTCTTGCCGGCTCTTCTCTATAGAAAACGACCAATTGGAACCGTGCACCTAGGTTCCAATTGGTCCACGTTTCATAAGTGCCAATGTAGGTTTATGTGAAATAAAATATTTTGATTTGATTTGATTTGATTTGATTCAAATCAAATCAAATCAAAAGTCATTTATTCAAATTAGCCTGAGAATCAGCACTTTTTGAACGTCAAAATTACATAAGACAGTCCCCCAAAACGCCCGCCCTTCACCACTTCCTAGTGCTTTAGCTGGGAAGAAGAAGTGGCGCAACAAACTCCCCAGCAGCACAGCTGTGTGTTCGGTTAGAAGAACTGGATTCTAAACAATTGTAAGTAATTACCGAATCATTAAATTAATTGCCATACGACAGCTAGCCACGCCAATGTCAAAAAAAATTAAAACAAAAATTTGAATGTAAATAACACTTAATACATAAATAAAAGCCTCCAGGCCTAAAGGGCATGGCAGCTTACATATACAATACTGCAATTATTATACAAACAAATAAATTAATTAAATGTTAAACTAGGACCATCAAAGTAAATAAATTAACAGAACAATTATAGTAACAATAATAAAACCAAAGACAGCAAGACGACCAGTGACCACAAGCAGCACCCGATTATGTTTCTACCAACCCGACCTGGACCCCCGTGGTGGATTACGGCCCACTCCATCTCACAGAGTGGGTGTCCCAGCAGTGGGAACATATAGGCTGATTATGCAAGTTTCTCACCATTTCTTTCAGACATTTATACAAATACACATTATAGGTCGGAGTATTTCGAAAGAGATCATCCGTTCGGAAGAACAGCTTACCAACAAAATTATCCGAGTGGGAAGGTCTTTGAGGCAAAAAGGCGTTATTTTAACGTGATTGGTGCACAACCTCTGTCAATGTCAGCCGTTAGAGACAGGAAAAGTGAGAATTATGGGATTGTGTTAAATTGGTAAAGGTTAAATTATACTAAGGTACTTGGGGGAGATTGATTTTGAATTCTTTATTTTGTTAGTGTCGACTACAGTGGGGAAGCGACAGACAATTTCGCCCGCCTTCTCAGTGGAGGAAATTCTCACGTTGTTCTTTTACCTCCAAACATTTTATTGGAATACAAGATTAAACCTTCTTGCGTAGTACGATTGCGGCCGTCGAAACACTACAGCAAAATAGGCGTCAAGATTTTTACACTCGCGAAACAAAAATATTAAACAATTGTCAAATACATACTTTTCCCGCCAGTAACATACAATGTTACTTTTTCGAACATCGACATTCTTCATAACATTGGTAGAACAAATTTGTCGAATTAAGGCTCCCGCAAAAAGGCGCGAAGCCACAGCGCGACACCGCTAATCGCGCGACACGCGGTGCCTTTGTGTCGCTCTGTGGCTTCGCGCCTGTGTCTACGAGCCTTTATTAAGTTTTATGCCCGTTGCAAGTAAACATTTCCCTTAAAAGGGCTTTAACAGCCATGAATGTTATTTTAATGCAACCCAACTGTTCTGAAAACTGATACTAGGTATTCTGACCTTTACGTTAATTGGAAAAAAGGCTCTATCAAAAAGGGTTAATATCGTATATTTATTTTGCTGTTTGTACAAAGAGGTATAAAGCTCCTTTTCACGCAAACTTCTTGTTTTTGCGGCCACCTGCCCTCCTGTCACTCAATTACTTTTTTTCCATTTCCGTTCCTTTTATCCCGTCCCGTTTATTTGCGTACTTATCTGTTTTTATTCTAAAAAAACAATTGAAATGACCGACTTTGGGTCATTGTCCTTGCTAGGGTGACGTTTGGAGAGGGTTCTAAATCCAAAATTAATGCATCTCAAGTTTCAATGATTTGAAGTGCGGATTTAAATCATAATTATTGAATACCTACCTAACCAAAGAAACTTCTAACAAAAAATATTATTGAACTATAATATAATGATTGCGCGTCTTTTTTAACCTCAATATTTTGGGGTTAGAAGCGCAAAAAATTTTTGGAGGTTGGAAGATTGGTCTTCTAATGATGAACACTTTTAAATTAATGGATTAAAAAAGAGTCCAACATTAGAAGGTCAATTTTCCAATCTCCAAGAAATCGGTTAAAAAGTTATGTGCAGTTAAGTTTTGATTAACTGCTTCTAGTCTTTCGAAAGGGTCTTTAAACAAGGTAATGTAAGTTCAGGTAAAAATTGAACTTTCTGCAAAGTAACTAGAACTTAAAATGATAGTTACTAAGTTGTCAATTAAAGACTACAATGAGAAAGTTTTGCTGAGGGATGTTTAATTGATGATTAAACGAACTTACCTGTACGTGAAGTTCAATCACAATTACTCGAAGAGCTTCGTTCGAAGATATTAGCATTAACACACATGTAGTTTCACTTACAGACTCGCCATTTCGCACTGAATTTAGGAGAAAAATAAATAATTTTATCCAATATAAGGTAGATTAAAAACTTTTGTTCGTGACTATGACATTCGTAACTAGCCAGCTCATTTAGTTTGGAGGTTTGCTGAGCTGTTTGTTATTTCACTACTAGGGGTTCAGGATGACTGGGAGGGAGGGATGCTAATATCTTCGAACGAAGCTCTTCGAGTAATTGTGATTGAACTTCACGTACAGGTAAGTTCGTTTAATCATCAATTACTCTCAAGCTTCGTTCTCGATATTAGCATTAACACACATGTAGATGTTTAGAGATTGCAGTCGTGAAATATACCTTATCTATTAAATAGGTACATATTGCATCTTTGCTTTGGGAGTATGAATGAAGAAAATCAATAAATCTAAAATAAGTATCTACTATTTTCCATAGCTATATTTAAGTAAATCACAAAATTTAATAGCTTTTAAATGATCACATTGTTATTTCTAAAATGAGATAATTATCCATTTAACACACTTGAGACAAAATCACCATTGGTAGACATATCGTTTGATATTATTCTATTATAATATTTAGCAAATACCGTAGAAGTTGAACTCCACCCTGCAGTTTTACGTATGACATCCAGACTAACACCTACGCTATACGCTTTAGAAGTGGCTGCGTGTCTGGTGCTGTGTGCAGTAAACAGCGAGATATCAATGCCACTGTTTTGTAACATGCTCTTTACCCATTTGCTCAAAGTCTGCGATGTTACAGCTCGGTATGGTTTCCTAAATGAAATAAAAAGTGATTGATGGTCTTGACATAACTGATTTGTCTTATCAAGATATACTTGAAGAGTATCAGCAGGGCATATTTGCGGCCTTTGTAAAAAATACGGTAAAGAAAACACTGGTTGTAAGGAACCCACTCGTGAAGTTTTAATTAAATCAGTTATCTTAATTATGAACCCTGAATCAGATTTGGTAATGTTATTGACGTGTATTTTTGATAAAGTCTGCATTCTATGGGCTGTTATTAGTGCCAGAAGGGTCACTAACTTTTTACTAAGTTTTTCAAGACTTAAATTTTCGTTTGGATATAATTCCGCCAAATAATTTAAAACTTGATCGGTGTTCCACGTTAAATTGTATCTAGGACATGTGGGCCGTAACCGAAAGATTCCTTTGAAGAATCTTTGAATACTTTCATTGTTTGCAATATCGTGTCCAAGTAACAACGATAAAGCGGATCGGGAGCTATTTAAGGTACCATACCGAGCTCCGGTATTAAACAATTGCGTTAGAAAACAGAGAATATTTGATGTTGAAGCATCGTAAGGTTCTATGTTGTTTTCATTACAGAACGTGAACCACTTCTTAAGGCATGTTTCATACTGCTTGACAGTGTTGTCTGACAGGGATGCTAGCATTATGGGTATGGACGACTGTGGAATTCCTCTTCGGAGAAATGATGTCCGGACAACCTCCCGACAACCAGTGTAATTTGTCGGTGAATTGCACGTTCGCTACAACGAGAAATAATTAAATCACCCGCTGATTTTAAAACGAGTGGTTTTGAGGTGAGGAGTCTTATAAAAAGAGGGTACCATGGCTGTGTTGGCCATTTTGGCACGACAACAATACCAGTGGCTTTGTCGTTAATAATTTTACGCAAGGTCTTTAAGATGACCGAAATTGGTGGAAACGCGTAAAAGTAATAATTAGTCCATGATATAGTGAACGCGTTAATTACATAAGCGTCAGGGTCCCTATGCCAAGAAACATAGATATCACATTTATGATTTATTCTGCTCGCGAATAAGTCAATACAAGGGACACCGAAGTGCTGTGTTATTTTATTATAACCAATCTGAGAAATTTTCCACTCTATGTCGGGGTGTAACCTTCTTGATTCAGCGTCCGCAACTATATTATCAGAAGAACGTATATAATCGGCATGAACCATAATTTTACGCGCTTCGCACCATTTCCACAATTGTTTCGTAACATCAGTTAAATGAGGAAATTGCACGCCACCCATTCTATTTATGTACGATATTGCCGTTGTATTATCAATACGTAACAAAATCTGACAATCTTTCAAATCTTGTGCAAAAGCTTTAAGCCCAAGAAAAGCTGCAAGTATTTCTAAGTAATTAATATGTCGAGTTTGCTCATGTTGACTCCAAGGTCCACTGGCAGTCTCGTCCCCACAGGCGGCGCCCCACCCCGTTGTTGAGGCATCACTAAATATCTCTAAGGAATATGTATCAACTTTTATTTTGCATACCGATTCAATTACCGCATTAAGCCACCAGTCAAAGATGGGAGATAATTCGATTGGTAAATTCATAAACTTATCATAGTTTTCATCATCTTTGAGGTTTAGGTATTTGCACCTCTCAAAGTCTTTAGTATAAAGCCAGCCGTACTCCACGGCTTGACATGCGGATGTTAAAAGACCAATGAAGCGAGCAAAATCTCTTATTTTACATCGTTTGAGCTTTCTAATTCTTAGTAACTCTGTTTTAATTTTCTGTCTTTTATCATCAGGTAATTTAACTTCAAATCTTTTGGAATCTATAATATTTCCTAAAAACTTGCAACAATTCGTCGGCACAACCGAACTTTTTTCTGTGTTGATGATGAATCCTAACGATTTCAATAATAGTTTTGTGTCATTCATATTTTGTAAACAGTCAGTATATGATTGACCAATCAAAAATAAATCATCTAAAAAAAATTTTGATAAATATCCCAAAGACCTCAATAATTTTGCGACTGGTTTGAGAATCTTTGTAAAAATATAAGGCGCAGTGTTTAAGCCGAACGGCAACACGTTAAACTCGTATAGATTTCCATTAAATTTAAAACGTAGATATTTTTTAGAGTTTGGATGTATGCCTATTAAAAAATAGGCATCTTTTAAATCTATTGTTGACATAAAACAGTCGTTTGACACAAGTTTCAAAGCTGTTCTTAAATCTTCAAGTTTAAAATGTTGAGTTGGTATGAATTTATTCAATTGCTTTAGATTTAAAATGAAACGTTGTTTGCCGTTCGGCTTAGGAACAAGAAATATACTGGATATATGTTGACCCGCGCATGGTTGACATAAGGATACTGCTCCAGTACTAATAAGGTCTTGTATTGATTCTTTAAAAGCCTTGTATTCGGATTGCGAATATATAGGCTCTGATGGAACGGTGGTCTGAATAACTAGGTCAGAAAAAATAATTTTATAACCAGCAATCCAAGAGAGTATAACAGGATTATTAGTTAATAAACACCACTGTTCATAGAAACACGAAAGACGGCCCGCGGGGCTTACCGTGTCTAACGTCGGTGACCTGCTTGCGGCTGACGCAACGATGTCCTGGAAGCGTTGCTGTGCGTCGTCCTCATCTGCTGCCTCTGAATCTGAGTTAATGGTGCCGCCCGCGCATATTTCGCGCCCCCCGGCGGCGGTGGTGGGAACTGACGGCGACCCGTCGGAGGGGCTCGGTAGTTTAAAGGTCTGTTGACTGCTTTAGCCCGTTTTTGAGCCGTAGACTTCATTGTCGATGATGACCTTAGATCAGCTCCAGATTTTATTATTGTTTTCGCTGATTTTAAGGTTTCCGATAGGGTACTGCCAAAAAGCATTTCGTCTATTTTGGTTTTGTCTAACTGATCTTTTAGTTCCTTCTTGACAGTAGAAAGAATGAATGCACGTCGTGAGATAGAGTCCGTGTGTTGCATATCACCGAGGATTCGAGCTGTATCCATCAACAGCTTGAGAAGCTCAGGGATTTTATGACCTGATGCGAGCAGCGCGGTAATGGCCTCGCTGATGGAGGACAAGGCACAAGATGTTAATACCTGTTTACTTTCTATACCCTTATCTCGCTTCGCTTGAGTTTCTATCAGAGATGCTTGAATCTCCGGATTAAGGGTAGGCGCTTTTATGAACTTGCAGTTCGACGGTACCAAATATCTATCCTTTAGCTCCTTGCGGTTCTCTTTAGAGAGACCGGAGGTAGCAATGTGGTTGAGTCTAATCGCCAAATCCTTTTGGATTTCACTGCCATATTCTTTAGTCGAGGTGGGGTCCTTTCCTAATATTTCTATTAAGTCTGGATCTAATTCGGGAACATCTTGTTGAAGAGCAAGGGGATCAGGTTCACTCGCCTTCTGTAGATGTACGGCAGTTGATTCTACTGCAGGCGCAGCGAGTACTTGCGCAGGGGGCAGTGCGGCGGTCACGGAGCTCTGCGGCAGTGTGTTCACGTGTGCCGGGATGTTGTCGGTAGTAGTCCCCTGTGTGATGGTCGGGGCCGAAACCTCCTCCTCATCACTACGTTCAGCTGGGACTTGTTGCCAGTACGAGCATCCAGGTTGTGGATCTGTGTCGCCGCGATATGACGCACAATCGTCGTCGATTGGGATTGGTTCGCACTCTGCAAGCAAAATGAGTATTTTGCTTAAATAAACCTATTTACGGGTGGGAAGTGAGACTCCTTGTGAGAAACACGCAATCCCAATTAATAGGTGATATAATATTTATTCCTCCAGGATTAACGTACATGCTATAGAAAAACCCCACAGGTAGATCCGAGCAGCAAGTACTTGGTTTTGGAAGTGGAAGGCCCCCTAAGGACAATCCGATTTTCCAATTTAATTATTGTTATGAATCCGGTAAGAAACCAAAAACACAAACATACCATTTTTACAGAACGGTATATGAAAAAGTGTAAGAAACCGAGCCCTGTAATCCACTTTGTTGCTATTCTAAAAGTAACCTATTAAAATGTAAACGCGAAATAAGTAGGTCAATCACTCACCCTGCAGGTTATAAGGCGTAGACAAGTCACCATCGGATGACGATGTACTTTCATAGCGAGTACGTCGCCCACGTTTTATTTCACGTTCTAACTTTTTAAGTTTTTTACACAAATTACTATAATTATCGCGATTATCACGCTTTCTTTTCGGCATTTTAAGGCTTTAATATAAAAACGCACTAGAATTACTGTAAAACAAAAGAATAGATGCGAAACAGCGAAGCACTGATGCGTGAATGAGCTGGCTAGTTACGAATGTCATAGTCACGAACAAAAGTTTTTAATCTACCTTATATTGGATAAAATTATTTATTTTTCTCCTAAATTCAGTGCGAAATGGCGAGTCTGTAAGTGAAACTACATGTGTGTTAATGCTAATATCGAGAACGAAGCTTGAGAGTAATTTATTTTCAATTAGCGAAAAAGTTACTCCAAGTTACACTCGCTGGTTCCAAATGTTTATTTTACTGTTTAGGCACATTTTAATAACACGCTTAAATAGATAAACCTCGGCAGACGTAAAGTCATGAAAATAAATTATGCAAAATAACAACTAACTCAAATATTTTCATTCTTTGAAAGTTGATTGAAATTGCTATAATACGGCGAATTGAGGTAGGGTGTCATTTTGCTTAATAATTAATTTCCTTGGTTGTATCTACTTGCACAGTTTACATAAAATATATCCTTAAAAAGCAATTCTGATACTATACATTTCATTTCTCAAACTACGCACCCAATTACCTAGGTACACTACCAAACCCGTTGTAATAAGGCCAAGACCACACCGAAATCTGAGGCTGAAATGAAAGGCTTAAAGAAAGACATATTACTACTGGCCAGTCCCAGCCTTACCTCCAATCTGGCCACACTAATAAGGTTGTAAAACAGAACTTATTCATGGTTTACCGTGAGTTTATGAAGTAGCCCAGCTGTTAAATTAAGTTAAATAAAAAAGTGTGGGTAGGTTGGTACAACGTTTGCGGATGGCGGAGGGGGTTATCGAATAGTGTTGTCATTTACGTTCGATATTTTGATGAGAGTGGACGTGTTTAGTGTTTTCAACTGTTGCAGTCAGGCAGTATTCAACTGAAAGACAAAGTGGCTTGCTAATTTAAAAAATAATGTCTACTCCAAATCATTTAGCTCCTTTTTTTTCTCCTCCTATCCGCCACCCACACGCTACCAAACTAAATTCGTACCAAGTACACATATTCAAAACTAAAACCCAAAACTAACATTAGGGACCCTCGAAATTTTCGCAAATTAACGTGAGCCATGAGTAATGTGAAATGCTCTCACAACGTTATTTCATGCCCATCCTAAAAAAGCAAAGGACGAAGAGACGGCGTCGCTGCTCGCTCCAACTAATTTTAATTAATCGCGGAAACAAAGTAGCGGAGCGCTTTCCGTAAACGTTTTGAATAAAAGAATAATAATGTCCCTAGGAGGAATGAGAGTTGGCGGCCTATGTAGTGAGAAATAGCGGGTATTCATTAACGTAGTGGAAAAAATTATTTTCCCCCTTATAATTGCCAGTTTTTGATGCATTGTAAAGCAAAATCTAACTTTCATACAAAGGCGTTAATCACTCTAACTGCATGTTGGCGATTTCAGTTCAGGCCATTAACGATCAGTAGTGCTATTCTGTAACCATCTCACCGTGAAAACTTGGCTGAAGTGAGCGTGGAGTGATATGTCAGTGCCACTGATGCTAGGGATTGACCAAGACGGGATGACACTGACAGCTCACTCCACGCAACCCTTCACTGTGAGATTTTTACAGAACCGACACGCTGGTTTTCCTTCGATGTGTAACAGAAGTTCATGGCTTAATTTTAGTGCAATTTGTGCAAAGACTTATTAGCCCCATGTCTTGTAAACTAACAATAGTTGACAAGACATAAGGCTAATAAGTTGCGCTTATAGAAAGATCATAGTTCGTCACTAAATTGTTAACATTAAAGTTGCCCTATATTTGCAACAACAATGTTTCAACAAAAATCTGGACATAATTTCGTTCCAAAGCTGAATCCACGTCTAATCCACCACTTTTCTCATCCAAGTTACTGGCCGCTCACAACTCCATACTCGTTCCATCTTCAAACGTTGTTGTCAGTGAGGAATGGCCACCACAGATCGTGTAAACGCCCAGATGTCCCCCCCTAACCGCCCCTCGTCTCACCTTAATTAAACCAAGCCAAGTACCACAGACTGTTCTTAGTCAAAGTTAGTTCTTTTTGTCCTACACACTCCTTACACGTAGTAATGAAGATGTTTTTTCTTCATTTTGTCTGAGGATAATTAAATTGCTAGCGTTTAACCTGTGTTGTCTTTTTAATTAGAATAGAATAGTGTGGTGGAGTTCTGTAAGTAGTGTTGTAGCATTACAGGAAATAATTGCAACACAGCGATATATCTGGCAATTGTGCATCGATATCGAAAAATCTTTTTTTTTCATGAAGTAGGTATGCAGGGGTGGTATAGAAATTTTATTAGCTTTGCTTTAGTAGGTTTTCAGTTAGCTTCAATAATTGTGTGGGGTAGGTACCACAAACAAAAAAAAAACACAACCTAGTGAAAAATAACTTTAATTTCGGAATTCGGTGGCTAAAAACGAAATTGAAAAACCAAAGACACAGACCGAGAACCGAAATGAAAGTAATTTTTCACTTTCTTGTGTTTTTGGAAAGTCGATTGTTAACAAAATCTTGTCAAGTTTTGTTTAAATAGGTGAGGTAAAAAAAAAGAAAAGAGTCAGAAGTCAAGAGAGATATCACGATGTTTTGTTCCATTTTACTATTTATCTAGTGAAAGCAGTGGCTATTCGAGCACTACAAGTACTGCTATATTTACAAAATCACTTAGATAATACTTCGAGTTCTGCTAAGCCAACTGGGGCAACAAATTATAAGCACTTAATTATACACCTGCGCCACTTGGAATTTCGTTCGCGTTTAAGTTAATGCCTCTTGACAACTTGGACACTATAAGCTGAGTCCAACGGTGAATGTTTTGAGCCATGTAGCGGCTTATCAGAAGTATTGTGTAGCTGTTATCCACGGTTTTTCCCATAACATCATAAACGTCAAGCCTGTAATCCCCGAAGGAATAGGCAGTAGTGTAGGGCAGTATTACACCCACATTTCGCCAGAAATGTTTAAGTCTCATGTGCTCTGTAAGCCTCGAAGGAATAGGCAGTAGTGTAGGGCAGTATTACACCCACATTTCGCCAGTAATGTTTAAGTCCCATGTGCTCTGCAATCCCTGAAGGAATAGGCAGTAGAGTAGGGCAGTATTACGCCCACATTTCGCCAGTAATGTTTTAGTCCCATATGCTCTGTAATCCCCGAAGGAATAGGCAGTAGTGTAGGGCAGTATTACACCCACATTTCGCCAGTAATGTTTAAGTCCCATGTGCTCTGCAATCCCTGAAGGAATAGGCAGTAGAGTAGGGCAGTATTACGCCCACATTTCGCCAGTAATGTTTAAGTCCCATATGCTCTGTAAACCCTGACGGAATAGGCAGTAGTGTAGGACAGTATTACACCCACATTTCGCCAGAATTGTTTAAGTCCCATGTGCTCTGTAAGCCCCGAAGGAATAGGCAGTAGTGTAGGGCAGTATTAAACCCACATTTCGCCAGTCATGTTTAAGTCCCATGTGCACTGTAAACCCCGAAGGAATAGGCAGTAGTGTAGGACAGTATTACACCCACATTTCGCCAGAAATGTTTAAGTCCCATGTGCTCTGTAAGCCCCGAAGGAATAGGCAGTAGTGTAGGGCAGCATTACACCCACATTTCGCCAGTCATGTTTAAGTCGCATGGGCTCTGTAAGCCTCGAAGGAATAGGCAGTAGTGTAGGACAGTATTAAACTCACATTTCGCCAGAATTGTTTAAGTTCCATTTGGTCTGTAAGCCCCGAAGGAATAGGCAGTAGTGTAGGGCAGTATTACACCCACATTTCGCCAGTAATGTTTAAGTCTCATGTGCTCTGTAATCCCCGAAAGAATAGGCAGTAGTGTAGGGCAATATTACACCCACATTTCGCCAGTAATGTTTAAGTCCCATGTGCTCTGTAATCCCCGAAGGAATAGGCAGTAGTGTAGGGCAGTATTACACCCACATTTCGCCAGTAATGTTTAAGTACCATGAGCTGGGGCTTTGACGTGACGGTCTTTCCCACTTCTATTAAAACTGCTACATGTGTTAGGACAAAAATAATCCGTTATTTTAATTCAGGACAAAATTTTCATGTTTGCAAATTAGATCTAAATCTGTTCATTTACATTAGTAACAAACATTACAAAGTCACAATCATAACATTTAAACTTTTATATTAAATACTGGCTTTTGCTTCGACCACGTGGAGGTCGGAAATTATCCCACGGGAGCGTACTACCGGGATAAAAAAATCCCTATGTGTTAATCCAGGTCATAGACGATCTGAGTGCCAAATTTCGTTCAAATCCGTTCAGAAGTTATTGCGTGAAAGGGTAACAAACAATGGATGGTTCATCCATCCATCCATCCTCACAAACTTTCGCGTTACAATAATCATCAATAATATTACTAGTCTGTCAAGAAAGTACAGGGAAAAGATCAATAATGCACAAAATGTTAGTTATTCATCCAAATCTATTTCATCGCCTTCAAAGGATGCTCCTTCAGAAACGATAGACTTACGCCAACGAATAATCCAATCATCAAAACATTTTAAACATTTTTTCCGGAACTGAGTTCAGTTCTCGCCGCGAATTCTCCATTATTTCTTCTACCGAATAAAAAGGGGTGCCACGAAGTGAAAGAAGTCGTCTGGAGACATATCTGGTGAACAAGGTGCCTGCTCGATGGTATTTGTTGAGTTTTTGGTCCGAACGAACGAATTATTATTCGTTCACAATGATGGCCTTGTGCGAGGGCGCATTATCGTGATGCAAAATCCAAGAATTTTCTTTCCACAAATCTGGCCTATTTCGTCGAATTTTCTGTCTTAAACGCCGCATAACGCTCAAATAATATTATTTATTTACAGTTTGACAACATGACTTTGACTTTTGATCGACTTTGGCGTGATTTTTTCGGTTTCGGTTCAGTTGGAAGGCGCCACTCCGAAGCTTGTTGTATGCATGTCAAACTCGTAATGCCACGTCTCGTCACCAGTAACAATACGCTTCGTGAATGTTTGTTCGGAATTGACTCGTTCTAGCATGGCCTTAGCAACTCTTATGCGATTGAGTTTTAGAGAAAATTCAGGTCTTTTGGGACTAGCCGAGCGGCAATATGTTTCATACCCAAGTGATTTTATAAAACGGTACGGATCGACGCGTGAGACACAGAAAGTTCAGCGGCTATATCTCTTAAACTGGAATGAGTATTTTCAGTCACTATTTCCTTCATTTTTGCGATGTTAACTTCAGTTGAAGACGTTGATGGCCTACCAGAGCGAGGCAAATCTTCCATCACTTCTCGACCCCTTTTGAACGCTTTGTACCACTCATAAGTACGTGTTTATGATAAAGTAGATTTCACCGTAAGCCTTCTGTAACATTTTCAGTGACTCCGAACACGAAATTCTATTGACACATGCAATATTTAAGACATACTCTTTGGTCGATGTTTTTGACACACTAGATATGATCTAACTATAAACAGCACTGTATTAATTTATATAACAGATGCAACTCAAACACCGCGCCAAAATGGGAAACAGTTGTGCCAATCTAACAACAACAAAAAAAAAATTGGAACCATAAACAAATCATCTATTCCCGATACTTTTTTGACAGAATGTAAATCTAGTATTGGTTTTATTCCCAAAATGGTGAACCATTTTGTTGAATGTACTAGGGCACAGGACTGAGTAAAAGATAGTCGGTAAATTGATAGCCGTTCACCACAAATTGTCCTGATGAAAACGTATCTGGAGTAGATGCCAATCACGAGCTGTTGACTTAATTAAGTGAACTAGGTTTTCTCGTTGGTCTATTGGCAGTGAAGTTAAATCTTTTTTTTTTATATATAAAAAAAGGATTCAATTTAGGTTAAGGCATTTTACTATGGGCCTGTGTATGTGTGTTTAAATGGATTAATATTAATAGCTAAATTACACTTATTTTTATGCAAATATACTTTTTGGACTTGGATGTTCAAAATCTTTCGAAATTAAACTTAGTAAACACGGACCATTTTTGTCCTGGTTTTGTTTTAATTATTATTCATTTTACAGAAAATACAATGTCGTTTTGTTAGTAATTACATAATCAACTTTAACACAACGTATTTGTTGAAGAAAAAAACCAATTCCAAATGATGGTCATTTTATTTTTTTTATTTTTTTATAAATTATTTATTTACGCATATCAATATTGTAACCTAAACGTTATTAAACACAATTCCCAGAAAAAAATACAGTATGAAATATACGAAAACAGAGCGTGATTAAATCTGTCAATACGAACTGGATAGAACCTGGTCCGTATCGACCATTCCCGTACAATTGCAAATGGCGGACAAAGAGAGACCCCTTTTGACGTTTAATTAGCATAATACCGTAACCGGCGCATATTTATTCAATTATATTTTTTTCTACTCGGGTTGTTGCATTATTTCATTAAGAGCTGATTTTTCAATAGACAGATTAGTTTTATCTGACGCATAAATATGACAACTTGACTTATTTTCTGTACAAAAGCGATCAAACTACAATATTTATTCCTCAGCTATAATATATCAGACCATTGAAAAATCTGCCCTAAGTTAGGCATCAAAAATCTATACTTATCTTACATCTACACTAATATTAAAAATACCAAAAAAAATTGAGTTTATATGTTCTCTGGAAGTACTGATCCGACTTCGAAAATTCTTTCACTGGCAGAAAGCTACAGCAATGCTGCGTGCCAAAGGGTAAGTTTTGTACTATAGTTGACTAACACGAGCGCGAAGTCACGGGCAGAAGCTATATTAAACAATAATGTGCTCTATTATTATGAGAAATAATATTAGCAATGTAAATTGTAATAACCAAAACTGCACTGAAAAAAATGTTAGGTCCCATAGTAAAGTAGATTTCAAAAGTGACATATTTTTTCTAACAATGATAATTTTTTTGCACAATTTTGACGTTTACCAGTTTTTTTTTTTTGTAACATTGATTTATTTAAATCTTTTGAATTATTAAGCTGTTCTATTAATATATCAATTATGTTTAATAAAATTAATGGAAAAGGGTGCACAATAACTACTTTTCATGCCTTTTAAAATCTCGGAAAAAACTAACACGTGGGTCGTCTTAGAATCATCCAGGTAGCAGCTAGTACAGGTATCATCCAGATAGTAGTAACCAGTATGGTACCTACCTGATATTTCTTTAAATCAAACTAGAAGAAAAAAAAATATGACGCAACATGAGCGAAATCCTACTTATTTTTAACCGACTTCCAGAAGGAGGAGGTTCTCAATTTGTATGTTTGTTTTTTTATAATATCTGTTACGCGATATCTCCTACAATTGTAGATCGATTTGGAAAATATTTTTTTTAATGGATAGGGTATGCTTCAGGGTGGTCCCATATACATTTTACTAACTTTTCTTGGGTAGTTATTCAGTTAGCTTCAATAATACGTATTTTTTCCACTTTTACACAAAGTGGAAAAAATACGTATTATTGAAGCTCACTGAATAACTAACCAAGAAAAGTTATTGATGACGTTTTAAAAACATCCTGTCACTGTTATGTACATAGCATAGTGGTAAGTGGTAAAAAAAATGTTTGTGGTGCTAGGTACCAAAACAAAGTTTTTACCAAAAAAAAAAACAACCGCTTAAAAAAAACTACATTGAAAATTAACTTTATTTTTAAATAACTTAAGTAATTTTTCACTTTGTAATGTTTTATTGTCAGGTCAATTGTTTTTTATTTTATTATACCACAATTTTTATGATGTGCAACTAACCTCGGGCTAAGAAAAATAATCCTATTCCAGTAGCGTTGTCAAAAAATTTCACTTCTCCTTTGTCGTTCCCTCAATGCTGAGGATCGCGACCACATACGACGCGTCTCCAAGCTATGCGGTCTTCTGTAGTGTGAATCGTTCGCTAGACGCTACCGCCAATAGCCTTCTTGATCGCTTCTGACCATATTGCCGGTGCTCTGTCTTGAGCGAGTTTTCCTTGTCCCGGCCCGTTGTCATAAGCCTTTCCAGATCATACTGATGTCAACGCATAATATGTCCGAAAAAGCTGAGGGCACTCCTGGCATATTGTAGAAAGCCGCTTGGTGATGTTGAGTTTCACTAGTTTGTGACAAGTCAGGATAAGCCACTGGGATATTACCTCGCTGTCCTAGCTTTGAAAAACTGTCCTCGTATGTCCCGGGTATTAGTTATTATAAGACCCACACCAGTAAGGCCATGCTACTTATTATACATTATAAAAATTTCGTAGCTTTTGTAAAGTTACGGCTTCCTATAAGAGCGGTGGCTGTCATATTTTAACGGCCGTCATGAAAACCTGCCATTTTCACTAGTATTGGCCTTTGCATAATCAGCCATGGACTGATCCCACCGCTGATACACAGGCCCCTTCTCGGCGAAAGGGAGTGGGCCGTTGTCTACTACGCGAGCCCAGTGCGAGTTGGTAGATGTCACATGTCTTCGAATTTTTGGTTCTCGGCCATGCCGGTTTCCTGACGATGTTGACTTCACAGTTTTGAGAGCAGTGGTGATGAAATAATGTCATTTTCGTGTTAAAAAGCGCTCTGTTTTGGGAAGCCGTTAATGTGTGACTTTTTACCGCTTTAAGCTAAAGCTTTACTCCTAAAAATTATATAAGTACATTTTACATTTTAACGCGCAAAAAGGCAAGGTGTAGTGCTAAATAAATAATCTTTACCCTCTAATTTAGGTCACAAGCTGGTTGTGGAAAGGGCCCTTTCAGGGCGCGCCTTTTGAAAACGGACGGCCTATGATAGTGAAGAGATGAGTAGGTAATTATGTGAGATAGGGTTGTTAAGTCCTGCTGTAGATAAGGATAAGGCAAGTTATGTTTTAGCGAAGGACTTTGTAAGTTTATGACTGAAAGCTGGTGCACACTTCTTTTTTTTCAACGTTTTAATTTCCATTTTTGTGACATTAAATAGCCGTCTTTACACATACGCTCTTTAACGCGTGAATCAGCTTTCGCGCTGGAAGGAGTGCGCATGTGAACTTAGAAAAGGAGAACGAGATTGCACGCGCGACCCGCCGCTCGCGTATCCCCTCATATCTCAATCATGCGTTCAAGTCTGTGCGCCTCAAACATAATATACACGAGCGTTTTTGTGAAAACGAATTGCGGACATTGGATTAAGGAGCAAGGATCTGCTGCTGTAGCGTTCATGGCAATAAACAAGTCTCATGTTAAATCCGAGGACCACGTAATTGTTGTGTACACCCACCGCTCTTCTCTTCCCCTTTTTTAATCACGCTTCGACCAGCGAACGTCACTGCTTGTAATATTCCTTCTAGCCTTTTTGTTAAAACACTTGTCTTGAGAACGCGCGTTAAACAAAACTGCGTGATTTTCGTAAACTCCAGGTTGCAGAAGTTTCCAGCACTGAATCAAGCGCGACTAGCCTTTACACGTCGCTCTTTCCTCTATGAATAAAAATACAGGCGTAGTAGCGCCCTAAAGAGTCAACGCACATAAAATTGGATAAAAAGCAATCACTCACGATTGCGCGTGCAAGCTTTCCCGCGTTCAATCGCGCATACTCCGATCTCGAGCACGTGTCTTGTAAAGGCGTCTTGTCGTCAAGAAGCGAGAATGTTGAGCAAGTTTCAAACGAATTCCTTTCCCACATAGCGAGCGCATGACACCTTTTCAAACTGTCATTTTCATTCAAAATTTTGTAGTCGGAAAATAATAAGGTGGATGTAAAAACTTACCAAAAGGTGCTTATCATTTTCATTCCTCGGATGTCCAACAAACAACCAAAACATTTCAACGACCTCTCTTAGCGACAATTACAGTCAATCGCATTTACATTGGCTGTAATCAGTGTCAGAAGTAATGATTCGGGTCGGGAAGCGCAATACCTTACTAATACTGGCTAGTCAACGCATACGATCGTATCGTTAACCTGATTCACTCTACTGGGCTTTATTACCGCCAATGATACGGAGTCAACTTGCAAATGTTTGGGGTAAATCGTTTTGTGTTATTTGTAGAATAGTGTAAATGGGAGGTTTTTAAATTCTGTTTAGTCTGGGTTGAATGCTGATCCAAAATACGGTTGAAAAAAAATACGGCCTTTTTATTATTATTTTTAAAATGTAGGTTGCTGGCACAAATACTTACTGATACAATTAAAATAATTTTACACAATTTAAGTTCTGCAATGATGACATTACTATTCTATTTTGATCGACCAATAAAAACTGTTCACTTGAGATTTGTCATCAGAAAAACTAATGCACCAGCACCACTATATAAATCATTGACTACATTAGCGCTAGTATGGTACTGCACACGTAGCAAAACCACTTTTTTCTCTACTCTACTAAGTTTAGACATAGTCCCTCTTTCTACAGAAAGTGACATAACTTGTTTTTTTCTTTCATTTTTGACATCATGCCGTAGAAATCTTTTCACAATCTGTCATGTTGTCTTTCATTTCTTTCGTAAATACATTACCAAAAAAACTCTACAAGAAATAACAGAGCAATTGCACTCAGTGTGTCTCAAAACAAAAAATAAAATTATTAAAATGTCGGATTTCACCAACGCCAGATGTCTTAATCAGAAGTATTTTTTATATTTTTTTATATTATAAAAAAACTGACAAATGTAAATACTTCCACGGTTATTCTTCAAGTCCAAGATTGGTTTACGGTAAATAATTTGGTACTAAATGAGAAAAAATACCCATGTGACATCATATTGAATAGAGAAAATCTAGAATATATTAATCTGTCAGTTTTCCTAGGAATCACGCTAGACGAGAAGTAATAACGGGGACCTCATATAACATCTCTTGCGGGGCGACTAAGCTCGGCCGCGTATGCTGTTAGAAAGATATGACAGTTAACAGATGTACAAACCGCGCGTTTGGTTTATTTTAGCTACTTCCACAGCATTACGTCAGGCATTTTACTGTGGGGCCGGGCTGCTGACATTGAATCCATTTTATTTTGCAAAAGAGAGCTGTCAGAGCCATTTACAATCTACGTCGCCGTGAATCTCATGTGGAACTATTTAAGATTTTTTTAAAATATTATTTTTCATTTATGAAAATATTATGTATGTAAGAAAAAAATGCATCTTGTAATAAAATAAGTGATAGAAGTAATTTGAACAATAGTAATAAAGATAAAATAGATCAACCATTTTTCAGATTATATCCTAGCATATATTTCACGGCACTATGTTAAATATTACAACAAAATACCTTGTAATTTATTGCAATTATCTGAAAAAAAATTAAAACTCATGTTAAAAGTACACTTTGTAAACAAGCATACTACAAATTAGAGGATTATATCCTAGATAAGAATGCTTGGAAACATGCTTGTCCTGCTCCATAGGACAATCTAGAGGCTAGACAAAATGAAACTGGTTGCTTATTGAACTGTATAAGTTTTCATTTCACATTGATTCATTTGTTTTTTTTTACATTGATTCTGTATTTACTTTAATTCACACATAATTATTTGTAAAAAAATATGGAAATCATCTACTTATACAATATTAATTTACCAGCCATTTCTTTATTTAATTATTTTTACTTATTATGGTATAGTAATTTTATTCTAGGTGCATCGTCCTCACGTATAATTAAATAGTTAGTGTATAAATAAGTACAAAATATAGTAAAACATTTCAAAAGAGTAACGGAGGAGTTTCTTGCCCATTCTCCATACGAAACTACCTCTTGGAAGGGGCAACTAGAATCAATGCTATTCTTTTTTTGTAAATTTTAACTTTTTAAAGTGCCATTTATTTCAAATAAATGAGTTGACTTTGAATTTGTAAAAAAAAGCCAGACCCACCTTGTTGATACATACATATATTGCACTAACGAAAACTTGCCACCAATGTAAACGCACCTTACATCCCCCCACTTACCCCCCTCTACCATAATACTTAATGTTAATGAGCAACGTTAGTGACGCCCATTGGTTGTCTGAAGGTGTGCAATTATTTCCCTCATAACTCCCACTCACTCCTGACTTATTATGGAGTGGTAATGGCGGAGTGACGGGTTCACGAGGTAGTTTAGATAACGTACGTGTATTAGGGATGTAAATCCGTGTTTTTATGATAATTTGAGGTGTATTGTGGATAACAAAGGACCTATAAGTTACAGGGAAGTTGAGCCAAAAGGTTAAGTTAAGTTACAGGAAAGTATAACTGTCAGGGAAGTGAAAAACATAATGTAAACAGAGCAAAACTGATTCCATTAACTCTTGCAATGTACGGACAGGGATATCAATTGTTTAACCAATTGACAGACTACCCAGATTTTGCAGTGATATAGCCATGTCATTGTGATACAGCTGACAATGACAGTTGTGTTTTGATCTGAGCAACAAAAACAACAGAATATCACGCCTGTAGATTTGAACTTACGGACAATTTATGCTGATAAGAAAATTGTATCCCTGATGTTCCTTTCCTTTTCGGGGGACTTCAGGACATAAACGTAAGTTATATAATGCCTAAAGCTATATCCCCGGCAGTGAATAACCTTAAAAAAAAACTACAGCATATATGCTAGTTAGATAGCGTGTTGAAAACATAATAAAACAAATTTGATACAATAGAAAAATAAAAACACGAAGATGCCTCAAAAAAATATTTTAGTCTGTCAGATTACTATTCTACAAGCAACCTATTAACGTAAAAGTGTTTTTTTTTTAGTCCAATCAATTCATATTTACTCTTTCTTTTCTATGCAGTCTGACAGTGACCACGCTGTAGCTCTTGTAAGCGTCTTAATTAAAAGCTGTTTTATGCAGCAAACCTTAGACTGTCAATTAACAAATATTTTCTTGTCCACAGTGAGACGCGTAGCCCCTCAGTTCTCGATACCACCGCCTCCGAAGTCAGAGGTGATGCTGGGCGGGAACCTGACCCTGAAGTGCGTCGCCTTCGGATCGCCCATGCCCACTGTTAAATGGAGGAAAGGTAAGAGATATTTCACCCAATCTACACTGATATTATTAAGAGGTTAAACTGTTTTGTTTGTTTACAAGAGGGTACATTCTGAAAAAACTGATACGATTTCAAAAATATTTCACTGATGGAAAGCAGCTATTGTCGAGTGCCATAGGATATGTTTTATGATAGAAACAGGGTGTACCTCAAAATACCCTTCACATAGCCGTCAATACGCAGCTGTACATCAAACTATGTAACAAAGCACATGGTTGCTGAGAAACTAGTCTTGGTTTTCGTGTGAAAAATCGCTTGTGTAGTGCGCAACATAACGCATGCACATTGTACTTATGGGTGCATGCCACGGTACAGGGGTGTATTTCAAGTTGTGTTATGGCATACAAACTTTTTTTCGTAAAAAAGTCAGTTAAATTTGGAAGTTTGACCTTCAATATCTCCGTAACCAGAAGGTTTCTAGGTATGTGTCTTTGTGACAGTTTCTTTTGTTGTCTTCTACGCGGACGGAAGTAACACGCTGAAGCTAGTGTTAACTTAATGATATCATACGTTATGACCCATAAAGGAATGTTTAGTGTCGCTAACAATATTAAAAGTATACCTACCTTCTTACTTATTTTTAAGTGCTACGCTTAGTAGTGACAAAAAATGGAACTTAACATTATTTTTGACGCAGGTTTGACAAAATGGCTGACGCCGGAAGACAACCCGCCTCTAGGCTTAAATACCTTGAAGTTGGAAGAAATAAGGGAGTCAGCGAACTACACGTGTGAGGCTGCTAGTGTACTTGGTGTTATCGAAGCAGTTGCTGAGGTCAAAGTACAGTGTAAGTAACAACTTCTTAATACTATCTCATTTTCATTTGTAGAAGATGATTTCTATATATTCTAGTGTGTACCTTCATTAAAAAAAATAAGTTATCGCTGGGTATATTGACGATTGACTTAACTTTACCGTGAATTCAAATAGCACCTGTCATTATTTGACAGTCGCATGAAATAGGTAATTGACGTTTGTGACAATCTACTTAACAAATAATTTCCCTGATAATACATTGCATTGTGGGAACAATCGAATCCATTTTTAAACCAGCCTGGTATGAAGTACATAACATATTATTATAAAATTAACAAAATGCCATTATCATCTCTACCACAAAAATAAAAACAAAATCGAGATGAAACATCTACTTCTTTTTTTTTCTACTTTTAAAAATAAACATTCGATACACCGACTAATCCTTTCGCCCTATTTCCCTTTTTTTTTTTATCCGAGCACAACTTAACCCAGACTGTCCCTATGCTCCATTTAATCCGAGTCATTTATTCCAACTACGAGTCGAGTAGATGAGTGACTGAATCAAATTACACTCATAATTTCTTGGGATAACTGTTGCAAATTTATGGTAACAACTTCGCCGGTGGAAAGAGGGATTTACGAAAATCAATTTGATAAATTGCGGCAAGGCGAGAAGACATCCATTATGAATTAGTGTTATAATTCATAATTGAAAGGGTTGAAAAGTTGCGCGGGCCCGGGAGACAAACGAATGTCAGCTTGATTAATGATAAATTATTGTAACTCGAAGCAGCGTTTTCTCAATTAAATTTTTGAAGGTTTAGGTTGTTTGATACGTTTAGTATTCGTTAACTTTCGGTTGATGGACGGTTTAAACGTTTATTTTAATCGTGATCGTTGAACAGCCGGTAAATTCTGGAA
Organism: Dasypolia templi; assembly: GCA_963555695.1. Classification (NCBI taxonomy): domain Eukaryota; kingdom Metazoa; phylum Arthropoda; class Insecta; order Lepidoptera; family Noctuidae; genus Dasypolia; species Dasypolia templi. The sequence goes on along the minus strand of OY743151.1, from coordinate 21,339,802 downwards.
AAAAAGTGCAGTGAGCTGTCAATAGTGTTATAGAGGTATGAGGAACAAGTTGTAAAGTTTACTCATCCTCTATTGAGAAATGTGTATCCTCCGACCAGACAGGTGTGGTGACTGGTGGTGGTGGTGGTCTGCCCGACGATTGATGTCAGGACGTCGTGTATAGGCTAGTTGCGCGGTAAACTCTGCTTGCGCGATGCAGGACGTCAGTGTGATGCGTTGTTCGAATGTGGCGGTGTAGATGCCGCCACAGTGTAAATCCCTTGCATCAAAGAAACATTAAGCTCTCTGCACCTAAGTTTTCACAGTGAGATATTTACAGAATATACCGGCTGTAAAGGCTTTCACTAAACAATTTTCCAATAATAAACTGCACAGCTGGATCAAAACTTAAACTACTCTACTACTTAAGAGCTGTCAGTTTCATTATTTACTATGGAATATTACACTGACACCTCTTGAACGTGTTTTAGATGTGCTGGGCCTCTCTGTGAGAGGAAGCCTGTATCCCAGCATTGGGAACGTTAATGGCTGATTATGCTTATGCTATGGCAAACAACACAAATGTACAATCTGTTTACTATGTTTAGTTTACTCGTATTAGTAAAACGATAGCATAATAATTATATCGGGTATCCTATTCGTGTTATTGTCATCATTATAGATCCAGATTCTGCCGCAACGCATTAATTATAAAGCAAAACAATTCAAACTCAAATCATTTATTTCAATGAAACCATTTACAGGTACTTTTGAATTGTCAAGGAGTCGGTCAGTCAGAAATATGAAGCTTGCCCATTCCAAAGCGCAGTAGGTACCTATGGAGAAGAACGGGCAAGAAACTCAATGGACACTCTTCATGGACAATTAAACATCAATTAATTCTCATCCACTATAAATGTGACAATTACAGCTTATGAATGTTTAAACGTTAAACATAATTATTGTTGTGTGTAACATTTGACATCTTCTTTTATTTATATGCAAGCTTCTAGTTATGAATATTTCTACAGCGTTACCGGGCCCACCGACGGAGATCCGTCCTTCAGAGGTCACAGCGACCACAGTTCGTCTCACTTGGACCTACAACGGACCTGAAGAACCCCAATACTACGTCATACAGTACAAGCCGAAATACGCCAATCAGGTGAGACGTCAAATATCAAATATGACATAAGTTTGACACCCATTTTAGGCCAGCATTTTAGGGTTGAAAATATGAAGTGGTCATTGTAAATACATATTAGAATTATGAACCATGGTTAATTTGATTACAATAATATTTAAGATGCAAGCAGTTTTTCGCAGTTTTTCTGGAAGTTGAGACCACATCAGCTTGATTTCCTACCAATCAATGGAATACTACACATACAAAAAAGTGGTCATTTCAAAACTTACTTTTTTTTAAAGCATTTTCCTGCATGGTAAGCGACATTCCCAGGACTGAATGACACGCCCAGACGGAGATGGCGGCATGACTCCTTTGATAAATACGGGTCCTTATAGCCCTAGACAGAGAAGTTTAAGGAGGGGTAGAGAGTCCTTTGCCCTGCAATGGGAAAATATACCGTTTTTAATACTCCTTTTTTTACAACCATCTAAAATCTCCCAACCTCCCAACCGCAGGCTTTCAGCGAGATCTCAGGTGTCATCACGCAGTACTATTCTGTGACGAACCTATCGCCATACACGGAATACGAGATGTACGTCATAGCTGTCAACAACATTGGAAGGGGTCCACCATCAGCTCCAGCAGTCATCACCACAGGAGAAACTGGTATGTAGGGGCATTTAGTAGTTGGAGAGTGTGTTTGACTTCGAATGAGGCACGGTTCATTTTAAGTGAGATATCCATTTTCGGTAAGAGTTTTGGAGGATATTTCAATTATCATAGACATTAGCTGTATGTCAAGAGACGTGGGAAAAATACATGGTGCATGAAGTGACATTGGGAAAAAAAAACCTGCAAGCGTCGCGACTTTGTGTTCAAATATAATGGCTACTGATTGCTGCCAGTCTTATTTCATTAACTCACTATTCAAATCTGTACTTAACCTAATTTATAAAAAAAACGAACGAATAGCTTTCTCCTGTGTGTACAGTTTCAAGATAATTTAGTACCCCTAATAAATATAATAAACGAATTAATATCATGTTCTATCGGCCCCCTCTCAAGATTATCATCTCTTCTCCACTTACTTATATACGAACGAGATTTATAAATCATCTTAACAACGCTATCTTCTTGATAATCCCAATTTACAACAGACGATGAAAAATTATCATTTCTACGCATTTACCCCATACGCTTGTTATAATTTCATTTACTCTGGTCTCGCTTTCAATTTTGTCAAGTATACAATTAATTTTACTTGCTTTGAATTGGGTAAATAGATTTCTTTTACGTTTCTTGCGCTCAAATCTCAGTTTTAAGGTATTTTCTTTGATCGTCTTTTCATGCCTACGCGAATTACCGACGTACGACATTCGCCGATGCTTCATGTAAGTTCGCCTAAGAATTATCATAGACTTTTATTTCATTTGCACATTTACTTTTGTTCGTAGTATGTAGACTTAGTGCGTAATACTTTTTGTTCGTTTAATCATGCACCATTTCGTTTTTTTCTTGATGTTAGGATCAGTAACGCAGTCAGTTCTGTGTCACACGTTTTAAAGTTTCTTCTGCGGCACCGTTTGTGTATTTGTGTGTTACTGTTCACGTGACTTCTACATACTAATACTGTTATTTGTTTCCTTGCTCTCTTGCAGTGGATTCCTTGTATGGAGGTGCCAGTAAGTATACTATTATGAATTTTCGTAAATCATTACCTAACGGCGTTGTTTGTGGGTCTACTTCTAAACTTCTAATTCTTGGGCGTTGATAGCATGTTAGTTAGGTCGTTTCGTGATTAAATACATTTAATCAATCGACTGGGTGTAGCTAATATCTCGCTTGTGCAAAAGGGTTAATCTGTTAATAATTTGCATGTTTATTGTATTTGTCTGCGATACGTGGCAAATTGGTGGAACTCTGCTCGTTCACCTCAATTACATATTAAATATTTACCGTACAATTACCCTGTGGTGGAAATTTATTTCTATATCCACGCCCCGAACCTTTCTCGCTTCGTAAATGTTAAACCATCATATCTAATTTCCCTCAGCAAAATATATTAAATTTGACTCGTGGAGCGAACCCTACGTCCCCATAGCGCGCTATCACAAAACGGACAAAATAAAAACTTGGATGAATTGCTAATGAAAACGTTGGTATATAAAATTACCAACAGGTCTTTTGATATTCTTTACATTTCTAATAAAGGAAAAGTTTGGTCTAACGTCGCCGACCCGGATTCTGGACCCAAACAAGATTATAGCGTTTTAATATTGCACAGTCCCGAAACTTTTATTGTTTCGCCCTTCGCGAGTATTATAAACAGAAAAGAGATTTTTTCATTGAGTGACGCCCTGTTTTTCGTGTTAGCTGCGATTACAAATCCTATTAAGACAGACATTGTGCCCCCGACGGTTATATTCCCATTATTTTTATTTTCATTTTGTACATAATTGAGATGAGTCGAGTCGGGATGTTGACGTATTATTGTGTCTGAGATTATAGCGGTAGGGTGTCTAGTATTTGTGCTTAGCAATCGTAAAGAGTAGAAGACCGGTATTATGTTTTACGTTTCATGAAACATGAGTCTTTTCTCTTTAATTTTCTTAACGTTTACAATAAAAGACGTAGTTTTTACATTTGTTTTAAAATCTTTGTGTTTTTTGTATGTTTTGATCTTATTGGCTTGTTATTGGTGTTAATTTTAATGAATTGTTATTAAACAACTGTTTTGTTTTTTAAATATTTGTTATAACTTTTAAATTCTTGTTTCCAATCTAAACCCAAACGTAGTGAATGAGTTAAAATCTGTTTGGGTACTTATAGTCTTTCAAAATGGATTCTATACATTTATCAAACTTGGAATTTAATTAATTAAGTACTTATATTTTATGAAAATTCTCTTAGTCTAAGATTATTTTCTGTCTGAATTTAGAAAGTAGTCACGTATATCTTTATGTAATTAAAGAAATTATTCGGCTCGCTTTTACTTTTTAAATGTAAGACCTTTATCCATATTTGTTTATTAGATTCAGACAGGAGTAAACCTAAATGGAATGTTTACCTTTAGAACAAAAAACATAAGCATGCAGATGTGGTTAACAATAATCGACTAACGTGGGGTGACAACCCAAACTAAATGTCACAACACTATCAAATTGTTTTGCTTTTTTTATAGAACCGGGATCAGCACCAAGGAACGTTCAAGTTCGACCTCTAAGCTCCAGCACAATGGTTATTCAGTGGGATGAGCCAGAGACGCCCAACGGACAAGTTACGGTAAGGGGATAACTAAATTCTCAATGTAGTTTCTGCTCAAATTAGATTGCAAGATTTGATCGCCTTACCCCGAAGTTTGGATGTAGGCACTTAGGTCTCGTAAATTTGCCTTTGATGAAAGCGCAAGTGTTTAACCAATGGTATGAGAAGTGGGACGCGAAACTGCGTGAAACTACTATGTTTCAAGACCAACATTTTGAAGACTCAATTGAGGGACATTTTGGGTAAAGATTTACTCAATTCTTTTGTTTGCAGGGCTATAAAATCTACTACACCACGGACCCTTCACAACCATTGCAGTCCTGGCATTCGCAAATGGTAAGTTCTAAATAGGTATTAATGCTGTTCTTGCGACTTTTCGTGTGCTCCAGATTCTAGTAGAATCTACTTTGAAATCATTTTATTTATTCATTTGGCTTTTCAACAATGAGTCCTTAACAATAAGTAAATGCATTGATGTCTTTCTAATACAATTTTGTTAACTTTACTTATTACTTTGTAAATCAATTTTCATCCAGTTCCAAATGTCCAGTTGGTTTATAACTTTGTAAAACTACTAGATATATATGACAAAACAGTATTGTGTTGGACTTTTTGACTCTTTATTATGAAGAAGTCTGCACTACTCCCAGACATGAAAAATAAAGGGAAAATTTCTTTATTATATCATAGCGCGATCAAAACACTTATTCCAGTGTCAATATTTCACAACAATGATGTACCTGACAGCTCTTGAACGCGGTTTAAATATGCTGATTGCGTTCAGTTTCTTTGGTAAAATTCCAAACCAAACAAAATTGCCCTGAAGTGACCAAACACCAATTTGACAAAATATTAAATTCTACAATAATTCATTACCAAAACAACTGTGCCAAAGTTACAAATTACCCTCCATTGCAGATGGATAACAGTCATCTTACTACGATCAGCGAACTGACCCCCCACACGGTGTACACTATCCGTGTGCAAGCGTTTACTTCCGTCGGGCCTGGGCCCATTTCGGCGCCCGTTCAGGTGAAGACGCAGCAAGGTATGTTAGCTGGTTTAATTACTGATTTACTGTAGAGGGATGTTAACGAAAAACAGTTTTACCATAAATTACCGTGTTACCCAGTAACTTGGTTCTGGAATTCAAATAGGCAGTAAATTACTGGTAATCAGATGGATCTGATTATACCGGAACCTAACCATAATATACTTTGGAAAAGATTAATTATAAAAAGATTAATTATAATTTTAAAATATGACGATGTTGCAACTTTCGCCACTAACTGGTAAAGAATAACCCTGTTTTTTTAAAACCCTAAACTGTTACTGTTTTCTCAAACCACCTTAAAACCCACAAAAAGTAGATAAACACAATAATACAACTCCTTCACCACCTAATCATATAGATGTATTCATTATGTCCACGAAATAATATTTCAATTAAAGTGTCCAAGTATCCAAAGCAAAAGCATCATTGTAACACATTTCCCTATTACCAGGAGTACCATCTCAACCCTCAAACCTGGTGGCTGTGGAAGCCGGAGAGACATCAGTGACGCTGTCGTGGAGAAGACCAGCCCATGCTGGAGACAACATAGTATCGTATGAGTTGTACTGGAACGATACGTATGCCAAGGAACACCATAGGAAGTAAGAAGTTGTTAAAGAATTTTACTGAAGAGATTTTGGTCCGTGTGTCTTGTTTAGAGTTGCTAGGATTTTGGCGATTTTCGTTGTAGTTAGCTTGGAATGCTCATCCAGATATTCAGCTGCAACTTGTGCTTGAACTAAACGAGTTGCGTTCCTTGTGAAATTCTTTAGCATATAAAATCCCGACTAACATCATTCTTACTGGTCTTTGTGATATTTTAAATGGTTCTCTTAACTTGTCAACTCTAACAATCAACGCACGTTCCCTACCTAGTAAAGATAGTAAACGTAAAATTTTGTGGGTCTTGATGTTGATTCATCGCCATATTTCATTTATTATACTATCTGTTGTCCTCGATCCAGGTTGAAAATTAGCCTGTGTCCTTATCCAGGTCATGGTATATCTGTGTGTCAAAGGACAATGCCAGAAAGTCTATAGAACTTTGCCCTACTCAAATCAAAGTCATTTACAAGTCTGCAATATGCAGCATCTTGAAGCTTATTTATTACTGATAACTAACATTTGTCCTAATGCCTGTAGAACTTGCGGTTTCTGTTAAAATCTTAAATCAATAATGACATTGATTTATAGGTTAGGTGCAGCAGTTTTTGTCTTACAGGTATTTAAAACTTTTTTTTGTTGTTGTGTAACATGTGCAATAAGTAACGCAATAGTAAATTCAGGGGTTGAATTCCTTTTATCATTGATTTGTAATCGGCAAGTTCTACTGAAAAACAATGTATTATGAAAAGTTCCTTTTATCATTACAATTATTTTCATTAATTGACATTTTCTGGCATTGTCCTTTCATCCAAATCCTTTCAGATGTTTTGGCGTGAAAGAGTAATGTGAGCAAACAAACTTTCTTTCGCGCTTATAATATTAGTTAAGATTCTCGTCTTATGATCGGCCGAAACAATTATTTATTGAAAAACAAAAACTTCTCCCAGGCGGATACCAATAACAGAAACCTACACATTGAACGGTCTCTACCCCAACACGCTGTACTACATCTGGCTGGCGGCGCGCTCGCAGCGCGGCGAGGGCGCCACCACTCCGCCCATCGCGGTGCGGACCAAACAATACGGTATGTCCTCACACCGCACACTTGGAGTGACGTCTCGTGAAGAGTGAGTGTAGATAGGACGAGGGGGAACGAGCCACAACACCCTTAAAACTAGCAAAACACGGATCCTATTTTAAAACAAACGGATCCGAAATTCTCACATTTCAATAAGAAATAAGTTGCATACTTTTTACTCGCTTTCCGCAATAAAACTTCGCTTTTCAAACAATTTATGGAAAACGCTTTCAACTGCTCCCTTTTAAGAATTCACGAACGTTTTGTTATTTGTGCAATTCACAAAGTGGTTCTTTTCCAATCGTCGCTTGAGAATATGAGAGAAGTGAACCTATTGTGGGTGTATCAGGTAACTCCTAATGTAATATTTCACATAAGAGCACCTGCCCGGCACGCTGCCAGTAATACAGCACAAGCACCAAGTTTTATATCACAATATGTGTTTTGTAATCGTAAATTTGTCGAAACGGTAAAGTGTACGCCGAAACTTGATTGCGCGACTCAGCGAAACTGTCGAACTTGTTCGGAATTTGCTTAATTTAAAGCGTACACAGTACCTTAGTAGTAGCTTTATGTTGTTCGTAGGTCAGACTTTTAAATACGAGGTTAACGCCTCGAATTACATTATTTTTATTCAAACGCCGACGACGCGGACGACATTTGGAAATGTTGGCTCATCTGTCATTAAGTTCATCGGGCTCCATCAATCACATTGACTTGAACTGCCGACTGCCACATCATCAATCTATCACTGGTATAAAACATAGTGTTCTCCGCGTCGTAAGCTAGAACATAATCATCACAGTTTTCTTCCAACAGGGAAAAGTGTGTCGGATGAGACGTAGAGATGTATGGGCGAGCGGATCCTACAATCACACTACACTAACAAAAGTGCATGCTCGTTTATTTTGACGACTAATGTCGTTTTTTTTTTTGTTTTGGGCACTTATTTTTTTGTTTCAATCGCATTCAGTGATTGCATCGGATAGGTCGGCTGTGTGTTGGGTATAACGAGGCGCGCGGCGCGTGAGTCGCGCGTCATTTCAGTTGCAGATGCGACACGGATCCCCGGATCTGTGCCGGCTCGTTCTTACCGTTGAGCTTGTTTAGTTCCCGGAGCGCCTCCGATGAATGTGACGGCGGTGGCCGTGTCCCCTACCGCCGTGCGCGTGTCTTGGCAACCGCCGCCCGCCGAGCGAGCCAACGGACGGATCGCTTACTACAAGCTGCTTTGTGTGGAGTCTGGGAGGGGGGATTCTGAAGCGACGGTCGTCAAACTGAATCAGACGACGTTTGTACTGGACGAGTTGCGGCGCTGGACAGAGTACCGCATCTGGGTGTTGGCGGGCACCAGCGTGGGCGACGGGCCGGCCTCATACCCCGTCACCGTACGCACGCATGAAGACGGTACGTGTCACAACCATCATTGGACATTCACTAACCTTCCAACTGTTCCATATCGGCTCAATCTTATGACGGCCCTCGCTCTCCTTGAACTAAAAGAATTTCAAAACATAAAACTCTCGATAGATGAACTTTTTAATAAAATCTGAGGGAGCGTTAATAAACATAAAATCATAAAATTGAGCTATGCCGGGCCAAAGAATTAATTGCTAATAAATGATGAATAATTTAATTATCTTTCAAATTAACAAAGTTCTTTGGCTATGTAATATCAGAGGAGTTTTGAAAGTTCATTTACTTTTAAAATGTTTCTGAATTAGCTATGAATGTTTCAATGCGTTGTAATGTACATTCGTTAAGTACATCCTCTGTTATTACATCTGATTACGTTTCCCTTACAATATATTCGATGAAAATGATTTCTAATAATACATGATCTATTTACTAACAAAACCATGGGATTCTACAAAGTTGGTATAAAGTGGTGTATAAAATAATTCATATGAGCTAACTGTTTTAAAAATAAATGTTAAAGATTTAAATTGTTTATTTTATTTTATAAAAGCCATATGAATGATTTTATCGTAAAATATAATATAACCACAGTGAAAATCGAACTGCATGTAATGAACGATTTAAAATGGTAATCAGCGGAAACAGTTCCATTTTGACTGTGAGTAAACATAATTTTGTGCAAATGTTTATTGGTCTTACATTGGTGGTGGGCTATTATCAAATAAACCATTTATACCATAACGGAATAGTTCATCTCACGTTATCAAACTCGATGCGCTACAACTACTACCAAAATACTAATGTCATTTTTTCTTTTGTTCTTTTTTTGTGAGCACATAGCAGGATTCTAAACAAGGAGGTTCAGTTCTCGTAAAAAGTAATACTATGCTTGCCGATAATATGTCCATGTATATCTATAATCATGTCACAGATGATCATTTGGGTTCACTGTATTATAGTCGCTGTTCACAGCGACATAGAGCTGACATTTCCACTCACTTGTCACATGTAATGATTTCTTTTGATGACGCGTCATATGATTCGTCATCTCACGTTAAGATGGCACTCACTGAAATGCAAAGTTTATTATGCACCTGGTATAGTGTCGACGGCACCGTTATATTATTGATTTTGGCGCACAATTGTTGAGTATTTAGCAATGGACACAATTTTGCATGCTTTCTTTACCGACACCGCACCGTTTTTCGTTCAATTAAGTTTTCACTGGGCACCAGATAGGTTTCACGTTTTGCTGAACGCAATTGGTTACGGTTTAATAAGTATTGATTGCGTGAGGTAAATACTGCACTTTTAGGAATCACTCAGCACCACTAGCGACGACACGAGGTGAGAGAGCGAGTGCGTCACACATGCTGTAGCCGCTTGCACAGCTCAGGATGCAAGCGCTGCACTTCGCTGTAAGCGCTAATGTGTCGCAGACCATCGGCGCTTACCGCGGAGCTCGCAGCGAGCGAGCTGAGCGAGCACCCGGCTATACGGACCGCTCAACACGCACCACGGCCCGAGCGCCGCATTTGAATACCAATACCGTCCCCACACGACACGCGCGCATGCTACTGAACTACTCACAATTACTACTTCTTTACTCACTGTACTGTCCTGACTACTATCTACTATTAGCGGGAAGTCTGCGGGTCGAAGCCGCGTCCCCCGGATCCTCCGTCTAAATTCCTATCATGTACCAACTGTAGGTACACCTATTCGTAACCCTCGCGACGGATCCCAGGGATAGGTCCGCGACACTCTTCGCCTGTATTCCCCGACTGCTCAGCTCGGTTACTAGACTACGCGCTACTTCTCTTCCTATCTCTATCTCTGTCTATCTCACTTGCTCTTGTGCTACATCTTCTTGGCAGTAGCAGTTTCACTCTCGCCTCTCTTCTTTCTTCCGTATACTCTATCAGACTATCGTCGTGCATGCACACTAGATATTGTGACATAAACAGAAAACTATTATGCCTAACGTTCGCTATTGCCGTAAACAACGAACGGGCGGAACTCAAAGAACGCTGCGTGATATACCAGACATCAATCACTCCTAAGTACAAGGCCGAATTATATCAAATACAGACGAGTTAATTGAAGAGCACAGCCAACGGACACTCTGACACTGTCACAAACATCACAGAGGATACACGAGGTTCGAGGCATCACACACACAGAAGGTACGAACGCGCACATTGACAGAACACATAGAAGCACACACACACATAGACTGGCGCCGTCGCGTTAATCAATACATGTGCGTGTGAGTGACTTCTCTGCATCGACGGACGACGAACGGCTACTGACGTTTGCACGTTGCCTTTTTCTGTCCCACTTCAACATTTTGTAAACGTCGCGGTCGTTAAACGCTCGTCTAAGCTCAGTTGCACGAAAAAGATCCTTCTTGACAAACAAACTCCACACATTTTCACTCTTTTCAAAAAATAAAAATTCTCATTCCCGTTTGTTCCGCGCGGCGAACAGAAAAAGGCAATGCACGCGAACCTAGACCGTCCCAAGCGGCTTAAACCGAATGCGCCTCCTAAAGAGCTCAAACTACACGAGAAAATAAAATAAGAGTGCCCCCCATTTCGCCGACAAGCGTTCTACTCGTAATCTCTCACTTAGTAGTTCCGTTCGCCCTGCAATGTTCGCACAATTTGTCTTAAATGTATTTGAATGCGTTTTTCTCTTTTTTCTCTCGTCACTGACTTTGTATGGGCCGCTGGTAACCCCGTACAGCTATAAGGAGTGAGTACCAATTACTATAGTGCTTGTTTCGATGTGCGTTTGTGCTTGTGCCTTAAAGCTTTGTGTAGATAATCTTCCTAGCTCCTTAATCTAACGACTACTATGAAACAAACTGCAAGCGGTAACCTCTGAAAGCATGTCTTCGTAGACAACATTTTTGATGATTTCAAAGACTTGGTGTGTACATTTTTCTGTGATTTAATTTTTGAATTTATTCCCCCAAGTCTTGACGTCCCGGAGCACGATCCCTTGCAGTGTGTGAATTAAGGATTTTAGTTATAGAAATGCTGCTTTGGAAACTAATAGATGAATTACTTACTAAATGTTGACTCTTTGTAAAAGCTTGACGACTTTAGTTGTTCTTTACGATGTGGATTGGAAGGTAATGGATTTTAATTGGTTATGGTGATGTGAAAGGGCGTAAAAGATAATGTCTCAGTGTGTGTTGGTATTCAAATGCCCGATCGAGATGCTGACCGGCGTGTGTAGACACTCGCCGCGACCGAAGTGCTCTATCAGCATCACCGACGGGGATTACCGACCGCACTATAAAACTACGATCAATTACCAATCGCAGCGCTTAACTGACAAGCCTTTGACGCCGATGCTTAATTCCATTTCTAGGCCCTTGAGAGTCGCTTTAGGTAGTTTTTAGCACGCTCCCGTAGATGCTGATAGGGCAGTTTAGGTCGAAATGCAAACAGGTACGGCTCCGATATCTCACATATTTGTTGTATGCTCACAGTTCCCGGAGAGCCCCAAGACGTGAAGGTCATTGCCATCAACTCGACGTCCATCCATGTAACATGGAAGCCGCCGCAAGAGAAAGAGAAAAACGGAATCATAAGAGGCTACCATGTGCATGTACAAGAAGTTCGAGAAGAGGTATGAAAACATTCTTACTTTATGATTTAAATTTCAATATTTTTTCTTTACACAAATATTAAACCGGAAATCATTTCAATAGGGCAAGGGGCTTCTTAACGACCCGATGCGGTTCAACGTAATGGACGACACGACTCTCGAATTGAACATATCGGGGCTCCAACCGGATACGCGGTACAACGTGCAAGTGGCGGCTCTCACGAGGAAGGGCGACGGAGACCGAAGTGCGCCGGTGTCTGTGAAGACGCCTGGCGGAGTGCCAAACAGACCTACCGTCAACCTGAAGTGAGTCCAAATTATTTATCGAATCAAATTACTTTCTCACGACATCTTGAACAGCAATAACGAACCGATATTTCATTTGCAGGGTTTTGGAAAGGGAGCCTGTTGTATCGATAGAATTAGAATGGAGCAAGCCATCGCAAACATACGGTGATTTACTCGGCTACAGACTCCGATATGGTATAAAAGATCATCCTCTCGAAGAAGTAAATTTCCCCGGTACTAAAATACACTCGTATAAAATTAATGATTTAGAAAGAGGCGTCCAATATGAATATAGAGTAGCAGGTAAAAACCATATCGGAATAGGTCAAGAGACAATCAAGTACTGGCTCACGCCCGAAGGTGCACCGAAAGGGCCTCCGACAAATGTCACGTACCACTTCCAAACACCAGACATTATCACTATCACCTGGGAGCCTCCAATACGTGCTGACCGAAGCGGCCAGATAAAGAAATACGATGTACAGTTTTTCAAGAGAGGAGATCAATCCTCTGTTGCAGAGAAGACTTCAGAATTAACTAAAGCAGTGTTTACTGGTTTAGAAGAAGATGCGCATTATGTGTTCAAAGTTAGAGCGTACACTGATCAAGGAGCTGGACCGTTCAGCAAAGATGTGACGGCTCATACTGAAAGGGATATCGGTAGAGCGCCCATGTCAGTTAAAGCCGTCGCGACTTCAGAATCAAGTGTAGAAGTTTGGTGGGAAACGTTCCGTTCAAGAAAGAAGATCATCGGTTACGTCATATTCTACACAATGACGCCCGTCGAGGATCTGGATGAATGGCAGCAAAAGAGTGTTCATGTAACGCACTCGGCTGATCTGGATAATTTGGAAAAGTTCGCAGAATATGCTATCGCTGTTGCTGCAAGAACGGCAGATGGTCTTGGAAGGTTATCAGAAAAGGTTACTGTGAAGGTCAGACCAGAAGAAGTGCCTTTACATCTTAGGGCTCAAGATGTTTCCACTCACTCCATGACGTTGTCATGGTCGCCTCCGTTACGCTTAAATCCCGTTAGTTATAAGATTTCCTACAATGCAATTAAAGAATTCGTCGACTCTCTTGGTATGACGCAAACGCAAGAAATACCAAGAAGGGAAATCATTGTGAAGCATGATAGAACGTCGTATTCTATAAATGATCTGTCTCCATTCACAACGTATAATGTTAATGTAAGTGCCATACCTAATGACGATTCGTACCGACCGCCGACAAAGATCACTGTGACCACGCAGATGGCCGCGCCTAAACCGATGGTGAAGCCGGACTTCTATGGCGTTGTTGAAAACGAAATACTTGTCATACTACCTCAAGCCTCTGAAGAATATGGACCCATATCGCATTATTATCTAGTTGTAGTGCCTGATGATAAAGCTCATAATCATAAGAATCCGGATCAGTTCCTAACAGAAGATTTAATTAAAAATAACGCTCGAACAGACGATGAAAACGCACCATACATTGCTGCCAAATTCTTACAACGAAATATTTTATATACGTTCCACCTCGGAAATGATGAAATGTATGAAGGTTTCCTGAACAGAAAGTTGAATCCTAGCAAAAAGTATCGAGTGTTCGTCCGTGCAGTTGTAGATACTCCACAAAAGCATCTTTATACGTCCAGTCCATTTTCTGAATATCTGTCGCTAGACATGCGTGAAGCGCCTCCCGGTGAAGAGCCCAGTAGACCTGATCCTAAAGACATCCACGGGGACCCTGAAATTAGGATAGAAGAGAATAGGAAAGAAGCCGGCATGGTGTGGGTTATTGGCCCAATCATTGCGGCTTTGATGCTCTCACTATGTTTGGTAGTTTTGTTCATATTCAAGAGAAGACGTCAACCCTGCAAAGCTCCTGACCAGGCAGCGGTGACGAGACCGTTAATGTCGGCAGATGTTGGTTTCGGAGCGCCGTCTGATCCCGTAGAAATGAGACGATTGAACTTCCAAACTCCGGCTATGATTTCCCATCCTCCTATTCCTATTTTGGAACTTTCCGAACATATAGAAAGACTTAAAACAAACGACAACCTCAAGTTCTCGCAAGAATACGAAAGTATCGAACCTGGTCAACAATTCACGTGGGATCATTCGAACATGGAAGTGAACAAACCCAAGAACCGCTATGCTAACGTCATTGCTTATGATCACAGTCGTGTTATCCTCCAGCCAATTGACGGAATACTCGGAAGTGACTACATCAACGCCAACTATTGCGATGGCTATCGTAAACATAACGCTTATGTGGCTACTCAAGGCCCACTTCAAGAAACGTTAGCAGATTTCTGGAGGATGTGTTGGGAACTCCGCACTTCTACAATCGTAATGATGACTAAACTTGAAGAACGAACAAGAATCAAATGTGACCAATACTGGCCTAGCAGGGGAACGGAAACTTATGGCATGATGACCGTTACGATTTCAGAAGTTCAAGAGCTCGCTACCTATTGCATCCGAACCTTCCAAGTGGAACGGAATGGGAATAGTAGCGAGCGTCGTGAGATCAAACAATTGCAGTTTACAGCCTGGCCTGATCACGGAGTTCCTGATCATCCTGCGCCGTTCCTTCAATTCTTGCGACGTGTAAGAGCTTTGAATCCTCCTGATGCTGGTCCTTTGGTAGTCCATTGCTCTGCTGGTGTTGGTCGTACTGGCTGCTTTATCGTTATTGACTCAATGCTTGAGAGAGCTCGTCATGAACGCACCGTTGACATCTATGGCCACGTGACTTGTTTGCGAGCCCAGCGTAACTACATGGTACAGACTGAAGACCAATACATATTCATTCATGACGCTTTACTCGAAGCTGTGATCTGCGGCGACACGGAAGTTCCCGCTCGCAATTTACACGCTCACATCCAAAAGCTGATGCGCATAGATACTATTGAAAATATCACTGGAATGGAATTGGAATTCAAGAAATTGGCTAATATGAAGGCTGATTCTAGTCGGTTTGTGTCTGCTAGCCTGCCTTGCAACAAACATAAGAACAGACTGGTCCACATCTTGCCTTATGAGTCTACCCGCGTGTGTTTGACTCCTCGCGATGGCTCTGACTATATCAACGCGTCATTCGTCGATGGCTACAGATACAGAGCAGCGTACATTGCCACTCAAGGGCCTCTGCCAGATACTACTGATGACTTCTGGCGGATGCTTTGGGAGCACAATTCTACGATCATTGTAATGTTAACTAAATTGAAAGAGATGGGTCGAGTAAGTAGTCTAATCATCCAACTTTACTGCCTTATTTTTTATGGGTTTCAAATAAACATTCATGATATTTTTTAGGAAAAATGCCACCAATACTGGCCATCAGACCGTTCGGTACGCTACCAATGCTTCGTGGTTGACCCAATCGCCGAGTACAACATGCCACAGTACATTTTGAGGGAATTCAAGGTGCGTCCTCACAAACAAATTGAAATTCTTGAATAACTGATAAAACTTTATTGATCTAACTTCCAGTTTTCCAATACCTTGTTACTTTGTTACTGAACTTTGAACATTGTGGACTTAGTGTCGATGTCATTTGCTCTGCTTCGGGAAAATAGAATAAAAATTCGAAGTTTAAACTTGAATGTTGGATGGGCAATAGTACCTACTAATTATATGTGCACAGGTCACGGACGCACGCGATGGGTCATCGAGGACGGTACGTCAATTCCAGTTCACTGACTGGCCAGAACAGGGAGTGCCGAAGAGTGGAGAAGGCTTCATCGACTTCTTAGGACAAGTACACAAGACTAAAGAACAATTTGGTCAAGATGGACCTATTACTGTACATTGCAGGTAATTATCGTTAAGTAACAAAAAAAATACAAGTTTGTATTTGGAAGATCAAACTTCAAATTCGTTTTTCTTTTGTTTGTTCAGTGCGGGAGTGGGCCGCACTGGCGTATTCATCACTCTATCGACGGTTCTGGAGCGTATGCAGTATGAAGGTGTCGTCGACGTATTCCAGACAGTGCGCACGCTACGCACGCAACGCCCAGCCATGGTTCAGACTGAGGTAAGTCGTGTTTAAGTCATATAGTGTCCTCACTTGTTCACGAAAAACAAAAGAGCATAAATGGTCTTACTTGCTTACTACGTATTGGTAAATTCAGAATATATTCCCTCTTATTTATAAACGTTACTTAAAGTTAAAAGACGTTTAAACGTCAAAAATGTTTTCAAAACTCAAACTCAAATCATTTATTTCAATTAAACCATTTACAGGCATTTTTGAATTGTCAAGGAGTCGGTCAGTCAGAAATATGAAGCTAGTTGCCCATTCCAAAGCGTAGTAGGTACCTATGGAGAAGAACGGGCAAGAAACTCCATGGACCCTCTTTTAAATAATAATGTTTTTACATATATCTTAGTTACATCGATTAATGTTGACACTTGCCCCTGGCTGGAGGCTTTGAGTCCGCTTAAGGCAGCCACAGGATAGTCCGGTTAAGTAGTCACGACCTCTCAAGGTCAACTACGAGATGCCATACATAAAAAATAATAAAAAAAAAAAAAAATGTTGACACTATAAGTGAGAACGATGTACAAAAAACCGTACACGTTAAAAGCGTCCAGAGTGCATCAAAACATAATTAAAAACAATCCAGCTAATTAATTATTAAAATAAGCCGTGGCAGCTAAGAGATGACCAAAAATGTCTAAAATGTATGTTTAAACAGGCGCTAATCATTACTTAACTTTATGCATCGTGTATAATAAGGCGGATTAAGTCGAACTTGAACATAATATTTTCATGGAACAAGGAAAGCATGTACTAAGACATTGCTTGTGACTTACGACTTTTAAACTTATGTGTACATGATTTGAATTTGTGTATATTCCTTAACACCCTAACAACGACCCTACAAACATGTAAAGTGGCTCCATTATAATCTGTACACACAGTTATTAGGAGGGCTATAAGTTCTAGCATAATTATAATTGCATAATTAGTGTTTTACTTCAACGCAGCGTACGAGGTGATTTATGTTTGTTGTAAGACTCAGCGCACGGAAATAGGTCACAGAGGTGTTGACAGCAGAGCTTGCATGCATTTTACGTAGTTTAACGTAAAAGACAGGCCCTTGCACGAACGTGCATAATAAACGATTTTTCAATCGGAAATACCTATCAAATAGCATTTTTTTATTGCAATAAGCAGTATCAGTATCACCTATAGTTAGGAATGAAACCTTATTCTGTAAAAATCTCACCGTGAAGAATTGCGTGGAGTGAGCTGTCAGTGTAATCCCAATTGGGCAATCCCTAGTATGCGTGGCACTGACAGCTCACTCCACACTCACTTCACCTAAGTCACTAAATAATATAATACTACGTACAGATACCCAATTCCATACAAAGAAATGGCACCTCCCTAAGTCTGGCTATTGAGCTGGCTATTTTTCTTCGTCAAAATTTTCAACAGATGGCAGCATTAGCGACTCACTATTTTCCTGAGACTGTAGTTTTATAATGCCATCTAGGAGTCGACCTACTTGTAAAACGTTTCGTGCAATCCTCTTTATATAAAGTTCTCTAGTTGCGGGTTCAGAAAAAAACATGTTAGTAGATTTCTTTTATATTTATAAGTAAAATAATAAAAAGTTGTTTGATTTAAATTAGTAACGATAGTGGTTACTGTGATGGCATATTTAGTAATACGCCATCTATTACAAAAAGCTCTAAACAAAATGATTAACAGATGGCTACATTTATAATTTTATGGGTCCGAATTACAATTAAAGGCTTCACTTATGTTTTTCTGTTGAAAATTCGTGCATTGTGAGTATAAATTTTTACTAATCTTGCTTAAACAAAAATTCTGACCTTTATCGCTTTCTATTGATTGTTATATTCATAATGGTTACCTATGCTGCCATCTATGATTTTTTGAAGACTAATTATAATTTGTTAAAATTATAACTTGTTCGAGATGAGTTGCCTAAGTTTTCACGGTGCGATGGTTACAGAATAGGACTAATGAATGAAGTCTTAAAACTTGGTAATAGTATTCAGGGTGGCAGGGACATCGAAGTGCAACCAGTTACCATGGTTTCAGTAGTAGTAAGATTCTGATACCACGGGTTAAAAAATTTCGTCAAAAGAAAAAACTGCTGCTGCTTAGAAAAGTGCAATAAACACCCGGTCACACTGCCACCCTGTATGATGTGAGAAAGTAGTATTTATAATAATAAAATCTTTCGAATTCACGTTACGTTGACTCCGCGAGTTCGTGCCAGGCCCACGGGCCTGCTACTTTTAACAGTTATTTCCTTAGAAAGTCCCATGTAACAGGAGGCGACCCTGATATCCATAGAAAAAAAAATCGTGATTGAAAACGATTTCCTTCGTTTCCTTATTAGTTAGTCAGATCTTATATAGTCTTTTTAATATATGTACAATCAGCATCATAATATGTTAATTACAAATTCAGGATATTAACATTTTATTTATCAGTTTTTTTACTACCTACTCTATTAACACTTGTAACGCATCCAAAAGACTTGCCATGTTGAATGGCAAAGCTCTTAGCCTCTGACCAAGGTAAAAATCAACACTTAGGTCGCGGGAAGTGCCAAGCAACTGTTTGGTTTCTTGCGTGTCTTTACTACACTACACTTTGAAGTAAAACATAATTATTATGTATTACATGAATGAGGTAATTTAAACCCCACTTTTTACCTGACTTCAAAAAGCAGGTTTTGAACAGTATGTAATACGATGTAATACTAAATATCTTACTTTTCTACAGGACCAGTACGAGTTCTGCTACCGCGCGGCGCTGGAGTACCTCGGATCTTTCGACCACTACGCTAACTGACGATGAGACATACTCGTCTAAACGCGCTCCATGGGACTCTGTCGCGCGAATGTTACGACGTACTTACTTAAAATATGCTCGGAACAAAGAAGTATTGGAAACAATTTATGCAGAAATATTTTTAAACATAACGGTTATTCGATGACAGGAAAAGAAATATGGCGTCGTTTAATAATGACATTTGACAGATACCAACGTTATGGATTGTTTATCAACGGCAATGCGTCGAATCAAAGTAAAACAGTTTATGTTTTCTAATTAACTATTTGCGATTTATTAGCCATTTCTGAAATATGATTGAAACAATGTAAACTGTTGTTCTAAATGTCCAAATCCAACATTGAGTTAGTACCTTTAAGTACATATATGTTACATAAGGGTATCAAACCAGGATACCAATAATTTTGTATTTAATATAGTTTTAACAATCTTAGAAATGCTTTAATCTACATCGCCATAAAATGAAGACAATAATAATATTAATTATCATAGAAACTACATCAAAATTCAACCCCACCTTAAAACCATAAATAGTCGAAATTTTGTCATAATTTTTCACAGTTTCCCACCATTACTGAAAAAAATGCCATCACTTCTTTGTTCTGCTTTCCCCACAGATATTAATAAATGTCTATCGACAGAGTCCCGAGCTGAATATGACCCTAAAGTAGTGATGTACCCACGACATCGACTGACTGTCATTTTCAACTTCGTTTAAGAGGCTAAAACATGTATGAGTGCCTAGGAACGCTACTTATGATGTATTTTACGATTGTGACCACTAAAAATCATGATTGTGAGTCGGAAGGGTAATAAATATAATTAATTATTATCCTATTACCTAACTTATAATAGAAGATAAGCTGGAAACATATTTAGTACACGCCATAAGATCCTACCACAGTTATCTACGACGTTAACACGACTGAGTATAGTATAAAAAATCTCTATATTCATGATGAGAACTCGTAAAATCTTATACTTGATGTTAGTTCAGTTGTATAAAGTGATTACGATGTGATGCGACATTACGGATTGAGGATATGTCTTAACGTCACTAAATATGTGTCGCAGCTGTTCGTGCTATTTTTGTCTCTAAATCGGAACAGTTTAAATGTTAAAGTCCATATAAACAGTTGAATTATACTTAGATGCATTTATATTACGAAACGAGTTTTGAGAAGTATTTAATGATCAGTGTAATGGTTACGCCGTGAAAGTATAATTTGCGATAAAAATATAAAGGTAACATTAGCTAATGAACAGTGCGCGACTTAAATAATAACTATAAGCGATATATGATATTCAATTCTGATCGTCACACATATATACAAACATAATATTGTAAAATGTATAAATAGTTATTGCAGCTGTAATTAGATGTTTATTTTTCATATCGGGTGTTAAATTATGATTAAGTAGTGTAAATTGTGGTAACACGTTTCATTATTGCAATATTATATGAGAACTTTAGACGAATCGGCTGTGTCGTGTGATTTTTTGTGTCTGTCCTGTGCGTAGTGCATAATGTTATGTAAATACTTGTAATTTCCAACATAATTTTGTGTTGCTCCTGTTGTAATTTTGAACTTGCCCAATTAAACCAGCCAATCATGTTGCCGTCACGGATATTAACATGGCCGATAACATATTTAGCATTACGTTAGTAAAGGACCCATTATTTTAGCGTCATTTTAATATAAACTTTTCGATGTATCGTGTAAAAATAATAGTAAACTAAAATAAACCATGATTTATTATACCTAAGTTAATCTTACGTTATGTTAAAAATGTTAGCGGCCCAAACTTTTTGCTTTCTACAAATTTTGCAAATGAAAGTATAGTCAGCTTTTTGACTTCGAATGTTAGTTATCATTTTTAATTACTTACAATCACTGCTTGCTTTTAGAGGATGATCGTGATTCGATGACATATCTATATGTAGTTAGATAAATATGTATCGGTGTGGTAATAATGTAGAAGTAAGGAAATGAAGATTCAATTATATTTGGATCGTATAACTATGTACGGTGTGTTGTTATAAGTATGAACACTAATTAAATGCATGGAGAGTTTCAAAAAGCAACAACAGGAGGGGAAATTTTTTACATTTCTCTTTTGCGAAAAAACAATGTCAAGAATTTTCTTTCCTTAAACGTTATTCTTCCGTTAATTTATGCTTCTCATTAAAACGTGGTATAATGACGGACGACAAGAAAGACACTTCGGGTGACTCAAAGTGACTGCCACGGCTCTGACACTATTTTAAGCTATCTTTAAGTGTAGTATGTTATTTAATCTTTTACCGTAATCCCCTTGCATAGTAAATGTATAAGATTTTTACGTTTTTCACTCGTTTTATACAATATACCTACTTGTATCGATCTACCTACGTATAAGTTAAATTTGAGCTTGTATGAAATTTAGGGAGTATAAAAAAGTTGACGCAATTTTCAAACGTTACACGTAGATATGCGAACATTAAAGAGTGGCTCATATCTAAAGGACTTAAAGTTAAACTAAGTACGTTTTTGATTCGGTCGGATAACCGGCCGCTGACATTCGTAACTGCCAATCGTTTCACTTAGCTGTAATGAAAGTAAAATATTAAATACAATAAAATACGAAACGTACGTAGAGTTAATGAGAATAATTGTTAAATCGAGGTGAAAATTTAATACGCGTTGTTGAGGTTCGTAACATTTACACGCTAGTGAGCATGGCCGGGTTTCAACCTGCTTTTATTATTAGGAGGCTATGTAATGAAATTGAACAAACTTTTTTGTAACATTATATAATCAATGATTTTAGGCTTTACTTACTATCATTCCTTTTATTTCTGTTATTTTTGTAAACGTGTATTTTTCTCTCGCCGCGACGACAGCGTCATATCATTCATTTTGTAAACGTATCCGAACGCACATTACGATCTCTTGTACAGTTTTTCGTGTTGCAGTCTTAGGCTTAGGTAATGTATCATTCTGCCATTAGGGAATATTTTATGTCGAATAGCCAATCGCAGGAGTACTACAATACCGCGTAACTACCTTTATAATTTTAACTTAGTTTTAATAACGAATCATACAAAAAAGCAGTTTTGCTTTTGCAAAACTGAAATAAATTTGTGTCGGCCCCTTTTTTATTGCAACCAGTGCAGTTTTTGATGATTTAATGTGTTATTTTACATTTGCGCGGTATTGTGTTCAATGATTAAGTATATTATGCCATATTAAGGTGCTGTTTATTCCATTATTTAGTACAAAACGGTTGTTTTTACACGCGTACATGTCATTAATAAAATCATCATTAATACCTATGTTCGGTATGTTAAGACTGATTTTACCAACTAATTTGTATGTGTTCTTAACTTTTATTTGTGTCTCCTTAATGTAGTTTATACCATGAAATTCTTTACTGTTAATGTTTTTGTACATGAATGCCGATTAATTGTAATTTTATGTTTTTAATTAACATTGTTCACTTGCCAGTCTGGGTATTGTTGCTTGGAAGTTCTTGTTAAATATTAAAATGGTCATTAGACCAAAGTACTTAAATATTTCCGATGTGACATTTATAAAAAATGAAGTGGAGGAAATATAATGTGCCTAATGGATCCGTCACTCAATTACGAACTTTTTTAATTAACTCGATCTCCGAAATATATAAAAAATTCGTCGCAGTGTTCGCGATGAAATATTTTTTCTCCGATCAACAGTGCCCTGGATATAATGATGAATTGCTTATTTTTCTTGCATAATATCGAGTACAAAAAAATTGTGACGGCTCGCCAATCAGCGTTTCGTATTTTTATTTGCTAAGAACAAATCAATAATCTAACGCCCTAGCTTTAATGATAATTATTTTAGTGCAATTAAAATGGCGAACGCAATATGGCTGGCGGGGCGATGTGTGAATGTAATGTAATGTAGACGTTAGTAGACGACAATTATTTTGTAAAAATTCCCGCGCTGCGTCTCGGGACACAGTGGATTCGCAAAATTATACATATGTATATGGAGAAATAAATTTATGTGAGACCCATAACCGCGTGTTTTCTTCCTTTCCAACAATAGCACCAATTAGGAGGAACCTTGACTTAAAAATAGCAGTTTCATAACAACTGTTTGTTATCTTAGGTACATTAAATGATTGCATTTGCTTCAAATGCTTCTTATTACTTAGTACGGTAAAAAATAAATTACTAACTTTCAGTTCATTTATAATGATATTATGAAAGTATCTAATTACAGTTGAATAGGTACTAGTGGTAGATACCTATTACAAGAACGACTTTATAAATAAGTCACGAATTCTTTCTTCTGATTACATTTAATAACGTCATTATTTTCTGACCGTATCCGAATCGATTTTCCCAACTCATCGAAATTTAAAATAAAAGCAACTCAAGCCCAAAAATATACAGTAAGCTATAAACCTGAAGGATAAATAAGTTGAACGATTTCAAATTAATGCCACTCAATAAAAGTCCATCAAAGGCTTAAAACTTGTACTAAGTACTTAATTTTATATACAAATACAGAAAAGACTTAAATATACGTTCATGCGGATTTCAGATTATGTTGTAACACCTTAATGATGAAAGTTATTCTTTGAATGCCTTTATGTTTTACAATTGATTACAATTTTATTTTATACAATTAAAAATTAAAACTATATTTAATAGCATGGCAATGCAAACCCAAAGCACTAACACCCAAATATGCCCAGAAGCATGTGCGTTATTAACAACATCAAAAGATCCCACAGCAACACATGATTTACCAATTATATTTAAATAATTTATTTGCAACATCTCAATACGTTTCTTACAACGTGGAAAATAAGTCTACTTAATCTGCATATCATTTCGCATTTTATACAAACGCATGTTTTCTTAAGCACACTGCAATTAGGGCACACCAAAAGAACCGTGATTAACAATACAACTTGAGGCGTGAGTTTGTGTGTAATTTTGAGTTCGCTACTTAAAGCCAACTCAAAAGTACACACATAAACTCACGCGTTCTACCCATGGGGTAGGCAAAAACTACAGAACGCCACTTGCTACGATCCTTACATACTCGTTTTGCTTCGTTTACGTTCATACACCTGGTCATACCGGTTGCGAGTTATACGCACCTGACCTTTCTGAAAAAAACATATATAAATTTCCTTCTAAGCGCCCACTCCTGGTATTTTCAAATGTGCAAAGTATTTCATAGAATTCCTCTGTAACACTCACAAACTCAAATTCAAATAATTTATTTCATTTAAACCATTTACAGACACTTTTGAATTGTCAAAGAGTCGGTCAGACAGAAATATGAAGCTAGTTGCCCATTCCAAAGCGCAGTAGGTACCTACCTATGGAGAAGAACGGGCAAGAAACTCCACGGACACTCATAATATCGCCTTAAACATTTACCCATTTGTCTTAGCGCAGCTTCTCATGCTACGGTAGATTTAATAATACATTGTCGGCTATCGCCTACATGACTTCTGCATTTACAGTTAAAACACACACAAAAACATAACAATTATTAAATCTTTCTTCCTAGTTATATTTAAAACAAGAAATTTCAGCTATTCTTTTATAATTAATCTTTCTGTAATTCAATTAATACATAAATTGTATACAACTAAATATTAGATATTTATACTTCCAAGCCACGTTCAAGATCTAAGCCTTAATAAATTCAAATCATTTATTTAACGAAAGTTGTGCCAGAAAGCTTTTTATACCGTTAAAGATTGTATTGAGGACAAATAAGGCTTGGGACTGACCTGCTTCAATTTTTGCATACTGAATGTGGTTTTTTGATTGGTAACTTTTGTTGACATTTCATGATTATTATATACACAATGACATGAATATTTACTTTGTGTAGTATATTATTATTGTTATTTTAATTATTGTGTGAGAACTTAGTGGGTTATATTTTGTCTATCTCAGTTTTTTTTACCTGGCAGTTTAAGTACTTAATGCGGCCTACCCAAATGTTCTTTCTTTGGTATTGTTCGTCGAATCGTTGAGCTCCGTATGTTTTGAGTTGAGCTACACGATTAATGACAAATGCGTGCACTGACTGGACAGGTCCACTCTATCTGTGTGACTCTTTCCTCAAAAGACCATTTCAGATATTAATGGTTTCACATGATCTGACCAAGATTATGTCTGGACTTTAAAAGAGACTGTGACCTCTGAGTTTGTTTCGGCCTTTCTTTTCAGATAGGAAACACCGACCTCATCTAGTTAAAAAAAAAGTTTGACGTGTAAAAGTGTTTGTTGTGTGCCATTGTACCTACACTGTACAATCAATACGTATTGGTGAATGTTATAATTATAATATGAGAAGGACGTGTACCGTGAGATTGGTGCCCATTGTCGAGTGCTCTTGCCTTAGAGACGCGGAAATAAAGGAGGATGGAAGATGCAGAAGATGGATGGATGGATGGATGGATATAGGTTTGGCATAAGGGATGAGTATTCTGAGTAACATAATCATCACCTGAATAAAATATTCTGTGTGCGTCTTGCACTCACGTAGCGTAGCGACCCATTAGCTACGACGTAGTGAGGGCTACGCGCCATGTTACGGCGTAGTGAGTGCTACGCGGGGTAGCTAGCGCTGTGCTACGGGTTTGTAGACTAGTCGCCTTTGGAACATTTTAATAATATTACTTGTGTTTTCTTTTTAAATCATTCATCATTACATCTGATACCGAAGATGATTTTATACACTCTAATTTTCATGAAATAGTAATCAAGAGAGCAGTGGTGGCCCAGTGGTAACGGCCGCGACTTGTGTACATTTATTTCATCACCACTACTCTCAAACGACAACGGTGAAGGCAAACATCGTGAGGAAACCGGCATTTCCTAGAACCAAACATTACCCGGCCGCGTGGTGGATTACGGCCCTGTCACTGACAGGAGGCCTGTGTCAAAGCAGTAATCAAAAAAGGAATCGGGAATCTCTTTTCGTTCCTAACCCTGTCATGCAACCATACCTACATTGCGACCCACATTACGTCGGAAATGCATTAGCGTGGTCTTCCATGAAGAGGCTCATCCAATCAGACCACAGATATCTCCGTCAATCCATTATTAAGCATATTGGACTCTGAGACATCTAGAGCCTTTGAATCCGTACAATATGCAAGATATGCAACTTGCCTCGATATTCGATAGCTTAAGTCGATTCAGAATATGAATAGGAATATATTAGAGTCTAAGTGATGTGCATATGAATAGGTATTGTTCGTTTGTCGAATTGTGGTAAGTGATGACCATTATTTGAGGTTTTCGATGTTTAAATTGTTATATAACCCACTATTGAGGCTTTAACTGACATACATATAAGTTAATGGCATTGGAGGGACAGGCGTGTAAATAGCCGTGCCTCGTTTCGGGTTGAGGACAAGAGAAATATCTGTGAGTATTATAATGGTGCTCTGTGTATCTGTGTCTGGAATGCACGCAGATTCAAAATGCCTTTAGGGTGTGATCGTATTACGTGTGATCGGTGACAGTCAGGTGGCGTCTGTAGCTTTACCTGAGCAAAATAATGAAAAGCGGTACCTGAATGGACTCCTGGATGCGTCTTGAGGAATCTTCTGCAATGCTGTCACCCTGCGGCACTCGTACAACTTTCACTTGAAACGTTTTAAAAGTCCATCACGCATTTACTGTTTGCGGGTTTATATGGCAAATCCCCAATATTTTACGAGACATTTTACGTTACTTTATAGTTTGTAAAATGTCAAACTCAATTAAACCATAACTAAGCACTTTTGAATTGTCAAGGAGTCGGTCAATCAGAAATATGAAGCCAGTTGCCAAAGCGTAGTAGGTACCTATGGAGAAGAAAGGGCAAGAAACTCCATGGGCACTCTTTAAAAAAAAATTGTTCTTACAATTAAATTAGTTATTTCATTAATGTTGATCCTATACGTGAGAACGATGTACAAAAACCGTACACGTTAAAAGCGTCCAGAGTGAGGCAAAAAATGAATAAAACAATCCAAAAAATAAATTATTAAAATAAGCCGTGGTAGCTAAGACATGACCAGTCCCACCTGACGGCGCCCGTTCACGAACATGACGCATGGATCAGCACCATTCAGCTCAACCATTTTCTAGGGAGCTAAATGATCCAACACACGCGCCACCGTCAGCGAGACCGGTTCCGTCCGGTTCACACACCCGCGACAGCAATATCTGCATAAGGTCGGTCCACAGACACAATTAGCAGCGCAGACAATCACAGGTAATGAAGGGCGATGACTCGCCACACCAGGCAAAATTATATCAAAAGATAAACAATTAAACATTTAATATTAAGAAGAATAGAAAAAAGCTGAGAAACATCTCGGAGGGCTGACAGCGCCTGCCTAGATGTAAAAGTGGTTTGATTCTTAGATATAAAACAAACCTTTTATTGTTTTTGATACTGCAAAAGTTTAGTTCTCGTGTATTACCGGAAACAATAACAGGCTCACATTGAGGCTAAAATCGAGTTGGAACATTACAATTACTAGTTTATGATTAAAGTTTACTTTTACTAGTTTATTGTATCAACCTTGCCTCGGTCTAGTTCAAACGTTCTACTTATCCATGGTAAAGTTGCATAATATATAAAATATGGTACGGTACGGTCTCTGTAAACAGAATATACGACTAATTGACTACCTACGAAAATGAAAGCCAATTCAATAGATAATCAAAAACAATGAATGGTGGGGTTAGTTTCAGATATTTTGTGTAAGTGAAGGCTTTCTTTGTAAGCCGACGTTGTTTTTGTAAGCCAAAACATCCCCCTCCAACAAATCAGCGCAAAAAACAACAGAATGATATCAAAAATAGCGCTTCGACGAATCCAGTAGTCTAATATTCGGTAGGCGTCCCCATGACGTCATCCCCACCACAGCAATGATGCAAACCCTTTTATTTTTAGACGTACATTTTTTTTTATATCTAATACCAAAGCTAACAAACTCTCTACCCAACCAGGCAAACTAATATTTCACCTATAAACTAAAAATGAGATACGAAAATCCATTTTTAAATTTCCCGCTCTATCTGGCTTTGTATGTCGTCTATCTGCGGCTACAATCACATAAACGTAACAAGTATAGACATTTGACAGAGCTCGAAACTAGGCCGACACACGGCACGTCCTAGCTTACAGTCTATTCCCTAAGTCTCTAGTGAAAACGTAAACAAACCCTGTTCAGGTATTCTTTGCGCAATCTTGAGAGATTGCGCGTAGAATACCTTTCTGATTAATGCCTTTCAGTGAGCTGAAAGGCATTAATCAGTATTTAAAAGGTTTTATCTTTATATCTCGCCACTTTTTCAAACAACTAATGTTTGAATATCAGTATGTCAAATAAAAACTGTAATTAGAATTTCGGGTTAAGTATTCAAATTATCAATTCAAATCACTCAATTTGTTGTGTAACTTACAACACCAGTTTGTAAGTGGCACTACAAATTAACATCCACATGTACGTTTTATGATCCTAGTCCAATGCTTACGTTAGGGTGCATACTCCGGGGTTCCCGGTACACGGACACGCGGTGGCAGGATGGTGGAGGACTGGGCTCTAGAGACCGGCCTGGTCGTCTTAAACCGGGGTTCTGTCCCCACGTATGTGTGGATGCGGGGTGAATCCGTGGTGGACATCTCGTTCGCCAGCCCCGACCTGTCGCCGCAAGTCATTGACTGGCGCGTCATGGAAGGGTGGATATTCTGACCACCGGTACATACGGTTCAAGGTCTCCGCCCAGACCTCAATCGCGCGGTCCGACAGGCCCCAAGTGGTCCACGGTGGGCGCTGAAGCAGCTGGACCGAGAGCTCTTCCTGGAAGCCTCGTAGTGGTTCCGAGAGGCTATGTCCGTAATATGTGACGTGGCAATGCCGGCCGGGTCCAGCCCGGACGTCCCTGGCGACCGGTGTGCCGGTAGTCACTGGAACTGACGGCTTTGCGCGAGGCGTGCGTGGCTGCGCGACACCCGTACACCAGTCACCGCAGCCTTTGTCTCCGCCCTCCGGATACGGAAGCCATTCAGGCGGAGCTGTACAAGGGGTACAGAGCGGCGAAGACCACCCTCCGAGCGGAGATTCGCGAGGGGAGCATACTCCCCCGCCCATGACTCCGCCTACTGCGGTGCCGGATGCGGACCACACCGCCGACGACGACGACGATGCTTCGGAGGTGACCGAGGTACCGCCCCAATAGCCGAGGTCTTACCTGGTAAAGGCTATGTTCTGGCCTCGTTGGGCGGCTGGTTCGGGTGGGGCCGGATTTGGCTGAGAGCCTGTTTGGTTTCCGCAGGAGGCGCTCTACGGTGGAAGCCATCATGCGCGTGAGGGCCCTCACGACAGGGGTGTGGCTGTGGCCCGGGGTGGGGTCGACTTGGGGTCGCCAATGCCTTCAATACCCTTCTCTGAAATTGCTTCAGAAAGGCATTTCGGTATCACCGGATGCCGACCTACCTCTGTCGCGTGGTCGAGGCCTATTTGACGGACAGGGCAGTCATCTACCCCGGTCACCAGGTAGAATGGAACCAGCTACGACTAGGTGCTGCGTGACGACCTCCCTAGTGGCGTCAGCGTTCTTTGAGACGCATCCCAAAGGGCCGTCGGGCTGGTCCGGGGATACCACACGGTCTCCTGCGACCCGCAGACCCCTGCGGCCCTGGTCCAGGCCGTGGTACGGAGCGAGAGGGAATGGGAAACCGTCACCTCCTACTGCGAAGCAGTAATGCTCGCGAAGGAGGAGGCGGAGCGCGTGAGAAAGAGAACCTTGCGCCCTCACGCCCATAGTCGCCGCAGGACACGCCCAGGGCGTCGGGAGTCGCCTGCAGATACCCGGCCAACGTAGGCGAGGTCTTGCAGACGCGGTAGCTCGCCGTCCGGTAAGGACCTAGCCCGGGTCGACGGCGCGTTGTGTTCTACGCGCGCCTCAAAGAGATGTCAGCAGAAATTGACGGGGTCCCATAGGGCCGATGCCTACCGCGGCCGGTTGTTCGAAACAGATACCGTGGCCCTGGCACAGTCAACTGAATGAATACGGGTGGGTTTTAGTCAGTAAAAGTCTGACACGGCCTTCCGCTTTGAAGCCCAGAGCTTTAGAAATAATTTCATGATACAAAAAAAAAACATAGTACTTCCTATCCTAAGGGCACGTCCTCCCTACCATTAAAGTCCCCCTCGGGATCATTCGATTACTCGAATCTGGTCAAACCACGCTGGGGTCAGGGCATTTCATTCATTAATTCAATTCATTAATTTGTTTACTTTTTTATCAGAACTTCTGGAACAGACCATACGTTCCAACAAGATAAATTCTATACAAAATGTTCCATATTTAAATGCTTTCTCCTTCTTAACAATCTTCTAATAGGCCCTTTGAATTCTCTAGTATTTCTAAAGGCGGCTAAAATATGATTAATTACGTTTCGCGTTTTAGCGAATCGATGGGTTGTATTTAAATCATCGGCTTATCGTTCGTCGGTAGCCGTATTGGTTGCCCGTTGCCGCTTTTAATCCTGCCATAAATAACTGACTGACGCTTGTCTATGGCTTTAAAGGATTTTTTTTTATTAATTACCTGTTTCATTTACAAATTCTATAGATATTTTTTACAATTAATGGCGGGGTGAATTTTAGATACCTATTTTGTGTGATGGATTTCTTGTAATTATGTCTTGAGGAGGCTCTGTATGTACCTTAATAGAGTGAATATAAACGGTAAGTATTACTATTAATTATATTAGTTTCGGAATACGAGGATAACCTTAGGGTTAACTCTTTATGGCTGTTTGAAGTTCTAACCTTAAAATAACCTATTTGCCTTTAAAACAATACAATATCGGTAATGCCTGTATTAACTGTTCTGGTGTAACCCAAATCAACGAAAAAATACGAATACATTAAAATTCCTAAATTCAACGGCGTCTTCATCTGTGTCTTAACGTGTAAAGTTTCTAACAATCATTATAAGTAATATTTACGTACATTCGACCTCACGTCGGTGGTTACATTTAGACCTTGCGCTGGCCTAGCGTATTAGCGTATTACGAAGTTTCAATAGAATACGAGGCCGGTTTATACTGGTTGTGTTGCCAGTGACGTGCATCCTACTGTGCCCAGTGATTTACTATATTATTGTTTATGTAAAGATATTATTGTTTTGCTTCTGTTACGATTCGATAAGAATTCTCCCTTCTGGAAATGATTTTCTAAATTCGCAAGAAGAGACTGATGAACTCGATAAACTATAGGCATTGACAATTTATGAAGCTCTCAGATTGTCAGATCTTTATTAATTGACACAATTTATTTAGCGGAAAAAGGAGTCAGATTAATGACCGTTTCATAATTAACAATAAATATTTTATTCTTGACAAATGCTGAAGAAGCATGAAGAGATTAAATGCCCCTCTCTTGCAAAAAGTCGGTAAATTTTACCTCGGTGTTGCCAGTAGTTTAGGTCCTAAACTACTTTCGTAAATTAAGTGCTTGCTTTTTAGGGTACAAGTTAGATTTAGTGACGAAAAATCTTAAAGGGGATTGTATGTAGCTTGCTTACATCGGGTCTTTAAAAGAAAAAATTCTTTAATTTTGAAGTTTTAATTAGGCAGCAAAAGCATTATTTTAAATAATATATTTCTAAAATATGCCTCGCGACTGCCTCGTTGGTCTAGTGGTCGCAAAAGCTAGTGCTGAGTATGAGGTCCTGGGTTCGATTTCCAGGTCGGGCAAAGTGTTTTTGGATTTTTCTATCCTGAATTTCTCCGTAGCAGCCCGTAATGGCAATAGGCTCACCCAATATTACATGGGACTTTAACATAACTGGCGAAATGTGGGTGTACTATAGGTACACCTCTGCCTAACCCTTCTGGGATTACAGGCGTGATGTTATGTTTATGTAAAATATTAGAAAAGATCTCCATTGTCACCCCTTGTAAAAGGTATATATCTGTAGTTTTTATGGTGAATATAATACAGAGTGTTCTAGCTAAGTATATATAATAGAGCGTACGTCAATCGCCGCAGTGACAGACTTTGGTGCTGCGCTTTGGGTTGCGACTCCTGTAATTAGAATAGTCTAAACTGAAGTGAGATCTTCTTCTAGGTGCTTTTTGTCTGTAAATAATATAAGATAATCCTATTTTGAGGCAAAATAATGAAATGTCGCCATAAGAAATGTGATAAATATTTATGAATTAAATTGCCACAAGCTCTTGTAATTCTCTAACTTATAAAAAAACATTTTCCTAAGAAAAAGGATTCTTGAATTCTTCAAAATGAGGCACAACTTTATTAAAATCGAATCCTTCGTGAATGCCTGACGGATTCATGTAGATAACCCCGTTATGTCGGAAATCTCCCCTACTTTTCTGCGAAATACTTATATTTAGGTTACTGCCTACTGGGTCTTAATATTTTAGTATTAAGAGCTGTTATGAGAACTGTAGTATACTGTAGTAGTAGATATTATATTTTTATGCATTTCATTCTTAGCTCATTCCTGTTTCATCATAATTCCATTTCAGAGCTAGCTAGGCAACTCACTTAGTCTTGTATAAGCCCATTAGCTAAAATATTACATTGCGAATGAAATTAAAGGTCCTAGATTCGTTTCACAGCAAATCTACTCTCTATGTGGGTGAGTTATTATAAGCTCTAACGGTAATCTGAATAAATTGATATCAATATTGAACAAGACATTGAATAAACATGTGCAACTAGTGCTAACCTAACCTAACACAAAGATTATCGTCGCTAACAACCAAGAATGCCCCTTAAAACCTTAAATATAAACTTAAAATTATATTGGCCGCTTCAGGCACTCTCCTACTTAATACAAGAATTTTTATCTCGCATTTTACAAAATGGAGGTCGACAAGAGAGGTAATATCCATTACTTTAGCTAAATTAAGTCTTATTTTGCGTGACGTCGTTTGCCTTTCTTACTTAAGAATTAAAAAGGAATAGTAGTCCATATTTTATTACTGCTCCAACAAATTGTGCGATTCTATTCAGCTTTATAATGGTGATCAAGTACTGCGCTTTATAAAGCTCTCCTTAATGTGACTGTCTCAAATATTCAACAATAAGATATTCTTTAAATTTCGTAATTAATATTATGCTGCTTCGTTTTTTTTTTTCGTAAATGGTATTGTAATTTTTATTTTTTTTACTTTTTAATTGACGTTAATTTTGAATGGGGGTCGTGTTTTTAATTAATAATCTTAGATACATTTTAAAGAAGTTAATTTAAGACAGACGTCTGAAGAGACGATTTAAAGAGAAAACGGCTTCCTGTGAAAATACACTCATTAAGTACCCAATAAAATAAATATTGTGCTCGTACTCAAGTCTACAAATATGTATATATTTATAAATCTATTTGGAATACCTACTTAGTCATATAGATACATCGAGCAAACAAAAAATAACAAATTCGATCCTCAAACATCACACTATCCTAGCTATTTTCACCACAATATACTACAGTTTTTAATTTGGTTTTAAACAAACGAATAATGTATTTGTACGTTACCCAACAAATTGGGTTACCAAACACCGGTATCAACTTATCAAAACACACCTACATACAATAGAGTGAAAAAAATACAATGGAAATAAATCTGATTTATCTGATTTCGTCTCTGTAGTGTAACGAGTAAGGTTTCAAGAAATAAGCTTTAAAAGTACCTAACATAAGACGATCTCATGTTCAAAATTAATTTGAACCTCCCCCAATACCATATGTAAATGAAATTGAACCGGGCGTTATTTTATTGAAGGGGGTACAAAGGAGAGGGGGGCAATAGGCCCCGATATTTGACGATGTTTGAACTTCTGAGCCGAGGTGGGAACCGACGAAAGGTGTCTTTTTTTCTTTTGTTTTTATTATGCATGAGGAATACGGTATGCGATATTGAAATTAGACTGAGCTGCCGAATGTTTTGATGGAATAGTTCTGCGGTTTTTGGATTATTTTGGTGATGGTTTCCATTCATATTTTTGAATGCTTCTACATAAGCATCCGAAAACTACAGCAACCAGTCTAAGCAAATCCAAGCTACAGCAACGCAATTGCCTTAACAGTCAAAAGACGGAAAGAAACATTTATGGAGGTCGAGTTAGTTAGCGAAAACCAAAACGTTTCTTTTAAAGTAACTACATATAGAAGTAGGCTAGAAAGCTGCCTAAATGTTGACTTTTGGCCTGTGGGTGTGGGTTTAGGCGGATCACTGCATATCAACAAAGGCTGCATGGGATACGGTGATAGCGGCTGACGTCATAACTATATGACGTCGTGTGGTCTGATCACTATCCATTGCGTATTGTTTGCGATATGACACATGACTGTTGAGACAACCTTCGCCGATTCCAGTAACCACTAACATAGAACCAAATGGGGCACGCGTACCAAAGAACAAATTATTGCATACCAAAAACATTGTTCAGATAAATTAAGTGATAATTTTAATACTTTTAAGTGTGATTGTGGAAACAATATAAATTGCGAACATTATGAAAAATATTGTGAATCAATAAACTTATATTATGCGTATATTGTTGATACACTGCAGACTGCCGCTGTACTGTGTTCCCGTTTAGGTGAACAGAAGCGATGAAAAAAGGTGACTGGATGGAACTACCACGTGCGGGACTATCATCAGAATGCTAGGTTCCATTTCAAGGTATAGGTGGAGGCTTTACAAGGCTTGGTTTATGAAAATATGCGTAGCAGTCGTACAATAATGTAGTATATAAATGAATATTTATGCCTTGCATAGAAAAGAAAATGATTTTGTACAGTTTTGGAATGCGACTAAAAAGTTTTATTTCAAACCGAGCCCTCCTATGTCTGCTGATGGTTTGGAGAATAAATTTGAAATAGCTGATTTGTTTGCCATTAAATTTTAAGTTGACCCCCTGAATGCGTATTGTAAGCTCAGCAATGACACCGTTGTGAGTGAGTTACTGCCACCATTTACGCTAGAAGATGTAATATCTGCTGTGACTAATATGAAGCTTGGTAAGTCACCGGGACACGATAGTCTCAGTGTGGAGCACCTTGTCTGGGGAAGCGCCAATCTGTTTCCACATCTGAGTGCGTTTTATTATTATATGCTTACTTGCCGAAACCTTAAATGAGAGAGACCTTTGATGTGATAGTTCCAGTCGTTAAAATAGAACAGGCGATTTGAGTGCATCTAGTAACTACCGACCAATTACACTTGGTACGGTACTAGGAAAGGTGCTGGAGCGTCTCATACAGCCTGAACTGCAAAAGAATATTAAGATGCGTAGTTTGGTTTCCGACCCGGACTCTCAACAGACTCTGCGATAACCTTGCCTTAGAGTACAGTAGACAGCCTATTACACCCACCAGAGAATCTCAGTGTATGGTTGCTTCTCAGACCGGAGCAAAGCTTTAGATCTGGTGAATTATGAAATCCTCTGGGACAAGCTAAGAAAGTCACAAGTACCTCACCAAATTGTAGATCTGTTGAGATTCTGGTACGGGGGCCTATCTAGCAGTTACAGGTTAGATTGTGGTGTTCGCCAAGGGGCGTTGACTTCTCCGGACCTGTTTAACCTTTATATCAACGATCTGATCGTGGAACTCAGAAGAACCAAAGTTGGCTGTCACCTAGGTAATGTCTGTGTAAATAGCTTGAGCTATGCTGATGACATGGTTCTTTTGAGTCCCTCGATTAAAGGCTTGAGGAAACTGTTGTCTGTCTGTGAGCGTTACGCAGATGTTCACGGACTGAAATATAACGTTCTCAATACCGAATCTATGGTATTCAGGTCTGGAGCTGGTCCGGGGAACATACCCAGTCTGAATTTGAATGGTGCGACCATAACGTCGTAAAGCAGGTTAAATACTTAAGGCACACTTTGACGGACAGACTTCAAGACGACTGCGACATAGAAAGAGAGCGTAGGGCCCTCTCAGTGAGGAGTAACATGCTCGCGCGCAAGTTTGTGAAGTGCACCAAAGACGTAAAGAACACTCTGTTCAGAGCTTACGCTTGTCAATGTACACCTGCCAACTTTGGTGCAACTTCACAAAAAAGATGTACAGTTCGTTAAGGGTTCAGTACAATGATGCTTACTGAAATTTCATAGATAATGCAGTGCCTCGAGCCTGTTTGCCGAAGAGGGGGTCCCGGACTTTTACGCCATCATAAGGTCAAGGGTCGCGTCTTTTTAGCTAAGTTTGAGGCGCTCTAGTAACAGCATTTTGAGGGTTGTCTCTTGCAACCTATCAAGCCCCACATTTGTGCACAAGAACTCTGTTCACCTAAGCGGGAACAAAAAATTACGAAATTATTTATTATTTTTGAAGACTACGGGTATGCATTCCTAAAAGTTTTAGATTTTGTGTTTTTAAGAATGACTGTAATTTTTTTGTGTATGGGTATTTTGCCTGCAATAAAACACTATTTCTTTGATTTATTTATTTTTATTTTAAAACTCGTCTGATCCACTTTTTCAATTATTCTGATATTAGGATAGCATCCAAGTCAGATTGGGTGTTTATAAGATCAATAGGCGCGCAGTGGGCAGAAAAGCAATCACACGCCAGCTCACGTGGACTGTGTTTGCCGACGGTGCCCATCATTGGTCTGTAGTGTGCGGGTCAGCGCCTGTCTGTGGTAGCAAGCAGGCTTGATTGAGCGTATGTGTACCAAGCTGCAAGGTTTCGGCTGGCCCTGTGACCTGCAGCAATGACGTCACAATCTGTTTCTGGTTTTGTTTTGTTTTGGTCTTTGTAAGTGTAAGTATTACTAACATAGTTTGTAAGTATATTTGTTACTAACAATATGAGTCTTGTTGCTCGAAATAAATGACTATAGTATTAATAATAAAAAACTAACCCCAAAAAAGCCTTCAAACAAAAACATGATAGATATCGCCTCTACAGTACTACTAAAAGATTCTATTACAAGAAAACGCAAAAAAAGAATTGAAATATCAAAAATGTGACGAAGTTAACTCCTAAAATGAGCGGTGAATAATTCAAAACGACTCGATAGCCGCGCCAACAATTTGGTGCCACGCAACCCCCAAGGGAATATATCATATTACCCATCAAGTTTATTTTTTCGCCCCAATTTATCAATTATTAACGGCCCTAGGCCCGGTATCGGCTGAAATTGAGAAATAAGTCACTAGCGAACAACTTTTCAGGCTGATTATGATTTATTATGTACCTACTTCTGAACTGAGGAAAAATTTGGAACGATGAAAAAACGATTTTTGGAGTCGTTGCCGGAGGAATGCTGGCGAAACTTTTTTATTGTAAGCTCTTCTGATATAGAAAAATAATAATTAACGGCCTGTACTTTTTACGTTTACCCACTCCCACACAGAAGTCAAGTTACGCCTCTGTTGTAAATCTTGGTTCTTAAAGTTACATTAAGCGTGTGAATTCTATTCGTATGTTGGTTGGTAGATACTAGAAGACTACTAGGAGCCTTCAGGGGACAGTGGTTCTAACTTTACCTATTGTTTTATTTTTTTGTTATTAATTTCAAGAAGTAAAATATTTTTTTGCATCCAGACAAGGGATGTCAGTTAAATTCTTTTCAGCCAGCAATGTTTTTTTTTAAATGCTAAAACAAAATAGTGTTTATCTCGCAATATATAGTACATACTAATTCCATGCTTACAATATAATATGCAATTAACCTACCAAACTCGTTGGATTAGTTAGCAACAATAAATGTCAAAACTTGTCAAAAATGTGTAAAATACGGGAATTGCCCTCAGGTTAAAACCTCCACTATGCATACGTATATCTAATCTCTCTCAAAAGCTGCGTTGGTTGTTAAGGACTCATAATAGCTGTGAACATGCTATAATTACAGCCACTAAATCATTTTAACAGCAAGTTTAGTGTTATGCTAAACTATAAAGCGGTTTCGCACGCGTTCAAATAATTTGTCAAAACCTTTCGTAGGACCTAATTGGCGAGATGCCGTAGTTAGCAAGTTTGACGTACCTACGCAATGGTTTTGAAAATAAGCTAAAACAGCTGAGTAATAGAGAATCAATAGGCTGGCCCCCTATTTCATGGGACTTAAGCATAACTGGCGAAATGTGGGTGTACAACAAAATAGGTACCTACACCTCTGCATAACCCTTCTGGAATTAAAGGCGTGGCGTTAATAGAGAATCCCATTTAGCAATACCTGCTTATTGCTAAACACAATTATTTTAACTATCTGAGTATGTGTTTACGATTAGATCATGATAATAATCATCATTCAGCCAAAATACGTCATCTGCCAAACATAGGACGCCTCCCAACATTATTAATTTACTATAGACAGGATAACTATTATTGAACACTTACCTATCCCTGGTACTTATTTTGTTAGGGTGTACACATTGTAGTGAAATAAAAACGAAATGCTTCGCACATAAAACTTATAATTTTGTAATAAGTTAAAAAAATATGTCAGAATTTAAAGAAACAAACCAGAAATATTTAATTATTGAACTATATTTTTTTAAGAGATTTTAACCAACTTAAACCTAGTGGTAAACTGTTATTTACGCAAGTTATTTTGGCGAATGAACCTATCAAGAATCTATTGCAATCGTTTTAATACAAGCCTATGCCAAAATACTGTGCCTTTACGGTATGACGCACTAAGTTAAACCGTTATGCGTCAGTACATAGTCAAATTTAAGAACGATATGATATCTAGAGACTGCAATAAAAACTACAAAAAAGCAGATTGTCAGAATACGAGAATCCGGTGTTGTCGAATCCGATGTTGTCGATGCAGTGTGCGCGATTAGTAATCTTTGCTTTGCTTGTAGGCACATGCAGGCAGGCAGGTATACGCGTAAGCCGAGCGACCAACGCTGCTAAAACGGCTTCGGAGTGGGTCACGGGCTGTCCACGACCAGCCCGTCGGGTGAGCCGCCGCTTGTGTTATACAATCGTCATCTGTAGAAAAAAAAAACATAGACTATCAGACCAAAGATACAAGCAGAATCTTTGATAGAGCAAGCAAGAATCGATAAAGGAATCAGACAAAACAATACGGAATACGTACAAATCTTCGGAAACAATATTAAAATATTCACTGTTGCAGAGATAGAGTTCTATCTGCGCCGAGAAGCGCAGGCATTTCGGCGCCCGGTTACCAGCGTTCTAAGATATGAAAACACCCATACCTAACTCAGACATAAACAAAATCAGAATTTGAGTCAACGTCTATAATAAATAATTGGTCATCCTTGTAGCCAAAATTCTAATCAAACCCACAAACAAACGCCAACTCTGAAATCCTACATGGCACAGCTATGTTATTTCAGTTTGCTTCCAATTTACCGACCAGCCACAACATTCGAAATATAAAACCAAACTGTTAACTGTATCTCGGGTTGCGTTATCTCGACATGGCTTTGTGACGATGCGATGTTGTAGTTGAGAAAATATTCGGACAGATTTATACGTGTATGTATCTATTTACCTAATTATTGGTTTAACGTTTGCATCAACGTAACATGCTAACATGTTACGAATCTAACGAAAGGGTGAAGGAATCGTACCAGAACCGATAATTAGGTATCCTAAGTCCAAACCCGAGATCAAAAACATGGTTAAATACAAAACAATGTTCACATATTCGTTTTCGCAGCAGCTACGTAGCGGCTACGCCACCTTAGTGGTATATTGAAGTGCTACGGGCTGGAGAATATAACCGATTTTCATCATACACTTACATTTTACTACTGTTATCGCCAACGTCCATACTTCGTTGAATACACCGGTTCTCGTCCAATCACCGAAGTAAAGCAACATCGGGCGCGGTCAGCACTTGGATAGGTGACCGCCTAGGAACACCATGTGACGTTGGCTTTTTGCTTTTTAATTCATACAACCTCCAAAAACAATAGCTAAACATAACACTTTTTTTCCAGATAATTAACCTATTTTAACTCTCAGAAATATGTGATGTAGAGGAATGAGGAAAGTACGTACATAAATTCTCGTTTTTATTCAATCTTTCTTTCAAATGGTAACGAATGCGATAAGAACATCAAATGATTGCTCCTAATAATCACCAATCTTTACCAGGCTGTCCTAAGAACGTATGACCCTTGTAACGAACGCATTAGGTACGCCATTTTAAATCAGATTAAATTCAAAATGGCCTCATTTATCGTACAATATCACGCATGACGTCGGTTTTAACGTGTGTAATTTGTAGAAAATTTGCTCTTGCGAAACAGAAGTGATTACAATCGTAATGAAGTGACAATATATAGAGAATGTTTGTTTTAATAATTTTATGTCCGTAATTAGTATCGCTGTTGTTTGCTCAGAGAATGGGCATGGATTTTGGAGGTACAATACACATGGAATGGGTAGGCAAAATATCAGAAATTATGAAAAAGAAAACAACAAAAAAATCTTCGTGGATCTTGACGAATGTGGAACGTCTACTTGATGTCAGTATTCCGAAAAACTTTGTTATTTTTATCTAATCCTTCGCCAGAAGTCCATATTACGTTGAACAGACCGGTACTCCGATCACCGAAGTTAAGCACCATCGGGCGTGGTCAGTACATACCTGGAAAGGTGGCTGCCTGGGATAAGACGTGACGGAAAAAACGTGACGTCACGTTTTTTTCGCATTATGAAAAAAAAGTTTTATTTAATTACGGCCAACTTTTTCAGTGCTCGAACAAAGCAAGAATGTGTAAATCACGCGACACGCGGTGCCTTTGTGTCGCCCTGTGTGGTCGCGCCAGTGTGCACGAGATTTTAATCGTCTGATCACCAAAGTAACAAAATTTTCCTCTAACAGTAATTGTGATTATCATGGAGCAGACAAAATT
The DNA here is from genome assembly GCA_963555695.1 of Dasypolia templi. Classification (NCBI taxonomy): domain Eukaryota; kingdom Metazoa; phylum Arthropoda; class Insecta; order Lepidoptera; family Noctuidae; genus Dasypolia; species Dasypolia templi. The sequence continues at coordinate 21,298,627 of OY743151.1, read as the reverse complement.
GTTTACTTAATTACAAAAATAAATTATTATCAAAAAAATATAAATTCAGTTTGGCTTTTGCTTTTTTTAATACAAACAGTTGCTCGTTTTAATGAAGTACATATATATAGTTTTATAATTATTACACAAATTAGGTAGCCTATTATTTCTCCGCAATTTAGTTACCTCTTCTTTATTGATTGAACAAAGCATTAAAAGAAGGAAATTACATTGAATTGCTAATGTTAAATAGGTACGAGTGTCTTTAGTGACGTCATTAATCCTATCCTAACAAGATTGATAATTTCGCCACAGCTATAACCAACGTCAACATATCGTCCGATCACCAGTTATGTATGCAACATCGAGATACTTGTTGAATTTAATTAAAAATACACACAACTAAAAAGCGCTCGACACTTTTTGATTCAATAATTGGAAAAAGAAGAACGAATACTGGGTATATGTGAAGAACTAATAAAGTCAATTTAATTAGTTTATAATTCTTAGTGCGTGATGAAAACGTTTTTTTGTTTTTGTTTTTACCTCCTTTTTATGTAATTTTTTTAGTCTTCTTTTAGTTAACAAGTCTAAAGTCAACGAAATTAGGATTATTAGTAGCCAGTGAAGTGTTCAACTATCTACCTCCTGGCTCCATCATCAGACCCTCGACACCAAGTGCAATACATTCTACTCATCATAACGAATCATATGACTCCAAACGCAAGGGGTTTACTAGTAGCCACTGAAGAGTTTGACTATCCACCTACCAAATAATATCTCGTTTTGTCAACCGAACTGCATAATACAAAATTTCATTTCGATACGACAATAAGAAGTAAGGTTAAAATTGACTGCTATGTTTTTATTAAATTGTTTGTAGTAGTTAATTATTTTACACGTGAAGCTAATATGAACCATGTGCTGATGTGCATGTGCGATTTTCATGGAGTTGGCATCTAATTGCAAGCAAAAAGCAACTAAAAAAGTCTCATTTAAATACAATGAACCATGACGTACCTTGTGTACCGTCAATAACCTGATACACATTTACGATTTCGCCTTGGCTATCGCCAACGTCCATACTACGTTGAATACACCGGTTCTCGTCCGATCACCGAAGTTAAGCAACATCGGGCGTGGTCAGTACTTGGATGGGTGACCGCCTGGGAACACCACGTGACGTTGGCTTTTGCTTTTTTTTCGTATTTATAGAACGAAAACTTTTACTTTATTACTGCGACTTTATCGTTGATCGAACATAGTAAGAATTTTAGCACGATTTTCATGGAGTTGGCATCTAATTGCAAGCAAAAAGCTACTAAAAAAATCTCATTTAAATACAATGAACCATGACGTACCTTGTGTACCGTCAATAACCTGATACACATTTATGATTTCGCCTTGGCTATCGCCAACGTCCATACTACGTTGAATACACCGGTTCTCGTCCGATCACCGAAGTTAAGCAACATCGGGCGTGGTCAGTACTTGGATGGGTGACCGCCTGGGAACACCACGTGACGTTGGCTTTTGCTTTTTTTTCGTATTTATAGAACGAAAACTTTTACTTTATTACTGCGACTTTATCGTTGATCGAACATAGTAAGAACTTTATCACAATTTTCATGGAGTTGGCACCTAATTGCAAGCAAAAAGCTACTAAAAAAGTCTCATTTAAATACAATGAACCATGACGTACCTTGTGTACCGTCAATAACCTGATACACATTTATGATTTCGCCTTGGCTATCGCCAACGTCCATACTACGTTGAATACACCGGTTCTCGTCCGATCACCGAAGTTAAGCAACATCGGGCGTGGTCAGTACTTGGATGGGTGACCGCCTGGGAACACCACGTGACGTTGGCTTTTGCTTTTTTTTCGTATTTATAGAACGAAAACTTTTACTTTATTACTGCGACTTTATCGTTGATCGAACATAGTAAGAACTTTATCACAATTTTCATGGAGTTGGCACCTAATTGCAAGCAAAAAGCTACTAAAAAAGTCTCATTTAAATACAATGAACCATGACGTACCTTGTGTACCGTCAATAACCTGATACACATTTATGATTTCGCCTTGGCTATCGCCAACGTCCATACTACGTTGAATACACCGGTTCTCGTCCGATCACCGAAGTTAAGCAACATCGGGCGTGGTCAGTACTTGGATGGGTGACCGCCTGGGAACACCACGTGACGTTGGCTTTTGCATTTTTTTCGCATTTATAGAACAAAAAGTTCTGTTTAATTACTGCCAACTTTATCGTTGATCGAACATAAGTAGTTGAAATATAGGGTATTCAGATCAGTAATCAGATCTGAATACCCTATATTTCACTGTTGAACCATTCAAGTATCCCTATGACTATTCAACATTCAGAATTTCTATTCATGACGAATGTTAATTTATTCAGAATCATCTATTCGAAGTGACTGTTGCATTCAGATTGAAATGAGACATCTATTCAAGATCGTCACCTACATGGTTAAAAAAAAAAAAACCGCATACATAATCAGTTACTAACGACTGATTGTTTACATAACAAACACATAGTCATTCCCGTGAAGGAAGTAGATCATATTCTTTTCTACCCATCATGTGCCTCATCATGCCAAAAAGTTATAGTTATTAATTTACATCAGAAAAGAGCATATAGTATTATGAAAAATTACTTATAAGTTTATTTTATTTTATTTGCTAATTGTCTTATTTTTCTAGTGCGTGAACAGGCTCGTGACTCGTACGTACATTTTATTAACAGGAGTGATAGAAATAAAGCAACTGAAATATAATTGATAGTTTATTCATATTTTTTTATGCAATTTGCTTAAAATATCCTTAACACATCTATAAATATCATCATTAAATACATTCCCCACAACATGTTGGGCACATATATTGGCACTACAATCACATGGTAAATTTGTGAACTCTTCAGCGTCAAAAACTTGTATTCGTATTATTTTACTACGATGACCCGTTGACGGTTTCTGTATAAACGAGTACACAGCATCACTTCTTCGTCTTTTATTATTACTATTAGTGTTGTTACTATTGGTGGAAGGCGATGTTTCATCAAATTGAAATGGTTTTTCTCTCTCCAAATAGTTGACCACTTTCTGACGTAGGGTTTGTTCAGCAGGAATTGGTGAGTATGAAGAATTAGTCGGGAAAATATCGCTGGACATCTGAAACAAAGAAATAGATATTAATTAAATAATACTTAATACAAGAATACGAAGACAAATGAACTATCCTAGAATATAGATCCCTGTGAAAATATTTAAAATTTATTTACATTACACATTTTAAGTTTTTATTAATAATTTAAAATATTTTCTAATATTTTACTTACCGACATCGTAGAGCAGATAAGACGATTTGAATGTGATTTTTGGTATCTTGGATTGGTTTATATACAAGTACGGATTTAAAAAATAATAATAAAATGTCTCACTATATGATTCAATTTAATCTTGTTTTTATATATGTAAAGTAATCCGAAACTGACGGCTCCTCTTGTCTCCATATGGCTAGGAATTTGGACACGTGCACAAAGATGCATTTCAATCTACAACAGACGAGCGTTATAACCGCTGCGTTTTATACGCTTAATTCATTGAGCGTTAACATGGGTTAAAATTTATTATATTTTTAATAAGGTTCAAAACTTAAAGATAAAGCTTATTCTTATATACCGAAATATGAGATTCCTACTTGTCATATCTCCACTCCGCCACATGTCTAGGAGTTAATGCGAGCGTGCAAACCGCAGCGTTTATACCGTCGTCATCAAAAAAAAAAAAAAAACATTCAGCGAAAAACAACAACCTTCAAACATGTTTTTCTAATTAAGTATAAAATTCCCTATTATTGATTTAAGTAAGTATGTACATAAGATTAAAAATCACTTATCATTCGTCTTTTATAAAACGCTGTAAATTTAAAACCTTAACCGCTACGATTTATACGAGTATGCTCGTGTACACAATTGATATTTTTTGCCGAGTATGCAGTTTTACAAATTTGGATTGAATGACGTGATTTTAGGCCTATAAAAACACTTCGCAAATTAGTCTCCGACACAATTTCTCTCTGGAACGAATCCTCTCTACAAGGAATCAACGCTCCGAGCTCCTAATCAAGCAACCTGACTAAGCAACAATCAAGAATGTAAGTACAAATACATATACATATCTAACTATTGAATGATCAGAGTAAATGTATTAATTTATATAATCGAGTATTAAAATGTTGACCCTCAGTACTTTTATAGTTAATAGTTAGCACGCTTAGCTCAGAGACTGAGTGATGGTTTTCTATGCTTCAAGTTCGATTCCTGCATAGATGAAATGCTATGTATATTATTCATCTATTAAAATAGATTTTTTCAACACGGTCAGCGTAGTTGCTGGCTTTGTGTCCTGGATTCCATTCCTACACCAATCAAATGATATTTTTATCTGAAAATTATTTAACTGATCGTAGAATCAGTTCCTTTTCAAATGTATGAATTATGAAGTTAATGGATTGACTGCAATAAACTAATTTTTTTTTTTTTTTTTTTGTTCACAGGTCGAAACTACTCAGCAACGACCTTTTCCTCTCCAGCGATGACTCTGAACAAGAGGCAAGGCCGAAGAGAAAGACAGAGGAAAGAAAAACGAAACGGGAAAGGTCCAGCAAGTTTAGTGAAGAGTCAACAAGCGCAAAAAAATCTAAGCCGATCATTTCGCCAGTAACACCGCCAGCTCGAGTTACAGCTGGTGAATTATTCGGTGACGACAGTGATAATGAAGAAAGCGTCACCCCAACACAGAGATTCCACAAGACTGGTAATATACCACCACTATACTCTTATTTCACTAGAAGGATGGCTAAGGGATACTCTCGACAGATAAGCGAGACTAAAGAAGGAAAATTTTATGTAGAAGTGAAAATTTACAATACGGAGGAAATAAAAAAAATTATGCCTATAAATAGATGGCGCTCGGCCATAACTACCATTAAGATGAAATTAGATGAAAATAAAGAATCTTGGGCCCACATAACGGAGTTTGTTAAAGCAACTCAAAAGGACTTTAAAAACTGTGCTATCACCCACATGGGTGCCTATGATACTTAACGTCTTTATTTGATTAACTAGCTGTCAGTCAATATTAGCTTAGGTACTTACTACAGATTGTATTTCTTTTATTCATATTTACATAATATGTTTTATTAATAATTGTACTAAGTATATTTGATAAGTATTATACTGTAATATTAATCAATATTATATAAGTAAGTAATCTCGTCATTGGTTTTCTTTTCACAGTTACACACCTCAACAGCAAATCGAGATCTAGAAAGTCAATAGCCTGTCATAAATGTAAAATTGAAATACCAGAAAATCAGTATTCCTATCATAAAAGAACGAATATACATAAAGCAAATTGTTTATTGAATACTAAGTTCACAGATATTCATATTATTGCAACAGCATTCAAAAACAGAATTATGACCTACAGATTGAATGTCACTCAGGAAGACGAGTACCTCGGTTTAGAGGTGTTCCTGGCTGATCATCTAATAAATATAACAGAATTAATAAATATGTCACTTAATGAACACAATTGCATAAAATTGAGTTTTGAATTGTTCGCCTATTTTATGTTATCAAAATCAGACGAACAACAATTAAAGTCGTTTAATACTAAATTTGAAATTATATATAAGAACACTAATTTGAATGAATTATTAACCAAAGTAGTATATAAACTAAATAATAAATTAACCGAGTTCCAGCACTGTCAATCTGGTTGGACATTTGTTTCTATGAGTCATCTCGAAATTAATATAAACAAGTATTCCCCTATGAGAGGAGGGTCTTATATAGAACTGCCGTTAGCTGTTAGTCACTCGAATAGTTGTATAAATATTAAAAATAAAGATAATTGTTGTTTACTATAATGGATTATACCCAGCTAAAAATAATGTATGCAGAACAAGTTCATACCCTCATTATACCTCTGTTTTAAATATTGAGGGAATGTCATTTCCTCCTACCATAAATGATATTAAAACGTTAGAAAAAAATAATAGCAACATCAGTTTAAATATATATGGTATGCAAAATAATATTGTGACTGGACCTCTTTATATAACACAAAATCGAAGAAAAAATCATCTGAATTTACTTTACATCGAAAAAAATTCTATCGGACACTACTGTCTAATTAAAGATTTAATACGTCTAGTGCGTCGTCAAGTGACTCGTTCTAAAGGAAAACTTTATTTATGTGATGCATGTCTACAACTATTTAGTAATGAAAATAGGCACAAGACTCATAACTGCTCCAAGATTTTGACTATATTACCTGAAAATAATTCTGTACTAAAGTTCAAACATTACGAGAGGCAGCAAAAAATTAATTTCATAATTTATGCTGATTTTGAATGTATGCTAATAGATTGTAATGAAAGTAACTCTTTTAATACTCAGAAACTAAAAACACATCAACCTTCATGTTTCGCTTATTATATTTGTTGCACACACGATGATAAATTAAACAAGTTTGTCACATATCGAGGTACAGATTGCGTGGAAATATTTGTTAAATATTTAATAAAAGACGTTAAATATATACATAATATATTAAGTATTAAAATGCCAATGACTCCATTATCAGTAGAACAAGAGATAGATTATCGAAATTCGACTACATGTTACATATGCAAACAATTATTATTGAATGATAAAGTCCGAGATCATGATCATATTACATCTGAGTATCGTGGGGCAGCGCACCCCCATTGTAATTTAATGTATAGAGTTTGTTCATTCATTCCTGTTGTCTTTCATAATTTGTCTGGATATGACTCACATTTATTTATTGAAGAGTTAGCAAAGTATGAAGGTTCTATTAATATAATACCGAAAACTAAAGAAAAATACCTTTCAATAATAAAAGTAATAAATACGGAAAAAAACAATCATCCTATACAAATAAAATTTATTGATTCCTATCAGTTTCTTAGTTCTAGTCTAGATGCATTAAGTAAAAGTTTGTCAGAAAACGATTTTTTAAACTTATCAAAAGAGTTTACTGATAAAAGACAATTTGATTTAATGCGAAAAAAAGGTGTTTATCCATATGACTATATTAATTCTTGGTCTAAATTTGATGAGACGAAACTTCCTATAATGTGTTATTTTTATAACAGTCTGTGTGACAAACATATAACTAATGAAGAATATTTACACGCTCAAACAGTTTGGAATATTTTCGAAATAAAATCTCTTGGTGAATATACAGATTTATACATAAAATGTGATGTGCTTTTACTATGCGATATATTTGAAAATTTTAGAAAAACAAGCTTACATTACTATAAGTTGGATCCCGCTCATTATGTAACGTCACCGAGCTTAAGTTGGGATGCAATGCTTCTATATACCGGCATCGAACTTGAGTTGATAAGTGATTTAGAAATGTACGAGTTATTAGAAAAAGGAATTCGTGGTGGGCTAGCACAGTGTTCTCTACGTCATGCCGTAGCAAACAATAAATATTTACCACATTTTAATGAGCTCGAACCAAGTAGTTATTTAATTTACCTTGATTGTAATAATCTATATGGCTATGCTATGATGAAGAAACTTCCTATCAAAGAATTTAAGTTTTTGAGTCTGAAAGAAATTAGGAAGTTTGATGTAAATGATGTATCAGATGATAATGATTACGGTTATATTCTGGAAGTAGACTTAAATTATCCAAATTATTTACATTACAAACATAAAGATTTACCTTTTGCGGTTGAAAAAATTGTACCTCCTTATGGGAAATCAGTGAAATTGGTTGCAAATCTCTATGATAAGCAAAATTACATACTTCATTATGTTCACTTGAAAGAATGTTTGAACAAAGGTCTGATTTTAAAAAAGATTCATCGTATACTTAGCTTCAGACAAGAATGCTTTCTCAAAAAATACATCGATCTGAATACTAGTCTTCGTCAAAGTTCCAAAACTGCTTTCGAGAAGGACTTTTTTAAATTGTTGAATAATGCCATATTCGGAAAAACTATCGAAAATAAACGTAAGCAGGCCGATGTAAAATTAGTAACAAAATGGATAGATACCAGAAATAAAACAAATAAGTATCTTGGTGCTGAAAAATTGATATGTAGACCAAATTTAAAAAGTATATCAATTTTTTCTGAAAATTTCGTAGCTGTAGAATTATACCGTGAAAAGGTAGTTTTAGATAGACCTATTTATATTGGATTTACTGTTTTGGAATATTCAAAGCAACATTTATACCAATTTCATTATGATTTTATTAAAAATAAATATGAAAACAATGCTGAGTTATGCTATACGGATACTGATAGTCTATTATATTTAATTTATACAGATGATTTTTATCATGATATGTCTGATGATCTTACCAAGTTTGATACCAGTAATTTTGGAATGAATAATCCATATCTTATACCGCAACTTAATGCTAAAATTCCTGGATTATGGAAACATGAGGTTGGTGACGATTTAATTACAGAGTTTACCGGTTTAAGAGCTAAATTATATTTTATAAACAGTGTAAAGACTGAAATTAAAAAAGCCAAAGGTGTTTCTAAGTATGTAACTTGTAACTTAAAATTGAATGATTACAACAATGTACTGCTGACAAATAAAGTGCATAGGTGTAAAATGAATATGATAAAATCAATTAAACATGTTTTATACACTCAGCAAGTAGATAAACGAGTTTTAGAAAGAAACGATGACAAAGTTCAAGTATTACAGGATCAAATTCATACATTACCCTGGGGGCATTGTGATTCTATGTTTGTAGATTATTCCAGTGATGTGTAATCTGTAATTGTGTATAATTTTTATTACTAATAGTAAACCATTTCACGCTGTTTGTACACAAATTAGATTGAAATTGTTACTTTGTTGTAAATACCTATTAATATAAAATTACTGTTTAATAAATGTTTAATAACTATGAGCATTATATTTTAATTTCATTTTCATTCAATTTCATAAAAACATACCACCTTTTAGTAAAATAGTATACATACTCAGGTAATTTCTTATTACCTCACATCTTATATACGCATGTCATTTACATTTACCCTACATTTTCAAAATGAAGTTCATCAAGCAAGCACAGACTTTAGAAGTTAATAATATAAAAATAGAAAATCAATCATGTAAAGTGAAACATAGTGGACTCTTACCAGATAATATTAGATGTGTAATATGCGGTCCATCTAACTGTGGGAAAACTAACTTAATGCTTAATTTAATATTACATGAAAATGGTCTCAAGTTTAAGCATATTTACTTATACTCGAAGACAGCTTTCCAGCCAAAATATTGTTTTTTAAAACAAGTTATGAGCTGCATACCGGGAGCTAACTTCTTTGTCTTCTATGATAATAAAGAAGTCATACACCCAAATGATGCTTTAACTAATGCAGTCATGATTTTCGATGATGTAGCATGCGAAAATCAAATCAATATTCGTAATTATTTTGCAATGGGGAGACATAAACAGATAGATTGTTTTTACTTATCACAAACCTATTCCAAAATACCTAAACAACTTATACGAGATAATGTAAACCTTTTAATAATCTTCAAACAAGACAGGATAAACTTAAAACAAGACAGGATAAACTTAAAACATATATACAATGAGCACGTAAATACGGATATCGAATGGTTTCAATTTGAAAAACTTTGTGCTGCTATTTGGAAAGATAGATTTGACTTTTTGTTAATTAATAAAGATTGTCCTCTAAATGAAGGTAGATACCGACAAGGGTTTGACATATTTATATACTTTTAGAAAGTGAATATAAATACCAACTAATTGCAGATAATATATCAATCGCAATCTGATATCTGTAAATAGCAGATGGGCTATTATTAAAATAAAATAAAGAAAACATGATGCAGATTAATATTAAAGAACAATTGATAAAGTCAGTCGATAATATAAAAAATAAAATTAAAACAATTCAGAATGAAGAAGATACAGCTCATTTAAAATTTAAGAAGGTCTTCAAACCAATAACAGATCCACTAGAAACATTAATTAAAGCGAATGATGTAATTAAACCAATATTTGACATTTCAAGAGATGACAGTAACTCGCTTGAAAGATATAGCTCATCAGCAGATTATGTTCCAGAGTATGAAAGTTTTAAAGAATGTTTAAAAGTAGATTCAAATGAGGATTCTGAGTGTTATAAAGACGTTCTTTCAAGAAATCCTTTTAAAGATTCTAATGATACACTGATTTCACTGAATAAGGAAGATATGATGGAAATCTATGATAATATGAATGTCCCATTTGGGATACGAAGTGAAAATAAAAAACTAATGATGGGGAATAGCAAGGTTACGTTTTCTCTTACAAATAAGACCTGTAATTCACCCAAAACAAATATAGTCACTATTGATAAAAGGCCCTATGAATTAACACCAGGTCTAAAGGAACTTTTGGTACGCAGTAAACCTAAACTTAATTTGGTCACTGAACAAGATAAAATGGTCTATAACGATATGCTTCATAATACACACGCGCATAAACGAGACTTTCATCCTAATGGTCAAATAAAAGGTGATAAAAGTTTAAAATATCGTGAAATTATTAAACCTTTGTTTTCGCAAAATAGTTATGTTCAAGATGAAGGAGAGATAATGAAGACAAAAAGCGGTGGCTTTTTACCTAAATTAAAAAAATATAAAAGTAATACCGATTACGTTTACTGGGATGACCCGAATGAACTGATTGAAAGGTTGAAACTTCTAATTGCTTCAAAAAGTGCTGGTAATACTAATCATGACAATGAAATTATATCAATTATAGAAGAGTTAAAAGAAGCTGATATTATAAAAGACTAGAAAGCTTTGGGATGTTCTCAGTTATCAAAGTTGTATGCAACATGAATGAACCTAAAAATAATAATTCTGTTCGTACGAATATAACTGAAAGTAACGTAAGTGTGGAACTTGTTGAGATTAAAAATACTACTGAAGAGCAAATCGAAAAACTGAAAGTTAATACTTGTGTGCAAATAGATCAACTGAATAAACTGATTTCAATTTTAAACGATAAAGTAAGAAAACTTGAAAAAAATATTGTGTTGAAAGAAATTTCTGGAAAATTAAATAAGCATTATGAGCAAAGTAGATGTCATAAATGAAATTCATAAATGTGCTAGAGTCAACTTTCCAAGAAGACAGGTCATACTTAAAGATATCGATGATCTCTGGCAAGCAGATTTGATGGATATGCAAGCAATTTCAAAAGTGAACGGTGGAGCCAAATATATACTAGCAATCATAGACACTTTTTCTAAATATGCTTGGACAGTTCCTTTGAAACAAAAAAATAAGGAAGAGGTGTCAAAAGCATTTGAAAGTCTATTGCTTAAAGGACGTGTTCCAAGAAATTTGCAAACAGATCTAGGAAAAGAGTTTTATAATAATAAACTCAAAAATATTGTTACGAAGTACAATATCAATCACTATTCAACGTATTCTACTAAAAAAGCCTCAATTGTTGAAAGATTAATAAGGACATTAAAAAATAAATTATACAGAGAATTTAGTCTTAATGGTAATTATAAGTGGATTAATGGAACGCTCAACAAAATTGTACATGAATACAATAATACTACTCATAGAACTGTGGGACAACCTCCAGCTTCTATAAATCATGACAATAAAGCAGACATACTACAAAGATATATTCGTATGGCCGTATGTAAGAAAAACACTAAGTGTAGAAAGTTAAGTGTTGGTGATTTTGTAAGAATAAGTAAATACAAAGGATGTTTTGATAAAGGCTATTATCCTAATTGGTCAACAGAAATATTTAAGATAAAAACAGTACAAGAAACTAATCCGTTAACTTACTTGATAGAAGATGCAAGATGTCGACCGATACTAGGAGCGTTTTATGCTCAAGAACTTCAAAATACCAGACATCCTGATTTGTACTTAGTTGAAAACGTATTGAAAAGAAAAGGGAATCAAGTTTATGTGAAGTGGCTCGGACTTCCTACTAGCGAGAACAGCTGGATAGATAAAACAAATGTATTTTAAGGGCGACAATAAATAAAAATAAAAATAATATGTATTTAAGCAAATACACATATTTTTCTATTCATTACGTATTTGTTCTTGAAACAAAAAAGACTTATTTTTTTTTTTATTTTTTTTTAACTTATTAAATACGTTTCTATTACTTTGTGGGAAAAAAATAGCAATGAAGACCACACAAGTTATTACAGATAATAAAAAAAACAGTTTCATCAGCATTGAAAAAAAACATCAATAAAGTAAAAACAGGAGCTGGTTTTAATAAAACTCTTAAAAAAATTGTTACCCATACTAAAAAGCACATTACGAAATTAAAACCCTCATGTAAGAAAACATTGATGGAATTAGCATACGCAGCAGCTAAAGAATTTATATCAGATTCACCAATAAAATTACCCAGGATTATACCAGTACCAAAAACTGGAGGATTTATTCCTTTAGTACCAATATTTGCTGGATTATCTGCTGCTGGCAGTTTAGCAGGAGGTGCTGCTGGTATTGCAAAAGCAATAAACGCATATAAAACAGCTAAGAAGCAATTGTGTGAAGCAAAACGACACAACAATGAAATGGAGGCGTTATTCATTGGAAGAGGATTACATCTCAACCATTACAAAGATGGTTTAGGAATTTATATAACAGAGAAAAAAAACTGAAATCTCGGCTACCCAAAAGAGCTTTAACCAATATTGATATAATGAAACACTCGATTCTCGATAATATTCCATTCTTTCGAGGTGTGTTTATGAGAGATAAATTACCAGATGAAGTATTACCGATAGAATGTGGAGTGATCAATCTTGACTCTTCTGAAAACTCTGGTACTCATTGGGTAGCCTATGGCAAGATAAATGAATATGTAGAATATTTTGACAGTTATGGTAACTTAAAACCTCCAAAAGAATTTATGAAGTATGTCGGAAATAATATTCAGTATAATTATGAAAACGTTCAACGTGATCATTTGTATAATTGTGGACACTTGTGTTTAAAATTTCTTAAGTCATTTTGGAAAGACAGTAAACTAACATAGCAGAGAGTTGTTATTATTTTTATTAATGCCAATGAATGTCTTTGTAACGTAATAAGAACGAGTTATAAAAGGTTATATTTTGGTACTGTACACACATTCTTAGATTGCCTGTGATGATAATCACTACTCACATTTAAAAGAATAATTTAGCTAAATTTAATAATAGTAATACTACCTATTTTGTTAATTTTGAATAAAACAACATGTTAATTTTTAATAAAACGTTTATCGTGAGGAACGCATGTAATATTTCACTTCCTTTTTCCAAAGAAGCCAGACGTGTCAACGCGATAAAAATTAAAAGACGAATTACAATTACTAAAGAAAATAAAAGATTTCTCAGACACATTGGATTAAAATTAAAATTATAACAACATGCTTCAAATAACAGATTTAGTGCAACATGATAACTCTATTGAAAGTTATGAGATCCATAGCTACAATCCGTATAGTACCAGTTTCAAAGAAAATGATGAAATCAGAATACCCATTCATCATCAAGATTTGTATGTATTACCCTGCAACAGTTCCATTTTTATAGAAGGGTACGCAAGTGTATCTACTAAAGATCCAGCAGGGAAAACAATAAAAAAAGATGTTGATTTTATAAATAATCCAATTTCATATTTGTTTCAAGATATTAGGTATGAAATAAATGGTGTTGAAATTGATCGCATTAAAAATGTTGGTATTACAACAACCTTAAAATCGTTTGTCTCTATGAATGAAGGTGAAAGTAAAGCTGCAGCAGTCTGGGGATGGAACTTAGGTGGTATGAAAATAAGAAACGGATATTTTAGTGTTATCGTGCCATTGAACCGAATACTAGGATTTGCAGAGGATTATAACAAAATAATAATCAATTGTAAACATGAACTTATATTACAACGAAGCAGCTCGGCATTGAACTGTGTGCTTATAGACAAAAATGATAACGTAGAAATAGATATACAAAAATTACAATGGCGTGTCCCGCATATTAAAGTTTCTGATCGTAATAAATTGTTATTGCTTAAAAGCCTGGAGAGAGATCGTTCTATACAGATAGCATTTAGAAATTGGGATTTGTATGAATATCCATTACTACCAAGAACAACGAAACATTCCTGGTCAGTAAAGACAACTTCCCAGCTAGAAAAACCGAGGTTTGTTATATTTGGTTTGCAAACAGCTCGGAAAAATAGTAAAACTAGAAGTTCTTCGATATTTGATCACTGCAATGTTAGCAATATTAAATTGTATTTGAATGCTCAATACTATCCGTATGACTCACTTAATCTGAAATTTGATGAAGGTAAATACAGTATATTATATGAAATGTACGCTAATTTTCGTCAGTCGTATTACAACTTAGGCATTGATCCATTGCTTAGCTTAAACCAGTTTAAAGAAATTGCTCCGCTTTTTGTGATTGACTGTTCAAGACAAAACGATTCACTTAAAATTGGACCAGTTGATGTGCGATTAGAACTTGAATGCTCTGAAGATATTCAAGATAATACATCTGCCTATTGTTTAATAATAAACGATCGACTGTTTGAATACAAACCGTTGAGTAATATTGTGAGAAAACTATCATGAATGTCATTGTAGATGTTCAAGGGTTTAAGAGTGAAGGAAACGAGTTTATTCCAAAAGAAATAGCATTAATGTACAAAGGACAGATACAAGTGCTGTTGATAAAACCGCCACGATCATTTTATGACTTGACGAAGAAAGAACGGTTACAAGTGGCATGGATTGAAAAAAACAGAGGAATAAACTGGAGCGAAGGCTTTGTACCTTATTTTAATTATAAAGCATATTTTGCCAATTTTTTTAAAAATAAATCTTTGTTTACTAAAGGAAACGAAAAAGTGTTATGGTTAAAAGATATATTCCGAATTAGTAATGTATACAATTTAGAAAGTAAAAACTGTCCAAGTTTGGTAACTTTATATAACAATTATTCAGATTCATCTGACATTGTAAGTTGTATTCATCATACCAACATATGTGCCTTAAAAAATGTGTTTTGTCTGAATAAATGGTGTGAAGAAAATAAAGTGTTCTGTAAGTAAGATAAGATAAGAACGATTCATGATTATATAATATTAATACTACTTATAAATCGAAAGGTGAATGTCTAATCTATTAAATAACCTGTTTTCTATTCTAGTAAAATGTAGATAATAGTAATGTAAGAAATGTATCATTACTTAAAGATGTGTCCAACATAATATTTTTATTATTATGTAGAAATAAATATTTCAATTTATCCTACTTATCTGTTTTATTTCTTAAACACTAGCAATATTAATATAACTGCTAACCACCATCGAAAGTTCATACTGAACAGTTTGTTATAATGAGCAGTTCATATTGAACTGCTCGGTTTATTTACACACATGAACGATACTGTGGAGTATGCTACACTACTACTATACAGGATTTTACTGAAAAACAAAAATTACTGTATATACAGCTCTAGAATATTGTTAGTAGACCATTTTATATCTTGATGAAGAAATAGTGGTTACAAGTCATAAACTGAAATAATGATGTAGGTGACGATCTTGAATAGATGTCTCATTTCAGTCTGAATGCAACAGTCACTTCGAATAGATGCAATTGAATACAATTAACATTTGTCATGAATAGAAATTCTGAATGTTGAATAGTCATAGGGATATTTGAATGGTTCAACAATGAAATATAGGGTATTCAGATCTGATTACTGATCTGAATACCCTATATTTCAACTACTAACATAGTAAGAATTTCAGCACGATTTTCACGGAGTTGGCATCTAATTGCAAGCAAAAAGCTACTAAAAAAATCTCATTTAAATACAATGAACCATGACGTACCTTGTGTACCGTCAATAACCTGATACACATTTACGATTTCGCCTTGGCTATCGCCAACGTCCATACTACGTTGAATACACCGGTTCTCGTCCGATCACCGAAGTTAAGCAACATCGGGCGTGGTCAGTACTTGGATGGGTGACCGCCTGGGAACACCACGTGACGTTGGCTTTTGCATTTTTTTCGCATTTATAGAACAAAAAGTTTTGTTTAATTACTGCCAACTTTATCGTTGATCGAACATAGTAAGAATTTTAGCACGATTTTCATGTAGTTGGCATCTAATTGCAAGCAAAAAGCTACTAAAAAAGTCTCCTTTAAATACAATGAACCATGACGTACCTTGTGTACCGTCATTAACCTGATACACATTTATGATTTCGCCTTGGCTATCGCCAACGTCCATACTACGTTGAATACACCGGTTCTCGTCCGATCACCGAAGTAAAGCAACATCGGGCGTGGTCAGTACTTGGATGGGTGACCGCCTGGGAACACCACGTGACGTTGGCTTTTGCTTTTTTTTCGCATTTATAGAACAAAAAGTTTTGTTTAATTACTGCCAACTTTATCGTTGATCGAACATAGTAAGAATTTTAGCACGATTTTCATGTAGTTGGCATCTAATTGCAAGCAAAAAGCTACTAAAAAAGTCTCCTTTAAATACAATGAACCATGACGTACCTTGTGTACCGTCATTAACCTGATACACATTTATGATTTCGCCTTGGCTATCGCCAACGTCCATACTACGTTGAATACACCGGTTCTCGTCCGATCACCGAAGTTAAGCAACATCGGGCGTGGTCAGTACTTGGATGGGTGACCGCCTGGGAACACCACGTGACGTTGGCTTTTGCATTTTTTTCGCATTTATAGAACAAAAAGTTCTGTTTAATTACTGCCAACTTTATCGTTGATCGAACATAAGTAGTTGAAATATAGGGTATTCAGATCAGTAATCAGATCTGAATACCCTATATTTCACTGTTGAACCATTCAAGTATCCCTATGACTATTCAACATTCAGAATTTCTATTCATGACGAATGTTAATTTATTCAGAATCATCTATTCGAAGTGACTGTTGCATTCAGATTGAAATGAGACATCTATTCAAGATCGTTACCTACATGGTTAAAAAAAAAAAAACCGCATACATAATCAGTTACTAACGACTGATTGTTTACATAACAAACACATAGTCATTCCCGTGAAGGAAGTAGATCATATTCTTTTCTACCCATCATGTGCCTCATCATGCCAAAAAGTTATAGTTATTAATTTACATCAGAAAAGAGCATATAGTATTATGAAAAATTACTTATAAGTTTATTTTATTTTATTTGCTAATTGTCTTATTTTTCTAGTGCGTGAACAGGCTCGTGACTCGTACGTACATTTTATTAACAGGAGTGATAGAAATAAAGCAACTGAAATATAATTGATAGTTTATTCATATTTTTTTATGCAATTTGCTTAAAATATCCTTAACACATCTATAAATATCATCATTAAATACATTCCCCACAACATGTTGGGCACATATATTGGCACTACAATCACATGGTAAATTTGTGAACTCTTCAGCGTCAAAAACTTGTAATCGTATTATTTTACTACGATGACCCGTTGACGGTTTCTGTATAAACGAGTACACAGCATCACTTCTTCGTCTTTTATTATTACTATTAGTGTTGTTACTATTGGTGGAAGGCGATGTTTCATCAAATTGAAATGGTTTTTCTCTCTCCAAATAGTTGACCACTTTCTGACGTAGGGTTTGTTCAGCAGGAATTGGTGAGTATGAAGAATTAGTCGGGAAAATATCGCTGGACATTTGAAACAAAGAAATAGATATTAATTAAATAATACTTAATACAAGAATACGAAGACAAATGAACTATCCTAGAATATAGATCCCTGTGAAAATATTTAAAATTTATTTACATTACACATTTTAAGTTTTTATTAATAATTTAAAATATTTTCTAATATTTTACTTACCGACATCGTAGAGCAGATAAGACGATTTGAATGTGATTTTTGGTATCTTGGATTGGTTTATATACAAGTACGGATTTAAAAAATAATAATAAAATGTCTCACTATATGATTCAATTTAATCTTGTTTTTATATATGTAAAGTAATCCGAAACTGACGGCTCCTCTTGTCTCCATATGGCTAGGAATTTGGACACGTGCACAAAGATGCATTTCAATCTACAACAGACGAGCGTTATAACCGCTGCGTTTTATACGCTTAATTCATTGAGCGTTAACATGGGTTAAAATTTATTATATTTTTAATAAGGTTCAAAACTTAAAGATAAAGCTTATTCTTATATACCGAAATATGAGATTCCTACTTGTCATATCTCCACTCCGCCACATGTCTAGGAGTTAATGCGAGCGTGCAAACCGCAGCGTTTATACCGTCGTCATCAAAAAAAAAAAAAAAACATTCAGCGAAAAACAACAACCTTCAAACATGTTTTTCTAATTAAGTATAAAATTCCCTATTATTGATTTAAGTAAGTATGTACATAAGATTAAAAATCACTTATCATTCGTCTTTTATAAAACGCTGTAAATTTAAAACCTTAACCGCTACGATTTATACGAGTATGCTCGTGTACACAATTGATATTTTTTGCCGAGTATGCAGTTTTACAAATTTGGATTGAATGACGTGATTTTAGGCCTATAAAAACACTTCGCAAATTAGTCTCCGACACAATTTCTCTCTGGAACGAATCCTCTCTACAAGGAATCAACGCTCCGAGCTCCTAATCAAGCAACCTGACTAAGCAACAATCAAGAATGTAAGTACAAATACATATACATATCTAACTATTGAATGATCAGAGTAAATGTATTAATTTATATAATCGAGTATTAAAATGTTGACCCTCAGTACTTTTATAGTTAATAGTTAGCACGCTTAGCTCAGAGACTGAGTGATGGTTTTCTATGCTTCAAGTTCGATTCCTGCATAGATGAAATGCTATGTATATTATTCATCTATTAAAATAGATTTTTTCAACACGGTCAGCGTAGTTGCTGGCTTTGTGTCCTGGATTCCATTCCTACACCAATCAAATGATATTTTTATCTGAAAATTATTTAACTGATCGTAGAATCAGTTCCTTTTCAAATGTATGAATTATGAAGTTAATGGATTGACTGCAATAAACTAATTTTTTTTTTTTTTTTGTTCACAGGTCGAAACTACTCAGCAACGACCTTTTCCTCTCCAGCGATGACTCTGAACAAGAGGCAAGGCCGAAGAGAAAGACAGAGGAAAGAAAAACGAAACGGGAAAGGTCCAGCAAGTTTAGTGAAGAGTCAACAAGCGCAAAAAAATCTAAGCCGATCATTTCGCCAGTAACACCGCCAGCTCGAGTTACAGCTGGTGAATTATTCGGTGACGACAGTGATAATGAAGAAAGCGTCACCCCAACACAGAGATTCCACAAGACTGGTAATATACCACCACTATACTCTTATTTCACTAGAAGGATGGCTAAGGGATACTCTCGACAGATAAGCGAGACTAAAGAAGGAAAATTTTATGTAGAAGTGAAAATTTACAATACGGAGGAAATAAAAAAAATTATGCCTATAAATAGATGGCGCTCGGCCATAACTACCATTAAGATGAAATTAGATGAAAATAAAGAATCTTGGGCCCACATAACGGAGTTTGTTAAAGCAACTCAAAAGGACTTTAAAAACTGTGCTATCACCCACATGGGTGCCTATGATACTTAACGTCTTTATTTGATTAACTAGCTGTCAGTCAATATTAGCTTAGGTACTTACTACAGATTGTATTTCTTTTATTCATATTTACATAATATGTTTTATTAATAATTGTACTAAGTATATTTGATAAGTATTATACTGTAATATTAATCAATATTATATAAGTAAGTAATCTCGTCATTGGTTTTCTTTTCACAGTTACACACCTCAACAGCAAATCGAGATCTAGAAAGTCAATAGCCGGTCATAAATGTAAAATTGAAATACCAGAAAATCAGTATTCCTATCATAAAAGAACGAATATACATAAAGCAAATTGTTTATTGAATACTAAGTTCACAGATATTCATATTATTGCAACAGCATTCAAAAACAGAATTATGACCTACAGATTGAATGTCACTCAGGAAGACGAGTACCTCGGTTTAGAGGTGTTCCTGGCTGATCATCTAATAAATATAACAGAATTAATAAATATGTCACTTAATGAACACAATTGCATAAAATTGAGTTTTGAATTGTTCGCCTATTTTATGTTATCAAAATCAGACGAACAACAATTAAAGTCGTTTAATACTAAATTTGAAATTATATATAAGAACACTAATTTGAATGAATTATTAACCAAAGTAGTATATAAACTAAATAATAAATTAACCGAGTTCCAGCACTGTCAATCTGGTTGGACATTTGTTTCTATGAGTCATCTCGAAATTAATATAAACAAGTATTCCCCTATGAGAGGAGGGTCTTATATAGAACTGCCGTTAGCTGTTAGTCACTCGAATAGTTGTATAAATATTAAAAATAAAGATAATTGTTGTTTACTATAATGGATTATACCCAGCTAAAAATAATGTATGCAGAACAAGTTCATACCCTCATTATACCTCTGTTTTAAATATTGAGGGAATGTCATTTCCTCCTACCATAAATGATATTAAAACGTTAGAAAAAAATAATAGCAACATCAGTTTAAATATATATGGTATGCAAAATAATATTGTGACTGGACCTCTTTATATAACACAAAATCGAAGAAAAAATCATCTGAATTTACTTTACATCGAAAAAAATTCTATCGGACACTACTGTCTAATTAAAGATTTAATACGTCTAGTGCGTCGTCAAGTGACTCGTTCTAAAGGAAAACTTTATTTATGTGATGCATGTCTACAACTATTTAGTAATGAAAATAGGCACAAGACTCATAACTGCTCCAAGATTTTGACTATATTACCTGAAAATAATTCTGTACTAAAGTTCAAACATTACGAGAGGCAGCAAAAAATTAATTTCATAATTTATGCTGATTTTGAATGTATGCTAATAGATTGTAATGAAAGTAACTCTTTTAATACTCAGAAACTAAAAACACATCAACCTTCATGTTTCGCTTATTATATTTGTTGCACACACGATGATAAATTAAACAAGTTTGTCACATATCGAGGTACAGATTGCGTGGAAATATTTGTTAAATATTTAATAAAAGACGTTAAATATATACATAATATATTAAGTATTAAAATGCCAATGACTCCATTATCAGTAGAACAAGAGATAGATTATCGAAATTCGACTACATGTTACATATGCAAACAATTATTATTGAATGATAAAGTCCGAGATCATGATCATATTACATCTGAGTATCGTGGGGCAGCGCACCCCCATTGTAATTTAATGTATAGAGTTTGTTCATTCATTCCTGTTGTCTTTCATAATTTGTCTGGATATGACTCACATTTATTTATTGAAGAGTTAGCAAAGTATGAAGGTTCTATTAATATAATACCGAAAACTAAAGAGAAATACCTTTCAATAATAAAAGTAATAAATACGGAAAAAAACAATCATCCTATACAAATAAAATTTATTGATTCCTATCAGTTTCTTAGTTCTAGTCTAGATGCATTAAGTAAAAGTTTGTCAGAAAACGATTTTTTAAACTTATCAAAAGAGTTTACTGATAAAAGACAATTTGATTTAATGCGAAAAAAAGGTGTTTATCCATATGACTATATTAATTCTTGGTCTAAATTTGATGAGACGAAACTTCCTATAATGTGTTATTTTTATAACAGTCTGTGTGACAAACATATAACTAATGAAGAATATTTACACGCTCAAACAGTTTGGAATATTTTCGAAATAAAATCTCTTGGTGAATATACAGATTTATACATAAAATGTGATGTGCTTTTACTATGCGATATATTTGAAAATTTTAGAAAAACAAGCTTACATTACTATAAGTTGGATCCCGCTCATTATGTAACGTCACCGAGCTTAAGTTGGGATGCAATGCTTCTATATACCGGCATCGAACTTGAGTTGATAAGTGATTTAGAAATGTACGAGTTATTAGAAAAAGGAATTCGTGGTGGGCTAGCACAGTGTTCTCTACGTCATGCCGTAGCAAACAATAAATATTTACCACATTTTAATGAGCTCGAACCAAGTAGTTATTTAATTTACCTTGATTGTAATAATCTATATGGCTATGCTATGATGAAGAAACTTCCTATCAAAGAATTTAAGTTTTTGAGTCTGAAAGAAATTAGGAAGTTTGATGTAAATGATGTATCAGATGATAATGATTACGGTTATATTCTGGAAGTAGACTTAAATTATCTAAATTATTTACATTACAAACATAAAGATTTACCTTTTGCGGTTGAAAAAATTTTACCTCCTTATGGGAAATCAGTGAAATTGGTTGCAAATCTCTATGATAAGCAAAATTACATACTTCATTATGTTCACTTGAAAGAATGTTTGAACAAAGGTCTGATTTTAAAAAAGATTCATCGTATACTTAGCTTCAGACAAGAATGCTTTCTCAAAAAATACATCGATCTGAATACTAGTCTTCGTCAAAGTTCCAAAACTGCTTTCGAGAAGGACTTTTTTAAATTGTTGAATAATGCCATATTCGGAAAAACTATCGAAAATAAACGTAAGCAGGCCGATGTAAAATTAGTAACAAAATGGATAGATACCAGAAATAAAACAAATAAGTATCTTGGTGCTGAAAAATTGATATGTAGACCAAATTTAAAAAGTATATCAATTTTTTCTGAAAATTTCGTAGCTGTAGAATTATACCGTGAAAAGGTAGTTTTAGATAGACCTATTTATATTGGATTTACTGTTTTGGAATATTCAAAGCAACATTTATACCAATTTCATTATGATTTTATTAAAAATAAATATGAAAACAATGCTGAGTTATGCTATACGGATACTGATAGTCTATTATATTTAATTTATACAGATGATTTTTATCATGATATGTCTGATGATCTTACCAAGTTTGATACCAGTAATTTTGGAATGAATAATCCATATCTTATACCGCAACTTAATGCTAAAATTCCTGGATTATGGAAACATGAGGTTGGTGACGATTTAATTACAGAGTTTACCGGTTTAAGAGCTAAATTATATTTTATAAACAGTGTAAAGACTGAAATTAAAAAAGCCAAAGGTGTTTCTAAGTATGTAACTTGTAACTTAAAATTGAATGATTACAACAATGTACTGCTGACAAATAAAGTGCATAGGTGTAAAATGAATATGATAAAATCAATTAAACATGTTTTATACACTCAGCAAGTAGATAAACGAGTTTTAGAAAGAAACGATGACAAAGTTCAAGTATTACAGGATCAAATTCATACATTACCCTGGGGGCATTGTGATTCTATGTTTGTAGATTATTCCAGTGATGTGTAATCTGTAATTGTGTATAATTTTTATTACTAATAGTAAACCATTTCACGCTGTTTGTACACAAATTAGATTGAAATTGTTACTTTGTTGTAAATACCTATTAATATAAAATTACTGTTTAATAAATGTTTAATAACTATGAGCATTATATTTTAATTTCATTTTCATTCAATTTCATAAAAACATACCACCTTTTAGTAAAATAGTATACATACTCAGGTAATTTCTTATTACCTCACATCTTATATACGCATGTCATTTACATTTACCCTACATTTTCAAAATGAAGTTCATCAAGCAAGCACAGACTTTAGAAGTTAATAATATAAAAATAGAAAATCAATCATGTAAAGTGAAACATAGTGGACTCTTACCAGATAATATTAGATGTGTAATATGCGGTCCATCTAACTGTGGGAAAACTAACTTAATGCTTAATTTAATATTACATGAAAATGGTCTCAAGTTTAAGCATATTTACTTATACTCGAAGACAGCTTTCCAGCCAAAATATTGTTTTTTAAAACAAGTTATGAGCTGCATACCGGGAGCTAACTTCTTTGTCTTCTATGATAATAAAGAAGTCATACACCCAAATGATGCTTTAACTAATGCAGTCATGATTTTCGATGATGTAGCATGCGAAAATCAAATCAATATTCGTAATTACTTTGCAATGGGGAGACATAAACAGATAGATTGTTTTTACTTATCACAAACCTATTCCAAAATACCTAAACAACTTATACGAGATAATGTAAACCTTTTAATAATCTTCAAACAAGACAGGATAAACTTAAAACAAGACAGGATAAACTTAAAACATATATACAATGAGCACGTAAATACGGATATCGAATGGTTTCAATTTGAAAAACTTTGTGCTGCTATTTGGAAAGATAGATTTGACTTTTTGTTAATTAATAAAGATTGTCCTCTAAATGAAGGTAGATACCGACAAGGGTTTGACATATTTATATACTTTTAGAAAGTGAATATAAATACCAACTAATTGCAGATAATATATCAATCGCAATCTGATATCTGTAAATAGCAGATGGGCTATTATTAAAATAAAATAAAGAAAACATGATGCAGATTAATATTAAAGAACAATTGATAAAGTCAGTCGATAATATAAAAAATAAAATTAAAACAATTCAGAATGAAGAAGATACAGCTCATTTAAAATTTAAGAAGGTCTTCAAACCAATAACAGATCCACTAGAAACATTAATTAAAGCGAATGATGTAATTAAACCAATATTTGACATTTCAAGAGATGACAGTAACTCGCTTGAAAGATATAGCTCATCAGCAGATTATGTTCCAGAGTATGAAAGTTTTAAAGAATGTTTAAAAGTAGATTCAAATGAGGATTCTGAGTGTTATAAAGACGTTCTTTCAAGAAATCCTTTTAAAGATTCTAATGATACACTGATTTCACTGAATAAGGAAGATATGATGGAAATCTATGATAATATGAATGTCCCATTTGGGATACGAAGTGAAAATAAAAAACTAATGATGGGGAATAGCAAGGTTACGTTTTCTCTTACAAATAAGACCTGTAATTCACCCAAAACAAATATAGTCACTATTGATAAAAGGCCCTATGAATTAACACCAGGTCTAAAGGAACTTTTGGTACGCAGTAAACCTAAACTTAATTTGGTCACTGAACAAGATAAAATGGTCTATAACGATATGCTTCATAATACACACGCGCATAAACGAGACTTTCATCCTAATGGTCAAATAAAAGGTGATAAAAGTTTAAAATATCGTGAAATTATTAAACCTTTGTTTTCGCAAAATAGTTATGTTCAAGATGAAGGAGAGATAATGAAGACAAAAAGCGGTGGCTTTTTACCTAAATTAAAAAAATATAAAAGTAATACCGATTACGTTTACTGGGATGACCCGAATGAACTGATTGAAAGGTTGAAACTTCTAATTGCTTCAAAAAGTGCTGGTAATACTAATCATGACAATGAAATTATATCAATTATAGAAGAGTTAAAAGAAGCTGATATTATAAAAGACTAGAAAGCTTTGGGATGTTCTCAGTTATCAAAGTTGTATGCAACATGAATGAACCTAAAAATAATAATTCTGTTCGTACGAATATAACTGAAAGTAACGTAAGTGTGGAACTTGTTGAGATTAAAAATACTACTGAAGAGCAAATCGAAAAACTGAAAGTTAATACTTGTGTGCAAATAGATCAACTGAATAAACTGATTTCAATTTTAAACGATAAAGTAAGAAAACTTGAAAAAAATATTGTGTTGAAAGAAATTTCTGGAAAATTAAATAAGCATTATGAGCAAAGTAGATGTCATAAATGAAATTCATAAATGTGCTAGAGTCAACTTTCCAAGAAGACAGGTCATACTTAAAGATATCGATGATCTCTGGCAAGCAGATTTGATGGATATGCAAGCAATTTCAAAAGTGAACGGTGGAGCCAAATATATACTAGCAATCATAGACACTTTTTCTAAATATGCTTGGACAGTTCCTTTGAAACAAAAAAATAAGGAAGAGGTGTCAAAAGCATTTGAAAGTCTATTGCTTAAAGGACGTGTTCCAAGAAATTTGCAAACAGATCTAGGAAAAGAGTTTTATAATAATAAACTCAAAAATATTGTTACGAAGTACAATATCAATCACTATTCAACGTATTCTACTAAAAAAGCCTCAATTGTTGAAAGATTAATAAGGACATTAAAAAATAAATTATACAGAGAATTTAGTCTTAATGGTAATTATAAGTGGATTAATGGAACGCTCAACAAAATTGTACATGAATACAATAATACTACTCATAGAACTGTGGGACAACCTCCAGCTTCTATAAATCATGACAATAAAGCAGACATACTACAAAGATATATTCGTATGGCCGTATGTAAGAAAAACACTAAGTGTAGAAAGTTAAGTGTTGGTGATTTTGTAAGAATAAGTAAATACAAAGGATGTTTTGATAAAGGCTATTATCCTAATTGGTCAACAGAAATATTTAAGATAAAAACAGTACAAGAAACTAATCCGTTAACTTACTTGATAGAAGATGCAAGATGTCGACCGATACTAGGAGCGTTTTATGCTCAAGAACTTCAAAATACCAGACATCCTGATTTGTACTTAGTTGAAAACGTATTGAAAAGAAAAGGGAATCAAGTTTATGTGAAGTGGCTCGGACTTCCTACTAGCGAGAACAGCTGGATAGATAAAACAAATGTATTTTAAGGGCGACAATAAATAAAAATAAAAATAATATGTATTTAAGCAAATACACATATTTTTCTATTCATTACGTATTTGTTCTTGAAACAAAAAAGACTTATTTTTTTTTTTTATTTTTTTTTTACTTATTAAATACGTTTCTATTACTTTGTGGGAAAAAAATAGCAATGAAGACCACACAAGTTATTACAGATAATAAAAAAACAGTTTCATCAGCATTGAAAAAAAACATCAATAAAGTAAAAACAGGAGCTGGTTTTAATAAAACTCTTAAAAAAATTGTTACCCATACTAAAAAGCACATTACGAAATTAAAACCCTCATGTAAGAAAACATTGATGGAATTAGCATACGCAGCAGCTAAAGAATTTATATCAGATTCACCAATAAAATTACCCAGGATTATACCAGTACCAAAAACTGGAGGATTTCTTCCTTTAGTACCAATATTTGCTGGATTATCTGCTGCTGGCAGTTTAGCAGGAGGTGCTGCTGGTATTGCAAAAGCAATAAACGCATATAAAACAGCTAAGAAGCAATTGTGTGAAGCAAAACGACACAACAATGAAATGGAGGCGTTATTCATTGGAAGAGGATTACATCTCAACCATTACAAAGATGGTTTAGGAATTTATATAACAGAGAAAAAAAACTGAAATCTCGGCTACCCAAAAGAGCTTTAACCAATATTGATATAATGAAACACTCGAATAATATTCCATTCTTTCGAGGTGTGTTTATGAGAGATAAATTACCAGATGAAGTATTACCGATAGAATGTGGAGTGATCAATCTTGACTCTTCTGAAAACTCTGGTACTCATTGGGTAGCCTATGGCAAGATAAATGAATATGTAGAATATTTTGACAGTTATGGTAACTTAAAACCTCCAAAAGAATTTATGAAGTATGTCGGAAATAATATTCAGTATAATTATGAAAACGTTCAACGTGATCATTTGTATAATTGTGGACACTTGTGTTTAAAATTTCTTAAGTCATTTTGGAAAGACAGTAAACTAACATAGCAGAGAGTTGTTATTATTTTTATTAATGCCAATGAATGTCTTTGTAACGTAATAAGAACGAGTTATAAAAGGTTATATTTTGGTACTGTACATACATTCTTAGATTGCCTGTGATGATAATCACTACTCACATTTAAAAGAATAATTTAGCTAAATTTAATAATAGTAATACTACCTATTTTGTTAATTTTGAATAAAACAACATGTTAATTTTTAATAAAACGTTTATCGTGAGGAACGCATGTAATATTTCACTTCCTTTTTCCAAAGAAGCCAGACGTGTCAACGCGATAAAAATTAAAAGACGAATTACAATTACTAAAGAAAATAAAAGATTTCTCAGACACATTGGATTAAAATTAAAATTATAAAAACATGCTTCAAATAACAGATTTAGTGCAACATGATAACTCTATTGAAAGTTATGAGATCCATAGCTACAATCCGTATAGTACCAGTTTCAAAGAAAATGATGAAATCAGAATACCCATTCATCATCAAGATTTGTATGTATTACCCTGCAACAGTTCCATTTTTATAGAAGGGTACGCAAGTGTATCTACTAAAGATCCAGCAGGGAAAACAATAAAAAAAGATGTTGATTTTATAAATAATCCAATTTCATATTTGTTTCAAGATATTAGGTATGAAATAAATGGTGTTGAAATTGATCGCATTAAAAATGTTGGTATTACAACAACCTTAAAATCGTTTGTCTCTATGAATGAAGGTGAAAGTAAAGCTGCAGCAGTCTGGGGATGGAACTTAGGTGGTATGAAAATAAGAAACGGATATTTTAGTGTTATCGTGCCATTGAACCGAATACTAGGATTTGCAGAGGATTATAACAAAATAATAATCAATTGTAAACATGAACTTATATTACAACGAAGCAGCTCGGCATTGAACTGTGTGCTTATAGACAAAAATGATAACGTAGAAATAGATATACAAAAATTACAATGGCGTGTCCCGCATATTAAAGTTTCTGATCGTAATAAATTGTTATTGCTTAAAAGCCTGGAGAGAGATCGTTCTATACAGATAGCATTTAGAAATTGGGATTTGTATGAATATCCATTACTACCAAGAACAACGAAACATTCCTGGTCAGTAAAGACAACTTCCCAGCTAGAAAAACCGAGGTTTGTTATATTTGGTTTGCAAACAGCTCGGAAAAATAGTAAAACTAGAAGTTCTTCGATATTTGATCACTGCAATGTTAGCAATATTAAATTGTATTTGAATGCTCAATACTATCCGTATGACTCACTTAATCTGAAATTTGATGAAGGTAAATACAGTATATTATATGAAATGTACGCTAATTTTCGTCAGTCGTATTACAACTTAGGCATTGATCCATTGCTTAGCTTAAACCAGTTTAAAGAAATTGCTCCGCTTTTTGTGATTGACTGTTCAAGACAAAACGATTCACTTAAAATTGGACCAGTTGATGTGCGATTAGAACTTGAATGCTCTGAAGATATTCAAGATAATACATCTGCCTATTGTTTAATAATAAACGATCGACTGTTTGAATACAAACCGTTGAGTAATATTGTGAGAAAACTATCATGAATGTCATTGTAGATGTTCAAGGGTTTAAGAGTGAAGGAAACGAGTTTATTCCAAAAGAAATAGCATTAATGTACAAAGTACAGATACAAGTGCTGTTGATAAAACCGCCACGATCATTTTATGACTTGACGAAGAAAGAACGGTTACAAGTGGCATGGATTGAAAAAAACAGAGGAATAAACTGGAGCGAAGGCTTTGTACCTTATTTTAATTATAAAGCATATTTTGCCAATTTTTTTAAAAATAAATCTTTGTTTACTAAAGGAAACGAAAAAGTGTTATGGTTAAAAGATATATTCCGAATTAGTAATGTATACAATTTAGAAAGTAAAAACTGTCCAAGTTTGGTAACTTTATATAACAATTATTCAGATTCATCTGACATTGTAAGTTGTATTCATCATACCAACATATGTGCCTTAAAAAATGTGTTTTGTCTGAATAAATGGTGTGAAGAAAATAAAGTGTTCTGTAAGTAAGATAAGATAAGAACGATTCATGATTATATAATATTAATACTACTTATAAATCGAAAGGTGAATGTCTAATCTATTAAATAACCTGTTTTCTATTCTAGTAAAATGTAGATAATAGTAATGTAAGAAATGTATCATTACTTAAAGATGTGTCCAACATAATATTTTTATTATTATGTAGAAATAAATATTTCAATTTATCCTACTTATCTGTTTTATTTCTTAAACACTAGCAATATTAATATAACTGCTAACCACCATCGAAAGTTCATACTGAACAGTTTGTTATAATGAGCAGTTCATATTGAACTGCTCGGTTTATTTACACACATGAACGATACTGTGGAGTATGCTACACTACTACTATACAGGATTTTACTGAAAAACAAAAATTACTGTATATACAGCTCTAGAATATTGTTAGTAGACCATTTTATATCTTGATGAAGAAATAGTGGTTACAAGTCATAAACTGAAATAATGATGTAGGTGACGATCTTGAATAGATGTCTCATTTCAGTCTGAATGCAACAGTCACTTCGAATAGATGCAATTGAATACAATTAACATTTGTCATGAATAGAAATTCTGAATGTTGAATAGTCATAGGGATATTTGAATGGTTCAACAATGAAATATAGGGTATTCAGATCTGATTACTGATCTGAATACCCTATATTTCAACTACTAACATAGTAAGAATTTCAGCACGATTTTCACGGAGTTGGCATCTAATTGCAAGCAAAAAGCTACTAAAAAAATCTCATTTAAATACAATGAACCATGACGTACCTTGTGTACCGTCAATAACCTGATACACATTTACGATTTCGCCTTGGCTATCGCCAACGTCCATACTACGTTGAATACACCGGTTCTCGTCCGATCACCGAAGTTAAGCAACATCGGGCGTGGTCAGTACTTGGATGGGTGACCGCCTGGGAACACCACGTGACGTTGGCTTTTGCTTTTTTTTCGTATTTATAAAACGAAAACTTTTACTTTATTACTGCGACTTTATCGTTGATCGAACATAGTAAGAACTTTATCACAATTTTCATGGAGTTGGCACCTAATTGCAAGCAAAAAGCTACTAAAAAAGTCTCATTTAAATACAATGAACCATGACGTACCTTGTGTACCGTCAATAACCTGATACACATTTATGATTTCGCCTTGGCTATCGCCAACGTCCATACTACGTTGAATACACCGGTTCTCGTCCGATCACCGAAGTTAAGCAACATCGGGCGTGGTCAGTACTTGGATGGGTGACCGCCTGGGAACACCACGTGACGTTGGCTTTTGCTTTTTTTTCGTATTTATAAAACGATAACTTTTACTTTATTACTGCGACTTTATCGTTGATCGAACATAGTAAGAACTTTATCACAATTTTCATGGAGTTGGCACCTAATTGCAAGCAAAAAGCTACTAAAAAAGTCTCATTTAAATACAATGAACCATGACGTACCTTGTGTACCGTCAATAACCTGATACACATTTATGATTTCGCCTTGGCTATCGCCAACGTCCATACTACGTTGAATACACCGGTTCTCGTCCGATCACCGAAGTTAAGCAACATCGGGCGTGGTCAGTACTTGGATGGGTGACCGCCTGGGAACACCACGTGACGTTGGCTTTTGCTTTTTTTTCGCATTTATAGAACAAAAAGTTTTGTTTAATTACTGCCAACTTTATCGTTGATCGAACATAGTAAGAATTTTAGCACGATTTTCATGTAGTTGGCATCTAATTGCAAGCAAAAAGCTACTAAAAAAGTCTCCTTTAAATACAATGAACCATGACGTACCTTGTGTACCGTCATTAACCTGATACACATTTATGATTTCGCCTTGGCTATCGCCAACGTCCATACTACGTTGAATACACCGGTTCTCGTCCGATCACCGAAGTTAAGCAACATCGGGCGTGGTCAGTACTTGGATGGGTGACCGCCTGGGAACACCACGTGACGTTGGCTTTTGCTTTTTTTTCGCATTTATAGAACAAAAAGTTTTGTTTAATTACTGCCAACTTTATCGTTGATCGAACATAGTAAGAATTTTAGCACGATTTTCATGGAGTTGGCATCTAATTGCAAGCAAAAAGCTACTAAAAAAATCTCATTTAAATACAATGAACCATGACGTACCTTGTGTACCGTCAATAACCTGATACACATTTATGATTTCGCCTTGGCTATCGCCAACGTCCATACTACGTTGAATACACCGGTTCTCGTCCGATCACCGAAGTTAAGCAACATCGGGCGTGGTCAGTACTTGGATGGGTGACCGCCTGGGAACACCACGTGACGTTGGCTTTTGCTTTTTTTTCGCATTTATAGAACAAAAAGTTTTGTTTAATTACTGCCAACTTTATCGTTGATCGAACATAGTAAGAATTTTAGCACGATTTTCATGTAGTTGGCATCTAATTGCAAGCAAAAAGCTACTAAAAAAGTCTCCTTTAAATACAATGAACCATGACGTACCTTGTGTACCGTCATTAACCTGATACACATTTATGATTTCGCCTTGGCTATCGCCAACGTCCATACTACGTTGAATACACCGGTTCTCGTCCGATCACCGAAGTTAAGCAACATCGGGCGTGGTCAGTACTTGGATGGGTGACCGCCTGGGAACACCACGTGACGTTGGCTTTTGCATTTTTTTCGCATTTATAGAACAAAAAGTTTTGTTTAATTACTGCCAACTTTATCGTTGATCGAACATAGTAAGAATTTCAGCACGATTTTCACGGAGTTGGCATCTAATTGCAAGCAAAAAGCTACTAAAAAAATCTCATTTAAATAAAATGAACCATGACGTACCTTGTGTACCGTCAATAACCTGATACACATTTATGATTTCGCGTTGGCTATTGCCAACGTCCATACTACGTTGAATACACCGGTTCTCGTCCGATCACCGAAGTTAAGCAACATCGGGCGTGGTCAGTACTTGGATGGGTGACCGCCTGGGAACACCACGTGACGTTGGCTTTTGCTTTTTTTTCGCATTTATAGAATGTGGTATCTGTGTAATAATTATAAGTTGCGGGTAGGCCGCTAATAAACGCTCCGAAAATATTCCTTAAACACTACTTACAACAAAAACTTTTATTTAATTACTGACAACTTAATCGTTGATCGAACATAGTAAAAATTTTAGCACGATTTTCATGGAGTTGGCATCTACACTTGGGAGCAAATAAATCGAGCCACTACCTTTTTTCACGTAAAATGGTAAATATTTTTGGGAATATGGAACGTATCAATTCGAACTATATATCGCCTAAAAGTTAAGTTAATAACCTTAAAAATGAGGGTAAATTATTGAATAATAACCTTATTGAATGATAAATTATTGGCTCTGCAAGAAAAATGGTAATTTTGATAGAAAATTTAGTAGGGCTAAAACAGTCCATAAAAACAATAAAAAACAAAATTATTGCAAAAAAAATATTCTTAATAACTGGTATTACCCCCCCGTGCCCTGATGCATTCTTGTAGCCTATTAGTCATCGATCTGATCAGAGTTACGATGACATATTGTGGTATGTTCTCCCACTCTTCAAGCACAGCGACTTTAAGCTCGGGAATGGATGAAACAGCGGGAACCCTGGCTCGGACTCTCCGTTTTAGCTCGTCCCATAGGTGTTCGATCGGGTTCAAATCGGGACTTCGTGCTGGCCATACCATTTGTTGAATCCCGATCGCAGACAAGTATTCCGTAACGATCTGCGCGGTATGAGGTCTCGCATTGTCATACATAAACAAGAAATTTTCTCCGACAAAACCAGCATACGGCATTACCTACGTGGTCTTCAAGAATGTCAGTTATGTATCGGTCAGCTGTTAATCCACGTCTACCACTGCCATCGTTGGCGGGGTCGACGAAGACAAGTTCAGTTTTTCCGTCTAGAGAAATTCCTCCCCACACCATACAAGAACCACCACCAAAACTCACAGTTTCTCGAATGCAACATTGGGCAAATCTTTCACCAGGACGTCTATACACTCGGTTTCTCCCGTCATTGCTAAAAAGACAGATTCTTGACTCGTCAGAAAACAAAACTGACCTCCAGTCTTCTAACGTCCAATTAATGTGTTCTCGAGCAAACTCCAAGCGAGATCGGCGATGAGCTACAGTCAATTTTGAGCCAGTTGCTGGTTTGTGTGATGTTAAATTTCGTTTCTTTAGTCTTCGTCTCACTGTCCACCTACTGATTGCGACACCTCGAACGTCACGTAACGCTTGCTGTAGCTGAACAGCATTAAGTCCACGGTCGCGCAACGAATTGGTTGCAATAAAGCGGTCGTCACGTTCTGTTGTTGCCCGTGGTCGGCCAGTTCCAGGTCGCCGAACAAAAGCACCAGTCTCCAGATACCTGCGGTATACCCGCTGTACCTTTGAACGACTCAAATGAAGTCTGCGTGCCACTTCACGTTGTCCGTGTCCAACCTCAAGTAAAGCTACAACTTGGGCAGCTTCCGTCGGTGTAGTATCCATTTTATCAGGTTATTTTGATTACACAGACACAGATAAAGACAACAATAACAAGTAATATGGGTATGATTAACAAAAACCTCAAATTTAATCTTTTCTTAACAGAGTACAATAAAAATGTCATAAGCAAATTAAATGCGATAATTTTATTCTACCCTTTAAACTTTAATTAAAATGAAATTTTGACAACTAACTACCCTCATTGTAAAGTTATTAAATACCCTTTTAGGCGATATATGTTTCGAATCGATGCGTTCCATAATACCAAAAATAATAACCATAATGCGTGAAAAAGGAAGTGGCTCGATTTATTTGCTCCCAAGTGTAATTGCAAGCAAAAAGCTACTAAAAAAATCTCATTTAAATACAATGAACCATGACGTACCTTGTGTACCGTCAATAACCTGATACACATTTATGATTTCGCCTTGGCTATCGCCAACGTCCATACTACGTTGAATACACCGGTTCTCGTCCGATCACCGAAGTTAAGCAACATCGGGCGTGGTCAGTACTTGGATGGGTGACCGCCTGGGAACACCACGTGACGTTGGCTTTTTGCTTTTTTTCGCAAAAATAGAACTTTTAGTTTTATTTGTTTATTTGATAACATGTATAACACCGTTATGTAGACATGCATTAAATTTTATGACACATGTATTTATTACATGCACCCTACCCTGTAAGGGCACTGCAAATGTTTCTTAACAAATTATTTTATTAAATTACATAATTATCGTTTTGTATGTGCGTGTTTCTGTGGAAAATAAAGTTATTCTAATTATTACACTATCTAATTATTCGGGAGCGCACTCATTGAAACACGAAGTTAACGAACCAACTGTTTATTAGCGGCCTACCCGTAACTTATAATTATTTCACAGATACCACACGTCCCCCTCTTAACATAAAAACAATACTAAACTTATCAATAGGCAGTAGGTATATCTACATTAACCAAATTGCTTTAGCTGTTGTAAAGGAACTGTTACGTAAGAAGTTATACAATACCTACTGATATCTGCTAAGTTATGCAAACTATAGCATTGTTTCGCTCAAGCAATAGGTTCCTTAACTACAGATGCATTTTACAAAATAGTCATACTCGTATTAATTAAAAAGCGTCGACTGATACGTACACATATTTTAATATTTGTAGTTCTTTTTAATTAATGTATGGTGTACCATAATCAGAGTAATCCACCTTACGAATAGTAACCTCTGCCTCGAGTCGTTGTAACTCAAGTTCTAGAGGTTTACGTAAAGCTAGTGGTAATGATCTCGCTTTGATAAAAACGGGAGTCATGTCGCCTAATCTTAAGGATAATTGCTTGGTACATGTGCCAAGACCCGGGTCAAACACGGTGGGAAATTCTTTTTGCAAAGTATCCACTAATTTGTCGTCTCACAAATTCAACATCAATTCGTTCATTTGAATGCGATGCAATAAAGGTGGTCCACCATTCTTAATGATAAATAGTTTTAAATCTCTCGCCGAGTGTGTCCCGATCTCCACATTAACCACAACATAACCGATCACTTCAATCCGCGTGCCATAAGAATGTATACAAAGATCCTTTGAGATAAGCGGCAACGCCTTGAAGTGCTCATCAAATGAATAAGTACTAATTGCAGACAACTTACTGCCCGAGTCCAGTTCAAACGTCATCGCCTTACCGTTGACTTTTACGCACACATTGTATGGCCGATCACTGTTATTGCACACATTTAGATTATACATATCTGAGTCCAAGTCGCTATCACAATTATAACTATTATCCATATAATTTTGACCACCCCGCGACGAGCCCACCTCGCCCTGACGGGGATTTCGTTTGCACATAACTTTAAGATGGCCTTTTTGCCCAATCATTCTAAATATGTGCTGCTCAGCTATCTCTGAGCGCTTTGGTTCGAGATGGTCGCCAACTATGTTCACTAACTCCTCAAAAGTTTTTGTCTCCGGATTATCCGGCGCACAAAGATCGCACATCAGATCATAAGTAGCTTCGCCCACTAACGTGAGTAACGTAGCCACTCGTAATGCTGCACCCTAATTGCGTAATACACAATCAATCGGAATCTGAATCGTTTTGAACAAATTGTTAATCCACTGCTTCTTAAGTTCGGTAAAAAGTTCTGCTCAACAATGTAAATAACGCAATGAATGTTGTTGAATTGTAACACACTTTCGTAAACGATTACGACTAATCTGTTTGATTTTGACGGTTCAAGAACATTCATTGCGTTCTAAATATTATTGAGCAGAATTTTTATCGAACTTAAGAAGCAATGGATTAGCAATCTGTTTCAAAACGATTCAGATTCCGATTGATTGTGTATTACGCAATTAGGGTGCTGGTTTGATTTCGGAGCGCCATAAACTGTTCCACGCGTCGAATGTATGCGAACCATTTTTTTGTGGATAAATCGAACTGTTCTATTTTTCCGATCGGCATTTTGTTGTCACTGCACAATAACACTGTACACTAACTATTCGTGGTAATTTAAATTAGTTTTACTCGTCGCCAGTAGTGTTTAAGGAATATTTTCGGGAGCGCACTCATTGAAACACCAAGTTAACGAACCAACTGTTTATTAGCGGCCTACCCGCAACTTATAATTATTACACAGATACCGCATTCTATAAATGCGAAAAAAAAAGCAAAAGCCAACGTCACGTGGTGTTCCCAGGCGGTCACCCATCCAAGTACTGACCACGCCCGATGTTGCTTAACTTCGGTGATCGGACGAGAACCGGTGTATTCAACGTAGTATGGACGTTGGCGATAACTGATGCGAAATCATCAATGTGTATCAGATTAATGACGTCACACAAGATACGTCCAGCACATGGTTCATAGTAGCGTCACGTGTTAATAAAGAAATTGGCAGTCCATTTTAACCTACTTCTAATTATCGTATCAAAATGAAACTTTGTATGTAGTTCGAATGACAGAACTTATTAACTCAACTTATAAGGCATCTTGAAGCTGATCTGGTGATGGAGCCAGTAGGTGGATAGTGGAACTCTGCAGTGGCTCCTAGAAGACCGCTCAAGTCATAATTTCGTTGACTTTTTCGTTGACTTATTAACTCAACGAAGAATATAAAATAAATAAAAAAACACTGTTTTCACATAAAATTATCGAGCACTGAAGAAATTCAAACAAGTGATAATAATGTCTATGTATAAAGTAAGTATTAATAGAGAAGAATCGCCAGAAAAATTAGAAGAAAGGTACTTCTACTTGTGTAAAAATTGAGGAAGACGAAGTAGAAAGTTTGGAGAAGAATTCTTATAAGGAAAACTTTTTAAACAATAGTTCGCCGAAACGACCTCACAGTTCTATATTAGAACCTAGTCTGAAATGTCAGAGTGCTTTAAATATGGATACGGTTGTGCATGTTATAGAAAATATGGAAAGCGAAGAGTCTGTGATAGAGAACATTTAGATATCCGCTGGATACTTTGATAATACCTACTGCGTCCTAGGTTAGTGTAACTACAATTCATTTTGCATTTTCAATGTTCACGCATAATCGCCACGCTTGGCATAGAAACATTCCATGGCAGCAACAGCAGACGCAAGTCCTGAAAGTTGTTTGTACATACCTAATTGACTACTGAATCGATTTCAGACTTAGGTTTTATTTTTAAATGATGTATTATTTGTTTTGTATCCATATCCGGAACCCATCTTGAGTCAAGCACCTGTCTTTCAGTCTGTTGTCAGCATTTCCTTTGCCTCTCCGCTGGTAGCATCCTCTTTAATTACCGTTGGTACTAAGTATTTTAAGCGGGCATCAGTATAGTATAGTGTACTCTGTGCATCGGGCGATGGCCCGATTTACCGTCATTATAGCGTAGTTTTTTGTGCCGTTCAGTTGTTAGCGTTATTTAAACTTCGCGAAAAAACTATCTTTTTAGTTCGTTTAAAAGTTTGGTAAAACTATTTCAGTATTAGATTCGTCAAAGTCAAAGCATTTATTTCAAATAGGCCCATAAAAAGGCACTTTTGAACGTCAAAATTTACATTAAAAATAGAACTGATTCTAGGCGCCACTTCCAAAAAGTAGTTTCGTATGGAGAAGAAGTGGCAAGAAACTCCACCGTTACTCTTTTAAAATGTTTCACAATATTTTGTATACATTAATTATATTTCTATATGTGAAGACGATGCACCAAGAATAAAAATACTATACCACTATTGGTACAAAAAAATTAAAAATAAAGCAAAGGTATATAAATTAATCACGTGATAGGTACATTGTGCTCACATATTTACAAACAATTGTAAAAATATATGATTTTCCTAAAATATTAACTTGGAATAAGTCCGTGTGTGAGTAAATTCGTGTTTTTTTTACCTTACCGTTGTTATCATGGATAATTCTAATAATTCTAGAATAGAATCCTGACGTTGCGAGGGTTTCTTTAGTTGAATCCTGAACGTAACGAGGGATTCAAAGTACGTCGCCCGAGCCAAAAATATAGTTTGCGCCCGAGTGATACACTCTACTTTTCATCACCCACTATGAGAAAATAAAAGGCGCCTTATATTTTATTGTTTAATAAAACAAAGAGTAACTACTAAAGTGAAATTAAATCGTTCTTAATACAAAAACAACTAAAAACTTATATTTATATTTGAGACATTTTCGCAAATTATGAAAATTTATTGTTACAGTTTATTAGGAATAGAGATTGTTGCAGATTTTATATTCTGCGTGTTTGAAATAAATCCCGAATCTGGCTCATTTTGAGAAAAATGTGACGATGAATCTTGTTGTTTGGATGTAGATGGGCGCGGTGACAGTGGCATGGATGGATTAACTGAAGGCTGCAATGTAATGTTTTTCACGATGCGTTCACTTGTTATCGCCTTGTTCTCAATGGAATCTTCTATATACCCCTCTGCTAGAGCACTCGACTTCCATCCTCCATGTCGCTTGAGAAGTACGACGAAAACAATGTCCTGTACACAGCTTGATATCTGGTAACTACAAATAAGTTGCGATTACTTTTGGCATGTTAGATATTTTTAACCCCATATCTTGTTTGAAGAACTTGCCATTTTGATAACGGATGAAAAACCGATTGCCAGCCATGCCACTGTCGCCGCGCACATCTACATCCAAACAACGAGATTCATCGTCACATTTTCCTCAAAATAAGCCAGATTCGAAAATTATTTCAAACACGCAGAATATAAAATCTGCAACAATCTCTATTCCTAACAAACTGTAACAATAAATTTTCATAATTACGAAAATGTCTCTAATATAATTTTTAAGTTGTTTTATTATTAAATACGATTTAATTTCACTTTAGCTGTTACTCTTTGTTTTATTAAACAATAATATTACAAAAAAATATGACGCGCCTTTTATTTTCTCATAGTGGGTGATGAAAAGTAGAGTGTATCACTCGGGCGCAAACTATATTTTTGGCTCGGGCGACGTACTTTGAATCCCTCGTTACGTTCAGGATTCAACAAAAGAAACCCTCGCTACGCTCGGGATTCTATTCTAGCGTTATTAGAATTATCCATGATAACAACATATCTAACTTTTAAACGAACTAAAAAGGTATTTTTTTCGCGAAGTTTAAATAACGCTAGCAACTGAACGGCGCTAAAAACGACGCTATAATGACGGTAAATCGGGCCATCGCCCGATGCACAGAGTACACTATACTATACTGATGCCCGCTTAAAATACTTAGTACCAACGTTAATTAAAGAGGATGCTACCAGCGGAGAGGCAAAGGAAATGCTGACAACAGACTGAAAGACAGGTGCTTGACTCAAGATGGATTCCGGATATGGATACAAAACAAATAATGCATCATTAAAAAAAAAAACCTAAGTCTGAAATCGATTCAGTAGTCAATTAGGTATGTTGTAACGTAATGGTGGTTTCTAACTACATGAAAGGATGCAAGTTGACTTGTTACATATACTTTAATAAATGGAATATAAAATACAGGTCGGAATATAAAAATAACACAATACGGTTCACGCGACACTGATGTTAATAGGCTTGAATTGAAGTCCGGAGGAGGAGGTGGAGAAAAAAGGTCTTCAGGCGTCGAAGGGACACTTTAGAGTGCCAGTCTCCTTCGACAAAGCTCGACGTAAAATCTCCAGGCAGATGGTTACTCAGCAGAGTGCAGACGTAGAATTGATAGGTGTTTGTTGATAAAACCCGGACGCCGTATCCTCAGGCAGATGGTTAGTGAAACGGGTCCAGACGCAGAATCTGAGGCAGATGGTTAGTGAAATAGGTCCAGACGCGGAATCTGAGGTAGATGGTTAGTGAAATAGGTCCAGACGCGGAATCCCCATCAGGTGCTTCAGACTTTTCTTTTATAGGAAAATATTCCTTTTCCAGAATTAATTTTTGATGATTTTTGAAGTTTCAAAAATGTTTTTCTTCATTCTGACATCTCATCTGCCAGTCATAAAACCAGCCTGTGTGTTCAGCCAAGACGTATTAAAACCTCCACGATCGAGTATGAGCGTGTCCTTATTAATTATTGTAGATGTCGAAATTCAGTTAGTAATCGGCAATTATATAGAAAATACAATATTTCAGCTAAACCTATTGATAAAAATAATTCAAGTTATATAAACCAAAAAGTAATCTTCATAGACTAAAAGAGAAAATTTAATGACAGTTTGACAATTGACTTGTGTCACAACAATGGAAAATGTAAACAAAAGATAATATAAAAGAAATCGTTTTAGAACGATTCGTAAAATGCCAGCAAATAAAAGGATATGATACGGGACATGAATGAATGAATGATGAACAATGTTGTAAGTATAAGTAGCATATACTATAATGTACAAACCACTTTCAGGACTTGCGTCTGCTGCTGCTGCCATGGAATGTTCCTATGCCAAGCGTGGCGATTATGCGTGAACATTGAAAATGCAAAATGAATTGTAGTTCCACTAAAATAGGACGCAGTAGGTATTATCAAAGTCTCCAGCGGATATCTAAGTGTCCTCTATCACAGACTCTTCGCTTTCCGTATTTTCTATAACATGCACATCCGTATCCATCGGTCGTTTCGGCGAACTATTGTTTAAAAAGTTTTCCTTATAACAATTCTTCTCCAAACTTTCTACTTCGTCTTCCTCAATTTTTACACAAGTAGAAGTACCTTTCTTCTAATTTTTCTGGCGATTCTTCTCTATTAATACTTACTTTATACATAGACATTATTATCACTTGTTTGAATTTCTTCAGTGCTCGATAATTTTATGTGATAACAGTGTGTTTTTTTTTTTTTTTTATCTACATATTATTCATAGTTTACTTTTAGTCTAGTATATTCTTCGTTGAGTTAATAAAAAAAATGAACCATGACGTATCTTGTGTACCGTCATTAACTTGATACACATTGATGATTTCGCATCGGTTATCGCCAACGTCCATACTACGTTGAATACACCGGTTCTCGTCCGATCACCGAAGTTAAGCAACATCGGGCGTGGTCAGTACTTGGATGGGTGACCGCCTGGGAACACCACGTGACGTTGGCTTTTTGCTTTTTTCGCAAAAATAGAACTATTAGTTTTATTTATTTTATTTGCTTACATGTATAACTCTTATGTAGACGCATTAAATTTTCATGACACATGTATTTTTACATGCACCCTACCCTGTAAGAGCACTGCAAATGTTTATTAACAAATTATTTTATTAAATTACATAATTATCGTTTTGTATGTGCGTGTTTCTGTGGAAAATAAACTTATTCTAATTATTATAGTACATTTTTCATTAGGTACCTAATACGTACTAAACATTAATCAATAATTTATTACATTTTATTTAAATAGTCATTATTATCAAACTTCATTCTAATAAAGTCTTGTTTTATAACTTTTTTTATTTCGCATTTACGTCAAGCATGCTGCATATCGTTCTAGGGTCAATCGAATCACAACTTGACAGCTTTAAATTCCTCAACGGTATAGTAGCCTTTCTTTAGTAACAGAGATTTCAACTGTTTCGAAAAAAATGAGTCATGTGGTGTGATTTTAAACTTTCCGGTAGATTGTTAAAAATATTTACTGGTCTTGAATATGGGCTTTTCCCGATAACTTTTAAGTTTGTGATAGTATTAGTCTGTTTTTGTTCCGTCGGTTTTAGTTTTTATTCAGCTCGAAATTAGATTTGAAGAGGTGCCTATTTTTCCTAACGAATATGCAACTTTGTAGTTCAATAAAGTGTGACCTCTCTCGTTGGTCTATGTCCTTTATTATTCTGATGCATTTTTTTGCTGAATGAAAAGGTCCAAAAACTCAGTCCTTTCTTTCTCCCCACTGAACAATACCATAATTTAACCAGGAGTAGGCCTACGCGTAATAGGCACATAAGGCGGTTTTATAGTCGTGTTGCATTTTAGTATGCTGAGTGCATAAATAAATTGGGACAATTTTGCTCTAGTCCTTTAGGTTTGCGTCTAATGTTAGGCCCAAAAGTGTACATTCTTTTATTTCTTCTAATTTTATTTGTTGCATGAATACATATACATATTTAGGTTTAGTGGGGTTCTTTGGTGAGTTCCGAATTGGCATATTTTAGTTTTAGATAAGTTTATTTCTAAGTTTCCGTGAAAGTTTTTTAATAGCTAAATGGTCCACAATCGCGGGAGTTTTAAATAATAAAGAAACATCGTCAGCGAACAAGATACACGACGAAATTATCTTTTTTGGCAAGTCATTTACGTATATTATAAATAAGGTACATCCTAAAACACTTTCTTGGGGTATTGAAGTATTAATGATAGCCATGTCTGATCCTATGCTGTACATTTCCTGGTGGACGCTATCAAAGTAGTCTATTTATACAAATTGTACTCTGTCTTGTAAGTATGATTTAAACCAATTAAAAGCTTGCCCTCTATTCCCTGATCCGTAAAGTTTTTGTAATAAAATGTTAAGTGAGATGTTGTCATACGCCTTCGTCATGGCTAGGAATAATCCAATTGCGTACTTTCGTTCGTTAATGCAGCTGTAAATTACCTGTACGTAGTTGTATACCGCTAAAGTAGTTCAGCCAGCAGTTCTTCCTAAAAACCGATTTGGTTTTTATCTAAAATTTCATATTTTTCTAAGAATTTATTGATACGATTGACCATCGCTTTTTCGAAGATTTGTGAGATAGTTGGTAACAGTGCTATAGACCTATAATAACTAGGATTTTCTAAATCCCCTCACTTTTTTTTCGCAATTGGGCGTACTTTCGAAATTTTTTGTTTTTCTGGGAATCGTCCCTCGTCGAAAGAAATATTTGTTAGTTTAGTAAGAGGCCATGTTAGCTCCTTTACGCATTTTTTTACTAATAGCGGTGGGATACCGTCCACTCCAAAGCTACGTTTATTTTGCATACCGCGTAGGTATAATGTTAAAAACCTTTCGCTCGGTTACCGGTTCGATGTACTGGTAAACTCCATGTACATGGAGTTTACTGAGGGCGTATGCACCGAATGTAACGATGGCCCACACGACGCTGGCGTCCCGGCTCCCGTATGTTTGTTATCTACATCTACCGATACGAAATAATCATTAAAAGCGGTGCAAACTTGTTGCGGTGATT
Source organism: Dasypolia templi (assembly GCA_963555695.1). Lineage (NCBI taxonomy): Eukaryota > Metazoa > Arthropoda > Insecta > Lepidoptera > Noctuidae > Dasypolia > Dasypolia templi. The sequence continues at coordinate 21,254,668 of OY743151.1, read as the reverse complement.
TATTATTTAATTTTAAGGTAATGTTCTTTAGATTCCGTTAAATTTTATTCGGTTTAGTAATGTTATTGATTACTGATCACATGGATTTTGTTTTATTTTTTGAGAAATTCATCTCTTTTATCTAATTAAGTTTTTTAAATATGGCACAATTGAGCTGATTCGAGATAATTCTTCTAGTCAATCTTTTATTTTTGCATGATGTTTTTAGTCCCTTAGTGAGATAATTGTTTGTCTTATTAAGCATTTTTTTTTTGGTACTTTTGTATTTTTCAAATTATATTGTAAAATGCCTTGAAATATATTATAGGTTTTACTAATGTCCAAGTTATGACAAAAAACGTCATTCCAGTTTATTTACTTAATGCTAATTGGAAATTGGTGAAATTAATATTGTTAAAGATTCTTTTAGTAACGTAAGGTGTCCTTTGCGTTCGCGAGACTCGTATATTACATTATATATTTTTTTTTTTATAAAAGATCTAAAACTGTCGACGTTTATTCTGTGGTCCTTGTGGGAGTTTTGATGATTTGGTGTAGTTTTAGTTCTGTCATGGTATTGTTAAGTCTCTGATATTCCTTTCCTTTTTTTAAATAATCTAAGTTAAAATCTCCGGTAACTATGAGGCGTTTGTTTTTGTACTTTAGTGTAATCAGCTTCCGAAGTTGATTTAAAAGTTAAAGAACTGTTCTATATTTCTATCGGGCCTGTATACAAGAATAATAATTAGTTTTGGCGACTTAATTTCTATCGCACAACATTCCACAACATGCTCAATGGATAGATTGGTAATATCGGATAGCTCTTTGCAGTTCAATCCCGATTGGGTCAAAATGGCGGCTCCACCTACTCTGTGGTTTTGTTCTACTGCCAACTTTATCGTTGATCGAACATAGTAAGAACACTATCACGATTTTCATGGAGTTGGCATCTAATTGCAAGCAAAAAGCTACTAAAAAAATCTCATTTAAATACAATGAACCATGACGTATCTTGTGTACCGTCATTAACCTGCACCCTAATTGCGTAATACACAATCAATCGGAATCTGAATCGTTTTGAAACAGATTGCTAATCCATTGCTTCTTAAGTTCGATAAAAATTCTGCTCAACAACATATAGAACGCAATGAATGTTCTTGAACCGTCAAAATCAAACAGATTAGTCGTAATCGTTTACGAAAATGTGTTACGCAATTAGGGTGCTGATACACATTCATGATTTCGCTTTGGCTATCGCCAACGTCCATACAACGTTGAATACACCGGTTCTCGTCCGATCACCGAAGTTAAGCAACATCGGGCGTGGTCAGTACTTGGATGGGTGACCGCCTGGGAACACCACGTGACGTTGGCTTTTTGCTTTTTTCGCAAAAATAGAACTATTAGTTTTATTTATTAATAAAACTAATAGTTCTATTCTTATGTAGACATGCACTAAATTTTCATGACACATGTATTTATTACATGCGCCCTACCCTGTAAGGGCACTGCAAATGTTTCTTAACAAATTATTTTATTAAATTACATAATTATCGTTTTGTATGTGCGTGTTTCTGTAGAAAATAAACTTATTCTAATTATTACAATACATTTTTCATTAGGTACATAATACGTACTAAACATTAATCAATAATTAATTACATTTTATTTAAATAGTCATTATTATCAAACTTCATTCTAATAATGTCTTATATTATAACTTTTTTATGTACATTTCCTGGTGGACGCTATCAAAGTAGTCTATTTATACAAATTGTACTCTGTCTTGTAAGTATGATTTAAACCAATTAGAAGCTTGCCCTCCATTCCCTGATCCGTAAAGTTTTTGTAATAAAATGTTATGTGAGATGTTGTCATACGCCTTCGTCATGGCTAGGAATAATCCAATTGCGTACTTTCGTTCGTTAATGCAGCTGTAAATTACCTGTACGTAGTTGTATACCGCTAAAGTTGTTCAGCCAGCAGTTCATCATAAAAACCGATTTGGTTTTTATCTAAAATTTCATATTTTTCTAAGAATTTATTGATACGATTGACCATCGCTTTTTCGAAGATTTGTGAGATAGTTGGTAACAGTGCTATAGTCCTATATTTACTAGGATTTTCTGAATCCGCTCCCTTTTTTTCGCAATTGGGCGTACTTTCGCAATTTTTAGTTTTTCTGGGAATCGTCCCTCGTCGAAAGAAATATTTATTAGTTTAGTAAGAGGCGATGTTAGGTCCTTTACGCATTTTTTACTATTAGCGGTGGGATACCGTCCACTCCAAAGCTACGTTTATTTTTCATACCGCGTATAATGTTAAAAACCTTTCGCTCGGTTGAAATCATGAATATATTTTGTTTTACCGAAAAGTGTGAACGTTGCGGTCTCATGAGACTGCTTACATGGTTTATCTGTAGGATTGTTTTACCTACTAGTTTCTTGTATAATATGGTTAATCCGATAAAGAACCACGGGCTTAATCATAATTATGTATTTTATAAATTAAAATTGTACTCAATTTAAAACAACGTCATAATCAATAACTGAAATGCACATCTCAAATGCTCAACTTAAAATAAACAGCACTTAATTATATATATATATATATATATCTTTCACAGATCACCTTTTCAAGACAGGCCTGAAAACAAAACTGCAGTTTCGAAACTAAAATGTAAAAATTGCTATTCACTTGCACCACTTATCACAAATTATACGTTTAGCCCTACACGGCTTTAAAACATCGGTCTGTTTCTGTCAATCGTTTGAAGAAGTCCAAAAAGAATTATGTTTTCAATGCTTAGCGATGTATTGCGACATTTATTAAGCGCTTTGGGTTACCAATATTGATTCTTTTAACATTACGACATTTGGACTTTTTGTCACTTCTACATGGTTGTTTCAACCTCAGAACAACAATAACATCAGACTTCGTGGACTATGTGATAATACAATATGTAACAAATACCCTGTCCGATCCAAAAAAGGCGTATTCCTGGTTTAACATACCTACGTACTAGAAAAAATAGTAAAAAAAAGTAACTCGTAAAAACCAAAAGTTATTGATTTTTTTGTTTTTAGTTACCATGCGAAATGTAACACTAAATATGGTAAAATTTCGTAAGTTGACAACACTCCACCGGCCGGCGAAATCTTTTATTTTTTGCCTATTTTTATTTCAAAGGACACCGCCGTGCTCTAGCCGCATTGTAAGTACTCATAACGAGTCCTCGACCCTTTGATGTAGCCGACTGGTCGCTACTTGTTTGGACACTTCGCCAGTCTCACGTGGAGATAGCTTGCGATCGGATGTCCGTACGTATCACGTGCCGCTATCGTATCGCGAACAATGTCGTATACCAATAAGGAATATTTGAATATGTTAATTTTTATTTGTGAGTGAATGTGTGATTCGGAAATCGAAGTAACAGCTCGGATTGTGGAAGCTTTCGAGTCACTCAAATCGTACACATGTGCGCTGCGTAGAGTACGTGCAAATTTAATAAAAAGGTGTCGAATGTGTACTAATGTTCTAGATAGATAGAGGTATGTAACAAGTAAATGTTTTAATAAACTGATACCTACAGTGGGTACATTGCCAAAAGCACATCACATTAACTCAAAAATAATTGTTTCTTGATAAACAGAAGGTCAGGAATCGGGGTCATTGTGCGTAAGCCTACAATAAAATATCAGCTGATACCTACGCGTAGGCAAAACGTAGATGTCTTTAGTCCTACGTTTCTTTGGCGGCATGCGACAAAAGACCGCCGCGCTCAGGCGGCTTCTTTGACAGGAAACTGTAGGTGAACTCTGGTGAACCCTGTCGAGCGATCAGTGTTGCCTTTGGTATGATTATTTTGAATTTTTTAAATTCATTGTTTTCATTGGGTGAAAAATAATTATCTCGTATCCTTTAAATGATTACGTATTTGTGTACGCACTACGATACCAAATAATACCCTTCAGGATCGGACAGGGTTTTCATTACCTGCTGTATAAATCAATAGTCAGTTCTAATAACGACGTAAAACTGGACACATATTCGAAATTATTAGCGTATCTGAAGAGGATGTCTGACAGATTTAAAAATCAAAAGTTTTCTCAGTCATAAACGTGAAGACTTTCCTTAATGAGGCACCCGACAAAGTCTTTCTTGCCGTAAAAGTAAGTACCAATGTATAAGGTGAATTAGTAAAGTATAACCATAGTGTTTTAAAATGCGTATTTTATTGTAACCTGTACTTCGATAGATACATGTCTCATTCACATTCGGTTTTCTTACAGGTGGCTTTAATTTTCGGAGTACAAGTAGCTTGACAAGCCTGACCTCATGAAGAGTAGTAAAGTCATACCATTATTTAAATCTGGTAATAAAAATAACATTGGCAATTTCAGGCCTTTCTATCTTACCAGCATTTAGCAAAATATTTGAAAAGTTAATACTTAAGCAGTTGCTAAGACATTTTAATTTAAATAACCTCCTTCATAATGAACAATATGGCTTTACAAAAGGACGTTCAACTACAGATGCGGGTGTTGCTCTGCTGAAACACATATTTAATGCATAGGAGAAATCGCAAAATGCTATTGGGGTTTTCTGTGATCTCTCTAAAGCCTTTGATTGCGTGCACCATGACACGCTTTTACGTAAACTACGTCATTACGGTGTCCAAAACGAAGCTCTCAACGTAATAAATTCTTATTTACACAATAGGTTCCAATGTGTAGATGTCGATGGTGTGAAATCATCCGGGCTTCCAGTTCAGTTAGGTGTTCCTCAAGGCTCAATACTAGGTCCATTCTTGTTCTTAGTGTATATCAATGACTTACCATTCTATTTAAATGATATCTGTGACGTTGTACTGTTTGCAGATGATACCTCTCTTATTTTTAAAGTAGACAGGAATAGACAAGAGTTTGACGACGTAAACAGTGCACTCTCAATGGTTACGGATTGGTTTACGTCAAATAACCTAGTTCTCAATGCTAAGAAAACCAAATGTGTAAAGTTCGTCTTACCGAATGTTAGAAATCTAGGACCCAACATCGTCTTAGATAAAGAGCTGCTTGAAACAGTAGACTCGGCAGTTTTTCTGGGCATAACAGTAGATGCCAAACTTCAGTGGGGCTCACATATATCAAGCCTAGCGGGGAGGCTCAGTTCAGCCGCCTACGCTGTTAGGAAAGTAAGACAATACACTGACGTTGATACAGCACGGTTAGTCTATTTTAGTTATTTCCACAGCGTTATGTCCTACGGTATTCTGCTGTGGGGCAAAGCTGCTGATATTCAAAATATATTCGTCCTTCAAAAACGAGCTGTCCGAGCAATTTATCAACTAGGAGCCAGAGTTTCTCTTAGAGATTTTTTTAAAGATATTGGTATTCTTACGGTAGCATCACAATTCATCTTCGCCAACATCTTATACATTAGGCAAAATATACACTTATACACTAAAAACAGTGATTTTCACAATGTTAATACTAGAAATAAGAACAAACTACGTGCTCCCTTTCACCGGCTTCATAAGGTTCATAACTCATTTTTTGGGCTAGGCATAACCTTTTATAACAAGCTACCCTCTTCTTTGCTAGATTTGCCTTTTAATGCGTTTAAAGCTCAAGTAAAATCCAACCTTTGTTCAAAGGCATATTATTCAATTAACGACTACTTAAGAATAGCTGGTCGCTGTAATTAACTCAAGACAATGTTTATGTTCTTTCTCCAGAATCAGCTTACCTACTGACAGGGTATACGAGTTCGTATATTTATTTTAATTTTATTTGACTGTATAAGTCAATTAGTTTTAGTTACCTTCATTTATTATTGACATGATCCGCTCATTACAATGTTTTTCAATGAGTTGTATTGCAATAAGTGGTTAGCTAGCGACCTCGACAATTGATCTTAAATTATTCTTGCCTGAGCAACCGGCAGCGAGTTCGTCATGCTCCCGTAGATGTCACTGCTTGCGGTAGCGTCGGGGATCGGGTTGCCTCGTTCCCTCAAATATGGCGAGGGGGGCAATGGCTGATCTTTGCGTTATGCTCGTGAACGGGTGCTGCTTGTGGTGACTGGTCGTCTTGCTGTCTATGGTTTTGATATTGTTAAAGTAATTGTTCTGAACTTATTTTACTTCTATGGTCCTAGTTTATCATTTGTGTTTACTTAAAAAATAATCCAATAATGCATATGTAAGATGTCACGCCCCTTATGCCTGGAGGCTTTTATTTGTGTATTAAGTTATGTTGTTTTTTTCATTGATTTTTTATTGGTTTCTGTTTTGGGTAAATTGGCGTGGCTAGCTTAAATATGGCAGATAATTTTATATGTTTTTTTTTTGTGTTTCGGTTTTTATTCTTTGATTACCTTATAATTATATAACTCAATGGTTTTCTAACTAAACAGACAGCTGTGCTGCTGGGGAGTTTGTTGCGCCACTTCTTCTTCCCAGCTAAAGCACTAGGAAGTGGTGAAGGGCGGGCGTTTTGGGGGACTGTCTTATGTAATTTTGACGTTCGAAAAGTGCTGACTCTCAGCCTAGTTTGAATAAATGACTTTTGATTTTGATTTTGATCGATTTTGATTTCTTGGCGTAGCATTGAACCTTTAAAAATAACTGTTGATGATGTCGAAAATAACTCGGATAAATTACTGTTAGTAAAGATGACCGACACATACACAAAAATTGACCGATCCTTCGTAATCCGAGGAGAATACAAAACTATTGTACAGAAATTCCTGGACCTGCGTCCTGCTGATACGAAGACCAATCGGATTTTCATCCGTTATCAAAATGGCAAGTGCTTCAAACAAGTTATACGAAAAAATAAAAAAAATCTAACATGCCACAATAAATCGCAACTTATTTGAAGTTACCAGATATCAAGCTGCATGCAGGACATTGTTTTCGTCGTTCTTATGTTACTCTTTTGACAAATCCTGGAGCGGACTTAATTGTTGCCAAGCGACATGGAGGATGGAAGTCGAGTGCTCTAGCAGAGGGGTATATAGAAGATTCCGTTGAGAACAAGGCGATAACACGTGAACGCATGGTGGAAAACATTAAATTGCAGCCTTCAGTTAATCCATCCATGCCACTGTCGCCACGCCCATCTACATCCAAACAACGAGATTCATTGTCACATTTTCCTCAAAATGAGCCAGATTCGGGCATTATTTCAAACACGCAGAATATAAAATCTGCAACAATATCTATTCCTAATAAACTGTCACAATACATTTTCCTAATTGCGAAAATGTCTCAAATATAAATATAAGTTTTTAGTTGTTTTATTATTAAATATGATTTAACATCACTTCAGTTGTTACTTTTTGTTTTATTAAACAATAATATTACAATAAAATATGAGGCGCCTTTTATTTTCTCATAGTGGGTGATGAAAAGTAGAGTGTATCACTCGGGCGACGTACTTTGAATCCTTCAGGATTCAACAAAAGAAACCATCGCTACGCTCGGGATTATATTCTAGAATTATTAGAATTATCCATGATAACAACGGAGAGGTAAAAAACCTCACGAATCTAAAACTGAAATAATTTTAGCAAACTTTTAAACGAACTAAAAAGGTAGTTTTTTCGCGAAGTTTAAATAACACTAACAACTGAAGGGCGCAAAAAACGACGCTATAATGACGGTAAATCGGGCCATCGCCCGATGCACAGAGTACACTATACTATACTGATGCGCGCTTAAAATACTTAGTACCAACGGTAATTAAAGAGGATGCTACCAGCGGAGAGGCAAAGGAAATGCTGACAACAGACTGAAAGACAGGTGCTTGACTCAGGATGGATTCCGGATATGGATACAAAAAAAATTATACATCATTTAAAAAAAAACCTAAGACTGAAATCGATTCAGTAGTCAATTAGGTATGTACAAACCACTTTCAGGACTTGCGTCTGCTGCTACTGCCATGGAATGTTCCTATGCCAAGCGTGGCGATTATGCGTGAACATTGGAAACGCAAAATGAATTGTAGTTACACTATTATCAAAGTCTCCAGAGGATATCTAAATGTTCTCTATCACAGACTCTTCGCTTTCCGTATTTTCTATAACATGCACATCCGTATCCATATTAAAAGCACTCTTACATTTCAGACTAGGTTCTAATAAAGAACTGTGAGGTCGTTTCGTCTTCCTCAATTTTTACACAAGTAGAAGTACCTTTTTTTCTTCTAATTATTCTGGCGATTGTTCTCTATTAATACTTTCTTAATACATAGACATTATTATCACTTGTTTAAATTTCTTCAGTGCTCGATAATTTTATGTGCGTGATAACAGTGTGTTTTTTAGTTTTTTTTTTAAACTACATATTATTCATAGTATATTCTTCGTCGAGTTAATAAGTCTAAAGTCAACGAAATTATGACTTGAGCGGTCTTCTAGGAGCCACTGCAGAGTTCCACTATCCACCTACTGGCTCCATTACCAGATCAGCTTCAAGATGCCTAATTATAGTTTTGTCATTCGAACTACATATACATACAAAGTTTCATTTCGATACTATAATTAGAAGAAGGTTAAAATGGACTGCTAATTTTTTTATTAACACGTGACGCTACTATGAACCATGTGCTGGACGTGTCTTGTGTGACGTCATTAATCTGATACACATTGATGATTTCGCATTGGTTATCGCCAATTTTTTTTTTTTTGAATGGCATCTCGCAGGTCAACCTATGAGGTTGTCGTCTGCTTAAACGCACTTGTCTGTGGTTGCCCTAATAAATTAAGGCCTCCAGCCAGGACTTAAACTTAAATACTAACTAAAACTAAGCGACAACGCTAAGGGCACCCCCTGTGGGGTACGGACCTCGGCTTAGGGCGTCGCTGGAAGAGGGCAGCAAGGGACTAGCTGGATCAGGATTGATATTAATTAGGGACGAATTTAAAGCTACAGGCTCAGCGGCGCGGGCTGGCTCGAGCAAGGGTCGGGAGGGGCGTGTATTTGGGCGTCGCGGCGGGCCTCGGCGGAGAGGACGGTAGGACGGCGATCGGGTTTTGGGCTTATGTAGTGTGCTGGTGGCCTTACTACTCTCCTGGAGGAGGGTAGTGGCGTCGTCGGGGGCGAGGTTATCGCCAACGTCCATACTACGTTAAATACACCGGTTCTCGTCCGATCACCGAAGTTAAGCAACATCGGGCGTGGTCAGTACTTGGATGGGTGACCGCCTGGGAACACCACGTGACGTTGGCTTTTGCTTTTTTTTCCCATTTATAGAACAAAAACTTTTACTTAATTACTGACAACTTTATCGTTGATCGAACATAGTAAGAACATTATCACGATTTTCATGGAGTTGGCATCTAATTGCCAGCAAAAAGCTACTAAAAAAACCCATTTAAATACAATGAACCATGACGTATCTTGTGTACCGTCATTAACCTGATACACATTCATTATTTCGCTTTGGCTGTCGCCAACGTCCATACTACGTTGAATACACCGGTTCTCGTCCGATCACCGAAGTTAAGCAACATCGGGCGTGGTCAGTACTTGGATGGGTGACCGCGTGGGAACGCGCACTGTGACCAAAGCCTACAACAGATTGTCTGGCGCGAATCACCGGAACAACCGTTACTTTCATATCAGCTCGCCACAGTTACTTATGGCACCAAAGCAGCGCCGTTTCTGGCCATAATGACACTACGAAGACTAGCGGAGGACGAGCGGCAAATTTTCACGGAAGCTTCAAAGGTAGTGGAGGAGTCATTTTACGTCGATGATCTTGATCACGGATCTCATACCATTGAACAAGGACAGAAGCTAATTTCGGACCTAAAACAATTACTCATGAGTGGAGGGGTTCAATCTTAGAAAATGGTCATCAAACGAACCGGCAGTCTTGGAAAATGCAAAAACCCAACATAACAATGAAACCACTCTCTTCAACTTCAAAACGGATCAAACATCAAAAAGGCCTATGCTGGAATTCGACAGAGGACAAATTTACATTCCAATGTTCGATTTCAAGCGTCAGCAAGAAACATACAAAACGCAGCTTATTAGCTGAAATATCAAAATTGTTTGACCTACTTGGCTGGCTGGCTCCCTTATCAACAAAATTAAAGTTACTATTCCAAAAAAATTGGGAGGTATAGAACTACATGGCTTCAGTGACGTCTCCCTGGATGCCTATGCGTGTGTTATTTACGCACGAGTTCGCCCATCAACACATGTTATTCTTGTCGCTGCTAAATCTAAAATTGTACCACACAGAAAAACAGCAACATTGTCTAAACTAGAATTAAATGGAGCGCACCTATTATGCAAATTAATGCAAAAGGTAAAGAAATCCTTACATCAACATGACATTCGAGTCTATGGCTGGACTGATTCTATGGTGGTCCTGGATTGGATACAAAGTGACCCATCACGATGAAAAACATATGTAGAGAATCGAGTTAAAAAAATCAAGACTGTAATACCGCGCTCGTGTTGGGATTACGTCAAGTCAAATGAAAATCCCGCTGACGCCGCGAGCCGAAGCCAGTACGCTGGTCAATTGAAAGGAAACAAACTATGGTGGCAAGGTCCTACTTGGCTATCATCAGTTGAAATGAGGACTTTAGAGAAACAGGTCTATAAGTCAGATCAAGAGGTAAAAACAACGGCAATGAAACAAGTCAATGCTGTCCAAACCAAGACAGAAACCATCAGCATTATCGATCAATTATTGCAAAAACATAGCTCTATTAACCATGTCATTCGAATAGTCGCATGGATACACAGAGCATTGAACTTAACATTTCGAACATTGGACTCGAAACATCGCAATTTACCGAGTTACCTTAAGTTGCAAGAACAACTAAGGCAATTGTGAAACAAACACAAAAAAAGGTATTTGAAACAGACATAAGTCATTTACATAAACTCGGCAGGGTGACATCAAATAGCAAGTTATTGCCTCTCAACCCTTACATTGATCAAGAAGGCTTGCTAAGAGTCGGGGGAAGATTGAACAACGCCCCGTTAACTGAAGAGATGAAGAATCCAATGATCATCCCTCACGACAGCCACCTAACGCATTTGCTCATCCATCAAGCTCACCAAATGACGTTTCACGGTGGACCGCGACACACCTTGTCGCACCTTCGCCAAAAATACTGGATCATCGGTGGCGTGCGAGTCACTAAAATGCAACTCAGAAAATGCGTAACGTGCCGAAAAATCAGTCTGTATGTTGCTAAATCCGCAAGGTCGGGTGAATATGAGAAGCAAACGCGGCCTTATTAACGGTGTCGGGTCAATCGCACGTTCCCTGTTCGGAGTATTGGATGACCAATTCGCCGAACAATATCAACGGGATATAGAACTCATTAAACAGAATGAGAAACATCTGGCCTTATTGTCTAAAAATCAGATTACTATAATAGAAGCCGAATACAACGTACTAAGAAGATCGGTAGAAACAATTGCAAAACAATACAAATTATTCAATCAGCATCTGTTAAGCCTAGACAAGCTAACGAACAAAATTCATCAAGAAATGAATCTCAAGAACTGTCAATCGAGTTTCTGATGTCTGCTATCTTTGCAAACAGCTTCATAGAGCATCTAAGAAACGTTCAAGAGATTCTGTTGGATACCGTAACCAACATTTACAACGGCAAGATGAACTTACACCTCATTGCGCCAGAACAACTTCGGGACGAATTGAATGTCATATCCGGTCAGCTCTCAAAGGATGTGGCACTCCCCATCACCAGCATTCAAGAGGATTTCTTCCGCCTATATCACCTTCTACAAGTGAAGGCAAAAATGACAGAGAGCTATCTAATCATTGAGATACGAGTGTCGTTAATCAGTAGAGAAAACTACGAAGTTTATCACGTCATTCCTGTCCCAAGAAAGAATGGCTTCGACATGGTCACCCTACTGCCGATAGCGGAATTATTAGCTATTAACATACAGAAGAACTCATACCTACCGATGACTGGAACCGACCTACATCAATGCATGCATTACGACAGCACGACTATGTTGTGCCCCATGAGGTCACCAATTTACAACATGCAGTCTGACGAGAGCCTTTGCAAGAATAGACAAGACTCGTCTGACTGCAAAACAAAACATGAGAATTGTCAAAACAAATGGTTGGAACTTAACAACAAAAACAGCTATTTATACTTTTGCTGTGACGCTTGCAACATACGCGTCAAGCGGGAATCAAGTTTCAACTGCACTACTTGACAATGCAGGGGTAATGACACTTGGTAGCGACTGCACTATCAATAGTGACACGTTCACGGTACATTCCCAAAGGCAACTGATGGACATAATGCATGCCCAGGTTGAAGAACTCACGCTGGAAATACCTCCAATTAATCGGATCATCAACCTAACGGTACCGGTTTTGAAACACGAACCCGAGAATGAGACGGTAATGGATCAAAGCTCATTACTGCAAGAAATGGGTAAACAAATAGAACAGATGAAAGCCGCAGAAGACATCATATCTGATCGGGCAACATACCACGATATCCACCAATACGTAGTCATATACGTATTGGCAACAGTAGCAGCGACGGCTGGCGCAATATATGCTTACCACCGACTTCGCAAACATTGCACGAGTCAAGAGAAAATGTGTGTTCCCCATCCAGTGCCCGGAAGGAGGTCGACTGCAAGCATCATGCACACCGCAGCGGTAGTTGTCAGCGCTGCTGTCGTCACAGACGACAGCAGCGTAGTGCACTTGGTGACTAGCGTGGTGATTTAATTGTATAAGGCTCGGATTAGATTCTTCTGGTTTACAATTCATTTACATTTTAATATTTAACATAACACTTTCATTTTTTATTGTTTCCAGTTAGCTTTTGTCAGTGGGCAATATGTACGAGCTACGCTGTACATTGACCTTTGTGGGAGTTCGTACGTCATACTCAATAATGCACATCGATATTGTTTAGGTGTGCATTTCTCTAACATAGTATTTAAGTGACATAGTTGTGTAATTATATTCAGTAGCAATAAATCCGTCAAGGGAATCCTTAGTCTACTCATTTACATAACATAACATAACATACCTAACAAGTACATAACATTTTCACTGTTGGGCATAACACCCCAACACACCGGTTCTCGTCCGATCACCGAAGTTAAGCAACATCGGGCGTGGTCAGTACTTGGATGGGTGACCGCCTGGGAACACCACGTGACGTTGGCTTTTGCTTTTTTTTCGCAGTTCCAGAACAAAAAGTTTTGTTTGCCAACTTTATCGTTGATCGAACATAGTAACAACTTTAGCACGATTTTCATAGAGTTGGCATCTAATTGCAAGCTAAAGGCTACTAAAAAAATCTCATTAAAATACAATGAACCATGACGTACCTTGCGTACCGTCATTAACCTGATACACATTTATGATTTCGCCTTGGCTATCGCCAACGTCCATACTACGTTGAATACACCGGTTCTCGTCCGATCACCGAAGTTAAGCAACATCGGGCGTGGTCAGTACTTGGATGGGTGACCGCCTGGGAACACCACGTGACGTTGGCTTTTGTTTTTTTTTCGCATTTCCAGAACAAAAAGTTTTGTTTAATTAATGCCAACTTTATCGTTGATCGAACATAGTAAGTGTTTTAGAATTTAAAGATAGATTTAATAGTAAACTTTATTAAATAGGAGTTACATCTTGACTCCATCTTGTAATGTCCTATGCTTGGTCATAGAGCATATATCAAACCATAGATAATCTAAGCTATTATAGAACACCTCCCCCTTAGGGGTAATAATAATAAACTTGTGAACAATATAAACAAATTAACAATAAATCTTATGCATGTGAATTCAGTCTCACCATCATTGGTCATTACAAATCTAAAATCTGTCTAGGCTTAACAATTCTGCCAGATCTAGTCTGATGCAAACTTGAACAATTATTAGGAATATCATCACAACTATTTTTACTTGTTTTATCAGGTGAAACACTTTGTGAACATCTCGGTAAACTTAGATGATAATCATTTTCGCTTACACCTACAAACCTATCTGTGGGACCAAAACTTACATTAGTTTGAGACTTTTTCATGTGATAAGTATTTCGTCTTACTGGTTTAGAATTACCACTTACTATGTAAGATCTAGGTTCTTTGGCTTTATTTAACACTATTCCCTTTTTCCAAATATTATCCTTATCAGTTTTGTATACAATTTGTTCCCCTATCTCAAAACTTTGTTCCTTTCTTCTAGCTTTCCTGTCATGAAAGTTTTTATTTACAGACTTTCTCATATTCAACAAAATATCAACATTTTTCTCTATCTTCGGTTCTAAAGCTATACTGCTAGTAGGTACGTTTGTTCTTAGGCGTCGACTATGTAAAATTTGTGATGGTGAAACCTGTAAGCCAGCTAAAGGCGTATTATTATAATGTAAAAGGGAATCTCTATAATCAATATTTTCATTATTAGATTTCTTTAACAAAGTCTTAGCAATATGAACAGACTTCTCCGCTAACCCATTACTCCTGTGGTAATGTGGACTACTAGTTACAATTTGTATATCTTTAGACCTATAATACTGTTTACACTCATATGACAAGAAGGGATTATTATCAGCAACTACAGTCTCGGGGTAACCAAACCTAGTAAATACTTCTTGCATTGCATTAGTTATTGATTTAGAACTCTTATCTAACAAAGGAATTAATTCAATCCAATGTGAGAGGTAATCAACTATCACTAAATATGATTTACTAGCAAATTCTAATATATCTGTCCCTACCTTACTAAATCTCAGCTTAGGTATCTTATGACATAACATAGGCTCATGATAATTCTTAGGTCTAAATTTCTCACATGTTCTACATTTAATAATTAAATTTTTAATATTCTCAGCCATACCTGTCCAATAAAATAGCTGTCTGGCTCTATTGATACTTTTATTTACCCCAGGGTGTCCTTGGTGAATTAAATTTAGCACATATGATCTCAATGATTCTGGTACAATTATTTTAGAACCCACAAACACTAATCCTGCCTCAACATAAATATCATCCTTAAGTTTGTAATATGGTTTACATTCTGAGGAAACCTTAGATTGATCAGGCCATCCACTAAAGTAATACTTAGTTATCTCTGTCAAAACTCTGTCTTTGCTACTAGCTACTCGAAATTGAATTTTCCTTTCTGAACTCATAGGTAAATGTACTGAAACTGAATGTACCATTTCCAACATCTCAACATCTTTTTCAATTAATTCTCTACTATTCCTTGATAGCATATCAGCAAAATGTATGAATTTCCCAGGCACATATACAAGATTTAAGCTGTATCTTAATAACTTTAACCTTAAACGTCTTAATCTAGGTGACCCAATCTTACTTATCTGTTTTGACATAATTGATAACAAAGGCTTATGGTCAGTTTGGACACTTATGGAGTTACAACCATATACATACTTATGAAATTTTTGTGTTCCATAATAAATGGCTAAAAGCTCCTTCTCAGTTTGGCTATAATTAATTTCAGCACTATTCATAGTTCTGGAAACACAGGCAACTAATATTAAAATATTTTTATCATCTTTTTGAAACATACAGCACCCAATACCATTTTTAGAAGCATCACACTGCAAAATTATGTCTTTGTCAGTACAAAATGGGCTCAAAGCTGGTGCCTGAGAAATTTTGTTCTTTAAATGACTTAACATTTTCTCATGATGTGGCAACCACTGAAATTCTACATCTTTTTTTAAAAGTTTACATAAGGGTGACATTAATTCTGCCATCTCAGGTACATATCTCCTTACATAATTAAAGGATCCAATTAACCTTTGTAATTCTTCCTTAGAACTAGGTGACTTTAACTGTAATAAAGATTCTACTCTATCACCATCTACTCTCATGCCTTCCTTACTGAATATTTGACCAATATACTTAACTTCTCTTTGCTTGTACTGTATTTTATCTTTGTTAAAAACTGCTCCTATCTCTTTGGCTCTTTTTAGCAATTCATCAACAGATTTATCATGTTCAAACTCGTTTTCCCCCATAACTACAATATCATCGAACCAACATAACACATTAGGTATAGAACCAAAGTAAAATTCCATCTGATCTTGGAAAACTTCAGGTGCATTGGTTACACCATAGGGAAGAACCAAATATCTATACACTCCAAACGGTGTAGCGAAACAACATTTCCATGAAGCCTCCTCAGTAAGCGGGCAATGATGGAATCCTTCTGATAGATCAAAAACCGAAAATACTTCCATGCCTCTTAACTTTGAAGCCACTTCATCAACAGTAGACATATGTTTTGGTTTTCTTATAACATATCTATTTAAATCTGTAGGGTCTAAACACAATCTTAACTTCTTATTTTGTTTTTCAATAATCACAATTCTATTAATACAAGCTTCAGAATCAATTTCCTCAACTTTCTTTATAGCACCTCGCTTAACTAACCTGTCTAACTCACATTTCAAGGGTTCAGACAAAGCTAAGGGAACCTTAACTGGTGGATTACAAATAGGTTCATGTGGAATTGTAGGAATTTTACATTTATTTGGAAATCTACCATATCCATTAAATACTTCAAAATGTTTGGATACAAACTTAGACTTATTGTCATTATCATAACTTACTACTGACACCTTTTGTACCCTTTTTAATAGATTCAATTTAATACAACCAGGTAACCCTAATAACATATTTTGGCTTTCAACAAGCATAAAATTTTCACAACATTCAATATTTTTATACTTACACCTTAAATTAACCATACCTAATGGTTTTATTTTGGTACCTTGGAATCCTTCTAATTCAGTTTGAACCGGAGTTACCTGCAATTTAGTATTAAGACTTTTAAAAACTTTCCATGGCATAACACTAACATCTGCACCAGTATCAAGACGACACTTCACATTGGCATTTTCAATTATTATATTCTCGGTCCACTGACCATTATTGACCATACCGCAGAATAATGACGACTCTGGCGAAGAATCTTCATAATGTTCCTGAATATTATGCACTCTTCTGACTCTGCATGACACTGCAAAATGATTTAAATTTCCACATTTACCACACTTTTTCCCATAAGCTGGACATTGTCTAGGTCCATGTGTTGTTTGACAACGATTGCAATTAAACTTCTTCTCTTCTTTGTAACTTGCATTTTTGTGATTACTCTTGGTTTTTACTCTGTCAATTTCATAACTATGAGCTGGATTCATTATCTTCACCTGTTCTTTACTTTGTTCTGCAGTTCTGCATAAATCTGCAGCTTTGTTTAGAGTCAAACTTTCTTGTCTGAGTAAATGTTCTTGCAAGTTTTTGTCAGATATACCGTGAATTATTTTGTCCCTTAGCAGTTGATCCTCAATGGTCTCCATTGTGCTATTGTAATTGCAAGTACTGATTAATCTTTTACAATCAGTTAAAAAATTATCGAACTTTTCGTCCTGCTGCTGTTTCCTCTCATTAAACTTAAAGCGTTCAAAAACTTCGTTCACTCTAGGTCGAATATACTTGCTAATCGCGTTTATTAAATTTTCATATTTCACTATTTTCTCACTAGACACCGGAAGGGTTGCAAGAATTCTGGCGGACTCCAAACCCATCATGTTCCTCAACAGAGCAACTTTTATATGGTCTGCGGCTTCATCTTGACCAATTCCAATTAAATAATCGTGAAAACATTGTTTCCACAATGGCCACTCATCGCCGGCATTACTCGACCGCATGTCAAAATTTGGCAAAACTTTCATACAATTCTCCATAATTACTATAATACTTCTTGAACAGTTACTAAAACTAATTGCGACAATACTTTTCTTTTCTTTTACGGCTGCGCCATGTTTTAGAATTTAAAGATAGATTTAATAGTAAACTTTATTAAATAGGAGTTACATCTTGACTCCATCTTGTAATGTCCTATGCTTGGTCATAGAGCATATATCAAACCATAGATAATCTAAGCTATTATAGAACAGTAAGAACTTTGGCACGATTTTCATAGAGTTGGCATCTAATTGCAAGCAAAAAGCTACTAAAAAAATCTCATTTAAATACAATGAACCATGACGTACCTTGTGTACCGTCAATAACCTGATACCCGGTTCTCGTCCGATCACCGAAGTTAAACAACATCGGGCGTGGTCAGTACTTGGATGGGTGACCGCCTGGGAACACCACGTGACGTTGGCTTTTGCTTTTTTTTCGCATTTATAGACCGAAAACTTTTACTTTATTACTGACAACTTTATCGTTGATCGAACATAGTAAGAACTTTATCACGATTTTCATGGAGTTGGCATCTAAATGCAAGCAAAAAGCTACTAAAAAAGTCTCATTTAAATACAATGAACCATGACGTACATTGTGTACCGTCATTAACCTGATACACATTTATGATTTCGTCTTGGCTATCGCCAACGTCCATACTACGTTGAATACACCGGTTCTCGTCCGATCACCGAAGTTAAGCAACATCGGGCGTGGTCAGTACTTGGATGGGTGACCGCCTGGGAACACCACGTGACGTTGGCTTTTGCATTTTTTTCGCATTTGTAGAACAAAAACTTTAACTCAAGTACTGACAACTTTATCGTTGATCGAACATAGTAAGAACATTATAACGATTTTCATGGAGTTGGCATCTAATTGCAAGCAAAAAGCTACTAAAAAAATCTCATTTAAATACAATGAACCATGACGTATCTCGTGTACCGTCAATTACCTGATACACATTCATGATTTCGCTTTGGCTGTTGCCAACGTCCATACTACGTTGAATACACCGTGTACGAGCTACGCTGTACATTGACCTTTGTGGAAGTTCGTACTGTTATAATGGAAAAGTCCCGAATCTTTTTAAAAAAGGTTTATTTGACTTCCTAAACTAATCGACAATATATTTGGGGAAAACTCGGTATACGTCCCAACTTATTGAATGCCAAATCCGAACTGACTGGAAGACGGTGTGCAATCATGTACTAGGAGGGCTGGTGCTGACTAAGCATTAGTATCAGCGTTTACCGTTACAAAGTAGGGATGTAACAACCCCCCCAACAAGATGAAACTTATATTTTATACTAAGTTTCAGGGAGACATGCGAAGTCTCGGGGCTGGAATTTCTTCTAATTCCTGAACTTCATCTGTTAAACTGTTGGATTCTATTTTAGTTTTAAAAGTTGGACATTTACCGAATTTTTTACAGATATTATAAAGTATGAATATTAATATAAGAATTATTATAAAATAGGTAATAATAGGATAATGAGATTCATATTTTATGAATGGACTAGGTTCATTAATAATTTTGTCAATATCTGACATTAACTGGTGATTTGAAGCAGTTACAAGTTTTTCTAGGTGTACATCATTTAACTTTAAAGGTTTTAATTTTGGTAAAATTGACATGAACTTATCTTTATCACAACAAGGATCACTGATAAGATTGAAATCAGAAATTATAGGTTTAATTACTGTATTATAATAAGGTTTAGATAAAAGTTCTCTATCTTTACAATAAGCTTTGCATTCTGGTTCTAGACTGATTACACCAGTACCTAATAATTTGTTTTCTGTTATCTGGGAATTACATTCAATCGTAAGTTTAGTTGGTTCTGACTTGACAAATAACCATTTATTGTTTTTCAATTCTTGCCAAATATCTATATTCCCATGAACCAATTTAGTTTCACATTGTTGTGGTAATTTAATAATAATTTTACATAGCATTTCGGTTTCACAAGTAGGCGCGTATCTTGAACTGAGTAAACATCGAGATTATTACAAAAATAAAGATTAATAGTTTTAATGCATTCACTTAATTCCTGAAGGCATACATATGTTAATTTATCCTTACTTATAGCTATATGGTTACAACTAGGTACAATCATAGCATAGGAATAAGGCTGGTCCACATCATGTGGAATAGGTACAGAGATGGGTTTATATAGCACATATTCTGATTTATAAACTAAGGGGATTTTAATGACAAACACTACTTTACTATTTATAAAATAACACGACAGTTGGGCTAATGCCCGGTTTCTGAGGTACTTGTATCGGTAGTTTATCTATTCATTAGCGCTATTGGTTCGACAACTTGTGAAAGTGCGTTTCCGAACTCCGCAATAAAAGATAAACTCCGTTTAAACTTAGGTTATCTTAACTGACCAATGTGTGCCGTTTATCGGCTCCATAACTATATTTGACGTTTAATTTCATAGCAAACTCTATCAAATTTTAGGTTATACAAGTAAAACGTGTATTTTTGCAATACGTTGCCAGTGAAAGCTTATTTTAAAATTATTAAAAGGAGAATACAATGAGTGCTAGCATAATGAATACGAGTAGCTCATCAGAGTCTGATTTGGAAGTACTGGAGTTTATTTTTAATATATCAGTACCCAGAAACTTAAGACGTAGGAGGAATCCTTTCGAAATGTTTTCGGATGAAGAATTTAAATTGAGATATCGCTTTGATAAGAACACTGTGATACACATAAGTGAAGTCATCAGCCCTGCTCTATCTCCCGTTACTCATCGCAAATATCCATTGTCTGTTTTGGAACAAATTTTTATCGCATTACGATTTTACGCTACAGGTACTTTTCAAGTAGTGATTGGTGATGACATTAACGTTCACAAAACCACTGTGTCAAGAGTGGTTTATAAAGTAAGCAAGGAAATAGCAAAACTTGCTGCAAGGTATATAGGTATGCCAAATTTTGAAGACCTAAGAGAAGTCAAGGCTCAATTTTTTAATATAGCTGGATTTCCAAATGTAATTGGTTGTGTAGATGGATCGCACATACCAATTCAATCTCCTGGAGGTGAGCAAGCAGAACTCTTTAGAAATAGAAAAGGTTTCTTTTCTATTAATGTACAAGTTGTGTGTGATGCAAAGTTACACATCCGTGATATAGATGCTCGCTGGCATGGATCAACACATGACAGTACCGTGTATCATAATTCATTCCTGCGAGCGCGCCTGGATAATAATGAGATAGATGGTCACCTCATGGGAGACAGTGCTTATCCTTGTGGAAGATTCATGATGACGCCATTTTTAAATCCAGCTACAAATGCGGAAAAACTGTACAATGAAGCACAAATTAAAACCAGAAACACAGTGGAAAGGACATTTGGTGTGTGGAAAAGAAGATTTGCATGCCTTTCTCAAAAATTGAGATTAAAATTAGATCACACATTAGTTGTAATTGTTGCAACAGCTGTGTTACATAATTTAGCTCTACAGCAAAATGATACTGTGATAATGGATTCTGCTCCTGAAGAAGATATTGTTACAGAATCTATTGAACAACCCCTTTCTTCTGAAGGAAACCATTTTCGTCGGTTATTGTTGGAACAATATTTTAGGTTGGTTAAGGTTCCTTTTATAAACATTTTCAAATACTATGATCACACAAATTAAAAAAAAACCAATTAAACATGTCTTTGTTTATTAAATTTATATTTCAAGTAAAAAAAAAATTATGAGATAACTACAAACATGAGACATATCAAATTTAAGATAATTCTTTTAGAAAATGCAACAGTGGACATAGAATTTATAAAAGAAGAATGTTAATATACCTGATATAAAACATCATAAATTAAAATTCCTCTTTTTAAATTCTAGGTCCATTCTTGCATTTTCTAGAAGAATTGTCTTTAATTCAATGTCGATATCCAGTAAAATTTTGTTTTTTTCCAATTTCATTACTTCTTGTTGTCGTTGAAGCTCCAATATTTCTAATCTTTTACTGGTTATGGCATCTTCATTAATTTGCTTCTGATTTTTTCTTTTTATTATAGAATCACTGAGGTTATTTATATTTTTTTTCTTTGTTTCAGTTAAACACATCTTCTTTAGTTTTGGTGTTTCAAAATCCTTCATACACGGCGAAATTGGTCTTTTGGAACATTCTAATTGCTTGCTAGAAGTTGCTTGAGTTTCAGTCGCCAAATCTTCCTTTGTATATGGATACAAAGGAAGATTTGGTACTATGATGACGTCTTGAGAAGTACCAGGATGTGCTTGTTTACTTAGTACTTGTGTTTTTTCAATATCTGTAATGAATAAATTGAACTGTATAAACCCATGACATGTTTTTCTATCTAGAATTTCTCAGTAGCAGCCCGGAGTCTGTATTTGTGCTTGGTTGATGGCAATAGGCTCGCCCCCTATTACATGGGACTTGAACATAACTGGCGAAATGTGGGTGTACCATAGGTACACTTCTGCCTAACCCTTCTGGGATTACAAGCGTGATGTTATGTTATGTTAAACCCATAACACTGATATGATGTTAAGATACTGAAATGTGTAAATTAAAGATAATTACAATCAATTCAAAGGACAAACTCTTTGGACTTACCTAAGCTGTAATATGGTGCGGATGAGTCAAATTCATTATCTAATGGTTTGAATTGAGGAGTTAATAAAGCCACAATTTTCTCATCAATTGGGGTTGTCTTAGGACAAAATGTTCCACCTCCTGTCTTGTACATCTCGGACTGAAATTAAAATATAACGTAAATAAATTACAATCTGGCACTATTGTGTAACAAAATAATAATATTATTACTCTATGCAGTTAGCATCTGAAACATAATCATTATGGTACCTATATTGGTATCTTGTGATATTACAGCTTGTATGCTTAGGGGTTGCTTTGACCTTTGTAAAGTTAAAATATACATATAGGGCTTTAACCAAATAGGTAAAAAGTACACTAGCAGCACGACGGGATACAACATACCTTATCATCGCTCATATTTTTTCTCGCTTTTTTCTTTATGTTATCGTATAGAGCATGTAACTGCTTTTCAGTCCTAAATCCAGTTTCCGAGACAGCATTATATTTATTTGTCAGCGCAATCCAAGCTTGTTTCTTGGCCTCGACAGAAGTCCCGTCCGTTTTTTTATTGTCGATTGTAGCGACAAATTCTTTGGCCACTTCGATAAGAAGCATCTTCTCTCTTTCAGTAAAATTTTTACTGCGTTTTCCGGATTCCATGCTATTTAATTTAATGAATTAAGCACAGACGATTGGAAAGACAAATATACTCTTGAAATCAAATGTAACGAAAAGCAAAATTACCAACCCCAACAAAACAATGAAAGTCAGTGTCAAACGAAACTTTTTTTTTAAGTCGACAATGACAATGATGTCGTTCATGCATCCGTCCATAAATAGCGACCTAACATATTTTTAAACTAAAATAGTGTAAAGGCACTTATAAACCCTCGAAAAAATATGACTATAAATAAAAGTAGTAATAAAAACGAATTATGATAGTAAAATCAATTTTTGACAAGATCTCTTAATACAGACCCATCTAGTGGCCACTAAGAAAGTGGTTATCAGCTACATAGTTATTGAATGGTTTGTTGCGTATTCAGAAACCCAGTGACAGTTAACCGACGTTTATCGTATGCATAAGGTCTGATTTCACCAATGAAATTGAACGCGATCAGTACATAAACTCCGTTTAAGAGCCGTCAGTGTCATTATTTTCTATGGAATATTGACACTGACAGGTCTTGAACGCGTTTAAGATGTTCTGAACGTGTTCAGTAACATTGGTGAAATCGGCACTAACTTTATTGAATCAATAGTTAGTGAGAGTTTATCTGGAAACTTCAGAAACCGGGCATAAGTCAGTTAGCGTATGGATACTATTTAAACTTAGGCTTATTAGCCTAAGTTTAAATAGTAGAAGAGAGTAGTTAAAGATTTAAATAGGAATTGTGAACTACCTATTGGTAGTTCACAATTCTTATTTAAATCTTTAACACTATGCATCAACTCTTCATACAGTTGTTTAGGTGTTAGAACAGAGGGATGTATAGAATGGCTTTTAGTAAACAATATAGCATTAATAATATCATCAAGTCTAAATGATAAAGTTAGTAAACTAGAAAACAATTCATTATAGATTTCATTCATCTTAGATTCTATATGTAAGTCCTTAGGTATATTAGATACATTATTTAATACAGCTGATAAATTTTCAATGGCATTGCCTAACCGGGCCTCATTGGTTTTGATTATTTTAAGTGTTTCGTTATATTTTTTTAATGCTGTATTAGTCATCAAAATGTTATCTTTTAAGAGAGATGAAAGTTTCTTATCATTATTTTCTAAGTGTTGAATTGCGGAACTATACTTGATTGAGTCGTCCTCATCCATTGTGCCAATGACTTGTTTGAAAAAGGAACCGACACCAGCAAACCACGCAGATCTCTTATCTCTATCGGGAATAAGATGAGAAATAGCACTATAATCTTTTAAAATACTGTCAAGGCGAGATGTTAAAGGTTGGAGGAAGTTATGGCATTTTGAGACACTTAGTTCGTTCTGTTGGCAAAGAAATCTAGCAGTTCCTAAGCCGGCCTTAATATTTTCTATATGAGGTTGTATATACCCAATATCAACCGGGACTAATATGTGGAGATACTTTTTAGAAATTTTCAAACTTCCCACGGGGTCGAAATAGATTCCAGTACTTTCTTTAATATGTTCTCTAACATCGGCTGAGATAACGGAGATACACGCCGAGATGATTCTGAAATAACATTCTAGGTTATGAAACTAATCTACATAATTAAATCTTACATGCTAGAACTAATAATTAATTTCAGCAAGTGTAACTTCATCATAATGATGTTTTACGTGCCGACGATTTATCAATAAGGTAAGTGTGTTATTTCCATTAATTCTAATTACTTTATAGGGACCTTTCCAAATGGGTGATAAAGCTTTACGGAGTCGTAAGTGATTTTTGACGTATACCATATCACCTGCTTTGTACTTTATTGGTTTAGTATGCTTATCATAATAAGTTTTAGAAGTTACTTTTGATTTTAGAATATTTTCTACAGCTTTTTCCCTGGAAAATCGTAGACGTTGTTGTAAGATCCTAACGTAATTATTGTATGTAGATTCTAAAGCGGAGTCGTAAATGGATGAGGGTATAAATGCTTTATGACCGAATACTAACTCATAAGGGGTGAAATTTGTAGTACTATGAACTGTTGTATTATAAGTAAGCATGCCTGTATAAACATATCTAGGCCAGTTTGTTTGACTTTCATCTACAAAAGATTTAAGGTATTCCTTTATTGTTGAGTGGCTCCTTTCAAGGGCTCCTTGCGTTTGTGGGTGATAAGGGGTAGACCAGAGCTGTTTAATTTTTAAAAAGTTACAAGTTTGCTTGAATAGTTCGGCCGTAAAATTCGTGCCTTGGTCAGTTAGGATTGTTTTTGGAATACCGAATTGAGCGATAAAATGAATCAGGCATTCAGAGGTTTCCTCTGCAGTAGCGTTGGGTATAGGATAAGCAGCTGAATATTTCGTCAAGTCATCTTGCAATGTTAGAATAAATTTTAATTTAGCGTTACCAACTTCGGGAAGAGGACCTACAATGTCTAATGCAACCCGTTGAAACGGTTGTGTCGACGTTGTAGTGATCTGCATCGGTGCACGGTTAGTTTGACGTAACGCTTTATTACCCTGGCACGATACGCATTTACGGACATAATTTTTAGCATTCTGTTAGAGCCTAAGTGACCCGAAATAGGGATATCATGATTTTCGCGCATAATTTTAGCTATTTCGCTCATAGTCGGATACATAATAATATTTTTGTAAATATTAATGGTTATACTTGTATTATGAAATAGGTACGTGATTATGTTATATATCTTTATGAAACTATGGCTATCAAATGGATTTCTAAAATCCGTGATGCTAAACTCGTTTATATTTACAGATAATAAGTAGTTCTTTAGATTTTTCAGACTTTTAAAAATATCATCGTAAGTGGTTGTTTCATAATGATATACTTTAATGAATAGTAAATAGTAAGTAATATTCTCCTTTTTCGATATCAAGAATGAATGTAAAGTTCTTTCAAATGCGAGGAATTCTTTACTTTCAGTCATATTACCGATAATTTCAGATACATAACGGTTTGACTCGTCAAAATCGATTGAGGTAGGTATCACAATATGTTTTGATTTTGTCTTTAAAAGGTTTTCATTAGACTCAAGAATTTTGGTATCAAATGTCACTAGTTTGTTATTTATAGTTTTCAGGCATTTGGAATAAGTATCATCATCATCGATGACTTCACTGGATTGTGGGGTAGGTATATTAAAGTCATCAGGTAGTTCCAGATTTTCAGGAAGAACAAAATCATCAGGTAGGTCTAAGGTTCCAGGATTCGATTGTGGCGAGGACTGTGGAGGATCATCGGCAAGTATTTGGTCAGGGTTAGTGGGGACATTTTCAGGATTAGGCATTGGATGATTATTAGGTAATGTATTATTTGTCTGCATTTCTTCTATATTTTGTAATGGATTTATTGGATATCGCGAAAGAGCATCAGCATTAGTATTTGTCTTACCTTTCCTATATTGTATTTCATAATTGTATTCCTCTAGTTTAAGGCGCCAACGGATTAATCTAGACCCGGGGTCCTTGCAGTTAAAAAGCCAATTTAGGGGCTTATGATCGGTTAATATTTTAAATTGACGGCCGAAAAGGTAAGGACGAAATGTTTTAGTTCCATACACAATTGCTAGACATTCTTTTTCGGTGACACTATAATTACATTCTGCTTTATTAAGGGTCCTCGACGCGAAAGCGATTGGTTGGTTTTCCAATTACACCCTGGGATAATATAGCTGAAATGGCATAGTTTGACGCATCGCAAGTTAAAATAAAAGGTTTAGTAAAGTCGGGGTAAATAAGGACTGGTGCAGATACCAGTTTTTCTTTTAATTGTTCAAATGCTAATTGTTGATTATTAGTCCAGTTGAAGGGAATATCTTTTTTTAGTAGGGAAGTAAGGGACTTAGCGTATTTTGAGAATTCTGGTATGAATCTTCGATAATATGACGCCAAACCTAGGAATGACTTTATGTCTTTAACGCATTGCGGTACAGGAAAATTTACGACAGCTTTTATTTTGTCAGGATTGGGTTTAACGCCTTCACTGCTTATTACATGGCCTAAGTAGGCGACCTCTTTTCGTAGGAATTCACATTTGTCCGGCTGAAGTTTAAGGCGGAATTCTCTCAACTTTTCGAAGACAAGAATAAGTTTTTTGATGTGTGAAGATAAATCATGTGAATATATGACTACGTCATCTAAATACACGAAGCAATGTGTTCATTGTTCTCTGAAAAGTTGCGGGTGCGTTTTTTAAACCAAACGGCATTCGCTTGAACTCAAAGTGTCCTTGGGGTACACTGAATGCAGTTTTAGGTGCGTCTTCTGGCGACATTCTAATTTGGTGAAAACCGGAAGCTAAATCAAGAGTTGTAAAGTATTTACTTTGGCCTAATTGGTCTAAGATTTCATTAATTTGAGGAATTGGGTAATTTTCACCGATAGTAATATCATTTAACTTTCTGTAATCTATTACTATTCTCCATCTCTTTTTTCCGGTAGAATCATCCTTTTTAGGCACTATCCAAATAGGCGATGACCATGGGGATTTTGATGGTTTAATAATCTACTGGTCTAACATTTTAGATATTTGGGACTTAACCTCTTCTTTGTGTATTTCTGGGAATCGATATGATTTTACATTAATTGGTTGTGAGGAATTAGTTTTAATTTCATGTTGACATACATCTGTACAGGTTAATTGGTCTCCTGGTAGATGAAATACATCAGAGTACTGATGACAGATTTCACTAAGGCAATGTAATTCTTCCTGATTTAAATGAGATGTTCGCAGGAGTTCGGATAATTGCCGGGATCTTTCAAGGCTGCTGCCTAATCTATTATGTTGTATTATATTACATTGAGTGAGGTCAAGTGAACTTAAGGTAAGCATAAGGTTAGCACTTATGTGAACTGGTTTTTCAGATACATTAACAATTGTCAAATTAATTCTATTATTGTCTTTTACTTTAACAATGCAATTTGATATAAGAAGGGAATCGGAAATCTGTTGATCTAATATCATTCCTTCCTTCAATTCAGGGTTTTTCACTGAACATTATATTACTGTTTCAGTACGAGGTTCAATAACATATGATGGTTCATCGAAGGATAACGAAATGTTGTGATTATTTATTTCTAAGGAGTCCGTCTGATAATTAATACGACACTTATAGAATGTGAGCAGGTCACTACCTATTATACCATCGTAAGGTAAGTTAATATCTTGAAATATTTGGAAAGGATGGGTAATACTTAGTTTTTCATTGAACTGTAGCTGTAGTTTAAAACTTCCTACACTTTTTAAATTTTCATTTTTGGTATCTATCCCTTTAATTGTAACAACACTATTTTCTAATTGCAGAGTACTTGTTATGCTTTTCTTTTTCAGGACGCAGAGTGACGCTCCGGAATCTATCAAGAAGGTAAGTGGGTTTTTATTTACGAATGTTTGAAGTTTTATGAAAGGTAAGTATCTTTTTCGGGTAAGGATTTCATATATTTTAAGTTCTTTTTCAGGTTTACAATTGGACTGTTGGTTCAGACCTTCCTTATGGGGCTGGCTACCCTGCGGCGTGGTCCTACCTTTGGAAAGACCGTGAGTTTAGGGCTGGCTACCCTGTCCATTGGTCTTGATATTAAAAGGGTTCAGATCTTCCTTATGGGGCTGGTTACCCTGCGGCGTGGTCCTACTTTTGGAAAGACCGTGAGTTTGGGGCTGGCTACCCTGTCCATTGGTCTTGATATTAAAAGGGTTCAGATCTTCCTTATGGGGCTGGTTACCCTGCGGCGTGGTCCTACCTTTGGAAAGACCGTGAGTTTGGGGCTGGTTACCCTGTCCATTGGTCTTGATATAAAAAGGGTTCAGATCTTCCTTATGGGGCTGGTTACCCTGCGGCGTGGTCCTACCTTTGGACAGACCGTGAGTTTGGGGCTGGTTACCCTGTCCATTGGTCTTGATATTAATAGGGGTAGTATCGGCTTGAGTGAAAGGGGTTTGCCCCGTGCGATACCTAAACGGGACATTATTTAGTTTAAATCAGTATCATTGATGGATTCGTCTACTTCATCTCTACCCTCTTCTTCACGATTATTGGTGAAGTTTACGCGAGATCCTGGTTTAGCATCTGCTTGTTTGTAATTATAGGACGGTTTAAACGGAGTAAACGGCTGAGGACCATTTGCAAATCTTTTATTATTGAAATCACGCAGTTTGCATTTCTCAAGGACGTGTCCTGCCTTTTTACAGTATCTGCAGAACAGAGACTCATTGTAAGAAGTATTGGGTTGACTGTAATTGTTAGTTTTAATGAAAATTTTAGGTATATTATTTGTAACGGATTCATTAGTTCTTTGCCTATTGAAATTGCGATATGAGAACTGCTGTATTTTCTCTTCGGATATCGCGGCATTAATGGCATCATTTAAGGTCTTGTAGTCTCTACATCTCACAATACTAGCAAGTCTTGGGACTAATCCTAATATAAAAGTATGGAGAGCGAGGTCTTCCATCGCGGCTAATCTACCCGGAAGTTCGGTTTTCCTTGAATTTGAAACAGTAACTTCCGTAAGAAGTTTCTGCAAACACGTTTCTACTCTTAAAGAGAATTGGCTAACGGGTTCTAGATTTCCTTGCCTACAGTCTTGCAAGTCGGTCAGCAGGTGAGCATAATGTTTGCGTTCACCAAACTGATTTTTCAAAAATTCTTTAAGTGATGGCCATGTCTCAAAATCTTTTATAGAGCACGCGGTTTCTGCCTTGCCTTCTAATTGGCTTAAAACATATTTAAAAACGACGTCTTCCTGTTGAGGAGACGTCAAGGATATTGCGCTATCGCAGTTCCTTAGGAAAGCCGTTAATTTGTCCCTATCGCCGTTAAATGGTTTAATAAATTTAAGAACAACACTTAATGGGATTTCCTCATCACTTTTTGATTCTTTAATATCTCTTTTGGATTCGGATTTCGACATTTTGTTTGTAAGTAGTAGGTAATACTAAAAATTACACACCTCTGCTTAACCCTTCGGGAAGTACCGGCGTGATGTTATGTTACTTGTATGGACTTATAAAACGTTATTTAGTTCTGAGAACTGAGTGGGCTCCGAATGTATAAGTTATGCGCAACTGATAAGGACGACTGGAATCGAAGCGTTATGCCTCTTAACAATTAACCTTGAATCTTATTATTAACTTTTAAAACTAATCTTATTTTAAGTTATCACACGAGACTATGACACTGTAATTTACGCACACTTGTATAACACACACATTTCACTGGATGGAGTAATTTGGACTTACAGGAACAGCTCGTAGGAATTCTTCATTCTGGATCTACTGGATTACGTCTACTTTAGACGTATGGATGGGAAGCTGACGGCTGCCGTCAGGTCGGCGCTGGATACGAGATGAATTGGGTGCAGCAAGTGCTACCCAACTGCCTAATACCACTTATTACGCAGTGGACCCGGAGCGGCGATAAGCAGCTTTGGACCAAGTCGAATAGTATCGACCTTCGATGAGATGAGTTCGGATTGGGGTGTTTAATAGGCGAAACAATCACAGGACACTTTTAGGAACACAGACACACACAAACTTTTGTTTCCGGCGACGTATTTACCGTTTCTTTTTAAGGACACTGGGGATGTCTTATCCCACCGCTGCCACCAAATGTTATAATGGAAAAGTCCCGAATCTTTAAAAAAAAGGTTTATTTGACTTCCTAAACTAATAGACAATATATTTGGGGAAAACTCGGTATACGTCCCAACTTATTGAATGCCAAATCCGAACTGACTGGAAGACGGTGTGAATCATGTTCTAGGAGGGCTGGTGCTGACTAAGCATTAGTATCAGCGGTTACCGTTACAAAGTAGGGATGTAACAGTACGTCATACTCAATAATGCCCATCGATATTGTTTAGGTGTGCATTTCTCTGACATAGTATTTATGTGACATAATTGTGTAATTATATTCAGTAGCAATAAATCCATCAAGGGAATCGTTAGTCTACTCATTTACATAACATAACATAACATACCTAACAAGTACATAACATTTTCACTGTTGGGCATTACACCCCAACATTTGGTCCTTCGAGCAATTTAGTGTTGTGTGATTTATATCGTTTACGGTCGGGAATCGGTTGGACTGGTCTCTCACAAGCTAGTCGCCCCAGTAACCAATTGAGAAGGCGCATATCGTAGAAGCGAAAGGTTGCACAATACCAAGAACCAGGAGTGTGGAGCAACAGCCTACTTCTCAAAGCAAAGGTTCGTCAATTCGTCGAAAAGTCAGCGAACACTTACGAGAATCAGCGCGAACTTTACGAAAACATCAAGCAAGTCGGCATCAACATCAAGAAGGATGGCGGGGACAGGAAGAACTTGGACTACTTCAAACGGCGTATGCAAATGCTGGAAAACTTATGGAGTGAATTCCAGTTCAACCATGACCGTCTGTCTACAGAAGTAAGTGCGAGTCATCCTTACTTTACAAGCGATATATATAACACAGCATTGAAGTGTTATAAAGAGGTCAAGGAGTTAATTCTCCAACAAAATCAGCAACTGACGACGCAAAAACGGTCGGCATGGGGATCGGCGGTGCAACCAACACCGTTTGAAAGTGCCTCTGAACAAGATGAAGCAGTACATCGAACAAGAAATTACAAGAGCAACCAGACAGCGAGGAGGAAGAAGAAACCAGTAACACGATTGAGACCAACAAGAGGGATCAATCGCCTCCTCGGCAACAACAAAGCCCTAACAAGAGAGACACGGGTTCCAACAGTAAACTGGACGACCTATTACGCAAACAATCTGCGAACTTCAAGGCCTTTATGAGAGCTGTCGCCAACATTCAAGTGGAATTTATCACAGAAAAATGGGAATTCCAGGATGCGTTGCAAACGTTACAAGCGCGTTGGTCTGTTATTGACAGTCTCCATTGGGAAATCTAGTGCGAACTCAACGGGGACAAAAACGCAGTATATGAAGAGCGCTTTACAAGATTCGAAAAACAATATATTGATCTGAAGAAAGCATTAAACACCAAGATGTGGTCCGGAGCTTATAGAGAAAGAACAACACCAAAGTTGGAGATATTTCAGTATTTCACGGAAAGTTTAATCAGTGGATACCATTCAAAGACCTTTTTACGGAAGCCATCCATAACAATACATCTTTGTCAAATGCGCAGAAGATGCAATTCTTGAAAAGCAAGGTCCAAGGAGAAGCTGAAAGACTGATACAACACTTACAAATAACGGCTCGGACAGCTATCTACTGTACTCTACAACAAAAAACTTATATTAACATCACATATCAACATGCTCTTCAATCTCCCTACTATGCAAAAACAGTCATTAGCACCAATCAAGAAAATACATGATGTCACAATAGAATGTTTGCACGCTATCAAGAACTTAGAAGTGGATGTCAGAACCTGGGATCCTCTATTAGTGCACATTTTGACTCAAAAACTGGACGCTGAGACATACTCAGATTACTTTGAATCACTGAAGAACTCGCGAGAATTACCGGTGTTAAAGGATTTCTTAAACTACCTAGAGGCGAAGTTTACTTCAATGGAATCGTCGCAGCGTAAACAAGACAACTATCAGAAGTCAAGTTCTGCAACAAACCAGAATCAAGAAGCATCCCATAACAAGAAATACAGCTATCATAACAACAAGAATCAAGCGGCTAGTAACAACAAGGTTACGAAATCGTTCCATCCGTCAACGTTTACTTGTCCACTCTGCAACGACGAGCATGGCCTCTATTTTTGTGCCAAGTTTTTAGAAATGTCGAATGATGTAAAACTTAACACAACTAACAAATTGCAAGTCTGCATTAATTGCCTGTACAGCCATAAAGGCAAAAAATGTACGTCAAACAACCGATGTCGCAAGTGCAAAGCTAAGCACAATACGTTATTGCACGAGGCTGCATCAAAAAACAATGAACAATACCAAACGGATTCATCATCTCATGTCTCTCAAAATGATGAAGAAGCTTCGGAGATCCTATTAGCGACCGCCACAGTTAAGGTTGAGGGAGCTGATGGAGCTCAGTACAACATGCGAGCTCTGGTAGATCAAGGGTCTCAAATATCACTGATAACAGAACGAGCAGCTCAACTTCTTGGGATCAAACGCCAGAAGTGTAAAGGAGTTGTCTTTGGAGTTGGAGAGAAGGAGAGAAATTGCAAGGGCATGATAACAATTTCATGCAGCTCTGTCTGCAGCGACTTCACGTTCAGAAAATCAGTATACACAATGAGAAACTTAATCAAGAATCTACCGAACAAAACCTTTACAAAACCGTCATGGCCTCAAATACAAAACATCAACTTGGCGGATCCGGAATTCAACACCAGCCGACCAGTAGATCTGCTATTTGGAGCAGACATTTACTCCCAGATCATGCTAGGAGGAATGATCAAAGGCGATGACGTCACACGGCCCATCGCACAGCAAACATACTTAGGCTGGCTACTATGCGGACACGTCAATTCTACAAAATTACAATGCAACGTGGTATTGAACAACCTGGAGGATATGAGACAGTTTTGGGATTCCGAAGATATCAAAGACCAAGGCGACTTCTCAGTGGAAGGTCAGAAATGCGTTGAGTACTACAACAACTTCACACAACGTTTGGAAAATGGACGATACGAAGTTCGACTTCCAATGATAAACGACTGGGAATGCAAGCTGGGCTCGTCCAAACAGATGGCTATTGCCCAATTCAAAACTTTAGAGTGAAGATTTGGAAAACAACAACACTTAGCAAAAGCCTATAATGAATTTATAGCGAGTACATTGACTTAGGTCATTTGCAACAATCAACATGTAACAAGACACTCGACTGCTACTTGCCGCACCACGGCGTTGAACAACAACCAAGTACAGGGTTGTGTTTAATGCCTCCGCAAAAACAACTACCGGTTGGAGCTTAAACGATATCATGTACAAGGGCCCAAACCTACAGCAAGATTTACAAGCAATATTAATACAGTGGAGGCAGTACAAGTATGCTTACACAGCTGATATTGAAAAGATGTACAGGAAAATTTTTGTGGCCCACTGTGACCAAAGCCTACAACAGATTGTCTGGCGCGAATCACCGGAACAACCGTTACTTTCATATCAGCTCGCCACAGTTACTTATGGCACCAAATCAGCGCCGTTTCTGGCCATAATGACACTACGAAGACTAGCGGAGGACGAGCGGCAAATTTTCCCGGAAGCTTCAAAGGTAGTGGAGGAGTCATTTTACGTCGATGATCTCGTTCACGGATCGCATACCATTGAACAAGGACAGAAGCTAATTTCGGACCTGAACACAATTACTCATGAGTGGAGGGTTCAATCTTAGAAAATGGTCATCAAACGAACCGGCAGTTTTGGAAAATGCAACAACCCAACATAACAATGAAACCACTGTCTTCAACTTCAAAACGGATCAAACATCAAAAACATTGGGCCTATGCTGGAATTCGACAGAGGACAAATTTACATTCCAAAGTTCGATTTCAAGCGTCAGCAAGAAACATACAAAACGCAGCTTATTAGCTGAAATATCAAAATTGTTTGACCCACTTGGCTGGCTGGCTCCCTTATCAACAAAATTAAAGTTACTATTCCAAAAAAATTGGGAGGTATAGAACTACATGGCTTCAGTGACGTCTCCCTGGATGCCTATGCGTGTGTTATTTACGCACGAGTTCGCCCATCAACACATGTTATTCTTGTCGCTGCTAAATCTAAAATTGTACCACACAGAAAAACAGCAACATTGCCTAAACTAGAATTAAATGGAGCGCACCTATTATGCAAATTAATGCAAAAGGTTAAGAAATCATTACATCAACATGACATTCGAGTCTATGGCTGGACTGATTCTATGGTGGTCCTGGATTGGATACAAAGTGACCCATCACGATGGAAAACATTTGTAGAGAATCGAGTTAAAAAAATCAACACTGTAATACCGCGCTCGTGTTGGGATTACGTCAAGTCAAATGAAAATCCCGCTGACGCCGCGAGCCGAAGCCAGTACCTACAGCAAGGTCCTACTTGGCTATCATCAGTTGAAATGAGGACTTTAGAGAAACAGGTCTATAAGTCAGATCAAGAGGTAAAAACAACGGCAATGAAACAAGTCAATGCCGTCCAAACCAAGACAGAAACCATCAGCATTATCGATCAATTATGGCAAAAACATAGCTCTATTAACCATGTCATTCGAATAGTCGCATGGATACACAGAGCATTGAACTTAACATTTCGAACCTTGGACTCGAAACATCGCAATTTACCGAGTTACCTTACGTTGCAAGAACAACTAAGGCAATTGTGAAACAAACACAAAAAAAGGTATTTGAAACGGACATAAGTCATTTACATAAACTCGGCAGGGTGACATCAAATAGCAAGTTATTGCCTCTCAACCCTTGCATTGATCAAGAAGGCTTGCTAAGAGTCGGGGGAAGATTGAACAGCGCCACGTTAACTGAAGAGATAAAGAATCCAATGATCATCCCTCACGACAGCGACAGCACGGCAGTTTGCTTATCGATCAAGCTCACCAAATGACGTTTCACGGTGAACCGCGACTCACCTTGTCGCAACTTCGCCAAAAATACTGGATCATCGGTGGCGTGCGAGTCACTAAAATGCAACTCAGAAAATGCGTAACGTGCCAAAAAATCAGTCTGTATGTTGCTGAATCCGCAAGGTCGGGTGAATATGAGAAGCAAACGCGGCCTTATTAACGGTGTCGGGTCAATCGCACGTTCCCTGGCTGTATTGGATGACCAATTCGCCGAACAATATCAACTGCGGAGTATTGGATGACCAATTCGCCGAACAATATCAACGGGATATAGAACTCATTAAACAGAATGAGAAACATCTGGCCTTATTGTCTATAAATCAGACTACTATAATAGAAGCCGAATACAACGTACTAAGATGATCGGAAGAAACAATTGCAAAACAATACAAATTATTCAATCAACATCTGTTAAGCCTAGACAAGCTAACGATCAAAATTCATCAAGAAATTTAATCACAAGAACTATCAATCGAGTTTCTGATGTCTGCTATCTCTGCAAACAGCTTCATAGAGCATCTAAGAAACGTTCAAGAGATTCTGTTGGATACCGTAACCAACATTTACAACGGCAAGATGAACTTACACCTCATTGCGCCAGAACAACTTCGGGACGAATTGAATGTCATATCCGGTCAGCTCTCAAAGGATGTGGCACTCCCCATCACCAGCATTCAAGAGGATTTCTTCCGCGTATATCACCTTCTACAAGTGAAGGCAAAAATGACAGAGAGCTATCTAATCATTGAGATACGGGTGTCGTTAATCAGTAGAGAAAACTACGAAGTTTATCACGTCATTCCTGACCCAAGAAAGAATGGCTTCGACATGGTCACCCTACTGCCGATAGCGGAATTATTAGATATTAACATACAGAAGAACTCATACCACTGATGGACATAATGCATGCCCAGGTTGAAGAACTCACGCTGGAAATACCTCCAATTAATCGGATCATCAACCTAACGGTACCGGTTTTGAAACACGAACCCGAGAATGAGACGGTAATGGATCAAAGCTCATTACTGCAAGAAATGGGTAAACAAATAGAACAGATGAAAGCCGCAGAAGACATCATATCTGATCGGGCAACATACCACGATATCCACCAATACGTAGTCATATACGTATTGGCAACAGTAGCAGCGACGGCTGGCGCAATATATGCTTACCACCGACTTCGCATACATTGCACGAGTCAAGAGAAAATGTGTGTTCCCCATCCAGTGCCCAGTAGGAGGTCGACTGCAAGCATCATGGACACCGCAGCGGTAGTTGACGTCACAGACGACAGCAGCGTAGTGCACTTGGTGACACGCGTGGTGATTTAATTGTATAAGGCTCGGATTAGATTCTTCTGGTTTACAATTCATTTACATTTTTATATTTAACATAACACTTTCATTTTTTATTGTTTCCAGTTAGCTTTTGTGAGTGGGCAATATGTACGAGCTACGCTGTACATTGACCTTTGTGGGAGTTCGTACGTCATACTCAATAATGCACATCGATATTGTTTAGGTGTGCATTTCTCTAACATAGTATTTAAGTGACATAGTTGTGTAATTATATTCAGTAGCAATAAATCCATCAAGGGAATCGTTAGTCTACTCATTTACATAACATAACATAACATACCTAACAAGTACATAACATTTTCACTGTTGGGCATTACACCCCAACAAACCGGTTCTCGTCCGATCACCGAAGTTAAGCAACATCGGGCGTGGTCAGTACTTGGATGGGTGACCGCCTGGGAACACCACGTGACGTTGGCTTTTGCTTTTTTTTTCGCATTTATAGAACAAAAAGTTTTGTTTAATTACTGCCAACTTTATCGTTGATCGAACACAGTAACAACTTTAGCACGATTTTCATAGAGTTGGCATCTAATTGCAAGCTAAAGGCTACTAAAAAAATCTCATTAAAATACAATGAACCATGACGTACCTTGCGTACCGTCATGAACCTGATACACATTTATGATTTCGCCTTGGCTATCGCCAACGTCCATACTACGTTGAATACACCGGTTCTCGTCCGATCACCGAAGTTAAGCAACATCGGGCGTGGTCAGTACTTGGATGGGTGACCGCCTGGGAACACCACGTGACGTTGGCTTTTTGCTTTTTTCGCAAAAATAGAACTATTAGTTTTATTTATTTTGTTTGCTTACATGTATAACACTCTTATGTAGACATGCTTTAAATTTTCATGACACATGTATTTATTACATGCACCCTACCCTGTAAGGGCACTGCAAATGTTTCTTTACAAATTATTTTATTAAATTACATAATTATCGTTTTGTATGTGCGTGTTTCTGTGGAAAATAAACTTATTCTAATTATTACAATACATTTTTCATTAGGTACATAATACGTACTAAACATTAATCAATCACTTATTACATTTTATTTATATAGTCATTACTATCAAACTTCATTCTAATAAAGTCTTATTTTATAACTTTTTTTATTTCGCATTTACGTTAAGCATATCGTTCTAGGGTCAATCGAATCACAACTTGTCAGCTTTAAATTCCTCAACGGTATAGTAGCCTTTCTTAAGTACCTAACAGAGATTTCAACTGTTTCGAAAAAAATGAGTCATGTGGTATGGATTTTAAACTTTCCGGTAGATTGTTAAAAATATTTACTAGTCTTGAATATGGGCTTTTCCCGATAACTTTTAAGTTTGTGATAGGTAACCGGTAACCGATAACTTTTAGTCTGTTTTTGTTCCGTCGGTTTTAGTTTTTATTCAGCTCGAAATTAGATTTGAAGAGGTGCCTATTTTTCCTAACGAATATGCAACTTTGTAGTTCAATAAAGTGTGACCTCTCTCGTTGGTCTATGTCCTTCATTATTCTGATGCATTTTTTTGCTGAATGAAAAGGTCCAAAAACTCAGTCCTTTCTTTCTCCCCACTGAACAATACCATAATTTAACCAGGAGTAGGCCTACGCGTAATAGGCACATAAGGCGGTTTTATAGTCGTATTGCATTTTAGTATGCTGAGTGCATAAATAAATTGGGACAATTTTGCTCTAGTCCTTTAGGTTTGCGTCTAATGTTAGGCCCAAAAGTGTACATTCTTTTATTTCTTCTAATTTTATTTGTTGCATGAATACATATACATATTTAGGTTTAGTGGGGTTCTTTGGTGAGTTCCGAATTGGCATATTTTAGTTTTAGATAAGTTTATTTCTAAGTTTCCGTGAAAGTTTTTTAATAGCTAAATGGTCCACAATCGCGGGAGTTTTAAATAATAAAGAAACATCGTCAGCGAACAAGATACACGACGAAATTATCTTTTTTGGCAAGTCATTTACGTATATTATAAAATAAGGTACATCCTAAAACACTTTCTTGGGGTATTGAAGTATTAATGATAGCCATGTCTGATCCTATGCTGTACATTTCCTGGTGGTCGCTATCAAAGTAGTATATTTATACAAATTGTACTCTGTCTTGTAACTATGATTTAAACCAATTAAAAGCTTGCCCTCTATTCCCTGATCCGTAAAGTTTTTGTAATAAAATTTTTAAGTGAGACCTTGTCATACGCCTTCGTCATGGCTAGGAATAATCCAATTGCGTACTTTCGTTCGTTAATGCAGCTGTAAATTACCTGTACGTAGTTGTATACCGCTAAAGTAGTTCAGCCAGCAGTTCTTCCTAAAAACCGATTTGGTTTTTATCTGAAATTTCATATTTTTCTAAGAATTTATTGATACGATTGACCATCGCTTTTTCGAAGATATGTGAGATAGTTGGTAACAGTGCTATAGGCCTATAATTACTAGGATTTTCTAAATCCCCTCCCTTTTTTTTCGCAATTGGGCGTACTTTCGAAATTTTTAGTTATTCTGGGAATCGTCCCTCGTCGATAAAAATATTTGTCAGTTTAATAAGAGGCCATGTTAGCTCCTTTACGCATTTTTTTACTAATAGCGATGGGATACGTCCACTCCAAAGCTGCGTTAGTAAAGTAAATAGTAAAAGTAAAAAGTTTATTTTCACAAGAAGCATTTACAATAATTTGGTACATATATGTATACAGTATTTATTTAATTTTACCTGAGGTACTGAAACTGATACCCAAACTAAGCCAGGGCTTGTATCTTGGGAGTCAGTAATCAAAACGTGGAGCATTGTCGTGACGTAAATTATTTTTTATTTTCTAAGAATGTATGTGATTGTGTGTGTGTGTGTGTGTGAGTGAGTGAGTGTGTGACTTTGTGTGTGTGAGTTTGTGTGTCCGTGTGGTGAGCTGTCAATGTGAAAGTGAAAGCGTGTGTTGTATGATATTACGCAGTGTGTGCAAGTAAGTCTTCGGTCTTTTGGTAGTCCAATTGCTGGAGCCAGCCACTAACAATGTTTTTAACTCTTTGCCTGGAAAGTCCTACAATACTAAGCTTTTTGTTTATGCTATCGTATAGTCTACTACTTAGGCTGCTAAACTGTCTACTGGCGAAAGCTGTTTTACAAGGGGCGCGAGGGCAAACAGGCATTTTGCTTCGTCTGTTTGGGCCGGGTAGGGGCACAGATGGGTGTTTCCTCAGTATGGATTTGAGCACGCAGAGCTGACGAACTGTTAGTACTTTACAGTCTGAGTACAGTTGTGTCGTAGAGTAGCAGTACGGTTTTTTAGTCATGACTTTCAGGACTGCTCTCTGCGCTCTCTCCAGACCAAGAAAATAGGTTTTAGCAGCACCTCCCCATACGGTGGCGCAATATTGAATAACTGACTGGCATAGGGCCAAGTACACAAGTTTTAGCTTGTCGGGGGGTGCGGAGTCCCTAAGGGATTTAAAAATGTGGATCAACCGCCTTGTTCTGGAGGTAACAACTTCAATCTGCTTTTCCCATCTCAATCCACTATCAATATGCACACCCAGATATTTAACGAGTTCCGCACGGTTGAGTTCTTGGCATGTGCATTTTTCTATGGAACTGCAGATATAAGCTCGAATAGAGAAATCATGAGGCGGTTTCTTATTTTTTGTTAAGGAAAAGGGCAAATAGCTGGGTTTAGATAGGTTTCGTGTTAAAAGATTTTTTGTTAGCCAGTTCATGACCTGAGAAAGGGAGTATTCTGCTCTTTTCTTGACCGTGTGCCAGTTCGGACCCCATACGAAGAGAGCAGTGTCGTCTGCATAGGTGAATATTTTGGTATGTGGGAGAGACATTGAGCAGAGGTCATTTATATACAGCAGGAAGAGAGTGGGGCCCAGGATGCTCCCTTGCGGAACGCCATAAGAGACTGTTCTTTCCTCACTGAGGTGTTCATCTATTTTAACTCTTTGCTTTCTGTTACTAAGGTAATCCCTAAAAATGTTATGAGCGACACCTCGAATTCCCAGCTTTTCCAATTTTTCTAAGAGAATGGGGACAGAGACCGTGTCAAATGCCTTGGATAGGTCTCAAAATATACATAAACAACAATTGTTTGCATCTAAGTTTTCCACGACTGCGTTTGTTAGGTCCATCACTGCATCTTCGGTTGAAACACCAGAGCGGAAACCATACTGGTTTTTGGCCAAAATGTTAAATTTTTCCAAGAAGGACTTAAGCGCGCGATTTAGTATTTTTTCCAGGACTTTTGACAAAGAAGATAGTATAGCTATGGGACGATAATTATTTACACAGCTTCTGTCCCCGTTCTTGTAAATGGGATGTATTATTGTTTTTTTAAAGGCATCGGGAAATACACCAGTGGTTATGGCGCGATTGCAGATATGCATGATAGGAGGGATCAGTACCTGTCGACATTGTTTAATCAGCCTGGACGAGATGCCGTCCCATCCTGTCGCACATTCAGGGCGAAGCTGCATTATGATGGTATCAATATCGATATCACTTATCTCCAAAATCACTAACGAGTTCGGCGGGCTGATTATAGGCGAGGTTGGAGAGTTATCAGCGCTAGCTGTGTTGAAGGAACAGTTACTAGTGGAAGGGGTCGAAGAAACAACTTTGTCGGCCAAGTTTTTTCCAACTTCGGAGAAAAATTTGCATACATTGTTAGCAGTCGCAATGGGGTTATCAGATGCTCTTAGAAGCTCAGAAGAACTGACCTTTCCCTTTTGAGTGTGTGTAATATTTGAATGGCTTTCCAAAGGGCCCTGGGGTCACTGCCTGCTTCGTCTAATTGAGTTTTGTCGTACGCTATTTTCAATTTACGGAGAAGACGATTGCAGAAGTTACGGTAGCGAGTGTATGTTACCTTGAGTATTACATTTCCGGGAGCTTTTTTGGATTTCGCGTGTAGTCTGTCGCAATTTTTTATACAGGTGTCATCCACGGTTTGAGAATGTTGTTTTTCTTTGTTAACGTGGTCGTATGGGTGTGGTTTGCTACAACGCCCGCAATCATGCAAACAAGGTCATTTGCTGCTAAGTTGGCGTCAGCAGTTGCTAATATATTCGCAAAGTTTGCAGTTTCTAGATCTTTTTTTACCAGTGAATAATCCGTATAAGACGTGGTGGGGGAGAATTGTGAATTGGGATTGGATGTATCTACAGATAAAATTATTGGCATGTGGTCTGTTATATATGATTCTAGAACCAATGTCGTGGAGGGTAGACTAGGTTTTGTCAAATAGTGGTCTAGACAGGTGTTGATTCTCGTAGGATGGGCATGTGTTGGGAATAGGCCATGAGTTGCGGTAAAAGTCAAATACTCCTCCCGAAAGGGGTCAGAGCTATTTGGGCATATGTCAACGACAAGAACTATATTGCTAGATGTTACGTCATTGTATACGTCATTTAAGCTGATTAAGAAGTTATTAAATTTTTATTTTGTTTTTGATGAAGGAGAGCGGTAAACAGCCACGACTCCGATGCTTTTATCTATTTGGCAAACCAGACAGCTTGCTTCTCTCAAAACTGGTTCGCGAATTTTACATGTTAGATTTATGTTAATATACAT
This sequence comes from Dasypolia templi, assembly GCA_963555695.1. Lineage (NCBI taxonomy): Eukaryota > Metazoa > Arthropoda > Insecta > Lepidoptera > Noctuidae > Dasypolia > Dasypolia templi. The sequence continues at coordinate 21,212,168 of OY743151.1, read as the reverse complement.
AATTACGCCATCATTTTGGTTAAGGGTATGCTTTGTGGAATAAGCAATATATCCTTCTAGGATGGGTGGGTTGCTGACCTTGCGGAGCCAGCACTCGGTCAATACAATGATACCAAATTTAACGTTAGTCAGTGAAAGCAGTATTCGTAGTTGATCAAAATTCTTGGTTACGCTACGGATATTTATGTGGAGAATCTTTATAGCTCGCTTAGTAGGTCCAAGGAAGTTGTGGCAGTCCTCTGGGCGGCACAAGTAAGAGTTTTGAACTTCCATTGTGTCTAACTCAGCGTTGATTTTATTTAAGTTGGCCATTGGTAATAATAAAAAAATGTTTTAGGACCACAACTTGCATACAGCGGGTTATTTTGGCGTGGATGTGAGATTGAGCGCGTGAGTTGAATGGAATTGTAAATTGGAGTGTGTGTGAATGTGATCGAATTGTGAGGTTGAGTTGAATGCGTGTATGAGTTTTATGCTTGAAACTATTTTTTTTTTTTTTTGTTTTGGTTACATAAAAAATTAAGCCTACATTTAACAAACAGGGATTTAAAAAGTTAGAGTTGAATAAGAACAAGTCTATACTATAAGCGGAGAACGGACATAATGATAGTCACATGTTTGACTTAAGTTTCCTACGAGGGATTGTTCTGAAGAGATGAGGATCTGTTTTTCACCTGGTGCTTTGCGAAGAAATATGTTTCCGTTTGATGGCCAACAGAATTTATATCCGTTTTGTTTTGCAAATTCTCGTGACAGGTGGAACAGCCTCTTGGCACTTACTGGAAGATGCTCTGCAACATATACAGCCTGTCGCATCGACCCCGGTTTTCCAGGCAGGCGGTATACGTCACGAAGATCTGACGAGGAGATTGCTGACCCAACAGTTTGCCCGATTTTGCAAACAGTGTTAGTTTATTTTGCATACCGCGTATAATGTCAAAAACCTTTCGCTTGGTTACCGGTTCGATGTACTGGTAAACTCCTGCTGAGGGCTTATGCACCGAATGTAACGATGGCCCACACGACGCTGGCGTCTCGGCTCCCGTATGTTTGTTATCTACAGCTACCGATACGAAATAATTATTAAAACCGGTGCAAACTTGTTGCGGTGATTTTATTATTTAATTTTAAGGTAATGTTCTTTAGATTCCGTTAAATTTTATTCGGTTTAGTAATGTTATTGATTATTTACCACATCAATTTTGTTTTATTTTTTGAGACCATCATCTCTCTTATATAATTAAGTTTTTTTGAAGTTTCAATGAATATTTTTAACATTTTCGAGTATTCGTTGTAGTGTTTTTAAATATGGCACAATTGAGCTGATTCGAGATAATTCTTCTAGTCAATCTTTTATTTTTGCATGATGGTTTTAGTCCCTTAGTGAGATAATTGTTTGTCTTATTTTGCATTATTTTTATTAGTTTTTTTGGTACTTTTGTATTTTTTCAAATTATATTGTAAAATGTCATGAAATATATTATAGGTTTTACAATTGTCCAAGTTATGACAAAAAACGTCATTCCAGTTTATTTAATGTTGATTGGAAATTGGTCAAATTAATATTGTTAAAGATTCTTTTAGTAACGTAAGGTGTCCTTTTAAGGCTTTGCGTTCGCGAGACTCGTATATTATATTATATTATTATTTTTAAATAAAAGATCTAAAACTGTCGACGTTTATTCTGTGGTCCTTGTGGGAGTTTTGATGATTTGGTGTAGGTTTAGTTCTGTCATGGTATTGTTAAGTCTCTAATATTCCGCACGGTCTCATGCGAGGCGGCGAGCCTCCTTGCCGGATTGCCGCCATGGGATCTGGAGGCAAAAGCCCTCGCGCACGTATGGCGCGTACGAGTGGCGCGAGGAGGCAAAACGCCGGGGTGTAACTCCGCTGCCGCGAGAAATCACGGTACAGTGGACAGAGCTCCGGCGGGATCTCATGGCGACATGGAGGGTGCGATTGTCGCAACCCAGTGCAGGGCACGCCAAAATAGCGGCGGTAAGTCCCCTCTTTGAGGAGTGGTTGGAGAGGCGCCACGGCGTCCTCACCTTACGCCTGACACAGGTCCTCAGCGGACACGGTTGTTTCGGGAGGTTCCTGTTTGGCATAAGGCGGGAGGAAACGCCCGGGTGTCACCATTGTGTGGATCGCCCGGAGGACACGGTGGAGCATACGGTGGAGGTATGCCCAGCTTGGGCGGAGCACCGCAGTGTCCTCGCGGAGGCGATTGGCGGCGGCGATCTCTCGCGTCCGGCCCTGGTCCAGGCCATGGTACGGAGCGAGAGGGAATGGAAAACCGTCACCTTCTTCTGCGAAGCAGTAATGCTCGCGAAGGAGGAGGCGGAGCGCGCTTCCACGCGCGCCTCAAAGAGATGTCAGCACAAAATGACGGGGTCCGATAGGGCCAACGCCTCAGGGTCACGGGTTATTCTAAAGAGAAAACCGTGGCCCTGGCACAGGCAACTGAAGGAACACGGGTGGGTTTTAGTCAGTAAAAGTCTGACACGCCCTCCCGCTCCACCCTGAGCGGGAGAAGTCGTTTGATGATTTCCCACTCAAAAAAAAAATTAAGTTTCTGATATTCCTTTCCTTTTTTTAAATAATCTAAGTTAAAATCTCCGGTAACTATGAGGCGTTTGTTTTTGTACTTTAGTGTAATCAGCTTCAGAAGTTGATTTAAAAGTTAAAGAACTGTTCTATATTTCTATCGGGCCTGTATACAAGAATAATAATTAGTTTTGGCGACTTAATTTCTATCTCACAACATTCCATAACATGCTCAATGGATAGATTGGTAATATCGGATAGCTCTTTGCAGTTCAATCCCGATTGGGTCAGAATGGCGGCTCCACCTAATCTGTGGTTTTTTTTTACTGCCAACTTTATCGTTGATCGAACATAGTAAGAACATTATCACGATTTTCATGGAGTTGGCATCTAATTGCAAGCAAAAAGCTACTAAAAAAATCTCATTTAAATACAATGAACCATGACGTACCTTGTGTACCGTCATTAACCTGATACACATTTATGATTTCGCCTTGGCTATCGCCAACGTCCATACTACGTTGAATACACCGGTTCTCGTCCGATCACCGAAGTTAAGCAACATCGGGCGTGGTCAGTACTTGGATGGGTGACCGCCTGGGAACACCACGTGACGTTGGCTTTTTGCTTTTTTCGCAAAAATAGAACTATTAGTTTTATTTATTTTATTTGCTTACATGTATAACACTCTTATGTAGACATGCTTTAAATTTTCATGACACATGTATTTATTACATGCACCCTACCCTGTAAGGGCACTGCAAATGTTTCTTTACAAATTATTTTATTAAATTACATAATTATCGTTTTGTATGTGCGTGTTTCTGTGGAAAATAAACTTATTCTAATTATTACAATACATTTTTCATTAGGTACATAATACGTACTAAACATTAATCAATCACTTATTACATTTTATTTATATAGTCATTACTATCAAACTTCATTCTAATAAAGTCTTATTTTATAACTTTTTTTATTTCGCATTTACGTTAAGCATATCGTTCTAGGGTCAATCGAATCACAACTTGTCAGCTTTAAATTCCTCAACGGTATAGTAGCCTTTCTTAAGTACCTAACAGAGATTTCAACTGTTTCGAAAAAAATGAGTCATGTGGTATGGATTTTAAACTTTCCGGTAGATTGTTAAAAATATTTACTAGTCTTGAATATGGGCTTTTCCCGATAACTTTTAAGTTTGTGATAGGTAACCGGTAACCGATAACTTTTAGTCTGTTTTTGTTCCGTCGGTTTTAGTTTTTATTCAGCTCGAAATTAGATTTGAAGAGGTGCCTATTTTTCCTAACGAATATGCAACTTTGTAGTTCAATAAAGTGTGACCTCTCTCGTTGGTCTATGTCCTTCATTATTCTGATGCATTTTTTTGCTGAATGAAAAGGTCCAAAAACTCAGTCCTTTCTTTCTCCCCACTGAACAATACCATAATTTAACCAGGAGTAGGCCTACGCGTAATAGGCACATAAGGCGGTTTTATAGTCGTATTGCATTTTAGTATGCTGAGTGCATAAATAAATTGGGACAATTTTGCTCTAGTCCTTTAGGTTTGCGTCTAATGTTAGGCCCAAAAGTGTACATTCTTTTACTTTCAGGACTGCTCTCTGCGCTCTCTCCAGACCAAGAAAATAGGTTTTAGCAGCACCTCCCCATACGGTGGCGCAATATTGAATAACTGACTGGCATAGGGCCAAGTACACAAGTTTTAGCTTGTCGGGGGGTGCGGAGTCCCTAAGGGATTTAAAAATGTGGATCAACCGCCTTGTTCTGGAGGTAACAACTTCAATCTGCTTTTCCCATCTCAATCCACTATCAATATGCACACCCAGATATTTAACGAGTTCCGCACGGTTGAGTTCTTGGCATGTGCATTTTTCTATGGAACTGCAGATATAAGCTCGAATAGAGAAATCATGAGGCGGTTTCTTATTTTTTGTTAAGGAAAAGGGCAAATAGCTGGGTTTAGATAGGTTTCGTGTTAAAAGATTTTTTGTTAGCCAGTTCATGACCTGAGAAAGGGAGTATTCTGCTCTTTTCTTGACCGTGTGCCAGTTCGGACCCCATACGAAGAGAGCAGTGTCGTCTGCATAGGTGAATATTTTGGTATGTGGGAGAGACATTGAGCAGAGGTCATTTATATACAGCAGGAAGAGAGTGGGGCCCAGGATGCTCCCTTGCGGAACGCCATAAGAGACTGTTCTTTCCTCACTGAGGTGTTCATCTATTTTAACTCTTTGCTTTCTGTTACTAAGGTAATCCCTAAAAATGTTATGAGCGACACCTCGAATTCCCAGCTTTTCCAATTTTTCTAAGAGAATGGGGACAGAGACCGTGTCAAATGCCTTGGATAGGTCTCAAAATATACATAAACAACAATTGTTTGCATCTAAGTTTTCCACGACTGCGTTTGTTAGGTCCATCACTGCATCTTCGGTTGAAACACCAGAGCGGAAACCATACTGGTTTTTGGCCAAAATGTTAAATTTTTCCAAGAAGGACTTAAGCGCGCGATTTAGTATTTTTTCCAGGACTTTTGACAAAGAAGATAGTATAGCTATGGGACGATAATTATTTACACAGCTTCTGTCCCCGTTCTTGTAAATGGGATGTATTATTGTTTTTTTAAAGGCATCGGGAAATACACCAGTGGTTATGGCGCGATTGCAGATATGCATGATAGGAGGGATCAGTACCTGTCGACATTGTTTAATCAGCCTGGACGAGATGCCGTCCCATCCTGTCGCACATTCAGGGCGAAGCTGCATTATGATGGTATCAATATCGATATCACTTATCTCCAAAATCACTAACGAGTTCGGCGGGCTGATTATAGGCGAGGTTGGAGAGTTATCAGCGCTAGCTGTGTTGAAGGAACAGTTACTAGTGGAAGGGGTCGAAGAAACAACTTTGTCGGCCAAGTTTTTTCCAACTTCGGAGAAAAATTTGCATACATTGTTAGCAGTCGCAATGGGGTTATCAGATGCTCTTAGAAGCTCAGAAGAACTGACCTTTCCCTTTTGAGTGTGTGTAATATTTGAATGGCTTTCCAAAGGGCCCTGGGGTCACTGCCTGCTTCGTCTAATTGAGTTTTGTCGTACGCTATTTTCAATTTACGGAGAAGACGATTGCAGAAGTTACGGTAGCGAGTGTATGTTACCTTGAGTATTACATTTCCGGGAGCTTTTTTGGATTTCGCGTGTAGTCTGTCGCAATTTTTTATACAGGTGTCATCCACGGTTTGAGAATGTTGTTTTTCTTTGTTAACGTGGTCGTATGGGTGTGGTTTGCTACAACGCCCGCAATCATGCAAACAAGGTCATTTGCTGCTAAGTTGGCGTCAGCAGTTGCTAATATATTCGCAAAGTTTGCAGTTTCTAGATCTTTTTTTACCAGTGAATAATCCGTATAAGACGTGGTGGGGGAGAATTGTGAATTGGGATTGGATGTATCTACAGATAAAATTATTGGCATGTGGTCTGTTATATATGATTCTAGAACCAATGTCGTGGAGGGTAGACTAGGTTTTGTCAAATAGTGGTCTAGACAGGTGTTGATTCTCGTAGGATGGGCATGTGTTGGGAATAGGCCATGAGTTGCGGTAAAAGTCAAATACTCCTCCCGAAAGGGGTCAGAGCTATTTGGGCATATGTCAACGACAAGAACTATATTGCTAGATGTTACGTCATTGTATACGTCATTTAAGCTGATTAAGAAGTTATTAAATTTTTATTTTGTTTTTGATGAAGGAGAGCGGTAAACAGCAACGACTCCGATGCTTTTATCTATTTGGCAAACCAGACAGCTTGCTTCTCTCAAAACTGGTTCGCGAATTTTACATGTTAGATTTATGTTAGTATACATAATTACGCCATCATTTTGGTTAAGGGTATGCTTTGTGGAATAAGCAATATATCCTTCTAGGATGGGTGGGTTGCTGACCTTGCGGAGCCAGCACTCGGTCAATACAATGATACCAAATTTAACGTTAGTCAGTGAAAGCAGTATTCGTAGTTGATCAAAATTCTTGGTTACGCTACGGATATTTATGTGGAGAATCTTTATAGCTCGCTTAGTAGGTCCAAGGAAGTTGTGGCAGTCCTCTGGGCGGCACAAGTAAGAGTTTTGAACTTCCATTGTGTCTAACTCAGCGTTGATTTTATTTAAGTTGGCCATTGGTAATAATAAAAAAATGTTTTAGGACCACAACTTGCATACAGCGGGTTATTTTGGCGTGGATGTGAGATTGAGCGCGTGAGTTGAATGGAATTGTAAATTGGAGTGTGTGTGAATGTGATCGAATTGTGAGGTTGAGTTGAATGCGTGTATGAGTTTTATGCTTGAAACTATTTTTTTTTTTTTTTGTTTTGGTTACATAAAAAATTAAGCCTACATTTAACAAACAGGGATTTAAAAAGTTAGAGTTGACTAAGAACAAGTCTATACTATAAGCGGAGAACGGACATAATGATAGTCACATGTTTGACTTAAGTTTCCTACGAGGGATTGTTCTGAAGAGATGAGGATCTGTTTTTCACCTGGTGCTTTGCGAAGAAATATGTTTCCGTTTGATGGCCAACAGAATTTATATCCGTTTTGTTTTGCAAATTCTCGTGACAGGTGGAACAGCCTCTTGGCACTTACTGGAAGATGCTCTGCAACATATACAGCCTGTCGCTTACCAGGGATTTAAATTTGTTCCGTATTAAGTTTCTCTTCCGGTTTATTTTTGGCGTTGTTGTAGTCGCGCACAACCGAAATTGTCTTCTGCTTCAATTGTACCGAGTGAAATTCAGCAACAATCGGTCGTATCGACCCCGGTTTTCCAGGCAGGCGGTATACGTCACGAAGATCTGACGAGGAGATTGCTGACCCAACAGTTTGCCCGATTTTGCAAACAGTGTTAGTTTATTTTGCATACCGCGTATAATGTCAAAAACCTTTCGCTTGGTTACCGGTTCGATGTACTGGTAAACTCCTGCTGAGGGCTTATGCACCGAATGTAACGATGGCCCACACGACGCTGGCGTCTCGGCTCCCGTATGTTTGTTATCTACAGCTACCGATACGAAATAATTATTAAAACCGGTGCAAACTTGTTGCGGTGATTTTATTATTTAATTTTAAGGTAATGTTCTTTAGATTCCGTTAAATTTTATTCGGTTTAGTAATGTTATTGATTATTTACCACATCAATTTTGTTTTATTTTTTGAGACCATCATCTCTCTTATATAATTAAGTTTTTTTGAAGTTTCAATGAATATTTTTAACATTTTCGAGTATTCGTTGTAGTGTTTTTAAATATGGCACAATTGAGCTGATTCGAGATAATTCTTCTAGTCAATCTTTTATTTTTGCATGATGGTTTTAGTCCCTTAGTGAGATAATTGTTTGTCTTATTTTGCATTATTTTTATTAGTTTTTTTGGTACTTTTGTATTTTTTCAAATTATATTGTAAAATGTCATGAAATATATTATAGGTTTTACAATTGTCCAAGTTATGACAAAAAACGTCATTCCAGTTTATTTAATGTTGATTGGAAATTGGTCAAATTAATATTGTTAAAGATTCTTTTAGTAACGTAAGGTGTCCTTTTAAGGCTTTGCGTTCGCGAGACTCGTATATTATATTATATTATTATTTTTAAATAAAAGATCTAAAACTGTCGACGTTTATTCTGTGGTCCTTGTGGGAGTTTTGATGATTTGGTGTAGGTTTAGTTCTGTCATGGTATTGTTAAGTCTCTAATATTCCGCACGGTCTCATGCGAGGCGGCGAGCCTCCTTGCCGGATTGCCGCCATGGGATCTGGAGGCAAAAGCCCTCGCGCACGTATGGCGCGTACGAGTGGCGCGAGGAGGCAAAACGCCGGGGTGTAACTCCGCTGCCGCGAGAAATCACGGTACAGTGGACAGAGCTCCGGCGGGATCTCATGGCGACATGGAGGGTGCGATTGTCGCAACCCAGTGCAGGGCACGCCAAAATAGCGGCGGTAAGTCCCCTCTTTGAGGAGTGGTTGGAGAGGCGCCACGGCGTCCTCACCTTACGCCTGACACAGGTCCTCAGCGGACACGGTTGTTTCGGGAGGTTCCTGTTTGGCATAAGGCGGGAGGAAACGCCCGGGTGTCACCATTGTGTGGATCGCCCGGAGGACACGGTGGAGCATACGGTGGAGGTATGCCCAGCTTGGGCGGAGCACCGCAGTGTCCTCGCGGAGGCGATTGGCGGCGGCGATCTCTCGCGTCCGGCCCTGGTCCAGGCCATGGTACGGAGCGAGAGGGAATGGAAAACCGTCACCTCCTTCTGCGAAGCAGTAATGCTCGCGAAGGAGGAGGCGGAGCGCGCTTCCACGCGCGCCTCAAAGAGATGTCAGCACAAAATGACGGGGTCCGATAGGGCCAACGCCTCAGGGTCACGGGTTATTCTAAAGAGAAAACCGTGGCCCTGGCACAGGCAACTGAAGGAACACGGGTGGGTTTTAGTCAGTAAAAGTCTGACACGCCCTCCCGCTCCACCCTGAGCGGGAGAAGTCGTTTGATGATTTCCCACTCAAAAAAAAAATTAAGTTTCTGATATTCCTTTCCTTTTTTTAAATAATCTAAGTTAAAATCTCCGGTAACTATGAGGCGTTTGTTTTTGTACTTTAGTGTAATCAGCTTCAGAAGTTGATTTAAAAGTTAAAGAACTGTTCTATATTTCTATCGGGCCTGTATACAAGAATAATAATTAGTTTTGGCGACTTAATTTCTATCTCACAACATTCCATAACATGCTCAATGGATAGATTGGTAATATCGGATAGCTCTTTGCAGTTCAATCCCGATTGGGTCAGAATGGCGGCTCCACCTAATCTGTGGTTTTTTTTTACTGCCAACTTTATCGTTGATCGAACATAGTAAGAACATTATCACGATTTTCATGGAGTTGGCATCTAATTGCAAGCAAAAAGCTACTAAAAAAATCTCATTTAAATACAATGAACCATGACGTACCTTGTGTACCGTCATTAACCTGATACACATTTATGATTTCGCCTTGGCTATCGCCAACGTCCATACTACGTTGAATACACCGGTTCTCGTCCGATCACCGAAGTTAAGCAACATCGGGCGTGGTCAGTACTTGGATGGGTGACCGCCTGGGAACACCACGTGACGTTGGCTTTTTGCTTTTTTCGCAAAAATAGAACTATTAGTTTTATTTATTTTATTTGCTTACATGTATAACACTCTTATGTAGACATGCTTTAAATTTTCATGACACATGTATTTATTACATGCACCCTACCCTGTAAGGGCACTGCAAATGTTTCTTTACAAATTATTTTATTAAATTACATAATTATCGTTTTGTATGTGCGTGTTTCTGTGGAAAATAAACTTATTCTAATTATTACAATACATTTTTCATTAGGTACATAATACGTACTAAACATTAATCAATAATGTATTACATTTTATTTAAATAGTCATTACTATCAAACTTCATTCTAATAAAGTCTTATTTTATAACTTTTTTTATTTCGCATTTACGTTAAGCATATCGTTCTAGGGTCAATCGAATGACAACTTGTCAGCTTTAAATTCCTCAACGGTATAGTAGCCTTTCTTAAGTACCTAACAGAGATTTCAACTGTTTCGAAAAAAATGAGTCATGTGGTATGGATTTTAAACTTTCCGGTAGATTGTTAAAAATATTTACTAGTCTTGAATATGGGCTTTTCCCGATAACTTTTAAGTTTGTGATAGGTAGTATTAGTCTGTTTTTGTTCCGTCGGTTTTAGTTTTTATTCAGCTCGAAATTAGATTTGAAGAGGTGCCTATTTTTCCTAACGAATATGCAACTTTGTAGTTCAATAAAGTGTGACCTCTCTCGTTGGTCTATGTCCTTCATTATTCTGATGCATTTTTTTGCTGAATGAAAAGGTCCAAAAACTCAGTCCTTTCTTTCTCCCCACTGAACAATACCATAATTTAACCAGCACCCTAATTGCGTAACACATTTTCGTAAACGATTACGAGTAATCTGTTTGATTTTGACGGTTCAAGAACATTCATTGCGTTCTATATATTGTTGAGCACAATTTTTATCGAACTTAAGAAGCAATGGATTAGCAATCTGTTTCAAAACGATTCAGATTCCGATTGATTGTGTATTCCGCAATTAGGGTGCAGGAGTAGGCCTACGCGTAATAGGCACATAAGGCGGTTTTATAGTCGTGTTGCATTTTAGTATGCTGAGTGCATAAATAAATTGGGACAATTTTGCTCTAGTCCTTTAGGTTTGCGTCTAATGTTAGGCCCAAAAGTGTACATTCTTTTACTTTCAGGACTGCTCTCTGCGCTCTCTCCAGACCAAGAAAATAGGTTTTAGCAGCACCTCCCCATACGGTGGCGCAATATTGAATAACTGACTGGCATAGGGCCAAGTACACAAGTTTTAGCTTGTCGGGGGGTGCGGAGTCCCTAAGGGATTTAAAAATGTGGATCAACCGCCTTGTTCTGGAGGTAACAACTTCAATCTGCTTTTCCCATCTCAATCCACTATCAATATGCACACCCAGATATTTAACGAGTTCCGCACGGTTGAGTTCTTGGCATGTGCATTTTTCTATGGAACTGCAGATATAAGCTCGAATAGAGAAATCATGAGGCGGTTTCTTATTTTTTGTTAAGGAAAAGGGCAAATAGCTGGGTTTAGATAGGTTTCGTGTTAAAAGATTTTTTGTTAGCCAGTTCATGACCTGAGAAAGGGAGTATTCTGCTCTTTTCTTGACCGTGTGCCAGTTCGGACCCCATACGAAGAGAGCAGTGTCGTCTGCATAGGTGAATATTTTGGTATGTGGGAGAGACATTGAGCAGAGGTCATTTATATACAGCAGGAAGAGAGTGGGGCCCAGGATGCTCCCTTGCGGAACGCCATAAGAGACTGTTCTTTCCTCACTGAGGTGTTCATCTATTTTAACTCTTTGCTTTCTGTTACTAAGGTAATCCCTAAAAATGTTATGAGCGACACCTCGAATTCCCAGCTTTTCCAATTTTTCTAAGAGAATGGGGACAGAGACCGTGTCAAATGCCTTGGATAGGTCTCAAAATATACATAAACAACAATTTTTTGCATCTAAGTTTTCCACGACTGCGTTTGTTAGGTCCATCACTGCATCTTCGGTTGAAACACCAGAGCGGAAACCATACTGTTTTTTGGCCAAAATGTTAAATTTTTCCAAGAAGGACTTAAGCGCGCGATTTAGTATTTTTTCCAGGACTTTTGACAAAGAAGATAGTATAGCTATGGGACGATAATTATTTACACAGCTTCTGTCCCCGTTCTTGTAAATGGGATGTATTATTGTTTTTTTAAAGGCATCGGGAAATACACCAGTGGTTATGGCGCGATTGCAGATATGCATGATAGGAGGGATCAGTACCTGTCGACATTGTTTAATCAGCCTGGACGAGATGCCGTCCCATCCTGTCGCACATTCAGGGCGAAGCTGCATTATGATGGTATCAATATCGATATCACTTATCTCCAAAATCACTAACGAGTTCGGCGGGCTGATTATAGGCGAGGTTGGAGAGTTATCAGCGCTAGCTGTGTTGAAGGAACAGTTACTAGTGGAAGGGGTCGAAGAAACAACTTTGTCGGCCAAGTTTTTTCCAACTTCGGAGAAAAATTTGCATACATTGTTAGCAGTCGCAATGGGGTTATCAGATGCTCTTAGAAGCTCAGAAGAACTGACCTTTCCCTTTTGAGTGTGTGTAATATTTGAATGGCTTTCCAAAGGGCCCTGGGGTCACTGCCTGCTTCGTCTAATTGAGTTTTGTCGTACGCTATTTTCAATTTACGGAGAAGACGATTGCAGAAGTTACGGTAGCGAGTGTATGTTACCTTGAGTATTACATTTCCGGGAGCTTTTTTGGATTTCGCGTGTAGTCTGTCGCAATTTTTTATACAGGTGTCATCCACGGTTTGAGAATGTTGTTTTTCTTTGTTAACGTGGTCGTATGGGTGTGGTTTGCTACAACGCCCGCAATCATGCAAACAAGGTCATTTGCTGCTAAGTTGGCGTCAGCAGTTGCTAATATATTCGCAAAGTTTGCAGTTTCTAGATCTTTTTTTACCAGTGAATAATCCGTATAAGACGTGGTGGGGGAGAATTGTGAATTGGGATTGGATGTATCTACAGATAAAATTATTGGCATGTGGTCTGTTATATATGATTCTAGAACCAATGTCGTGGAGGGTAGACTAGGTTTTGTCAAATAGTGGTCTAGACAGGTGTTGATTCTCGTAGGATGGGCATGTGTTGGGAATAGGCCATGAGTTGCGGTAAAAGTCAAATACTCCTCCCGAAAGGGGTCAGAGCTATTTGGGCATATGTCAACGACAAGAACTATATTGCTAGATGTTACGTCATTGTATACGTCATTTAAGCTGATTAAGAAGTTATTAAATTTTTATTTTGTTTTTGATGAAGGAGAGCGGTAAACAGCAACGACTCCGATGCTTTTATCTATTTGGCAAACCAGACAGCTTGCTTCTCTCAAAACTGGTTCGCGAATTTTACATGTTAGATTTATGTTAATATACATAATTACGCCATCATTTTGGTTAAGGGTATGCTTTGTGGAATAAGCAATATATCCTTCTAGGATGGGTGGGTTGCTGACCTTGCGGAGCCAGCACTCGGTCAATACAATGATACCAAATTTAACGTTAGTCAGTGAAAGCAGTATTCGTAGTTGATCAAAATTCTTGGTTACGCTACGGATATTTATGTGGAGAATCTTTATAGCTCGCTTAGTAGGTCCAAGGAAGTTGTGGCAGTCCTCTGGGCGGCACAAGTAAGAGTTTTGAACTTCCATTGTGTCTAACTCAGCGTTGATTTTATTTAAGTTGGCCATTGGTAATAATAAAAAAATGTTTTAGGACCACAACTTGCATACAGCGGGTTATTTTGGCGTGGATGTGAGATTGAGCGCGTGAGTTGAATGGAATTGTAAATTGGAGTGTGTGTGAATGTGATCGAATTGTGAGGTTGAGTTGAATGCGTGTATGAGTTTTATGCTTGAAACTATTTTTTTTTTTTTTTGTTTTGGTTACATAAAAAATTAAGCCTACATTTAACAAACAGGGATTTAAAAAGTTAGAGTTGAATAAGAACAAGTCTATACTATAAGCGGAGAACGGACATAATGATAGTCACATGTTTGACTTAAGTTTCCTACGAGGGATTGTTCTGAAGAGATGAGGATCTGTTTTTCACCTGGTGCTTTGCGAAGAAATATGTTTCCGTTTGATGGCCAACAGAATTTATATCCGTTTTGTTTTGCAAATTCTCGTGACAGGTGGAACAGCCTCTTGGCACTTACTGGAAGATGCTCTGCAACATATACAGCCTGTCGCATCGACCCCGGTTTTCCAGGCAGGCGGTATACGTCACGAAGATCTGACGAGGAGATTGCTGACCCAACAGTTTGCCCGATTTTGCAAACAGTGTTAGTTTATTTTGCATACCGCGTATAATGTCAAAAACCTTTCGCTTGGTTACCGGTTCGATGTACTGGTAAACTCCTGCTGAGGGCTTATGCACCGAATGTAACGATGGCCCACACGACGCTGGCGTCTCGGCTCCCGTATGTTTGTTATCTACAGCTACCGATACGAAATAATTATTAAAACCGGTGCAAACTTGTTGCGGTGATTTTATTATTTAATTTTAAGGTAATGTTCTTTAGATTCCGTTAAATTTTATTCGGTTTAGTAATGTTATTGATTATTTACCACATCAATTTTGTTTTATTTTTTGAGACCATCATCTCTCTTATATAATTAAGTTTTTTTGAAGTTTCAATGAATATTTTTAACATTTTCGAGTATTCGTTGTAGTGTTTTTAAATATGGCACAATTGAGCTGATTCGAGATAATTCTTCTAGTCAATCTTTTATTTTTGCATGATGGTTTTAGTCCCTTAGTGAGATAATTGTTTGTCTTATTTTGCATTATTTTTATTAGTTTTTTTGGTACTTTTGTATTTTTTCAAATTATATTGTAAAATGTCATGAAATATATTATAGGTTTTACAATTGTCCAAGTTATGACAAAAAACGTCATTCCAGTTTATTTAATGTTGATTGGAAATTGGTCAAATTAATATTGTTAAAGATTCTTTTAGTAACGTAAGGTGTCCTTTTAAGGCTTTGCGTTCGCGAGACTCGTATATTATATTATATTATTATTTTTAAATAAAAGATCTAAAACTGTCGACGTTTATTCTGTGGTCCTTGTGGGAGTTTTGATGATTTGGTGTAGGTTTAGTTCTGTCATGGTATTGTTAAGTCTCTAATATTCCGCACGGTCTCATGCGAGGCGGCGAGCCTCCTTGCCGGATTGCCGCCATGGGATCTGGAGGCAAAAGCCCTCGCGCACGTATGGCGCGTACGAGTGGCGCGAGGAGGCAAAACGCCGGGGTGTAACTCCGCTGCCGCGAGAAATCACGGTACAGTGGACAGAGCTCCGGCGGGATCTCATGGCGACATGGAGGGTGCGATTGTCGCAACCCAGTGCAGGGCACGCCAAAATAGCGGCGGTAAGTCCCCTCTTTGAGGAGTGGTTGGAGAGGCGCCACGGCGTCCTCACCTTACGCCTGACACAGGTCCTCAGCGGACACGGTTGTTTCGGGAGGTTCCTGTTTGGCATAAGGCGGGAGGAAACGCCCGGGTGTCACCATTGTGTGGATCGCCCGGAGGACACGGTGGAGCATACGGTGGAGGTATGCCCAGCTTGGGCGGAGCACCGCAGTGTCCTCGCGGAGGCGATTGGCGGCGGCGATCTCTCGCGTCCGGCCCTGGTCCAGGCCATGGTACGGAGCGAGAGGGAATGGAAAACCGTCACCTCCTTCTGCGAAGCAGTAATGCTCGCGAAGGAGGAGGCGGAGCGCGCTTCCACGCGCGCCTCAAAGAGATGTCAGCACAAAATGACGGGGTCCGATAGGGCCAACGCCTCAGGGTCACGGGTTATTCTAAAGAGAAAACCGTGGCCCTGGCACAGGCAACTGAAGGAACACGGGTGGGTTTTAGTCAGTAAAAGTCTGACACGCCCTCCCGCTCCACCCTGAGCGGGAGAAGTCGTTTGATGATTTCCCACTCAAAAAAAAAATTAAGTTTCTGATATTCCTTTCCTTTTTTTAAATAATCTAAGTTAAAATCTCCGGTAACTATGAGGCGTTTGTTTTTGTACTTTAGTGTAATCAGCTTCAGAAGTTGATTTAAAAGTTAAAGAACTGTTCTATATTTCTATCGGGCCTGTATACAAGAATAATAATTAGTTTTGGCGACTTAATTTCTATCTCACAACATTCCATAACATGCTCAATGGATAGATTGGTAATATCGGATAGCTCTTTGCAGTTCAATCCCGATTGGGTCAGAATGGCGGCTCCACCTAATCTGTGGTTTTTTTTTACTGCCAACTTTATCGTTGATCGAACATAGTAAGAACATTATCACGATTTTCATGGAGTTGGCATCTAATTGCAAGCAAAAAGCTACTAAAAAAATCTCATTTAAATACAATGAACCATGACGTACCTTGTGTACCGTCATTAACCTGATACACATTTATGATTTCGCCTTGGCTATCGCCAACGTCCATACTACGTTGAATACACCGGTTCTCGTCCGATCACCGAAGTTAAGCAACATCGGGCGTGGTCAGTACTTGGATGGGTGACCGCCTGGGAACACCACGTGACGTTGGCTTTTTGCTTTTTTCGCAAAAATAGAACTATTAGTTTTATTTATTTTATTTGCTTACATGTATAACACTCTTATGTAGACATGCTTTAAATTTTCATGACACATGTATTTATTACATGCACCCTACCCTGTAAGGGCACTGCAAATGTTTCTTTACAAATTATTTTATTAAATTACATAATTATCGTTTTGTATGTGCGTGTTTCTGTGGAAAATAAACTTATTCTAATTATTACAATACATTTTTCATTAGGTACATAATACGTACTAAACATTAATCAATAATGTATTACATTTTATTTAAATAGTCATTACTATCAAACTTCATTCTAATAAAGTCTTATTTTATAACTTTTTTTATTTCGCATTTACGTTAAGCATATCGTTCTAGGGTCAATCGAATGACAACTTGTCAGCTTTAAATTCCTCAACGGTATAGTAGCCTTTCTTAAGTACCTAACAGAGATTTCAACTGTTTCGAAAAAAATGAGTCATGTGGTATGGATTTTAAACTTTCCGGTAGATTGTTAAAAATATTTACTAGTCTTGAATATGGGCTTTTCCCGATAACTTTTAAGTTTGTGATAGGTAGTATTAGTCTGTTTTTGTTCCGTCGGTTTTAGTTTTTATTCAGCTCGAAATTAGATTTGAAGAGGTGCCTATTTTTCCTAACGAATATGCAACTTTGTAGTTCAATAAAGTGTGACCTCTCTCGTTGGTCTATGTCCTTCATTATTCTGATGCATTTTTTTGCTGAATGAAAAGGTCCAAAAACTCAGTCCTTTCTTTCTCCCCACTGAACAATACCATAATTTAACCAGGAGTAGGCCTACGCGTAATAGGCACATAAGGCGGTTTTATAGTCGTATTGCATTTTAGTATGCTGAGTGCATAAATAAATTGGGACAATTTTGCTCTAGTCCTTTAGGTTTGCGTCTAATGTTAGGCCCAAAAGTGTACATTCTTTTATTTCTTCTAATTTTATTTGTTGCATGAATACATATACATATTTAGGTTTAGTGGGGTTCTTTGGTGAGTTCCGAATTGGCATATTTTAGTTTTAGATAAGTTTATTTCTAAGTTTCCGTGAAAGTTTTTTAATAGCTAAATGGTCCACAATCGCGGGAGTTTTAAATAATAAAGAAACATCGTCAGCGAACAAGATACACGACGAAATTATCTTTTTTGGCAAGTCATTTACGTATATTATAAAATAAGGTACATCCTAAAACACTTTCTTGGGGTATTGAAGTATTAATGATAGCCATGTCTGATCCTATGCTGTACATTTCCTGGTGGTCGCTATCAAAGTAGTCTATTTATACAAATTGTACTCTGTCTTGTAACTATGATTTAAACCAATTAAAAGCTTGCCCTCTATTCCCTGATCCGTAAAGTTTTTGTAATAAAATTTTTAAGTGAGACCAGCACCCTAATTGCGTAACAAACTTTCGTAAACGATTACGACTAATCTGTTTGATTTTGACGGTTCAAGAACATTCATTGCGTTCTATATATTGTTGAGCAGAATTTTTATCGAACTTAAGAAGCAATGGATTAGCAATCTGTTTCAAAACGATTCAGATTCCGATTGATTGTGTATTACGCAATTAGGGTGCTTGTCATACGCCTTCGTCATGGCTAGGAATAATCCAATTGCGTACTTTCGTTCGTTAATGCAGCTGTAAATTACCTGTACGTAGTTGTATACCGCTAAAGTAGTTCAGCCAGCAGTTCTTCCTAAAAACCGATTTGGTTTTTATCTAAAATTTCATATTTTTCTAAGAATTTATTGATACGATTGACCATCGCTTTTTCGAAGATTTGTGAGATAGTTGGTAACAGTGCTATAGGCCTATAATTACTAGGATTTTCTAAATCCCCTCCCTTTTTTTTCGCAATTGGGCGTACTTTCGAAATTTTTAGTTTTTCTGGGAATCGTCCCTCGTCGAAAGAAATATCTGTCAGTTTAGTAAGAGGCCATGTTAGCTCCTTTACGCATTTTTTTACTAATAGCGGTGGGATACCGTCCACTCCAAAGCTACGTTTATTTTGCATACCGCGTAGGTATAATGTTAAAAACCTTTCGCTCGGTTGCCGGTTCGATGTACTGGTAAACTCCATGTACATGGAGTTTACTGAGGGCGTATGCACCGAATGTAACGATGGCCCACACGACGCTGGCGTCCCGGCTCCCGTATGTTTGTTATCTACATCTACCGATACGAAATAATCATTAAAAGCGGTGCAAACTTGTTGCGGTGATTTTATTATTTAATTTTAAGGTAATGTTCTTTAGATTCCGTTAAATTTTATTCGGTTTTACTAAACCGAATAAAATTTAACGGAATCTATTCGAGATAATTCTTCTAGTCAATCTTTTATTTTTACATGATGTTTTTAGTCCCTTAGTGAGATAATTGTTTGTCTTATTTTGCATTAATTTTATTAGTTTTTTTGGTACTTTTGTATTTTTTCAAATTATATTGTAAAATGTCATGAAATATATTATAGGTTTTACTAATGTCCAAGTTATGACAAAAAACGTCATTCCAGTTTATTTACTTAATGCTGATTGGAAATTGGTCAAATTAATATTGTTAAAGATTATTTTAGAAGTCTTTTTAAGACTTTGCGTTAACTCGTAAGGCTGTTAAGCTGTTGTGATCAGAGATACCATTATTATTAAAAGTTATTTTAAATTCTGTGCTACTATTATTTTTAAATATAAGATCTATACAAGTCGATGCTTATTCTGTGGTTCTTGTGGGAGTTTCAATGATTTGGTGTAGGTTTAGTTCTGTCATGGTATTGTTAAGTCTCAGATATTCCTTTCCTTTTTTTTAATAATCTAAGTTAAAATCTCCGGTAACTATGAGGCGTTTGTTTTTGTACTTTAGTGTAATCAGCTTCAGAAGTTGATTTAAAAGTTAAAGAACTGTTCTATATTTCTATCGGGCCTGTATACAAGAATAATAATTAGTTTTGGCGACTTAATTTCTATCGCACAACATTCCACAACATGCTCAATGGATAGATTGGTAATATCGGATAGCTCTTTGCAGTTCAATCCCGATTGGGTCAGAATGGCGGCTCCACCTACTCTGTGGTTTTGTTTTACTGACAACTTTATCGTTGATCGAACATAGTAAGAACATTATCACGATTTTCATGGAGTTGGCATCTAATTGCAAGCAAAAAGCTACAAAAAAGAATTCATTTAAAAACAATGAACCATGACGTTTCTCGTGTACCGTCTTTTAAATAAGCTTTACAATACTTTGTATAATTTATTGAAAACATGAATATATTTTGTTTTACCGAAAAGCGCGCACGATGCGGTCTCATGTCTTTGCTAACTATTAAACTTTTTTTAAATGATTTTTTCTATATTTGTACCTTTTTAGAAAATAATGACATGTATATTTTTGCTGTATAAAGAATAATATTGTTTTAATTTTTGTGATTGTGAGGACTATGTGGCTCATTGTATTTTTCTTTTTTTCTTGTAATGATGGTCTGGCTATTTGAGTACTTTATTTATTTTATTTTTATTTTTTTATTTATTGGTTCACCAACGATTGTTCACACAAGTTCTATGCTAAACATTACATGCAAAAGTATATGCAACAGTGCAACAATCACTTAAAGGTAAACTCCGCATGCATAAACGAGCTGTACAAATAAAAAAGATATTAATCTAGATTGACATTACATATGTATTTTTTTGATGTATCAAGAGTGCAAATAACGACAACAACAATTTATTTAAATAATAATTAAACAATAAACAATGTAGGGTACTTATTTTATGTAAAAACACACACACATCTATTTTATGAGGTTTTTAAGAAGTTTGGCCTTAAATTTGCCCAAACTTTCGAAGTGCACATCGATTTGATCACTGCAGCTATTTATGACTTTGCATAACCTTGCGAAGGGGGAATTGGCGCCAAGAACCGTTCTTCTTTGTGGTGGACAGAGTGGTGTAATGGCACTGCGAGGAATTCTTGAGGGAGCACGGAAATTAAAAGTGTGCAATATTTGAGGGCAGTCAATTTTATGGTTCATTACTTTGCAAACAAACAATGCGTCATTAATGCGTCGGCGATTGTCTAGCGAAACTATTTTAAAATGTTTCAGCCTGTTACTGTACGAATGTACTTTTTTAGTTATTCCGCTAGAAAACGCCAGGTGCCAAAGAAACCGCTTTTGAACGCGTTCTAGACGCAACGAGTGTGTGGCATAGTGTGGACGCCAAATCACGCTACAATATTCCAATATGCTTCGAATTAAGCAATTATAAAGCATAATTTTAGTTTTACAACACTTAAACTGTTTGGAATTCCTGATAACAAATCCTAGCATTTTAGAGGACTTTTTTATTATATTGTCCAAGTGTGGAATAAAAGTTAGCTTTCTATCAAACGTAACACCGAGGTCTCTTATTGTGTCCAGTTCTGCAATTTTTACTCCGTCGATATAATAGTCTTGGTTTATGAGATAATGCTTTCGCGTGTATTTAACATGGTAACATTTGCTTGGATTTAAATGCATTTTGTTGGTTTGACACCACTGCACAAGCCTGTCTAGATCACACTGTAGGTCAGAGGCATCATCTTTAGTTTTGACTGTTTTAACAAATTTTAATTCGTCGGCATACATAAAGACAACAGAGAATCGAAAACAAATGGGAATATCGTTTATAAAGAAATTAAACAAGATTGGCCCTAAGTGAGATCCCTGTGGCACGCCAGACAAGATATATCGTAAGGTTGAACGAAAACCATTGATGACCACATAGAAAGATCTATCCACAAGATATGAACTCAGCCATGAAAGTAACGATCCGGTGATACCATATGCTCTTAATTTACTTATCAATATTCCATGTGACACCTTATCGAAAGCTTTACTAAAATCTGTATATATGACATTTACCTGGTGACCCGAGTCTATTGTCTTCATTAATAATTCGGTAAACAGTTTTAGGTTGGTACTTGTGGATCTAGACGGCACAAAGCCATGTTGCTCTTCGCTTAAGTATAGCTTTAAATGACTCTGAATGTGGGGGTAGATCAAAGACTCGAATTTTTTTGCCACGGTTGATAAAATTGATATGGGTCTGTAGTTGGAAACTATGTCGTCATTGTCTGACTTGTGGTTTATGCGGCCTACCCAACAGCCTTTGTTTTGTATTGTTCGTCGAATCGTTGAACTCCTTAGTTCTGAGTTGAGCAGCACGATGATTGACAAATGCGTGCACTGACTGGACAGATCCACTCAAAAGACCATTTCGGACACCAGTCTACATGGTCCTCATATGATATGACCAAGATTATTTCCGGATTTTTATTTACACTTGACATTGATGAACTTTACATATCCAATGACAATCATGTAAATGTACTATGTAAAATAAATGTATTATACTATTTTAATTATTGTGAATGTGAAGACATTGTGGATTTGTTTTTTTAAAGCATTTTTTATTATTATTTTTAATCATGGTCTGGCAGTTTGCGTAATTTATGCGGGCTACTCAAATGTTTCAGCTGCATAACAACTGACAAATGCGTGCACTGACTGGACAGGTCCACTCATTGTGTGGTCCTGAAAATACCATTTCAGACACCAATCTACATGGTCTTCACATGACCTGACCAAGATTATGTCTGGACTTTTAAAGAGACTGACTGAGAAGAAAGGCCGAAACAAACTCAGAGGGAGTTTGTTTCGGCCTTTCTTCTCAGAGTAGTCAGATAGGAAACGCCGATCTCATCTACTTTTTAAAATATGATTGACGTGTAACTGTTTATAATAATAAATCATTTATGAGACTAAATTATTTTCATGAGACTGCTTACTTACATGATTTATCTGCAGGATTGATTTACCTACTAGTTCCTTATATAATATGGTTATCCCGATAAAGAGCCACGGGCCAAATCATAATTATGTATAGGTATATTCGAAATGAGATACAAATAATTATCATACCTACTTTACATTAAAGTATTTATTTACGTATATCACAATTCACAAATTATAAACATAATTACAGTCAACAATAACTGCCATATTTGCTGGCCTCACGATTATAAAATTGTTCTCAATTTATAACAACGTCATAATCAATAACTTTAATGCACATCTCAAATGCTCAACTTAAAACGAACAACACTTAATTATATATATATCTCTTCCGCAGATCACCTTTTCAAGACAGGCCTGAAAACAAAAATGCAGTTTAGATACGAAAATGCACAAAATTCTATTCACTTGCACCACTTATCACTTATACGTTTAGCGCTACATGGCTTTAAAACATCGGTCTGTTTCTGTCAATCGTTTGAAGAAGTCAAAGATAGAATGATGTATTCAATGCTTAGCAATGTATTGCGACATGTATTTAGCGCTTTGGGGTGCAAATGAGTCAAAGTAGTCTGTGTTACCCATGGGTTCCCAAAACAATTTTGATACTTTAACATTACGACCATAAGACATTTGGACTTTTTGTCACTTCTACATGGTTGTTTCAACCTCATAACAACAATAACATCAGCCGATTTTTTGCTTTTTTGGCCATTGTGGACTATGTGATAATATAAAACTGAGACTAGAACCTCAGTAGATTATCCAAAATATACAATGCAGTCGCTCCATGCAAAATACTGATATTCAGCAGCATCCAGTTAGGCTGGAATCTGAACCCAACAGAGTTGGGACAAGACTAGGCAGATTGATTGACGATAGCACAGATAATATAATACAACGTACATTTACACCCACTCGCATACAAAGAAATTACACCACCCTAGAGCTATGTCTGGCTGTTGAGCTGGCTATTTTTCTTCGTCCAAATTTTCAACAGATGGCAGCATCAGCGACTGAATTGCCAGAGACTGTAGTTTTACAACGCCATCAAGGAATCGACGTACTTTTAAAACGTTTCGTGCAATACTTTTCATATTTCCGGGTTCAGAAAAACGTTAATAGATCTTTTTATATTTCTATGTAAATTAATATATATAAAAAAAAAAATTGATTTAAATTAGTAACGATATTGATTACTGTGATGGCATGACAAATTGAATAAAACGCCATCTATTGCAAAGAGCACAAAATGATCAGGCTTTTATAATTTTAAGGGTTCGAATAGAAGTTAAAGGCTTCATTTACGTTCTATGTTGAAATTACGTGCATTGTGAGTGTAAATAGATAAATCAGCATTAAACGATGAAGTTTTGATTTTTACTAATTTTCAGCCATTATTCTGCCGTTTATTGCTTTCTAACGATTGAAATTTCATAATAGTTACCTATTCTGCCATTTATGATTTTGTTCAAGACTAATTATTATTTGTTCGAGTTAAGACCCCATGACGATAGTTACGGAAGGTTAGGCACGTAGTAAATATGACAACTCATTAAAACAGAGCTGACCAGTACCACACAAGCTTTATCAAAAAAAATACTGTATACAGCTTTCTTACTTTTTCTGAAACCCAAACTTGCTCAGCAACGTCGGTTGGTTGCTAGGCAAAGGCGGCGATTTTTTTACCCCATTCACTCTGGGTGCAGACTTCTTGAAGCCATTCATGTTGGTCTTTGGTTTGTTGGGCTGACTACCAAACATTGCCCGAGACTGACTGCTTGACCACATCGATGTTGTAGGAGAGGCGCCGAAAGATGTCTGTAAAAAGTGTCAAGGGTATTAAATAATGATAAGTACTACAAAGGCATCTATTGAAAAAAATGTGCTAGTTAAAGTGTGCGGTCCAAATTATTTCATACCCCTCGTTCTTCGTAAAATCTGTGCAAACAAAAACTAAATAGAGACTGTGAGATATCGCCATATTTGCAAAGGTAAAGCAAAAGAAGTCGCTTTATATAGGGTGACTGGTAATTAGTTACCGATACTTATAAGCACATGATTGTACTCATCATAACAAACAACTTTCACAAAGAAACAATATTTTTTGCCGCGCGTTGTACGGTAGTACCTTTTTTTTTTTTTGTTCCGGTGTGGAAAATCCTCATGGATGTCCTCCGCCCTGGGGCGGACGGAGAGGTCTGTCAGACTCTTACTGACTAAAAACCACCCTGGTGTTCCATCTCACACCTACGTCGGGGTCGCGGGAACATACGATTCTTCCGCAACCCGTGCCGGCCCGACTCTGCGGGCCTCTTCGGGTTGAGGGAGGGGGGAAGTGATGTGTTAGACTCCCCCCGCAACGTCTAAGAGGGGCGCGCGTGAAACATTATGCGCCGCCACCTCGGGTCCTCATGTATGGGGGGCGGCGGACGTCCCCGAGTCCGTCGCCCCTAGACCCATTTAGGGGGGCTGGAAGAGAGCGTTTTCCGCCCTCCGCCTACGCCGGGTGCGCCTGCTGCGGATCGGGAGAGTGGACGAGATCTCTTTTTCACTTTCCTCAGCCTCCTTCGGCGAGATAACTGTTTCGCAGAAGGAAACCACCGCGTTCCAGGACTCCTCGCTACCGACCATCGAACTCATTACGGTCGGCAGCGACAGGTCACTGCCTACTTCTTTGATTAGGGCACGGCGCGGCTCCTCCCAAGCGGCACACTCTGCCAGCGTATGCCACGCAGTGTCCTCTCGGCAGTCGACGCAGTGGTGACACCGGGCGTCCGGCTCCTGTTTAAGCGACACAGGTATTTCCCGAAGCAACCATGCCCCGAGAGCACCTGCGTCGCTCGAAACGACAGGGAGCCGTGCCTCCTCCCGAGCCATTCGTCGAGCACTGGTCGGATCACCTCAGGGGAAGCGAGGTCGGCGGAAGGGCGCATAAGCCTGTTCCGCCACTCCCGCCACAAGGACCTCGCGTAACTGCGACCGACACAGCTCGATCCCTCGCTGCATCGGTCCACCGCCCCGGGCCCGCACCTCCTCGCGCCAACGGTAAAGTGACGCGTGGGCTCTCGCCTCTAGTTTCCATGGCGGAGATCCGGCCAGTGCACAGGCCGCCTCGTAGGAGCTTGTGCGATACCCCCTGATAGCCAGTAACGCTGCCTCCCTGTGCGAGCTCCCCCGGGTTGTGACCAGCGTGTCATCGGCGTAACACGTCAGGTCCACTCCCAGTTGGAGCTCACCCCTCAGCACCCAGTCGTAACCGATGTTCCACAGGAGAGGGCCCACGACCGAGCCCTGTGGAACACCGCACGACATCTCGCGCCGGCCCCCGCCGTCGCGTCCCCTGTAGGTGACACCCCTACCTGCCAAATAAGCCCCAACGATGTGGCCGAGGTACGGGGACACCCTATGGTAGCACAGTGCCTCCCGAATACAGCTCCAGGGCAGGGTGTTAAATGCGTTGAAGATGTCCAAGGACACCGCCAGCATCACCCCGCCCCGGGACACCGCTTCCTCCGCCAAGACTCTTACTCGCGTAATTGCATCCACGGTGGAGCGCCCATGCCTAAAACCGAACTGGCTGTCGTCCAAATCCGGCCCCTCTCTGTACAAGTGGCCTGCGATTATCCGCTCAAAAAGCTTACCCACCTCGTCCAGCAGCACTATGGGCCGGTATGCAGACGGCGAATCTTCTGGGCGCCCCGCCTTCCTGAGCAGGACCAGACGACCTGTGTTCCACAGGCCCTATGGCCCTGCTCAAGGCAAGCTGAGTAGAGTCCTCTCAGCTGGGGCTCTAGCGCTTCCAGAGCGAGGACAAGCGCGCGGCCAGGAACTCCGTCTGGCCCCGGGGCTACGGTTTTGGCCCGGAGCCGCGTTACGTCCGTCCTCATCTCCGGCTGTGTCACCTCGGGGACGCTAACGACCTCGGTACGGTAGTACCTACATGAACATGTGACCGGACGGGGTCAAGCGCCTCACAGCTGATTGCGCGCAAGTGTTTCGTGCGGTCGCTAAATTTAATAAAGAGAAAAATGCATGGTAAAAGTGTATTGATTAATTGTGTTTGTAAAGGATTGGTCTTGTGTTATTCTTGTTAGGTACTTACTTAGTATTCTATTGGGGTGATTGTAGTCATCCGATAAGTAATTTTAAAAAAATAGTTTCTTGGGGAAAGTTGTTTGTGTTATGATGAGTACAATCATGTGTTTAAGTATCGGTCACTAATTATCAGTCACCCTATATACAATATGTAACATAACATAATTAACGCAAGACCTCATACACCCCAAGTAGAGTATTGAGTAATATAATATGCGTAAACTTTTATTATAATGAAAATCGTGTTGACCCTAGCCACAGATAACAATATAATACTACGACAGATACCCAATCCCATACAAAGAAATGAAACCTCCCTAAGTCTGGCTATTGAGCTTGCAATTTTTTTTCGTCCAATTTTTCAATAGATGGCAGCATCAGCGACTCATTAATTGCCAGAGATTGCAGTTTTACAACGCCATCTAGGAGTCGACCTACTTTTAAAACGTTTCGTGCAACCCTTTTATATAAAGTTTTATAGTTCCGGGTGCAGAAAAACATGTTATTCGATTTCTTCTACATGTCTTTTTGTAAAAAAATAAAGTTGTTTGATTTAATTAAGTAACAATATTGGAAACTGTGATGACAGGACCAATTGAGTAAAACGCCATCTATTGCAATAAGTTCTAAACATTATGATTAACAGATGGCTACTTTTATCAATTAAAATAAAGGGTTCGAATTGAAGTAAAAGGCTTCCTTTTTATTTTATTTTTAAAATACGTGCATTATTAGTGGAAATAGATAAATCTGCACTAAACAAGGATGTTTTGACTTTTACCAGTAGTTCAGTCAAAATTCTGCCGTGTATAGCTTTTAATAATTGTTAATTTCATAATCGTTACCTATGCTGCCTAATCGTGATCTATGATTTTTTTCAAGATAAATTATAATTTGTTCGAGTTGAGGCCCTAGCATTACTTTATGTATTAAAAAATTGAGTCTCATAGCCTTGAGATAACATTTAATTTTCTTTGGCTTAATCGGCGGTTTTTACAGCAAAATACATAATAAAAAAAAACTACATTAAAAGTTACTGAAATCTATTCAGTAGTCAATTATCTACAAACAACCTTCAGGACTTGCGTCTGCCGCTGCTGCCATGAAATGTTCCTACGCTAAGCGTGGAGATTATGCGTGGACATTGAAAGTGTAAAATGATTTGTTCTTACACTAACCTGTGACGCAGTAGGTGTTATCAAAGTCTCCAGAGGATAAGTGTTCTCTATCACAGATTCTTCGTTTTCCGTATTTTCTATAACATGCACATCCATATTTAAAGCACTCCTACATTTCGGACTAGGTTCTAATATAGGACTGTGAGATCGTTTCGGCGAACTATTGTTTGTAAAGTTTTCCTTCTGATAATCTTCCTCCAAACATTCTACTTCGTCATCCTCAATTTTCACACAAGTAGAAGTACGTTTTTTAAACGGATTCCTTCTTATTTTTTCTGGTGATTCTTCTATAGTAATACTTTCTTTAGAGACATTATTATCACTTGTTTGAATTTCTTCAGTGCTCGAGAAAAACTTACTTTCTACTACGTTATTATCTAAAACAGTTCTAGGGAATCTACTGAGTTTCTTCAGTACCGAGTAACTGCCAGTTTTCAGGCATTTTTTAAAAGACCTTTCTTTGTTTTCGAGTATAGGAGATTTATCTTTTCGCGTACTGAATTGGTCAATTTCGTCGTCCGTGATTGGTCTGTTGTGTTGGTTTTCAGAGTATTGTGTTAACATTTCGCTAGCTTCGTTATCACAGTCGATCTTTTGTTTTTTATTAGCTGGTTCTGTACAATACATGCTGCTTAGGGTTTTTATAGATAAACTGAAAAATATAAAAAAACATGACATTGTTTATTGTTAAGACATGGATAGAAAGCAAATAACAACCTACCTACTGTAAACAAAAACTGCATCATTTTAAACAATTATAATTTATTATGGTTTCTCTATCCACATCAAATACAAAAAAATTGCATAGATAGTCAGCCTGGCGATGTGTCTCATGACGTCATTATTTGATATACATAAATAATTTCGCATTAATCATCGCCAACGTCCATACTACGTTGAATACACCGGTTCTCGTCCGATCACCGAAGTTAAGCAACATCGGGCGTGGTCAGTACTTGGATGGGTGACCGCCTGGGAACACCACGTGACGTTGGCTTAGCTGAACCCGCAAACGTTGTTTTGCTTCTTTTTTTTTTTTTTTTTTTGAAAAATAGATGTTGGCCGATTCTCAGACCTACCCGATATGCACACAAAATTTCATCAAAATCGGTCAAGCCGTTTCGGAGGAGTATGGCAACGAAAACTGTGACACGAGAATTTTATATATTAGATTAGACTAGCTGACCCCGCAAACGTTGTTTTGTTTTTGAAAAATAGATGTCCGATTCTCAGACCTACTGAATATACGCACAAAATTTCTTAAGAATCGGTCCAGCCGTTTCGGAGGAGTTTGGTAACAAACACCGTGTCGCAAACAAGAGAATTTTATATATTAGTAGACTAGCTGACCCCGCAAACGTTGTACGGCTTATTTTTTTTTTTGATAAAAAGATGTTGGCCGATTCTCAGACCTACCCGATATGCACACAAAATTTTATAAAAATCGGTCCAGCCGGTTCGTAACAAACACCGTGTCGCAAAAACGAGAATTTTATAAATTAGAAGAGAAGTAACATAGTTTTTTGTTTTTTAATTTTTATTATGTAGCCTTGGTTTAATTTTAAAGAAATTAAAATTACCTCTCGTCCTGGTCTTGCGTTTCAGGCACAAATTTACTGACTAGATTAACAACCTTCCTCGGTCTAGTGGTCGCCACTGCTAATATTGGCTCTGGTTTCTTATCTTTTTTCTGCCAAGGACTTGGCTCGTCGAGGTAGGGTCTGAACTCTTTGCTCCAAATGCTGGGGTGTGGAGATACGCCTTTGTCTTTCCAGTTGTTTGTTCTTACTGGTTCATTCTGAAATGCAGAAATAGTGGCTTTAGTTTATTAGCAAATCAGAGACCCTATCTAGTAATTTTATATGTGGCTTTGATGATAAGTAGCATCGCAAGTCACAACTTGCGATACTATTCATATGTCAAGAATACATCGGAAATTATTGACAAAAAATCTACCATGCTTTTCTAAGAAAGAAACAACTTTCACAAGAAATATTTTCTATTTGATAATCACCTTATTACTACAGTAATCTGGATGCCAATCGTCCATTTTCTTCAGCGAGAAAGGGTCAAGATTTCCTAAGGCTAATTGAAACGCTGTTTTATGGTCCAACAGTTCACCAGCATTCACACATAATGCTTGCTCAACATCTGTAATTTTAATGATAAAAAATGGTAGGAAGTTCAAAAAATTTGTTTTTAAATAGCAGAACGTTTTTTTTTTTTGTTAATGATTTTTATAATTGAATAGTTTGCTTCTGGATAAAAGGTGCTTTTGACCAGATGCTCCCGATTTTAACTCATTTTCGATTAATTAAATCGGCACTTTTTGAACGTCAAAATTACGTCAAAAACGCCGGCTCTTCACCACTTCCTAGTGCTTTTGCTGCGAACAAGAAGTGACACAACATACTCCCCAACAGCACAGCAGGTTGTTCAGTTAAAAGAGCTTGATTTTATACAATAGTAAGTAAGTAATTAACATTACGAACCACAAAACATTATATTAAATTATTTGCCATTATGTAAATTACCACACACCAATAGACCAACAAAAACATAGTAAACTATAAATTATACTCCTCTGGCTCATGGAGTGGGCCATTATTGACGACGCGGGCCCAGTGTAAGTTGGGTCCTAATGTTTGCATTACATTGTTTACCCATATTTGCAAATAAACAAATAACATGATATTTGGTATCATGTTATTTGTTTATTTGCAAAAATGGGTAATACGGATACTACGGTAAAACGGGGTGAATAGGGATGCAGGGGTGAATTGAAAGGAAATTTTAAAAAGGATTTTAACATTGAAATAATATAGTTGATTGCCAACAGGGGCACTTAATCGTCAATTATAATACAGTCAATACGAGACAATGTTAAAATCCCTTTAAAGTTTTGTTTCAATTCACCCCTGCATCCCTATTCACCCCGTTTTACGGTATTTAAAATTTACCTTCATCATCAGGCTCGGTAAGTCTCACCATCTTTCTCTCCAAAGGATCGTAGACATACTGGTGTTTGAACGTCGCCTCAGCTTTCAAGAAACTCTCCCTGTATTCATCAGTCACAACTAACGACGACTTGTTGTAGAAACTCGGTAGTTTTTTCAGCGCCTGTTGAAGATATCAAAGTTATAATTTTACTACTGATTCATTTTAGTACTGATAACTACGAACTGACGGCTGATCCCAATGACGCATCTATCACCAATTTTGGCGTACAAAACGTTTAACCAGAGAATCTCTGGTATTAACCTCCCAATAAGACCAAGTATGCGTCCCTATAACATGTCGACAGCTAGTTGTTTGGCAGGATACAAGAACAGATAGTAATATACTGTCTATATTTAATACCGATCTGTCTTTCATTGAAAATAGGTGATTGGTTTTGGGCTTTACTGGATAATAACTCCCAGTTTCTGGAAAGAAAACACAAAAAATTGTTGACTGAATTATCAACAGCCAACCACCAGTTCCAGAAACCGGGTGTAAGAGACACACTGTAAGTATTGCACTACAACCAGTGGGTTGTAGTGCAATACTTACAGCAGTACCTTTGTATGCCAATTGTAAATAATTTCTCAATGTATTTTACTTAGTGTATGTTTATAAATCATATTATAAATAATACTTCTTTCAATACTTATTTACGGCCAAACCCAATTTTACGGTTGCATACTTTGGCTTTATGGGAACATTAAAACCAGAGATTGATAGGTTTTTCTGTTTCGAGTACGCCAAAATTGAAGTTAGATACGTTATTGGGTTCAGCCGTCAGAGCACATACAATCAATAGATATTATATTATCTATCCGTCTGCTATAACTTAGAGTCGTAATGCAAAGGTGTTAAATCATAAGATTTAGATTAGCGACAGTACGGCCGAAATATCTTGGCGAGTCCGAACTTCGCGCAGAATGATGCGCAGTAACATTTTTTGGGAACCACATGGTGACATAACGCGAGTGTGAGTGAGAGAACATGCGCGAAATTTCGTAGTGTCTATGTCTAGACTAGCCAAGATATTTCGGCTGTACTGGACAGTCCGCCCTTCCGCAACATCAAAGAAGCTTCGCAAGCATAAATGACGACTTGAATAGGAAAGCGTAACTGACATTGCTCATTTGCCGCTTAGAGATTAGTAATTGGTGCGTAACGCAATGCGTGTTATCATCCAAATTCCTTATCTCTTTGCACCATCATTATGAACAAGCAAAATTTTTCGATCAAAACTTACATTAGCGAAATTAGAATCCTGTGTTGCAGTGACAAACTGTCTCGCTTTCGCCAGTCCTATGCCAGGCAAGGAGGCCAAATAGTCACAACCAGACAATATGCACATTTGTCTGAACTTGTCAAATGTATAATGTTCTATAGGACATTTCATTGCTAGAGGTAGTTTTGTTGTTTCTACTAGAGTTCCTGTTCCGTCGAGGTCCATTTTGAATAGTACCTGGAATAATAGAAAAATAAATGAAATGATTCAATAATTTTGGACTGAAGGTAAAATGCCAAAGAGATAGGTTGTGGCATCATTTTAGTGGTCACTGACAGCCGTTGAGGTAGACTGTGGCAAAGGTGTTCCGACAGGCCAACATGGCCTGCGATTGCACAAAAGACAGGTATGGAATGAATAAGGGGAGGCCTTTGCTCGTGCTGGGCAACATCAGCTGCAAAAAAAAAATAAAAAAAAACATGTCTTAAGCAAGGTGCTTGTGTTATACTCATCAATTAGTTTGATTTTGCAATCTAGAATAAGAAACCATTCAGTAATCAATATTTACAGACTGCTTTGAACATACAGAATTTTGTACAATTCTTTATCCTTGATCTTTCACTCTTCACTGCAGAAAACTCAGGTAGTATTTATAGTATTAAGACAAACAGCCATCTTGGCTATATAACCACAGGTTTTATGTTTATACATATTAGATTATTCTTTTTATTTTACATCCAAGGGAGGGGTACAGATATACTTTTCTTAGTTTTACCTAACTTTATAATATACTAGCTGACCCCGCAAACGTTGTTTTGCTTCTTTTTGAAAAATAGATGTTGGCCGATTCTCATAGATACCGGATAAGCACAAAAAATTTCATCATTATCGGTCAAGCCGTTTCGGAGGACTATGGCAACGAAAACTGTGACACGAGAATTTTATATATTAGATTCTTCTAATAATAAGTTATACCTTTGTACACCCAAACAATATCAAATCTGAGTCTTCAGTGATGACTACATGCGCTATATTCTTAATGTTCAAATATCCTAGTTGTGCATCTGCCTCGTATGGGGCAACTATGCAGTCCACATTGCGTTTCCTGCACTCCTTGATGAGACTGAGAGCCATTGAGTGTGTGATGTCCACACTACGTCTCATGTAGGCACGGGCTTCTTCTGCCTGAAATGCAGATGTTTGTTTATCAAATTAGGTTGTAATCTAACATAGTTTAATGACAAGATAATATTTACCAAGAAAGAATAGAGAAACATTGCTATGCAGATTGCAGTGATCAATATAATAATAATACGGCAGTTTATTTTTGAACTTTGGGTACACCATATGATATCTGAAAATATTTGGGCCAAATGCTAATTATAATATGTCCCGCAGTTCTGTGTGCCTTTTGGCATAGGCCAACTGTCTCCATTGTGCTCTGTCCTCTCATCAATATTATGCAGAAAATAAAAGAAAACAATGGATTACAGGGGGGACACATTTTACTACTTTGGAAGTGTCTCTCAAGCAAACTATTCAGTTTAGAAAAAAATAATATTAGAAACGTCAATATCATTTTTGAAGACCTCTATCCATAGATACCCACATTTGGGTGTGATGAAAAAAAAAAAACAGTTTCAGTTCTAAGTATGGGGAACCCTCAAAATTATTTTTTATTTTTGTGTGAAAATCTTAATGCGTTTCACAGAATACATCTACTTACCAAGTTTCAACAGTATAGTTCTTACAGTTTTGGATAAAATGTGGCTATGACATACGGACGGACAGACAGACAGACAGACAGACATGACGAATCCATAAGGGTTCCGTTTTTTGCCATTTGGCTATGGAACCCTAAAAAGTAGTTTGAAATTACTTAGAAATAAAAACTATGATAAATATGTAATTTTACCTTTCCAAGACTTAGCAGCTCAGCTGCCCTTTTCTTAGATATGTCACGGGATCTGAAAATGGTTAAAGTAAAATCAATACACAGACATTTAGGGAGGATATGATCACTATTTCCTTGAAGATTAACATTTTGACAACATTTTTTTTTTTGTTATGTAGGTTTATTGAATAAAACCAAATTCGTAGCTTCTATCATCACACAACTGGGTAAAGGACTAGCTACTATATCCTATAATCTCAAGACTTTCAGTCAGCACCAAAATTATCAATATATTTCATTGTTTTTAATGAATATACTTACTCTCTCCTCTTGGATTCAGTCATTGCTTTAGCAGGCAAATGCCTCCCGTCAAATACTAATATAGGCTTGATATTCTTAGATAGCAGCATGGTCACATATTTTAAGCAGTACTTTATGTGTCTAGAAAAATAAAATATTCATTAATTGTGGCTTATTAAAATGCTGTATGAAAACAGCAATATAATAATAGTGCCAGCCGACTAGACTAAAATAGAGGTTTTCTGTTACTACTATGAAGAGTTAATCTTTAATCTGCTGTTTTAAACAGTTGCTCTCATATAAGTTCGCTTTACAACAGGTTAGACTCGACTCAACATGCATGAGTAGGTTATACCAAAATATATCTGGTAAATGCTGCCTTAAAGTAATAGAATATATAAAACACAACTTACATATCAGTATCTTCACCTCGCACCAGTTTATCAGCGCAAGCAAAGGCGCCTTTATGAAGCCAACAATATGAGTCAATTGCAACGGTACAACCACTAAATTCACTAACATTAGTCCGCCTAGAGGCTTTCTCTATAAACGGTAATAAACCCGTAATACCCATGATTCTTATAATAAGCCTTACACCATATTTAGAGAAATTCTAATAGAAAATACGAAAATAATAACTTTGGTGCAAAGCAACACATACATGTCAAAAAAACGTCAATATTCGCGCCTTTCTCACTTTTTTTTTTTTTTTTTTTTTTGTGTATGGCATGTCGTAGTTGACCTTGAGAGGTCGTGACCACTTAAGTTCCTGCGTAATCGCTGCAGTCGTATGTGTAGAGATGCAAAGAGACGCTACTTCCATAATTCTCTCGAAAACCGTAACTTCTGAAGTCTGGAAGTTTTTAAAAACTGTCGTTATTGGTAAGTCTCCAGTTGTTTCCGGGAATGACACTGACGTTTGTGCTCATAACAAACATTTCTTTCTTCCCCCTGTTACATTGGATCTACACGACAAATCAACTACTTTAATTAAACTGTTCTGTTTGCCAGTGCCGCAGTGTCCTTCTTTCGAATTAAGTCCTGTTGGTGAAAGTTAGGTAAAAAAATCTATTTGTGCTATCTCCTCCACTGCAGTAGGTAATGATAATTGTTACGCACAGCACTAGTCGACGTCAACGCCTCAAGCGGATGAACAGAGAGGGCGTTCGGGAGCGAATGGCTCCGCGGTTAAAGCTCTCCGTTAGGAGTATTAATGTTCTGTGGGTTAAAGAGACTTACGTTTGGTGTTCAATTGAGTTGATTATAAATAGTCATAATAATACAGTTCCATCTTATACAGTTGTTTTAATTGAATCCAAGATACACAACAGAAAATGGCGACGAGGAAGTGGAGTGTCGGTGAAAAAAAAATAAAAAATAAGAACTCATAAGAAACCGCGTGGTCAGATATAACCTTTTTAGTGCGTACTGAGTTTTCCAAGTGTTCCCATACTTATTCCTTGCTATCCAAGGGCTCCCTATCCTGTGATGATAGCCCGCTTCACAATTTCCTATTTCTTACCGAATACTAAAAATGGAGCAATTGTCACAAGTACTAGCACAAATGATGGAAACCATGCGTGGCATGCAAGTACAGCAAGCAAATCTACAACAAGCGTTACAAAACCAAGGTACAAATAAAATAAGTGGCATTACATTACATCCTTATGATGAAATAAATGAGTCATTTTCAAGTTATTTACAAAGATTACAAAACTACATTACATTAAAAGGTGTGAGGGATTCCCCAACAAAACTACAGATTTTTCTAAATTGCATTGGGCCTAAGTACTATCAAGTTTTGAAAAACATCACGGCACCTGAAACACCTGAATCTAAATCATTTGAAGAACTGGTAAAAGAGTTAAGCAATCATATTTCACCTGAGCCCGGGGAAGTAGCACAGCAACACAAGTTCTGCCTCAGATCGCAACAGGAATGCGAAAGCATTGCCAATTATGTGGCTGCACTGAAAGAAATTGGGGGAAAATGTAATTTTACCTGTAACAATTGTAAGAGTTCAATTTTGGAGACGCACCTTAGAGTACAGTTCATTAGAGGTCTGCGCAATACGGAAATTAAAGAAAGGTTATTACAAGAATCACCAAAAACCAAATTCGAGGATATTATGAAAATCGCTATGGCGATAGAAACTTCAAAATCTGAAACTAAAGAAATGGGACAAGAAATACAAATAAATAAAATATCGGTAAATAAATACAAGAAAAATACTAAAACTGCAAATACAAATAAGGAAATGAAAATAAATTGTTTTAGATGTGGAAAAGATAACCACAAAGCAAGTCAGTGTCGGCTAAAACACAAATTATATTGCAAGAAATGCAAAATAAGAGGACATTTACAGTCAGTATGCTTCAAAGATCAGAAACAGCTACAGCTGGAAGAAGAATATTCAGAATCTGAAAATGATGAAGAAATATATGAAATACATAAAATACCAATGGAGAATAGCACAGATAAATTTAATATTACACTACAATTAAATGGGAAGTCACTTACCTTAGAATTAGATACAGGAGCTGCAGTTACTACATGTTCTACAGAATATTTCAAAAATAACTTCAGTAACCTGAAACTAAGAAAGACATTAGTTAAATTGAGAACTTACACTGGTGAAAACATACAACCCATTGGAACTGCTGAACTAAATATTAAATACAAAAATAAACAAATACAAGGAAGAATTTTTGTAATTGATAGAAAAGTTGACCCAGTGGTTGGAAGGGAATGGATAAGAAATCTAAATCTACAATTTGATATAAATTCCATTAATAGAGAAGAAAATGATATTAAAGAAAAAGAATTCAAAGAAAAATTACAGAAATTACTTGAAGAATATAAAGAATTATTTTCAGAAGAGATTGGAAAAATAAATGATTATCAAGCTACATTCAAATTAAAAGAGGGAGCAGTACCCATATTCTTGAAACCACGTCCAGTGCCATTTGCACTCAGAACCCAGGTGGAAAATGAGATAGACAGATTGGAAGCTGCTGGAATATTAGAGAAAGTCACATATTCACAGTGGGGTACACCCATAGTCCCTGTAATAAAACCAAATGGAAAGGTACGTCTATGTGCTGACTATAGAGCAACATTGAATAAAAATCTGGAGAATGATAACTACCCAATACCAAGAATTGAAGAAATATTTCAAAAACTAAGTGGTGGAAAATACTTTTGCACACTAGACATAAATCAAGCATATTTACATTTGAAGACAAATGAAGATACTGCAGAGATGCAAACCATAAGTACATGCAAGGGGACCTACAGGGTAAAAAGATTGATGTTTGGAGTGAAGATTGCACCAAATGTTTGGCAAAGATATATTGACCAAACCCTACAGGGAATGGAGGGTACAGCGTGTTTCTTTGATGACATTGCCGTACAAGGCAAAACATATATACAATTATTACAAAGAATTAGAATCATATTTCAGAAATTACAACAATGTGGATTACGCCTAAATAAGAAGAAATGTCAATTTTTCCAAAAATCGATAAATTACCTGGGACACACAATAAATGAAAAAGGATTACATCCTACAGATGATAAAGTAATGGACATAGAGAACAGCCCATGTCCAACAGATGTATCATCTCTTCGCACTTTTCTTGGGATGATTAATTATTATCAACAATTCCTACCCAACCTGGCATCAAAGCTTAATCCTCTCTACAAGCTATTACAGAAAGATACAAAATTCATATGGTCAAAAGAATGTCAGAACTCATTTCAAGAGTTGAAAGACGAAATCTGTGGTGAGAAAGTACTTATACCATTTCATGAAAACTTACCTGTTACTTTAGCTACAGATGCATCACCTATCGGATTTGGAGCTGTGTTGTCACACATTATGCCAGACAAAACGGAAAGACCAATAGCATTTGCATCAAGATCCCTATCAAGAGCTGAAAAAGGCTATAGCCAACTAGATAAGGAAGCAGCAGCACTAATATGGGGACTAAAGAAATTCTTTCAATACTGTTATGGAAGAAAAATTACACTAATTATTGACAACCAACCATTGGCAAGAATACTACATCCAGAAAAAGCTACACCAGCTACTACAGCTATAAGGCTGGTACACTATGCAAATTTTCTTGCAGGTTTTAACTATGAAATAAAGCTACGCAAGACTTCTGAACATTCAAATGCAGACTACTTTTCAAGATTACAAAATTCATCTAATACTAGTCAAGTAAAAATTACAGATGATGATGCATTCTACTTAAATCAAATAGCTGAAATGCCAATAACATTACAAGAAGTCAAAGAAGCCACTAGTAAAGACACAGAATTACAAAAATTATACATAGACATCCAATCAGGAAAAGAAAATTCAAATAGACTTCATGAATTTTCCTTACAGGATAACTGCATATTTTATGGCATAAGAATAGTAATACCTAAGAAACTACAATCTAAGATCTTAGAAGAACTTCACACAGCTCATACTGGAATTGTTAAAATGAAAGCACTAGCAAGAAGCTATGTGTGGTGGAAAAATATTGATGCAGACATTGAACAGATGGTAAAGAAAAGCAAAAGAGTACAAGAATGAAGAAATTAAAGAAAATAAAGAATTCAAAACGGGAGACAGAGTACAGGTAAGAATGTATGACGGAAATAAATGGAAATTCGGGAATATAAGAAGCAGAACAGGCAAACTACATTATGAGGTAGAGGTAGATGGCAGGATTCACCAAAGACATGTGGATCAAATCTTAAAGACATCATGTTTGAGGAAAAACCTGGACACGACCTACATGTACAATTCAAAGCAACCAGAAGTTATATCTACCCAAAGTGATCCCAACTTAGAGTCAGCTGTGCAGCCTAGCCCTGGAAAGATGAAAGAGATATCACAACCACAGGAGGCAAGAAAGTCGCAAATGCCTGAAACAATAGAAATTCCTACAGAAGTTCAACTGGAACCGCAACCAACAGAACCTGTGAGTACATTACCTTTAGAAGTTGCAACTGCACACACAGAGATGGCACCACGCAGCAGCAAGAGAGTCAGGAGACCGCCAAATCGCCTGAACCTGTAACAACGTATCTATAACGAGGGAGAGATTGTTACGCACAGCACTAGTCGACGTCAACGCCTCAAGCGGATGAACAGAGAGGGCGTTCGGGAGCGAATGGCTCCGCGGTCAAAGAGACTTACGTTTGGTGTTCAATTGAGTTGATTATAAATAGTCATAATAATACAGTTCCATCTTATACAGTTGTTTTAATTGAATCCAAGATACACAACAATAATCTTTGCTCAAGAATGATTTCTCCGATTCTCCTCACATTACTTCCCATCTTGACGCACATTTTTAATTTCTCCTTGTTTTCTAGTACTGTTCCTGAGGGCTGGAAACAAGCCCATATCATCCCCTTACCCGAAATTCCCCACCCGGTCTCACCGACGGATTTCCGACCTATTTCTATCCTTCCATATCTCTCCAAAGTGCTTGAGCACATTGTTCATCAGCAACTTTCTGCCTTTCTTTCTTCGAATGACCTTCTACGTCCTTTTCAATCTGGTTTTCGACCGGTCATAGCACTGTAACGACTCTATTGAAGGTTACTGATGACATCCGCTGGGCTATGGACCACAAATCTCTCACCTTACTTGTACTT
Organism: Dasypolia templi; assembly: GCA_963555695.1. Classification (NCBI taxonomy): domain Eukaryota; kingdom Metazoa; phylum Arthropoda; class Insecta; order Lepidoptera; family Noctuidae; genus Dasypolia; species Dasypolia templi. Next base: position 21,172,619 of record OY743151.1, on the reverse strand, counting down.
CTGGACTATAGCAGTGCCTTTAACTCTGTTGATTTTGATATCCTTCTAGGTATCCTTAAATCTTTCAATTTCTCTTCTTCTACTATTGTTTGGCTCGATTCCTATCTTAAAAGCCGCTCTCAGCGAGTTCGTCTCGAAGAGTCCTCTTCTGAATGGTGCTCTCTTACCGCTGGTGTGCCTCAGGGTGGCGTTCTTTCTCTTCTTCTCTTTTCTATTTTCATAAACTGTGTCACCAGGGTCATCTCTTCCCACTTCCATCTCTATGCCGACGATCTGCAGCTTTACGATCATTTCTTGACGCAAGATGGGGAAGGCGCCGTGTCTGCTAAGAACAGAGACCTGCATTTGATTAGTGAGTGGTCGCGGTCTTTTGGATTGCAGATCAACCCTAAGAAATCTCAGGCCATAATTATCGGCGGCAGGTATATGCGAAATAGGCTCGCTGTCTCCACTCTGTCTGAATGGAGTTCAGATAGAGTACACAACAACAGTTAAAAAACTGGGGGTGACCTTACTTATCGTGGACTGCTCATGTTGCTCAAGTTAGTCGCAAGGTGCACTACACGTTCCATTCGTTGAAATGCCTCCAGAGCTTCTTGCCCTTAAACACCAAAATCACCCTTGCTCAAACTCTCACACAGCCCATCATAGACTATGACGCTGATGCCTGTTATTTGAAAGCCACCGAGGAGCTTTTAAATAAGCTTGAGCGTTTGCAAAATATCTGTATTCGTTTTGTTTTTAACCTTAAAAAATATGACCACGTTTCTAACTTTCGCAAGATACTACAGTGGCTCCCTATTCGACTTCGCAGGAACTCTCGGATATTGTGTCTGCTATTTTACATACTCCACAACCCTTTAACGCCATCCTATCTACGGGAACGCTTCTCCTACGCCCGTCCTTTTGATGCGCCTTGCAGGTCGCACCTTAGAAATCTCCTAAAATCCCCTCCACACTCAACTGACTTCTACTCCTATTCTTTCTCTGTGCACGCTGTTCGGTTGTGGAATTCACTTCCGCCTGATGTTAGGAACTGCCAACTGTTGCTGTGTTTAAGAGGATAGTGAAAGAGCACTATCTTTCCACTTTGTCCTAGTTGCATTTGTTTATTATATTTATTTTTATCACTTTATATTTATATATATTTATTTCAGTAGTATGTACTCGTATTTATGTTAGTATATTTTGACATTGTATGTTTATTTTTAAATTAGTGAATTGTTTCGTTTTTATTTATTTTGTTTTCTCATTTCGTCGCGGTACATGCAATAGGTCGAATGTGAGTTAGGTACCACTTTACAGGAAAGACTAAAAACGGATTATTTTATGTTGTGTTAGATAAATAAAATTTGTGATGGTACATTTTGTATTAAAATTGGGTATGAAATCATAACATGGTACAAAAGTGGTTATTGACTTTACAGTTTTTGTGAAAAGTTGACAAAGGACATATTGCGTCTGTATCAAAAACCATTTTGATGACATAGGTAATACTGATATAAAAACAGAAAAAAAGAAAATCATGTAAATATTAAAGTTTTTATTTATTATGTTAAAATAAATTTATTTGCGAAGTAAGCCCTCATAGAATTGACGATAATCTTGTGGAATCAATTGTTTTAGTTCTTGCAAGTGCGTATATTTCGAAGTTTCAATTGGAATTGGTCCTGTGTACAGTTTGGGATGATCTGGCAGTGATTCCAGACGCTTTGGTCGTACAGGTAGATGAGCCCATTCGTCTTGGAAGCACAGTTTGTAACGAATAATGCCATTAGGGGTATACTGAAAAGCAACCACATCGTTAACACAGGGATCGCCAACTTTATTGCCAGGGCGAATACTTTTGTAGTATACTGGCTGAAGTGTATAAAAATCATCACTACTACAGTAAATTGTTTCATATGGACGCGGACGTTGTCTTGCAGCTTGAATTATTGGAATGTAATCTGCTGATGTATAGACTTCTCTTCGATTGCGCAATTTCTGCTCAATAGTAGAATGAATGGAGTCCACTTCCATGAAGGTGTGTCCAACTTCCAAGTATTTTTGTTCTATTATTACGTTTGTTTTAATGCTCAATTCTAGCAATGCATTAGAAAGTTTGATATTTCGGTTCTGATATCCACATCCATCACTCCAAATCGTAATTTTTTCGGGGTGTCTTTTTTCTATTGTCTTTTGTAAAAAGTCTGTATAAATTGATGCAAATACATCACTTTCAATCCCTGCCACAGCTTCGTGCCAAACATATCATACGGCATCTTTAGTACTTAAGTTAAGGAATGTCTCATTGTGGACCTTCAATTTAATCTTGTAGTAATTTGCACTTGCATTTAGTCATGGAGCCAATAGCACAGCCTGTAGATCTACGGTATAGGTTTCCGTATTAGGACAATTAATGGATTGTTCTTTGTCTCTTGTTTTCTCTTCTCTTGCTGATTGTTTCTTTTGCTCATGTTTCCAGAATATTTCCTCATCGCATGTTCCTATCTTATACTGTGTACATGTATTACGTTGATCCTTTTTCCGAATATAAAGATCTAAGTTCATAGCTTTCAAAGTATTGTAGAAGGTTTTCCAGGATGATGCAATTTTATTTTGTGTTTGACACTCATCTTTATAAAAGCGGTACATATCTCTTAAACTAGACCACAAGGGCTCAACGTAAAGTTTACTGGATGATGCTCGACAATAATGGCTTTCTACTTTGGGCAGTGAATTCAGGAATTCCTCTAGAGTCTTAACGATGTTTGATCTTTGTCGTGGGGTCTGAGCTTGATGTTCTTCGTTTTCTTGGCTTGTACTGGGTTGGTCTGATAAAATCCACGTGCGCACAGTCTTCTCACCAATATTTAAAGTGTTGATAATCGGCATACACGTTTCTTCACATCATCTCCATTTTCTTTTACAGTCAAGTAGAATGTAAATCCAGTGTTTTTTCTTGAAGTGGTAACATCAGTAGTCTTTCTTCTATACTTTGGACGTGCCTGCAATACACATGCAGTGACGTAAACCTTTTTAGCCTCCCAAGATGTCAGATTCCAAAAGTGTGAATGTATTGACTTTCGATCATCCTCACTCATCGTACCGCATTTGAAATCTTGTCTTGGGCCTCCTTTAACTGTTGTCGGCTGTGGATGCCCATTACATCTTGGACCTAGGTATTTAGCTTCTTTGATTTTAGTTTGCTTGTATTTCCCACTTTCCTGTTTTTCAAATCCAAGATAAGACTTCCCCTCTAATCTTAACTTAGCATTTTTCAATCTCTTCCACTCATTTATGTTAACTTGACCTTTACGCTTTCTTGGTTTTGGTTGTTCTTGATCTGGAGTATTTTGATCTGTGTCCGATATAGATTGCGGCTGTTGTTGTGTCGTTTCATTAGCCACCGAGCCATCTTGAGTTCGTCCAACAGAATCATCTGCTTGTACATCAGTGTCATACTCACTTTCAGGTGGGGCATACAATTCATCCGATCCTGAACTAAAATCAGTATCTAATTGATTTTGCGTGATTTCATCGTGTCTTTCAATTTCTACAGGATGAGTCTGTGTTGTGTACTCCATTATACCATGAAACTCATTGGGCGTAAGTTCGGCTTCCGATGGATGTGTAAGCCATTGTTGCTCTCTAATATTATGCTGTTCTACGACGGGTTCTGCTGTCGCTGATTGTACCTGAGCACCTGCCGCATCAACGACTTTTTTCGTAGAGTCCCCCTATAAGTATAAGTATGAACTCGAAAAGAAAAAAAAAATTGAGGTTACTATTATGTTAGAAATTTACTTCTTTGTTATGATTTAAAAATAACGTAATATTACTGTCTGTTAGATTAAATTATATAAAAAAAAGAGTTGATTACTTACAGAACAAATCAATAACGTTTAATTTCGTAAATTCACCTTTAAAACAACAAAAGACGTCTCGCATCACGGGAATACAATGACATACGACAATTTGCGGGAACCAAAACAAAGACGTCTGTCATTGGTCATATTGCAACTAGTTCAAATGCTCGCTTCTGATTGGTCGGTAGACATAGGAGTCTTTGCAAACGTTGCGGAAGCATGTTTTGGATACTTGCATGCCAAAAAGGAAAATTGCATTTTTTTTCACATTCGACCTATTGCATGTACCGCGACGATTTATTCTAACACACGTTGTCTACATCTATCGTATTCTCTGCTATTGCAGGTATGCTGAAAGAGATTTCTTTAGAAATAAGCATTACCTTTGTACGTACTTTTCTGTTCTCTTTATTCTTCTTGTCTGTTTATATGTGTGTACATAAATGGTTAAATAAATTCAATCTATTATTTAAAAAATCCTGATATATTCATAGACTAGCTTTCAGGCATTCTAACACCTTAACTCTAGGTTCTACCAAGCTGGGCATGCAGATTAAAGACTGCAGGCTTAGAGCTGACTCTGATGCCAATGATATGTGTATTTAAATCGTCAAGCCGATCGTCAAAAGGAGGAATGTGGACTGCTTCCAATTGTCCTCTTAAAATTCTCTCTTAGTCGCCTTTTACAATAACCACCTTCATTTATGGGTGGTTTTATTCGTTATGGGTTTATTGATAAGTAGCTTTCTTATACCCAGAGAATATCGTTTTTCAGTAAGTATTTCGGCGGCAACCGGCCTCAGTGCGGTCCTGTAAAGACAACATTCTTTGCGAATGTTTGGTCTGCTACTCTTTAATATGTCTGTGCTACCCTACATCGATAAGGTATTCTCATCTCATGCACTGTGTGACTTTTGCCCTCAATCTGTATAAATTGAGGGTAATCGTCACATTCCGAATGAGAGTTGAAGAGGGTAGTTGTAAAATTTCTTTCTACTGAATAAAGTGATGGTGACAGTACGGTTAGACCTCATAATTTTATTTAGAAATATAAAATTATTAGATTGGTCTATCTGCGTTCCAATCTGGTAGTATTTATGTTTGAAATCACGTATAATGCTATTAAATACACGCATACTGTCGTCGGCTGCAGCGGTTGCGATTACTTGTGCTGTGTCTGTAGCAGCTTACTATTACAAAAGTCGCAATGCTGAGATCAATGAAGTAATGGTGTTCTGCAAACTTCAATTCAACGCCTTTAATTATTTCGATAAGTTGATCAGCTATGTAGAAGCAGCCAAGAAAACTGTTAATGTCTGCATGCCGAGCATTCACAACCCTGCTATCCAAGGTCGCTTGGTTTCGTTGATAAAGAAGAAAAACATCAAAGTTCGTATGATCATTGACCGGGCTGGTTACAACGAATCAACAGATTTTTTTATAAAGGAGCTCATTGAGGCTGGTGAGTTTATTTTGACTACTTTTATGATTGCTTGCTTTACATTATTATCATGATTCAGCATGCTATTTTTCTTTCTCTTCAGGAGCAGAAATAAAGTGTAAAGTAAATGAACCAATTTATAAGATGCAACATAAATTCTGCTTAGTCGACGACAAGGTTCTCATGACAGGTACCTTAGACTGGGGAAACGATCGTTCTGCCGACCACTGGAACTACGTGTACATCACTAGTAAACCACAACTAATACAACCAGTAAAAAGAGAATTTTATCAAATGTGGGCTGAATTTTCTAACGCTATTGGGCTTATAAACAAGCCCTCGCCATGCAAAAGTGGCGAAGAAATCGACACAGAAATAGTAGATGATAGAAATGCAAATACGGATATTGATGTTGAAACTCGGGCGGATTTAGAGTCAAACACAATGCGAGAAACAACATTGACCCCTGAAGTTTATATATTGTAGCCTCTGTAACAACTTGTAACCCATATTATATTTTACAAATGTTTTATATACCAAACATGCCCTGTATAATATCGATGTATTATCTTATTTTAATAATTAGACCCATTTTATTTTAATCCAATGAATTACTAAAATTTTTATGATGAAACATTTGCAACTGGTTTCACAGCCAAGGGCAGAGCTGGCCTTAGCCTACACTTTTTTTTTCGGTTTTAATCAGATTTTTTCTGCCTTAAACCTGAATTATTTAATTTCTTAATTTGAAACTGCTTTTTAGATTAAAAGTGTTTCTTCTTCCTGTATTTTCCAATGATCCTCATTCAAAATATTCTATTATTTTTCAATTACTTACTTTAATTGTACATCTTATTGCATAGTCACATTTCAGTGTTATTTCATGGTCAGCTTTGATTTTTTGTGAAATGTATTTTTATTTTTTATTCTAATTTTTCATACATTAATAAAATAACAACTTTTTTCAAGTCTTTAATTTCGAAAAAGATCTTTTCTTTAACATTGTTACACAACCAATCATGTCAATGGGTACACCCAAAAGCATTTGAGTGCATGATATTATATTGAAAGGTCTCCTGTTTATTTTTTTTGCAAGTTAACTAACACAGAAGAGTTAATTATGAGAAACAAAATACCTCACAATTGAGCTTACATCATATTTACAATTCGTGGGAAATGTCATCCAGCATGACATTTCACACAAATGAAAATGGATCCAAAAATTACCTTAAACTAAAATACTTTTACTTAATCTGTCTTACTATCTATTCCCCACCCCTAACAGCTTTATATTTGGCTATTTCATTAGGGAATGTTTTAGAAAGCTCTGACAATAAGTGGATCTTGAAGCGTTTGTATGAGTCAATCTTTCCTTTGACCTCTTCATTTTTGGCCAGTGCCTTGTCTATGCAGTCTTTTGTATACAGTTGTGGGTTGCGACCTTGGTCAATGTAACTGAAAAAAAAGAAGCAAAACCATAAATATTGCATAAAGTTATTGGAATATTTTTTTGTATCAACTAAAACTTAACAAATGTGCAATTTAGACACAAAACAAGAAACTAGCAGAAACTGGATTTTTAAACACACTACACATACCAAACATATTATTAGATATCTGTATCTTTTATCACACCCTAAAAAAGGTGGTAGCTTGCTAATCTCTGAAAACAACACATCCACCTCTAACCTTTCCTCAATAATATTGTAAGCCAATCTGAGTGTATAATAGGGTTTGAGAAGTATCAAAGTTCCGTTGATGAGACAACCCAGATAGTCCCGCAACATCCCAGGACTTAGAGACTTCTCAGAACTAAATTAGTATTTGAGTTAATTTATTTAATATAAAAAGCTATCATTTTGTTTGTGAATAAGTAATAATGGACAAGGCTGTTGTTTTCAACAGATGTCGGTTTTACTGTGTTTAAACCTTTGTAAAGTAGTTGCAAACTCAGTATAATGTACTGTAGAGCTGCTGGTAGGTAACATGTTCGGCCTCCATGACAAGGATACAAGGGATATTTTCAAAAAGTCTGCATTTCAATTCTTCTGCAAAAACAAGTGCAAGAAAGAAGTGCAGTTTTAACTCAAATTTGAAGTTAATTATTTGTTATTTGAAAGCACTTGCACTTCCCAGCAGCACATCTGTCGGCAGTCAGTTGAGCAGCTGGGACTGCTATGGTGGCCAGTGTCTTAAGTCGCGACTCGAAAGTCTCAGGACCCGAGACCGCAAAATTTACAAAACGTCCAGACTTCGAGATACAAGACATCCCGGGACCCAAACCAGAGTATATAATGCTGTTGGTGTTCTTTATTAAATAAATACTGGAGTATTATTAAATAAATTTAACAAGATAAGGTTCGATTTTGATGAATACTCACTCAAACACCTCTGTAGGGACATGGATATCATGGACCTGAGACTTCAGCTTATCAACCTCCTGCAGACCGGTTACAAGCGATTGTCTGAAATATTTACATGCATTGATTATCTCTAGAAAATAACAGACGAATAATAAGTATTGTAAACTGTTGTGAACGTAAAAAGAAAGTAGGTTTAACTTGCATCTTCTGATTCAGAACACTTTGCCCTTGTGGTTGGAAATCACTCACGATGATGCGAATTTGCCTTACGTTCTCGATGAACATTTCAAGTTGGGTCTCTAGATTTTCAAGGGGCGACGACATTTTGAGTAGTCTAGTCAAATAAAAATACAGACCAGAACCAGACCAAAAGGAAACAAAATGTCAATTTGAAATTTTCTGTCATTACGTTCAGAACCCACCTATTTTCTTACTCTACATTTTAATGCAACACTTTAACGTATGAATAATTAGGAATTGTAATGAATGTTGAACTGTGCTAGCCAATCTAGCCATACCGACCACACTAAGATTTTAGTCAAAGTTGTGGGAGTTACATCTCTGACTTCTCTGAGCAGTATGCGAAACGAAATTGAAAACGAAGTTTTTGAACGCAACTCAACACAGCCAAAATGTACGACTCAGGAGCGCGTTCAATTTATACGCGTGCGAGAGCAAAAAAAACTTTTTGTTTTGGCCCTTTTTTGGAACTTTGGTCGTTTCAGCCATGGATGATACGTCCATCGGTCCATGGTTTTGACCGGCTCCGTTCCTTGTCGAAAGTCTGTGCGAAATAATTGAACGCGCCCGTAAATTATTGTTTTGACGTTACGCTCAACGCTGCCGCGCTGTCGCCGCTGTCGGTGGATGAAGAAGCTTTGAAGGAAGTTGGACGATTTGACAGTTTGACTGACTTTGACGTATTTTACGTAGGCTGCTTTCCGAATTGGGATGTAATCGATTTGAGCACGCTTACACCCGTTCCGAGTTGGCGTGAGCGCGATAGCGATGTCCCGTGAATCGTCATAGGTGACGTCATGACATGCGCCATCTTGCGATAACGCCGACCATGCCATATAGAAATATCACTTGAGCGAATTGTCAGCTGTCATAATCGTGATATCTAAATCGGAACGCTAATTATCGATGTGAGCGCTGTCAGCGATTATGGTCTAACTCGGAATGCGACCGTAGGCTGCTTTCCGAATTGGATGTAATCGATTTGAGCGCGCTTACAACCGTTCCGAATTAGCGTGAGCGCGACAACGGTGTCCCGTGAATCGTCATAGATGACGTCATGACATGCGCCATCTTGCGATAACGCCGACCATGCCCTTTATTATGCCATGGTCGGCGTTATCGCAAGATGGCGCATGTCATGACGTCATCTATGACGATTCACAGGACATCGTTAACGCGCTCACGCTAATTCGGTATGGACGTAAGCCCGCTCAAATCGATTACATCCTAATTCGGAAAGCAGCCTAAATATCACTGTGAGCGAATTGTCAGCTGTCAATCGTGATATCTAAATCGGAACGCTTATTATCGCTGTGAGCGCTGTCAGCGATTATGGTCTAACTCGGAATGCGGCGGTATTTACTACTTTGATTTGATTTGACATTGAGGGGAGTTCAAGGGAGGTTAAATTGCACCTATTTCACCGGGGTAACCGGGGTTTCATAAACTATTGAATTAAATCTTTGTGATGGTGCTAACAGTGCAAAATCCCGCGAAGCATACAACATTTTCTGAAGCTGCGATTGCTGGTGGCCTTGCAGGAGCTTTCACGAGATCCGTAGCGCAACCCCTCGATGTTCTAAAAATACGATTTCAACTCCAACTAGAACCCATAAAAAGTGGTTCGAAGTACAGCTCTATACTACAAGCAGTCACTTCTATAGTTAAAGAAGAAGGGCTTTTTACGTTATGGAGCGGCCACGTGCCAGCGCAATTCTTATCAATAACATACGGAGTCCTGCAGTTTTCTGTATTTGAAAAGCTAACGCAAGTGTGTCAGGGTTCTGATCAACAATTCTACAACACCCATAGACATTGGCTAAACTTTACCAATGGCGGTGTGGCCGCAGCCGTCGGTACTGTTGCGTCTTTTCCTTTTGATACAGTCAGAACTAGGTTAATTGCTGAGCAGAAGACGAAGAAAGCTTACAAAGGATTTACTAACGCAATCACATCTATGGTTAGGACTGAAGGTGTAGGAGCCCTGTTTAAAGGTTTGACACCTACTCTTGGTCAAATAGCACCACATGCTGGCATACAATTTGCTGTCTATAGACTGTTCACAGATACTATATTCAATAAAATACTATACTTCCAAAGAAAAGCAACAAACCATTCAGCAGTGGAATCCTCATTGATGGCAAACTTGTTGGCTGGTTCTATTGCAGGATTTGTCTCCAAGACTGCAATCTATCCATTTGATTTAGTGAAGAAAAGACTGCAGATACAGGGTTTTCAGCAATATAGAACAAACTTTGGTAAGCAGATGTACTGCAATGGTCTGTTAGACTGTGTAAAGTTGACCATCTCAATGGAAGGGTTCCTAGCCTTGTATAAAGGGTATGGCCCAAGTATGTTGAAGGCAGTTTTAGTGTCTGCAATGCATTTTGCAGTTTATGATGAAATAAAACACTTATTTTCAAAAATGAAGAGTTGATGAATAGTGGAATCTGTATAACTAGTAGCTGATTAAAAAATGTAAGGTATGTAGCCAAATTTTATATAAATATATCCTATCTTACCAATGTGTTAGCATGGCAAGGACTTAAAAAGTGGAAAGTATCATTGCTAATCATAGATTTATGGTGGAACCCATTAACCTATTTTCAGTGAGTCTTGAGTCAGTTCTCTATTTATGAACAAAAATAACTAATAAAAGAAATTGCTGTCAACATGATATAGGGATGCAGGTCGAGGTCTCGAAATTGCCTGAATTGGGGGGGGGGGGGGAGGAGGCTAGAGTCGCCCCCGCTAGAGGTGCATATTTTTTTTAATGAAATGGTAACGGCTAAAATTGTATTACTTGATTACTGAGAAATTTCAAGTGGGTGGGGGTGGGGGGAGTTTAGGGGAGGAGGGGTATAGTAGCTTTTTTATCTCCAATATGCCAAAATTCGATAGATATGTTATTGGGTTCAGCTGTTAATCAATGCTGTCCTCGAAATCTCAAACTATAACATAATTTGGTTTTACTTCAAAAAGAGAAATGGAATATTTGAAATATTTCCTTCTTTATTTAGTGATTAGTTCCTACAAAATGTATTTATAAATATAGAACAAGTATCTCAAAATCGAATTTGTAAGGGAGATTCTACTGTCACTACAATATCAAACTATGCAGCCTTAAATTGTTGAAACCAAACTTCTATTTGACTTTTCACATAGTTAGTCAATTCATTGTGTGAATTCATTTAGCATTTTTAATTGTTAACAATTTTTTATCAATCATTTGTAAGTGTTATTTATTTATTTTATAAGTTTAAATTGTTGTATTTTAATTATGTTAGATTGGAAAGTCAAGTTGGTGTTGTTCATTAATTTATTGAAATACATAGTATCTGTAGTTTCTGCCTATGCCCATAGGAAAAAAGTGTGAGTTTTTGTATGTTTGCATGTATTAATTTAATCAAGCATTATTGCATCTAGTACAGAGCCACATTCAGCCACAAATAATTGTAATTTTAGTTTCCATATTACTTCACAGCAAACTTTTGTCTCAAACACTATAAAAAAATGTTTTTTTGTTGGCAATACAAATATACAACTTGCCTTTTTTTGTATTGCCAGATAAAAACTTTTTCTTCTTAGCCATTAATTACAAGTACAAATCCAATGTCCCAAATATGGCATTTATAGTAAAATCCTTGAATGCAACAGAAAATAATGTTGTTACATTCTGTTTTTTACTTGAATACTTGATCAAACTTTTTTATGGCCTCTGGATGATACTGCTTTAATGTACAGTCCTAAATGCATTTCTGTGATACCTATTTATTAGATAGATTTTAGACTGATACTTTAGATTGAATGCTCACTGAAAAAATAAATACTAAATAAGCTGATATTTTCGTTTCTTTTATGCTATTCACTTACCTAATATTAGAGTACCTACTTTAAACAAACAAATCATCTTTTGCGTCCTGTACCTCTGATTCGCACAGCTTGAATGAAGAAATTAGTCAGAAGGGATGCTTAGGTAGGTACTAATTTCTTTTTAAACTTTACGGTTATTGATTAAAAAAAAACGTTTTAATGTTAATTACATAAATGACTATAAAACATACAAAACTTTCCTATTCATAAACATTCAACTTAAATTACTGGTATTTATATATCTATATGTTATACATTTTATCAACTGGGCTCTCTGTATATCATTTCCGAGGAACACGAATGTCGTGCTTACACGCCATGTAATGATGGGACGTCTCAACAACACCAAGCCGTTTGCGAAAGTTGCAAGATTGTTCATAAATTGCCAAGAATCGCGCAATTTTAGAGGCGACATACCTAAAGATTAAGCGTAGCTTTAGGTATGCCGCAGATAAAGGTGGAGCCCCAAATTCTTGAATAAATTGGTTCTTGTTTTAGCCATACGATATCACATAACCCATATTCCTCATCAAAGTATCTTTGATTGCTGGCTGCAGTTCTTTCTTCATATACGTGGTCAAAAGAGTCCGTATACCTTTCGTAAAAATGTCTTCCATCTCTCTAGAAATGTCTTCGGCCTCGTCCAATTCATCGTCGGGCCTGAACAATTTACTTCGTTCGTAATTGATCCTGCTTCGCGGCGCATAAACGGTGTCCCAGTTGTTGTCAGCAGCCCTGTTATCCAAACCGTCATTATAGAATTGTCGCAATCGTGGATCGAAAGAGAATTCGTCTGATCGTTTTCTGCGCTTCAAAGGCAAGTTGTCATTATTTCTGACCGAGTTTCTGTTTATGTATTTCTCGCAACCGTATGCGTAGACGCTTATGAAGCCAGGTTCTACGAATTCGGAGTCCGTTTTGACGTTAAACTTTCCAGGTTGTTGATCTAGGGGTCTCGTATGAAATCCGATTCCGGCCTTTCTTAATCTAAGGATCATATTACAGCCATTACTGGTCCGGCTTCTGGGGTAGTCGTCAACGAAAGGGCCATCTATGGACCTAGATTCGGCGTAATGCCTTCTCAATCTTCGACTTGGTGGTTGCCCCCTATCGAGGTCATTTGCATTGTACAAGTCCACATTTCCGCTGATAGTAATATCGTGAAATAGAAGCATGGTGTCAAGGGAGACGTTTCTTGGGTCAAAGTAACATTTTTCTACTCTCACCCAGTTGCTGTTTTGTGGGAGTCGTACGCGCATTCGTGTAACATACATGTCCACGGGTGCAGATCGCATTTGCTGGTGTAGGCTGTAGCCATTGAGGTCGATGCTTTGACTCTGGAAACAAGAACATTAGTCACTAACAAACGTAAATAATGAACATTCGAACTGTTTTTAGCCAATTGCCGAATTGGCACTATGAATGTGCGGATTGCTGATCGCTAACGGTAATTTCACAAGAGTAACCTAAGATGTGACTAGAGGAACAAAACCTGAGGCATAGGAATATGTGCGAAGTTTCGATTTGGAATGGAAGTAATAAGCTTATTACTTCCATTCCAAATCGAAACTTCGCACATTAATTATCTAGCTCAAAACTGTGCCTAGTCTCGTTATGTTCTTACCAAAGGAGTATCCAAATTCTTTGGCTGCGTCCTTTTCCGTCGCTTCATCTGATCTAAGGCCGATTCGAGTCGTGATGAACAGCGTTCTCCGGCGATCGGCACCGTTGTCAGAGGCGGTAGACCACCAGGTCCAAGTACCGGGCCTGGTCGATTGTCAAAACGTTTGACTTCGAATAGGGGAAGGAAACGTGACTCTGGAAAGAGGGGTAAATACTTTTTATTCATTTTGAACATTGCATTGTTCTTCTGCGTCATATATTCCCTGGTGTAAATGTAGACCGTGGAATATTTTGTATTAATTTGGGGATTGAAACTAGAATAACGCTTGGTGTTCACCATTGCTATGGCTAGGCTAGGTACCGACAGGGAATATTCAAAGCATTAATCGCTGACCAAATGATCTACCTAGATCGGAAATCAAATCTGCCAATTTTTGTCGAGCTCTTTGTAAGGTTTCGTATTACAAAGGTCGGTACAGCGTGCAGGTTTCAAAGACACTATACTAGCTTATTGTTTTTGGAAATTACACCTATAAAGCCGGAAAGGAACAATTACAAAAGGAAAATGATGTACAAGCAAACATAAAATTGAAAGTTAAAGTGTAATTATATTCCATGGTGTTCCTACTGTTTTCTCTTCTATTGTTTGATGTTCAAAGGCGGAAAATCGTGAGCTAATCTATGTTGTGACGTCAAGATTAGTTTCAACGAGATCCACGTTCTAAGTGCGTTCCATTTAGATTTTTTATGGAATATTATATTTGAAAAGTGAGCTGTGATATTCACCTACCGCGAAAGCGTGGGAACTATATTTACGATTACGAAGCTCTTTTTCTCTTTAAAAGTGAACCGTGTAAACTCGAGCTTGTGATAGTGAATACGTTTCGCTTTTCATTTCTCTTGTCCTAGTTCACGTTCCGTCTACCTGTATCTTCGTTTTGTATTTCTCACTTTCATCTGATATTTTCGAGATCGAACTCGTAAGCATTCAAAACTTGTAGTTGTATTCGAAATGAGTTCGATTTGATGTAGCAGACCTGTCTACTCTATCTACCTTATCACGCTCGAACGTTATAATTTGCATTTGGCGATGTTGACCCCACCCATCCCTTGGTGGAGATAATTGCGAAAATTCGATCTGACCCGGTACCGTCTCATAAATCCACCTCTTGGTTATTAATCCACACAGGTTTTGAGAATTCGTTTTTCAATACAAATATCTCTCAAATATTCGGCAATCGGCTGAATAGAGGTCAATGTGCCAGAGATAATTGTAAATTGATATTGATATTTGAAGGGAGGGCCTACATTATTTGCGAGCATTTTGACAAAATGTGATTTATGATGAATCTGTAGCTAGAACAAGCTGTAAATTCGAACGTAACGATGCGTAACGGAAAACTAAGCTTTAAATAATGATAAAAAACATACCCATAGTGAAACATGTGCTATCCAAACAAAGAATAAATAAGACGTTACTAAGAATTATCAGATGAGTCGTACAAAAATGCCAGGCACAGTAGTTATTATTACGACGGCTACAACTTCTAGAGTTAAATCAGCAAATCAGTAATCACCTTTTTGTGCTTCTGCAGATGGAAGTTCGTTATCACTAGCCGACGCAGTTTTCGCAAATAATATGAACATCCACCAGAACTTCACCATTTCTCACAATGATAAACAAACACAATCTTAACTAGGCCGTAAGGTGAACCGCCTTCTCGCGAAAAAAAAACAACTTTAAAAAATACCGCGAATACCTCCTCACGCCGCGAAACCGAAACGTGAAATAAAGCTTGGAGTTGGAAGGTAAGACAATTAGAAATGCAGGCTTTGGAAAATAATCCCCGCTTAAGTCTATTGTACTCGTGCATCTAGACGATTTCGCGACAGGTGCCTAGAGAGTACCTACCTAGGTAGTTACTGCTGAGTAAACGAGGAGAGGACGATTTATTAGAGCGAAAATGAAGACGCCTGCAATGTCTCCGTGATGAGCTCATTACGAAGGACAAAAATGATAAACAAAAGTAGAAAATCGTAATGAGAATTGCGCCAAAACGGAATGTGGACGTTATGCAAGTAAAATACTACAGACGAGAATTTTCCTAACAGATGTTGCCGAAGCAATACTTTAGGATATACAAAACTTTAGCCTATTTAACGGCGGCGAATACTGAATGTATTCGCCGCCGTTATCGAGATCGATAAGAAGGACCATTATTAAATGTATACCTATGAGATTTTTATAATCAGCTAGAAACCAGCGCGGTGATGTAAATGTGGAGTAGTTTAAATGGGATAAGAGAAGGGATCCCCCAGCCATTGATCTGTAATAAAATGAATCGTCTCCTTCAACCGAAAAGCATACGTATATGTACGTACGCACGTGCACCAGAGCAAAACCACATTCAAACCAATTTGGGGAGTACCAACTACCAAGTATAACATCTTATTATCTTTTTATCGAAGATGACATCGGACGCAGTCTGCGCCACAAGTAGACCATGACGTTATTATGGAAAGAAATTGGGTTAAGCCTTTTAAAATGGTTGACAAAGTTGAGCGACCTCGCTGTGTGGATCTATGGGGTGATTATATACTTTTACTTAGAAGCCTTATCTGTGGAATTAGAATGTTAACAGTGGCGTTATCTAGAGAGATAGGTGTCTTGTAAATATAGCCTTTTAGCTTGCGAGAGCCTTTCCGCTCTGTAGTTTTAAAGGCGACAGACTTTTGAATGATAGGATTTCTAGTTCTTCCGAGATTTTAAATTATATATGATAGAAAAATTACTCTTGTTTTTCTTTTATAATTAATCGCGAAAGTTCTGGAGCAACTACGCTCTCTAACGTTTCGGTATTTATAGTTGGGATTATTTTGTTGGAAATGATTACTGGTCCTAACATAACATAACATCACGCCTGTAATCCCTGAAGTGTTAGGCAGAGGTGTATCTAAAGTTAAACCCACATTTTACCGGTTATGTTTAAGGCCCATGTAATAGGGGGCGAGCCTATTGCCATCAACCGGGCACAAATCCCGACTCCAAGCTGCTACTGATCCTGTTGTGTTGAAATATAGTATTAAGATACTTCTTTATGTGTTGCATAGTTAATAACTAGTACACGTCTTATTTACCGAGCATACTTTATAAAGATAACTATCACCGAGTGTAATCGTCAGACACCAAACATTCGTTTCGCCTATTGTTTCTACCGCTATTGTCCCAAAATATTCTCTATGTGTAACATTTGTAAACCCTCTCGATGCCCATTGTTATATTATTACGTTTTTCTTAAGAAACTTCCGTGAAATAACCAAAGGTTGCCATTTAACTAGGGAGTTTTAAGCAAGTTTGGTAACCAAAGAATTGTGGTGTTTCCAAATTTTGTAGATCTAATTTGTTCTTTTTGCTTTGTTCATAGCCAGTTTACTAACTCACATGACGAATAATAAATATTGTGTCGTCATGCTTGATATTATAAAGAATGATTACCTATCCTTGTAAGTGAAGCAACAACTAAAACATTATAGACAAAAGTTTGATCTTCCAACTACTGAAGATGTAACGGCAGCTACATACGCCGACGACGTTGCTTACCTGGCGAGCGCCAAAGAACCGGATATCACCAGTAATAAATTGCAAATAGTACTGGATAAAATGAACACATGGCTGCAAAAGTGGCGTATCTGCGCCAGTGCTCAAAAATCAAGTCACATTACCTTCACCCTGAGAAGAGGCGACTGTCCCACAGTAACATTGGGGAACACAACCCTACCACACACAGATTGTGTTAAGTATCTCGGTTTTCACCTGGACAAAAGGCTCACCTGGAAGACGCATATAAAAAAAGAGATCAACTAAACGCCAAATATAAAAACTTATATTGGTTGATGGGTCGTAACTCAGTCCTATCATTGGACAACAAACTCCTGCTGTACAACTCTCTATTGAAACCTATGGTCATATGGCATCCAACTATGGGGAGTGGCCAGCAAAAGTAACATAATGTGCCTCCAAAGAGCTCAAAATGCTATCTTGAGGAATATTGTCATTGCACCATGGTTCACGCGGTATGATGAAATCCATGATTATCTCAACACTCCTACTATTCTTGAGGAAATAAACAGACATAAAAAGCGTTATGCTGATCGTCTAGCCATCCACCCAAATCCTCTGGCTGTTAAATTGCTGGACAGCAGCGAATCTGGCAATCGGCTGAAGAGAGGTCAAGTAGTATAAAGAGGTAGCAGTGGCAATGGCCCCTGTACCTGTAACGTCAACCCATTTTCGCAACCGAAGTGATAATAGTCTAGAAAGGACTGATGGCAGATATTGAAAAAAACAAAAAAAGTTTCGTACTCCTTGGTAAAGACACCGAAAATTTGGATTTAAATAATACGCTATAGGTAAGACCGAACGAACGAACATACTACGTGGAACATATGCTGGAACAACATAGTTGATTCGCTCGACGTGCACAATGTACTCCCTCAACCGAATCGGTCCGTCTCTATTGTTAACAAGAATATCCGGAGGGACTCCAATCCAATCTCAATCAAAACGGATTTTGGCCTCGACAGATCAATCAATGATATCAGATTCTAGAGTATAGCTGGTATTTTTTTTTTGAACACAGATAACTGGGTACGGCAGTTCCAGACAAAGTATGTAGGTATATTAGTGTGCATGAGTGCAGTTCAAGACCAACGAAACAATCCAGAGCAACGACTTGGCTCACATATAAATAGTGGGATACCAGCTGAGACACAACTTATTTCATCTTCTTCACAATACTAAAGTAAATCTTGCCAGTGGAGAAAAATTTAAGGTTTTAAAATTTTAAAATTTGGCTTTGTTGAAGCTACTACTTCAAAGCCGAAAACAACAGTGTCAGACCTTGACCAGAATTGATCTAGCTTACCATGGCTTTCCTTCTACTGACTGGATGCGGAGAACAGGGTGTTGTGGCGCAGCCTGGGAGAGGCCTATGTCCTGCAGTGGACTGCGACGATATGCTGAGTTGGTAGCTATACTTCGCATAAGATAAGTGACCTAAACACTACGGATAATGTTTTTTTTTATTTTCATTAATATGTTTGATAATAGTGCAAACTAAATAATAAAATAGTAAAACCTTAATAAAATGCCGAATTGGGATGATGACTAATATTAAAAATGTTCATAAAAATAATGTAATTTCAAAGAAGGCTTAGTAAAAATTAGATAATCGAAAAAATCTGTTAAACCGGTGTAAATTTGAAGAAGTACACGCTTTAAAAGTTTTTGGAGGGGATTATTGCCGTCCTTGTCGCGCGGTACTGACAATGTAAGGCGCTAGTTTGAAGTTACATAGTCGTGACGTCTCTTCTACGATAGTGCTGTCCTTGTCTAACAAGTATCTTTAAACGTTTATAACTTGGCCATTTTTAAGCTTTTACACTTTTTGTAATATAGTTTGCGGTATTTGGAAACGGTCTTGTGAGACAAAAATTTCTTCATCCCAATTATAAACGTTTAAAAATAAGTGTTGGACAAGGACAGCACTATCGTAGAAGTGACGTCACGACTATGTAACTTCTTAATAGCATCGTATGTATATTGCCCGTACCGCGCGACAAGGACGAGAATAATCCCCTCCAAAAAGTTTTAGCATCTTCTTCATATTTACATCGATCTAGCAGATTTTCTAAATTATCTTATTTTAAACATGCCTTCTTTGAAATTACATTATTTTTACGAACATTTTAATAGTCATCATCTATCCCGGTGACAAAGGGGAACGTGTTACAATTTTAGGACAAGACAGACAAGATTCGATTATCTGTATCTACAAAAGGACATATCTAATACCCTGTCCTATTAAATCATTAATTAGCTGCTTCCCGAATGGACGAACACATGGTCCCAACATTGTCATTGTTTGTTAAATTGAGCAAGCGTGGCGGTCGGGCCGTTCGCTCGGCCGGTACCGCAGTGGTGCAAACTGCGCCATTGTCACTGAACAATAGGGAAAGCCGCGGCCAGCTTGTACGATAGACCTATTGGAGCTGGGCTATAGAGCAAGCGTTAGTTATAGCGGGATGGAGTTGACCTCATTTCAATTTTTTCCCGCGAAATGGCTGCTATGCCTTGAATTGGGCGTAGGTATCCTATGTATCCGCTGTAGAACTACTGGAATCTTGACTGGAACATACATAAATATACAGAACATATATAAATATATCACCCTACAATGTTCCCACTGCTGGAACACAGGCCTCCTCTCTTCGAGAGTGAGTGGGCCATAATCCACCACGCGGGCCCATTGCGGTTTGGTGGAGATCACATATCTTTGAGTATTTGGTTCTAGGACATGCCGGTTTTCTCACGATGTTTTCCTTCACCGTTTTGAAAGCAGTGGTGATGAAATAGTTCACACAAAGTAAAGCGACCTGCCTAAGTTCGAACCCACGACCTAGAACACGTAATTCGGGGCTATTACCGCTAGGCCACCACTGCCCACTGCGGCTGCAACTTGAACGAAAGAAATTGGAACCTCATGGTTCCAATTCACCTTTTCAAGTGATGTACGAATCACTCGAAAAGCACTTTTTGTCATAACCTCCATTTACGGAAGGCAATCAGCTGAATAAACGGACCACGTTCCGGTATACCCCAGCGTCATTTTTCAACTTTTAGAAAATTTTGGCAAATAAACTCCTGATAACTATCGATTAGTCATAAGTTACAAGCGGTTTATTAAATGTGTAAGGGATGAGTTTGAATGCTTTAACTTTTCAACTATTTCCATTACACACGCTATTCTTATGGCCCGACACGCGCAGAACAATTTCTATGAATTAGGTTCATTCCATTGTCGTATCATTTTGAAAAAAAAAAAAACTGCGTCCGTGTATGTAAACAACAATAAAGAAATATTATTATTACGTCATCCCCTACATTGCTTCAAAACGATCGTTACATGCATTGTAGGTAGATAAGTGCTTTTATGCGCAATTTACTCAACATGATATCCCGAAGTTGAGCAATTTGCGGGATCGACAACCTTTGTTGATAAAAACAATGTCTTTTTTCTTTAGATAAATAAACAATCTTCCTTTCATACCTACCAAGATATTCTTTATTGATCGAGGCAGATATTGGCCTCTATCGGTGTCGATTATGCAGTAGTAGGTACCAAAGTCATTATTTAGATACGTATTTTGACCAATAAGAAACAAGTTATCGTTTGGCCCAAGCATAGTTAGGTACCTACATCCAGGAAATCAGCCATGTAGGAACTTAGTTCATATATATTCATCTTTGGATTTGTATTCCATGGTTCTTAACGCATTGTACAAACACACTACTACCCACCTACTTAGACCAAAAAATACTGAATCTTTGTCACTTAATTACACTCACATCTGGAACAACTTAAACATATAGGTATCTACCTACTTACAAACTAATATGATTCTGTAAGACATCAATCAAGATCAACCAACACTTTTTTTTTTTTTGTTCCCGGGGTGGAAAGTCCTCATGGATGTCCATCGAACTCACTACGGTCGGCAGCGACAGGTCACTGCCTACTTCTGAGATGAGGGCACGGCGCGGCTCCTCCCAAGCGGCACACTCTACCAGGGTATGCCACGCCGTGTCCTCCCGGCAGTCAACGCAGTGGTGACACCGGGCGTCCGGCTCCCTGTTTATGCGACACAGGTACTTCCCGAAGCAACCATGCCCCGAGAGCACCTGCGTCGCCCGAAACGACAGGGAGCCGTGCCTCCTCCCGAGCCAGAGGTCGAGCGCTGGCCGGACCGCCTCGATGGTGACGAGGCCGGCGTTAGGGCGTGAGAGCCTGTCCCGCCATTCCGCCACTAGGACCTCGCGAAGCTGCGACCGACGCTGCTCCACATGGCGCTGCACCTGCTGCTCGCCACGCGCCCTCGCTTCCTCGCGCCACCGAAAGATCAACCAACATTATAGCAACTATGGATGGACATGGTTGGCATGGTTGTCAACCAACATTAACCGTGTTTTAACTTTCGACCGTCAGTCAATATTATTGATAACTACTTAGCTTAAAGATAGGCTACTACACCGAGAAGAGAGAGAGAGATATCCACGATGTCATAAATTATAAAGATTTTCATATTAGTAATAGAAAGCATGAATTTCCCTTCAACAATGCACAATTCCAGATTCTTGGCTGCGGAGATTTCCAAAAGCTACACGGCCCGACACGATATCTAAGATATCGTGTCGGGCTTAGCCTAGCTTTTGTAAATCTCCGCCTAGGACCCCATGCTGATAAGCACTAGCGTTTGCAACCTTTAGACCAACGAGGGAGGTAGTCACTTCACGCAGTTACATGTAGGTAAGTAATTAACCGCTTGATGACATCGTGCTAGGTGAGTGAGTCTCTGCATGACCATACTTTCACGTCATAATTTAGTCAGTAAGTAGGTACGTACATGGACGCTGGTACCTACCTTAACATAATTTAGTTGCATAATTAGGTATTTTAGTACCTATTCTTATCTATAGGTACGTAGGTATGACTATTGATTAATAAACTGCAAGAATTTATTAAAGTTTATCACCTCCGAAAATGCTACAAGCACCCTTATCTTATCAGAAATACATTATGCCTGCATTATTTTTATCTCAAACCCTACCCTACCTAAAAAATACCTACCTAAAGTTAATGGCTACCTAATAAGGTACCTACTTACCTACGTAAGTATAGTTACTCGGACAATTAAGCCGTTGATGTCTTTCCAAGAGTAGTTTACTATGGTTTGGGAAAGACATCAACGCATTTGATGAAAATGTTCCAGATTGTAAGAACACGCAAAACTGTGAAACATACTGCCTGATAGTTATGCGGATGCAGGCAAACTCAGACTTAAATAATAAGATGCAAATAACTACAAATAATTAACGCCAGAATCATGTCGCAGGTCAACCTCCTTTGGATAATGAAAACAAAATTAGGTCACACAAGTCTGAAAACTGTAAGTAGGTAAATAGTACCTAGAAGTTATGTGTCAGTGTTTTGATTTGATCCCTAACCCTATTAAACCCAAGATGTTTTAGGTTGGTATGTCATTTTAGTAAAAGTAAGTATTTATTGACCGTTGCTTAACATGCAACGAATTTTAATAGTACCAGTTTGCAAGTCATCTATCACCATTAATCGTATTTATTACCCCCAGTTATGGTGGTAAAGGAAATATTTTCAATCATGCCAAGGTCTACGATCATCCTCTGCGCCTTATTTGATATAATAATGCGCAGTCTCAAGTCAGTCTCACCTCGGTCCACGTCTATAAATAATCTGATTCGTGATTGGACGCTTAACTAAACAAAATATTATTTCTGTTCAATACTGCTAACGCTTGAGCCCGGGTGCGGTTGCGGCGTAATGCAGTTGTTTCTAAGATAACTTTTCAATAATGTTTACATTTTCTGCCAGTGTGTACACAGCTTTACTGGGAACATAATTCTGATCTACAAGAGTTGTCAAGAGATGTCGTTACTTTAGTTCACAAAAACTCAAAATAATAGGAATATTTGGAGTTTTTATGCTGAATTAAATTATATTTTGGGTTCAGCAAAGAGAAAACCTAAGTAATTAATTGTATTTTTTAGTGATTAAATCTGAAAACCGTACTTAGATACGCAATGCAGGCCTAAACTTTTATTAAATTCTAGATGTCGCTAGTATCGCAATAACTTTGACAGAACTTACATTACATCCTGCGTTTCATTCGCACTTTTATTAGATCATACTATATTTCAACGAGACGAGTTTTAATTTTTTCATCATTTCGTATCGTATATTTACTTGCATTGCAGTGTTTTGTGAACGAAAATACTAACTAAGTACTTAGGTTTTCAATCATGATGACATGAATAATAGTAAAGTGAATCGTGCAAACGCAATACAATGGATTGGTGTATATTATTCAATACAAGGTAATGGGCGATGTTCTCGTTGTTATAAGACAAAAGGCTCGTCCTTCACACATTAGTAGAGCATCGTTGTGCAAACAAGCTGTTATCTACACGCCGCGTAATGTTAGAGGTGATTATTGAAATGCTAATAACGTTACACTGCATGTAGGTAAGTACGGCGAGCCGAATCGCGCTCTTATAATTTCACCTGCGCAACGCAAAGACGTTTATTTACTAACTCCTCTTGATGGTGGTGGGTCTCTATCGCTTGATGCTGTAACCAGTAATAGTACAGCTTACTAATCAGACATAAAATCATGGCTAACGTAAAGAGTAGATTAAATGCACCCAAAAGTGCATCTACAAAGAAGAAAAAGAAGGGAAATACAACAAAAAACTCATCAACAGGTCCCAAGAAATCACCCTTGAAGAGAAATTGTACAGAAAGCAATATAGTCATGAAACGACCATGCACCCGCAATGTCATGACACCAGATCAAAAAATCAAATTCTTATTGAAAAATGGACATAAACTCAAGGAAAGATTTATTGCCAAACCACCTGTAAATGTCAAACCAATTCCTGAGGTACCTGTTGAGTCAAACCCTGAGCCAAGGGCTGAGCCACAAGGATGTTACAGCAAAACACAAGATACCAATTTGCCTCTTATGACAAAAACTGGGCACCTTAAAAAAAAAAAACAGTGCAATATGAAACTTGTTGATAGTATTCTGAAGAATGAATTGATGATTGGTGACTGCAGGAAAACTGTAAACACTGATGATGCGCCTCCCCTAGAGGCACCTTCTCTGGCCGTGACACCTTTAAGAGTTGGTGTGGACAATAACAATGACATTGAAATAACAGACCAAAATAAAACGTCTCAAGCCTACTCTGATGATGATGTATGTAAGTTATCTGATACTATCTCAACAAAATCTGGTGACTCAACTGATGATGCAAACTGCTCAGATTCCTCAAATGAAAAATCTGAGAATAAAACTTCAGTCAAGAAAAAAAAAAAAACACCCTATAAGTCAAGACCAAAACATATCACACTGAAAAATGGTGTTGTATTAAAATTAGAGTATTTTGAGTGTGACTATTGCAACAGAACATTTAACAGGAAATGTTCCTTACGTAGACACATGTATATGCATCTCGGTATAAAGCCTTTTCAATGTCCTCATTGTCCTCAACAGTTCAGGAGCCTCTACACCATGCAGGTTCATGTTGACCGTTACCACAAGACAAGTGAAGATGATCCAGAGCTTTTTATTTGCAATTTCTGTGAAAAACCATTTCTTATTAAAGAAAACTTGACGAAACATTTAGAAACTCACGTTGATAGTGGGAGTTCATTCAAATGCATTTACTGTAACAAAGTGTTTGCGTACCACATCTTGTTAATGCAGCATGAGAAGAAACACATGGTAAAAGGACGCCATCAGTGCACACTATGCAGTATGTCTTACCGCTGTCGCAATCTCTTGTACTTGCATGTCAAAAGCCATTTGAAAATCAAAGATTTTATTTGTCAATATTGTGGGAAAGAGTTTTTAAGGCCGAATTCTCTGAAGCGGCATGTTGAGGTAAGCCATGGTGAAGCCAGAATTGTGTGTCCAATTTGCAAAAAGAAATTGAAGGGTCATCTGACTGAGCATATGCGCACGCACGACAAGAAGCGTCCGCATGTGTGTCCTGAGTGCGGACAGCGGTTCACACAGTCCACTCAGCTGAACGTCCACCGCCGCGCGCACACCGGAGACAGGCCGTACCCGTGCCGTATATGCAAACGATTTTTTTCGCATTCTAACGCTCTTATGTTGCACATCAGGCGCCACACTGGAGAGAAACCATTCCCATGTGCTATGTGTCCAATGTCCTTCTCTCAACTGCCGCACATGAAAACGCACATGCGTAAAATTCATGGTAAGGAGAACCCATACAAATGCGCTAACTGTGAATCCTTTTACAAGCTCAAAGCGCAGCTTGATGTGCATGAGAAGACTTGCGGCGCAGGAACTACTGTTGATCATCCAGTCAAAGGTAAAAAGAAAAGGTTCAAGAAGGGGGAAGATGAGATAGAAGTGGAGTCGGCGATGTCCTTGTCTCGCATGAGGTTCCTGTTGGCCCTTCTCTTCACGATGATCGCTACCAAAGAAAAACTCAAATACCTAGGTGCGTAAACTTTTATTTCATACGAGTTTGTTTACACTACACTCATAATGGCACTGTTTTTTTTTTAAAGTGTGGAGTACATTGCTTAGTGTGTGTCCGCCAATAACGGGAGTCCATATCGGAAACGTGCACAGTTCATAGTCATTTTCAGACTGGCAAAACATAGAAAATTCGAATGTTGTATTTTAATAATGGTGTCTGATACATAAGACATCAACGCGTTTCCATTCAGTTCGCATCATCATAAGGTCATTGAGTATAATCGTAGTAACAAGGTCGTAATAACAAATGCGCCGTCATTGAAAATGCAAGTGCAGTCGATCCGAAAACATTACATTACGTTGCACTATATTATTTATTCACTGGGTTGCGTTGCGAAATCGTGTGCCGCATATAGAGTGTTGTGTGCTTATGTGAAGTGCAGACTTGTAGGCACGTTGTCCACTGCATAGCTTATTTCATCATGGTTTTTATTCTAGCGAACATACTCGTCGTTGTATGATGACTGATGGGTTTCCAACGAGGTATACTATATATGAGTAATAATTTCGTGAGTGAGTTCATTTCCCATTGTGTTGTTAATTTTTGGTGTTGGTCGGTGATGGCGGGCGAATGTAGGTTATCGGGAAGCGGATTTTTAAAATTTTATTATACCTACAAGAATTCGTTCTCGTTGGCTTTCGGTGTGGTAAAGGTGGTGGCTCATTTTTATTTATTTCAGACTATGAAGCTTTGTAAATAAGCTGCTTAAGTACATTCTACAAGTCTTAACATATTTTTCTCTATCAGGGTTCAACAAACGCCTCGTAGATGAGATCCTTGTCGAGTCGTTGGAAGCTATGGACCAGACCCCTTGTAAAGACGAGACTCTCACGCCGGCCAAGCGTCTTAGGAAAAATATCGAAATGTTCATTAGTGGAACAGTACCCAAAATCCAAATGGCTACCTTCAAG
This sequence comes from Dasypolia templi, assembly GCA_963555695.1. Lineage (NCBI taxonomy): Eukaryota > Metazoa > Arthropoda > Insecta > Lepidoptera > Noctuidae > Dasypolia > Dasypolia templi. The sequence goes on along the minus strand of OY743151.1, from coordinate 21,146,145 downwards.
AAAGAGAACAAGTCGACGGAGGACATTCTGGAACTGTTGACTACCGAAAAAGATAAGTAAAGGGATCTTAAGTAAGTTTGTTCGGTAAGCGTGATAAGGGTACCGCACATAGCTGCTGGGGCGGGTCACAAACACCGCGTGAACGAAAGACGGCGTCCGTTTGCGACTTATAAATTGTTATAATACACAAAAGAGGGAGTGCACGTGTTCAGACGATGGATTCATCGACACGTGTGCAACCTTTTTTTTTACCCTTTTTGAATACACCCACTTTATGATGTAAGCAGGCTAAATAAGGCGTAAGTTTTTATAAGGAACCAGTTACATTTTATTAAAGCCGCCATTTGTAAAATTAATCTAGATTTATGACTATATTTTTGGTACAGTACGCGCATTTGGTTATACAAATTAATTCAAAATTATATAATCATATGTTAATTAGAGAATTTTACCACAATATGTATTAAATCCTATTTTAATCTTCGTAGCATAGCATTTGTGTAAAACATGCTGCTATTCGATGATATTAAATCATGGGTGGCTGATTGTGCGTGACAATACAACTAAAAATCATTTTCGGATATTTTACTATTTTTTGTAGCATTAAAGCTAAGGTATTACCCGACTAGCTATAGCTACCTCACATGTGGTTCCCTCGGTCATTCCCATAATAAAGATTAATCGTAAATAATTGGTAGGACTATAAGCTATAGTAGACTTATAAGCTATAAATGATAAAATGCCTAGAAAAACTACACTATTAAAGAATTCATTGCTACCTACATCTAATCTTACTATTGATCGTTATGTAAATGATTATTACAATTATTGTTACGTTACCCGCCCCGCTATTGCGCTAGCCCTATTAGGTGCATTTAGAGCTGTTATACCAGTATTTTGCACCCAAATTATGTTTTAATCAATCATAATGTTCACTATTTATGTATCATCCTTTATCATTATTTGAGGTGTTTAGCGTGATGAGAAAACTCAGATGTCGGTGCTAGACATAGCTTTAGATACGTACAAAATGTGTGCAAAGTTTGAACACCCCGCACACACTTTGCTATCCCACTTTGCAGTCTTCAAAAAAGTGTTCGATAATTGAAACTATGTCTGACGCCGCGTCGGTCGGCTGAATTTTAAGGTCGCCACTCATTTGTTTTTAGCGTCGTTTCAAGTTTGTCTTTTTCGATAATTAGTAATGTAATTGTATTGTGTAGAGTAGGTAATGTAGCAGTTTCGTCCTCGCTCGCGTCAAATCATTGTTCATTCATGGTCATTGTGCTAGAACTGTATTCTAGTCTTGTAATTGATCTATTATCGTAAACAAAGCAATTATTACGATGTGATTCCCCGTAACTTTACAGTGTATTAAAAAAGACAACTGTAAATTTAACTGCTATTTTAGAAATGCTATACTTTTCATCAAATAATGTGAACGCGGAATGTTGGGGTGCAGACAAAATAGTAATGAATCATTGAATGATTCGAAGCTATTTACAGTCCGGCCGTCGAGAGAATGCGTTCTTCTTGTTCTGTCAGTTTCATAAAGACGAATATGTGTTTTGCGAATTCGAAGGGATGATGACTAATATTAAAATGTTCGTAAAACTTATGTAATTTCAAAGAAGGCATAGTAAAAATGAGATAATCGAAAAAATCTGTTATATCGATTTAAATATGAAGAAACTACGCGCTTTAAAGTTTTTGGAGGGGATTATTCCCGTCCTTGTCGTTCGGTACGTGCAATCTAGGGCGCTTTATTTAAGAAGACGTCACGTCTACGATCCTTGGCTAGTACTTATTTTAAAATGTGTTTAACTTGGCAATTGTTTTGCACTTTTTCTAATATTGGTTGGAAACAAATATTTTTTTGAGATAGTAATTAAAAAAATGTCATCATCCCTATTGTCGCACTGACAGGTGTCAGCACGATGTCAGGAACGCATTCTCTTGACGGCAAAACTGTAAATACTTGAACGAACGATGAAAATGCATGGTTCTCTAAAGATATAAGAGTATTTTCTTTTCAAAACCTTTCATTCATCTTTCTTTTATTTTAGAAACACCTATATTAAATCTTTCGGTGATCACCACAAGCACGTTGAGCACTATCAAAAGGTCATAAAACTAATGTAGTTTTACTGAAATTAGTAAACGTTTTGTGATTCGTCTCTAGCTTAAGCGATTTTAAGTAAGTACGTGTCGTACTGAAATTCGTAAAAAGAGTAACGTTTTTACAAATCATAGAAGTTAGTTCTAGGCGCAAATTAATTTTTACGAGGCCATCCAGTGATGTCGTGACGTCTCGTTACTATTAAAGGACTATTAATAATGCGATGACCACATGAATGAGTGACGACCCTTATGATCACATCACTTTATTTAAAACTTATTCTAATAGCACGATAATTTGCTATTGTATCTACACGTAGTTCTAAGGTAAAAATTGTGTGTCTCTAATGTGGAAATTTAAATATTTTAAATATTAAGGAATCTGCCCATTGATTATTTAGGTGCTCCATAAACAATATGAGACTATATTGTGTTGTTGTATTGTAGATTTTATATCTAGAGATGACAATCAATAGTATTTAATAAAGTTAATTACGTACCTCCTGATAGTTTCATAAAACGTTCCATTCGAAATAGCGACCTAACAAAATTATGTTCGTAATAATGTTTTATAAACTTTATTTTATAATTCTAAGGTGACGATATTATCACGGATTACCATGTCCACGTCCATAAAATGTACGCACACGTAATAACGTTTACGCGGACGAAAATTTTAAGGCGTGTTCATAATTATGTTTCCATACATTTTACTTACCTGTGTTATCGTGATGCCGTAAACGTCCAGGACAATAAAGGCACGTTAGAAGTTATAAAAGCGCACAATGGTTACAACTAACACATTCGGAAATGGGCAGATTCCATTCAACATTAACATTTAAAATAAAATAAAACTTGCAATGTGACTTGCCATTAAATCAAAGTGATTATCCCAAAGATAATAATTGTACTGCATTTTAAAATGTTATTTATCTTAGTTTTAATAATACATAAAATATAATTATATATTTAGCATTCCTGATGAATGAGCGTGCCATTTAATTTCGATGGGTTTATGATTAGTTAATAACTATTATAAAATTATTGTGTATTAGGTATACTTATTATTTTTATAGAAATTTTATTGTTTTTAAAACCCACTTGACATCTTTGAGAGTACTGTGTTCGGATATATTTATTCGCATTAAGTCATATTATTCGTTATTTATTCGTATAATCTGTAACCTACAAAATAAGTTTATTTAATTGGAACTTAATTACGTTTTAACCAGAATGTATTATTTGTAACGTTCGTTAGTGGGTCAAATATATTAACAGATACACAAATTGAATCTCAAGTGAACATAATTATAGCTGTCATTTCGAAAGTTTTTACTTGAAAACAATAATATAAACAGTAACCACAGTAGGCTGTTTTGAATAGATAACAAAAAAAAGTCGACTAGCAAAGCCTCGATCAATCGTTGGCGACTCTTTATCTGTGTTTATTTATTTCTAATCTTCTTGGCCCTCTAAAGTAGTAACCATCAACCAGACCAGCTGAAAATCGTAAACCTTTTTAACGAAACAAAGTCAATTAAAAACTTAATTTAAACCGGACCTTCATACAAGAAAGAGGACAGATGACATCATAGGTAGGTACTTGGCCAAAACAAGTCTAACTGGTACTACCTAATGACTTTCAGACAATAGTTTTAACTCGTTCTATTTCAGTACTTAATTACAAGAGTAGGACGTAGCAAGGCCTGCACATGAACAAAAGGAAATTGATTCGCTCGGACCATTGCGTGCACGCGTAAAATCTGTGACGCGTGTGACGTCAGGGTTCGTTGCGCGTACGTCGGCTATGGACCTATTATTGTGTTGGAAGCAAGCTATACAAGGGCACGATCAACGACTGTATGGAAAATGGCATAGTTTTATGAACATTTTGCTATTATACATACTGCTTTAAAATCCAGTATAGCAACGGTTTTACTGAAACTATTAAAATGTCTTTGGTCGTTGCGAGTGTTAGGCATTTAACAGCTTATTTTCTTGGATGGTTATTTAAAACGTAATTTTGTATATCTAATTTAAGACTGCCTCGTTGGTCTGGTTGTCGCAAGATCTACTGCTGAGCGTGTATGTTATTGGGTTTTTCTGCTTATCTAGAATTTCTCAGTAGCAGCCCGGAGTCTGGATTTGTACCCGGTTGATGGCAAGAGGCTCGGCCCCTATTACATGGAACTTAAGCATAACTGGCGAAACGTGGGTGTACTATAGGCACATCTCTGCCTAACCCTTCTGGGATTACAGGCATGACGTTATGATATGTAATTTCAGCTAAGTGGGTTTGCTCCCTTTCATTTACACTTACCCTTGCTAGTTACTTGTCCAAATTTTAACCAATGCCAATTGATTTATTCAGACGATGAAGAAAAAGTTAATAGAAACATTACCAACTATTGAAAGTTACAAAAATACCAGTTTTATACCAAATTATTGTTTGTTAAATATCGTTTTTGTCAGTGCCATTTGTTGTTATTCTATTTAATTGAAAGATAGATCGTTGAGATATTTTCTGTTTTGAAAGCGTATTTTATGTAATTTAGAATGTGTGTCATAAATATTTACTGGAACCATAATTTAGCTATTTTACTAGAATGCTTTGTATAAACTGCGAAACACTGATGTGGAAAATGTAAACTTGCAATTTTTGTTCAAACACTTCACACATTAATTATTTTAACTGGTAGCGTGTTTTTACAAGCTGTGTATTAACTTGCTTCGTTTATTAATGTGTGTATTCTCTTTGTCATCCATTTTTCAAGCACTTCCTGGCATCAGATGGCGCTGTAACGTGGCATACTGATATAACTTCGGTGACAACGCAAAAATCAAATCAAAGATCTGAGCATTAAGGCTACTTCTGAGAAAAGGCAATAGAAAAATTAAGATCGTACCTATTTTATGTCTCTCAGCCTATTGCAGATAAAAAGTTTTTGCAATTTATACAAAACTGTATAGACTAAATATTAATGATTTAGGTGTGTTTTTTAATATGTTATTGGATATTAAAACGGTGAAACGATTGTGTTGTAGCACTAAAAAGCGCGTGGACCTAATTATAATGCAAATGTATGAAAATATGTAATCGATCACGTCATTTATATTTACTGTTACATTAATAAATTTCTTGTCGTCTGATGATTTTCATGGCAAAAAAATTGTAATATCACTTTCAAAACGGCCCATAAATCATGGCCGGTCCGATCTCCGTGCAATAACATTTTAAGGAACCAAATGGTGACATGAGGCAAATGTACGTGAGTGTACACACGGCAAAATATTAAGCTATAACTTGATCTCGCATTGTATATGATTTCCGTACAATGAGAGGTCAGCTTATACAGGAAATGTATAGCTTGACATGTAATCGTGTGTGCATGCGCAAAACATCGGAGAGCATGTTCAGAGCGACCATGATTCATCAGCCGTATTGTATTAAATCAATTAAAGTGTAGTTTATTTTGAAAAGTGCACGGCCACGAATTTTTGTTGGTATGTTCGTAATAATTTTAGTATCGTGAGCTCCAGGGTTCGATTCGATCCCCCAAGCATAGTGTTATGAGGTTTGCCCTTTAACTGGCTAAATAAAATTGTACTCAGCTTCTGTTTATTGCCTTTGTACATTTATGGTCCTTCGAGCCAGACTAACTTTAGCGTACATCCGGCTCGAAGGACCATAAATCTACGGGATGTAATAGTTGCACACCGTTTTGTCGTGAACGTTTGTTGTAAGTTCAGTTAGTATAGAGAAACACGTTCCACTAAGATGCACTAAAAGTGACGCGGGTCGGAATAACGCGGGGCGGAATACTGACCCCCGTCATTTTATGTATGTATGAGCCAATGATATTATAACTAAAATTTGCTTGCATCTTTATTTTATGTCATTTATTGCTTATAAAAAAACGGAACGTTACAACGTTACACGTTAGACTTTACATTAAAATGAATGAGCATTCAAAATGACGAGACGACAAAACGGACCCTTCCTTTTATCGTGTCATTTACTATTTATTGTATTTATGTATGACAAAAAAAAATTGTATTTGTATTGTATAAAAAATATGTGGGGGTTTTGAGGGTTAGCCAAAGAAATGCCCACCTAGAATTATTATAGTCAACAATCGTACCTATTTTATCTATATAATATGTGCATGCAACTTAGGGCAGTATTCGATTGAAAGTGAATATTTACATGGGAGTATTCGAATACTGGCCGGAAGTACCAAAGAATACTGATAGTGAAATCACTAACATTAAATTGTAACGTAACCGAATTTATGAGTTTTATTTTATTACGAAACCCTACTCTACCTACTGCCCTACCTATATGAGTGAAAATGCTTTTCTACTCACTTTTCTCTACGGCAAATTCGGCTATTGCTGAACCCGGGCTCCCGGGTTCGATTCCCGAGTCTGGCGACGTATTATGGGGTTAAAACGTACGTTCAGACTAGTCCGTGATAGTCCCTGATAACAATTTGACACTGAAAACTCCTTTGTGTCGTAGCATACTGTACTCTGACACTAACGCACCTGCGGTTGATAACTTTCATTACATAGTTACCTGTGTCAGTAGGATTGTTTTTTAAGTATAGACTAGGTACTTGACTCGTATCAAAATGTACAAAAAAAATGTTTTTTGCAAATTTATGGCGTGGGTATAAAAAATAATTAACATTTATTATAAAGTTAAAAAATAACCAGCAGAGGTACAAACTAAATTGAAACGGAACATAAGTCGACAAATAGAAAACGTCAACGTCAGCCAAGTCACGTCAACAAACAAACTGTCAAAGTTGACAGAAAATAAGTAGTTCAAACTTCAAAAGCAAAACAATAAGCGTAGCACTATGTGGTTTTAGAACTATTCCTGTATTTAGGAGCGTTTGTGAAGCGAAAATAATATTAATAAACATGGGTACTTCGGGCCAGTCTATCACGTTAGCCAACAGCATTATAGGTGTAGGAATATTGGCTATGCCTTTCTGCTTTCAACAAGTAAGTTTTTTTTGTTATAAAATGAAATTATCGGCACAGCTTTCGGTAGATTTTTTATATTTTAAATGCTCGTAATTCCCCTAATTTGATACCACTAAAATAAAGCTTAAAACGACAAATTCTAATTTGTGGTGAAAGTTTTCTAAGGCTTGATGATTCCAGTCCTATTGAAAAAACTTATCATATTTCTCTTTCTATTGTTACCCTACTAAATTTACAATATCAAGTAATTAAAATGTTATTTTGCAGTGTGGTGTGGTACTTGCTACTCTAATTTTACTAGTTATGGGCCTTATCTCAAGATTATGCTGTCATTTTCTTTTAAAATCTGCTCTACTTGCGAGGAGAAGAAACTTTGAATTTCTAGGTAAAGTATTTCTCCTTCAAACTAAGCCTACAACAGTCCACTTACACTTAAACTCAATTGCGCCTCAAATCACAAATAAATCATATTATTAAAAATAAAGTTCAAAATTCAAACTGCAGAAATTTTGTTTTTTTAGCTTTTCACGTATTTGGCCAAGCTGGAAAGTTTGCTGTTGAAGTTGGTATCATTGGATTCCTGATGGGCACTTGTATAGCATACTTTGTTGTGGTTGGAGACCTAGGACCTCAAATAGTTGCTAAGATGTTCAACATTAACCAGAGTGATATACTGAGGTAATTATTTATCAATCATAAACAGTCTTGTTCCACCCTCAGCTGAGTATTGGCCTCCTCCCTTTTGTGCCATGCTACCCTGGTCTGTGCTAGTCTCATTCAGGTCTTGCCCACAATCTTCTGTTGGTTGTCCACCCACCTGGCCCTTGCTCTGTATATGTACTAGCTGACCTGGAGAACTTCATACCACCGTAGAATATTATCTTTATTAAGAACTTTTTGTTAACATTTTCATTTTTAAATAGTTATTCTGATATTTGGGGCAGTGACTAATCCAACAAATAAAAGATCTTAAAAATGAATCATTTGTTCTTATGGTATAAATTGTGTAACTAACCCGACTTGGTAATATTGTAATCCCAGAAGGGTTAGGCAAAGGTGTACCTATAGTACACCCACATTTTGCCAGTTATGTTTAAGTCCCATGATATAGGGGGCAAGCCTATTGCCATCAACTGGGCATAAATCTAGACTCCAGGCTGCTACTGAGAAATTCTAGATAGAAAAAGCCAATAACACTTTGCCCCACCTGTCAATCCAACCCAGGACTTCATGCTCAGCAGTAGCTTTTGTGACCACTCGAAGAATGAGGCAGTTTTATATATATCCATATTATGGCTAAATACTTCAGTATTTCTTTAAATCTTGAAACAATAATGACATTGTGTGGCTCTAATTTTATTGTTTAACCTATTTTAAAGGTATATTTATAGTTGTTGACAGGAAATGTAAATGTACTTAATGGGAAACAGTGCTGGCTATAGGTATAATGATTTATAGAGTAGTGATGTAACTATGACCATAAAAAAAACAACATAAAAAGAGCACATTGCAATTGGTAAGTAGCTTTGAACCATCATTTTTATTAAACACATTTTCGTCAAGTAATTATTAACTATTTATACCAAATTGTCAACACAGTTTAATCAAACAATGAGATGTTTACAAAGTATTAAGCCAGAAATATCATTGTAAAGGTTAATTAACTGTGAAGGATAATAGAGTTAATCAAGTGTAAGTTTACACTCCTATGCACATTATTATGCAGTAGTTATATTTATTTTAGACTTGACTTTTCTTTTGGAGTGGCTTGTTTCTAAGTAATAACAGCCGCACGGATCGGTCGATCAGGTTATGCTATGCTTGCCGCGGTGAGTCCGTAGATGGGTGACCATCTTTAAATATCAAGACCCCTCCGTGCCTCGGAAGGCCGTTGGTCCCGGCTGTCACACGGCGGTAACAGTCATGTCATACGTGGATCTACGGGGTTATCGTATTACTCAGTAACTGGGTTGTGGTCTTGTGTGGGTCAGATAGGCAGTCGTTCCAGGTAAAATACTGGTATTCAGCTGCATCTGGTCAGACTGGAAGCTGACCCCAACATTTTGGAGAAGGGCTAGAAAGATCGATAGATGTTTATTGAAGACTTTATAATTGACGACACTAACTACTACTACAACCTGATTCAATCTTTTTGGCGGCTATGAAGTGCGTTACCTCACCCCTCAACCCCGCCATGGGGTCTGAACTGGAACAAATTATAATTAGTCCTGAAAAAATATCATAGATGGCAGCATAAGTAACCATTATGAAATTAATAATCACTAGAAACCGTTAAAAGGCAGAAGTTTGTCTGAATATGACTAGTAGAAATCTAAACTTCCTTCTGATGATTTGTCTATTTACACTCATAATGCACGTATTTTCAACAAAAAACCATAACTGAACCCTTATGATAAAAGTAGCCTTCTGTTAATCATTTTGTTTACAGCTCTTTGCAATAGATGACATTTAACTTATTTTTCGTGTCATCACAGTAACCACTATCGTTACTAATTTAAATCGAAACAACTTTTTGTATCTATTACTTTGCAAAGGAATTTAAAAGAAATCTTTTAACATGCTTTTCTGAACCCGGAACTAAAAAACTATATAAAAAAGGAACTACTTTTAGAAAGCTTCGTGCAAAAAAGTTTTCAAAGTACGACTACTTTTTTAACTGGTGAAATATGGGTGTACAAGCTTTTGCCCGCGACTTCTTCCGCGATCCACGTTGAAAAGCAGTCCTTCTCCATCATGTCCAGGTCATGGTTTACTCATGTGTCAAATTTCATCCAATTCCGTTCAGGCGTTTTAGCGTAACAAACACACTTACTTTGGCATTTATAATATTCGTTAGCATTATAGGAACACCTCTGTCTAACCCTTCAGGGAATAAAAGCGTTGAATTTACCATTTCATGAGCCAAGTCATGATAGTTATGATAATACAAATCGAAGGCAGTCAGCCAGTCTACCCCCTTCAAGGCTACTTGGCTAAAGAAAATGATTGATTGACATAACAATTTGACAATGGATGCTCTTACACCTCAATTTATTACTCTTTAATCTTCATAAATATTTATAGGTAAGCCAAACATGTGACTTAAGCATTTAAAAGCTACCTATGAATGATAATAGACTTATCTTTGTGTTTGCAATACCAGTGTAAACTCTTGGTTGTTGCTAACACCTCTATCCTCTATCTAGTATCAAAACAGGGTTTTCATAGACCTGCCAAATTTAAAATCTCTTAATTAAAAATGTATTGTGTGCATTACAATCAAATAATAATAAAAATAAATGAACAATTTCAATTAAAAATGTCCGACGAAAATCCTATAATTTGTACACGCGACAAGGATATTATTTATGATCACTCTCGCCGGGTACGCTGCGTGCGAGCATGTTGAGTATGTACTACTAATCTAGTACATGAATTGATAACATAATTATACTTAAAAAAGTTAATCATAAATTGACTATTAAGTACTAAAAATGCTGTAAAAAATACATATACATATTTTATTTATTTCAGAAATTATAAATATGATCGATTATGAATCATCCTAATAATTTATTTATTTATTGAAGCTCCAACAGAGACTACACAATTACATGCAAGTATACATAGAACAGGAATAAATACAAGTGTGCGCTTCCAATAGGGATTATGACTGATATGATGTAATTTCAAAGAAGGCATAGTAAAAATGATGTAATCGAAAAAACCTGTTAAATCGATGTAAATATGAAGAAGTTACACGCTTTCAAAGTTTTTGGAGGGGGTTATTCCCGTCCTTGTCGCGCGGTACAAACAATGTATGGAGCTAGTATGAAGTTACATAGTCATGACGTCACTTCTACGATAGTGCTGTCCTTGTATAACACTCAGTTAAAAACGTTTATAACTTGGTAATTTATAAAGCTTTTACACTTTTTATAATATTGTTTGTGCTATTTGATAACAAATAGTCCTCTGAGTAATCAAATTAAAATACAAATGAATAACAATAAATAAAAAACAACCATTTATGACAATATAATTTGGCGGGTCTTTGAATACCCCCCCCCCCCCTCCCTGTATGTAAAATATTTTTCTTTTTTTGCTTCAGAACATCAATAATGGTGTTAGTGTCGCTGGTCTGCGTTCTTCCTCTGGGATTGCTGCGGAATGTGGACAGTCTGAGTAACGTCAGTGCAGCCACCATCGCATTCTATTTCTGTCTCGTTATGAAAGTAAGTTTTAGTTTATCTTGACTTTATAAAGAATAAAGATGCTGACAATTTTTTTTTAATCTCAAAAAAATGTTTCATTATCAAATAGTGCAAACAATATTATAAAAAGTGTAAAAGCTTTAAAAAAATGACAAGTTATGAAAGTTTTAAAATAAGTGTAAGAAAAGGACAGCACTATCGTAGAAGTGACGTCACGACTATGTAACTTCATACTAGCGCCATACATTGTCCGTACCGCGCGACAAAGACGGGAATAATTCCCACCAAAAACTTTAAAAGCGCGTAGCTTCTTCATATTTACATCGATATAACAGATTCTTTCGAATATCTTATTTTTATTATGTCTTCTTTCAAATTACTTACCGTTATGTTTTCGAACATTTTTAATATGAGTCATCATTCCCATTATGTATGATCAACATTATCATCCAGTGCTGGACATCTTTAAATACGGCTTATGCTATAGTGCGCGCGGAACTAGTTGGCCGCGCCTTAGGTAAGTGAGCGGCGAGACGGGGGAGGGCGCGATGACGTGATAATCCAATCTAAGTACCTACATAATTCACTCTTGAGAACTTTATCGGCCGCTATTAACATATTAGTAGGTACCTGGTAGGTGCTTTTATAAATTATCATTTTAATTAAACTTTTCTTCATGTTCTGGAAAACATTGTTTAATTTTTTTTCCACAACCTTTTAATAAGTTTTGACATCCATACGATGCCACGGACTTCATTTTCCGCTGCAATAATCGTCTAAAATATTTAAATCGGTAAGCCGCCGCTGTCCGTACTGCTCTGAGTCGTAGCATCTCCATCACCCGCCCTTACATTTGTTCAAGCCGCGCCTCGCGCCGCACACCGCTCGGCAAATGCCGCTCGCGTTGCCGCTGCGTGTGGCGCCTCGTGGTGTGCATCATGAATACATTTTTGTACACATATTTGTTTATACCGCTCGCCGCCCCGCGCTTTGCTTCCACTGATAGCAAAGCGGCAAGGTCGAGCCCAGGCCGTAACGATTTTGCGATTTGTGCGCAAGATAAAGCATTATTTCGATCAAGAGCTATAATATCTATTTATAGCGAATGCGTATGTTATGTACCATTATTTTGATTAACCAAGCACCAATGTGCCACATAAATTAGCCGGTAGGTACCAACACATTTTCCTGTGAATTATATTTTTATGTCAACTATTCATGGTACAATGCTGATAAAGACCAGGAAATACGATAAAGGGAAATTTTATCGCATTATTGCTGAACAATTCTCAACTTTAAGGACTACCTACCTATTCAATTAATTTCAGTACCATAAAACGCACTGAAAACAATTTGCACCGGAAACTCGACTGTATACGAAGGAGTTAGGGTTTATAATTGAATAACGCCAAGTTTTCAGTGGTTAACGTCCGGTTTCATTGTATAATACAATTAACGTGTATGACGCATTCTCAAATCGACCGTGATTCGATCGATACTGATATGCATTGATACAAATTAGAGGATTATATCCTAGATACGAGTAAGAATGCTTGGAAACATGCTGGTCCTGCTCCATAGGACAGTCTAGAGGCTAGACAAAATCATACTAGTTGCTTATTGTATTGTATAATTTGTTATTTTTACTTTACTCAAACACTGACTTATTCCTAGTTAATATTTTTGGAAAATCATATATTTTTGGAAAATCATATATTTTTACACTGTTTGTAAATATGTGAGCACAATGTACCTATCACGTGATTAATTTATCTGCCTTTGCTTTATTTTTAATTCTTTTTACCAATTGTGGTATAGTATTTTTTATTCTTGGTGCATCGTCTTCACATATAAAAATAAAATTAATTTATACAAAATATTGTAAAACATTTTAAAAGAGTAGGTGGAGTTTCTTGCCCCTTCTTCTCCATACGAAACTACCTTTTGGAAGTGGCGCCTAGAATCAGTTCAATTTAAATGTAAATGTTGACGTTCAAAAGTGCCTCTTTATGGGCCTACTTGAAATAAATGCTTTGACTTTGACTTTGGCACGTAATACATACACATACAAAACCAATGTTGTTAGTTATTGTATTTAGTACTATTCAGTAACGCGAACGGTATACACCTGTTAAAATCGATCTCATACAATAGTAAACTGTTATCATAAGACTCATAACTGGACACTTTTATTTCTATATCTGTAGATAAACAAGTTTACATACATACTTTAACTCACGCCTTAATCCCATGGAGGTAGGCAGAAACTACAGAACGCACCTGCTACGATCCTTACAAGTTTTCATGTTTTGAGGAAATCCGTACCTAAAGTATGGAAGAAAGAAGAAGCCACATTCAAATAATTTATTTTAAATATGCACATAAAAGGCACTTTTGAACGTCAACATTTACAAACAAATAGAATTGATTCTAGTTGCTCCTTACAAAAGGTAGTTTCGTATGTAGAAGAATGAGCATGAAACTCCACCGTTACTCTTTTAAAATGTTCTACAATATTTCGTACTTATAAATAAATTACTTAATTATAACTATTCAAGGGTGAGTTGCCTATGACACTAAAACGCAAGCTCATGGACATGTGAAGTGTATTCTTCCCATCTTAACCTATGGTGCACAGACTTGGTCTTTGACTTACATCTAGAAACCAAACTCAAGGTCTGCCAACGAGCAATGGAGCGCAGTATACTATGCGTTAAATTAACGGATCGTGTTCGAAACACAATACTGCGCTCCAAAACAAACATAGCTGACGTGGCTCAAAAGGCTGCCCAACAAAACGTAAATGGGACTGGGCAGGACATGTTTGCCGCATGCCGACCAAAATGTAGGCCCAAATAACACAGAACTGGTGCCCTGGGACAGTGAGGCGGGGACGCGGCAGACCACGTAGGAGATGGCGGGACGAGCTGGACAGGTTACGTGAGAACTGGAAAGAGGACGCGCGGTCTCGCGAACAATGGAAGGAGTGGAGGGTGGTCTTTGCCCAGGAGTGGGACAGTATAGGCTAGTAAAAAAAAAATTGAAGACGATACACCTAGAATCAAATCACTATACCACAATGTAAAAAGAATTAAATATAAAGCAATGGCAAGTGCTCACATATTTGCATATTTACAAATATTGTATACGTTAATGATTTTCCAATTTTTTTAACAAGTAATATTTTTGTGTGTGTTAAATTACTTAATAACACTATTTTTTTTTTATAAACAATTTAATAAGCAACCACATAGACAACCGGTTAGTCCAATTACTCGTATTTATCAATGAAACTTAGATACCTAGACACATCGATGGTCTATTTAGTATTTTGTACGATAAGCAAATAAAATTAGGAACCTCGCAAAAGTAAAGATTCGTCATATTGGTGACAGGTTTTGACATAATTTATTTGTGATTGATGATATCTCCGAAACTATGCATTTTTGGACCATCTGTTGTAGGAGTTCTAGTATTATTTTTACCTACAGAATATTACCCCCAAAGAGTTATGGGATATTATAAAAACAGATTGTAAACTAAAAAATAATCTTCCAGGTGATATTCGAAGCTGGCACTGTAATGATAACGAGCGACTGGAACCAGCGCGTGGAGATGTGGCGACCGGCCGGCTTGCTGCAATGCGTGCCTATATTCTCTATGGCATTATTTTGTCAGACGTGAGTATATACACTTTATTATTAAATACACACGGTACACGATTAAATAAAATTATTATATTAAACTAGAGATGAAACGGATGGTAGTTTGGCCGGATACCGGATATTCGGCCAACCATGTGGCCGAACAGCCGATTATCCGGCCGCCGGATATCCGGCGGAACTTAGCCGTTTGGTGTATATTCTTGGTGGGCAGCTAATGCCAAACAATACCCAAATTTATCAAAGTTTGCCAAAATCTATCCTTCAGCACCTTGCAGCAGTGTGTACAGCGAAATCCTTTTTTCTGAAGCTGGCCTTATTTATGAAGAGAAGCGAAACCGCTTGCTACCTCTCAATGCAGAGAAATTAGTATTTATTCACCATAATTTGCCCTTATTAATACTGCACGTGTACTAATTCATTCATTTTCTTTCTATTACATTAATTTACTAATGTGTGATTAAAAATTTACAACTAAAACTAATTATATTTCTTAAGTGATACTAAGACTAACTTAATAAAGCAAATATGTAATTACTTAAAAATATATTTTTTAATCCAGACTTGTTTTTAATTCGGCGAGATGCCTATCGGGCCGAATAGTAGTTAGTTATCCGGTATTCGGCCGGATAGTATTAAGGCCGCCGGATAGGCCGGATAGTTACCAGATATCCGTTTCATCTCTATATTAAACACTCAACAGTAAAATGACTACCTACATAATTTTTTTGTAGGTTTTGGGTTCGAACCTAAGTAGGCACTTTACTTTATGCACATTATTTCATCACTATTGCTCTCAAAACGGTGAAGGAAAAAATCTTGAGGAAACCTGCACGTCCTAGGACAACAAATTAGAAGACATGTGACATCTTTCAACTCTCACTGGGCCCGCGAGGTAGATTACGACCACTCCCTCTCACAGAGACGAGGCCTGTGTCGCAGCAGTGGGAACATATCTGTTGCCAGTGGTCCCCAAGCTAGATAGTTGCCATCTTCTAAAATAGGTTATAAAGCCTAAAATAGGTTTATAAAGCCGTTCGCTTTATAAACCTATTTTAGGTATCGAACTTTTCTGTCCCTTTCTGTCAAACTTCATTTTAACTTGACAGAAAGAGACAAAACAGTTCGATAGCTAAAATAGGTTTAACAAAGCGAATGGCTTTAATAAAAATAAGACTATTAGTCTGTATCTTGGCGCTCAGAATGTGATTTTCTAGAGTATAGAGGTAATTGAGTAGCTATGGGCGATTCGGAGATGTTTTAACAATCGAAAGAATCGGAGTTTTTAAATTAAACCATCGAGTCAATCATCGTCTCGCCAGTACAAAATTATCGAGATGTTTTTCGATTGTTTCGAGTCAACGGAATCGACTGCAAGTTTTCGATTGTTCGAACAATTAGTTTGTATTCGCAATCACAACGCAAGTCAAGAACGAGCGAAACTCTAAACCCTCGAGGAACAACTCACGAATGAACACGTCATGCGCCAGTCGCAATAACAGACCGAGTCAGACTCGAGTCCAAGACAAAACAATCGAGAACCATCGAGATGTTCGAACAATCGAATTAAACCTCTCGCCATCGCGAATCGCTATAATTTATTGTGTTTCAGGCACGTGTTTGAGTGTTGTGTATTGTGGTGTGTGTAATAGTGTGAACCAATGTATGTGAATATGGTATAACCAAGGCTACTGTTTCCAGTTTTTTAAATACAAGACTGTTTTTTCTTCTCAGTAGTCGGACGTTGTGTGTAATTGACGTACTTAATTGTTGATTCCGGCAAAAAAAAACATTCCATGTTTTGAGTGGATACAATGTACAAAACAGATTTGATGTTACCTACGATGAGAAATCTTTAGTAGCAATAAAAGTGCCGGACTACGATTTAAAAGTAATTAAGATTTATAGTTTAATCAAAGATATAATTTTCTTATGTGTCTGTTTTTGATCATCATTATACTAGATTATATTTTCAATTATGGATTAATAACTGGATAATACCGTATTAACGTACTAATCTAAAAGACAATAGGTTATTCACCTCTGCTAAAATACTACCACATAGAATATCAAAGACTAGCTTCTGCCCACAACTTCTTGTTCTCCCGACCCTCCCCGTCTCATCGCAACACCTGCCCGCGCTATCACATCGCTTAACGTTCATTTTGTTTTTTTTCTCTTTTTGCACGGCCCCTAAGGATCATACCGTGACGTTACATAGCCTATAGCAGCGGCTCTCAAACTTTTTTGGTCACGGAACCCTTTTGACAAGCAAAATACTTGACATACCTACAATAAAACAATAGTTTTTAAAAGTGTATTCTTTATTATATAAGCATAATAAAAGTACAATGTAACAGTTACTTACTTTACCACATGTCAATTACAATAATAGAAGATATTAAAAATGAAAAAATCTTAACTAATGGGAGGCATGAAACAGTTTTTTATTTTTCATCAATTGGTTGATATCAGGTTTGATAGAAGACATTTGAAGTCTCATATCAGGTTCGGCGTCCAGTCTATTGCGATATTTTGTTTTCGTGGCTGCATAGGTTGAGAATCCTGTTTCGCACAAATATGTTGTTGGGAACGGGAGAAGAATATTCAGAGCCATTCTGCCAAGCATTGGATATTCATCACGGATTCTGTACCAAAAATCGTTGAGAGGCGTCGTTTTGAACAGTGACTCCATACTTGTGTCTGATGACATTTCTAAAAGAGATTCATATATCTCGTTTGACATACTTTCGGGTTTTTGCAAGTTGGGTAAAAAAGGATTATGAATCCATGAATTCAGCTTCATTTTTGTATTCTGTTCTTTTCAAAAGGTGCGCGCAGATCGAAGTGAGATTGGACCAATTCTTCAAACGCATCATCTTGAAACATTTCTGAGTCGTTATCGCTAACAAACTCACTGAGTGACGTAAAGCTTTCTATTTCTCTCTCACCAACGCAAATAATCCAAAAATCTAATTTTCTTTTGGAGGCAGTTATTTTGTTATAGGCCTGGAACACTGTTGTCTGTTTACCTTGCAATGATAAATTCAATTGTCGTTCAGTTTTTGAAAGATATCCGCCATAAAAGACAATCGGAACAACCAAGCTTTATCATACAAACGGTCTTTTAAATTAAAAGAAACTGTATCTGCTGAAAGAAACATTTGTAACTCGGCTCTAAGTTCAAATAGCCTTGTTAAAGTTTTACCCCGAGACAGCCATCGCACTTCTGTATGGAGCAGCAGTGTTTTATGTTTGCTGCCATAATCTTCACACAATAATGGGAACAATCGGGATTGTAGTGGTCGTGATTTGATAAAATGAATTTATATGAATTTACCGCTTCATCCATAACTAATTTTAGATTTGACGGCATTTGCTTCATCGCAAGTGCTTGTCTATGCAGAATACAAAGGCTTTTTTTTTTTTTTGGGTGGGAAATCATCAAATGACTTCTCCCGCTCAGGGTGGAGCGGGAGGGCGTGTCAGACTTTTACTGACTAAAACCCACCCGTGTTCCTTCAGTTGCCTGTGCCAGGGCCACGGTTTTCTCTTTAGAATAACCCGTGACCCTGAGGCGTCGGCCCTATCGGACCCCGTCATTTTGTGCTGACATCTCTTTACGGCGCGCGTGGAACACAACGCGCCGTCGACCCGGGCCTTGTCCTTACAGGACGGCGAGCTACCCATGGCTCGCCGTCCGCAAGCCCGCGCCTACGGTGGCCGGGAATCTGCTTGCGATTCCCGACGCCCAGGGCGTCTCCTGCGGCGACTAGGGGCGTGAGGGCGCAAGGCTGTCTCCCTCACGCGCTCCGCCTCCTCCTTCGCGAGCATTACTGCTTCGCAGAAGGAGGTGACGGCTTTCCATTCCCTCTCGCTCCGTACCATGGCCTGGACCAGGGCCGGACGCGAGAGATCGCCGCCGCCAATCGCCTCCGCGAGGATACTGCGGTGCTCCGCCCAAGCTGGGCATACCTCCACCGTATGCTCCACCGTGTCCTCCGGGCGATCCACACAATGGTGACACCCGGGCGTTTCCTCCCGCCTTAAGAATACAATGGCTGGAATTACAATTAGGCGCTTTACTTTTTATTCGTGATACTGCTCCTGCTGTTTTACCTGTCATCGCCTTGGCCCCATCTGTACAAATGTCAATGCAATCGTTTAAAAAATATGTTTATTTTATTAAAAATTTCTTCCCCGGTAGTGTTTGTGGGCAGCGGTGAACACATAAGCATGACTTCTTCAAAAGAACGTTCATATGGATATCTCACGATAACCAGAAAGGTAGCCAGACCAGTGACATCAGTTGACTCATCCATTTGCAAGGCGAATCGTGTTTTTTGTAGACGTGCAACTAGTTCTTGTTTGACGTAGCTTGCCAGATCATGGATTCGCTGTGAAACAGTATCGTTTGATAGCAGTACAGTAGAAAGATGCTTTGCAGATTTTTCATCGAGCATACATTTTGTTATGTCTAACACACATGGCTTTATTAATTTCTCAGCGATAGTGTGCGCTTCACCTGCTTGTGCAATGCGATAGCTAACTAAATATGATGCCTCCGTGGCCTTTTCATTGATAGTTTGTGTTACATGCATCATATTTTTTTTTGACTTTCCAATAACTGTTTTATTTTACGAACAAAAAAAAAATCATTATTCTTGTCTTTAGACTCGGGGTGTACAGTTTCTAAATGTCTGCGCAATTTGGCAGGTGCCATGGAACCATTAGGAAACAGTTTACTACATAACATGCAGAGAGGTGAGCCGTTGGAATCAACAAATCCGAAACTGATATATCATTCATCATACTTCCTTTTTTTCGTCTTTGAAACCGTGGAGCTTGACGTCGTGGCATCATCGTCTGGATCGGTAATTGCTGTATTCTCCGCGCGTACTGCTTTTGAACATTCAGCGTCATAAGAAGATTTTGTTGCAACACGTTTAACGCCTTTAAGCCAACGTTCCGTTTTTCTTTATTAATAATATTACACGTCAGGATGGTGGGGTCAAAATAATGCACAATCGTTACTGCGTTTATGAGACAAAGTTTAGTCCAAAGAAAGTTTAGCCAGCTTGTAAGTAGGTAGGTAGGAACTTATCGCTCCGAACGCTAATCGTCAACTGACTGACAAGGCGCGACTTTTTTTCTTTTTTTGTTTGGCATCTCGCAGGTCAACCTATGGGGTTGTCGTCTGCTTAAGCGGACTTTGACGAGGCGCGACGCGCGATCGCCGCTTTTATTCTTAGTCCTAGACTCGAACTCGAACTTTCTCAAAAATACTCGAGTCGGCGCCTTTGATAAACAAAAAGCGGAAATAAAAATAGAAATACAAAAAAATGCGTTGTAAACAATCTCGACTTTATGTTTTGAAGATAGAGCCGAAAGTCGCTTGTTCACAACTATAGCGTCTAATTCAGAGCCGGCTTTTATCAAAGGGACTGCGCGCTCACAAGTATACGCGCGGCGGGCGGAGTCAAAACGTTCGACCAGTGACCAGAGAGAGGTGTTTTGAATTTTTTTCTAAATTCTTGCGGAATCCCTACAGGGGTATCGCCGAACCCTAGGGTTCCGCGGAACACACTTAGAGTACCGCTGGCCTATAGCATTCCTCAAGAATTGGGATCTCAATTGCAAAAAGATTTTTTCAAATCCTACTGGTGGCTTCAGATGTTACCTCCTACATGCAAACTCAAAGCATTTATTTCAAATAAATCAATTACAGGCACTTTTGAATTGTCAAGGGGTAGGTCAGTCAGAAATATGAAGCTAGTTAGTTGCCCATTCCAAAGCGTAGTAGGTACCTATGGAGAAGAAAGGGCTAGAAACTCCAAACATACAAATAAAAACCTGTTTATTATATTAGTATAAATGAAAAATGTAAAAATATGTATGCCCTAAAACTTCCAAATGAGCTTTTCGAAATTAAACTTTTCGGTTATTATCAGAACTACTTACTTCTTTTAAGCTTGCCCTGCATTGGGTCAGTTATCATCATCCGGTCCCTTCGTTTTTGTTAGCCTTCGCTGTCCTAATCCTGGGCCTCCCTCCACTCCTTCCATGTTTCGCGAGCCCGCGCGTCCTCCTTCCAGTTTTGACGGAACCTATCCAGCTCGTCCAGCCTCCTGTCCATATACAGCTCGTCCAGCCTCCTGTCCATATACAGGAGGCTGGACGAGCTGGATAGGTTCCTAATTTATTTGTCAGTAGTACATCTTTTTCTTGCAACCGTCTAATCTAAATATAAGTAAACTTAACGGAACGAACAAGTTCGACTCAATGACCGCCACTTTTTTTTACAGACAACTGTTCGAGATATTCGAGTCCCTACCCACGCTATCTCTAGAGAAGATGAATACTGTCACTAAGAACGCCATCAACATCTGTACTGCGGTGTATTTCACTTTAGGAGTGTTTGGATACATTGCCTTCTCTTCACATGAAATATCAGGTGAAGTTCTTTAATTATTTTCCGCATGAATATCTTATTTTCCCATAAGTGCATAAAGGGTCAAATTAAATTAGCTAGCGAAACTACAGGTTCAAATTTAATTAGCTAGCGAAACTCCGCAGATGTGATATGGTTATTGATCTTAAAACAAAAAACATATTTTTTGAACTCATAATTCAAGTAGCAGCACTACCAACGGTCGTTGACCCCTAAAAAACTCATCAAAACCTTTTTATTTTTTATCTTGTTTAATATTGGTACCCGTCTGCGGAGTTTCGCTAGCAAATTTATTTTGACCCTGTACATTAACACCCTATCATCACGTTATTGGAAACAACTAGGTTTTACCACGATGAGATTTAACTGACTGAAAAAATACAAGTTTGTGACATACAGACAGACGGTGTAGGCTTAGCAATAAAGTCCCGTCCCGTAATAAAAATAGCCTAAATTTTGAATCATAAGGGTTCAAAATTTAGGCTATTTTTGTACTCATCAAAATCTGTTCAGCGGTTTAGCAGTGAAAAAGTTACAAACACTGTCTGTGAACGCCGAAAACATAATATAAATTAATTGACTCTTATAGTCTTAAAAGCCTAGTGCGCAAATCTGTATTTTAATGTCGTTAGGATGAGCACTCGGCGTTTCCGATATCCGCCCCTTCCTTACCCATAATAATGTGTGACGACAATATGGCGCCACTTCGCCTCCAGACTCAAAAATAAGTGGAGCCACCAGAAAAAGACCCACACACTAGCTTCCAGGTCAGCCCTTACACTGCCTCCTACACGTTGAATCGAGCTCATGCGCGTTAAAATAGTTTTCCAATGAGTTCGTGAAAGATACCTACAACCGCCGTAATAAAACATTAACACTAAATAAAATTAAACAAAAACCACTGTCTGTTACATTTTCACTGCTAAACCTGTTTCACCGCCAAAACTGAAAATAAATATTAACTTTAATACCTTTAATTTGTGTTAACTTATCTTTCAGGTAACATCCTAATGAGCCTTAGCCCCACGATGGCGAGTGACGTCATCAAACTAGGCTTCGTCATGTCGCTGGCATTCAGTTTCCCGCTCATCATCTTCCCCTGCAGAGCCAGCTTGTACTCTTTCTTGTATAAGAAGGTAATCATTGTTATTTGCTTATAATACACCGTAACAGCTAATGGCTATAAGAAAAGTGGTCTTCCTCTGATCAAGGCAATGATGCATGGATTGTCTACCGATACATAAATCAACGACACACTACCACCATGTACAGGTTGCGACTTTCTTGTCTGTAATAAAATTTCAGCAACAAATGACTTGCGTTGTCAAAACACTGTTTAAACGGTGCAACTTTAATTGTTGCTTCAACTTATGCCACACAAGCATTTAAATAGCACTTTTTTTAATCAGGCTTACAACAATAACTACCTCAAATCATTGTTTAGAATGTTTTAACAACTGTCCTATGAGTGACGTCGAGTAAAGTTGAGAAATATTTACGGATAACTATTTAGAACACTTAAAATCAAAATGTGTCCAATCAAATGAATAAAATGTATCTGGCTAATCCCGTCATTAGAATATGTGTCGATAAAATCTCTTTGTAGAGTTTGAAACATTTCCCCATACATGGAAAAAGTTGAACGATGAAATCATTTCCGAAGCTAAGATTTAATGTAAGTTTCACCATTTATTTTTATTTTTCTCCTACAGGTACACTCCTCCCACCACGACCACATAATCAACCACTCGATCCCCGAAACCACGTTCCGTTGCATCACTGTGGCTATAGTAGCTGTGGCCCTATTCATCAGCCTGCTGATACCTAACATAGAACTGGTGTTGGGTCTAGTAGGGTCTACGATAGGCGTGTTGATCTGCGTCGTGTTTCCTGCTGCGTGCTTCGTTAATGTGACGTTCAAGAATACCAATGAAAGAGTTTTGGCTAAGGTGAGTTTACTTTAATATTATGAACCGATCCAGGATGAAAAGTATCCTATGTCCTTACCCAGGTCATGGTCTATCTGTGTGCCAAATTTCATCCAAATCCGAACAGGCGTTTTGGCGTGAAAGCGTAAGAAACAAACAAATTTACTTTCACATTCATAGTATTAGTTAGGCTTAGGATAACATGCATGCATAATCAGCCCATAATTTTCCCACTGCTGGGAAAGGTCCTCTCTGCGAGAGGGACTGTCCCGTCAGTGTGCGCGGGCCCAGTGCGGGTTGGTAGATGTCACATGTCTTCGATTTTTTGGTTCTAGGAACATGCCGGTTTCCTCAATATGTTTTTCCTTCACCGTTTTGAGAGCAGTGGTAATGAAAATGCGCCTGTCTGCGTTTGAACCCATGACCTACAAGTCGTAAGTCGGGACCTTTACCACTGGGCCACCACTGCTTACAAATGTTATGAAGAAAATAAAAATAAACGAATGAAAACTACCCTGACAGTTTCTTAAAATACAGAGTTTCTTCTCTGACAAATTTCACCAAAATCAGGCAAGCGTAACTTATCGCATTTCTAAAATTAACCAGTTACCGATACCCAAGAATTATCTAGAAAACATCATTAATGATAATCTCAATGGATAGCTTTAGTTATGATTAACCATAGAAGAGCTAGTAATCTGCAGTAGTTGGAACTGAATGATAAGCAGAACAAAATATGTACTTAACACACAACCAGAAAAAACTTTTCCCTTAGAGCTTGGTCCAAAAATATGCAATATTGCACCATTTCTCCCCGCAAAAAAAAAGCTGTGAAGGACTTATTGTTTCTCATCCATAAAAATGGTTGTTGCTCTTTTAGAATTTTCTTAAACCAAAGAACCTTTCTAACTTAAAACCGGCATATTACAGGGTGTCCTAGTACTCGGCCTAGTCATAATGGTACTTGGAACGTACGCGAACCTGCAGGTAGCCGAGAGCAGCATCGAACATTACGACGACAAGTACACGCAGGAGAGGATTGATAAGATCGTTGAGGACTTCTTCGAGAATCGGGATAAGGATGGTACGGTTGTTTATTTAGTTGGAGCTCACCTGAATAAGAGTTAGTAATGTCATCTTCTTTCCAAGCGTAATACTAAGTGCCAATTTCACCAATGTAACTGAACGAGATCAGCACTTCTAAAACGTGCTCAAGAGCTGTCAGTGTCAAAATTGTTATGGATTATTGAAACTTACAGCTCTTGAACTTGATTTAAAAGTGCTGATCGCGTTCAGTTTCATTCGTAAAATCGGCACTAAGAAGCCTAACGTAATACGATCTCGGCTGTGACCAATGTTATGGTTGTGGTCGCCCAGTGAGCGAAGCCTCATAAACATGGTAGCTGTTGTTTGTATTTGGAAACATGGGACACCAGGATTTTACTACCACGCCATGCATTGGAACGTTTTCAAAAGCAATTCAAAATTTTCTTTATACATACTATTTTCTCTTTACAGAAATATATTTGAAGCCGCCACCAAATAATGAGTTACTAAAGGAACATCCCGGTACTTTGGCACAGAAGAAGGAAGGAAAAGATTCAGAAGTACAACCACCTAACCCCGTCCCACCAGAATCACAATCCAATGAGAAAATAGCCTTAACAAAGATTGTCATAAAAACAGAAAAAAAAGAAATATTAAAAGAACGTGGCGTAAAAGAACCTATTGACAAAGATTCTGAATCACATCCCAGAAATCTAAAAAATAAGTTAGAAACCAAACTAGCCAATGGCTTCAGTAATGGCGAAGCTCAAAAACCTAAAGAAGAGAAACCACAGTCAAACGAAGACAAAATAGACTTGATAAAGCAACAACAACTAATTGAAACAATAAAACAACATGGCGAAGAACAAAAAGAGTTGATAAAAGAACAAAAAGAAATATTACACGAAATATACAAGACAAAAAAAGAACTGCAACAGAATAAGAATGAAGCAGTAGAAACTAGTGAAGCCAAGAAAATAGCTGTAGAGAGTATAAAACAAATTGCTGATATAGCTATTAAAAGTATAGGAGGCGTGTCTGATAAGCCTGACTTAGTTAAAAATGATGTACATGCTGAAGAACGCTTGGAAAAGTTAACGAATGATGCTGTACAGGAGATAGCTAAGAAAGCTGTGGAGACTATAGAGGCTATTCAAGATATTAAAGAGAAACCAGAACAGCGAAATGTAGCGCAACCTGTACAGAATAATCTGCCGAATGCTCAAGCTAATGTCCAACCAATTCCTGTACAAAATGCCCAAGTAAATCCCGCACAAAATGTACAGGCTAATCAGAATGTACAGGCCAATCAGAATGTACAGGCCAATCAGAATGTACAAGCTAATCAGAATGTACAGGGCAAGAAAAATATACAAAATAATCAAAATGTACAGCCGCAAATACCAGTCAACCCTCAAGTTCCTCAAGCTGCTAACCCTCCTGTGGTGCGAACAAAAGATGAAGCAACAAATATTCTAGCAGCGAATGTAGTTCCACAAGCCAACAATGTTGCTAATCAAGATAACAAACCTGTAATTCAAAATGTTGCAAGCAATAATGTGAATTTAAACGATGGCGCTCTAGCTAAAAATCTTGGACCTAATGTGAATCAACAACTAATACAAGAAGTAAAACCAGTCGTGAATGAAATACCGAAGGCCAACGCACAAATACCAAATAACGTACAAAATCCACCACAAGTAGTAAATAAACCTTCAAATTCTGAAAGTGATGCAGTGAACCAACATTCTCATTCGCCAGACGAACCACAGTCATATAAACAAGGCGAAGACACAGAAATCAAACCAGATACCAAAATTGTTCACAATGTGCCTCTACCCATAGTAAACGAATTAGGTAATAATCAAATGAAAATCGATAAAAAAGTGGCTGCTCAAAAACCCACCGATGATATTCAAGTGATTGTGCCATCTAAAGTTCTAAATACAGGGGCTAACAAACAACGAAATGGAAATTCTGTACCAGTAGCTAATGCTGTCCCTCAACTAGTCAATCCAGTACCTATACGACAGAAAAGGGAAGTAGTAGATTGTACAGAAAAATTATCATTAAAACCTGAAGATAAACAGATTTGTAGCAACATAGTTGATGGAAAAATGAAAGATTCTGTAGAAATGCTCCCAAAAAATGTGGATATGAATGAAGTAGCGTTACCTAAGCACTTGCCGATGGATGTAAATATCTTACATCATATAAGTAGACAAATTAAAAGTTTTGATAAAGATGAGAGGTAGAATAAAGTTGTGAATTAGTTGGTTTTATATGCGTGCACTAAATATTAATAATGATAATAATTTAATTATGATTCATTTATTTTGTTGATACGTTTGTAAACGACAGTATTCTTGATAAGAACTCTTTTTGAGTTCTCTAAAAGTTTCGGACTTTGGATTAAATTAATTTTTATATTAAGATACTTAAAATTAATTTATTGGTAAAATTACGGAAATTGTAAGATGCTTGTAGGATTATTTTATCATAATATTATAATGTATGTTAAAAAGGCGTTTGCTTTATAAATGATCGCAGAAGATCACTTTGTTTGAATTACTAAACTGCCTTTGTTTACAGTTACAGTTTGAAGTGGTCTTCCAGGTAAATAAATGTATGTATTCAAGTAAGATCTCTCTCTTATTGCCGAATTTAAGCGAATTTCTTTCTAAAGTGGTTGTCCATTAATGCGATATCAAACCAATAGCATCAGCTATCAAATGGATAAATCCCGGTTTAATTACCAGAAGCCAGCCATTGTTTATCAAATTATGAGATTCCGAATGAACTCTGTAAAACGCATGAAGTAATCATGTAATGATGAATAAGGAACCTTGACTGATTGTGTATTTAATAAAAATATTTTAAATACTTATTCATTGTTTTCAGTTACAACCGTCCTTTGCTTTAATCCTGAAAAATTACAAGCATTATTGCAAATTAAAAAAAACTATGCCAAAACTTGCTCTAGTTTCATAGGATATGTTTTGTGGTATTTGACTTCCACACGGACGAAATTCCAATTTCTATATTAAAAGTCAGATTCAATGTTAATGGTTGTTGATTTATTATGTTATAAATGCAAAACAAAACTGAAACCCTATCTATAACTTAACGATAAATATAAAATAAATTAGTTAACAAATTATTTCTTCTTTGTCTCCTTATTTTCATCTACGGCAGCTTTCCTTGACCTGGAAATGAAAATATTTGTTTATTCATTGTAACAATATTTCTCCACATTTGCGAAAGCCTTATTAAGTCTGTAATCAGTAAATCTCATGTTTGTTCTGTGATTGGTTGACCACAATACCAATGAGATTACGTTAAAATTGGCTTTTAGAAAATGAGGGTCCATAAATAGTAACAACATTCTCAATTTCTAAGAATGGTATCACAAATCCTGTTATTTTCAGAAAAATTAAAAGTTCATGTGTATATTGCAAAAAACCTCGTCAAACCACTATGTTATTTAGCCGTAGTTTTTGAGGAAAATCGTTACAGGCATACAATATTTTATCCCCGAACGCAAATACTGAGTAATAATACTAATGGTCTCAAAAGAGTGTTTCACGTCACATACAGGATGTGAAAAAACTCATTACGTTTATGTATCTACGCATTTTGTGTATCAAACTATGTAACACTGAGCAAAACTTATTACTGGGAAATGGTGCGGAATGTAACATACACAAAATATTGTGCTAATGGGAGCATGCAACGGTACAGGAGCTGTGGGGGTATTTAAAGTTAATTTATATCATTTCGTGAAAAAAAAGTTTGACCTTCAATATGTCCGTAACCAGGTAGCCCAGTGCACAGGTATGATCCAGTACAAAAACTATCACGATGACGGCGAGAACAAGTGATTCAACTTCGTTATGCTTCTTTTTACACCCGTTATAATACAGGGTGTCCCGTAAGTCGACGTCGACCCGGAATCGGGTGAAAGGTGGGTCATATTAATCAACAACTCAAATAACCACCAACATAATTATGACTTTGGCTGCATATCTCACCTCTTCCCAGTTTCGGAGTTAGCTTGGCTACTTGCGGACGCGGCTGAGGCGGCGCGACGCGTGCGACGCGCGGGCGTCGTGTGTGCGGCGGGCGCGGGGGGCGCGGGGGGCGCGGGGCTGTCCGACGCCGCGGGGGACTCTATTGGACTCTCGTCGTCGCCTTTCTGTAGTATGAATATCGAGTTACAATAAAAACTATTCCAGCAATGATAAATTATTTTATTTCTGTAAGTAGGTTTGTACAAACTCATTTACATGTCAATCATATTTTAAAACTAGATGAGGTCGGCGTTTCCTATCTGACTACTCTGAGAAGAAAGGCCGAAACAAACTCGGATGTCACAGTCTTAAAATCCAGACAATCTTGGTCAGATCATGTGAAAACCATGTGGATGTCTGAAATGGTCTTTTGAGAAAAGAAGCACACAGATTGAGTGGACCTGTCCAGTCAGTGCAAACATATGTCAGTAATTGTGGAGCTCAAATAAATGCGTGTTATCCTTGAGTTTGTCGAGCATAAGCTGGAGGATGTCGAGCTGTTTTTGCGTATCGCCAAAAAATAATTGAAGAATCAACGAATACTTTCACTTTATCACGATCGGTATTCTCTAGTCCTATTTAATTATGGTTTTCTTAACCTACAAGACATGCAGTACATACCATAACATCAGTAGAAGTTCGCCTGCCTTTAGGAGTGTGTAGCGCTTCGCATGCGCGGTTGAAGGATTTGCGTCGACCGCGCGCCGGGCTTTCAGAGCCCACTGGCGAGCCGCGGTCAGGACTGCCGACTGAGGAAGTAATGATAATAGGATGTTAAAGAGATAGCAAATGTATGTGATAATAACCAGTACTATCAACTAAAATAAATACATTCTGTATAAACGTTTTTTTATAAAAATTTATATTAAAACAATAGCACCATTTGTAAATCTGGCTATTTTGATAGCTCGAAACAGTACATAGTTCTATCTTTGGTTTTATTTAAAGCTTATAACGGACGCTCCACTTTTTGCTCATTTATGTCTTTCATTCGGCATTATCACTCGAAGAACAAAGTCTGAACACAAAACAAATGAAAAGTGAAAATTTAATTCAATATTGATCTAACGATATAGGAATTTAGCATCATTCACTCGCGCTCCGAATGATCGAGAAATGAAAGGAAATGAGCAAATAAACGTTAATTTCTATGTAATTTTGTCGACATAAATGAACATTTACTCAAGTGAACCATTCTTGAGTGAGGCGTCTGATCAAGACCGAGATAAGTTCAATTTTAGAAACTAATGCTCTAAAATTTTAAACCTCTCTCTCTCTCTCGAGTTTACATTACTTACCAACATCAACAGATATTCTTCTGTTAATTTTTGCCGCCCGCGGCAAAGTTTTAGTTTCAGACGCAGCTCTGCCAAGACGAGCTGTAATTTGGAAATTATTTACTACAGTGCAATGTAATTACTTACAAAAATCTACTTGCAAAACTTCATGCAGTTAGAAAAATGAATATAATCACAAATTAATACAAGCTTTCCGAAGCATACTCACGTCTCCGTTGTTTGCTGGCGTCCGAAGCAAGGGATTCTGGCGATAAGTTCGACTGAAGCTCGTCAATATCCGGGATCCCTAAGCAAGCGTTAGAACAATGCTGGTTATACAGGAAAATCGTGCATAGGTTGAAAAAAAAAAGAGGTTTCGGCAATATTCTGTGTTGTTATTTGTCTCTCACTCGCATGGAGGGGAACAGTGCAATCGTTAATTTAGTAAGGAAATTTGGCAAAGCCAGTGTTCTTTGTTGTTATTTGCCTCCCGGTCACATGTATGAGTTTAGAGCGAGAGGAGAATAGTAAAGCTGTTTTCATTCTTAAGTTGTTGTTTAGAAGTGCATTGACATGCTTTAGTGTGATAAGTATATTATTTCGCTATAGGGAATTGTGCATTTTGTGGAGAAATGTATTTTATCACATTGGTGTTACGTTTGGGCCGGTTATGTAGATACCAAAAGTAACATAACATCACTCCTGAAATCCCAGAAGGAGAGGAGAGGGCAGAGGTGTACCTAAAAAAAAGTAAAACAAGAGGCGGAGGTGTAAAAGTAAATAGAAAGAAAGATGCTATTGAAGCAGGGTCTTCTATGTACAGCAAACTCATCATATCTATTGTAAGCTTTTGACTACAAAGGAAATGTGCTTTATACATGTTGTATTTTAACTCAAGAATACGAAATCCTAACTTACTAACTAATATTATCAATGCGAAAGTAAGTTTGTTTGTTTGTTATACTTTCACGCCAAAACGGCTAAACGGATTTTGATGAAATTGGGCACACAGATAGCCTAAGATCTGGGTAAGGACATAAGCTACTTTTTATCCTGGATCGCAGACGCATTTGCGGGTAACAGCTAGTCAAAAAATTATTGTATGTGATTTAATTCAGGTAAAAAATGCTTGTTTTAGTAAAATACAACCTGTATAAATAAAAAAGTGCCTCTATAAAATCATAAATCGAATCGAAAAAAATATAGCGCTACGAGGCTGTTTTGGCGCGTGATCAAAATTGGAACTAACGCCACCATCTTGTTTTCTAAATACACTTCAGTGACATTTCGCAATCCTTGTACAGTCCTGTTATTTTACCTCTAATTTAGCATCACTGTCAATACCACTATGATCTTTAATCTCGTGACAATAAGGTTGCTGCAACTGTCAAGTCTGTCAAAATTACAGTGATCTTTATTGCTATTGGAATAAGGTTTCTTTTGAGATGCAGCCGTCAAGAGGTAAAATAACTGTGAAAGTACTGCGTAACTTTATACGCACTGGAATCTCCACGAAAAGTGCTTCAATAAAACCGTCATCATCCACATCATGTTTCTAAACCTACAAGTTACCTTCAAAATCAGTCTTATTCAGCAGACTGATCCTATCAATGGGCTGCACATCGAAGGCGGCGGAATGCGTCGAAGAGGCGTCGTCGTCATCAACTTCTGAGGCGACGGAACGTGAAGTGATTGAGGTGCGCGACGCTGTGCTGGTGCGGCGGCGAGGGGAGGCCGCGGGTTCCAGCCAGGACTCGAGCACGGATTTTTGGTGGCGGGTCAGTCTGTAGTGGTGGATTTAGAAGTATTATCTCTGGTAAGGTCTGCCGTAGAATTATTGAAATGTTTGTTGTATTTCACACATTAGTCGGAAAACTGAATGTCGCAGTCGGACTTGTAACGGAGCCCTAACCCGCTGGAAAATCCAAATCCAGAAGAAAAGGTCCGGTTGAGTCCGAAGATGATTTAGGGTTAAAATAACTAAACTCGGAAATGGAATTCGAGATTAAAAATGTAAACAAAGGTGTTGCCAATTCAAAATAATGACCTCAATTGTGTAGGGTGTTGAAAAGTACTATAATTATTATTAATAAAAAAGTTTTAATGAGACGTGAACTACGACCCAAGAACAAAATAAAGCTGTTTAAAATAAAATCGAACAAATTCTTTTTATGATACTGTCAATAAGGCAGAAGGTCTAAACATTGGGACATTCATTTTATTTTTTTAATAATGATTTTTATAAAGTTTTTCCTTCAAACAAGGGAATCGTATCGACCATTTGAATCAATTCAAGTGGGCCTCCCTACTGGTCGCCATTTTGTTTTGGTCGTTCAGAATAATCCCAGACTGTCTTTCGGTTTTTGACGTTTGTCGTGATTTAATGGCTGCTTTCCGAATTGGGATGTAATCGATTTGAGCGCTCTTACACCCGTTCCGAGTTAGCGTGAGCGCGATAACGATGTCCCGTGAATCGTCATAGAAGTCATGACATGCGCCATCTTGCGATGATCATGCCCTTTAAAAATATCACTGTGATTCGCTCACAGTGATATTTTCAGCTGTCATAATCGTGATATCTAAATCGGAACGCTAATTATCGATGTGAGCGCTGTCAGTGATTATGATCTAACTCGGAATGCGGCCTTAATGTGCCCCTCGTGAGTTTTTGTTTGTTGTTGAGTATTTGTTTATTTTGTTGCCGCATAGAATAGTGTTTTGTTTTTATAAAATCGATTTATTAGAATAGGAAAATGTTGACTACCCCTAAAACGTGCCTTTGACAATAACAGTTCTTTGTTTACATCGAATTCCATTTCAAAGTTTATGTATGCATATGTACTGCAATCAACTAAATCTGTTTGGGAAAATATACTTTTAAAGTCTGCATAGGTGCGTAAAGTAGTGCAACAAAAAATGTTGAAAAAATCTACTAAATCATCATCTTATATTCCGTTTTCCTTTTAAGATCGGAACCCTAAATAGTCGGATGAAAAGGATAACCAGATTGTCTGATCCGTACAGTTTTAAGTTGATTGTATTGAGTAGGCCCAAAAGCAGTTCAAACAAAAGGGAAAGTATAAATCTTACCTTCTTGCACTAGAATATTCATTGATAGCGTCCTCAGCACCGAACTTCGATCCCTCTTCAGCAATTACCTCCGGGATCACAGACAGTTCAGGCTTGGTCACCAGCGTGGGCTTGCGACCCTTCCTAACGACTCTATCTCCAGCTTCTTCACTACTTTTACCCACGAAAGAACTTTCTGAAGTCACACTTTCGTTATCATCCAAATTCTTGCTTCGCGAACGCGTAGACCTACGTTTAGGTGTGGTTATGGTTTGGGATTCGTCTAAGACGTTCGATTCGTCCTGTTTGCCGGACATTTCACGGGATACGCGTCTTGTGATAATTTTTCTGACTTCTGCACTGGTTGGAGTCTTTGCCCGCCTTCGAGATGGCGTCGTAGGTTCGGCTTTTTCTGGTGTTTTTCGTTCTGTATCTATGGATTTGTTTGACGCGGTAGACTGGGTTCGTTTTCTTGTTACTGGTGCACGGATTTCGACCTCTTTCTCGGGTTCTGTAGTGGATTTGTTTGAAGACGTTGATTTGGCACGTTTTCTTGTGCGAGTTGGTTTATCTGATTCTTTTTCGGCAGCTTCTTCTGCCTTTTCGGTCACTTGCATTTTTTCTTTAATTTCTGGAGCCTTTGCAGTAACTTCAGAAGCTTTTTTAGATACTTTGGCAGTTTTTTCTGTATCTTTTAGAACATTTTCATAAGGTAGTGGTGTTTCATCAGTAACCATTTGAACTTCTTCAATAATCACTCGTTCCTTTTTAGTAACCTCTGGTATTTTGTCAACAACCTTTTTTTCCTTTTCTGTAACCTTCAATTCTTCTTCAGCAATCATTGGTACTTCCTCAACAGCTTTGGACTCTTTTTCTGCAACCTCTGTTAGCTTTTCTGTAATCTCAGTATTTACACTTACCTTTTCTTTTTCTTCTGCAACCTTAAGTACTTTTTCAATAACCTTTGGTTCTTTTTCAATAACCATAGGTACTTCTTCAGTGACTTTGGCCTCTTTTTCGACAACCTCTCGTACTTTTCCTGCCTTCTGTACTGATTGAATTGGTTTGATATTCCTATCTTTAGCTTCATCACTTATAGTTTTTTGTTTAGGGTCAGTAATCTTCTTATCTAATTGTGTAGGAACTATATCAATATGACAAGGACCATCTACATTGTCGACTGGAGCTGAGATTTCATCTTGTACTGCAGCTGGTTTGGCTACTGTAGAAAATAATAATTAAATGCTATTATTTAAAAATGTATAAAGCTGTTATTTATAAGAGTATAATTATCTTCTTATTGTAAATACATTAAAAATAAAAACATATGATACATTTATGGACGACTTAAGATTCATTTTTGACGGATTGGTCAGAGAAGGGAGCAGGACGAGAGATGTGGAATTATTTAGGAGAACTTGGCCCAAACAGTGAGACAGAATAGGACAAAAAAAAAAGATTTATTTATACAATTATTTTGAACTTAATCATTAATATTTTATGTCTTACCAGTTTCCATTTGCTCAACAGGAGTTTCACCGCTAGTATTAACCTTATCGCTTTCAACAGAATAATTCAAATTTAGATCCGACTTATCCGACTCAACCAAAGAATTATCATCTGTCATCAGTGAAAAGTTAGCTTGATTCAGCGGATCATTGGAGCTTTCGATCTGTTTTATGTTCTGACTATCAAATTTATCTTTTACTTCAGTTACGTTATTCTTTATTTGAGTTTCTTTATCTTTTACTTCGGTTTCTTTTTCTTCTATTTCTACAACATCGATTTTTTTTTCTTCTGATTCTGTGCTATCTTTGGACTGTTCGTCTATTTGTAGTTTGTCGCTAGAGTCGTCGGAGTCCTCAATTGATATCACTTCTTCGTTTTCTTCGTCGGCCCCTTCGCTTGATGAACTTGGCTAAAAATTAAAGTTTTTGTAACTACATAAATTGGTATATGGATATTATGTGTTTACATTTCTAAATACGGATGTTTTTAGTTCTAATTATTTAATTTATGAACAAAATACGCTTTTAGAAATAGGTTTCATAATCTCTGAATATACTAAAAGCAGCAAAATAAAAATACTATGGAATTTTTTAAAATAGTTACTGGCTATGCATACATCTTTTAGCTTAACTAATTTTACTTCAACGGATCTTAGAACTATAACAAACATATCTAAAATAAATAATAATAAATCGAAGAGTATTTCTTAATAAATAGTCTGTATCTAATAAATAATCTGTATCTAATAAATTACCGAGTGGATTTTGGGACATATTTTACCATCACTAGGTGTCAGATCTTTTGTCGTGGAACATTTGGTTTTTTCAGACTTAGAAATCTGCTGGCAAGCAAATTATTAATTTGACAAAGAATTTGTAATCATCAAGTCATCATTTAAATTAACGAACTAAAAGGATTTTAGTTTGTTACTAGGACTAACTAGATTGCGACTTAGGGTCAGTACAGACAGAGCAGCAACATTTAATT
Source organism: Dasypolia templi (assembly GCA_963555695.1). NCBI lineage: Eukaryota > Metazoa > Arthropoda > Insecta > Lepidoptera > Noctuidae > Dasypolia > Dasypolia templi. The sequence goes on along the minus strand of OY743151.1, from coordinate 21,110,818 downwards.
TAAATTAAACAGTTCTCGAACAAAGAGTGTTTAATTGCTGCTCTGTCTGCGCTGATCCTTTGAATGTCTTAAGAGAGACTCTCTTCGTGAAATTATTCTTCCCATTGATGTGAATGTAGGACAAGATGTTGAATGACTTGCGAAATTACAAAAATAATAATGTAATTATGTTGTGTGACTTACCTCACTTGGAGAACTGATCTCAGACTCTTCTTCAGCCTCAATATCTTCATCACTCACAGATAAATCACTGATACCCGGCTCCTCATCAGACATATCCTGAATCTCATTTATCTCCCTCTCTATCTCTCCTATTTTCTCCTTCTCTTTCTGTTCAGCTGCACTCTGCTCCTGAGCCACATTTTCTTCCATTTCTATATCGCTATCATTAGTCATTAAACTAGACGGTTCTTGAGATAATTTAGAATCGTCTTTGAATTGTGAAGCTTCACCAATACTGCTCTGAGCACTACTTAAGACGGATTTCTCGAAATCAGTTTGTATCATTTGTACGAAAGCTGCAAATGGTTTCGAAGCATTTTTGTCTGCGTCAGTGACGTTTTTATCTTCATGTACACTTGATTCTTCAGCAACACTACTCTCATAACTATGTAGTACTGATTTGTCAAACTCAGTTTCGTTCAAAGTGAATGCTGGGAGCGGTTTCAAGACTGATTCGCTCTTTTGAACAACAACTTTTTCTTCGCGAATGCTGACTGATGTATCTCCTACACTGCTTTCATAACTATGGAGTACTGATTTTTCTATATAAGTTTCATGTAATGTAGTAAATGCTGGTAGCGGTTTTAGGTCTAATTCAACAGTACTTTTATCAGATTTGGGTTCTCTTTCAGCCGTTTCTGATATTGTAGTGTCTGTAGAGCTTTGTAATACTGATTTGTTGACTATCGGGGATAGAGTGACGTCCATTAAACTGGGGACTTGTTTGAATGCTTTCATTGGAGTGCATTCGATAGCGATTACTGGTTTTTGTTGAGGAGATTCGGTTTCCATTTCTAGGTCTGCTTGTTTTGCTTTAGCGATCAAGATGTTTTCGAAAGCTTTGCGGGATAGAGATTTTTTGGCTCGCGCTGAAGATTCTAATCTTGGAGACATGAGTTTTTCTGGTGTTTTGGATCGGCTCCTAGAATTATGACAATGATATTGAGATGAAATTGCATCGGAAATTATGTGTGTTTTATAAATTTACTTGTAAAACTTACCTCAGACTGCGTGGCGTTTGTTTCAAGACCAGTTCTTGAACAACCTCAATTTCTGGAGTACGTGAACGGCTCCTACGAATACAAATATAAATAATGTAGGAAACGTTTTCAAAGATTTATGAAAATTACGAATCTGCAGGAAGAGACTGCTGTTGGTCGACATTTTTTCCCAAAACATAATTACATTGCCTAGTCCTACCTACCGCGAAATTCAAATTTTCTTACGTTTTTTGCAATTTACAGGTCAGTGTCAGGTTGTCTGACACTGTATTCATATTTTGTTGTTGAACAAAATATGATTCGCGACTTACTTGTTGTAGGTCGTTGGTTCGAACCTAGTCAGGCGCTTTACTTTGTGTAAATTATTTCATCACCAATGCTCTTAAAACGGTGAAGGAAAACATCGTGCGGAAACCGGCATGTCTTAGAACCAAAAATTCGATGACATTTCACATCTACCAACTCGCACTGGGCCCGCGTGGTGGATTACAGCCCGCGTGGTGGATTACGGCCCACTCCCTCTCACAGAAAGGAGGCCCGTGTCCCAGCAGTGGGAACATAATAGGCTGATTATGCAATCATTAAAATCATCAATACAACCCTATTAGTTCAGAATATATGATCCTATTGATTGATATTTTATGAAATCGACATTAATTATGATACGAGGGCTGCACTTAAAGTATCGGGAATGGAATATTTCCACTGTTCCTGTCATATTAAAATCTTTTTAACTGAAAACTCATTGGTTTTAAAAATCGAATATCATTTATTTATTTAAAAAAATCTCGGTCTTGTCACAAGGTTTTGTCAAACTTGTTTAGTCGTTGAGAAAATGGAATTGACTCGAGAAAATTCAAGAGCGATGATTTATTATGACTTTCGAAGTGGTTTAACACAAAAGCAGTGTGTTGACCGGATGATTTCTGCATTTGGTGATAAAGCCCCATCCAAAACCACAATTTATCGCTGGTTTGCTTTATTTCAACGTGGACGTGTCAAGCTCAGTGATGATCCCCGTCAAGGTCGTCCAAAAACTACAGTCACCCAAGAAAACTTTGATGCTGTCCGTAAGCTGATTGAGGAAGATCGACATGTGACATACCGCGAAATACAGGCAACTTTAGACATTGGCATGAGTCAAATACAAATAATCTTGCATGAACAATTAGGTGTAAAAAAGTTGTTTTCCCGGTGGATACCGCATTCGCTCTGTGAAGAGCAAAAAGCGGCTCGCGTTACTTGGTGCATCAGAACTCTCGAAAGATTCCACGCAGGATCCTCAAATGCTGTATCCAACATCGTATCAGGTGACGAATCCTGGATATACGCGTACGAACCCGAAACAAAAAACCAGTCACGAATTTGGGTGTTCGAAAATGAGTTAAAGCCAACAAAAATTGTTCGTTCACGGAGTGTTGCAAAAAAAATGGTGGCCACGTTTGTCTCCAAAACCGGCCTGTTACGACTATTCCTCTTGAGGGACAAAGAACGGTTAATGCAGAATGGTATGCTAGCATTTGTTTGCCACAGGTCGCTTCTGAACTCCGTAAAGAGAACTGCAACCGCCGCATCATCCTCCATCACGACAATGCGAGTTCTCACACCACACACAAAACAAAAGAGTTTTTAGAACAAGAAAACATATAATTATTAGACCATCCGCCGTACAGCCCCGACCTAATGATTTCTATAATTTCCCTAAAATAAAGAATAAATTGCGCGGACAGAGATTTTCATCACCTGAAGAAGCTGTGGACGCCTACAAAACGGCCATTTTGGAGACCCCAACTTCCGAATGGAATGGTTGCTTCAATGATTGGTTCCATCGTATAGAAAAATGTGTCAAATTTCGCGGAGAATACTTCGAAAAGCAATAAATACATTTTTAAATAGTAATGTTGGGTCACTTCCTTGATTCCCGAAATTTTCAGTGCCGCCCTCGTATGAACTTAGAGGGTTGTATTGATGATTTTAACGATTATTTTCTGTAAATACATGCGCTTCCCCTTTAAAGGCGATCCATAAGAACATTGACTAATCATTAAGATGACAATATATGTAGTAAACAAAGTACATGAGAAAATTGACATATTTTCGTGCAATCTGAGTGAATTCGCAAGAGTTTTGATGAATTTTGTTGATGAATTCGCAAGAGTTTGATGAAGATGAAGTTATATTAATATTCTGTGTTAACTCATTTTATATTTTAGTTTGATAATTATTACAAAGGTACACATAATTCTTACATTCGTTAGTCTTACTTCAGTTTTTTATTGAGTTTAGTGTTGGTTTGTATTGTTAAAGTTTAGATTTTTAAGTATTAGCTGTAAGTTGATTTTTCAATTTATTTGGTGATGGTTGCAAATCATTATTATATTGGGGTCATCCTGTAAAGATAGTGTGTGTAAGTTTAAATAAATGACAATAAAAAAAGATATAAAGCCATGAAAACAGTTTTTTTAACCTTAAACTGCGTCGCGGAGACGGCGATGATGAAGAAGACGACTCAGTGTTTGCAGACTTGGTCGGCGACTCGGTGATGGCTTCCAGTTTAGGAGACTCCAACACTCCTTTGTCGAGACGTTCGGGAGTACGGGATCTACTCCTGTTGTGAAAAAAGGTGTTTGTTGATAGTCCTTTTCAGGTAAGAGATCATTATTTTTACCTATTGTGGTATTGTAATTTTATTTTTGGTGCATCGTCTTTGACATATAAAAACATAATTAATATATTAAAAAAATTGTAAAACATTTTTAAGAGTTACGGTTGAGTATCTCGCTCATTGTTCACCATACGAAACTACCTTTTGGAAGGAGCGACTAGAATCCATTCTATTTTATTTTAATTCAATTTTATTGTAAATTTTGAAGTTCAAAAGTGCCTTTTAAGTGCCTATTTGAAATAAATGCTTTGAGTTTGACATAAGAACTTCTAAGGTCTGATTTCACCAATGAAATTGAACGCGATCAATACATTAACTACGTTTAAGAGCTGTCAGTGGCATTATTTTCTATGGATTATTGACACTGACAGCTCTTGAACGCGTTTTAGATGTACAGTAAAATTTTGAGATGACAGACAAAGCAGTGAAAGATAACATGAACTTGTTTCATTTTATTTTATTTATCTCACAGTTGAAAAAATGTATGTATAAAAGTAATTATATATCACCTGAGTTGTCTCGGCACACTGAGCATGGTCTTCTCCGCATGCGGTTCGCTCTCAGTTTCCTGTTTGGGCTGCTCGGGTATGGGAGCTAGTGGCGAAGTGCGCGGACTTAACTCTGGTGTTCGGGACCGGCTCCTGTGACAAAGTAGAGGTTTTGGATCTACGTTACTTTATGGTAATTTGTCGCTAATTGTATCGATTGAGCGTAGTGTGTGTGCAGCAGGGAATGACGTTGTCAGGGGGGCGCTGTTGGTGACATTCGTGCAATTGTTTGGTGAAATGTATTAAAAAGCCGGATGGCGGCGTTAGTTCCGATTTTGGCCACGCGCCAATAGATTTAGTACAGTTAAAGCCTATCCGCACACATCAGTGCCGACACGTGACCGACAGTTCCGTTACGATTAGTACCGTGACGTGTTATACACACTCATCAGCAATCAGTACCGGCGCGCTCTGTGACATTTTTCGTTATCCATGTATCGTTCGTGCTGTCAGTATAAATATTCTCTCCGGAAAATTCGCGCCGCACTGATATTACTGATCGTCTGACTCGAACTGACACTGACGAGTACGGATAGCGTCGTACACAAAATTTCTTTTTTCACTGACACTGATGGATCCGTTACTGATCGGCACTGATGTGTGCGGACAGGCCTTTAAGTGTCACATTGGCTTTAAGGCAAAACAGACCTGTAGAGCTATTCTGTAACCATCTCACCGTGAAAACACAGGTGAAGTGAGCGTGGAGTGAGCTGTCAGTGCCACTGATTCTAGGGATTGACTAAGATGGGATGACACTGACAGCTCACTCCACGCAAGTCTTTACGGTGAGATATTTACAGAATCGACAGGCGACAGCTTATAGACGTTATTTTTTTTAATGTTCTTGTGAAGAGTACACGAGTGCTTGGGTAGTTTGATACATCAATAAAACAAAACTTACTATTGATGCATTAACATAACATTGCACAATGCGCATAGATATAGTAGGCATTTATTGCCTTCATTTTCTTACCTTGTCACTCTGCTACTGCGCAATGGTGTAACTACAGGCGAATCTAGTCGTTCAGGCGTTGTAGATCTACTTCTATAGGAAAGTAATCAGAGTTTAGTATAATCCCAAGGAAAAACTCAAAAGAAAGCAATCGGTTGAAAAAACAAATTATTTTATGCTCTGTGGAAGAAAAAAAACAACAACTAGCCTAATTGAAATAATCCATTCTAATATTATACATTCGAAAGTAAATGTCTGTATGTTATCTTTTCACGCCTAAACAACTGAACGGATTTCGATAAAATTTGGCAGAGAAGTAGATGGCAGTGGATGGTAGATGGGCATGGGGTCTCAACCCATACAAATTATAATTGGTTTAAAAAAAAAAACATACGGCAGAATTTTGGCTGAAGTAAGATAGGCAAAAATGTAAATTTCCTCGATTAATGCTGATTTATATAATCGAACCTTTTAGGCAGCCATCTGTTAATCATTTTGTTTAGAGGTCTTTGCAATAGATGGCGTTTTACTCAAGTTGTCCTGTGATCACGGTAACCAATATTGTTACTAGATTCAAACAAACAACTTTATTTTATTTATTACTTTACATAGAATTATAAAAGAAATCTATTAACATATTTTTCTGAACCCGGAACTATAGAACTTTACACAATAAGGATTGCACGAAACGTTTTAAAAGTAAGTCGACTCCTAGATTGCGTTGTAAAACTAGTCTCTGGCAATTAGTGAGTCGCTGATGCTGCCATCTGTTGAAAAATTGGAGAAGAAACTAGCCAGCTCAATAGCCAGACTTAGGGAGGTGTCATTTCTTTGTATGGGATTGGGTATCTGTAAGTAGTATTATATTATCTGTGTTCTGGGGAAGGACATAGGCAACTTTTTGTCCCAGTAGCACGTTCCCGTGGGATGATTTCCATGTGGGGTCGGCTTCTAGTCTTACCAGATGCAGCTGAATACAAGTATTTTACAATGAGCTACTGCCTATCTGACCTCCAAAAAAAAAGCTCAACTCACCTATTAACCAACGGGGTACTTTCACTAGCCGCTCGAATCCCTCTCCTTCCTTTCGGCGTCTTCGGCAATTCCCGTTTCTCTTCGGCTATCTCCGTCTTTTTCGAACAAGTGACAGTTACATTTACATTCATCTCTATGACTGAACGTTCGACGTTTGAATCGTTTTGGTCAGTTTCAAGTTGACGTTCAGATGTTTCTGATGGGTACTTGTGACGTTTTTCTCCTGAGTAACGTGGGTTTATGAGTGTTACAGGAATGTCTGCTATGCTTTCTATTGAGGTGTTCGGGTCATCGGATAAACTGCTGTTGACTGATATTGAGAGGGATCTCCTGGCGCGAACTGTATCTTTGAAAGTTTTTCTAGACCTTACTGATTCTTCTGTGGCTAACTTCTTAGGTGGCGATTCCAATGGATGGGTCTCAGTCTGGAAAGAAATAAAGTTTGTTTTAAAAGGAGCTGCATGTTAGTAAAATCAACACTTTTTTAAACGAATGTTTAAATGTTAAGTTGATAATTTTATTTGATCAAACTTTCAGCAATTCGACTTTTTGAGGATATTTGCACTATATACGTAGATCGTAGGGGATAAAATAAAACTTTTTACCGAATAAGGTACTCTCAACGATTATTAGGGCTGATTTCACTTATGAAACTGAATGCGATCAGCACATCTAAAACGCGTTCAAGAGTCAGCGTCAATATTCCATAGAAAATTATGACACTGACCACTTTTAAACGTAGTTTATGTGCTGATCTCGTTCAGTTTCATTGGTGAAATTCACCTTAGACGTTTTTAAAAGTATTCCTGTCGCTATAATAATTAACATCCCTGTCTCATATTAATATTGTAGCAGCTTAAGACTTAAAATGAAATAGAGTTTGAGTGTTCGGGCGGCCATTAACAAAATAACTTACCATAGCATGTGACGTGGTAGTAACAAAACTATCAACAGATACGTCCATTTCTTTCTCTTGTACAGCTGACGCGGATCGCTCCATCTCTTTCGCACGCTGTATGTATGGCGGGTCAACTTTCGATGCCGGTGGTGGAGACGGCGTTGATCCAGATTCCGAAGCAGTGGGGATTGTGAAACGCAAATGTCTGAAAAAATATACATATATTTTCTGGTTATTTTTACAGAAATATCATAATAATGACGCGTGGAGGGCAGTCTTCATATTAATTCTAAATGAGGTACTTTGGCCGTTGACATCGACTCGAATTCCCAGTATTAAACACTAGACCAAAGTTGTATGTGAAGTGAGGCAAAAATAGACAAATAGTTGACATATTTTTGTTTCCCGCAAGCCGGTCAATCCCGCGTACGTGAGCAAAACCGCATGAAACTAAAAACTTATCAATTACCTACATATTTTTTTTTTTTTTTTTTATTGTCCTAACGATGCGAGCCGTGTCCAGAATTACCGGTTTCTAAATCAAGCCCTTGAACCAACTGCCCAACGAGAGCCTCCTCAGGTGTTGGTCGAGGATGTTGGCTATTAAGCCATTGGCTGTTACGTCTATCGGCACAATGATCGCTGAGTCCACATCCCACATGTCGACAATATCGCGAGCCAAGTCAAGATACTAGTAAAATAATTGTTGGTGTCGCTGTAATGCACTTTCGTTTTAATATTATAATTAGGTATAGATGAGAATCCATTTTTGCGGAGTTTCGCTACGTAATTTAATTTGACCGTGTATATTCATTATAATAAGTAGTAACATACTTGTTAGCGTCGCTGTAATGCGTGTGATTGCTGGCAGTGTCCAGCAGTTCGTCGTCACTGTCTCCAAGGTACCGCGAATCTACGGGAGAAGGAGCTTCTCTGTCCATGTCCGAGTTTCTGCGAGTCTGTAAAGTATTATTAGATTTTTACACCCTCACAATATAACGACTGTAATCCCAGAAGGGTTAGGCAGAGGCGTACCTATAGTACAAGCACATTTCGCCAGTTATGTTTAAGTCCCATGTAATAGGGGGCGAGCCTGTTGCCACCAACCGGACACCAATCCAGACTCCGGGCTGCCACTGAGAAATTCTAGATAAAAAAACACTTTGTCCGACCTGGGAATCGAAACCAGGACCTCATGCTCAGCAGTAGCTCTTGCGACCACAATATTTTTGTTTTGGTCAACAAACATTTTATATTTATTATTGATTAGCTACTCCCCGCGGTTTTACCCGCTTAAGTCCCGATGCCGTGGGAATATCGGGGTAAAAAGTAATGCAGGTTATGGTCTTCCCATGCGCCAAATGTCATCCAAATCCGTTCAGCCGTTTTAGCGTGAGAGCGTAACAAACAAACATACAAAAAATCAAATCTTTTCTCTTTATTATAAATAAATAAATAATAATTTAACATACCTTCAATATACTATGTGGTGTACCAGGCCTGTCAGTGAACAACTTGCAGTCAGGGCTCTGAACATCAGGCATGTCCAACAGTATTGACATTTGGCTGCTAAGCTTCTCACTAACTTGGAACGAATTACCCATCTTTGGAGTCTTAGGCGTGCCCGTCGTCAGATCGAGACGAGCCCGCTTCGGAGGTGTCGACTCCGAAGGCTTTTGTTCAGAGGATAGTATGCTGTAATATAAGAAATACACTTTGAATTAGTTAAACGTGTTACTTTGTATACAATGCAATTATGTTTAATAGTGCAATCGCGATATTATCGCGAATTGTGATAAGAATGTTGATAGATAAAATTGGAGCTATATTTTTAAGTACGAATAATTAATTAATCAGTAAGTAATAAATAAATCATTCATTCATTCAGGCAACAAAGACCCATAACATACCTACATTATAGACTGACATACATAATTATAAAACCAAAGAACCATAACACACTACACATGGGAGCTTCGTTTTGGTCGTGCTTCCCTGTAACGTCCGTATAAAACTCCTGCCATAAATCAGCCCTAAGGCGAGTCGTCGCGACTTAGGGCTGATTTTAACAAAGTCAGAAATCGTTTATCCGTGGAATAAAATTGACGTCTGACACTTAAAATATGGAGAAACTAACAGAAATTCAAAAATTAATCTTATGATAATAAATCTTATCCTATTGGTATAAGTTTGGTGCATTTCGCCCTTACACAGAAAAGTTGAAAAATTAATAGTATCTGGGATGTAACATCCCTCGGATAGATTTAAATGACAGCGACATAGGTACTTACTTACATACCTATCCCAATCAAAAAACCTACGTGATCGAATTTTTTGGAAACTTGTGTATACCTAGTTATAATATGCCTAAGATGTGAAAGGGACGACTTTTTCATCCCAGCCTCTGTAAAGTTTTATCGATCGATAATGCGCCAAGCCACCCGGAGCGCTGAAGGAGCCTTTGTGGTTTTAAATTGAAGGAAATCGTGTTTCGCGTTGCGCCTTTGGGGCACAGTCCTATTGTCGTCTGACACTGCTATTCTGGCAGAATGGTGCAGTGCTAGCGTCTCTGTTGTTCTTTTACAACCTACCAATAAATACAATACGAAATGAACTTACAGGCGTCGGAACGGGTGGGACGCCAGGCGCCCCTGGCCCAGTTACGCGAAGTAAAATTTCAAAAGCCTTTCTTTAATTGTTTAACACAGAGGCGCTCATTGGCCTCTGGTTCGGGTCCCCCGTTATTTTGCCAACTTCTAATATGGAATCGGGCGTTGTAAGGAGTAATCAAGTACACAGGGCGAGCTTCAGAAGGTCTAAATCTCTTTAAAAGTATGTTTTTTTTTTTTAATTATTTTATGATTGTAAATAGGTACTAAGTTAAAAAGATAACCTGTAAAAACTGCCGCGTGCGCCCCTTGCAGCGTCACGACCCTAGGCGCGTGCGTAGTTTGCCTAAGGATAATCCACGTTTGTTGCGGCTGCGTGGCAAACAACTTCTCTTGCCCTGACCCAGAGTAAAGCCGTTGTACCCACTTTACTGGTTTTAGCAGCCGGTTTTTTACTGATTATTTTATTTACATAGGTAAATAAAATAAAACTAATACTTAATATACATTACACTACTTTTTTCACTTCACGTGACACGATCGAAACCGGTGCTCCTAATAAAACTGCTGAAGACAGAAGGAAATTTTAAACTGAGGCCCGCTTGCACCACATTTTTTTTTTTTATAATTTTTTATTGGAGATGGGTTTACTCTTGATTCTGGTCTAGGTCAGAGGTGACAGAGACAAAGTCTACGATGGAGTGAGCTTACCCAGAAGAAGCCTGCTCACTCTTGCATGAATGCGTTCGGGAACACAGACGCAGGTAGTGAGTTCCACTCTTTTGCTGTGCGCATTATGAAGGATGTTTGGAAGCGCTTGGTGCGAATTGGTGGAATGGCAACTAGGTATAGATGGTAATTAGCAGTACGTCTGGATGTCCGATGATAGAAGGGGGCAGGTGGGATGAGGTCGTGGAGTTCTTGCGCACACTAACCGAAGTACAATCTATAGAAGACCGACAAACAGGCAACAAGACAATGAGCCACACTGTGAAGCTTGGCATGCACCAGTTTTACGTCGTCAATGAGCCTCTTAGCTCTGTGTTCAACTGAGTCGAGCGCGGCATGTTGGTATTCAGCTGAGCCATCCCAAAGTGGCTGCAATACTCCATGCAGGATCGGACGCGCTTTATAAAGACTTAAAAGCTGTCCAGGCGCAAAGTATCGCTACACTCTATTTAGGATGCCCAGTTTTTTGCCCGTAGTTTGGGCTTTGCGCCCAATGGTGGCGCCAACTCCATGCCTAGGAGCTCGAGCTGATAAGTTACAGGAACAGATGTACCCCGAAAAGTACGAGTTTGGTCGAAACGACTCCTTTTTGCGGTGAAAAGACAAGCCTGTGTTTTGGTGGCGTTAAAAGAGACCAGATTGTCATAACCACACTGGGAGACAAGGCTTAAGGTCAAATCAGTCCGCTCTACCATGGCCTCTCTTAAGGAACGAACTTCACCCGAGGAAAAGCACACATGCCGCCATAAGACGCAAAAAAGTGCCGCATCTCATCCCAGTCTGCAGCCACGTGCCTCTGGGACTCTCATCTGGCGCAGAGCAGGTCGACACGGATTTCACCAGACAGAGGTCAGACGTTACCAGCGGGGCTGACCCCGATACTGAATGACTGTCCGGATCAGTTGTCAGCAGTAGGTCCAAGCAATTGGTTGTATGGCCGTCAACATCTGGTACCCGCGTTGCCACATTCACCAGCTGGGTTACATTTGGCGTTAAAGCAATCTTGCGCGCCTCTAACCCAGCATGGTCAGTTTTCTGGTACGGGAACAGCCACTCTTTATGATGGGCGTTGAAGTCCCCCAGAAAAATAAGACGCCGATGTAGAGAAATTTCTCCACGCCATGTCCACAAGTAGCCATATGCTTGATAAACCAGACTTCTCAAAGCAACGGAGACGACGACAACAAATGTCATCGCGGACGTACACACAGACCCCAGCTTGCTTCTTGTACTTTTGTTAACAGAGTAACACGGGTAGTTGAGGTACGCCACGTCCAACGGGGTTGCTATCTTCGTCTCCGTTAGAAAAAAGAGGTGCGGCTTCTCGGTCTCAGGATGGTGATGGACCGGATTGAGATTAGAGTGCAACCCCCTGATTTTGGTGACGTGCACTTTAAGTGGGAGGAAGTGCAGCCGTTTTCTAACCTTAGCATAGCATAGCATAATCAGCCTATAACGTTCCCACTGCTGGGACACAGGCCTCCTCTCTATGAGAGGTAGTGAGCCGTAATCCACCACGCGGGCTCAGTGCGGGTTGGTAGATGTCACATGTCTTCGAATTTTTTGGTTCTAAGACATGCCGGTTTCCTCACGATGTTTTCCTTCACCGTTTTGAGAGCAGTGGTGATGAAATTATTTACACAAAGTAAAGCGCCTGCTTGGGTTCGAACTCACGACTCGTAAGTCGGGACCGTTACCACTGGGCCACCTTTTTTTTTTTTTTTTTTTTTTTTTTTTTTTTTTTTTTTTTTTTTTTGTTCCGGGGTGGAAAATCCTCATGGATGTCATCAGTCAGACTCTTACTGACTAAAAACCACCCCGGTGTTCCATCTCACACCTAAGCCGGGGTCGCGGGAACACATTATTCTTCCACAACCCCGGCTGGTGCTGGCCTGCCTCGGCGGGCCTCCTCGTGTTGGGAGGGGGAGTGAGGTGTTAGACTCCCCCCGCAACGTCTAAGAGGGGCGCGCGTGGAACACTACGCGCCGCCACCTCGGGTCCTGATGTATGGGGGGCGGTGGACGTCCCCGAGTCCGCCGTCCCTGGACCCATTTAGAGGGGCTGGAAGAGGGCGTTGTTCGCCCTCAGCCTACGACCAACCCCTTGCCCCTTGCGACGGGTCTGATGAATGGCCCCGTCGCCTACCATTTTTCGGCCGCAGAGGATAGGGAGAGCGGCCAACGACATACCGTCACTCCTCTTCCCCTGCGGACCACTGGGCCACCTAACCTAACCTAACCTTATTTTTCTTAAAATTTTTCATAATTGTTAGAGTAGTTGGGGAAAAAAGGCGAACTGACGAGGCGCTGCTCAGTGAACCAAGTGGAACACTAGAGCTAACCCAACCTGTGGGGAACTCATTTGGAGACTGCGGGGACGCCCGAACCCCCCCGTCTATGGCCACCGGGTCCTCCCATCCAGTCGCCGGCTGGCACGGTGGAGCATACCAGGATTGGCGGGGCAGCCTTTGGCACGTGGCTGGCGTGCTACTTGTGCCCCCTATTGACTGCGGTCGCGAGCCAGGCGGCCCTGGCTCACGACACACACTTGCTGAGCCTACCACCGCTTAAGTGGGACCGTTCAGCTGCACCATAGGCAAGCCTGTGGCCCGAGGTGGACCGCTTAACATATTTAAAACATTGTTTTGTCAGCCATTTAGCGCTAAACGTATTTTTATTTATGGTGGAAGCAGCCTTAACATTTCAAGTAACTTACAGCTGATTACGCGACACGGGGTCGACGACCGCGGGTTTGGCGGCCTCCGGTGGTCTAATGTAGGTTTACTTAGTATTTTTGTACGAATTACAAAAATTATCACACTATAGCTGTTCATCAAAACATTGTTTGACAATTATTCGTAACCGTATATCGTTTGTCAAAGTGTTCGTACCACACATGGGCGAAACAAAAGTGACTTTAATGTTACGGTTACGTTATCAGTAGTTACCACAAGTCCAAATGTTCGTGCTAGGCCTACAGTTAATGGTGAATAAATAAATTAGCGTTTTCCCGTGAGGAGGTCAAAAATTATTCCACGGGAAAGTAATACCGGGATAAAAAGTATCATATGTACAGTTAATGGTGAATAAATAAACTAGCGTTTCCCCGTTAGGAGGTCAAAAATTATCCCACGGGAAAGTAATACCGGGATAAAAAGTATCCTATGTACTAACTCGGATCATGTTCACCTTTGCACCAAGTTTCGTCAAAATCTATTGAGCCGTTAAGTCGTGAAAATGTAACAGACAAACACAAAAATTGTCCCAGATTTTCATTATTCTTGATGAAGAGATTAGTATATTTAAGTTAAGTGGTGAACCACAAGATAAAAAAGTGAATGTTTATGTTATTCAGTGCGATTTATTCAGTGACGCGCAGATATAACGTTCAATTCCCAGACAAGTTCAATGTTATTGCACCGGATCGGCGCGGCGCCGACGTTAAAACATCTAGTTTAGGCTATTAAAAATAAGCTACAGTACTACAACTGTCTCTTAGATTTTTTTTGTTTAACTTAATGCAAATATCAATATTTGTAATATACAAAGATGAAATCGACTTTTAAAAATAACCAAAAACAAAATAGAACGAAGTTCTTTACGCTTTTGAATACAATTGACTTCACTACCTGCTTCAGCACCGTCGATAAAATAATAAAAATTCGAATGAAGGGCGAGAGCCATCTCGCATTTTCATTTTCATAGTTTCAATTCCCAGACAAGTCTAAAGTCTAAAGCACATAGGCAATGGAAAAAATACGAAAATCCCCATGATTATGCGACTTTCGCTTTATTGAGGGATCGACAAAAACTGATGCAAAAGAAGTGCCATGCAAATTATTTATACAGATCACAAGAGAACATAAAAACTTCACCTAAACGTTTTTGGGCGTACGTTAAGTCTAGAAAGAAGAATAAAAGTAGTTATCCTAAATACATGACGTATAGTAATAATCAATTGACTAGTGAGACCGAAATATGTAATGCTTTTAATGATTTTTTCTATAAGAATTTTAGCAGTAAGCTCGAATCTTATACTCCTTTCTCGACCAACTGCGAAACATACGGTGACACACTACACAGCCTGACCACTGATAGTGCGTGTATCCTGAAACTCTTGCAGAATCTGGATACTTCAAAGGGTCCTGGAAATGACAATATAACCCCTACCTTCTTTGTTAACTGCGCGGAAACGCTCTCTTCACCAATTGCTTATATCTTTAACAGGTGTTTTTGCGAGGGACATTGTCCGACTATATGGAAAATTGCGCATATTGTTCCTATCCATAAAAAAGGTTGTAGAAACTTAATAGAAAATTATCGTCCCATATCGATTTTGAATGTCTTGGGAAAAATTATGGAGAAAATAGTCCATAATGCTGTTTATCCCATTATATCTGAATTAATTCCCCAACAACAGCACGGTTTTATTAAAGGTCGCTCTACTAATACAAATTTGGCAGTGTTTGTTGAAAATATTTTCCGTGATATGGATGGTGGGGGACAGGTTGACGTGATCTACACGGACTTTGAAAAAGCTTTTGACCGTGTGGATCACGTCATCCTCTTGCGTAAGCTGCAATTCGTGGCAATTTGCTAAGATGGTTTGAGTCGTACCTTAGGAATCGATCTCAAATTGTTAAATTGGGTGGAGTAAGGTCTAACTGTGTAACCATACCATCTGGAGTGCCACAGGGCTCAATTTTAGCACCTCTGTTATACTCTGCCTACCTATACGATATAGGAGCACATGTTCGTGATGCAAGGTTTCTGATGTATGCCGATGACACCAAGATTTTTATGACAATTGGAAATACACACGATTGTGAGAAGCTACAAAATGACTTAAATAGATTATCTAATTATTATATTATCAATAGAATTAATGTGAATATAAGCAAATGTCAGACCGTAACCTTTACTAGGAAGCGAAATTTCATTAAATACACTTATAACCTCAGTGGTGGCAATATCGCGCGTTGTAATGTTATTAGGGATCTTGGTGTCGTCCTGGACTCAAAACTTCTGCTTTCCGAGCATGTGTCCTGTATCGTCGGCAAGGCATACAGAAACCTTGGATTTATTCTGCGTACGTGTAAATTATTTACTGATATTAATTGTATCAAAATACTTTATTTTGCGTACATACGCAGTATCTTAGAATACTGCAGTAATATCTGGAATCCTCACTACTTAGTTTATATACAGCAAATAGAATCTATACAATCCAAATTCGTTAAATATATCAACTTTCGCACTGGTTACAAGTCTAAGGATTACCTGCAAGTATGCAAACATCATAATATACTACCACTGGAGAACAGGCGTATGATTCTGGACATGCTTTTTCTTTATAATGTCTGTAGTGGGAACATTGAGAGTACCGCTTTAAATGATTTAGTTCTAAGGTTGAGTGCTCCGTGTCGTCGGACTAGGCACACCCAGTTATTCAATGTACCGCATAGTAGTACAAACTACGCTCAAAATTCTGTGATTGGTAGGTTATTAAGAAACTTTAACAAGAAATTCTCTCATCTTGACATATTTTACACCAAGAAAGGTATGTTCAGAAAACTCTTAGTAACTTCTGTGTGCGACGAATTGACTAACAGTTATAAATAGTATTTAATAAGTTATCCATACACCATTACAACTCAATACCACATACACACACACCTACACACTCACCCACACTGCACACCTAGGTATGTTTGGAGGGTGCTAGCCTGTCATCCTGTTTGTTTCTGTGCATTTGATAAGTGTAGGTAATAAATTGTAAATCCGTAATTGACTGTAAGATTAGTTTATTCATTTTAAGTTAAATTATTTAAGGGCTGAAGATTTTGTGAATAAATAAATAAATAAATAAATAATTTCAATCCAAGATGGCACGTTAACGCTTTTTCGTTACATGACCAATTAAAAAAAAAACCCTTCTGTAAGCTGCGCTAAAGAACTTCGTTCCAAAAATTGCTATTCCATACAGTTTGCGGAGTTATGTGAACAAAATATTTGAAAGACCTGATTTTTTTAGGCCAAAATAAAATTTGTACATAATGATAACGTCTTTATCAGGTTTTGAGTTATTTAAATTACACCTTGTTTCAATGAAACTATAAACAAAGTTGCTTTTCGTGTGTCCGTGTGACCGCTTAGACCTTCTTAACTCCAGTCCACAGTGGATTTTGATTCGGTTTTCAACGTCATTTTGAGCATTTATTCCGGTAGGTTTATGTGCATATCACACTAATATTTTACTTCGACATAGCACAGAAATCTCGATATTTTGACATGCCGCCACATTAGTAGATTGCTTCCTAGCAAAGCATAGGCAACAGGTCGCTAGTGAATAAATAAAAGTATATTTACCTTCTAGTCCTAGTCAACTTCGGGGTACAGATAAACGGTGTATCTTCAATATTGAGCGCACGTTTAATGCCTCTGCGCATCTTTGGTTTAGACATCCATGTTTCACTAGCATTCTCTATAGTATCCTATAAAAAATACCATACGTCTTATTACAGGTTATCTTGCGACCACGAGCCATTTTCGAAAATCGAACTTTTTGTTTTGACAAAGTTAAAGTTCCAATTACAAAAACTAAAGTTATTCCGTTTGTTTATATTATGTATATGGTCATTAAGTTCAAAATACAATATCTGGCTAGAAGATAGTGTTTGTGATGATAATTTAAAACTGTACGCGGCCTTGACTCGAAATAGATCCTAGTATGCAAATCACCTTTTTTATTATAACTTTATTACTTCTAAAGATTATACGGCCTACATAATACTGTAAATCTGTACTATGACGTCAGATCATATACGGATGATGCTTTTGTAAAAATAAAATATCTCAGCCCACATTTATGTGAACAATGAACTCAGAGTTCATTGTTCACATGCACACTAGGATCTATTTTGAGTCATAGGTGCGTTTAGAAATAGCTCGAAGACATGAATCATGACTATTTTCTTGAAATTTTAATTGTTGTTTTCCCGCATCAGAACGATTTGCCCTCAGTAGTACAATGTAATCATGGTGATTGGAGATTGAAAAAATAAATAAAGATTTTCTATAATTAATAATTTAGGGTGACTGGTGACCGATACATGGTCATACTCATCATAACAAACAACTTTCCCAAAGAAACGTTTATTGTTTATTTATCAAGCGCAGGTCACCCCAGAATAACAGCTGATAAGCGAGTGCGGCCCGTACGGTTGTTAGATAAATAAAATAAAAGCATGATAAAGTGTGATAGTTTTGTTTGTAAAAAATAAGTAAATCAAATAACACCTGATGTTATATTAATTATTCTTGTTGCTTAGCATGCATAATCAGCCTATTATGTTCCAACTGCTGGCACACAGGCCTCCTCTCTGTGAGAGGGAGTGGGCCGTAATCCACTACGCGGGCCCAGTGCGGGTTGTTTGTTGTCCCTAAATAAATAAATAAATTATAAATCTGACATTTTTTTATTCCGTTTTATAAATCGATTGTATCTCCAACCAAGACCAAATCATTTCGCTGCGGAAAAACCACCACAAAAATTTCAGCGTGTATATAACAATTACAGATTCAGTAAAAAATAGTGTATTCGTGTATGTGCAAATAAACTGTGGAGAAAACAAACAACACAAAATTAAGGAAACTTACTTGAATAAATGACGATTTGTATGTAAACGTATTTTTGGGCGACTTCGCCTTTACGTATACGGACATCGGCTTCGGTGCAACAACTGTGAACCAAACATTATTATTCAGGAAGAGGCATATAAGCAGCAATATTTTTATACTAATTAATGGAGGGCTTGAATAGTGTAGGTGAAAATCTATAGACCTGGTGCTGGTGAAAAATGGACTATCTGCGTGCGCTTTAAGACAGGAAATAGTGTTACGCTGGCGTTGGTCACGCGTACCAATAAACTGATGTTCAACGGACGTGTATAAGTTACTCTACCTCTGATTTTAAATTACTGTCAAAATCATAGTGATATTATCTGTCGATAAAATAAGGTTGCTTTTGGGTTGCTGCTGCCAGAATCAAAGGGATTGATAGCACTGACGGTCAGCGAGCGCGAGTACATATATGTTACCCGGCCAACGTTAATTTATTTTATTTTACAGTTTTAGCAATACTTACAGCTAAACATTTTTGTAAGATTGTGAGTAACAAAAATATGGCCAATCTAAAGTTTTCACAGATAGAACAGAGCAAATAAACAAAAAACAGAAATTTGAGAAGGTAGACAGTGTTAAGTAAAAACAGTTTATGTGACACTATTTCCAGCCTAAAACAAAAAAGCCGCGTACGATGGCCTGTGAGGCTGTTTGGACTGCCGACCTCACTGTGTACAGCAATACGGGAAATAAAGTAACGATATAACGTACCGTGCGGCTCCACATCTCTACTGTCCAGCGCGTAGTGCGCGACAGTGTTGGCGATGGCCGGTAGAGACGCGCACACCACTTCCACGATGGCGTCTCTAGCGCTGTCTCTGTCCATCATGTCGACTAGAGACTCTACTGAGGTTGAAACTTCTTTGGCTCGAGGTTTTTGTTGTTTTAGCTTGTTGTTGTAGCGTTCTGCTTCTAGGTATCTGTTGGTAAAACACATTATTGATGTAAGATTGAGGCGAGTGTTATACTGGCAGTAAACAGGTTTTTTCTTTATTTAAAACCAAATAATAGTTATGAATTATAAGAACAGGAAGCAGCACAGCAAAGTTCACCTACACATACTATATACCTACATATACATAGGTACATGACCTATTGTCGTATAGCTAGTGCAGACGACAGAAAAATATAATTTATTTGGAATTGTATACATAATAAAGCAAAGTTTTACAACAAAACTTTCTTGGGCTATTTCTTAATTTCTACCCGTACCGTCCTGACTCAAAACCGCATAATAAGTACTATCGTGAGGAAACCGGGTCCTAGAACCAAACATTCGAAGACAAGTGACATCTACCAACCCACACTGGGCTTGAGTGCTAGATTACAGCCCACTCCCACTCGAAGAAAGAAGGCCTGTGTCCCAGCAGTGGGAATAGAGGCTGATTATGCAACATTAACCAAATAAGAATTTATGAAAACGAACTTACCTAGACTGTTGTAAGTAGTACATGACTAGTATATCAGACGTGTGCGGTTCGTGGCAATCTTCTAGATATTTCACGAACATCTCTTCCTCGAACGGCGACATTGTCACTTGCAGTATTTTGGCTAAATTCCCTGTGTTTCGACAACCTGGGGAAACCAATATTATGAGTACTGAAGACATTTTTTTTTTTCAACTTTGCCCCACACTAGGAATTACTCCTGTATCGTGGGTGCGTTCACAAACATGAAAAATCACATACACAAGACACCCAAACCCGGAGCAACTATTTGTAGGTCATACAAATATTTGTTCCGTTCGGGAATCGAACCCGCGACACGCAGCGCAGCAGCCGATCGCTCAACCACTGCGCTAACCGTGCCGTTTAGAAGGATGCATATTTTCATGTGATTGTCATAGCAGGGTATCAGCATAATATGATGAAGTCCTGATAGTATGACAATTATATCAAAATGGTACCCAGTTAGTGGTAGTCTAGTAGTGCCTGCCTCGTTAGTCTAGTGGTCGCAAGAGCTACTGCTGAGCATGAGGTCCTGGATTCGATCCCCAGGTCGGGCAAAGTGTTATTGGGTTTTTCTATCTAGAATTTCTCAGTAGCAGCCCGGAGTCTGAATTTATGCCCGGTTGTTGGCAATAGGCTCACCCTTTAATACAGGGGACTTAAGCATAACTGGCGAAATGTGGGTGTACTGTTTTCATAAGTACACCTCTGCCTAACCCTCCTGGGATTACAGGCGTGATGTTATGTTATGTGGTATCTAGTTTGGCTTAAATATGAAGTTATATTGGGGATAATATTTTTACACATAAACTAAGTCTTGACATGTCAGACCCTCAGTAAGATGCTCATCTGCTTGTTTGCAAGACAGTCTGAATGTGGATCATAAGAAAACACCCCTTGTTATAGCTTACCAGTTGTTTCCATAAAAAAAAAACAGATGCTATACTAAACTAGCTTCTGCCCGCGTGAAATCTCTTACTACCACAACCCACCCCGTCGCAACACATCAATTGGGATGATGACTAATATTAAAAATGTTCGCTAAAATAATGTAATTTCAAAGAAGGCATAGTAAAAATGAGATAATCGAAAAAATCTGTTAAATCGATGTAAATATGAAGATACACGCATTTAAAGTTTATGGAGGGGATAATTCCTGTCCTTGTCGCGCGGTACGGACAATGTACGGCGCTATTATGAAGTTACGTACTCGTGACGTCACTTCTACTATAGTGCTGTCCTAGTCTTACTTGGCAGTTTTTTAAGTTTTTACACTTTTTGTAATACTGTTTGTACTATTTAGAAATAAACATTTTTTTGGGATATAAATAAAAAAAATGTCATCATCCCTATTGCTCGCGCTATTACTTGGTTTTCGCTTAGCGTTTTTTCTACTTGTTTTCTTTTTGCTCGGCTGTAATGGATCCTAGAGTGATGTTACATCGCCTATAAGCCTTCCTCAAAAATTGTGTTATCAAATGCAAAAATAATTGTTCAAATGCGGCTGGTAGGTCCAGAGATTAGCGCGTTCAAACAAAGAAACAAACTCTTCAGCTTTATGTACATTTACAACCATATTCTAAGTCGTAAGCTCGAAAGCTACTCTACACACAACTCTGTCGAGGAGAGCTCAAGGCGTGAATCGGAAGACCCCAAAAATCGGTATTCATAGTGTTCAGGTTAGGGAAATTATGAGGTCCCTCGAATGAGTGTAAGTTGATGTCATACATCAATATTAAATAAACTCTTCAAAAGACATTATGAAAATCGGATAAAATACGCGTGTTTTGGTTTAAACTTCGTTGTTGACTACCTCAAGGAACCCTCTAGGTAGATGCCGACGTACCTTATATTAGACAGTTGGTTCCTCAACTCAAACTCACCTGGACTGAGGAATCTGTTTGAGATAAGGAGTAAAATTGCTCCTATGAATATCAAACCACCTAAGTGAGGTTAAAATCATGAGGTTTCGACTTAGAAATAGGTGTAAGTCACTGACACAATACTTATTAATACATAGAAAAATATCACATACCTTTAAAAAAGAACTGCATAACAGTAACCTTATCCTCAACACAGCCCGCATTGAGTACACACATCCGTATCACATCCAGCGCTTCAAAAACCAGCCCCCTTGCCAAGTACAGGTTACAACAAGACTGCCAATCTTCTAGCTTATCGTGGTCATTGACCCGGATAGAGCAGGACGCTATATCGCCGTCCCTGTCACGTAAGTTCTGTATGGGAGCTGGTTTGCGAACGTGTAAGTATTGGAGGGCTGCTTGAGTCTTTTTTTGGGCTAGCAAGGTTGATAGGACCACGTTGTGTTGCCAGTCTGAGAGCGTGTTGCCGGTTAGGCATTGGAGTTGGTCGAGGGCGAACTATGGAAAGGGAGAATTAATTAATTTACCTTAAATAGACAATAAAAGAAGTGTCAGCTACGGGCTGAATCGGCAATATCTTTGCAGTGCGAAATACTACCATGAGTTTGAGCGCTACAGATGTCACATACAGAAAAAAGCTTCTAACTTATAAAATACTCTTTTTGATGCTTTTTAGGGTGCAGTACCCAAGGGTTGACAACGGAACCCTATTGAAGCTCCACTGTCCATCTCATTATCCGTATTACGTAGACAGTTGAAATGTTCACAGAGTGTGTATTTCTATTACCGCTATGTTTTTTTTTTGATAATGTAGTATTAAATTTGTATGGTGGATTGGGAACCCTTTGTGTGCGAGTCCGACTCGCACTTGGCCGGTTTTTTATATGCCACTTAGCACAGCATGATCACAAAAGAGAACCACCATTACCCTGAGTGTTACGGTCATTAAAAACCTATTCGTTATAACCATGCAAATAAGACCTTCCTACCAGCTGACTGGCCAATCTTCAGTAATCTTTACAGTAGTAATGGTTGACTTACATCAAAATCCCTGTGGTCGAGATGCCAGAAGGCTTGCGTGGCCTTTATTGCGGTATTGCTAAGACCGAACATTGTAGGGAACTGCATCAATCTACGAATCACGGCTTCATATCTGTTGATTCAAATATACACGGTATTTAAGCAATAAGTCGCCAAAATGTTACAAATGTTTTAAGATGATCAAAAAAATGTCACTAGAGACCAATTTAAAACTTCGATCAGTAAAAGAGCCGTCAATTCTCTTGAAAACAGTCATTAAGGTTCCACTAGTCGATACAATTTCCATTAAAATTTCGGGAGGGTATTACTCCACTGCTTTACATTGTACATTCAAAGTCAAACATGATACCGTTTTGCTGCATTATTAATTTAATTTTAATATTTGTGAATTTTAATATTGTGTTTCGTAATGTTAATTCCCTACTTATTGGATAGAATCAAGTTCTTCTAACTGAACAGAGAGCTGTGCTGCTGGGGAGTTTGTTGCGCCACTTCTTCTTGCCAGCTCAAGCACTAGGAAGTGGTGAAAGGAGGGCGTTTTGAGGGACTGACTAATGCAATTTTGAAGTTTAAAAAGTGCTGATTCTCAGCCTAGTTTGAATAAAAGACTTTTGACTTTGATTTGATTTGATTAATTTTGTCTGTGCGGAAACAGAATATTAAAATAAAAACCATTAAAAAGTTATAATCCAACAAAGATTCGTTTTATTGCTAATTTTTATGCAAGTTTGAGCGTAAATAAGTAATAAAAAAGGTATAAAATCTCAAAAACAAAGTCGGGATCGTCAAAGCTCAATTATCAATTATTATTTTTACTTATGCAGTGGTTTTTTCATAAAACCCGATTTTCCAAAGGACTTTTCGTAATTTTTTACGCGCTTGTTTTTACTATGAATTAAAATAACGATGTTTCTGTGCGTGCGAACTAGACGTTGTGCGTGTAGCGTCTTATTGCACATGACTGATACTATTTGTGTCAGACAAGATGCCAGGTGAGACAGCGTGCTTTTTGGCCACGCCCACCAGTGATTTCGATCCCGCGACTAGTTCAACCTTGAATGATTCCAGACAAATAAAGTGTACTTAACTCCAACTAAAACGGTGGCGAGGTTATAGAAGGTCCCAGCTAGGTTCTAGAATAACCTGTATAGGGTAGTGCAGTCCCCATTCGGTATTATAATTTAATTATACCCTGTACGTGGCTTAACACTAGTCTTCTACTACGATTAAAACGTTTGATACAATCCGCGAGGCCTAAGCTGAGCTTTGTATTTGTGGGAGTGATTACCAATCGCACCAATGGAGGTACGCACAGCGCCTCAAGCCGATAGTGTAAACCGTTTTACACCAATCGCGCTCTAGGCTGACGTCAAACCTGCACTATCTATACGTGCACTCACACAAATGCAAAGCTCAGCTCAGGCCTCACGGACTGTATCTTCTAGGCAAGCGTTCTCTAATCGCCTATTGCTTTATCACTTGTTATCACGTGATACAGTCAACACATGGCGTTATGGGACCTTTTAGTCAATCAATCTAAACAAGGCGTTAAGGGACCTATTAGTCAATCAATCTCAACACAAGGCGATATGGGACCTATAAGTCAATCAATCTCAACACAAGGCGTTATGGCACCTATTAGTCAATCAATCTAAACAAGGTTATGTGGGACCTATTAGTCAATGAATCTCAACACAAGGCGATATGGGAGCTATTACTCAATCAATCTAAACAAGGCGTTAAGGGACCTATTAATCAATCAATCTCAACACAAGGCGATATGGGACCTATTACTCAATCAATCTAAACAAGGCTTTAAGGGACCTATTAGTCAATCAACCTCAACACAAGGCGATATGGGACCTATAAGTCAAATAATCTCAACACAAGGCGTTATGGGACTTATTAGTCAATCAATCTCAACACAAAGCGATATGGGACCTATAAGTCAATCAATCTCAACACAAGGCGTTATGGGACCTATTAGTCAATCAATCTAAACAAGGGATTATGGGACCTATTAGTCAATCAATCTAAACACAAGGCGTTATGGCACCTATTAGTCAATCAATCTAAACAAGGGTATATGGGACCTATAAGTCAATCAATCTCAACACAATACGATATGGGACCTATAAGTCAATCAATCTCAACACAAGGCGTTATGGGACCTATTAGTCAATCAATCTAAACAAGGTATTATGGGGCCTATTAGTCAATCAATCTAAACACAAGGCGTTATGGCACCTATTAGTCAATCAATCTAAACAAGGGTATATGGGACCTATAAGTCAATCAATCTCAACACAAGACGATATGGGACCTATAAGTCAATCAATCTCAACACAAGGCGTTATGGGACCTATTAGCCAATCAATCTAAACAAGGGATTATGGGACCCATTAGTCAATCAATCTAAACACAAGGCGTTATGGCACCTATTAGTCAATCAATCTCAACAGCTAACATGAGATCTCACGCATGCGCGCGTAAGACAAAATAACAGATCATTTTGTCTATTCTTCCGTCGACAAAAACAGGTCATGCTACGCGTGCAGAACCAAGGTTTATTTATCACAGGATGTTATAAAAGGAAAGATAGTAAGAATCAACGACTCACCTGACTTCATCGTACACCATAGAGTAATCCACAAGCAGGTAGAGTACCAGCGAGTGTTTATGTTCCTCCGCGATGTCGGGTAAGAGGTACAGACGTAGTAGCGAGTAGAGTGATGGTGGTGGGTACAGACCGTTGCATTCACTGCCGCCTTTTAGCCACATCCTGTAAAAAATAAAAGGTTATAAATAGCTCCTGAAACATGTAGTAGGTAGGCTTACTAGTTGGTTGGTAGGTACTTTATAGAATAGTCAGCCTATAACGTTCCCACATCTGGGACACAGGCCTCCTCACTGTGAGAGGTAGTGGGCCGTAATCCACCACGCGGAGCCAGTGGGGGTTGGTAGATGTCACAAGTCTTCGATTTTTTTGTTCTAGGACATGCCGGTTTCCTCACGATGTTTTCCTTTACCATTTTGATAGCAATGGTGATGAAATTAAATACACAAAGTTAAGTGCCGACCTAGGTTCAAACTCACGACCTACAACTTGAAGGTCGGGGCCAACACCACTGAGCCACCACTGCTCATGGCTACTCTACAACAAAAGTAAATATGAGTCGTCATGCTCATTCTGAAAAAAAAAAGGAAACTCCACAGCAATTTTCCCAATTGACGATAGCGGATCTATATCAAGCTGTATCTTATACAGAATGTAAAAACACCTAAGAAAACTAAGTAACTTTTGTTTTTGGTGTGAAAATTAGCTGTTTACGGTAGTGCGCAACATAACGCACGCAAAACATTGTGCTTATGGGTGCATGCAGCGGTACAGGGGTCGTGGAGTATTTATTTAAAGCTGTGTAATAACATTAAATATTTGTTAACATAAAAAACGTCCGTAAAAGTTGGAATTTTGACCTTCAATAAGTAACCAGAAGGTTCCCTGGTATGCCCCAGTACAAAAAAAAAACAACGACGAAGTGACTCTCGGCTTCGTTAAATTTCTTTGAACACCCGTTAGGCATTTATGATCACCGTGGTTGGCATGATTAATCTATGATACTTTTAACGTGGCGGTATAAACTATTCTTGCACATTCCTTGCATAAACGAGACATGATATAGAGGTATGAGGAACAGGTCGTAAAGTTCATTCATATTCTATGGATTCTATGGATCCTACGACCAGACGGGTGTTGTGTCTGGTGGGCAACTGACGATTGATGTCGAGACGTTGTGCGGTAAACTCTGTTTGCGCGATACAGGATTTTGCGTGACGTCAGTGTGATGCGTAGTTCGCATGTGGAGGTGTAGATGCCACCACAAAGATAAGAGCATAGTTTTTTTTATAGCAAGGTCTCCAATGCTGGATAGTTCTTGTCTTGTTGTGACTCCGAGTAAGAAATTATGTTTACTAACGTATTGAACAAGGTAGTCTTGCTGCTGATAAGCATAACACTTTATGCAAATTGAACCTTTGAAAACAAGAGAAGAAAGTAATTATAAAGTTCACTTACTCATGCGTCCTTTCGCCAGCAAACTCTTGTTCAATCAGCTGATCGATGTATAACAGAGAACAGGGCTTGTTTGCCTCATTCTCGTCTGTAGGCACGTTGTCTTGTAAACGATTCAGCTTTAGACGCCTAAAACAAATTATAAACCATGATAAGTAGTAGCTAAATTTCGTGATGGATTTTCAACCATGTGACATTGAAATAAGTCACATAATCGACCCGCAACCTACATAGCTAGGATTCAAGTTATGACTAGAACGGTTTAAATGCTAGTCACACCGAAGTAGCATTGAATGCGTAAGGGCTAATTTTTCAATAGTCAGATAACTTTTATCTGAAGAATAAATCTGACAGTTTGACATATTTTATATGCAAAAGCTGTCAAACCACAATATTTATTCCTCAGACAGCAGTTACTATTGAATGATCTGCCCTTAGTCAAAAGTATTGACTGCGGGTAGCTCGATTTCTTTTCCACAAGAAAGGGATACAGCATTATCATATCATACTTTATCATATCATACTTACTTAACAGAATGACATCATATCATACTTAACAGAAAAGGACAAAGCTATAATATTTAGCTCAACAAACTTTGATTTTTCATAAATATTTTGGTTATTATAGTGCAAATACCTATACCCTATACTAAGTCCATGAATATAACAATGTATTGTGATGTTTTATTAAAGTGACATACTGTCGGTTTTTGTCATAAGCTGCTTATAAGACAAAAAATCGCGTAAATTGTGTATAGCATATTTTGTCTCAACTTGCTACGATTCCCGAAGTTTTATAGCTTTCTTACACTAAGATTGAATGCAGATTATTGTTGTTCTTGTGTATAGATTATTATCTGTTTAAATCGAATTATTGGGCAAAGTTTTTGTACACCATCTTTCGAATTAAATTGTAAATGCAGACCAAAATTTATAATAAATAAGTTTATTTAACATATTTGCATTTTAATATTGGTGATGAAAAATTATTTCCGTAAATAGGTTCAAAAAAACACTTTCACACATAAAAAAAAAATACGTTTTAAAACTAGATAAGTTTGGTTATTCCTATTCAACTACTCTAAGAAAAAATACCGAGAAAAAACCAAACTCAGAGGTCACTGTGGTGAGGTCATATACGGACAATACAGATAGGTAACAGTAACTAATATATTTGTTGGATCAATATTATTTAAAAGAGTGTCCATGAATTTTCTTGCACTTTCCTCTCCACAGGTACCTACAACGCTTTGGAATGGGCAACTAGCTTCATATTTCTGACTGACCGACTCCTTGACGAATCAAAAGTGCCTGTAAATGGTTTAATTGAAATAAATGCTTTGAGTTTGAGGATATCTTCTAGTATTACCTCTTGTTATAAATAGAGTACAGTTGTTGTGCGGGATAGGGCAGTGCGTTGTACCCGTCGTGTCGCTCCGGCAGCAAGCCCACTCGAAGGAACCACTGCACCACTTGGAAGTACAGCGAAACTGTGCCGATGCCTTTGTATTTCTCTTCGATTTCACTTAGAGCTGGAAACAAAGGAGGTTGATGAAACTCACGCAGCTAAAATAAAGAT
Organism: Dasypolia templi; assembly: GCA_963555695.1. Taxonomy (NCBI): domain Eukaryota; kingdom Metazoa; phylum Arthropoda; class Insecta; order Lepidoptera; family Noctuidae; genus Dasypolia; species Dasypolia templi. The sequence continues at coordinate 21,082,454 of OY743151.1, read as the reverse complement.
GTTGTTATGTACATGAAGTATAAATAAATATATAGAAAGAAGAAAGAAAGAAAAAAATGATTATTTGCAAATTACAACATGTAAAATACACACGTACAAAGTAGCCAAAAGCCTCGTATTTAAGAAATAAAAAGTTAGACAATTTTGTCCAGTTCTCGATATCAGGCCCAAAGACAATACACATTGATCTGTGTTGCGACCTGTCAAATGACAATAAACAAAAACAACATGCAGATTGCAGAGTGGAAAAATGAGTAAATTTGTATCCCCTGTAACACACACTGTACAATGTACAATACACTGTACAATACAGCACATACTCATTTCAATGCCAACAAAACAATCTGGCTTTTCGCTGGATACAATAAATTTTGAAGCAGTGTACAAACATTAAACCATCGAAATAATATTTTAGTTGGTAAATGTTTACTTTCAATCAGAGAATTTAATTTAATGCTAAAATGAGTTTAAATAATCATTGTCATGTTTGCTTTGACTTACCATCAGGTATGATTAGGTTGCAGCACTTTGTAAGGACGGCGTCCAACAAACCAGTTAGCTGAGTTAACTGTTGCACGCAATATTCCAGACACCGTACTACGTTTCTGTAAACATGGTATAAAGCTTGAATATTAGACAAATATGCGATAAATTTACCATGTTTATGGACATAAATAAGGCTCTAAAAACACTTGGTTCGTCGAATATTCGTTTTATGACAATAAAGGTAAGTTGTTTTTATGTTTTTTTTTGCTACTTTCACCCACTTATTTATTTGGTAAAAACATGCACAACATTACAGACCCAGATCCAAGTTAATGCACGGTAAAATTTTAATAAAAACAAACACATTTACAGTGAAGAAGGAATAAAAGTTAGAAGTAACTAACAAAACAAACCCTCCCGCTCTGGGTGGAGCGGGAGGGCGTGTCAGACTCAGTGACTAAAACCCACCCGTGTTCCTTCAGTTGCCTGTGCCAGGGCTGTGGTATCTGTTTCGAACAACCTAACAAATAACAATGAAACAATATTGGCACAAAAAAAACTTCTATCATTGATCATATCACGGAATCTCAAACATGCATGACATGCGTCGTCTATACATCTCGCGGCAAACAAATCACACTTTTGTGACGACGCCAGTAGAACATTCAGCATTGCGAGCGAGCGAACCAAGGGCGAGTTAGAATGAGAATCTGTGCGTGCCGACGGAACGGCCTGAGCTACTAATAAATCCAGGCAATCAGACTCCCCATGAGAACGGTTTGAAATACATTGTGACAGATGTATTATTTCTTACCTGTCAGGAAGAGCTGAAGAAGAGAACAACGGTGCAGTAAGTTCCTTGGCGTTCTCTTTTAATTCGATGGCTCGTTTCCAGCACCAGTCCACCTAAAATAAGGTATATTGCTCAGATCAATTGAAATACGAATCTCAGACATTTTGGTTTACACAATCGGTCTACAAATACTGGAGTAGCTTATGATTTTCAACATAAATCGAGAGAAAAAAAAACTTTTATTTATATATAAATAAGTAATTGTATGCTATCTCTTTTTTGTTTTGTTAATTTAATATATCTGAGTAATGCTAACCTAGTGGCACTTTTTACCTGCAATATTATTAATACTACTTATATATTATTGTAATTTGTGAGCATTTTATATTGTAGTTGTTTATTGTCCCATAATAAATAAAATAAAACAAAATATGAATATCGGAAAAAGCAGAATTTATATTCAATGTGATGTAGGCAAAATCAGCTGGTGCCTGTGCACAGAGCTCCATGATTAAGGCTGTACTCAAACTAGAAAAGACAGTCAACATTTGTGTCATAACTTACCAAGAACGTTAGCGTACAGCCCGCGCCGCTGTGGCTGCCGGTGGCCCAGTCGTGGGCGCAGCGCTTCAGGAAGCGAGACAGGCGAGCTTCCAGCGCCACCGATAGTAAGTATCTGCGCTGTTCCTCCTGCAATCATTGAAATGATATTACAGTCACATATCTAACACTAGCTGACCCGGCTACTTTGTACCGCATCACAATATTATCTTCATTAAATTTTGTTTCGTGAATTTTCCCAATGTAATAGTTATTCTGCTATTCGGGGCGGAGACAAATCCAACAAATCAAAGATATTAAAAATCAGTCAGGCCGTTCTTGAGTTAGTCACTAACCCGACTTTGTTTTATTTACATATACACAGAGTGGCTCAAAATCACGTTGACAAGTGGTTGTAAGAATTATTTTTATATGTACGGTTTTAATTATAAAATACTAATAACATTTATGTTCAAAATAACCTCCTTTAGCACGGACACATAGAGACAAATGCTTCGTAAAATTTTCTTCAAGCATTAAACCCACTGCATATTTTTTATTGTTTTTTATGCTTAAGGCTTCCTGTATAAATTGGTAGACTGCTAATGTTGTTGATCGATTTTTTCGAAAGCCGTTTTGGCATTCATCAAAAATTTTATATTTTTCGCAGAAGGTGTACACGCGATTGCACATTGCTTTCTCAAAAATCTTTGAAGCTGAAGGCAGTAAAGCTATTGGACGGTAGTTACTTGGCTCTGTTTTGTCATTTTTCTTGTGTAAAGGTTTCACTAATGCTATTTTCAGCTAATCAGGGAAAACGCCGTCTTCAAATGACTGGTTAAGCAATTTATAAAAAGGTAGTGTTAGCTCATCAGCGCATTGTCTAAGTAAACAGGGTGGAAGTTCGTCTATGCCGTGACTTTTTAAATTTTTTAGTGTTTTTAGCATACTATTTATTTCGTAAGGGTCTACTGGAGTGAGGAACATTGTATTTTCGGTGTGTGTAAGCACTGGTATACTTTGAGACTCATCGTTTGTTCGTATTGGACTTCCCTCACCAATGGATAAAAAAAAGTTGTTAAACATATTGGCTACTTCCTTTGGCTCCGAGGTTGTTTTATTGATATTTGTTTGTAATTTAATGTTAAATTTGTCTTTTCTTATTGTTTTATTGGTTCGCTCATTTATTATATTCCACATTGTTTTGACTTTCTTAATAGATTTTTTTATTTTGTCAATATATTGTAATTTTTTTGCTGTTGTTATCAATTTTTATTTTATTTTTCATATTTTCGATAGTGTTGTGACAGTATTGGATTATTAGTTTTAATTGTAAGTGTTTTTAATAATCTCTTATTTTTGCAGGACGTTTTGATGCCTTTGGTTAACCATTTTTTCTTGAATTTTGTTTTTAATTTAATTTTACGTAAGGGTATGTATTTGTTTAGGATATTAGTTAGCGTGTCATTGAATGCTTTATAGTTATCGTTCATACTTTTGAACTGTTCTCTATTAATAACCACTTTCGTATTTTTGTGTGTATCGGTAAGACTTTTCAATATTTAAAGAAACCTGTTACATCATCACCATCGTAGTAACTTCTTCTAAAGCATTTTATTTTTCTGGTTACGTTAATAGGGATGATACTAATGTTAAAAATGTTCGTAAAAATAATGAAATTACAAAGAAGGCATAGTAAAAATGAGATAATCGAAAAAATCTGTTAAATCGATGTAAATATGAAGAAGATACATACACGCTTTAAAAGTTTTTGGAGTTGATTATTCCCGTCTTTGTCGAGCGGTACGGACAATGTACGGCGCTTGTATGAAGTTACATAGTCGTGACGTCACTTCTACGATAGTGCTGTCTTTGTCTTTTGGCCATTTTTTAAGCTTTTACACTTATTCAAAAAATGTCATCATCCCTATTCCAAAATTCATAGTATTAGTTACTTACCGCACTAATGTTACTGGTATAAGTGTGCACATAGAGCGGCGTCAGTCCAGCCGACATGCAGGCGCTGTACAGCCGCGGCGGGTTCAGTAGCGCAGTGGGGCCTACTTCGTCAATAGAGCTTATTATCTGACGCTGTATGCCTATTGTGTTTAGGACACACGCTTCTGAAGTGTTCAGGCAGATGCAGTCTGAAAAGTGAGACGAAATTATAGAAAAAGTAGCTTGTGGAGATTCGAAACTTATCCTACAGAAACTTACTATCGGGATAAAAAGTATGCTATGTGTTAATCCTAGTCATAAAGTATCTGTGTGCTAAATTTCATCCAAATCCGTTCATTACTTTTTGCGTGAAAGAGTAACAAACATCCATCCCTACTCACAAACTTTTGCGTTTATAATATTAGTAGGATAGTAGGATGGAACATAAAATATTTCGTCATATGATGTTCATCTCAAACTCTACGGTTCATTATCCACAGATATCATATAATTACAGGTGTTGGAAAGATATGTGATGTCAGAAGTTTGAAGGCATTTTTGCCACTGGTAATAAGGTATCTGGGTTGTTAATAAGGGTCTGCAATTACTAATGACAATGGCATTTATAAATAAACCAGCAAAACTTCATAGACTTACTGGGTAACGGTTAAACAACTACCATTTTATAACAAAACGTAACCGTCTTATTCATAAAAAAAGGCATTCGCTTAATAAACCTGTTTCAGCTATCAAAACGTTTTGTCCCTTTCTGTTAAACTTCATTTTAACTTGACAGAAAGGGACAAAACAGTTTCAAAAGTAAAATAGGTTTATTAAGCGAATGGCTTTTAATATGAATAAGACGGTACGTTTTGGTATAAAATAGTGCGCGACACGCGACGAAAATCGCGCGCGACTCAAAGGTTCCGCTCGTCGCGCGACACGCGGTGCATATGTGTCGCGCCAGTCTGCACAAGCGTTTACTTTTTTATCTGCTTTCTCTTGCCATTTCACGCCTGTGAATTTTCGCCAATCCATTTAATTCGACCCTGAATACTCACTATACTGCAAGGAGTTGGGATAGAAGTGTTCTTCGAGTCTCGTAGCGTGCGAGTACACGGCGACTGAGGAGGGGTCGAGACGCACGTCTAAAGTCACACAGTCTCCAGCTGATAGCTCACAACACCATGTCACGCTCATGAAGGCGTTGCTTTGTAGAGGCCAGGTGGCTACGGAAGATAATGTTTTATTAGAAAACAGCAAATCACAAGTCAACTACGCGGAATGATGGATGAACTTAATACTACTGAACTGGTCATTTTTGGCGGAGCCATGAGGCACATTTCCCTGCTAACTTATTACATCGCACTTAACACTTTTTTTTGTCTCCTTATAATTATACTGTGTGCCTTTTAGTCTGCGCTAAATACAAAATGTATTTTCATTATTCATTTTCTTCTTTTTTGTTTCACTTTACTTTAGGTACGGATTTCCTCAAAACATGAAAACTTAATTGTAAGGATTGTAGCAGGTGGTGTTTTGTAGTTTCTGCCTACCCCCACAGGATGAAGGCGTGAGTTAAAGTATGTTGTTAACTTGTTTAACTACAGACAAAATAATGTGTCTAGTTCTTTTACAGTATTTCTTTTCTTTTATAGTACCAAGCATTGAAATGACATATGGAGTATTAAAGTAACAAAGATATGATGAGTCACAGAGACAAACGGTGTTACCGTTTGTCTCTGTGACTCATCATATCGAAACCGAAATAAAATAAAAGTTGCTCGACGTGCCATTTCAACGGTCGCGTCCTTTAAGTGAGAAAGAAAAACAAAACAATTCGACAATAATCGAAACAGTACTGTAACAGCTCCATTATAGGGCTGAAATTAAAATAACAAAAACATTATTAATAAAACATATTTGAACATAAATTACCTGGCATTTGATCCTTGTACCACTGATCTAAGTCGAAAAGAAGCATGCCATACTGTGTGGAGGAATTGGCATTTTCGCCCCAACATTCCCAGACTATCTGACAAATGTTCAACATGCCTGAAATGACAAGAAAAAAATTTGTTAGCAGTTTGCATGTGACTGGGAAGTGTCACAAAAATTATTGTACCATAGGATGCAATCTTATGGTACAATAATCTTTACAAATATTTTAAAGAGATAAATTGTTTGTTTGTGTGTAGGGGGGAATGTCTGGAATAGGTTATTTAACATCACGCTATGAAACATAAGAACCGAGCAGGACAAGTCTGAAATAACGTTAATTGAATACGATGTTGTAGCGCGGGCATGTGATGAGATGCGACTGTGTGGGATACAAGAGATATAGGGATACAGAGTTTTGAAGGAATTTCCTAATCCATTGCTTCATAGGTTTGAAAAATTTGTCTGCTCAACAACGTAAATAACGCAATGAATGTGGGTGAACTTTAAATGTGGATGATATCAATTGCCATTCTATGTGTGTAAGGCTGGATTTAGTGCTCGACCGACGGTCAGCGCTGACATCGGTCGAACGTCGCTTATGAACAACTACGCGCTGCTAAATTGCTACGTGACGATGACCGTCGGTCTAGCTCGGGATACGTCGGCTTCAGTCGACTGACGCGCTATGTCGGTATATGTGGGCATTTAGAGGGACGCTGATCGAGCGACCGACCGTACGCGCGTACGCAATATCGCGAACAAAAATGAACACCTGTTATTTCTGAGGTGCGGTTCAACCGCAGTTGTGGGACATCTCTCGTGAGTGCTCAGTATGCCGTCAGCTAAGCACTAAACGTTCGGTCATGACCGATAATAAGCGCGCACCGATGCGCTTGACCATCACGTCGGCCAGCGCGTAGCTTACTCGCTGGCCGTCTTTCGAGCACAAAATCCAGCCTCAGACTCATTTTCTAAAGATTTTCTCGGAACCACATACGACTGCGGCTGCGATCCCAGAAGAAGCCCATCATGGAAATAAATATTTAGTTCTTAAAAAAAAAAAAAGATTATTGTGTCAAAATTAGTAAACATTACTCACTCTCTTCTCCTTCAGCTGCTAAGGTAGAACTGACGGAGTAAGCGTGACAGGACACGCATTTCCCGCCAAGCAATGCAGCTTCGTCAACTGTACTTAACTCTAGTTGAAATCTTACTGTTGCTGTTGAAAATTCCTGAAAAATCCCAGACTCCATTACAAAACTTTGAATAAGCACTATGATAGAATGGATTTGCTGACTGTAGAATAGAATACATCTTCATAGTTTCTTATTAAACTGCATATAATTTGAAATCACACCTATGGTAAACTGAAAGATACCAATTCGGCGATATACACTCGAGAACTGGACGCAGGCGCAGGCTGGCAGGCGCCATGAAAATACTCATTCCGCCTAGCCTACGCCCGCGCCTTCGCGTAGTTACGGTAGAGAAAAGAGCGTATGAAGACGGAATATATTATATTGAGTCCTTGACAAAAGTGGTTTTTTCTCGGCCAGTCCTTTAAGAACTGTTAACTATTGCCTCAATTACCTGATAAAGACACTTGGTATCAGACAACATCCTCTTTCCCTGATATGTGAGGGAGTACATCACAGCCAGTGGGAACTCTTCCTCTTCAAACCGGTCTGTTACTGAGAATACCACCCAGAGGTAGCAGAATGCTCGAGGATCATCACAGGGCTCCTGTAAATATTTAATAGTTTAGTCTCCTATGAAATGGCGTTGAAAAGAAATTAGTAGTTCACTTTCCTCTTAGTGGTCGACCATACCTATTTTTGACACCAGATTTTGAGCTAGTGTATTCCATTTTGTGCATAAATATTTCAATTGTGTCTAAAAATTACTTGCCTCAACAATTAGGTGAGCAGTCTGCCTGTACTCAATATTTTATACATGTTTTTAGATAAGATTTGGTATAGTTCAAAGGCCAAGACTTGCAAAATTAATAAGAAAAGGTTATGAAAAAAACAGATTTGTTAATTCAACTTCAAATTCATATGCTTATGTTACTTGAGTTTTTGGCTAGAAAGAAAAGGGCTTACCTGGAAACCAAAATGTGTAACCGGCAAGCATTCCACATTGACTTGTGACGTAAATTCCAATTCCAAAGACATAATATTCCATATCTGGAATGCACCAAAGTTATATCCAACTGCCAAACTACCCAGTTGTGGAATGTATTGCAATACGGTTACCCGAATATGGTCCCTTTTAGCCTTCATTCTTACAGTACCGTCTGGGTTACGGAATATGTACTGGCCATCTACTAAGGAGTTTTCATTGAGTAGGATGGACAAATGATCATTATTTTCTAATGCCAGTTCTCGTTGTTCTAAAATCCTGTGTATGGCAGAAAACTGTAGAAAGCTCAAGTTGGCTGGATTAGCTTCATTTTGGACTAGATGCTCATAACCTTGGGAAATGTCTTTTAATGCTGAAAACAAAAATCAAATTAAATATCAAGTTACTCTATCTAGTTAAGTTTCAACCAGTCTGTACCTGACAATCTTGTCAAATTTTGTTGCTTTGTACCACAATGATAAAAGTATGAATGTGTTCATTCTGTTCTCACCCTGGGATGTTTGATAAACTTGGAGATAAATGTATGTTCAAAAACAGATATCCTAATTGATTAATTATGCCTGGAACGAGAATGGAGCTATAGAGCATGTAATGAAAACCCTACAGCGCGGCGTCCTTTGAAATAAAAATAGGTAAAAATGAAAAGATTTCTGCAGCTGTAGTGTTGTCAACTTATGAAAATTTACCATATTTACTGTTAAATTTTGCATGTTTCATAAAAATAAAATATAACTTTTGGTTTTATGAGTTTAATTTTTTTTTTACTATTTTTTCTAGTACATATGTTAAACCAGGAATACGTCTTTATTGGATCGGACAGGGTTTTTGTTACATGCTGTATAGGTGCAGTTGCTATTCTATGTGTGTTCAAATATATAACAAGATTCCTAACCAAATTAAAGAACTTCCAATGGTACTAATTGTACCTATACTAAAATTTGCATGTCATTATGTTATGATTAAATATGCTATGTTACTATTATACTACCATTTTAACTTTTGTCACCATGTTTATCTGCAAATAAATCTTTGACTTTAACTGTTATATTTACAGTTGAATAAAGAATGTGAAGAAAATGATGAATGGCCTGTGTGAAAGATGACATGGCTAAAAAGGGGGTGACCACTGATATGATGACTTATAGAAAAGTATGGTAGAACAGCACGCATAGCATTACTTGGTTTTGTCAACGGAGGAATAGACAAGAAGACAGAAAGAATAGACCAAATAAAAGTTTTCTTGACCTCATCTGTCAATTTGTCTATTCTTCATCATCTGTTGGTATGAATTTTGAAATACTTTTCACTTTTAAAAATTATATCCTACCTTGTATTAAACTAGCTCTATTGAGATCAAAAGCAAATATCTCTCCACTCTTTGTTCCCGCCATGACAACTCCATCAAAACATGAAATTGGTCCATCTGGTACTCTATCCCACACCGCTAACTCCGTAACAACCACCTCAGTTTGTATGCAGCGTAGTAACTGCGAGCCATTGACATGTAAGATACAGATCATGCCCGTTTCATCACTTTGTAAGCTAATGATGAGTTGTATGGAGTTTGCGGTCAAAGGTCTTGGCAGCTCCACAACACTTGTTACTAATGTGTTGAAATTGCTGAAATAAATAACTGATTAAATAATTTATAAATATTTTAGTTTGAAAGAGTGAAATGGAAAATGATTATTTTTCTGTAAGTAGGTTTGTTCAGACACTCCACACATCAATCATTTCATAAAAATTAGATGAGGTCAGAGTTTTCTATCTCTGAGAAGAAAGGCTGAAACTATTTCAGAGGTCACAGTCCAGACACAATTTTGGTCAGATTATGAAATGGTCTTTTGAGGAACCCACACAAAAATACAACTATTAGCAGGTTTTCAGGCTATGTCTAGACATAGATTTATTGAAATTCTCGAATTGACAAGGTTTATTATTCTTTAAATATAGTACAGCTGTAACTATTGAACACCTAGATAATATCACTTTAAGATTTCGTTAAGTTTAGCTAAATAGTACAAACCTCAGTGGGGTGCCAAAGTTTCGCGCTGCTACCTTCAATCCGGTTCTAAGATCAACCACACAGAATTTAGGTCCCAGAGCCAGCCAGCCATGCTTGGTGTCCTTCAAAATTCCGCCGAGAGGCGTCTTATCTGCGAAATTTACACAATTATCACCCACACAACACATTTACACTTTAAACTGCTATTTATATACTATGTTGTCACTAAAACAAACATACCTGTAAATTCTTCGGTAGGTTGCAAAAAACTGAATACGGCAGGAGACAAATTCGTTGTTTTGACAATTGAAAACACACTATCTTGAAGTTTTTGCATTTTAATTACTTGTTATTGCTCTATTTTTAACTTCTAACCGAAAACTAAATTATTGAGAGGTTATGATACATATTATTGACGCGTATACGATGTTGTTTAGTTGTGCTTTGCTAACGAACGTGTTGCAATTTAGCGATTAAATGTTGGCTTGTTACAGATAGATAATTTAATGAAATATTATAAGAACTTCCATTTCAATTATTATAAGCTTGATCGGTAATCAGCGCGCGGCGGAATAAAAAAAAACGAAAACTTCAAAGTTGACAGCTGTTCAAGCCAATGAACGCTCGGCCGGTGATAGTCCCCGTACCCACCGGCGGGCGGATTATTTATCGCGGCGGTAAAAAATCGTTCTAGGTGATTTTTCTTCAACAGTGTTTGAACGACCCATGAGTACTTCGAAGTTTCAAACAGAAGGCCACTTCTCGTAGCTCCTGACTTTTTACGTTCGAGGGAATTCGGACTCGTGGAGGGATGTGACGGGGTCAGAAACGTTTATAAATTCAAGCCGTCTAATTATAGTACTCTTTGAATTCAAGTCTATCAATCTATCTATCTAGAAATCTCATCTCAGCTACAAAAACTTGTCAAAAATGTATTTATTAGGATTGTATAAATTGTATTTTTGACAGATTGGAAAGCGAACGTTTCATTTTAGTTACTATACTTTATGTGCGAAAGTTCGTACAAATACTGGAATTGCCCCTCTGATTTTTCGTGACGTGATGATTCCGCAAACTTATGAACTGTAGCTACTGTAGCTAGCTATTAGTGTGAGTGTGACCACTGTGGCCAGCGGGGAAGTGGCTAACACTAAGTAAAGTCGTGCCAGCGACACAAAGAAGCAGCCTGCCAAACTTATTTCGTAAAAGAATTAATAAAAATCATCTATTTTCATAATTTTTGTCTGTAGTTTCATAATTTGTTATTCCGTGGTACCGAGCGTGGAATTAGTATGTACTCTTAAGCTTATTTCTACACATGCGCCGTAAAGTTCTTTTGGCACGTCGCCAAAATCGACACTAACGCCGCCATCTTGTGAAGTGTCACTTTTTGACATCGGTCTATTTTGGTTTTGTTTTTGCTATTATTCAAAGAACATGCCGAAAATAATAACAAATGATGTACGACAGGTAGTGTTAAAAGTAAAGGAGTTTTTTTTATCAAGGAGAAGGAGCTGAGCAAACCGGTAATTGCATTCGAAAAAGTAAATGAGCGAGTTGCCGCTGCTACAGGTAAGTCTCTGTGTTACCATCTTTGGGGATTATAAAGTCCCACTCATATTATTTTCCAATTGCACTAAACTTGGAAATACTTAAAAACCAGTGGTTTGATTGCGTAACACACACACACACACGTTCAAAAACATTCATTGCGTTATTTACGTTGTCGAGCAGTTATTTTTCAACATTTGAAGGAATTAGCCAATTCGGCTCCACTGTAATATAGAGTCTGGCAAACGAAAGTAGACACTCGAATTATTTGCAAACTTTTTTTAGGGCAATGATAAACTAATGTCAAACTCAACTTCCCAAAACAAAATGTCGTGTAGTTTGTGATTTGTTTTGATTCTGTTACAGCATTTACTAACTAAAAAATGAATAAAACTATTAAAAGTGGAGTGCGAGAGATGTTATTTCGCATGATGTCGAAATTTATAGAGAAAGACGCCGAATTCAAAACAAAAACAAGATTGTTTACGTGTGGTGTTAGATTTCTTAGGTTAGTATGGCGCTATTAATTTGATACTTTGTTTGAATTCGTATTTATTGTTGTCTTTTTACAAAAACGATTTCTCTATTTTGATCCAAATTCTTATTTGTAATACGTTAAACTTTCATAATTACGCCATAAGGTAATTTATCATACCTCTATAAATGTTGAATTGTAATTTTTACACAAACTGTTTTCTTTTACAGTAAATCTGGAGGGTGTAGCAGGGGTTGATGACATAGTGAAAACTATTGAAAAACTTACTGATTTAGAGCAGAAAGACAGGATAAGAACCCAGAACCAGTACTTGGATGAAATAGCTTCAATCACTGGTAAGTTTTTATTAAGTACTTATGTTATATAAATACATAATTTAATACATGTTTTGCTATTATAAATGCAGCACTAAATCATTCTGTTTCATTATTCTTTACAGAACTTAGTGTTACAACATTAAAAATAATAAAAAAGGAAGGTGTGATAAATGAAGGTGTCTGGAATACCCCCGGGAAAAAACGGCCACATAAACCCACAGTTTCCGACCTAGATAGTTTCTACATAGATGCTATTCGGAACAAAATTAACGAATTCTACATTGTTAGAAAACAGGTTCCTACATTGAGAACTCTGTTAGTCGAATTAAGAGAAAGTATTGGATTTAATGGATGCCGGGAAACTCTTCGCCATTTATTATTGTCCAACGGCTATGAATTTAAGAAAAATAAGAATGAGCGTTCACTGTTAATTGAACGATATGACATTTCTGCCTGGAGACATAGGTTTTTAAGAACCATAGCTTTGAAACGTAGAGAAGGAAAGTCAATAATTTATTTAGATGAGACCTATGTTCATAAAAACTACAAGCCCAAGAAGTCTTGGCAAGGTCCATCTACAAGTGGTGCGATTGAAAATGTTTCAACAGGGAAAAGGTACATAATTGTACATGCTGGATCGGAGAAAGGCCCTGTGCCAAACTCGTTGTTAGTTTTTAATACTAAAGCAAAAATGGCGGACTACCACCACGATATGAATTCCATAAATTTTAATAAATGGCTAAGAGAAAAGCTTATACCGAATTTAGATGAGCCGAGTGTCATAGTTATGGATAACGCCAGTTACCATTCAATCATAGTAAATAAATCTCCTACATCGCAAAATCGCAAAAATGAGATAAGAGAATGGCTTACTTTGAATGATGTTCCATTTGAAGAATATCACACAAAAGCAGAGCTGCTATGTTTTGTTAAACGAAACACACCAGAACCAATATATGAAGCTGATGATTCAGATTTTGATTATGGGAGTGAATAAATCAGTATTGTTATAAAATATTGTTGTTTATTTTTTATTCAGATTGCTGCTTATAACCTTATGTCGTATTTTTATTCAAACGAACGAAACAGATTTTTTCAGGTTAGTAGCTGCTACTACCGCAGTATTGATTTATTCCGTTGATTTGTTTTGAACCCGTCGACATGCTGTGAAGCCGTAGTGTACATAAATATTATTTTCAAACAAAAACAAATAATTCTAAAGTATCAAATTAGGTTATTCCGTGTATGTCATACTAATTTTAGGGTTGCTATGCTGATATTTTTGTTAAATTTGCCGCCCTTTTTCAGTCTCTACTTTCGTTTGCCAGACTCTACCGCCCACTCGTTCGCAATTTTATAGCGTATACGTGTCTTTATGTAAAACACTTTCGTTAAATATTATACTGCGGTAACCCCTAGTTTTTTAGAGGAAAATTCCTAAAGTTTCAGAAATTTTTACTTTTTACGTAGTATTGTTTACATTTTACCACAGACGACGACGTCTTACGTTCAAAGACAAAGCGACAGTGGGTTTTATTCGTATTTAGTTCAAAATACTGTAAGTTTTAAATTTTTATTTACTTTTAAATATCTAATCTTTTACCGCCGTGAACTCAATTGCGAAACAATTAATATATTGAATTTTTGATATAATTAAAGTTTAATCGTACTATATTGGGATCGTGGGTAACGAACCGTAGTTTAATGTGAGTGACGTTAACGTTTGATAGTTGAAGTTGTCAATAGTCGTATGTACTCACAGTCGAGAGAGTATAACGCAAAGAGTAATTAGTATAGGATCAGAATAATAGGAACTAAAATGAAATTGATTATAGGATTAGATTAGAGTAGTATAGGATTTAACGTACTCTTGTTTGCAAGAACGTTGATTAACACATCATTAGTAAAAAGGCAATGACAACTATGATGCAAGAGCGTGCGAAGCGAGCTCAGGGCTTGGGTACCCCAACTCAGACAGGTTAGGTTAGAAGGTTCCCCTTGGTCGTTATTTTTTTAAACCACTCAGAAGTAGTAAGTACATAGTATTCAAAAGTAAAAATAACTTTGACCTCCGACTTTTGGGGTGTTGAACTTGACCTTTATCGACCTCGAAACAAATTTAGACCCACCATATGGTCTTCCCCACCCTTAATACTCCCACTATCCCACCAATCCCGAAAAAAACGGTTTTCTCTCGGCGCCTATGGTTTTCTCCACTTTGGACTTTACAAATTTAAACTAAAAAGCATAAACTATAAAAAAGCGATGGGCAGGTTGTTCCGCAATTTCCTTCAAAATTATTCAGATTGTGATTATTTGTGTGTTACGCAATTAGTGTGCAGTTTTCTAGTAAAGTTAGTCTAGACCTAAGCTTCGGCTGTCCCTAACTTATGATAGCATTCTTATGTCAGTTTAACGCAATCGGGTTTAATAAGACGCTTAGTTTAGGAAACATAATTATTTCTTCGTTCTTCAGGTATTTCTATACGTACTGTAACAAGAATCTCAAGTGAAGGAATCGCTGAAACATCATCCAGTAAACTAGATACACCAGTTCGGAAAAGAAAAATAAACAAAGTTGGATAATTCTGACAGCGGCATTTTACAACGAAAAAAAAAAAGCAAGTGGCAGAGCCATCCAGTCCACAGAGTACTTTTATATCCGGTCCAAAGCAAGAAATAGTGGAAAACTCATTCGTGGCCATGACTAATAATGATTGGAGCAATTACTGTTCCGATGTGGTGAAGATAGAAAAAGTAGATGCGGATACTTAGATGACCTTTTCATCATTCAAGTACGTTCAGATGAAGAAAGTGAAAACAGTGAATACAGTGATGGACATTTATCTGAAGACTAATCATGTGCCTGATGGGGTTTTTCCCATCGGAAAAAAAGACGAACTTACATACAAACTTTTTAAATAGGGGTATTTAGGGGCTGAATTTAAAAAAAAAACCTTAGTGCTACTGCTAAGTTTCAAGCTTCTAGACCCAGCGATTTAGGCTGATCGTTGTATGTTAGTGAGTGAATGAATAAATGAATGAGTATTTAAAAGTTTTAGTATTTATGTAGAAGATATGAAAATGAAAATTTCGGTAAACGAGCAGAACACAATTACAGTAAAAAATCTAAAGTTCACTCTGTGTTTTCTTGATTTGATCTACATACCAATAATAGAGTAGCATCTAAAATATCTTCACTTAGAGCTACATTTCGCATTTTTGACGTGTCAACGTCTTAGTTAAATCGATGAACGCCGCCGGCTGCATGCACGAAAAAGTGTAACGTTACGAAGTAGATCGTAGTAAGAAGTATTCATTCTTATATTGGTTGGCGAGTGCAGTAATAATAGGATATGTTACTTAAGACAAAAATTTATGGTGATTCATATTTTTGATGATAGTAAAGTTTGATACGAGTTTACTCTTCTTTATAGTTAAATGGGAAAAATAATTTTGCCTAATTATTAATGTAAGATTAAAAATTAATAAAAATGATTCAATTTAATTCATAAAAGTATATTTCATCAATGTTTTGTTATGATGTGACGTTACTATCCTAGAGTAAATATGTTCCTTGTTACTATCGTCCGTAAGCCGACTTTACAGCATATATAAAAAAAAAAAATTGACCGTTATTTTAAGCTTGATGAGATAGGCTGTACGTTTCTCGCCTTTGCTGTTCCTCTCTTTTTCCTATATTTCTATCTCTTTCTAATACGTCACTTCTACTTTGCAGTGGTGGGCTTGTGAAACGAGCCTTGCTATTTTGATTTCATTGGCGTCTTGTTTCCCGCCGTGGTCGGTCCATCTGTCGTCCCGACCGACACTTGGCTGCAAGACCTACCTACCATAATTAATATAATTAGACCGGAACATAGCAAAATTTTTTGGTTTTTAACATGACTGTATAAAGCCCAAAATGCGGTTGTTAATGTGCTTCCAGGCCCTCCTTCCGTACAAGCGACGAGCTCGGTCAAGTAGTTCCAGCTGCTCTAGTTCCAGTAGCTCGAATTCCAGTAGCAGCTCCTCCTCGTCAAGCGGAGGTAAACTGAAGAGATATCGCCATAAGAAGAGAAAAGGGGTAATCGCTCCAATCGTAAGATTCGAAAATTTACCAAAGAAGTACGAGTTCTTTGGCAGCAAATGGTTCGCAAGGACAGCGATTATCGTGTGAGTAGTAAAAATAAAATGAGATGACATCATTAATTAAAATCTTTAAGAACAAATGCTTGATGTTGAACCTGATAATGTGTTAGTGCACGTGGCGTGACGTGATTTACAACATAATATAAATAAAATTGAATGGGACGGAATTAGGTAGACAGACACTCAAAAATTTTACAATTATTCACCAGGTTTTAAATTGAATGAAGAAGTTAAGTTCTCCTCGTCACCTCTTATATGCTGATAAGACCTTTGCAGCCCTGACTATGTGCGTGCTCAAACAAAGAGAGGCGCTGCACGGAAGCCTTCAAGATCTGTTGATATGGGCAAGGAATAGTAACTCGCTAGATTATGACACCCTTCTTCAAAAGGTTAATGACCTTTTTTCCACAGGGGACTAAACCTAAGAGTTTTGCAAGATCACTGTCAGCTCCTGAGACACAAGACGGTATTGATTCAGAGCGACAACAGGTTGGTATTCCCATATCTCCGTCACGAAGGCGGCACCAAGTCGGCTCCTCGCTCTCTCAATGTTTTTTCCAAATCACAGAACTACCACATTCATATGAACGTTTTTCAAATACCCGGTATATACAACGGCCATGCCGATCACTTGTCGAGGTTTCGGGTGACTCCAGAGAGGCATCTAACTTCAGAATGCACGAACAAGATATTCTCCAAATGGGGATTTCTACTGATCGTCCTGTTTGCATCCAACCAAGCGCATGTAGTGATTACGTGTCCTTGGATCAAATCGACGACCAAGCCCTGTTCTACGACGCGTTCTCTTAGATGTGGAACTACAACCTATCGTGGGTATTTCCACCACCCTTTCTGATCCCCAAGGTCCTGAGTTATCTCAATCAAGCACAGGGAACGTACCTACTATTAGTTCCACGATGGGAACGGGTTTTTTGGCGACCCGACATCAAATTGCGTGCCCTAGCAGCTCTATTCACTCTTTATCACCTAGACAAAGTCTTGATCGACACTACACCAGGACTGCCTCCATTGAACGTACACGACACGACTCTGGAAGTTTGGAAATGGGGGGGTGGTCTAAGATACGAACATCCTGGAATAGTAGTCAATTAGAACTGCTTGTGAAGTAATGGCGTCTGTCAACACGTAAAGTTTATTGGAAGAGATGGCTAGCTTGGTGCGAATCTCACCAGATTTAATCCTTCGACTCCAATAGCAAGCAATTTGGCTAGATTTTTGTCTGGTCTCCATTTAGTTAATTAACGTACAATACTATTTTGTTACGCAGGTCTGTGGTTTCCACCCTTAGCAACCCAGAAACATCCGGCCAGTTAAGTTTGAATGTCCTGGTAAAACATATTCTAAAATCTATAGCATTACATGAACTGATCATCCAAGCCAAGCCTCCAGTTTGAAATATTGACGAACTCGCTATTTTTCTTGAGGGAAAACACGTTGATGAAAATAATATTTTTCAAGTGCAGAGACATACTGCAACCCAACTTCTCCTATGCTCAGGAAGACGAATCATTGATTTAACTATTTAACTTTGCTGAGAGTTGATTCTAATAATTATTCTATTCAAAATAATTTTGTAATTTTTTTAACAGTGTTCGGATCGAAAACTGTTTCTGTGAATTACAGACAGTCCGGCTGGAAGTTAATTCTTAATCAAATTAACAAAAACTTAGACTTAGTCTACTGGGCGAAGCATACAATTTCACTTCTTAAGAGTCGTAGAAATGCAGCAAAATCCAGCAATTTGTTTATTAATATCACAGTAGAACCTAAACCTGTATCGAAAACCTTAGTTGCGGGCTGGATTAAGTCCTTATTAGTAAAAGCTGCTATAAAGGCATCTCCGGAAGTATCAGGTCAGCTGTGGCCTCAAAAAATTGGCTCGATAATTACCCTCTTGATGAAACTCTTGCTATGGGTAACTAGCGTTCGCAAAATACTTTTTGCAAATTTTATAAACGTGAGGTTATGCCTTCCACTGTTAACCGACTCTAGGTCGGTAAAAATTGTAAACCCAAGATATGTAGGTATTTACAATATATCTTTGATACAAATTTAAGTTTCTTTTGTTTATTCACTAAGTACCTATAGCCTAGTAGGTACCTACTGCTTTATAAAATACTCAGTAAAGTCATACTAAGTACTCTCACATTAAAAATAAAACGCGATTCCAAAACTCATTTGATTGTATTGATGTATCCCTAGAAGTAAGGACAATTTATTATCTGGTAACCCTTGTGTCACAACAATCCCTGACGATGCATGCCGCAATGTCAGTAAAACGCCAAAAGACCAAGTTATGGGAATTAATCATTTACAACTGGCAATATCAACTTGTAGTGATTCACTCCGATACTACACAAAATATCGTGATTCGTGAATATCGTTACAAAATAACTGTTACCAAGTACTTCCCATTCATCTGGAAAAAATGAACTAATAAAATATAACGGCCGCATCGTTCGGGGTATACACGGGGTGTATAGATAGGCGTTATATTATATAATTGTATGTTTAAGATATTTTGAGCTGTTTCAAATAACGCATTTTCTATTTTTTTAAGAAATCTATTTTTTTAATAAATTTAAGTGGTTGTTTTTCAAGGTATTTGAAATAAAAACTCGGTAAAAAAATAATAAATGTATTTCAGTTGTACAACCTGGAAAGATTACATTAAAATACATACTAAACATTTCATATTTGTGTCTTCAGGCTAATCTAATTTCAAGCTCTTAACCTTAATCATAATTATACGATAAAGTTATACGTAAGGAAACTACTTCAATAGTAAACTAAAATAATATACTTAAATATCAGTTTTGCAAGCCCTTGGCCGCGCAGTGGTGGCCCAGTGGTTACGGCCGCGACTTACTTACTAAGACAAGCGCTTTACTTTGTGTAAATTATTTCATCAACACTGCTCTCAAAACGGCGAAGGAAAACATCGTGAGGAAACCGGCATGTCTTAGAACCAAAATTTCGAAGACATGTGACATCTACCAACCCGCACTGGGCCCGCGTGGTGGATTACGGCCCACTCCCTCTCACAGAGAGGAGGCCTGTCTCCTAGCAGTGGGAACATAATAGGCTGATTTTGTTTATGCTAAGCTAAGCCCTTGGCCAAATGTTAAGTCAAAATCACAGCCTGTAAAGGCACTTATGAATAGTTTAATTTTTAAAGTTTCAATCTCTGTTTCAATAAACAATTTCATACGATATTGCTGTTTCCTACATCCGAAACGTCATCATAATAAATTAATTGTGGGTTCCAAAATAGCTCTGTGTTTCTTTGGGCACGGGCAAGCTTCTATAACCGGGTACGCCAGGAACGTGCTGTGAAGCTTGCAGGAGTTGTAGGTCCTTGTAAGACAGGTGTTAAAGTGGTTGTTGTAGGAAGAAGCATGTACGTGCGATAAAAAGAAAAAAAATAAGCATTAGACATTTAAAAAAAAACGGTGATATTTATATTTTGACATTTGTGTCGTGATGGCTCAGTTGTTAAAGCCTCGCCTCTCATGCACGAGGGTTCAAATCTGGGCAAGTACCAATGTGAGTTTTCAATTTATATGTACTTTCTGAGTTTATCTTGGACATTACTGGCATCGGTGAAGGAGAACATCGTGAGGAAACCAGCACCCTAATTGCGTAACACATTTTCGTAAACGATTACGACTAATCTGTTTGATTTTGATGGTTCAAGAACATTCATTGCGTTCTATATATTGTTGAGCAGAATTTTTATCGAACTTAAGAAGCAATGCATTAGCAATCTGTTTCAAAACGATTCAGATTCCTATTGATTGTGTATTACGCAATTAGGGTGCCGTACCCTAATTGCGTAATACAAAACCAATCGGAATGCGCCTGCTCAACAATGTACAAAACGCAATGAATGTTGTTGAACTGTCAAAATGAAACGGATTAATCGTAATCGTTTACGAAAATGTGTTACGCAATTAGGGTGCTGGTGTTATAGTTTATATAAATCTGAAATCGCCAATCCGTCTTGAGCAAGCGCACCACGCTTGCTCGTGCCCTCTCTGTATTAGAAGTGGCCTTTACCCTGCAGTGGGACAATAATATGCTGGTACGTTTTTATTTGAAAATACTGCTGAAGGCACGAATTGGTTACGAACAAAACTTAAAAAAGCCAAGAAAAGTAAGTAAGTACATAAAGCATGTAAAATTAAGGTGGGAGGAAAAGGATATTGGCAAACTCACACTAAGTTTTTGAATGAGAGCTTGAATTGAAAAATTGTGGTAGGTAACACTGATTGAGGGTCAATGGGCAACATGAACAGTATCTATTCTGAAAAGTTATAATGGAAAGTGTCCACAGTAATGGCAAGGCCTATCTGCCTCTACAAGATGGCTAAATTGAACACGAGATGAACAGTCAAGTTGGCAAGAAGATCAGACCAGAAGAGAGAAAGAAAGAAGCCAAAACATCACGTGCTTTGTGATCCTAGTTTATTATCGTTTTGCAAACTTGACCAAACATAAAACAGAACTCATCAGTTGACCCTAGAGAGGCTGGCAACGTGAATTGGTATACCGTAGTATTGTATTACCATTGCCACCAATAATTTGCAACTGACCACTGGCTGTATTGCAGCATATACTTCATATGGGCAACCATTAATTTGTAGAAATGAAGTAACTCATCTTGAAGTCCGGTGATTGAAACCATGTGTGTAATCCGATTTTAAGGACATAAATAAATAGTTTTATTTTAAATCCATAACAATACTTGAGCAATTTATTTTTTACGATTAACTGATGCTACTGAAACATTAATCGTGTTTCGGTTCGTTTCAGTGGCATGTGGATTAATTTTCATTTGGCCTTGTACTATGTTCATCATCGATGTATATGGACTATCTGGCGTCTGATTTTTTTGTAGATTACTTTCGCTCGACACATTGCTGTCATTACGAGTATTCTTATTATCATAAACGGTATGTTTCATAGAAACGTATCCCTGATTAGATGGCTGAACTGTTTTAGGACCAGGACTGAATCCATTTTGTGTAACCACAGGATTATGAGGCCTTGCCGTACTCACGCTTTCAGTTTTTGGAGGAGTTTGCGTGCTTGTGACAGAAGGGGTTTCAAAGGAATCGTTTCGAGTCACTTGTAGACTATTAGACCGAGAAGAATTACCCAAGGAATGAAGTGTAGATGAACTTCCTTTTAAATTCTCCAATTCCTTTGAAAACACCTCTTCACTTCTTTGAAATCTTTGAGCGTGTGACGACAATGGTGACCTATTTTGATTTATAGATGTGGCGCTTAAAGATCTACTTGGTGAATTATTTTGGACACTATCTATTGATGAGGCGTGTTTATTTTCGGCTTTATGAGTTGATCTTACTGGTTTATTTACTTTAACTTCCATAGATCCATATGCACTATCTTTAGTTGAACTAAAAGATGAATTTTCTTCTTTCATTCCATATCTTCTTACCACATTTGCTGGTGCAACAGCTTCGATGTTCTGTACATCATAAGACAAAGGATTTCTTTCCGGAGGAGCATGTTTAATTCCATCAATAACTTCACCAGTTCTCGGATTAATATGTTTTTCTGTATCAAAACGTAAAGTCATTCTATGATTTTCACCGATGGGATGATCTCTTGTTCTATGTTCTAATTCCTCATCGCTATCTTCAAACGCCGCTTCAAGGTTTTCCTCCTGGAAAAGAATAAATATTGTCACTATTATTCTGTGATATACAGAGTGTCCGAAAGTCGACGTAAAGCCGAAATCGAGTCATAATACATGACAGAAATTTAAAAAAAAAAATATTAAAAAATTACGGGCATTTATTTAAAAAAAAAGAGAAAATTTTCTGCCTCTGACGGTTTTTTAACTCCAGTTGCAAAAAATGTTTTTGTCAGTATTATGACCCGACCTATGTCCGGCTCCGGATTGACTTCGACTTACGGGACACCTGTAAAAATAACGTGTCACTATGTTCGTACACGCTTATCTCCGACACCACCCGAAGGATTTCAATGAAATTTTGAGTATGGTTGGTTCCAGCTTGGAAGATAGGATATTTTTGGACCCAATAGGTGGCCCTGTTGTAGATTTAACTTAATGTTGGTGTTTTAGTCAGGTCCTAAAAACCGTGTTCAATATAAAATTCTAGACAATATGAACGCAGTTGAGCTACATCAAATGGGTCTTATAATCTTATTTTTTTTTAAATCAAACAACAGCCATAGAAAAGTCTTGATTTAAGGACTTTAAAAGTACAAACCTCTTCGTCTACTTCTTCTATAACGCTATTTTGTATCCATTCACGGATTCTCTGTTTCTTTGCTTGCCGGTCCACAGTTGTTTCGATACCATTATCCCTAAAATGTTTTAGTAGTATGTTCTTTTCATTAGGGTCGCTGTGAAAACTATACATTGAAGGACAGAGCTCATCTATGTCTTCGCCAGCTAAAAAGTACAAAGCAATATATTTTATTTTATTTCTGTTAGTTCATGGAATAAACTTTTAATATGCTTAAATACGTTTAGACTTACCAACTCTATCGGTATAACCTTTTCCCAGCCATCGGTCATCCAAATAGCGAGAAATCTCTAAGAAATTGAATGCCCTTTTCTCTTCTCTTGGCTCTATAAACTTTTTAAACATTTTTTGAGCCCTCGAAGAAACCATTTTCCACAATTTCGGTTGTCGTTTCAGTGGATTTGAACTGTTGTACCAATTGTAATAGCTAGAATATAAAATAAAATAAACATTCAAACTAATAAAAAAAAGCTGGCATTTAACGGTATCCGTGGTGATTTGTTACGTTGGTTCATTTCTTATGTGTCAAATAGAACACAAAGAGTAGCTGTCAATGGTTTCTATTCTACCACCATAACCGCAACGTCAGGAGTGCCTCAGGGCTCAATTCTCGGACCTCTGTTATTTGTAATTTTTATTAACGATATCGATATGTGTTTTCTTAACTCTAAGTTCCTACTCTATGCGGACGATCTTAAAATTTTTAGACCCATTAGATCAATACAAGACTGTCATTTACTCCAACTAGATCTTAATCGCTTAGTAGAATATTGTATTAAAAACAAACTACTACTTAGTATTCCCAAATGTTGTTTTATCAGCTTTACTAAAAATAAAAACCAATTCAAACACCCCTATGCACTACAAAGTGAAATCTTAGCCAGAGTTAACACAATTCGTGACCTGGGAATACTGCTCGATGATAAATTGCACCTGGACGCACATGTTGATAAAATCTTGAGTCAGGCTTATCGTATGTATGGATTCGTAATAAGATCAGCTACGGAATTCGTCCACCCGAGCACATATTTACATTTATATCGATCATTAATCCGGTCTCAACTAGAGTATGCGGTGCCGGTGTGGAGTCCCTATTATAATAAATATACTGACTGTATCGAGCGTGTACAACGTAAGTTCTTGAAAACGATGCATTACCGTTGTTCTAGAAGTCGTATTTATTACCCCTATATCGACTTATTGAAAGAATACAACTTGCTCTCTTTGAAGTCTAGACGTACTTTTCTAGAAACTATGTTTTTATACGATATGTGTAACAACTCGTACGATTGTGTGGATATTCGTAACAAGTTGTGCTATGTTGTCCCTAGAACCATTCAGGGACGTGAGGTGCGTTCACGACCTGTTTTCGCCGTTACTGCTAGTCGTACGAATGCAGGTTTACGTTCGCCTTTACGTCGCCTCACAAGCAATTTCAATAAGTATTTCTCTAACTTGGATCTATTTGCCTTATCCGCTGGAAAATTTAGAACTCTATTGCTTGACAGACTCAAAAAATCATGTGAATAATATAAATTATCTGTAATGTTCCTTACTTATGTGTATTTTCTGTCATGTACTTATCTATTCTGTCCGACTTTTACTTTACCAACATTGTCTTTGTCTTCTTGTGTATCTGTGGAGAGCGTTGTTGGTTGCACATTTGTATAACTACTAATTTTCTACTTCTTTGTAATATATAATGTGTAATTGTTTGTTCTTCCAAATAAATAAAATAAAATAAAATAAAATAAAATAAAATAATAAATAATTATAGTGCGATTTTAAGCCAGTTAATAAACGGTGATCATGGTTTGGTATAAAAAGAATTCAATGCATGTATGTAGTTAAATTTTACCTTGTGTAACGAGGGTCATCGAAAGCAGCTTTCTGCCAAGGCAAACATCCAGTGAGACAAATGAAAATAACGATGCCAAATTGCCAAATATCATGAGAAATTAAAGCTCTGAAAGTAAAGAAATAAACACGTGTAAGATTGACGCCAGCAGCATACTTTTTTTTAAATGTTTTTAATTTTATGATTCCTAATCATCTTAAAATTTAAAATTGAAGAACTGATTGATGCTTATTTATATAACGAATACAGCTGCTTACTTTAAATAAATAACGCACACAAAGTATCAGAGAAAGATTCATGAAACATTTTTATTTTCTTACTTGTAGCTGCTATCCATGGATAATTTCAGCACTTCAGGTGGTGA
The DNA here is from genome assembly GCA_963555695.1 of Dasypolia templi. NCBI lineage: Eukaryota > Metazoa > Arthropoda > Insecta > Lepidoptera > Noctuidae > Dasypolia > Dasypolia templi. The sequence goes on along the minus strand of OY743151.1, from coordinate 21,057,551 downwards.
ATAGGGTAGCCATTCATTTCGTCTTCTCACAACTGATAGAACTTTTCTCGTTTCTCCGAAATCACAAAGCTTTATTCTTGAGAAGTCTGATTTGAATATGAGAATATTATCGAGTTTTACATCACGGTGTACTAAGTCTCTTTGGTGAAGATGTTCTAATGCAGCCGATAATTGTTTTGCTACCCTTTTGGTATGGATTTCACCTATCCCAGTATCAAGCATATTTGATGTTAGGTCACCTGAAAAAATAAATAATCGTATTTGTTTCGAGTAAAAAGCAAATGAATCAGTTGACTTGCCGCATTCATGAAAAGAAAAATACAAATGCTTTTTGTAAATTTTGCTTGTTTGTTAACAATGGTAGGTATTAAGCTAGTTCAAATGAAAGGAAACTGCACCGGCTTTCAATACAACGTGATGTTAATGAGGGCTGGCACTGGATGGAAATGTGCTAGATTTAATATTCATTCAAATCACGACGTGTTTTGGCTACAACCCAACTCAAAGTGTGTGTGAACCGGAGTAAGCGAAGCCCAGATTATTCAGCATTTAAATTTTGATTTCCAAGATAATTTATTAGTATTATATTAATGTTCAGATCTTCATAATTAGGTATACGTATATGATGATGAAGTTATCTTACCTAATGGTGCATATTCTTGGCAAAATACATAGAATCCGGCAGTCTCAAATGCTACATCGAATGTAGTAACAACGTTTCTATGGGCGCTTAAATGTAAACTATAATGAAATTCTCTGTAGAAATCTCGAATGGATACGTAGGGCTTTGGTAGGGCTTTCAAGACAATTTCTGTATCTGAAGCCCTGTGCTCTACTAGCAAAATCTTTCCGAACCATCCTTCTCCAACTATTTGTAGAATGTCAAACTCTTCTACTAGGCTCACCTATAAATAAAGAGCAGTTTAAATGTAGGTAGGCGTTGAAGTTTTTATGTGCATAATAAAAACCAATACAAGATATAAATCTTACTTTTTCCAATTCGAACTCTCTGATTTTATGAATAGAGCCGGTTAGGGCCCTTCTCGAACCATGATTCATCTTGGATGCCTTAAACAACGCATTCTTATTTCATCTGTAAAGTATAATAAATAAATATACATTACAACAAACATTGTAACATTTTGTTTACGTAAGTAGGTATATTTTCTAGGGTTTTTAAATATTTAGGCATATATTCTTTCCGGTGGGTCGACTAGGCGGTTCAAGTTGTCCCAATTTCCCGTGAAATCGTTGAGTGAATGCTCTTGGATGAACGCCAGGACCTGATGTCTACTCCAGATCCAGACGGTGCACGGACGTCACATGGTGACGTCATCTAACGTCTCATCCTAGATTTTACTGATGTAATGTAAGTGTTTTGAATATTGATTATTCTCTAAGATATATTTATCTATCTATCTCAAATAGGTACAGAACATTGCATCATCAGACTAAGGACCATATTTTTTAGTATTTTGATGTAAGTAACAATAGTGCTTAGGAAAATATGTTAATATTCGTTCGTTTTCACAAATTAATTATTTATTTAGTCGTTTAAGCTTCTTCCATTACATGGAGTGATTATCATAATTAAATTTGGCACTATCCCACCATGGAAACCAGTGTAAAGCATTGTGTAAGTGTGACTTCATTGTCTGAGATCGGATTGGAATTTTGTCGGTTCTTATTTTGAAAGAGAATAAAAAAAGATGTACATTTTTTCATCAATTTTCACAAACAACTTTTTGTCTGTACGTTGAAATATGCAATAAAAACATGTAACGATGCTCCTATGCATGATCGTGTCAGTTAGGTCAGTAATCTATAGTTAGAGTATACTCACAGCAATGGTTGTTTAATGGTGCTTGGTCAAATAATAAAATATTCAAATAATAGTCATCCAGCTGCCATTAATCACATAAAGCATGAACGCTAGACGTTTTGTTTGTTTGCATGATACAATTTTGAAGTTTAGGAACATTCCAAATGGGTTTCGAGGGCATGTTCTATAATATGCCACATTGTTCTCGATTAATTGGTTTAATAAAATTCCTTTTATTTCAGAATCAGTCCATGCATACATAATTACAAATATAAGTTAAAAGATTACAATTAGAAAAACATTACAAGCATTAATATGGTGTATAGGTACTTGGTTTATGGTTTGGACTTTCGGGACTTGTACTTAACCCCAAATTTAGATCCGGAGGTCAGATAAGCGAATAGTTGCTCCATGCATTATATTCCAGACTTGGAAGTCAAACCCAATTCAGTTGTGAAAAAGGCTAGGCCGATGAAAGAGGGCTTTAGTTTCTACGTAATTAGGTATCACGAATTTAACGTTATTTTAGGTAAAGTCATTAGATTAAGGCTCCCGCAAACAGGCGAGAAGCTACAGCGCGACACAAAGACACCGCTCGTCGCGCGACACGCGGTACCTTTGTGTCGCGCTGTAGCGTCGCGCCAGTGTGTACGAGCCATTAATTGATATTTTCAGAAACAAGAACTGTTATGGGTATATCTATAAAATATACAAAAATAAGGATGATGAAGATCCATTACAAAAATGATACGGGAAGGTGATAGATAACATTTGGGATGAACAAGAAGGAACAAACAAGTGTGTCGATACGTCCATAATAATCCTACCATTCATCCAAACTAGAACTAGTTTTGTTTTTACTCAATCTGAATACTTTATCGGTTTAACGGATGAGATTTGCACTTAGGATAAACAAGTCTTGGACTAACACTTAAGATGTATTTTGTCAAAGTCAAAGTCAAATCGTATAATTCAAATAGCAATAGCACTTTTAAACGCTAATATATTATACACCAACATAAAAAAGAGAATTGATTCTAATTGCCCCTTCCAAAAGGTAGTTTCGGGGGAAGAATGGGCATGATACAATAATTATTTTGTTAAGACGATTCGATGGACCTAGAATAAAATTACTATACCACTTACAGAAACGTATATTCATGTGCTCACACATATTTACAAATATTGTAGATGTATACTAGATGCTCCCCGCGGTTTCACCCGCATATATCTTGATCCCGTGGGAGTATCGGGATACAAAATAATGTATGTGTTAATCCAGGTTGTAAACTATCTGTGTGCCAAATTTCATCCAAATCCGTTTAGTAGTTTTTGCGTGAAAGAGTAATAAACATCCATCCATACTCACAAACTTTCGCGTTTATAATTTTAGTAGGATATCCAGGCAGGTACATGAGGGAGTTCCCTTTGGTAGAGTAAAACCTAAGGCAACAGCTAGTCAAGTGAAATTACTGCAAACAATTATAACGAAGTTGTTAATCGACTTGAAATGGTACTATAGATAGGGGACACCTACGTATCGTGCAATATATTATGTTTTGAAGTTGAATGAACTGGAAGATTTAAACGGAATTTTTGGCTAATCCAGAATTTGTTTTTCTAAAACACAAAGCTGTGTTTACTTTCAGTAAAAAGCGTACGATCCAGTTCATTAATGCTGGCCAGATTTCGGCATTCTAAAACACAAACATATTTCGTAGTGTTAGTAACTGTTGGTCGTTTCCCAGATCATCGGCTTTCACTCTAAACTATATCAAATGTTTGGGGTGGGGCATAGGGTTGTAGGGCCAAACACCTCTATTTAGGAAATTCGTACCAAAGGATCCTAATGTGATCCTAGTGCTTTTAAGCTCATATTATAAAAGCTCAGTTAGAAAAGAATAACACCAATCTGAGATTAAATTTTAATTACACCCGTACACTGTCCCCGTTAATATAGTTTAATAAAATATGTAAACATTATTGCCCACAGTCCCCGTTTTTTCTTTTTTCTGTAGTATTATGTGTGAGAACCTTAGGATGCAAGAGCGAGCGAAGCGAGCTCGGGACTCGGGGCACCCCGACTCGGACAGGTTAGATTATAAGAGGTGGTTATTTTTTCTTTGAACCACCAAGAAGTATGAGCCCCGCCAAGCGGGGCTTCGTCGACTACGCCTACGTGAATTATAAACTTTGAACTCTGGACCCGCCTCGAGATCTTCACTATAGTATTCAGTACTATATATTTCAGTTACTTTCATAGTATCATGTCTTACGGTATCTTATTATGGGGACGCGCTGCAGACATCGAGTCAATTTTTATTCTGCAAAAAAGAGCCATTAGGACAATATATGGCCTCCGCAGGCGCGATTCTTTAAGGGAACTGTTTAAAGATATTAACATCATGACCGTACCTTGTCAATATATATATATATGAAAACATCATGTACGTAAGGAAAAACTTAAATCTTTTCAGTAAAAGAGGTGAAAGACACAACTATGGGACTACAAATAGGGACCAATTGGTTCAACCGGGTTTCAGGCTGGCTAAAGTAGATTCATCCTTCATGGGGTACTGTTTAAAATGTTATAATAAAATACCTCCCCACATACTCCAACTGAATGAAACGAAGTTCAAAACTTGTATCAAACGCACACTATGCAGCCAAGCATATTATAAGTTGGAGGATTACATCTCTGACAAAAATGGAGAACGTGGTTGATTTCACATTTGTAATATTGCTGTATACTATCTTTTTGTAATTCTTAATGTGTAATTGTTTGTTTTCCCGAATAAATAAAAAAAAAAAAAAAAATGCTTGGCTCAACGCTGGTTCTGCTCCACAAGGGCGCCTAAACAATTGATTAGCATTCGGAAATATTGTTGGAGCTGCTGAAGATTGTAAAAACTATCTTTGCACTGTATAAATTCAATCTTTTAGTATTGTATAATTGCAAAGCACACGTGTGACCACTATGTAGTACCTACTATAAAGCTACCCTATACTGGGCACGTCTGTCATTGACTTGAATGTGCCCTGGCGGCTGAGAGTATGTCATGCTCACTCAAATGTCTCGCTGGTGGTGGCGTGTGTGTTGGATCATTAAGTTCCCTTCAAAATGGTTGAGCTGAATGGTGCTGATCCAAACGTCATGTTCGTGAACGGGCGCCGTCAGTGTGGACTGGTCATCTCTTGGCAGCCACGGTTTATTTTTATTTCCGATTTTTTATGTTTTTATTACGGGTCTTTCTACATCGTTCTGACATGTATAATTTCATCAAGACGGATGTAACAAATTTTTCTGTATCCATATTATTTAAAAGAGTGTCCATGGAGTTTCTTGCCCGCTCTTCTCCACAGGTACCTACTTTCGCTTTGGAATGGGCAACTAGCTTCATATTTCTGACTGTACACAATTCAAAAGTGCCTATAATTGGTTTATTTGAAATAAATGCTTTGAGTTTGAGTTTATAGTAACAGCAGTGCACTAACTCCCTTGGTGTATTGGGGACAACAGGAAATAAATTTAATCACGTCCCGCTGTCCCCGTGACTGGGATATGGCATACGGGGACAACGGGAATAAACGATTTATTTTGCAATTAAAACACACGACCATAAACTGTTTTATTTTTTCAAGGAACAATCAAAAGTCAAAACCAGCAGCCTAATTCCGTAATACATTGTCGTAAACGATTACGACTGATCTGTTTGATTTTGACGGTACAACAACATTCATTGCGTTATTTACATTATTGTGCAGGATTTTAATCGAACTTATAAAGCAATGGATTACCAAACTGTTTCAAAACTATTCAGATTCCGATTGATTGTGTATTACGCAATTAGGGTAGCCAACCAAGGCAATCAGGCAAGGTACCTTTGGTTATTGACAAAACACTCTCTAAAACGAATTTTAAGGAAATCGTCAAGCTTGATTGGGTTCAATGGTTCTTTTAGAACTTGATGGCGAGAACTGTTGGAAATATAGTGAACCCATACATGCTACCTAAAGTACTTAGGTTGCCTGGATATACATATATAAATATAACTACGTAAGATGAAAAATTAGTACATTGACTCGACTAGGTACCTGTGTGTATAGATGACATGATGATATTAACTGTACTACTTTGATGACAGTGATTTAGAGTTATCTTTCCATATAAAATTGGGGCCATTTGGGAAATGTGAGACTATTGTTAGATATTAAACTAAGCAAAGTTTACCTGTGGTAACCAAAATATCAACTAAATACAATATGTAACATAATATAATCGTCATTATCATGAATGTGATGGATGGATCGATGAAAATAAAAGTTCACTAAACATCACTTCTGAACACATGAATTTCATCGAAATATTTTAATTAAATGTTTAGGTACTCGGAGAGTTATTTCAGAAGTGCATTAGTGCAGTACAAGAATAGGACGTACTTGTCTATATTAAGAGCGAAATACGTAAGCAAGCATGCTTATTACCAACATAATAACAAACTAAAATTGTGTATTTCCATGGTAACTGTACCTTTTTGTTAAAGTAAGTACTTACTTACTTTAGTGTTTCTATGAATTTGAATTTTAAAAACCATTTCACATGGATTCCGTTTTCTATTCACATAATTTAAATTAATACATTATTTTACAGAAAAATGTGAAACCTTGTCTGCAGACCTATTTTACAGTATCTACCAGTATTACAGGAGCAAGCAAACATTAAAACGTTATAACAATCAATTCTTAAAAAAAAAAAAACATGTTTTGTCGTCTCGTTATGTACAAATGCACAGAGCAGCCATCCTGTTTTCTCATAATTGCATTACCTACCTACTGAACCAGAATATGAATGTAAGCAATACCTTGTTCATGTTAAGTTTTAAACTTTGTAATAATATATCTTTTATGTATGAAATAAGAAAACAACCTTTAGCTAAATCACATGTGGGAGCATACAATCCTGCTCGTACCATGTGAGGAAAAAGTAAGGCGTAATGAAATGACCATGTGTTCCTGTACAATCATTCATTTGTGTTGTTACGTATTAAAACATTTGAATTAACCTTGTTGTTACATAGGTACTTTGGTATCCATGTGATAATACAGCTGAACGTCGGTCATTAAAGGTGATTTTTTTTCTACCAGATTTGGAAAATCATGCTGCTCGTTTTATGTTTCTTGAAAGTGAGGAAAGGATGAGGTTAATGACCGTGGCATGCCTTATATATAAAATACACAAAAGGACATTACCAAAACTGAAAGGGCAGGCGCCCTTGTTCAGAAAAGATACACACACAATACACTTGGACAAAATCCAATCACTTGTACCACACAAATTTCACGTGATCCCAACTTTTCATTATTATTTTAATACATAATCACTTGGGTATAGCACTATAAACACATCAGGTTCTAGGAGTTATGGTTATCGTAATATGCGGTATGTTTGTGGTGTAGGGCGGAACGGGTTGGGCGTGCGACGGTGGTGTTCCTACTGGCAGCGCGTACGCAGCGACACCCGGGAGGTTATTTTTGTGCTACTGCACATACAAAAATCAATTTGTGACGGAAATGTTACGATCAACGACCTGGTAAGTGAAAACTAGAAGTGCATTTTCATATGTTGTGAGAAAGTAAACGGGAGTTATTTAATTACTTGTAAATTGCGCATAATAATTGCGGTGTATCGTCTTTCAGTAGGTGTAGGTATAATCAGGTCTGGCTAGTTCAGCCGGGTTTATATATACTCAAGTAATCATCACAAAGCAGTAGTTTTTAATAGCTTGCCTGTATCCTACATTATGCGAGCTATTAACCTACTAAATAATTACGACAACGGAAGCAGGTAGATACCATCTGGTCGATAGTGGTCTCACTGGTTCGCTGTTCGTTTAATAAATAAACATTGTGTCTTCATAGTGTTCCTAGATTGTGATAAATAACAAATCAAACGTGATCAGTTAATTTATGCTACTTAATTAAGCCATCCATCCTGACAACTAATACCTAGTTAAGTACCAGTGCCTTTCTGTAACCATCTCACCGTGAAAACTTAGGTGAAGTGAGGGTGAGGTGAGCTATCAGTGCCACTGGTGCGTTCTAGGGATTGACCAAGACGGGATGACACTGACAGCTCACTCCACGCTGGTCTTCACGGTGAGACTTTTACAGAATCAACTTGCTGGTAGTTTGGATTTTTTGGTGCTGTAGTATAGCAAGGAATTCATACCTAAACTGAATTTTGAATGAGTGGCAGATTTATTTTCAACAGAGGCAAGTTTGTGCCTGTAAACAGAAATTTAGTCGTCACCTCGTATTAACTGTTATTATTTAATTACAGACTCCTAACTGGCCACAACTTATGATTCAACAAAAACTTTGCGGTTTAGGAAATATCCGCGCTGCATTGCCCATCTAGTACATCTAACACATTGGCGCATACCGACATTTTGTAATGTACCTATCATATTATAAAGTGTTTTGCTGTCTAAAATTATAAATGTTAGGTATTTAAGTTACACCTTACACTTTGCTGCTTGCATGCTGGCATACTACCAAATAGCTAAATGTATTTTTTATGTGGTAACCTAGTGTACAAAAAAAAACAATGAAATTCTTAGGAGGAATCAGGAGGATTATCTATATCACACTACAAATATTTTTTTATAGTAGGTATAGTAATTATTTACTGGTTAGGCATGGCATACCATATACTTTATTGAATACCAATGAATGCATGTTCAGTTTATTGAATTCTAACAGCTGTTTTATTGTATAAAATTAAGCTCTCTTTTAGCAATTTGTGAGACTCTAGAGTTAAAAAAATTCATTCAAAGATACCGAAAACGCTCTTTGGTTAACGCAGATTCCTAACAGATATCTACGGTTCAACACATACTTGTTACTATAACCGTTGTAAATCAAAATAACAGTGTTATTCACTGTTATTTGGATATTCAATCGTAACAACCCTTAAATATTACAATAATGGTTCCGGGTGTTGCCAGATTATGTTGTTGTATCTTGTTTGCACTTCAAATAATTGTATCGGAAAGAGTGAGACAGCATTATCGGTCGGATGAAACAAATTTAAAAAATTCAAAATGGCTGGTGAATTGTTATTGTGATTGTGATGTGTCAGATGTCAATGTCATAATAGGTTTTTCAAAAACTGTTTCTTTATTTTAGTTTACCTGTTTTCAGGAAATTATTACAGTAAAATATGTTAATTTGTACAGAGTAATGATTACACAACATTATGTTTGGTAAGTTTTTCAATTCCTTGCTTTTAAAATTTTAGGTTATGTTAGTGTTTTGTTATTGTTCACATTCGCCTTTCCGCAGTAAAGATTCTGTCTTTAAGGAACAAATTTCATTGGTGATAAAAAATTATGTTTCATTATCAGTTTTCAAAATTATGTTCCTTACGAGATACCTATGTTCTTTTCTCTTCTGCCTGCATAACCTTTTACTGACATTTATGTAGGTATCACTATTTTGACTTTTTATTCTGAGCTTTGACTATAAACTGTTACTTTAAGCAGTTGCACTGCTACCTAAGGGACTGGCTTGACTAGCAAAAGATAGAATTGTGTGGAAAAGGGAGGCCTTTGCCCTACCGTGGGACACTACAAGCTAGTTAGATAAATAGATTAGACATGGTAGCGTCTTACTTATGATAACATGATTGATTTTCGTATTGCCACAACTATGTCTAAAATATGAAGTTGCACATTAGTATTAAATCAGTATTAAATAAATAATGTCATTAATATTTATTTGTACAATTATCCTATTCTAATTATTTGTTTTCTTACAAAATATTTTATCGTTTTTCTTGTTAACCGTTTTCCTATATCCCTACCATCTAACTTTAATAGATAGGTGCAATAAAAATACAAATAATCAGGCTAAGTTAGCTTGAATCAACCGTTCAACACACATTTGACATCTCCGTAAACATAACTTCTCATAAAGTTAAATATTGTAATATAAAAAAAGAAGAAGAGGTCCCTGATTGGGATGGATTGTAGTACAAGAAAAATAGACAATATGTGTGTGTTTCTGAGTGTGTGATCTCCTAAAATAAAAGTATGTAAATGTAAGAAATGAAATTTCGGGCGCCGTGGAGTGAAACACTATTAATGGATAGCCAGATAAAATTGGAGAGATTGAATAATTAATCTTAGGATGGGGGCCTGTGGATGTCATTAGTGATTAAAAGTCTCACTACCTTGAACATTCCCAGTTTATTGTTTACCTTTAGCTTATTGGCTACAATTGTAATATTATAAATTTATTATTTAGTTATTTCATCATTGCATCTTGTATGCAATTTTCCTGTGTAAATTTTTGCATGCAATTCCTGAATTGGTGCCTACTACCTTAGTGCGTTTTATTTACACTTGTAGAGATTTACCTATTTTTTTATCATTGTGGTACTCCTATAGTGACTCTGTCACCCCGAATATTTCGCGGTGCACTTAGGAAGAACACAGTGATTTATTTTTGCTTGTGCCCATAAAGTTGGTGGAGTTGAGCCGATCACAACATCTTTTTTTCTTTGCGTCTTTAGAGATGTGAAGGTTCTTATACTGTTTCTCACAGTTATAATTTGTTCTTGCTAGTCAGTGGCGATGGTGCCTAACTGCACTCATATAGTTTTTTTTTTTTTGGATTAATCTCGTTAAACAGCGGCCTTTGCGCTTAACTGTACTCGAATTAATATTCTTTTTATCCTGTTATATTATACATATACTTGCTAGTCGGCGGCTATGGCTAACCGAACTCATATTAGTATTTTTTATTGTTTGTTTGTAAAGCTTTATACTTGCTAGTCGGCGGCTATAGTGCCTAACCGAATTCATATTGGTATTTTTTGTTTGTTTTTAGAATTTTATACTTGTTAGTCGGTGGCGATGGTGCCCAACCGCACTCAATTGGGTATAGTTCTGTTGTATTGTTTTACAGTGTTAAGCGACTGCTGCACTTAACTGATTCTATAATATTTCTTGGATTTAACTTGTTAGTCAGTGGCGAAGGTGCTTAACTGTACTCTTGTGGTTCTTTTGATATTGTGGGTCGGTTGTGCTAGTATCTAGTCTGCACCTGTAAAGCCCGTCACAGACGTAGCCATAATATATATTAATATGAATCATAGCAAGGCATATTACGACAAATTTTCTATACACAATTTCGATTGACCGCACACGCAGCTATAATATATATTTCTATGACGTCACCAAAATATGTCGAAATATATATCTCGGTATATTTTGGCCTGTAAAACCGTGCGCTTGCAAGGACGAGGCAAGGGCAAAATATATATTATAGTATAGTTCTCGTGTGTGGTAGTTTGCTATACTATAATATATATCTCGGTATATTAATATATATTAAAGCTACGTCTGTGACGGGCTTAGTGTTGTTTGTATACACGTTGTTGTTTATATTTCCTGTTTTTTAGGGAAACTTCGTTTTACCTTGATCATTGTTTTTTTTGGCATATAAGAAATTGCTTTCTTTTATTTTTTTCGGGGAGGGATGTAACGTATGTAACGAGTTTTTTTTTATACCGTTACATGTTTTTGATTATTATAGTCGATTTCGGAACGATGTCTAAATTGTAATTTTTATCTGTGATACAATCGGCTGACATTTCGATTTTCGACGTCAAAATTTGACAAGGCACTTTGCTATCTTTGTTCGTGAAGGTGACAGGTCTCCTGATTTTCCCTAAATGGAATCGTAATAAATCTGGGGCATTGGGCGAATAAATGCCCTAATCCTAAACCAAAGGACCCGTGGAATGGTCCCAGAGGATACTTCAATCGGATTTTTGAATCCCTCGTTGGCCTCCCTGCGGCTTTTGATACCAGCTATCTTCACGGTACACCGTGAAGATAGCTGCCGCGAGTTTTAAATACCTGGAATAAGCGCCTACACATGTGGGTGCTTATTCCACCTTTGAATACCGAGGAACTTCTACTGGCCTCCCACGGGGCTGATTACCTGAGAGGTACTCGTACCTTCCGGCTCTCGGAATCACCTTTAAGTTTTTTTATTATTTTTTTATCATAACAAAAAAACAGCCTTCCGCTGCGAATTTAAAAATTACTAACAAGATGCAATGATGAAATAACTAAATAATAAATTAATAATAGTATAATTGTAGCCAATAAGCTAAAGGTAAACTTAGGTGAAGTGAGGGTGAGGTGAGCTATCAGTGCCACTGGTGCGTTCTAGGGATTGACCAAGACGGGATGACACTGACAGCTCACTCCACGCTGGTCTTCACGGTGAGACTTTTACAGAATCAACTTGCTGGTAGTTTGGATTTTTTGGTGCTGTAGTATAGCAAGGAATTCATACCTAAACTGAATTTTGAATGAGTGGCAGATTTATTTTCAACAGAGGCAAGTTTGTGCCTGTAAACAGAAATTTAGTCGTCACCTCGTATTAACTGTTATTATTTAATTACAGACTCCTAACTGGCCACAACTTATGATTCAACAAAAACTTTGCGGTTTAGGAAATATCCGCGCTGCATTGCCCATCTAGTACATCTAACACATTGGCGCATACCGACATTTTGTAATGTACCTATCATATTATAAAGTGTTTTGCTGTCTAAAATTATAAATGTTAGGTATTTAAGTTACACCTTACACTTTGCTGCTTGCATGCTGGCATACTACCAAATAGCTAAATGTATTTTTTATGTGGTAACCTAGTGTACAAAAAAAAACAATGAAATTCTTAGGAGGAATCAGGAGGATTATCTATATCACACTACAAATATTTTTTTATAGTAGGTATAGTAATTATTTACTGGTTAGGCATGGCATACCATATACTTTATTGAATACCAATGAATGCATGTTCAGTTTATTGAATTCTAACAGCTGTTTTATTGTATAAAATTAAGCTCTCTTTTAGCAATTTGTGAGACTCTAGAGTTAAAAAAATTCATTCAAAGATACCGAAAACGCTCTTTGGTTAACGCAGATTCCTAACAGATATCTACGGTTCAACACATACTTGTTACTATAACCGTTGTAAATCAAAATAACAGTGTTATTCACTGTTATTTGGATATTCAATCGTAACAACCCTTAAATATTACAATAATGGTTCCGGGTGTTGCCAGATTATGTTGTTGTATCTTGTTTGCACTTCAAATAATTGTATCGGAAAGAGTGAGACAGCATTATCGGTCGGATGAAACAAATTTAAAAAATTCAAAATGGCTGGTGAATTGTTATTGTGATTGTGATGTGTCAGATGTCAATGTCATAATAGGTTTTTCAAAAACTGTTTCTTTATTTTAGTTTACCTGTTTTCAGGAAATTATTACAGTAAAATATGTTAATTTGTACAGAGTAATGATTACACAACATTATGTTTGGTAAGTTTTTCAATTCCTTGCTTTTAAAATTTTAGGTTATGTTAGTGTTTTGTTATTGTTCACATTCGCCTTTCCGCAGTAAAGATTCTGTCTTTAAGGAACAAATTTCATTGGTGATAAAAAATTATGTTTCATTATCAGTTTTCAAAATTATGTTCCTTACGAGATACCTATGTTCTTTTCTCTTCTGCCTGCATAACCTTTTACTGACATTTATGTAGGTATCACTATTTTGACTTTTTATTCTGAGCTTTGACTATAAACTGTTACTTTAAGCAGTTGCACTGCTACCTAAGGGACTGGCTTGACTAGCAAAAGATAGAATTGTGTGGAAAAGGGAGGCCTTTGCCCTACCGTGGGACACTACAAGCTAGTTAGATAAATAGATTAGACATGGTAGCGTCTTACTTATGATAACATGATTGATTTTCGTATTGCCACAACTATGTCTAAAATATGAAGTTGCACATTAGTATTAAATCAGTATTAAATAAATAATGTCATTAATATTTATTTGTACAATTATCCTATTCTAATTATTTGTTTTCTTACAAAATATTTTATCGTTTTTCTTGTTAACCGTTTTCCTATATCCCTACCATCTAACTTTAATAGATAGGTGCAATAAAAATACAAATAATCAGGCTAAGTTAGCTTGAATCAACCGTTCAACACACATTTGACATCTCCGTAAACATAACTTCTCATAAAGTTAAATATTGTAATATAAAAAAAGAAGAAGAGGTCCCTGATTGGGATGGATTGTAGTACAAGAAAAATAGACAATATGTGTGTGTTTCTGAGTGTGTGATCTCCTAAAATAAAAGTATGTAAATGTAAGAAATGAAATTTCGGGCGCCGTGGAGTGAAACACTATTAATGGATAGCCAGATAAAATTGGAGAGATTGAATAATTAATCTTAGGATGGGGGCCTGTGGATGTCATTAGTGATTAAAAGTCTCACTACCTTGAACATTCCCAGTTTATTGTTTACCTTTAGCTTATTGGCTACAATTGTAATATTATAAATTTATTATTTAGTTATTTCATCATTGCATCTTGTATGCAATTTTCCTGTGTAAATTTTTGCATGCAATTCCTGAATTGGTGCCTACTACCTTAGTGCGTTTTATTTACACTTGTAGAGATTTACCTATTTTTTTATCATTGTGGTACTCCTATAGTGACTCTGTCACCCCGAATATTTCGCGGTGCACTTAGGAAGAACACAGTGATTTATTTTTGCTTGTGCCCATAAAGTTGGTGGAGTTGAGCCGATCACAACATCTTTTTTTCTTTGCGTCTTTAGAGATGTGAAGGTTCTTATACTGTTTCTCACAGTTATAATTTGTTCTTGCTAGTCAGTGGCGATGGTGCCTAACTGCACTCATATAGTTTTTTTTTTTTTGGATTAATCTCGTTAAACAGCGGCCTTTGCGCTTAACTGTACTCGAATTAATATTCTTTTTATCCTGTTATATTATACATATACTTGCTAGTCGGCGGCTATGGCTAACCGAACTCATATTAGTATTTTTTATTGTTTGTTTGTAAAGCTTTATACTTGCTAGTCGGCGGCTATAGTGCCTAACCGAATTCATATTGGTATTTTTTGTTTGTTTTTAGAATTTTATACTTGTTAGTCGGTGGCGATGGTGCCCAACCGCACTCAATTGGGTATAGTTCTGTTGTATTGTTTTACAGTGTTAAGCGACTGCTGCACTTAACTGATTCTATAATATTTCTTGGATTTAACTTGTTAGTCAGTGGCGAAGGTGCTTAACTGTACTCTTGTGGTTCTTTTGATATTGTGGGTCGGTTGTGCTAGTATCTAGTCTGCACCTGTAAAGCCCGTCACAGACGTAGCCATAATATATATTAATATGAATCATAGCAAGGCATATTACGACAAATTTTCTATACACAATTTCGATTGACCGCACACGCAGCTATAATATATATTTCTATGACGTCACCAAAATATGTCGAAATATATATCTCGGTATATTTTGGCCTGTAAAACCGTGCGCTTGCAAGGACGAGGCAAGGGCAAAATATATATTATAGTATAGTTCTCGTGTGTGGTAGTTTGCTATACTATAATATATATCTCGGTATATTAATATATATTAAAGCTACGTCTGTGACGGGCTTAGTGTTGTTTGTATACACGTTGTTGTTTATATTTCCTGTTTTTTAGGGAAACTTCGTTTTACCTTGATCATTGTTTTTTTTGGCATATAAGAAATTGCTTTCTTTTATTTTTTTCGGGGAGGGATGTAACGTATGTAACGAGTTTTTTTTTATACCGTTACATGTTTTTGATTATTATAGTCGATTTCGGAACGATGTCTAAATTGTAATTTTTATCTGTGATACAATCGGCTGACATTTCGATTTTCGACGTCAAAATTTGACAAGGCACTTTGCTATCTTTGTTCGTGAAGGTGACAGGTCTCCTGATTTTCCCTAAATGGAATCGTAATAAATCTGGGGCATTGGGCGAATAAATGCCCTAATCCTAAACCAAAGGACCCGTGGAATGGTCCCAGAGGATACTTCAATCGGATTTTTGAATCCCTCGTTGGCCTCCCTGCGGCTTTTGATACCAGCTATCTTCACGGTACACCGTGAAGATAGCTGCCGCGAGTTTTAAATACCTGGAATAAGCGCCTACACATGTGGGTGCTTATTCCACCTTTGAATACCGAGGAACTTCTACTGGCCTCCCACGGGGCTGATTACCTGAGAGGTACTCGTACCTTCCGGCTCTCGGAATCACCTTTAAGTTTTTTTATTATTTTTTTATCATAACAAAAAAACAGCCTTCCGCTGCGAATTTAAAAATTACTAACAAGATGCAATGATGAAATAACTAAATAATAAATTAATAATAGTATAATTGTAGCCAATAAGCTAAAGGTAAACAATAAACTGGGAACGTTCAAGGTAGTTAGACTTTTAATCACCATTGACATCCACAGGCCCCCATCCTAAGATTAATTGTTCAATCTCTCCAATTTTATCTGGCTATCCATTAATAGTGTGTCGCTCCACGGCACCCGAAATTTCATTTCTTACATTTACATACTTTTTTTTAGGAGATCACACACTCAGAAAAACACACATATTGTGTTTTTTTTCTTGTACTATAATCCATCCCAATCAGGGACCTCTTTTTTATATTACAATATTGAACACCTTTACAATATAAAATGTTCTATAAGTGAATATGTATTGAAGGGTCTTTGCTTTGTGTATGCAGCCAGAGTTTTATCTGTTTGTTTGGTAAACACATCCACTCTTAAGATGGTCCTACAAATGCGCTTCTGCCTGACTTATTATATAATAAATTTTATTTTTAGTATGTAGTTTAAGACTAAAATGAAAACTTTGTAAGTTAGGTAATACGGTCTGGTGTCCGCAACTCCATGACAATGCGCGTATTTTGCGTAAATTTCTAAGTTTGAATATAATATTTAATTCTCTAAGTTAAAATTAGTTTGTTGTTATGAAAGTAAAACCCTAACACTCAGTTTATGAACAATTATTGCATACCTACCTATTCAGTAATATTTTGACTGTATGCTAAGTCTAAGTTTCTCATTCTTTCTCTGACCCATATTACAGTCATTAACTACAATATCTATTTTGTTGAAAAGGTTATTCACATCATGGGATTGATACATGTGAAATTGTGAATGAATAAATACATATCATTATTTCTTGTTTTTGGAAGAGTGTGACTTCTAAGGCTTATTTAGACTGTAGTCCAGCTTCTATTGAAGTTTACAGACCTTGCACTTGACATGCAACACACCCACCTATGCACAATTTCCATAAAGTAACCAATACAATATTTTAACTTGCAACGTCGAATTGCGAATGATGTAGTATCAAACGTCCGCCTTAATTTCTCATCACTGTTTATAAGAATAAACAGTCATAAGAAATTAAGACGTAAGAGCTTACTTTTCACATCCAACACGATTCATATGACAACCCACAAAAGAAAATAGTTCGTAGGCCAAAGTCAATAGCCTTCAATGTGCCAATGTTACACTAGGGCCTTTAGACACCCTGCATAGTTGTAGCGTCAACATTTCATGATTCTTCCACAGTTCACAGGGTTGTCTGTGGTTAGCTTCAGGAATTAAACTATTTCGAATAGCCTTTTTGTCGTACTCATAGTTGAAATTAACATGTATAGTTTTTATAGTAGTTGGTAGGCTAGCTGGTGCAAATATATCAACATCATCATTATCATTACGACTCAGGCCTCCCCCAGGCACCGCCACGTGTCCTGTGGAGTATCAAGACCGAATGCAAATTATGTAAAATTATAATTAACGTGACCACTGTTCCTACTGAGTATATCGTTAGCAACTTTGTTACTATCAATGATCATAATCATATCTCTCAAATACATCGAATACTTTGCAAGTACTCAACCTCAACCCTCAGTAGTTCTTTAAGTGTCGCGCACTGCAAGCAATTTGCTGTGACAGTAAAAACTATACTTTAAACGGCTATAAAAACGGGTCCAATTTCTTCGCGTTTATCGCCGGTTTAGACCTTGTGCTTAGATGGGTGGATAGGATGTAAAACTCGCTTGTCGGGGACCGCGCCACTTGGAATTGCATGCGAGTTTTATGGTGGCAGCGAAATCTATTTTTTTTGTTGTTTAAATACCTTTGAAGACGTTGCAGCATGTAACTATGGGGTGAGAGGCATTTTTGAGGGCGTGTTGACGTCGGATTGCAAGTGAGAATATTGGCAGCTTCGCGATAGGCAATGAAATAATAATCCCGAAAATCTATACCTACAACTTTCTTTTCCTCCAGCATCAGGTACCTATCTGTTTCAAGAACTAGTGCATAGATAATATGATTGCAGAAATTCCAAAGGTACTTCCCTACTTCCATTAAGAAAAATTTCTCGTTTTCAAGCCATGAATAATAAATATAAAAAAATTTCAACCTTTATTCCAACGACGTTCCACGAACCAGAGCTACGGTTAATACTAATTACGACACTTAGTGCGAGTAAAAAATTTGCAGAACGCAAATCACTTGTGAATTACATTTAAAAGTCGTTTGACAAACGTCAGTAGGTAATGGTTGGTCCAAACTTCAATTGTATCGTGTATTTGCATTGCTAAGAAATATCAATTACGGATTATTGCACTGATTTGATATGCAGAAGGTACAGTTGGTTGCAGAACATTTTTGTAACTTTAATTATATCAACAAAACTGTCAAGAACAGGGTGCAAGTTCAGCAGGTGTACCTTATATCAAAAGTAAACACAAAACAAGGTTTAACTCGATACGAGTATTTTTTATGGTGCTATTTGCTTAGTTACAAACCTGCCAAATCCGCTACATTGTAATACGTATAGTGTTAGTTTTGATAATCCTTCAATGTAAAGTACCAAGTTTTAAATCTGATAGGAAAACCTAACAAAGTGTTCTAACTCTTATAAGTCTCAAACCCTTTCTGTTAAGAAAGTTATCTATTACTAACTAAACTGAAGTGGCGCTAGGTACTGTATCACCACTTCAGTTTCGGCTGTAACGCGAGCACAACAATTTGTGTGCGTAACGCCAGCAGGAAAGTATCTCCTAGAATGAATTTACTTTAAGGACTTAGTGCTTTATGTTCATCATGTAGCAATGTGCGCCAAATATAGAGTTTGTGCGCCTTAACGTTTTAAAACTATTCCAGAGATCCTAGTGTGAGTATCTTTTAACCATCGCGATTTTACACATCGACTGCGTTCGAGTATCTTTTAACCATCTCGATTTTACACATCGACTGCGTTCGGCGCGCGGCGCTTCGATTGGCCCTTCACCATTCGGAAGTTGATGCGTAAAGTCAAGATGGTACAAAAAGAAACTCACACTAGGACCTCTGTAGTGCTATTCTGTAACCTGAGTTAGCTGTCAGTGCCTCTGATGCTAGGCATTTACCAAGACAGCTCTCTCCACGCAAGTCTTCACTGTGAGATTTTTACAGAATCGGCATGCTGCTGGCGTAACGTTTCTTCTAGCAGAATAATTCTAAACGAATCACCGGAGAAACACCGTACTTACATGGTCAGATAGCTTAAGTTTGTGCATGAATGTGCGCAAAAAAATCAGTTTGTGCGACATAAGGTTTTAGAGATACCCCAGCAGGAGTTGATAAGTCCTGCTGGGGTAACGTTTTGAAGTATCTTGTTTCTCTGAAACTATTCAATGTGCGACCGTAGAAAAATGTATAGTAGTAAGTAGCTCTTAGTTTGTGCTTAATTATAGCAACCATAGGTTTTCTAATGAATCTACCGTTTTAAATTTTCTAATGAATCGTGGCATTAAACGAGCATACGAGGTATAAAGCATTGAAAACGGTTTTCAGTTCTTGCTATTCTTACATCTAAAATACATTTTGAGAATATGCATCCACGCGTTTTAAAATTATACCCGTTTAATCAATATAAACAATGACGTAACTTCGAGCTTGAAATGCAAGAAACCAATTCATTCCACAATATGTGGCTATGAAACTGAAGTTAGTGTGTTTATTGAAGATATAATCCTGAAAATTTAAATTCAAATGTCTCGTATTAAAGAAGATATGAACACAAAACGAAAACAACGGCTAGGTTATTGGTTATCCGACCAAATAAATGATCACAAAAAAGCGGAACTTTCAAACATGACATAATAGGTTATAAATAAATATTAAAGCCTCCTAAAAGTTCTACTTATCACACTGACTGTACATTAGTATGCAATTACTGTTCGTTGTATTAAGGTATGCAATTATGAAGAACAATCGTCTTGAACTGTCATAGTTTAGAACGCAATGGAGATCGCTCATTGTCTTAATGCACGATGTAATTACAGGAATGTGTGTAAGATTATAGAGAGCAAACACTTTCGGTGTTAAGGACATGCAAATGTCAGAACTAAGTTATGACGTTCTATGTTCAAGAAATCTAATAAAAGTATAAAATTCTCGTGTCGCAGTCGCAATGTTTATTACCAAACTCCTCCGAGCATGAGCATTTGCAGCACCAGGGCATTTGGAAACAGAAGAATTATAGGTAAGTAGGTACCTACTTACCGAATTTTATTATTAGATTCTCGGGTCGCAATGTTTGTTACCGAACTCTTCCGAAACGGCTGGACCGATTTGTATAAAATTTTGTGTGCATATCTGGTAGGTCTAAGAATCGGCCAACATATTTAAAAAAAAAAGCAGCATTACAACGTTTGCGTGGTCAGCTAGTCTAATATAGAAAATTCTCGTTTCGCAATGTTTGTTACCAAACTCCTCGAAAACGGCTGGACCGATTTGTATAAAATTTTGTGTGCATATCGGGTAGGTCTGCGAATCGGCCAACACTATTAAAAAAAAAAAAAAAACAACGTTAGCCCGGTCAGCAAGTAATATTGTAAAAATGTTTCTCCAATCATATTTTGTATTTAATGTACTTTATGTTTTTTAAGAATTTTATGTAAGTAGGTACCTACGTACATAAAATTCTTTTGCCAAATCTTATGTCATGAATTCGTGATCATAGATCTTCTGGGAATTGATCAGGCTTTTAGAGACCATGATTTTATTAATGTACTTTTAAAATTAATTAATTTGTACACATTCTTTGAGCGACCATAAGAGAATGGAGTCAATGAGTGTACATATAAATTCATGGCGTTGGCACTTGGCAGAATAGGTAACACAGCGACTGCGACTAAATTTCCACAAAAAAAAGTAAAACGAAAGGTACCGCTTCAAATAAAAAAAGCTTTATGTAGCTAATTGGCATAACCGTAGACCACACTGACATTTGACCAAATATCTCCATTACGCATCCGAACCGTGTAATGGTTTCATGTACAATTTCTATGTGACTCCTTATACGCTGCCAGTAAAGCACCGTTAAGGGTCCAAGGCAGCAGTTTGACATTAAAAGTTTCCAATTAAGGGCTAGTAGATAAAGCTAAGGTAATCTCGGCTGCCTGGGCCGGTAGCTGTCTCGTGCCCTATTCAGATGC
This sequence comes from Dasypolia templi, assembly GCA_963555695.1. Classification (NCBI taxonomy): domain Eukaryota; kingdom Metazoa; phylum Arthropoda; class Insecta; order Lepidoptera; family Noctuidae; genus Dasypolia; species Dasypolia templi. The sequence goes on along the minus strand of OY743151.1, from coordinate 21,036,277 downwards.
GGCGCTAGTGCCTACTTAGGTACTCCGTTTGTTTACCTTTGTACTTGATTGATAGATAATGCAGGCTACCGCTAATTAGGAAGTGTGAGTTAACGGTGTAAGAGAAATGTTAACGAAGGAGGTTTGGAGTAATTAACTAATGGTAATACGTTTTAGGTGTTAGGTGATTAGGCTGACGCATATACTTAAATGTCTTTAGGATTGCGAGTTATGGGTTGTTATTAGAAAATGAATAACGTATTAATGGGATGTAAGAGAAGACGGCGCTTATTTCATAATAATATGAAGTTTCGGGCGTTGGAGTAAATATGTTTTTTTATAGACCTCATCCAGCGGTTTCCTGATGAAAAGCGCTGAATAAGCGATGGTGATGGCGCAGTCAACGAATACATAATATACTCAAATAAATATCTAGACGTTCCTAGGTTTCAGAATAAGTCAAGTATCCAAGCATTCAGTAGTGCTGATTCAATAGTTCTGTAACCATCTCACCGTGAAAACTTAGGTGAAGTGAGCGAGGAGTGAGCTGTCAGTGCCACTGATGCTAGGGATTGACCAAGAAAGGGTGACACTGAAAGCTCACTCCATGCAAGGCTTCACGGTGAGATTTAACAGAATTGACCTGCAGGAGTCTCTAGGACCAAAATAGAAAACAATATAGTGAAACCCCGTGGCAAAGCACCTATAACATCACAAAGAGACGAATCAACGTTAGATATGAAGGTGTAGTTCACCCTCCAGTCGTGTATAGTTCACCCTTCACCTATAGCGAACGAAAACCGGCACATAACCACAGAGTACTTTTATATGCACATAACACATGTCACCTTCATTTCTGGGATGGCAACGCCGCACCTGTGTTGTTCCTGGTATGGTAGATGTCCATAGAAGAGAGTGACTACTTACATTCAGGTTGGAAGATTGTTTGCCACCATGCAACATAGCATAATGTTGCCACTGCTGGAAATCTTGGCGGTCCCTTCCAGCATGCGTAGTCTGGCTACTCAGAAACGGAAGACAAATTTACAGATTGTAGAATGATTTCTACGGTGTGATGTCACAATTTAAGAAAATAATGACTTTTAGTTAAGAAAGTGATTTGTCTTCTCTTCGTACAGTTGAGGTAAAAATGTTCATGCTGCTCTTTTAGTCAGTCGGTGGGTTGGGGAAAAGCACAGAGAAAAAAAAAACAACATTGCGAAAGCTCATCCAGCTTCACGGCCAAGTCTAAACCGTGAGAAAGCACCTAAAACTTTACAAAGAAGTCAAGCAACGTTATGAAGGTGTAGTTCACCCTTCAGTCGTGTGTGCCCGTTAGCTAGATGCACGCCCGCGACTTGCCTCGCCGCTAGACGACGATTTAATTAACGTATTGTGTGCCCGCCGCTATGAACTGCGATTCTTAGACGTTTAAGGCATAGCCGGTGAAATTATTTAACTACTTTTATATCTTTCAAAATTCGTTGTCGCAGAGTTGATTGATAGCTTTGCAGTTTTAGTAGAGCAGGTTTTGGGTCTATAAAAGTGCATCTGCTCTCTGTTATTATAAAACTAGCTGATCCGACAGAGTTCGGTCGTTCTGCATCAAATTGACAGCAGAATAGATTTGACAGCAAAAAATGTGGTTTTACGTTTTTATGTGAATGTTTTCCAATTTTTCTCTTTATAAGAACCTTCCACGGTCTTCAACGAATATTTGAAAAAAAAAACTAGCCGAATTAGTACAGCCGTTCTCGAGTTTTGCACCTAGCAACTCATTTAGCTTTAAATTTTTATTTATACAGATGAATAAATAGTCTACCATGTTTCTAGAATGTATCAGTCTTGATACACTTGTTTATAGAATGATCCAGGCGATTCAGGATATTCTTTGACTTAGGTAAGGATATTGCTAATATTGGAATATTGGGCTTGATCCCCTGAGTAAATCTTGGAAGTGCTGAAGTGCAAACTCCGATGCCATTTCAAATAATTGCCAGAAAGAGCCATGCAATACTTACTGATCAATGATCCATCGCTTCGTAAGAAGATTAAGAATGAAACGGTAACAATAAAACAGTTTTGTTGAAAAATCTCTATCGCTTCAGTTTCAGGCATTTTCGTCAAATTTTTCAGAAAATTTTCCATCCTAAAATTAAAATCTTTCCCCTTAACGTTCGGCCCTCGATAAGGGATTATGCACCATTATTATGCAGGGCTCTTAGGTTTCGGGAACTCAAGCTCTCGTCAATTAAGGTATCGGTACGGCCCATCTTCTATCCATAGCGGCTAACCCGTCTGCTCTAAACCTGGAAGGCACAATGGCTCCGAATAATGAGACAACCGGTAAACGTTACTTAAATGGTTTTCGTTAGATACTAAGAAGCTAACGAACATACTCGTATTTAATGGTTCTGTTATGAGGCAGTTGAAGCTTTGCTATACTTGGTGATTTGGGTTAGGTGCAGACGTTTATTGAAGTTCTTTCTCCTTTCCCTAATTTAGGAAACATGGTTGTAGATGTTACTAAAATCGATATTTCTAAAGCAGTTGTTTCCTGTCACGTTGATCTATGTCAATCAATGTTCAAAGCGTTCTACAAAAGCGTAGTCTTGTGTCTGTAGTGACTGAGAAGGTCACTGCTCTCGCTCCGTCTAAACAAGGAAAATTTCCATTTCATATGGAATCGCTGGCAGACATTTTTACAATGACATAGTACTGCGCGAGGCAATTGACCAGGAAAACGGTATAATATTGCAAATACTACTGTGATCCCAATAGCGCTATGATAGGTTACTGTGCCATCGAGTAGTAGGTACTTATAATTTGTTTACCGATTGCCGATTTCTCTTAGTTGACATTTATGTCCTCCAGCCAATAATATTCAATTGATATATGATCAATAACTCGAGGAAATCGATCTTCTAAGTCATTTCGAGTTAAGTTAATTTTGCTGAGCTTCGAACAAGTAATTTAAATTGATTGGTGAGCAATGAGTACTTTATTGCTATTAGCTAGCCATTGTTTGTTTCTGCAGCTTCATATTATACCTGAAATGACAGACGGCTATTGTAGCATATATTGATATATCTGAATGTTTCAGCGGACCGTTTGACGTGCTTTGTAGGAATGGAAGCTTTGACAGTTTGCAGACTCGTATATTTCGGTCAAATTAAATTATCCAGCGAAACTCCACAGACGTGATAGATATAAGTGAATACCATAAAACAAAGAAAAATGAGTGTTTTGTTATGAAAACTTCACAGACTTGATTGTTTTCGATATCTAGACGCGATAAAACATATTTTTTCAGCTCGTACTTCATGACGTCACTACCAGCGGTCGTTGACCCCTTAAAAAAAACTAGTATTTTTGATTATAATTTAATCGTCTTTAAATATCCATTCCCCTCACGTCTGTGGTAGTACTGAAAATAAATTGACTTTTATGTTTTAGTTAGTTAGTATTCACAGCCTCAACAGATTTGTAGGTAGCTGAAAGTTGTTGAACTTTTAACAAACAGAGTGTGTTGACATAAGAATCGAATTCTCGATAGTCGTGAGCAGTAGCTCCACGGGCTCTCTGCATTAAGATCTCAAACGGATGTCGACAAACCATGTCCCGTCTACAGCGCAGCGTCTCTAGCGCAGTTTATAAGCAAAGCATTACCAGTGGAAAATCAATTGAGGCGCGCGTCGGAATGCACCGGGGAAAGTGAACTGGGCTGGGATGATTCCAACCCGAGATTAGATACTATTACCGATACTAAACAATGTTCGCGAAAGGGTTTTAAATATGCATTAAATATAAACAGAAATAGCTGCAGCAATAAATAGGATGCTAAATGCTTGTTTAAGTGTTCAAGAAAGTATTTTCTTTCTGCATTTTAGCACCACTTGCAGAAATCTCAATCTAATGCCATTTCAATTTTGCTGCGATTAAAATCATTGCAATTTTCATAGTGTCCAAAGAATGTTTGCTTACTGTTTTATACGGCGTGTTCTCACGAGTCGCGCGGCTGTTTAAACGTTCTGTGCAGACGACACGGATTTTAATCGCTACACAACGTCATTGGTGATTTATCGACCGATGTTGGCTAGACGCTTGGATTTTAATGTTATGCTGCGAAGACACGGCGGTACTTGGGATTTTGTACAGGAATTTCAGATTTACAAATGTATTTTTGCACGGATTAGAATTCTGATTTTGTTAACCGTTTTAATGTTTCAGACTTATGTAAAGGAAAAGCTTTCTACGATTACTGTTCTTTGGTCTTCACTCAAAACCAACATCCATACACAAATGTGCATCAATAACGTTTTTCACTTTGGTACAATAGCTACATTTTATCCACGATTTGATGGTATATAATTTTAAAACAATTATCCTTACATTTCTCACGGCCACTTCCACTTGTCCGGGGAGACGTGGGCTGAACCGACCCGCCTCTATGAGCCACATCATGTCCGTCTGTCAACTAAACTCAGAGCTATTGCGGGAATATTGTTACTTTTGTTAGCGTTTTGCAGTGCAGTGAATATTGGGGACAAGTCTTCATTACGGTTCGTTTTCATGACATCAGTGACATTTATGTCATGCCTGTGATGTCTAGAGGAGGGCCCTTTGAATTTTATAGTCATTCTGTTGTTACAGGTTTCACTGTAGTTTCAATGTGCAATAGTTTTTATATCTTCAAATTCTTGTTGGCTTTGTAATTATTCCTCTTGTAGGACGTCCAATTTCATCCCTGTTCAGCCTCTTTTCCTTGTTTCTCGCGAATCTTATTAGATTTTGCCAACAGGACGATGAGTGTCATTCATTAATCTTCTAATCACATAAACGATTCTAGTATTATCTAATAGTTTAGTTCCATCAACATCTTTACTTTTCTTTGTGTTTTGGGACACCTGCCGTCTTGTGATTGATACCTACCATGTTCTGTTCATGTTCATCGTCATCCCCTCTCACTTGGTCCAATTAATTTGATAGATTACCTATATTGTTTATTCTTCTGACTGTCTTGTCAACATAATTAATGTACATAAATTATTATGCACGAACGTCACAGACTGCAGTAGTAAAATATTTACTGCTACATTTAATTAACACCGCTAGTGCATTCGCATTTGAATAATAATAAAACTTGTCCATTTATATGCGCACCCTTAGTTTTACTGTTATTGCACAATTTATGCCAATCTGATTTTAATGTTTGGCGAGATCGTTGGATATCTAGGCCTAGAGCACATAAAGGTAGCCTCTATAATCAAATCCTGAGATGAAATTAACGCACAAGTCAACAATGTCGCAAGTGATTTTAGAAATAGAACAGATTTACAAAAAGAATATGAGGATGAAGCGACTGATAGCTTGGATTTTTAATGGTATCTCCAATAAGCTATAAGCTGTAATATCCTAATGTGTCCTTAAAATGCATGGCTTCCATTATTAGCAAATTTCTCATTGAATTGACGAGTACCGTACTTTCACAAGAAGCATTAACACGAATTCCTAGGATTCTGCATTCCTCAGTACCAATAGTGTACCTGCATGTACAATCAAGACGTTTTTAGGCGACCGTCATTACACGTTGTTAGGCCCGCGGGTGTGTTCCTTAATCCATCAAATTACAAGCCGGCCATCATCTTAATATCCCCCGCCCCTCAACCAGGCTTTCAATAAACCAGTACCGCATTGATAGGCCGTAATTATAGTACGCTGGATGCGCTCACATAAACTTGCTTGCAGCGAATTTGTGTTGTAATTCGGCCTCCTCAGTTTGTATTGTGGGATTGTTTAGATCCTCCCGATACAATGCATGTTTGTTTTTATTAATGCACGGTGTTCCTTACAGCCCAAGGATATTTTATATGCACATTTTGTTGTAGTATTAAGTATCATTTTGTTTTAAACAGATTTTATTAAAAGGGAGTTTAACATAGGTATTGTGTCAGAAATCAACAAAAACACGGAGCCAGCTGCATTTAAATGACACTCTCATTTACATACAAAGTTAGTTTTAAGAATTCTAATGTTAATGTTAATTATGTAAATCGATTCGATATCCTTCCTTTTGACTTTGAATAACGTTACTTGGAAAGGAAACAAGCCGTTAATATGTCCCTAAATCTACCTCCGAAATTGGTTGTCGTAGCTATTTAGATTTCTTATTATAATAATCCAATGAGTATATTCAAACATGATTGATTGCAGTCGGCGCCAAGCACAAAATAATTGTAGGGATTTCAAATAACACACTCCAAAGGCGGCGAGCTCATCTGATCATTAGAACATTGATGTATTTGATAAATGTTGTATTCTTAATTGGGTTAAGATATATGATTGTGTGCTTATGAATTATCATTTATTTTATTTACTCTTGCCATTCAGTTTATTCATTCACTTGTGGAATAAGATTTGTAACTGCTCGAGAATTTATTAGCGGAAGATTTACATTTTTATTGCTGTCGGCTTTTTTCCCTTTGCCTAGTTGTTCAGTGCAATGTTCGCGTTACTGCAAATTGTTTTAGCGACACATCACTGTTTTTACTGGCAGTCGGCCACTTAGTTATCGCCCTGAGCTCTACAAATCGTCCCGGGCTTTCACTGGTAAGTGTCCTATGAAATTGCCATCGTGAGTCCCGCTCTGACCATAAAGCAGGCGGTAACGCGACGCGTTTATGATCCAGTAATAATGTGCTAAGACAATGCTACGTGTGTTCACATTATACGATTCGTCTCAACGCATTTATCCAACAAAATTTAACTCGATGCCTTTGTCAGCCTACCATTTTGAAAGGTGCTCAAGGTAGACGTTAGCGGTGGGTAATCTTTATTCCGGCAAGTGAATTGATTCACTTATTCCGACTCCGGGTCCGGTACCGGTTCACCTTATTTATTCCTTTGGCACCGTTTGGCACCGGCACTCACTCGCTCATTTTGGTTCCCCGGTTTCGCAGAACATTTTATTCATTTGGTTCACTGGATCATTTGGCACATTTTGAATTGAACAGTTGGTTAGTTAGAGCGATACGACGTGTTCCGAGTACTTCCGAGTGACTTGAGCGAGTGAACAGTGAACGCGCGCTCCGGAATCATTTGGTACCGCGGTGCCGGTAAGGATTGTGAGGAATAAATAAGGTTTACGTATCCGCGTTCGGTACCGGCTCCTTTGGATCAGTACCCAGTGTGACCAGATTCAGTATTTTAATACTTTTTCAGTATATTCTACTGATTTTTCCGAACGTCAGTATTTTTTGGGTATATTGCGGGAAGTCAGTATTTTTCAGTCTTTTTGGGTATAACTTGGATAAGAAGTTATGGTAGTGTTACCATAACTTCGTAGTGATCTATCTCTTCTCTTATTAGTTTGTGATAGGGAGTTTCCCCGTTTAGCGTACATTTTATTTATAAGCAAAGATCAAAGAGTAAGTCACAGATAGAAAATGTCAAGTGGCTGCCGCCGCATTGATATAATAAATGAGAAGATTTAAGTTAAGTTGGACTTCTTTTTTATTCCTATTGTTGTTGTAAAAAAATTAATAATCGGTAATTATAAAACAAATAGTATTTTAGACAAAATAAGTCTACGTTTTCAGTTTAAGGGATAGTTAAGTAATAGGGTATACTTCCATAAAATACTTCCTTGTCTGTGTATGAATCACAAATAGTATAATAACGACTCGTCTAATACAGTTGGTTTGTTGAAGTGAAACTCAACTCAAATAATTTATTTCAATAAAACCATTTACAGGCACTTTTGAATTGTCAAGAAATGGTTTTGTATCTAGTGTTTGTAAATCTCTGTTATGTTTACCAGTATGTAGTGCTGCATGCGAGTGCATATTTTCACAGATAAATTTAATAAAAACAGATCAAAGAAACAGATTCGGAAACAAAAATGTGCCAGCAATTTTAAAAACAAAGCAAGATGTATTATATATATGTATAGAAATTCTAACATTTATTGTGATGATGATGATTGGATAAAACGTGTTAAGAAAATCGGTATTTTTATTGGTATATTTGCCCTTTGTAAATCGGTATATTTCAGTATTGTTTTGAGGTGCTTCGGTATTTTTCTAAAATTTAATCTGGTCACACTGTCAGTACCTCCGGAGTTACCCACCGCTAGTAGACGTTAATTTTGTTTATAAGCTTGAGGCTACGTGAGAGGCGTCGATGTATGTCGTTAGAAGCTGAGGCAAATTTGTAGACGTTGCAATTTAAATTTTGCGCAAAAGTGATACTTCGACATCGCGAGCTGAGCTTTCCGTAGTTCTAAGAAACTTTAACTGGTCCTGTTAACGTTATAGCAGTATTATTATAGCACCACTTAAATCTGATGTTCTGTAATTTTAATCAAATCGCCATCTAATTGCAGTTGAAAGGCATTTCCATTCGGATCTTCACTAACATCTAATCATTCCTTCAAATTTGATGTGATTTAAATATATTTGTCCTACTGACAGACATTACTACTGTTCCAAATAGGAGAGATAATTCAGTCGTTTCTGAAATTGTCCGGAGTATAGCCGCAGGTAGAAACGGTACTCTCTGCGTGACCGTGCCGCTGGCTTCTCCTAAATTAATACTCGATTGTGGTGCACTGGCCACATTGTCTCGGTGAGGTGGCGTGACAGCCTGTCGTTACATTGAAACACTTTCTAGTCGTGTTGTACACTGATTTAAGTGGAATTTGTTACACAAATAGATCCTCCGCGTTGACTCCCCCACTAAGTCAGCCTGAAGCCTTTAAATTAAGTCTTCTTGCTCTCTGCAGTTTCTGTAATTCCTATTTATTGTAGCCACATAGTTTTTAGCGCTCTGCCTCGCACTGAAGTTTGCATTTCCCCTTCTTTATACGCGTTGCCAGGTCAATAATTTCCTATTATCGTTCACTAGCACCATAGGCGTATATTCCGCTACTGGATATCTTATTACTGAATATCTTTTCCAGTAATACCAGTACTATTTATTAGATTGAGTCGTGAGACCGTGGCGCGCGGTAGCCAAGCGGCTAAATAAAATAAATAAATAGGAAATGAATATTATCCCAGCCCTCGGGCACTTCAATATAGTAACGGTGTATTTGGTTAGCTACTGGCTTCAATTTCGTTCTCAGTTTCGCCAGACTTTGATTTAAAAGTTCGTACATACGTTGATTCAAATGCATTGAATTCCGCAATCACACCAAGTTTGTTAATAGCAACGGGAATTTATGATATGATGTCAATTACATCCATTCATTCTAAAAAAATAGGTCTAAAGACATACTTCTGACATACATATTTATTTCCTTCATCAATAACTTTCTTGTTTATTTGCAGGACATTACTAACGATTGATTAAATTGCATCCGCAACCTGCTCGCGCGCATATACTATCATGCATAATACTCATAGTTTATTGCTCTATTACACAACCATTATTTATGGCTCGATTGCTTTGCCATAAGCTATTGGAATGCCGTTTTTTCCATGCAATTAAACCGCTAAAATGACATACTTCCATTCAGGTTGTTGGTGTTCAGTACGTGACAAGTAAATTATTGTCATCTTATTTGCTTTAAGGCGGATTAAGCTACAATATTTTATTTAAATGCGTACGCGTGTTTGACAAAATTGATTTTCGATTTGGCTTACTTGATTACATTCAAGTAATACCGTCTTATAACATTTAACATTAACTTTTTATGTCGGTGATAAATTGAAGTCTCAACAAACACGTAAATAAGCATCATCTCACGAAAAGCTTCCTCTTAAGCGTTGCCTAGTTTCTTGAACGCTGTTGACTTATAAAATAGTTTATGATGGTAACAAATATCGCCAGTTTTATGTCAGGGATGCATCGTGCCTCTCTGTTTCCATACATCTTTACAGCCATCTTTACGATAGTAATTTAGAGCTGTTTAATCTAAAATGGATGTAAATTGCCTTTATAATTTGTCATCAGAATTTATTATAGCCTGAACGAAATTCCTTGGATGCGTTTCCAATCTCGTATAGAAATTAGTCTTCGCTGATCAGATTTTAATGAAGTCGTGTTATTGTTGTAGGGTATTTGCATAGAGATTAGTTTGGAGATTGCTTCCTCGATCATATTCGTGTAGACATTTAAGTTTTATATCATCGCTTGCATGCAATTATTGTGCGGTCGTGTGGATCATGAATTCGCTGATAGGTGTATGTTCTGTTTCAGATTGAAGTAATCGGCTGCGTGATGATTGACCGGTATGTATGGAAATTATTATAGTCTTAACAATTGGTATTGTGTTACCCAGTAACTGAGTTGTGGAGGTCAGAAATACTTCTACAATCTGTCAGAATGACAATCGTCTTAACAGAAAGTCATTATTTTCTTGAATTTTGGCATCGCGCCGTAGAAATCGTTCTACAATCTGTCATTGTTCTTCTGTTTATTTCGGCTCTATAGTGGCCAAGCTACGCTGGAAGAAACCTCTTTTTCTTTATTAATGATGATTACATTTGCTGTTATAAATAACTTTTTTTTTTACAAAAATAAGCCTTTTTTATGTTTCATTTTTTTATACCAGCAGTTATGAAAGTGCAGCACGCAATTGGTATTTCTACTAATGCCTTGAAGGGATCCCTTACTGAGAACCTGCAGTTACAAAGATACAATATAATGTCTTACTTCAACTTGCTTGTACAAAAAGTTCCGAGAACTTGTGATTCGGTTTTCAACACACCCCATTCTAGTACAGTCATCCTCAAAAAATGTATACATCAACAAGAATTCATTTAAATTTTCTACAATCTTTGTTTCTTATTATTGTATCAATGTGTAGCCACTACACAATGGATCCTTAATTGTAGCTACCCATTGATGTGAAACACAGTCAAAATGAAATCTTGTCGATGAATACTATAAATCTTTTTGAGGTTGACTGTACCTATATACCAAAAGCTTGTAGCATCGTTGTCTCCGCAGTCTAACATTCCCTGTGCAACATTCAGTTGCACGGATCGTGCGGCACGCCTGCATAATGTGCTCTCGCGCATCCGAGACCTATTTTTTGCTGTACCGGGAGTGAATTTTAAATCGGATATGTCTTTATAAGAGCTGGGTTTCCAACACAAGGTTTAGAGTCCCCTACTATGGTGTTTGAGTGATGGCGCCGTTTGATTATGATCGAAGGGAATGTTTTGAGCTATGGTCTTGTCAATGGGTGAATGACATTTGGTTCGATTTTACGCTTGTCTGTTTATTTTTGTGGATTGTGGCAGCATTGTCTATGTTGGCAGTTTGACGCTTTAAGAAGTTAATCAATCATGTTAATTTAATGGTCGTCTTGGCGTCTTGCTTGACGTTTTGGAAAGAATAATTGAATACCAGTGCTGTGACAGCTTATTCACATTAGTGTTCTCAATTCTATACGAAATTAAATTGTATTTCTCCAGTAGGTGTCATCTCATCCACAGGTTTATTTTAGTTGAAGGGTAAAGGTCCCCTATGGTCTTGTATATTTGTCTGCCCTTTGCTGAATATTTTAATTGCGCTACACTGCGTCAAGTTCAGCTTATCAAATTCTGCTTTGTTCTGTAATCCTTATATGATGTTCAGGACTATACTATCTACGTCTTTATATTCAAACTAACTTCTACCCGCCCTTCGCCCTCGTGGATGTCGGAAATTATCCCATGGGGACGTATTACCGTGACAAAAAGTAGCATATGTCCTACCCCAAGATGCCTTCTATCTCCATGGCAAATTTTATTGAAATTCGTTGAGTGGTTTTGGCGTGAAAAGAAAACATAAGGACAAAGTTACTTTCAAATTTATAATATTATTAGGAAAGTATAGCATAAGCATAATCACCCTATTATGTTCCCACTGCTGGGACACAGGCCTCCACTCTGTGAGAGGGAGTGGGCCGTAATCCACCACGCAGGCCCAGTGCGGGTTGGTAGATGTCACATATCTTCGAACTTTTGGTTCTAAGACATGCCGGTTTCCTCACGATGTTTTCCTTCACCGTTTTGAGAGCAGTGGTGATGAAATAATTTACACAAAGTAAAGCGCCTGTCTGGGTTCGAACCTACGACTTACAGCTCGTAAGTCGCGGCCGTTACCACTGAGCCACCATTAGGGAAGTATGGATAATATGAATATGGATTATTGTTTGATTCTTGACTGGCGCTGGAATCTCTAATTTTCATCTGCCAGAAACTGTATTATTCTCTAAGCAAACCAGTTCGTGTTACTTAGTCAAACTAATTAGAAACGAATCTAAATTCCAGTACCATGTCGGTAGTTGAACTACAATTCAGTAAACAAAGCCGATCGGTAGTAAGGGCAGGATCTCTAGTTGCATGTAACGGTAGCGGGTAATACAATAATGCATAGCCGCGGCTTTGTTTTAGAAATTGAGTGGTTGCAGGATCGTGACGACGTTGCGCTTCTTTCTATCTCTGCTTATTCCTCGAGACCTTTGCGTATTGCAGAGGTGAATTGTGTTTGAGCTTGCGGTTTCACGTACGATGAAGCCGCACCTTTATGCTGACGAGAATTGGGTCACGTCTCCACCTAAAAATGTCTAAATCCGCGAATGCTTAACCAACTTCAATAAATAATACATTTGACACCTCAGATAGATTGCCTCGATCGTGTGAGTCACGAAGCAGTTAATTCTGAGAAAAGTTTAAATTTTAACGGCATTTAACTTCGCCTTTGAGATGCTTTCAAATTTTAAAGATAGTGAAATTGCTATTGACATGTAACTTAATTGTTTTGAATTTAATTTAATCCCGTTTTCAATATCAGAAACACAAATGGATATTGTTTATTTCTTGTCTCTCTGTTCTGGGCTAGCTCCGGCTCCGCCCGCCAGACACACCCTGAGAGTATCTACTCGGTTATCCATCCGTGAGATATTATGAACATTATTAATCTTTTTAACATAGACTTTCAAACTAGAAGAGGCTTCTAACAACATTCAAAGCAACTACCAAAATAATGTATCCTTCTTTGAAAGGTTTTGGAACCTTGCGCGTGAACGCGGAAGGTTCTTGGGTGTTGTGGCCAATATTTGGCATTTCCAGCAGAACCAGCGTTTATGATCTTGGTAGCTAGAAGACTCCAATTAATACCAGAGAAATAGGTTCTAATTGAATCTCAATAATATTTGTAATAGGCCAGTGAGAAAATTTGTATCTTAGATTTGTTATTAAGATTACGAATGAGCTATTATTTTTGAGATAAAGTGGATTTATTTCTGTGGTGTAGTTAATTTAAGTGGCTTATTAGGTACCTATATTTGTACCTAGTGTTTACAAGTTTAATATACAATGAAGGTATGTTCTTTGTCCATGTTTTGTATTACATATTGGTTCTTAATGCATTTTCATTGTAAGTTATTCGACATTAGGCGCTGTCTTTTGCTCGCAACAAAATCTCAGACCCTGAATTTAAACAATCATTTTTGTCATTAGCTAACATTCAGAAGAGAAAAATTTTAAAAGCTGCCAAGTGATATGGCTTTTCTGACCTTTCATGTTTTGCAAAGAAGTTGTCAATGTAGTTGATAACACTAAGTATGTACATATTTAGCAAATTGTAAGTCGGATTCGCACACGAAGGGTTCCGTTCCACCTTACAATACTTATAGAAAACTACAAAAATAATACATTCCAAACACACATTCCAAAGCGCAGTAGGTACCTATGGAGAAGAACGGGCAAGAAACTCCATGGACATTCTTATTAGTAATAGAAATAATATTTATTTGCATGAAACATTGTACATAAAGTTGTTTTAAAATACAATAAATAGCATACATGTTTTACATACAATATTGTAGGTTACATTACAAAATGTTCCTCGTCAGTAAATTCTTTAATGCTGTGGAAATTATTGGTGATTATTAATTCTAAGATCTAAAGTTTAGACATCTGCGAGTCTTTGTCTAAATATAAAACTTGTTTGATAGATTTAATTTTATTTAAGTATCTCTTAGGGTAATTATTTTTTTAATTTCTTGTTCTTTAAAAGTGTATTAAGTTTTTCCAAAATCTACTATTTTTGCCATGTGAACTTTGTTAGGTAAGTTTTTATCTTGATACTTAATACCTGATGTTGCTCTCTATTTATGAGAAAATAAATAAAAAATTAAATTAAATTAAATAAAGTTTCTAATTCACTTGGAGTTTTATTATACAGGGTTTCCAGGAAGTCGACGTCAAGCTGGAATTGGGTCATAATAGTACCTCCTAGGAACCTCTTTATTTATATACCTAGGGACGTCTATATTTTTATTGTTATTTGTTGTCATAGCGGTCATAGTAGTACAAACTGTGAATCTAAGTGTCTTCCTATCTTATCACGGTTCAAAAGATACAGCCCTGTGACAGACGGACGGATGGACAGGGAGCTTTAGTAATAGGGTCCCGTTGACACCCTTTGCGTACGGAACCCTAAAAACTTTCTTGAACTGCGTGTGAAAGTTTCAGAAGTTTCAAGACAGAATATGAACCGCAGCGACTAATCTACCAACTATTAAGTTCTGCAAAGTAAAACATAATTTCACATCTACTATTATTTCATGTAAGTACGTTGCCATATTGAAATAGGAGAGGATTCTAAGACGAATATCGGCCATTTGTCCCGGTCAGTCGAACCTTCGCAGATGCTTTATCATGCTTTGTTTACTCACTAATGGCCGATTCCTATAATTTACGGACCGTTATTGGTTAAAATTAACTCTTATTGTATCTTGACCAATAATGGAGCGAAAAACTCATATCTTCGCATAGTAGACCCTCTATGGAAGTAGCTATCACAGGTAAAATAAACTTACGAATCTCTTTAAATGCTTAGTTTGGTAAGAAAAACGATTCGTTTTTGTTTATAGGAACCGAGCATAACAAAATGTGCAAGTTCCGGGCGAGTAGCGCATGGAAACAAACCAAAGATCATAGTTTATGAAGCTACTGTTTTTATTAAACAGTTAACATACATAAATATACAAATCTTGCGTCGACTTAAAAACCTCCTCCTTATTGTAATTTCGTCTGTTAAAAACAGATAAGTAGTGAGTTGTACATACAAATTCCACATTTATTGAAACAGCTTCCCTCATAAAATATGCTAATAACCTGCTTTACATTAAGCTACACAATAATAGATAATTTTCTCACAAAACTTACGAGATTAGCTTATCACTTAATTAAAATAACTCATTAACAAGAATCTTGGGTGTTCCAAAATATTTCAATAAGAAACGTGGGTATTAATCAGATGCAGTCCAAACGCAGCTTGGTTCACGCAATTAACTGACAACTGCAAGGTAATTACTTACAGATTACTCAAATCTAATAAAGATTTGATTTTAATCAAGATCTGATGTCGTTATAAACTCTCTCTATAAATATGACATAAATGTTATTTAAGAAGCATAATGACTTATTTAAAAAAGCAAAGGATGTCCTCGAACCGGCGAGAGAGAGAGAGAGAGAAGACTGGCAAAATACAGTAAAAGCTAGTTGTGTGTGTTCGATATACAGGGTGCCCCATAAGTCAAGGTAAAGTGTAAAAAAAAATGCAACAGGAGTTAAAAGACCGTCACAAGCAGTAGATTTTCTCGTTTTTTTTTTTTTTAATAAATAGCCCGTAAGTTTTAAAATACATAGTAAACATTATTTTTTATTTGTCTGTTAACTATTATGACCCGATTCCAGCTTGACGTCGACTTCCGGGACACCCTGTATAATAAAACTCCAAGTGAATTAGAAACTTAATTTTATATATATTTTTTTTTCTCATAAATAGAGAGCAACATCAGGTATTAAGTATCAAGATAAAAACTTACCTAACAAAGTTCACATGGCAAAAATAGTAGATTTTGGAAAAACTTAATACACTTTTAAAGAACAAGAAATGAACAAAAATTATTACCCTAAGAGATACTTAAATAAAATTAAATCTATCAAACAAGTTTTATATTTAGACAAAGACTCGCAGATGTCTAAAACTTTAGATCTTAGAATTAATAAACACCAATAATTTCCACAGCATTAAAGAATTTACTGACGAGGAACATTTTGTAATGTAACCTATAATATTGTATGTAAAACATGTATGCTCTTTATTGTATTTTAATAGAACTTTATGTACAATGTTTCATGCAAATAAATATTATTTCTATTACTAATAAGAATGTCCATGGAGTTTCTTGCCCGTTCTTCTCCATAGGTACACCACTGCGCTTTGGAATGGGCAACTAGCTTCATATTTCTGACTGACCGACTCATTGACAATTCAAAAATATATAATAGTAAATGGTTTAATTGAAATAAGTGATTTGAGTTTGAGTTTGAATTTGAGTTTTAATCATTTTGCATTTCACACGTTACGAAAAATAATCCTGTTATGGGAACTTCGATAGAGGGAATTATTTCATTAATAAATCGGTAGAGCTTGCATAGAAATTACTAATTACAGAAAACACTTCCTTGTCATCTTAACTTTATTTCCGACTAGCGACCCGCCTCTGCTTCGCGCGGTTTTTACAAACCATCGAGATTTATTTATTAAGTGCAGGTAAAATATTGATGTACATATTATACACGTAAACTATCCGAAAGAAATTCTCTAAATGCGTAATATAGTTGCGTAGCTTAGAAAAAACAAGGCGGTCACACAAACCGACACAAAATGCGCCTTCAATTTGTCATATGCATATGTAAGTTGCAGTCCATAACATAAAGATGGACCCCAGATTCTACAAGCAAATGAAAAAAAAAAAAACTAAACTTCAATTCAAAATCTCATTAACTAATCAAAACTCATCATCATGTGTCATCATGTATGCTTTTTAATGTACACTTGGGAGCAAATAAATCGAGCCACTTCCTTTTTCACGCATTATGGTTATTATTTTTGGTATTATGGAACGCATCGATTCGAAACATATATCGCCTAAAAGGGTATTTAATAACCTTTACAATGAGGGTAGTTAGTTGTCAAAATTTCATTTTAATTAAAGTTTAAAGGGTAGAATAAAATTATCGCATTTAATTTGCTTATGACATTTTTATTGTACTCTGTTAAGAAAAGATTAAATTTGAGGTTTTTGTTAATCATACCCATATTACTTGTTATTGTTGTCTTTATCTGTGTCTGTGTAATCAAAATAACCTGATAAAATGGATACTACACCGACGGAAGCTGCCCAAGTTGTAGCTTTACTTGAGGTTGGACACGGACAACGTGAAGTGGCACGCAGACTTCATTTGAGTCGTTCAAAGGTACAGCGGGTATACCGCAGGTATCTGGAGACTGGTGCTTTTGTTCGGCGACCTGGAACTGGCCGACCACGGGCAACAACAGAACGTGACGACCGCTTTATTGCAACCAATTCGTTGCGCGACCGTGGACTTAATGCTGTTCAGCTACAGCAAGCGTAACGTGACGTTCGAGGTGTCGCAATCAGTAGGTGGACAGTGAGACGAAGACTAAAGGAACGAAATTTAACATCACACAAACCAGCAACTGGCCCAAAATTGACTGTAGCTCATCGCCGATCTCGCTTGGAGTTTGCTCGAGAACACATTAATTGGACGTTAGAAGACTGGAGGTCAGTTTTGTTTTCTGACGAGTCAAGAATCTGTCTTTTTAGCAATGACGGGAGAAACCGAGTGTATAGACGTCCTGGTGAAAGATTTGCCCAATGTTGCATTCGAGAAACTGTGAGTTTTGGTGGTGGTTCTTGTATGGTGTGGGGAGGAATTTCTCTAGACGGAAAAACGGAACTTGTCTTCGTCGACCCCGCCAACGATGGCAGTGGTAGACGTGGATTAACAGCTGACCGATACATAACTGACATTCTTGAAGACCACGTAATGCCGTATGCTGGTTTTGTCGGAGAAAATTTCTTGTTTATGCATGACAATGCGAGACCTCATACCGCGCAGATCGTTACGGAATACTTGTCTGCGATCGGGATTCAACAAATGGTATGGCCAGCACGAAGTCCCGATTTGAACCCGATCGAACACCTATGGGACGAGCTAAAACGGAGAGTCCGAGCCAGGGTCCCCGCTGTTTCATCCATTCCCGAGCTTAAAGTCGCTGTGCTTGAAGAGTGGGAGAACATACCACAATATGTCATCGTAACTCTGATCAGATCGATGACTAATAGGCTACAAGAATGCATCAGGGCACGGGGGGGTAATACCAGTTATTAAGAATATTTTATTTGCAATAATTTTGTTTTTTATTGTTTTTATGGACTGTTTTAGCCCTACTAAATTTTCTATCAAAATTACCATTTTTCTTGCAGAGCCAATAATTTATCATTCAATAAGGTTATTATTCAATAATTTACCCTCATTGTTAAGGTTATTAACTTAACTTTTAGGCGATATATAGTTCGAATTGATACGTTCCATATTCCCAAAAATATTTACCATTTTACGTGAAAAAAGGTAGTGGCTCGATTTATTTGCTCCCAAGTGTATTTTAAATCAGCTTTAGATATAAACCATGTTTTATGCAAATAGGTATTATTTATATTTCTATTTCTAAGATTATAACAAATACGTAAATCTAACAAGAATTGAAAGCCGATTAATAACCAAGTTTACCAAAGAAAACGCTAATAAACTCATTATAAATTCTAAATGGATGGACTTAGAGAATTAACTGTTAACACCTTATAAATAATTATGAAGTCAGAAACTTGGACTTGTAATAGTTATTAATGAGTTTACCAATTGCTCTAGTTAATCTGCGTAGAAACTGGCCGAGACCCCTCGTAACTTGGAGGATTAAGTCTGTAAGACGTAGTACTAAATGGAACAGGTGTGCCATTGTAAATTAATATAGCACAGAAACAAACATTTCTATAAGCATATTTTGATGTTAAAGTAATGCCCCAAGAAACAGATTTCATCAAAAAAAGTGTTAAAAACGTATTAATTTAACCGCAGCAAATGATACAATATGTTCTGTGAGTAGTTTACTATAGCATCAGCCCATAATGTTCCCACTGCTGGGACACAGACGATGGTGATGTAATTATTAACAAAAAGTAAAGCGCCTGCCTGGATTCGAACCCTACAACTTGTAAGTCGGGCCGTTACCACTGGGCTGCCACTGCTCTCTGCTACGACTGTTCTCTTCACTTACCAAATTTGAAAAATAATTAGTAATGCAAAATTCATAATTTACACCCTGAAAAAGGTCGTCAAGGTAAAGCTTAATTGCAAAAGTCTCGTAATAATTCAGAGGTACAGGCATACAGCTAGTACAGTGTTTAAATTAAATAATACCATAACACGGGTAATATATTATCTCTTCTACTTAATTGGAGCCTTAAAGTATAAATTCTCAATAGGTGAATAGATAAATCGTGACGTACCCATATATTGCGGCGTTTAGTGCTTCGTATTATTAGATAAAAAGGTGTCTGCGCAAACTGCAAGAGACCGCGGTCACTCGTGCGCAAAGACCTTAGGAATACAAAAGAGGCTTAAAACTGTTTGTGCTTGTTAAGTTTTTAGCGCAAAAGAAAATGGCAGGCTGAATCTATAGTTCATTGTAGATACAAATAAAGACGGTAGGGTGATTTAAACTTTAAGATTAGTCAAAGTGTAAACTATTGGGTCGTGCGTGTTTACTTTCTCCACTATAAATGCGTTCGTTACGCTAATCTCTCGTGTTTCACCTAAAACTTAGACCGTGACCACTGTCCGGGCGGTCTACGGCTAATCGGTTTAAGTAATGTTCATTAATTAAGATCCCCCGCCCGTCGGATTACCGGCCGGGCACTGTCCAGTCGCGAACAACAATATTTTGTCAACTACCCGCATCAGTTATCTGACTTGTCTGGTCTCATTATTGAACAACACTCGGATATTAATCGTAATTATAATGAAGCGGATTATTGACTTCGTTTGAATGATAAACAGAAGCTATTTCGTCATATAATCTTTTCAAAATTATAAATACTACAAATGAAGTCTTGCGTATTAACATGTCAGAAGCTAAAGATTCCAACCGAGGCGGTTCGTTTAGTTTAGATAGATGGCCGCTATTTGTTTCAGCTGATTGGGCCGCTCAAGGGATGTATCTTCCATGATTGTTTTCCGCGAACCCTTCCGACGCTCCCAAGAATAAATCTAAACTGCTGATAGTCGCTGGAGATAGCCAATCAAACGCCTGATAGATGTTTCTAATATTTTACAGCTTTGCACAAAATGCTCATACGTCATCATGCGAATATTCTAGCAGGGATGGTCCAATATCCTATTACTAATTAAAACATATTCGGTCCTGTACCAGCAGCGGTTGAATATCTCATGTTACGAGTAACAATGTGGGCGATATTTTAAAAAGTTTTTGCAATATTTTTCCCTTAGTCGGTTCATTTGTTTCCCGGCGTGTCGCGTCTAGGATTTACTTTACAAGCAACATTATCTCGTCCCTTCAAAGTGACTAACATCCTACACACGATATGTTCTTATTAATGGTCGCTTGGCGCCTTATTCATATTTTACACGAGCAAACAGATTGTGTGTAATAATTGGACATGCGTCAAGCGTGTCACGGTAATGTGGTCATAAGTTAGCTGGTGGCCCCGGGCGTGTGTCATTATGCCAATCTCGACAATTGAGCCTCTCCGCTTGTCCCGGCTCAGCGTCGAGATGATCTATGAGCTGATATTATGAGCTGGAGAATTGGCTCCTGCTCGAATTAACCTTCCGGCTCTGTTAGAATGTACACTGCAATTATGAAACACTTTTTCTGTATATTAATCGTCACGATCGCGTGTCCGCATCGTACGGTCTCTTTATGAAACACCCAAATTGTTATTTTAAAATAAGTTCTAAGTCATTGACACGTAAATAAATGAGCTATCGCGAGAACAAATCATGGTGTTCATTGATACTTGTAAATATTATTAGTAATGGTAGACAGGCGTCGTGCCCTTCACAACCCACCGCCGCGTCTGCGTTTGATTAAGAGCGGGCTAATGAAATTAATAACCGTGGAACACCAAGTCTAGCTAGCGCCTCCTTCGCTCTTGACAAATGACCGAGTGTAATTTCACACGGGACCGTAATAATACAATGTCGAAGCTGGCTCTATGTGTACCCTTTGTGGGCTAACATCACTGTAATTGAAATTTTAACTCGCCGCCTGTTTCCTGGCACAAAAATACCATAAGTGACAAATACGTTGTCATCAAAATGAGATTCAGATGTATTCAAAGAACTTCTTCGAAATCCGTACAAGCTTTAGAAATTAATCGCTTGTTTTCTTGCAAGCACACCATGGACTTCTTGGAAATGGCAGCAATCAATGCGATCGATCTTGGCACCAGATTAACTGTTTCAAATAAATTGTAATGGCTCGTAAACATACTTAGCAGAGTATAAGATGCAGGATACGGTTACTAAAAATTGGCGTTCATGAAAGGTAACAACATGATGTTAAAACAAGATGGTCACGATCTCTCATCAAGGACGCTACGCAGATCATAACGATGGCAGGCCCAGTAACCTTGGTGCACCACAATTACACGCAAGCCCTCTGCCGCAATTATGCTGAGTGCGCTTAAATTTCTCTTAAGCCGTGATATAGTGGTATCATAAAGCAGGGCGGTATTTATCATAGTGCACTTGCGCGGACGCGGACGGGACGCACGGAAACGAGATCGTCGGCCGGCCGGCGCGAGCACACCACCGATAAATCTGCCGCACTTAACTCGCAACCGGTAAATAACTATGGGATTTCCGCGTGCGAGAACGCGATGCGCCCGAGCATAAATCTATGCCTGTATTGTGATATTGTGTTGCCATTATGGGTCTCCGGGAAGGCTGGACGTCCCATAAATACACACAGTTTGCTCGGCAAAGCCTCTTGTGTCGTCTTCTCAATGGGTATCTGTGACGCGAGCCGTTTCCATATCTCAATGCCTAACACAAAACGCCGGGTGGCTTGCATCTCTGTTAGTGTAATTCTGTGTTTGTTTATTGTAATTGGATCAGATAGCTTTTTAACATAGAGTTGAGGAATGCAATATTATACAGTGGTGGTTTTAAGTTGGATTATGATTGCTGTTTTTTGCTCGCACGGATCTTTGTTATTGTGTAAATAATGCGTTGGAAATTCCCAAGCGATAGCAGCAGTTTGCAGGCCAATTCTGTCATCTAGTATGCCTTAAGCACGTCCTAATAGGGTAGGTATGCAGCGATCGCGATCGCGCCGACGAACGAGCGATGCTACACGTGTTCCAGGCGAAATTACCATTATTATCGATCATCTCGCGCTAGCGTCTCGTAACGACCCTCAATAGGCGCGAGTCCGACTCCGCGAATCTTATCTTCGACGCAAGCGAACTCGACGCGAACAGAACGACCACGTCCCGTTACGTTCATCTTGCAGTTAGTTTCAAGCTTGTTTACTTTGCTGCTACGATGGACGAATTTGATTAGACAGCCTCCTTGATTGTAACTCATAAACTTGGCGACTGCAATGACATTCGTAATTGATCATAACTCTGTAGTGAAGCTGACGACGCGACAACAATCGTCCCCGATTTAATCGCGCACCTTTCAGGCACAACCATTATTCTTCTTAACTGTGCCGATAGCCTTCTTATTACCCCGGTTAGTACTTCACAGAAAATTGAATTGTAATTGCGTTCTAAGAGAAATGTTAACGCGCCATTCTTTCTAGATTGCACGTTGCGTCTACGAGAACTGTCTAACGCTGATGGTTATAGCAATTATTGCATATTAGCTGAATTGAATTCTATGCTTTTGTAATTTATACTTTTATTAAATTATCGAGTGTACGTATATTGGCTGTGTTGTGATTAATGGAGTGAATTGGAGTGTGTCCGTACGTTCGCTTTGCTCTTTCTGTGCGAATTATTGAGACCGCTTTGTTATTCTGTCAAGTTGATGCTAATTTTATTTAGTGCCCGTAAAATTGGATGCCTCACGCTTTTTGTTCGAAGCGTTTTCAATGATAATTTGTATTGAAATGTTCGATGCATAATAACATTAGTTTTGAAGCGTGTGCCTATTATCGTTTGCGTCTACGATATACGCAATACTCATCTTGGAGTATCGATGTTATAAAATGGTAGAAGAGTCTATTCAGTCCTGTAACGACGATTTGCTTTTATCCTTATCTCATAGATGTTTTCAGCACTCAAATACAAATAAAGTATTTTTGTTGGTGGTGTGACTCTTATTTTCCATGCGATACTGTCGTCGATATCTTGATTTCTTCGAATTTACCGAAATTGGAATTTATTTATCTAAAGACGAACTGTCCAATTCTAGGAATAAAAACTTACTATAAGTTCAAGCCACTAATTATTTTGATGTCAAATAAAAATATAAGTTATGCTGCACATGACTATCAATATGGTTATTGATAGTTATGTCGATAGAAACATATGCAAAATCTAATCAGATTTGCCAGACTGAACATTCAACCTCGGTATTAAATCTTTCAAGCTTCACATTCAGCCTAACGACACACCTAGTCGGCCATATTAATAACTCTTTACAAAACGTTTAAGTAAGGGCATACTAGCGACTGTCGCTTGCGACATCGTCAGATAAGAGCTTGAAGCAGCCAATGTGTGCAAAACCAGTGTTGTTTGTGATTCTCCATAAATAAGGGGCGGAATTACTCTTTTTGCTACTTACATGGACCATTTCTTGCGGCAGGAAAAACGCATCTTTTTTGCCTCAATCTCAAAAACTTTTGAACTAAAAAATCGTGCTGTATTTATTCCTGACTTCTTCAGATGCAGTTATGGCAATACAGTCAAACGTTTTTCTGAAATTGTCTGGTACTAAAACTATTAAAATTATATCTGAGCAATAGACAAATAAGTAAATCAAAACATGTCATCATAATAAATGATCTATAAAAACTAATGCTTGGCTGGATAGTATTTTTTTTGCAACAGTTATATAATAAATTAACAGTGACTGTCTTGTCTTATCTTGAGTATTCGTATGGATACTTAAGATAAGCAAGCGATTGGCTTTTTTAAAAGTATTTCCAGTGGCCGATATCCCTCAGGCGTTCCCACGGTTTTGACAATTTTACTCAGTAATGACGACCTGATTCAAATGTTCTGTAAGGAGCAGGCCAGATCCCAGCAGATCAGCTTACTCTACTTTATGTTATTGATAATACAACCAACATAAAGTCTACTTATCACAACCAGTTGTTCGTTGGCTTCGCAGCGATTCTTGTTTCCACTCCGATTTCGAATACGAATTATTTTACACACGGCAGTCGTGTATGCGTTGACCTTTACAGGACTCCCTGTTGTAACTGAGACTTTGATTATCGATCGAAGCTAAATTGTAACTCGTTGATATGTTCTTAAATCGTGCGTGTTTGTACTTACTTTGTAACTAGCAATTCCCTTAGGATGTAAGTAGAACTCGAAAATGGTAACAAGAAGAATTACTAGGAGCGCTCGCGCAGTTTCTACGAAAAGCAACATTGTATGGTAGATAGTCGTGCAGTTTTTCTTTCATCCCGTGGGAAATAACTGTTAATGATTATATAAATTTTAGAAACTGTGACTTAAACGTTACAGTTTTATACTTCTTTCTACGAAAATCAAAAGTACGCTGCAAATACTCGCATTTCCCCTTTTTTTTAATGATATTAAAATACAGAGGTGTTACTTAAATTTTAAACTCGCCAATCTTTAACGTTTGATGGCGAGATTACATTCATTAGCTATGCGAATTAATAACGAAGCCGTGAGGGATTTTCATTATTAATACTTCCTGTAAAATTGTTTAATTTCTATATCTTTTGCCAATATAACCCTCCAACCAATAATTGTTCAAACAACTAGCGAATATAAAATGAATTCAATACGTAAAGCCTCAAGTACTCGGCCACGTCTACACAGGCCGCACTTACCACAATGTCTGCTCATTAGAGCCAGCTTACACAAGCAGCACTCGTAAAATTAGCCCTATAACGTTGTCCGTGGTAACTCGACTAATCGCGGAAACTCACTAAACCAACCATATCGTGAGAACCGAACCGCCCCAGCCTATGTAAGTGTGAAATGACATTTACAACGCGATCTCAACCGGCATTTGTATAATTAGATCGTAATTCTATTCGTTTACTCGTTACTACATTCCGTGCACAACACTATGTGTTACCTACATGATGTTCTGTAAATGTCGCTGAAGCTCAACACTGTGATTTTAGATCGTTAGGCTCCGTCCTCGTTTCAAGAAAGCCGGTCTATACATATAGAAAATTCATGCGTTTATAAAATCGCTGCAAAGTCGTTTTCATTCCCAATTTGCGGCGTGAAAACACTTGAAGTAGATACGAAGTGTCCTCGCACTGGACGTATCATTGCGTTTAGAAATCCTGAAAGCTTTTTGATGTCTTTGGTTTATGAACATGGATTATAAATGTTGGTATCTACTCAATAAATGTTATTTAATTTTCGGAAAATGCGTCTCGGGTGATATACTTGTCTTTTGAATTTCCAGTTTTGAATCAGAACTTTATTTGCACCTATTTATGCCCAGTTTTCGCAACTAAAGAAAATAGGAGTCAATATGGGTGTTGTGTTTTCAGCTAATCATGCATTATAGTTAGTTGGTCCTCATTAAACTGCCAAGCTAAGCTAATCTGACGTTGTTGAATCTCACCAAACCTGATATTTTCAAAATATTATTCATATTTTCCAAATCATTTTGCATGCGTCCATTTAGTTGACATTTAATTTGTCTCTAACCAGTTATTAGTGGTCCAAGATCTTATAAACTCATCTAATTCACGTTTGAGCTTGTTTTTGTTCACAAAGTAAATAAGGGAATATAATAAATCATGCAACTAGTAATTGTCTGCATTGAAGCCACTATTACCGAGATGACTAGATAGGGCGTTATTAGTGATTTTATGGTGTACTTCAGGTTGATTTACTTCTTCCTGGCTGGTTTTATCCAATATGTCAAAGTTTAAAACATTGTCTCATTATATTGTTGTCAATATATTATTATCTTTGAGCTACGTGTTATATTTACGATCACTTGAGATTTATTTTCTCGTAAATAACAGCTCAGCTGCTCTACTATCCCAGTCCATTGCTTTCCCATATTACAGTTGCGTTACGATACTTGTTTCTATGAATTCTGCCTCCATTCTGCTTCTGCTTGAATCATTGATTTATACTTACGAATACCTTCATAAACTACTCTAGAAAATATTTAACAAATAGTCACACACTTAGGATATATGTTTGTTAAAATATTTTCTGTGTACTCTGCAACTTTCTTGCAAATAAAAATCTTGTCCATTTTTTATTTGCGCATGCTTCGTAAAGAGCGGAGCGCGCGCATGCACGCCAAGTGCATCCTCTAGCCCTAATGCCAACTGCAGCTTCGCTCGATAACTTTCTCATAACCCCGATGGGTGCTGATAAAAACCTATTGGTGTCAGCTACTCAGATTGTGGCGGGCGTACCTGAAAGCGCATGTACACCACCTATCTCACCGACACGGGACATGGGCTAAGCAAACACTATGCTTGTGTGGTTCAAGTTGCTTGATTTAGGCGGGAGTGATGGTGTGGAGTGGGTTTCCATTTTGGTTACATTTTCGGCTTCTTTTTTACCCAAAATGTAATTCTGTACGCTTGGAGACAATTATTAACATTTTCTGTACAGGTGCTCGATCATGTCTCCGGCTATCACCAAATTACCACATTGGACTTTCGAACTTTGCTCCTATAACAGTGTTCATAGCGAGTTCATTATTTGTAGGCTTATTTTTAGTGTTTTGCATGCATTTCAAAATTAAGCAAGCTAAGTAAAAACGTCCCTTTTGGTCTATAGGGTAGATTATATTTATCAATCATGTTAATCAAACTAGATTCATGTCAAAGAACCGCGTTTCTCTTATCAGGTGCCAACTCATCTAGGTATACGTACCCAATGATGCGTAACCCGTGCTCAATATTGTCAAGATAAAAGCAAGGCAATTGCCTGACCCTTATGTATGTTCATCCCTTTCTAACAACAGGTATCGGTCTAGTAGGTAGGTCTTTCCTTTACTTCACGCTCTGTATGATTGTGTGTACTAGTACGAAGCTACATTCATTCATGGCTTATGCTGTTTTTGAGTGCACTAATGCTCGTGTATGACGCGTATATTTATAATACGTCATTAGATATACCATCCTTTGCGTTTCCACGCCTGCTGTTCACATTTGCACCGTCGCCGTCTTACCTTTCACCGTCGAGAGATATTGTCCATGCAGCCGCGATCCCTACGCCTCATTACCATATACTGCGCCCGTGACAGCATCGCAATTAACTATCTGTTTATTGTTGTTGAATTATAAACGGCGTTGCGTGATACTACTTCTGGGTACGGCCGGTCTCTCACTGCGAATGGGCGCGCACGCGCTTTCATTTCAATATATTATGCCGATGTAATTGTGCGCCATATAGACGCAGATGAAGCTGGAAAGTTAAGAAATCCATAATAGTTATGCGATGCTTATCTTCTTGAGAGTCTGTGTCAAGCAAACTATCTAATAAAACTGTTTTCGTATTGTATTGGAAATATAAATATGGGAAAAAGGCATGCGCGTGTAAGCTGATTAACGTAATAATAAAGTTATTCGAGTTGATTTATGTCACCGTACTTTAAAATAATTTGTACACGACACCAAATTTGGATATAGATTTTTCAACCATCTATTACTTGTGTAGAGTCTAATATAGTAATAGGAATAGATATTTCATGGTGTTCAATTTGAAAATAAACTTGTATGTAGGGCAGGGTCATTATTTTTGTTGCGACGTTCAATGGAGAATAACATTTTGGTGCTATCAATCAACGCAGTGCCACGCCTTGCGGCCACACCATTTTATTGCACCTGCGCGATGCGTTGGCGCAGCCGGTCATTACCATCTATCTGCGCGTGCGACGTTTAGATGTAAATAACTATTAACAGCAATAATCACAGTGAAAACGAAATGATTATTAATCGAAGTGAAATCTTTGGCGATAATTTGTACATATCAAAGTGATTTATTGATTGTATAAGTTGCAGGTTTCGTAGTTTGGTATTGAACGTAAATTATTTTTATTGGCATTCTTAAATGCTGTGATGCAATATGTTTGTGTGGCTTACTCGTTGCATCTATTGGGTGGATTCTTGTAACGAGTAATCTTGTATAAGTAGCTTCTTGTGTACAAAGTAGCATTACTAAAATTACAATTCTCATCCTTTGTAATTTACGAAAATTGATAGAATTACACCAGTATTACTGTACCTGTACTCGTTAGTTTGTTCTTAAATAAATATTATTTCTCAAATGTCAATACAGTTTACATTGTTTAGGCCGTTATTGTCTCAGGCATCTTTGGCTGTATTGCGAAACTGCAAGATTTAATGTCTATGTACCATTGTTTGGTATTTAAATCAGCGGATCAGCTGATTATTTACGTGCAACCTTTCACGATTGCCTATGTGTGATTATAATGTGTGTTTAGAATGTAAATATAATGTTTATGGTCTAAATAAGGCGGGATTTGTGTTTGTAAGTTTTAGTCTAGGCTGTATTTTGAATATTGTGTGTGTTATCGCTGGACAGATTTTTTGGTGGCTTTAGCTTCTTAAAGATTCTTGCAGTTCTTATTGTTATTGTTTGCATTATTTATTGGGAAGATTGAGAGCAGTGGTAGCCTAGTAGTAACGGTCCCGACATACGAGTAGTAGATCGTGGGCTCGAACCCAGGCAGGCGCTTTACCTTGTGTAATTTATTTTCATCAACACTGCTCTCACAAACGGTGAAGGAAATGTGACATTAACCAACCCGCACTGGGCCCGCGTGGTGGATTACGGCCCATTCCCTCTCAGGGCGAGGTGGCATGTGTCCCAGTAATGATTGGAAAGCTTAATTACTGCTGGTACTGTTGAAAATGTTACCCAAGTCCAACATCTTATCTACATACCTGTCAGTTTCTTTTTTTGTTTGATTGTGAACATGGCTTCTAGTGTTACGAACATAACGTTGATGAGCGAAAATAGTATATATTTAATGCAGTAGGTACATAACTTTTTACTCGAATGATTAAATTTTATCTCTATTTTTCTTCCTTCGTAGTTTATGTTTTGTTTTCATAGGCCGTCAACCATTTATTTCAATTAAACTTTCCTGCTGTTTTTCGCTCATCTTCATAGTTTTCAAGATTTAGTTTACACATAGGACTTTCATGAATATTTATCCTAAGTTCGCCATTTCTTCGCCTTTCTGGATAGTTCTGATTGTAGCAGAATTTCACCTGTTCAAAACAATATTACAATACCAACATAGTAATCATAAGTTTGGCATATCGATTGTGTGCGATTATTTATCGATTTACCGCTCGGAGCGTACGTCTGTGGGCGATTGCTCGATATAGCTCGCGATAAGTGCGAGTTTGAGTTATGAGTTAATTAAGCGAGGCTCGAACGAGTCTGCAATTATACTTCGCGCCTGTTGACGTGTTAGCTGCAGTTCTTACTATGGTTTTTATCTTTACTGAGGACAATAAACTGGATTCTGCATTTTATTTATTTATTCGTTTATTTAAACATTTATGTGCACACATACCTCTATACAGACAAGAAAAAAAGAACCGAAAAAAAAATAGGTACAAAGGTGATGCTCATTTCTAAAGAAATCACTTCCAGCATACCCGCGATAAAAAGTAGATTAAAAGATGTAGACAGCGTGTATAAGAGTAGGAGAGAAAATAAAATACATAAAATTTAAAGCAAAAACATATAATATGAGAATATACTTCATAAATGCTTTATTAAGAAGCTGCTTAGTATAGTTTTATTTACGTATTAAGTCATCCTGGATTCCTTTTCCTGAGTTTTATAGCATTCTCTTAGCTTTCGATAATGACGATATCTACATAGTTTTATAAAGAAAAAAAAAAACACCTGACTGTTTTTTTTTATGTGGCTTGTATGACCACGCACAATGAAGGTTTCCCTAATTGGGATGAATTTATCCAAAGTACAAACTTAACATTGTAGTTAAAAAACATGTTCTCCCATACATCGAGATTTACGTCACGCTCGTAAACGCAAAAAAAACTGATAAAACTATAAATTATTAATTTTCGGACTTTTTCCTTTGCTTGTGTTGACCTTGCTTCTTGCAAAGTTTCATGATTCTAGTTCAACGGGAAGTATCCTATAGGTTTTGATTTATTTGCGAGAACCAAATATGTCGCATTAATCGCCATATTTTTTGTTGCGTTGACTTGCTTGATTTTTCTAGAGCTCCTAGGGATAGTCTCTTGGAGCTCTAAAAAATCTTGCGTATTTGATATTAATTTCAACTAAATGCCTCTACGCGTTACTGAGAAAAGGGCATTGACAGACTGACACACGGAGAACGAAGCGATCCTTTAAGGGTTCCGTTTTTTTTTCATTTGAGGTACGGAAGTCTAAAAAATTAGTTAAATTATTCATTTGGTGGTAATTATAAACGTAAGCTTGAAGTTTTACGAAAACAAGATTTACCACCCACCTGTTAAAGGAAACCAATCAAAATAATTCAAAATAGGGTAAGTAATTACTGGTTACGGCGACTTTAATTAAGTTTCTAAATTGAGCGCTAATTTCTAAAATGATTTTACTGATGTTAAAACGGATTCATAACTATTTTGCAAATTAGGATAGAGAGTTATGAGCCGTATAGGGTTGGAGATAAGAGTTTTGGAAGTTAACCTGTAAATGTTGTCAGGCCAATGAAGATGGCGATAAATCTCGGTTCGCACTGACGAACGGGATGCTTGTTTGTTATTAAGACGTCAACAAGAGTTATAGTTCACCACTGGTTTGCAATTGCAGACCGCTAATGCGAACTTGCTGTTTACACGAGCAACTCAAAGAAATCGCGTTTGAAGGTTTACCTACTGTAATTATAAGTGGGTTACAGTTTATAAATGCAGTGGATTATAAAAAAGTACACAAGGTCTATAGAAATCTGCATTTATTGTATCTGTTCGGAAATAATCTTTTTGTGACTGTCTGAAGGGCGATTTCCGTATTATTAAGAACTATAAATTCGAATGTCAGTCTCAATCTGTCAAAAATACAATCAGTTTGACATTGATTGTCGCTGAGATGAGACTGAGATTTGAATTTGCACGTTTTTTTTTAAGTAAGAGAGTTGGCCTTCTGGTAATTAGACCTGTTGATAATGTGAGCATACTTGTGTATTGTTAGTGAAACGTTCTAAAGCCAGAATTAACTAATTGATGTTTAAAAATAAACGTTTGATTACAGGTTCGTCATTGTGTCTTCGGTAATGACAATAACGGTACAGATAACAACAGCAATTAAAAACGGGATGAAATAATATGATCACTATTGGTTTATCTTTAAGACTTTATCTCGGCTGCCATAAAAGTGTTAGCGTCGCTTGACACCGAGCACTTAAAAACGAAACTGTCAAGACTTGTATTATTAATGAATACTCGAGTGTATTACACTTTCGCCTTCGAATAAACAATTAAACATTGCTCCGACAATTCGGCTTTAAACGTGACGGTGAGGCGTGTTCGTATTCAAGTGTTAACATGCGCATATATCATGGTTCGAGTTGATACACCTGCGAAGCCACGCCCACCCCGCCTCGTCCCCCGCACTCCTCACCTCACCCCGGTCTTTCGCTTACCATCATCAAGATACCATTCCACGTTGAGACGTCATCGGGTGCGCACGTTTGACGCTTTTACCGCATGTCTCATGTTTTTACGTACAGTGTTTATGAACTGAGTGCTGTGTAAATAACTTTTGGTGTTTGCGTTTACTTTTTGTTCAGCACGTCACGGCTCTGAAGACCAAATTTCCAGAAGAAGTTATTGTAAGTTTTTGTCACTTGAACTATTTTTGTTGTTGTGGTTGTGTTTTTTGGTCTGATTTGCATATTCGCGCGCTAACATAATAATTTATGTACGTGTAACTTATCTGTCAAGGCAGCCCAAGAATAGACGTATGGATAAATAAAAGATCCTTCTGTTAATGATAACAGAAACAATTTTTTGGACTTTTTGAAGACTCTGATAACGTTGCTTATGAAACGTGGAGTCTTATAAATTTTTAAGTCGCTATTATGTTCAAGAAGTTTATACTGAAACTGAAAGTACTGAACTTTTTACTTGTTGCTTCGATGTGGGCGGAGCTTCAGTTATACGCACGCGCCAAATGCCGCCTTTTCAGTTTTCAAGAACAACTTTTACGCGTGTATTCCTTTTCACCTTGACAAGTGAAGCCTGCTTTAGAGGACGTGATAAATAAACCCTGAAAAAAAAACTTTATAATTCAAAGGTATGTTTGGTCACTTTTCATTTCTAACTGTACTTATAATCATCATTACAACACTTCAATGAAATAGGACAGACAGTGATGAAACTGTCCTACGTAAGTACGGCCAAACGCTGTTAAGTTTGTATGGAGATAATCATTACGTGTGTAATATCTTGACGATGTCCCAAAAGATATCTGTGGAAACTATGACAACGCGGTACGGCGCCAGAATACATCATTGTTTATTATACAATAACATGCCAAATACAACAACAATCCTAGAACCGCTACAAAACATGTAAATGCTTCTAATATGAATTCGGAAGCAGACGTTAATTCGCATCAGAATTATGCTAATAGGATTCTTGTTATTTTATTTGCATCTACATCTAATCAAATTTCGCTATTGACATTTAAAATTTGAATTAAATGGCTAATTTGTTTTCTATGATTAATATTGTTGAAAAGTAGGCTATTGGAATATAATCATATTTGGTTTTGAATATTGTATACACTAGCGTTTATAATATTATTGCAAAAAAATGAAATTGTCACAGCGCTGTTTAGATTTTTTGAAACTGATGTTTTAAAGTTAAAAGGTCATTAAAATGTTGCGGTTCTACAAAAATATCGTAAACATATTTTGAAGACATGTCTCACCAACTTCTTATTGTGGGCGGAATAGAATAAAAAGTCTTGTGGGTATGTATGAACCTTTAATTACATTTGATAAACGATTTAATACGTCGTAATAAAAAATATCAGCGACATCGCCTAAAGGCTTGCTTGCGTACGCTCAAAGTCGCCGCGCATCTTCAACCATATAATATCGAGTATTACCTATCGTAAAGTTACTAGTAGCTAATACCTACTAAATTTTATGATCAGTAATAGCCTATTGGAAACGGATTTCCTCTGCGTAACGGCTTATACCTAACTCAGGTTTTTGGCTTTCCCTAGCTCCTAAGACTTTGCGTAGAGTGTAGTGGAACTATTCTAAGACTAATTTCACACAGGGTTATTAAAAAAGAGATTAACCGCACATGGGTTCGATCGCCAGCAGGCACTATGCTTTGGTTAATATTATTTTATCACCACTGCTCTCTAAACGGTGAAGGAAAACATCGTGAGGAAACCGGCATGGCCTAGGACCATAAGTTCGAAGACATGTGACAGGCGCCAACCCGCACTGGTCTCGCGTGGTGGATTATGTCCCACTCCCTCTCACAAAGAGGAGGCTGTAGTTGGAACATTATAGGCTGATTATGCTAGGCCCTAAGCCTTTGCGAATAACGAGTGTAGTAAAACTGTTCTAAGAGTAGTTCCACATATGGTAATAAGATATAGAGAAAAATAAGTAAACTCACATTTAAAAAGCACATGTAATAAATTGGCTAAGACATCGCCTAGGCGCGACATAGTAACACACAACTAGCGCTGAAAGGTAAAAGTTTCCATATATGTCTGTACTGTATAATATAGTAATCATTGAATAGTGTTCTGTTCCTCATATGGCAGGCAAGTGTATTTCCTTGCGTGTCCGTCGTCCAAGACGGACGGGTGAATCTAGCTTTATGTATCTATTGAGTACTATTTAATTTAATGAGAATCTTAGTAGAGAAAAGTTTTATACGTAGTTTTGCGGGCCTTAGGACAGAAACAGATCGAAAAAGATTTTGAAGGACACGAACTAACTGACTGACTGATTTTATTAATTAGATTATGTTATATAACCTTAAGAAGCAAGAGTCCATTTTGGCTCAGCAGAACTGTTATCATAAGCTTCCGGTCCTTAAAAAGAAATATCAAAATACATAACGGAACTTCAAAACCAAAAGGTCAACCAATGTTTCTGTACTACCATATCCAAAGAAGAAGAAAAGGTAGTCTTTACTATGAACAAAGTAACCAAACATGTCTAAAGCAAATTCTCAAAGCATGAATTGGACAACATCAGTGGCATTTTGTCGTATGCTATGCGTAGGAGTAACGTCTGGGTCGGCGCGTGCACTCTATGAGTTTTATGACCGCTAATAGGCAATAATGTGCACCTCTTGACTCGGAACGCGGGGGGTTAAGTTATTGGTGCGATGTGAGACTCTAATGCGACCTTGGAGGTTTCAATTGTATCTGCTTTGTGTAGTATGTCATGATTATTTAAATGCTTGTGATTTTGGTGACATAGTAGATGATGACGGTTGTTCATTATTTTAGATTTAGAGGACCATCATATTGTGTCTGGCGTAATAAGTCTTTGTCGCAAAAAAATCGATGGTCATCTTGATTCGATTTGAGATTTGGCCGGATTGTTTTGCATGCTGTCTATTATATTCCTACTAAGACACTTGTGTTTACAAGCTTATAATTATTTCTTATCCAATACAACACTACTGAAACTATTGAGGTGACTATAAATAAATCTGTACTAAGTTCCAAAGCATTGTTATAATTACATATTTATTATCATCAAAGAAGATAGATTTAAAATTGAGTTTACTGCCTCCTCATTTATAACAAACAAGGAAGTGATTTACACAAATGCCAATATATCTATTTACTGAATCCTAAAAAAACGTTGTTTCATTTGTACTTCGCGTGTGGTTTGCATGTCTTCAAGTCCTTAACCGTTTTACTAATAGCCCTGACGTGACTTCATACGAATGGATCTCGAGCGTCGATCTCAGATTCTCTGGTTCAACCAACTTAATGTGTTGCTGATTGTATGCTATTTCATGCCTTTATAGACCTAGTTTTGCCTAAGGCTTTAATGAAATGCCAAGTGGCCGCAGTCATTTGAGTTTTTGATGCATGGTATAATTTGGCAATGACATTTGCGCATGTACCTCGTTATTTTGTGTTTTCCATAGATTTTCCGTGATTTTCTACTTATCTACTTATTGACTCTGAGATTTACTGTTTCCCTGTGTGCTTGCTATGGATCAAAGTAGTTTTTTTTTGAGCCCTACACGAATTTTGAGCCTTAAACGTAATTATCTTTATGTAATTTGTTAAACCATCTTGCTTGTCTACTGTGTACAATTATTTAGGTGATCCTGTTCCACGCCGTGGGTTATCTTTAGAATAGAATTCAAGCAAACATACTATACTTATCTGGTTCTAATAATGCAAGTATTAGAACCAGCATGTCGATTCTGTAACCATCTCACCGTGAAAACATAGGTGAGGTGAGCGTGGAGTGAGCTGTCAGTGTCATCTCGTCTTGGTGAATCCCTAGCACCAGTGGCACTGACAGTTCACTCCACGCTCACTTTACCTTAGTTTTCACGGTGAGATGGTTACAGAATAGCACTACAGATAAGTATAGTATGTTTGTTGCGTTGTGCCACTATTAAATAAATATTTTCAAAGTTGCACCAATTAAAAGACCTAGCGAATATTTTAACCTTACGTCGATTCATTCTTATGGTTAGATTTATTTCAAATACAGTATTTGATTTAATCAATTTATGAGCCGAGTCGAGCGACGGGAAGTCTTCAATTGTAATTATTGAGAGCTTCATTCGCAGTCCTATCAATGTAAAGTTTTGTACGTGTATGTATGACTAACATCCGGACTGGGCCATCTGCCGCATCACTTATCTTCCATTTGATGATTTTATATCTGATCATATAACTCTGTACAATTGTTTCGAAGAAAGTGGACAATTTCCTTTTGAAAACACTCGTATTATATAGTATCAGGCGGATTATTGAACAGCTATTTCCATAACTCGATTCAGTTTTTCGGTCTCATTTTAAGCTTTCCTTCCGTCTTTCCTCGTTTTACCGAGCAATTAACTTTCAATTAATGTTATAGGCAAAAAGCTTTTAGCAAATAAAGGGATTATGAGAAATTTTGTTTTATTGCACTCAGTGTCCAAACTAAATAGGCTCACATAATCAGTAGCAGAAAGATAATGATGAAGGTGATGATGTCAACTAAAGCCATGAACTCAGTAAGGAAAACCATCATGAAACTTAATCTATGGTTGTAACAGTTGTTCTAAAACATTATCATAAACTAACACCACATACTAGTTGCAGAAGCTTCCCTTTACTTTTAATATCCATTCCCATGTTTTGAAATCCAATTATTCAATAACATGAACGATGATTCCAAGTTTATAGTTCTTTATACATGTTTATTGCTTACTCATTGATTTCAGTCTGAATCTTCAATAAGATTTATATCAATAGCGTCATTCATTCATCTCCTCAGCTCCACCATCTATCTAGTCTTCGTTTTGAATTATGTAAATGGTATTTACAACGTGGTCCCTTTAATTTTATTCGTTCGATCTATGCGTACTGTTACCGAATTTGATTTATCGGCTAGCTATTTACGTATGACGTATCGAGGCGGCTCTTTATAAGTCTGTACACCGGCTGACATGAGATGGATGTCTGGACACGGCCTGTTCCTTATTGCTGTCGTTTGTTCTTGAATTTATTGGACACGAAGTAACGGTTGCGTCTGCGCCGGCCCTACGGTGGTCGCCGTCCGACGTGCCCGCGTAATATATTGTACGGGGAAATGCCATCCGTGTAATCCTGTTGACTCTGTTTTTAATGTCATAATTTATATTTGAAATGCATTATGGTATTTATTAGTGTCGTAATTGAATTTATATCGCTGTACGTTACGCGTACCAGTGAGCTATCTATTGGTTACTTTCACTGTCATCGTAATATTTATTCCACTTGTCGTTGTCCCGTGGAATGTATCCGCTGAGAAATGCTCCTCTCACAGCATCGTCCGTCATGTTCTTTAAAATATTTATCGCCGTTATATACGGTTGTTTTCTAGGCTTAAATCCCTCTGTTGCCAAAAAACTTGTAGGTATATCAATTAGATGACAAATAATCTGGCAACGTTTTCTTTATTCGCGGAATACATCAATGCCGGTGGTCGTGTTATTTACCACTTTTATAGCGTTTATATCTTGACAAGATAATAAAATTTGTTTATTTTTCGTGAGTTCCCATGTTATGCCAAGCTTATACTTTACCATTATGAATGCAGAAAATAAGGCCCCATACCTATGTATGTTCTCTCGGAATTGTTGTAGTCGTGTTTTTAATATGTTATGGCATGGCGAGCGAAAACACTTGGGACCGATCTGGTGTATTGTACCATTCGCCTCACGAAGGCGATAAAGCAATGAATGTGCACTAACTAGCGGTGGCGGTGTTATTTATGACGACCGATACCATCGGCACGGACGTGTCAATCACATGGATATGTAACCAGACATCAAAATTACACTTGACCATTTCACAGGACATGGAACTTTGAAACCTATCGGTGAAAGAATAAGGGATAGAAACTTTGATTGGAACAAAACGTTCGGAAAGACTGGTGCGCCGCGTGTTGGCTGATCGGCCACGGCCATCCATCAGTCATGAGCGCGAGCGCGTAACGAGCCTTTATTCGAGTTCACTGTGGATGCGCCTGCGACGGTTTTACACCCTCCCGCTACGTCACACGTAGTTTCATGTATTTTTATTGTTATATCACGAATATATATATCGTTTAAAATGAACAATATGATCAATGTCTCTGTTGAACGCATCTGACCCCAAGCATATTCACGTTTTTCTTTCATATTCATATTTCTCCTGACGGATACCATCTATTCATGTTTGAGTTATTGTGGTTGCATTGTTATTCGTCTTTTCACGAGTATCATTGAAGAAAATACCTTGAAAGCCCCGTTGAAACTACTATCAGATAGTCAGAGTTCGCATATTTGAATAACTAATGTTGCCGGCTCCCCACGTACAGAAGTGATGTTGGTAAAAGGCTGTGAGGGTACTCTAACGATGGTAAGATTGAATCGCAGCAGTGACGTTTCAATACAACATGGATCAATCGACGTAGGAAAGTATCGGCCGGTCAATCGGTCCTCTCCTTGAATGCCTTATCGGAGGATCTCACCACCCACTCGCGGGTTCTTAGTTGGGCACATGCGACGTCGCTTGTTATGCCACAAAATGCATTGATTGTCATTGGAACGTCGTTTACCTGCAGCTCACTGAATAAAATGCTGTCAAAGTGCATAGCAAGTTGGTATCAGCGTCGAGCTCTCAAAGAGGGCGCTCCCGCTTCATCTTATACCCATGTAAGCAATCCTCTGTTGGCATTAATCTACCATTTACAAAAACGTTTACTGCTTTGGTATTCGCATCTTGTGGGTTTTACTATTTTTATTCAGAAAATGTTGTATTTCGAAAATGTAAGGTGCACTTCGTGAGTCCCGAAGATATGATCATTTACATTTCACAAAATTTGCTTGCTATTTCTTCATTCTTCAGTTCTTCACCTCGTACTAGCTCACAATTCTGTTTAATTTCATCCGGAATCACACGATCAAATTGAAACGCATAAATGTATATTGTCCAAATCATTAACAAATGCTTAGTCAAGGGTGCCGTCGAAAGCTCATCGGTTTCCTTGTCTCGTTCATGATACGCTATCAAATTAAGCGTTAAATGACATCACGAGTGCCTGCTATGAATTTACAATTGAATGCGTTCGTTAATAAACATTTATTTTTTGTATTTTAATGTTGCGACGTTGTCATGCTGAGGAATGTCTTTAGAGCCCGGCATCTTGTGAGATACGAAAGTGCCCCATTGTCCGTTGTTTCCGATTTTAGTTTATCATCGTCGCGTGTTGAGATGTTATAATAGTCGGTGAAATTGTTGACCGCTCTGCGTTCTAGTAATAACTGTTTGCTTTGTTCCAATTGCTTTATACTTACGATCTACGTATTTTAAACCTAGCCGCAAATCCAATAACTACGGTTCTTCATGGTAATCAGTTCGTTAAACTCAGGTATGTTTGAACGAAATAAATGATTTTGAATACAACTTATCTCTGTATGTAACAGTGTGATGTAACGTTTATGGCCAGTGTAATCTCAGTGTTTTATGTCGGTGCGGACGCCACTGACGAATGATTAATGACTTGAGCAACGGTGATAGTGAGACGAGCGCCACGGCCGACCGACGCGCCCACTGACAATATTGTCTCATTTATTGCTAATGATCTATTGAATATCTGTACACTCTTGAACATTACTTTTTCACTGTTCACTTACATCATTTTACTTTCTAATGTAAACGTACTTAACGTTTTAATTAACATAAAGCTAATCATTCAAAACGCTATGTTGATTCGCTGGAAATCTAACGAACAAAAAAAAAACTGGAACATTCATTGGCATTTATTTCTACTCAAATACAGCACATTACATGGATGGCCTCATACTTTCCATAAACACACGTTGCGTATCCAGCACAACGTGTAATTTTACAAAAACGTTGTTATAATGCCTCACGAAATTGCTGTGATTTGTTTCTGAACTTTCTGAGCCATCGATATCATACCGGGCCGCGATTGCTCGCAATTACAAAATAATCCGTGTTGATTCTACAAAATATCAAAGTCCCTACAATGTAGAATAATGTACACAATATCACGACTATCGCTAAACAATATTGGTATTAATAGCTGCAAAACAATCAAGTGATATCTGAATCTTTCATTTTCCTTAAAGCTTTTGATATTTTGTTCCAAGGTCGTTACATATATGAAAACAATTTCAGACAACACCGTTGGCGTATTTAAATACAAAAGAATGGTTGCTGGAATTCGTAAAACATTCAAAGTATAAAATGAATCACTATGTTAAAAAAAATAGCAGCACAATAACTATTTCATAGAGATACTCGGTCTCATTAAAAAAAAATACGCTTAGTTGGCGTCGCACAGTGGGTCGAAACTATGATTTTAGTGACTTAGGGCTCAACTTTGCTTTTTCACTTTTTTTTTTATGCGGATGGGTAGAGCTCATTAACCTCAATAATAATTGTTCTGATGTATTATTTCCTAAACTTTATACTTTGGGTAGAAAAATGTGTTTTGTTATTTTTTTGTATGGAGCGGCTCAAATAAACTTAAATTCCTGCTAAGTAGCGTGTGATCCCGCGTTGAAACTTTATTTTTCATATACCTTGTCTGGTCTATTATCATTTGATGCTATAAACAAATGCATAAAGTTGCAACTCTGCCAAATAAATGGATCGAAAAAAATGAAAAAATACATAGAATAAAAAGCTTCATTTTTTACTTTCGTAAGTTATTTTAAGTTAAATTTGATATGGAATAGTAAGTAAAAGCACGTAATAATACACATAATTACTTAGCAACTAACAACAATACATTTAAAAGGTCCCTAATTAGCTTAAATTTACTAATACTACATATATTAGTAAATTTAAGCTAATTAGGGACCTTTATTTAAAAATGTGGATATGAAATCAATTAATTTCTATTTGTGTGTTTAATTACTGTAATTAGCTTAACCTTTTACCTTATAAAATAACAATGTTTTTCACTTTTAGTCATTACTGTAATATTAATTAGGATAATTAGTTAATGAGGGTAGTAGAAAAATTAGTAAACATTGTTTGTCACTGGATTCTGGAAGTATAAAATGACCATAATTTATTATATACTAACTAGTGTTCGTTTATTCGTACTACTACTAACATCTCGTGATTCTGATCGTCCCTTTTTCGTTATAATGGATAATTTAGTTAACAATTTAGATTTATTTATGATTTTAAGAGAGCAGGTCAAGTCACTGTCGGATAGTCAAAAATTCTTTCAATTCCTACAACATAAAATAAACGTGACCGAAGAGAACAGTGTTGAGCTCCAAAAATTCTGTACGCGCTTTTGTTCAAATATAAGTGCAAGATGGGAACGAAGTAGTCGCACGTTAGCACAGTTTGTAAGAAAAAATGGTGATTGGTTGGAACGTGCAATAAACTGGCCCGAAGGAATGATACCTGAAGCTGTGAACACTGAACAGGAAAGGCTCGAGATTTGTAATACTGAAGATGTCGAAAATCTACCACCATCTACTACAGAAGCTTCGACATCTACATTTACACCTCGAAAACCTTTCGAGGAATTGGGCTCCAGGCAAAAACGACGACGCGTTGATCAAATTAACCAATCGCTTTCGTTATCCCCGGATGAACTTAAAGCTACTACAATTGCTAGTTTAAGAAACACCGGAAATGAGGATGTAGGAAAAATTATGAACCATTTACTAAATCACCCCGAAGATCTAGAAAAAGTTAAAGAGTGTTTAAGTACAAGTAAACCGAAAAGTAGTACATATTCACCCGATAAGGCACTGTCTTTATTAGTTTCACTTAAATTAAGTAAGTGGCAGTATATAAGCCTAAGAGAAGCAGCAAGTGAAAATAGGTCTGATTTATACCCTTCTTATTATAAAATAAAACAAGCGAAGGCAAAATGTTATCCAGGGAAAGAAGACATAATTATAACTGAAGAAGGAGCTGCTATTAAACTGCAAGCTTTACTCAACTTGACGGTATCTAGGCTTTTAGAAGTGATTACTTTAGATTTGGATTCGCCAACTGAGTTACTGCTAATAAGCAAATGGGGTTTTGATGGAGCCGCAGGTCAAAGTAATTATAAACAAAAGACTGAAGCAGAGTTTGATGACTCAACTATCTTCATGGCC
Organism: Dasypolia templi; assembly: GCA_963555695.1. Taxonomy (NCBI): domain Eukaryota; kingdom Metazoa; phylum Arthropoda; class Insecta; order Lepidoptera; family Noctuidae; genus Dasypolia; species Dasypolia templi. The sequence continues at coordinate 20,994,367 of OY743151.1, read as the reverse complement.
AGTCTAGTTCCTATAAGGCTTCAACAATGTGATGGAACAATTGTTTGGGAAAACGATCGACCCTCATCAACTTTCTATTGCCGTCCGATAATGTTCAAATTTACCAAAGAAACGCAGTCAACAGTGGTAACTATAAAAGCTAGCATAACCGAAGAAATAGAAACACTTCAGCCAATCAAGTTCAATCAAGTTGAAGTTAAGCATCAATTGCACTTGACGATGATAGACGGCAAAATATCGTCATATTTGTCAGACACATCTTCAGCTGTCTGTGATATCTGCAAAGCAAAACCGTCAGAGATGAACAATTTAGAGTCACTTGCTCAAAAAGAGAACAACGAAGAAGTGTTCCAGTATGGAATGTCATCTTTACATGCCTGGATAAGAAGCATGGAGTGCTTACTTCATATCGGTAAATATAATTTTATTAGTTCATAATTTTTTTCACGTTATATAGTTACTTGTGAGATTTTTATTTAAGTGATATTTCTTTTTGTTTGCAGCTTATCGTTTGGACTTCAAAAAATGGAGTTGCAGGGGCGATGACAAAGAAAAAATGTCACTCAGAAAGAGCGCTATACAGCAAGCGTTTAAGAAAGAATGCGGTTTACTTATTGACGTAGTCAAGCAAGGAGTAGGCACAACCAATGATGGCAATACTGCCAGAAGATTTTTTAGGGATGCAGAAACAACAGCTCGCATAACAGGAATAGATAAAGATTTAATAGAAAGGTTTCATGTGATTCTTCAGACGGTTGCATCTGGAGAGAGCGTGGATCTTTCTAAGTTTTCCGAATTTTGTAGAGATACTGCACAATTGTACGTTCACTTATATCCCTGGTATTATATGCCTTCCAGTATACATAAATTGTTAGTACATGGGAGTGATATAATTAAGCACTTTGGTGCCATACCTATAGGTAAACTGTCGGAAGAGGCAGCGGAAGCTCGTAATAAAGATTTCCGGAAATATAGAGAGAGTCATTCTAGAAAGGTAAGTAGAACGGCGACAAATGAGGATATTATACACAATCTTCTTTTGTCTTCTGATCCAAAGATCACAAGTCTAAGACCTCGAATGGTGAAACAAAATATAATGGTTCTCTCTCCAAAAGTCAAAGAGCTTCTGCTGATTTTTCCCACAGAATCCGATATAGATTTTATTGATGTAGATAATTTACAAGATAGTCATAGCGATAGTGAATAAGATTTTTTGGTAGTTTGTAAGTTTCTTGTTTTTTTTATTAGTTTATAAATGTCAAACTCATAATTGAAAGGAAATAGTAATGTTTGATGTTGTTTATAGTTAGTTTTTAGTTTGCTTGTGTTAGTTGTAGTAATGTTAGTTTACCTTTACTAATTTGTATTATTATGTACCTATCTTTACTCACTATTCAGTATTAAATCTAACTTAAAATAACATTTCATAAACATGTTAAAGTCATTAAAACAAAGAAATTGAAATTCATAGATCCCTAATTAGCTTAAATTTACTACTACTACATATATTAGTAAATTTAAGCTAATTAGGGACCTTTTAAATGTATTATGATTAGTGTGATTAGCTTTAAATTTACTAATACTACATATATTAGTAAATTTAAGCTAATTAGGGACCTTTTAAATGTATTATGATTAGTGTGATTAGCTTTAAATTTACTAATACTACATATATTAGTAAATTTAAGCTAATTAGGGACCTTTTAAATGTATTGTTGTTAGTTGTTAAGTAACTATGTGTATTATTACGTGCTTTTACTTACTATTCCATATCAAATTTAACTTAAAAGAACTTACGAAAGTAAAAAATGTAGCTTTTTATTCTATATATTTTTTCATTTTTTTCGATCCATTTATTTGGCAGAGTTGCAACTTTATGCACACGTTAATAGCATCAAATGATAATAGACTAGACAAGGTATATGAAAAATAAAGTTTCAACGCGGGATCACACGCTACTTAGCAGGAATTTAAGGTTATTTGATCCGCTCCATACAAAAAAATAACAAAACACATTTTTCTACCCAAAGTATAAAGTTTAGGAAAAAATACATCAGAACAATTATTGTTGAGGTTAATGAGCTCTATCCATCCACATGAGGAAAAAAGTAAAAAAGCAAAGTTGAGCCCTAAGTCACTAAAATCATAGTTTCGACCCACTGTGCGTCGCCTTCTTTTCGTCACCGAGTATTTTTTATCTCGGTTCTCAGAACCAAGATAACGCTTTTGGAACGTTGAGACTGTGACGTGTTTTTGTTATAATCCCATCCATAGCCACCAAAATTTTGAAGATTTCTCAAATAATTTATGTGTAACAGAAAGTTGATAAGTTTTGGTTCTGTGTGGCGCTACGTTTGGTGATTAACGATGTTGTTAAACGAGTTCGTTTTTACATTGGTTGTTATCTTTTTGAATGATAAAACATTTTCATTTTAAAGTTCAGTATCGTCGTTTGTTTTAAGTGTAATGTAGTCTGTTTGTGGCATCATCATTAGCATCATTAATAACAGTGTCTACGTAAAGCGTTGCACTATTTCTCTAACCTTGGTTGAGAATTAATTTTATGTTAGTCTCGGTGGTTGCTGGCTCTCCGTAATTATCGTTGCATCGATTCTGTGCGCTCGTAATGAAGATATCGCCCCATCTTCTCTGTAGCAATTATGAAATGTACAATTTGTTGGAGAGTATACCGAGCTCTATTATTTGATGTTAAATTATTATTTGGGACGTTGGATTTATTTGACGATGAAGAATAGAGAATACTTGATTTTATTTCGCGTCTCCACTTTTAAGTACTGGTTCCGCGGTAGGCCGTTCACCAGTAAGACGCTGGACGTGCATAAATAATCGATCGTAATCAGTTTTTCTATGAACGACACACTATTTAAGCGTTTGTTGATCTCGACTTTATATCGGAGTACTACTGCATGACTTATCATTTAAACTTTTGTACATATAAATATTTGTTTTCTTTTGATTGACCCTACTATTTTCACCCGACTGCAAATAAGGGTTTTTACTCCAGCTGTATATTATTATGGTTGCACATCAACAACATTATTTAGTTTGTTTCTTCTTGGTTAAAGGTTTAGTTTGGAACTTTCACTGCTAGTTACTGTAACATTTCGACCCCTTTAATGTCACCTTGAAAGAAGGCTTTCGTTTTCGGCGTCTTTACATTTCAGATTTATTTTGGACTTAGTTAAAAAAGGGTGTTAACTACGCATTTAACCTATTTGTTTTTTGTTTCAGAAACCATATCCTCGACGTGCATGACTGCCTACGACTCAAGCGTGATATAAATGTAAGCACTTTAATTATTATGTCTGCAATTAATTTTAATATTACACAACGTGTACGGTATCGCATGTCTGATGCTGTAAAAGTTATATTATTTAAACTTCGTACTAAACAGGCTATTTAAAATTTGTTTAAAGCCATATCCCGTACCCTAATTGCGTAATACAAAACCAATCGGAATCTGAATCGTTTTGAAACAGATTGTTAACCCATTGCTTCATAAGTTCGATAAAAATTCTGCTCAACAATGTACAAAACGCAATGAATGTTGTTGAACTGTCAAAATCAAACGGATAATCGTAATCGTTTACGAAAATGTGTTACGCAATTAGGGTGCCGGACTGGTTAGCCTACGAAATAGGTTTACAATTTATGATTGTACTTATTTGGTGGATGTTGTGTCCCCAGCAAGGGAGTAAAACTTAATTATAGCTGCATTGGCTTTAATAAATACTTTGGTTTATAGGCAGTAAACATCGCAAATGACTAACGTTTATTAGTCTGTTTACGATTGTTTCTATAACTATTTCAATATACTATTCATAATAATATATCGTACTAACTAAGATAAGTTTTTAGTGCACTCGTTATCTATGAAGATAAAACATATAAATTCAAGGAAGAATACTCAGCCCAAAATCTTTCTGTTTAAAAAATGGTTTGGATAAAAACTGCGGAGTAGGTACGGGTGTGGTTTTTATAATTCCAGTTTCTAGTTTCTCTAATAGGATAGCGAAGTTGCATCTCAACCACAGATGATATCAACACTCGTTATTAAACGACTAAAAGCTACATACCATGGTAAATGTTACGTAATTCAGACTCATTATAGAACTAATAAACACTACTTGTTACTTACAACAGAAAATTTTGCAATAAATAATGAGACGTTTGTAATAGTACTCGTAATATCTAAACCGCATTCTGATCTCGATCTCATCTGATACGTTTATCTAGATCGGTTTGTCACGTTCTCCTTATAAAGGTCTACCGCTGTGTTAGACAGAGACAGATGTTTATTTTCCTGGGTAATTTTGACTTGTAATTATTGCGGGCTAATAAGAGACTTCTTGGAAGGGCAGTTTGCTAAGGACTAAATCAGGTTGTGAAATGAGTTTTGTTCAAGTACTCTTTAACACATGACGGTCAACGTGCCAACTCTTTTACGTTGACGGCTTTTTTGTATTGTGCTTTATGGATGCTACAGTTACCTTTTTACGAGTACTTTGCGTGTTTGTGGTTATGACTATTCAGATTTTTCTCTCGGTAAGTTTGTATCTCTATCAGTATCCTCTGAGTGTTTTTATTTACATGTGAATGAATACGATGTGTATATTATATTTTATGAAACAAAACTTCATTATACACCCAGAGAGGATCTTGTAAGTCCAAGCCTTTCTCTTAAAATCACATTTTATCATTAGCATCTAGCGTTGATGCAGTGTTTCAGCGCTGATTCTCTACGGGCGCGGTAACGCCTTCGTCTGGTTCGATGCGGTGCCCGACGTGTATGCAATTATCTACGCGTTTAGATGCATCGCAATACATGCGTCGACCGTGCCTTTAACAATCCTATGTTTTTTTTTAATTCGCCGTTTTAATTGTAGTGTATATATTTCTTACTGTCGAATTGATTCTATTAATAGGTTAAGTAGTTATAATATTATCGATTATTGAATATCGGTTTATGCCTCCATCTATTTCCTATATTTTGTAGATTTATTATGTGGGTTTGAATTCGATAGTATTTTATGTTAATAAATATCATCAGAAGATATTTTTACCGTGTGATTATGATTTATGGAAATGGCAGAGCGTTTAAAATCCAGATTGACTATGACCTTTATTTAATGCGATACGATTTACGACCATTTTAATTGAACTGCTTTTTCTATTAGATTTAATTTTATTTATACTTAAGTGTTGATATAAGGATGAGCATCTTGTAAATATAGCTTTTTAATGAAGTCATCGGATAGATTATAGGTTTTTTTTTTTTTTGATTTATCACTACAGTCATGATGGTAAGCACTGCCAATATACGAGTATAAACGTTAGTAGGTTCAAATCCAGTGCTAGTAAAATATTTATCTAGTAATAGTTTTCTGTTTATATTTACTTCCCTTCTATCATGATGTATCTTTACTGTTTAGATTTCTCTCGTTTGGTCTCCTCCTAATGTACAATTTATCTTTTTTTTGCACACAGTTGTCAAGGATTAGTTTACAAGGTATTGGCTAGCACAGTATCGGACACAGCATCTAGTAGGTAGCTTGTAAGTAACGGGTGGTTTCCCACGCGCGCGCACGACATGTAGATCGTCCGGTGACGATGAACATTGTACAACCACCGGTTTTATCGCATGTGATTTCCTTTTAGCTACTATGTTAGAAAAGGAGTGTTTAGCTAAGGATTTAAAAGGTTTTGGTTCTTGAAATTGGGATTGGCAGATAATATGCAACGTAAGGGTGTGTCCACATCTGGTGAATGCGCCACGAATGCGCCGCTGCATGCGTGCAGTTAATGCAATTTTTTGGTGCGCCTCTTTAACGCCACTCACGCAAAGCATGCACAGTGAGCGCGAGCGGCGCGCGCACGGCGCGCCGTTCCGTTTCGTTCGCTTTCATACTGTATACGGAAGTGCGTGTAGCGCGCGAGGAGCACGCGCGCGGCTCTTGCGCCGTTTGCGCACGGCGGCGTGTAGCTTGCGCGTGAGCGGCGTCCGCGCGGCATGCGGGTGGCGGGCGAACTTGAAATTCACGCGTGAGTTGCGCTAAAGAGGCGCACGAAACAATAGCAGTCATAGCACGCGCGCGGCGCGCGAGCGGTGCTTTCTTGGCGCATTCGCCAGATGTGGAGACACCCTAAGGTTGGTGGTCCCTATAGCACCTACATAATTATGTCCTCCATTATTTAGTTAGCTTTAACTAGAATCTTGGATAGAATTTGAGAATCGTAGTTTAGATTTGATTTTCAAGCTTCAAGCAGAATTTCCTGTTAGTAGCTCAATTAGATGGCTATAAAGCAATCAAGTACTAGAATAATTAATTGCAATCCGAACCTTTTTATTATAAGCCCATCCTCAGGCACATTTCCTCATGAGCCCCTTGTCATCACGACCCTGCGTGTTGCAATCTTCATAAATAACGAGTTTATGTGAATCTATTTGTGATTCCACCGTCTAGACAGATATACATGTCCAACATGAAATTCTATTTATGCGAATCACATTAAGCTTTCACCGTTTCTAACATGTTCCGTGTTCTCTATTGCAGATTGAATGAAAATTGAATTTAAATACACTTTGTTACTAACGTTGACTGTTAACCCCTCGGTCCTACGAGCTTGTCAGTTCTGTCTTGCAGTCCCTTTGTTTTGTTTTTAGTCGTCAGACTCATAGCCGCTTGGGTAGCTTCACTAATGTTATCTTGTTCCTGTCATGTTTGGTTGCGGGACTTTTTTCCTTTGCAACGTAGAAGACTTTGAAATTGATTGTTTGTTTTTCTGCTATCCACATATGCCTTAATATGTCGTGTAGTAGGGAATTGATTTGTTTATTTCCTTTATCAATTATGTTTCTGAAAGTATCGATTTATCTCCACCATGTGTTTCGTTTTCGTTTGTATTTCATAGCTCTACAGAGGTAATGACGAACAGATTGAGTAATAGAAGCGAGTTGACTGTTTTTTTATAATTATTGTAATTACTAGTTAGCTTTATAATCGTAAAGTATAATTATGACGTTACTATTTACAGATAGTTTATGGATTTATGACTTGCTGTAGTAGGTAGTTTACTTTTATTGCAATTATAAACAGTTCTACGAACTATTAAACTCGTGTGTTCGGAAAATTATATCGTGTGTTAGTTGAAATCTATTTTTCTACATAATTGAAATCGATGAAGATGCTCCAACTGTCATCTTGTCTCTTAAAGTTCTTATCAACTTAGAAAAATGTATGAAGATGTTATGTGCTTATTAATTTATTGTTCACTGTCTATTCCTTTGTTGATTGAGAAGTTAGAGTTACTTTGTTGTGAACGAGACGTGTCGTGTCGGTTGCATGACATTATAGCAGCTTCTGACATTTATCCGTTGCAGGATATAAATCTGCAGACTGCCCTTTTGCGTTCACGTCACTTATAACACAAATCTATGTTAGATATCTCCATAGTTCAACATGGTTAGCTGTCCGCTTTATAATTTCAATTTTAGAAATTACCATCATCAAAAATTTTAACTTGTGTGGCAACATTTTAATCAAGTTTATTTCAGTTGGGAACTATCAGTAGGCATCACTCATTTTATAATAAAACTTTTGCCACAAAAAACTTTTAACAGATTCTCTGAGGAACTCATTCCGAAGCGAAACGAAATAATCAATGGAATTTCGGAAGCTGGCTCCATTCAGACTAAGATATTAGTTTTTATTCGATACCCTTGCGCTCTTGCGCATTGGCGTGAAAGAATTTATGTAAATGATCAATCATTCGTTTGTAGTGAAGGACCGATTTTGAATATTCGATATCCAGCTGATATAGTTGATATAAATAGTTGATATTATAGTTGATATAATAGTTGATATTATTCAATTTGTTTGTTAATGAAGATCTCTGACATCGTTGTTGAAATATTTTGATGGGCGGTAAAGTATTTCATTAAGTTGCGACATCGAGGAGCTGATTAGGGGATATTAATTTGGAGCTTATCTACAGGGTCCTATCAAAGAAACTTGTCTCTATAAATTTCTACATTTCCAACTACCTATGTTATTTGAACGTGAGTTATTAGTATTCAATGTTTTGATATTGATGTTGCATTATCAGATATTCAGATACATTTCCAAAAACCGATAGCTTTGTTTGCACTTGTACTGCATACATGATAAAATTGAGTGCCAAACCTTTTACTGATAAGTTACATTATGATATTTATGAGTACGGGTACGGCTGTACTTTAACTTAGCTAGTTCATTGGCATTTTTCCACAAGAATGAGTTTTGTATTTTTTAATTTACTTTATTTTTATACATTATTTTAGTGATATTTATTTTAGAAATATGTATGTATGTAAGAATATTTTCATATTAAATGTTTATATTTAAATTAGAGAATGATTTTTGTGTTCCCATGTATTTTGTTTTCCCTTTTACTCTTACACACGTTGTCTACATATATTATATACTCTCCTATCTCAGGTATGCTGGAAGAGATTTCTTTAGAAATAAGCATAACCTTTGTATGTATTTTTCTGTTTTCTTTCTTTTTGTCTGTTTATATGTGTGTACATAAATGGTTAAATAAATAAGAATGGAATCAATTCTACAAGGCTAGCTATCTTACTCTGATGAAACTGCTGTCTGCTGGTCGTGATGATTACCTTCTATCACCACGATTATATCACTACTTTACATTGTTTCTTTCCTTAGTCAGCAACAGCAACAGGCAGTGCACCTTCATAAAGACAAAACATTAATTTTCACATTAAACTTGATTCTTGAACTTCAGATGTGTTGAGTGCTTTCTCCAAAAACAACTTTTTAGTACTTATTTATGTTTGAAATATTGAGTATTTCAAATATTGGGTTAGAATGTGAATTTTGGCACGGTCACAGGCGCATAGTTGGCGTTTGGTCGCGCGTCGGCGCCCGCACTCGTCCGCCCGCGCAGGCGCGACTCATTAGCTGGATGATTTACAACAATTTTACACTCGATCACCACCATTATTGGGTACTATATTTATTGTCCTACTAGGCGTTGCTCAGCCAAATCATTCATAAAAACATCGTTAGTCAAACGACTACTGATTACATTAATAACATGAAAATCAATAGAAAACTCAGTTACGTGTTTAATCAATTAAAACGAGCAATCGCAATTAAATCTATCACGTTAGTAACGCTATCAACTACAAGCCTATAAATATTTATCACGTCAATGTTCCTTAACAGAAAATAAACAATTTTCTTAACTAATTTGCATCTTTCTTCCACATCGTAACTTAGATCTGATCCTTTCACTATTAATCGTGCTTTCAACCGATTATCGGCCTTAATGTGTGTGTAGTAAGAAGTAGACGTGTCAATTTATACTCGATGAAAAATATTAATTATAGGGTAGGCAGCAATCGCGTGAGCCGATGTCAACTGATAGCCGAGACTTCCTGTACTGGTGAGTGTTGTGTCATTGGTTCCAATCACGCGAATCTGTAGATACGATGGCCGCCTGATGATAAGCCATGCGGATATGGTGTGGCAAACTTTGAGATTGTTTGATTTCTAATGCGGTGTTATTACGTAAACAGATAATCTCCAGGTGGAACCGTTGCTGTAGGGCGCTGCCTCTGTCGCGACAGGGATCTCAGAAATACCTTTACGTAATTAGAGAATGGAAGTGTGTTAATTTGAATATCAGATTAGGGACAGTACCAGAAAACTGACATGTTTTGGCGTAAATAATTAAGCTATGAAAGGATGTACAGGAACTTTATACCAGTCATTTTAAACGTTTGTAGACTCTTTCTCTTTCTTCGTTTTCATGCCAAATTATTTTGACCGTACGCACTAACGAATAGTACTATCGACGCAGGCTCGTAGCACCGAATTGTACTCTCATCCGTGGTTGAGCATTTTCAGGCTTGGCTTGCTTTATGTGCGCTTACGCATACCTATGAAATCATTTCAAAAGGAAATGAACGATAACGCGTGGGATTTATACATGACTGTTATGAACTTGAAATATCAATCAAATACCTAGAATTTAAAAACAAATCAAATTGTTAATTACAAGTCAAATTATATAAGTTTTCCCGTTGGGTTAATTGATTACCTCCTTACCACTGTCGACATAAAAAATTGATCGCCTATTATAGCAAGATTATTTAACAAGATATTGGGCAAGACGCGAATCGATGTCGCCAATACACATCTGTGACCAGCAATAATATAGTAGAATGTCTTTGCGATTATGATCACCTGAATCTGCGATTGCACAATACGTCCCGTGCCTTCATTGTTCGTTTCAAAATCATCGACTGTGCCAATATGTGCAATACGTATACTCGCATTTTAGGACTGATTCTTATCTCTTGTGCTGCGACGTGGTATTTTAATTGTAAATTTATAATATGGCCACAACCACCACTTCAACATATGTTATGGCATGATTGTAAATGTAGTGTTATAATTGTCCACGGTACTTCCTGTTAGATATTGTAATTTCATCTGATCCATCGTCATAAGCTTTTGTTCGCCGAATACGTTGTTTACTGCCTGCGACTGCCTTAAAACACCAGGAAACCGCTTTTCATATTCTTCACACTATTCTCGCATATTTAAAGTTCCAGCAACTGAAGAAATGGTGTCACACTTAAAATAGCCTATAGTTATTTTAGCGTATGACAATATCAGTGTCAAAATCGACACGGCACGAAGCTATTGTCATTTTAATTATTACTTACGTACGTGTCAATAAAACAGACTTGATGGGTGGGTGCCATAAAACCTTGATGTTGCAAACGAGATTTCAACATACAGACAAACTAGTAAACAACGCGGCGACACTCATCAGATGCAATTAACTTTCCTCAAGTTTCCACAATTAGCGCAATTTGCGTTAATGCGCCCGCGCCGGCAACGTCAGATAAACTCTGGCGCAGATCCGATCAGGACTATACAGCGTGCGACCGCTATAAGTGGGATGAAATTAAGATAAAACTAAACGATAGCGAAGACATTTATAAGTGTAATTCAAATCATTAACAACATTTTAAGACTCCATATTACTAAACAGTCTTGAAAAAGTACAGTTTAATAAATAGCTATCAACTATGCCTACGCAAACTATTAATAGTGTTATTTTTCTCTTCGTATAAAAGTTATATACGAGATCAAATTGATTATCTTGTATGCAAATCAAGCGTTCATTTCCATGTAACTATGAATTAAATAACAAATGGAGAGATAGCATGTTTTAGACAGATGATGTAACATATTTAAAGCATCACTCATCCGTAGCCTTACCTTGGGTTATCGCAATTATAATTACGAATTAATGTTACCTTTTTTGTGTGAATAGATCTCTAGATACAACTTTCGTCTTTCTAAAAAAAAATGAGTTTTTTTGTTTTTGTTTGTGCAAATCATCAAAATCCTTTTACCTTCATCTCAACTTTATTGAGGTTCAAGTAGCAGGTGTTTTTTTTTTCATGCACCTCCACAGTCGTCATTTCAGTATTCACTGCCTTGCTAGACACTTATTTCATCGTCCACATTATCCATCCTCCTTTTTTTTAAGTCTCTTTTCATCTTCTGTCTGTTCACCTTCATATTTAACACTTTTCTTTTCACATCACATCACTCTTCAAATGTAAAATTACCTACTTGGTGTAGGTAATTTTACATTTGAAGAGCGATATATTTTCTAATTCGACAAATAGATCGAACTATATTTTTTTTTCTAAATAATACAACACCCTATGCACGATTTAACACGACACATGGCGCCCATGGCGCCGGTTTACATTCGAAACTTAAATCTAATTCCACCTCAAAATGATTCTAATTATAACTCTTATAGTTACGAATATCAATAACCGATGGAAAGTAACACTGATTACAAAATCTTACATTAGGAAGATCGGAATAAGTAGAAAATCCTGTCTTCTGAATGCAAGAAATGGACATCGACTAAGACTTGTTTTCATCACCTTACAAAATCGTCTATATACACTTTCAATTGCAAAACGCATTTGATAAAAGGCTTGAGCGAAATCTAGCAAAGGTGCACTTATTTTCTGGAATCTCTATTGCCATAATGTAGAGTTGGTTTTGAAAGTTGAAAAAGTAAGACATGTACAACATACTTATCTCTCAATCTGGGTGGCATTGTTGGCAAAAGTGTTGATAACAATTTAATTGGAGCTATCAATTGTCAGGATGGTATTGTCACAGCTATACTTTCTTGTATCCATTACTTATATTATCTATATTTATTTGATTTCACTTCTGCTTGCATAGTTTTATTGATTTTCATGTAGTCTCTTACAATATGGGCCTCTAGAAAACAATAACTATTGCTGTATTTGTATAGAGGTGATCAACAATATTTTTCAAAATGAAGCGAAGGATGAAATTTGTTTCCTTATGTGTAATCAAAATTATCTTTAACTCTTTCTCAACTATTTGAAATTTTACATAAGTTCTATTAAGCGTATGAAACTTTACGCTAATATCCGTTGACGTCGTTCGTCGTGATAAATGTTTGGCAGCGCCGATAGTTTATGCGCATGCCACTATCTTTTACTGTTTGACGTTTATACACTTCAAACGCTTATTATTTACTTGCAGATTTCAAGCAACGTTCAAATATTTCACCGTTGTTTGCAAAATTTGGTGTCCATCGTTATGAAGCCAGCGTTTTATAAACCTATAAATATTCCTGACCACAGAGCTATCACCATTTAAACAAACGTTGATGAGTAATAGAATGTTAGCATATTTTTAATACACAACCCGATCATTGATTACTATATGTCCATTGGAATTGCAAACGACGAAAGAACGACCAATTTATTTACGCATCTACATTATGAATGCTTCGAGGTACCTATCTAATTAAAATTTATGCGCGTTCATTAAGTTCTTCACTTATCTATAGTCCTCGCGTCTTGTTTATACTGCCAGTATAGGTATTTTAGAATCCAACCGGACTGACATGAGCACTAATGTTAGTTTCATTTATTACGCAGTAGGTAGTCGCATGGTGCAACTGTGGAACCGGACTCGTGTTAATGCATAGGTACTTTCCAACCCTTCCATGAACGCGGCTAAATCTTTTATCGCTACCAAATCGTCTGTCGTAAATCCCAAGTCTCGGCCCATTGTTGCCGTACACGGTACTTATATGGGAGCGACCAAAATAAATCACGAACAAAACCATATCGGCGCGATCGTAGACTATCTCGGTCGGATCGACCGCGGGGGACTACATCGAGATACGGAGATATTACGCTATTGAATTAGCATTACCGCTGTTCTCGATATTGTTGTCCTCGGGCAGAGGCATGGCTCATAATTCAGTGTCGCATTATTTTAATTCTCCTCGTGCGTCGCCGTCGCGCTCTTCTACGACAGCTTGCGGAATCGTGCGAGATGTTTCCTCCCGATAGTATTAGACGTATAATCCTCACATCGTTGTCCTCTGCAGGACCGTGTGGCACCTGTGGCACGTGTGGACGGCATTTCCCCATGTTCCCGCGTGCTAAGCTTTACGTACCTTTATGGAGATGTCCATAAAAGATTACCGGTACGTGCCTTCATTATAATCGCATCAATAAATGCCATTGCTTTTGTTACAGGTTCCTTCAGGCTCAGCGACCTTAATGATCTTGACATCGACAGCTCCGCGTATTAAACGTAAGTCAACAATATAATTATTTTTTGCAAGAAATATTCCACTGTCAAGCATTCCTTGTGAGGTCGATGCTTTCTTTACTCAACTTTTTATGAGTATGTGTTTTATGACATTCGCTGAAACATATAAATAAATTAGCTTATAGTTTAATTAACCAAATATGTTTTGTTGATAACGTATCGCGCATCCAAAATTAATCAAACGTTGGCCTGGATTTATAGGCAGTTCGGTAAACAGTAAGTTTCATAAGTTCGTAATAAACACTCAGATAAAATCACTAACATTTAAGATATGAATTCATATTTTGTCAGAGATCGTTTTCCCGTCGAGTATATCATTATTGATTGAATGATAAATTCATCGATGCTCCTGACAAATAAAACCATTATTCAATTACGATCACGTCGCACGCCTGATACGATTGTCACTTGACCGGAGCGGACCCGGGGAATCAAATCAAATGTTAACCTCAATAATGGTATCGGTGATCTATCGGCTGTGGTTTGGACCAATATTGGAGATATTGAATAATAATTGGTGCACACGAGGCGAGCAAGGCGGGCGTCACGATGGAGATGCTATCTGTCGAGCGTGCCGCATCCATCAGCTCTCGATGTGCCCTATCTGTACCGGTATCGCGCGCCAACGATAACCATTGTCTTACCGGACGATTATATCGGCGAAATTTGTGCTCGCCTCCGATCGACCGTTTGTCTTTTGCCGCAAATGAGCCGGATAATGGAGGACGCCGCATAAAAGGTGCGCGTTTGTGCTAAACTTTTGCTTTGTCATAAATATGCCGTGGGAACGGAAAGTGTTCGACACGAGACATCTAGTTTTCGTTGCTCAATAAAACTTGTATTCAATAGGTACGCTCATAATGATTATGGCATGCTTGAAATGCTTTTTATCTGTGTTCACTGTATAATAAATTCAACGCCAGTAAATGCAGTTCATAGCCAATCTTGAATTACGTGAAAATGTATTCATATTTTAATTGAATTCCACTGCAATATTGAGCTTTGAACTGCTCGAATCGAAATACGGGCTTAATTGACCCAAATGCAATATTTCATATCCGGAACAGTTGTTCTGTGGACATTAAAACGGCCGACTCATGCGCAGTTGACAGCGACAAGGTGCACGCGTTTAAGCGCAGTGCTCCCGTTCGCGACCGCGAGCCAGCACTTAATAGCATTAGTGTCATTGTCTCGCGGTCATTAATAAGAAGCCGGACAGTTCTATTGGCCCGATCGGCCGGCCCGCCATAACGGGCCTAACCGTGTTCTGGCCTCGTGTCACGAATTTGTATCCTAATGGCCTTAGGGGGAGTTACGATGCTAGACTCCAATGTTCCCGGATATCTGGATATCTACGCGCGTCGACCCACCTACGGACAATGGTGTATGGTTTCGGTCTGCGTTTTAGTAGCTATCAATAATTTAATTTCTTGTTCGATTTAATCGAAATTGGCTTTGCATGTCGGTACTTCTGTAAATCTGTATGTGGCTATAGGACGCTACGCAGTTGCATATAATATTGCAATTATTACTGAACGAGTACCAGATGTAGCTATTGTAACACTGCAAGGTGTAAAATATGTTGAACTGAATGGTGCTGATCCATGCGTCATGTTCGTGAACGGGCGCCGTCAGTTGGGACTGGTCATCTCTTAGCTGCCACGGCTTATTTTAAATTTTTTTTTTTTGATTGTTTATAATTATGTTTTGCTGCACTCTGGACGCTTATAACGTGTACGGTTTTTGTACATCGTTCTCACTTATAGTGTCAACATTAATCGATGTAACTAATATATTTGTAACAACAATATTATTTAAAAGAGGGTCCATGGAATTTCTTGCCCGTTCTTCTCCATAGGTACCTACTGCCCTTTGGAATGGGCAACTAGCTTCATATTTCTGACTGACCGACTTCTTCACAATTCAAAAGTGCCTGTAAATGGTTTAATTGAAATAAATGATTTGAGTTTGAGTTTGTTAATCATACATAATGGCGAAAAGTCATGACATAAATAAACCTTCGAAATATTGTCTCTTTCATATAGCTAATTAGTCTCTTGGATTGTTTATCGCGGTTTAGTATCTAATTAAGTTTCTTCATCATGTCTTAGATTTAGAGCCATCGTATTATAATGAGCCCATTATTATCTTTGACACAGATTCAATTTATAGTCATCACGACAATTGCTAAATCGCTTCTTCAATTTTAACGGACAGCTGTAAATCCATTTAACTGGTGTGGAGCGTTGCACGCGTCCGTACAACAATTAAGCCCAATTAGCCCACAACTCGCAGCACCTCTTTGATACACCGACGACGGATTAACAACCGACTTCTGAATTACTCCGATTTGTCGATAACATCTACTAGCTTATACTATTTACAAATCAAGTCGTGTAATCGTACTTATTTATAGGCAAGCCAGATAAGCCATCACTTTCCGGGAAGCCAAGATTATGAACAATTATCTCTGTGAGCAACATTGACTCTCGCGCTCGTTATTCTTACGGGTCTTAATGTTAAGCGCCGATGGTATGTTTCTTAATTGCCCGTTGCATGATAGGGACACTATCGGAGCACTATTTCCAACATAATAAGCATTATCATAACAATAACAAGCTAGTAACTCGCGGCATTCGATGTGCTCATGACGGGAACACGATAACCCGACAAACCGTCTCAGTTTTGTGCAAGAAGCAATACACAACACTTCTGTGCCGCCATTACTTGTTATATAAAATTCGAACTGATAACAGAAATTAGTCAAAATATTTGTGACTCAACATTCGGAGAGTGCAATGTGTTAGTGATTGTGAAAATTTCAAGCAAGAGTGTCTCTGTGAGTGAATTAGTTCGCGGGAACAATGTGAGTTGGTTTTCCCTACTTTAAATTAAACTATCATTGACACGATAAGTCAACAATGATCCGCGTGCATCACTTTCTTGATCAATAGATATTTGGAAATCTCCATTCGTGATTGATGGTTTAAGTAATTTACTTTTGAAATGTATAATTAGGCTATTGTTGCCAGTGAGCGTTCAATTGTAAGTTTACCGAAGTGTATGTGGAGTTCTTCGTTTGAATGAGGTTTAGTTCCGTGTGAGTGAATGGGTCGCTCGCGGTACAGTCTCAATTTCCCAGCAGGCAGTGGAATCATCAATCTTAGTCTTGTTTGTCGAACGACAAAGATATGGGGCTTATGTAATCTTAAAACTTTGCTTTTTGTACTGTCAGTCTCTTCTGTATGTTTGCGAAAGTTTATTTTGTCTGTTGGATTGGTGTCTTGTGTAAAAGTAAGCTACTTTATTTAGCACAATAGGAACCAGTAGAGTCTGCTTTCGATTGATTAAAATCTCAATGGGATAAGTGTGTATTAGTACAGGTACACTGGACTCATTCTGTTACATCTCTCATTTCATTTCTGTTATCAAAAATTTCTTACTTCTTTCTTTTTAATATTGTGTCCATATTGTTTGTAAGTTTAAACAGAAGGACAATGGTCGTTGTTTTATTAAGTATTGAAAACACAGTTGGTACTGTGATGCTTTGTTAAAATATATTTTGTTTTATTCATATTAACTTCATTATTCATTCCTATAGCAGTTCACTGCTGGACAAAAGCGTCTCTAGTCGCACGCCATTGTACTCGGTTCGGCTATTCTCATTCAGCTGTTACAGCAGCCAGTGTGCGAATGTGCGAACATCGTCGCTCCAAATAGCATTATGGCTTCATACTCTAAGCTTGCCTTTTGGCGGTCTTCACTCAAGACACGCGTTCGTAACCTGTTACCGCGGTGGCCATAGGTTCTACGGCAAAATGACAGCCGGTTCTTAGTCACTTCAGTTTCCGTAGTCTGGATCACTGTCGGTAATTTATACCAACCTGATATCTAGGATATAATTTAACAAAAATCCATACAAAAGCTCAGCCAAAAACATGGAACCCTGATCTTCATCAAAACAAAACACTAAAGATTATCAGTATACACATTACAAAATTAATATGTATAGTTAATTATGATATTTAATTACTTGTAATATACGTAGCTGCATCAATATTCCTCACCGTCACTTGTCTCTAACAGAAATTCTTAAGTAATACATTGTAAGTACTTGACGTTATCAGTGGCTGTTATCAGTACTCCACTTGGCATCAAGTTATAATCGGGAATTAATTCTGTAAGTGTTATTATGAGGTACCTAAAAATTGAATACAAGCTTTAAAATACACCATAAAACACGTTATTCACATGTTCAACGTTTTAATGGTAGGTAAAGTGGAAGTGTAGTGTTAGTACTGTTTTACCTGTGGTAGTGTGTTATTTATCATGTACTTATTATGATTGTTTAGTTAATTGCTTATGTACTAGTTCATCTATTTTGTCATTTTTGTATTATGTCCGTGAGGAATAGATGTTTTCAACTGTATATATTTTTAAACCTGATAAATATTTTTAGTTTTTTGTTATGAGCTATTATGGTAAAGTTCATTGAAAATGAAAAGTGTCGTGATAGTTTGCATGTGGATCTTACGATTTGGAATTAAAAGGTAGGTTACCTATTCATTTAATTATTGTAATAAGTGATAAATGATTTTATTTCTGTAAGTAATTTTGTGCAAACACTTTTACACGTCAATCATAATAATTTAAGAACAATATGAGGTCGGCGTTTCCTATCTGACTACTCTGGGAAATGCCGAAACAAACTCAGAGGTCACAGTTTCTATTAAAAGCCAAACAAATTCAAAGTCCAATAATTTATTTCAAACAGGCACATAAAAGACACTTTTGAACGTCAACATTTTCAAACATTTTGAATTGATTCTAGTTGTTCCTTCCAAAAGTTAGTTACGAGAAGAATGGACAAGAAACTCCACCGTTACTCTTTTAAAATGTTCTATAATGCTTTGTACTCATATGTTAGTATATACAGGATACGTTTATAAGCAGTCCTTAAACTGTAACCAGGAATCTAGCACATGATTACACACCCCTAGCATAGACCTTTCACAAAATCGTACCAACTTTTCTTTGGTCGGCTTCTTTCCTTGTTTTCGAAAGAATGACCTCCTTAAACAGCTTCTTTCTTTCTGCTAATATAATTAACATTTCGGGATTCCCAAAAAACCGCAAGACATTGTGCTATTAATAAATTCTTGATCTCCTCAATTTCTTGAAATTACTAGAGAACTTAACCGAGTCAAGATTGAGTTAAAAATGGTTATTCGGTATTAATTAACGATTCTATCATGCGCGCATAGGTGATATATTGGCAATGAAAGGTATTCTCGTTATTACGTCTGACTCAGTATTATTTACTAGGAAACTCTTGAAACCCGTTGGTAGTATAGCGGAATATTATACGCACCTCTTGAATGTTCCTTACGGTAACTCACTTAATATCCAATGGCTTATATGTTTTGAAATGGTGATCGACATCTTGCTGCCTTCATAATCTGATGACGATCTCATTGGCAGCCTTGTTCCACATATGGCTGATTAGTATAGGATTTCTCTCTTTTGTGCCATCCTCCTTCCTATTTGGGGCTTTAGTGTCGCCACAAGTAAACTGACTCTTTTTAAGTACTTACCCAAATTATTTTGTTAAATTATGCATGAAATGTTATTTTTATTATTATTATCTATGCTGCATTTTATTACCGCATTGCAAAATTGTACACAATTACTTCACAATTCTCATTTAGCGACAACCTTCAACGTGCAATTTACGCACGTTTTTTTTTACAGCGCTTTACACTGCCTTAATTACGCTGTACTAACAAGGAAACACACACGGTGCTTCCTCGTTAGCGCTTTAATTGCTTATTTACTTGTCAGTTTTATTGACGAGCTTTGCTGTCAATGTACGTTATTTATCGGGACTGTACATTTAGTAGTAGGTAGCCGCCCAACACTCGCTCTTATCGCTGGAGCATTACTAATTTCCTCTTATCTCACTACTCACAGTTATTTCTTGAATTATCGCTTCGTCTTGTTTTAGTTTACGCTCCATTTGCCCTTTACACAACATTTTTTTTTTCGTCTACATCTCAATACACAATGGAACTGTGACCGTCCGTTAATAATCAGTCGCAGAGAGTAGACTCTACAAAAATTTTACTTTCTTTCTTTGAAAAGCGAGTGTTATTCATACAAATTTTACAAGTATTATTCAGAGGCTCAATAGGTACTTATAACAAGTTTAGTTTTTGCCTCATTTGTTGGAAAGTTATTTTCTAGCCAGGGATTTACATGCGCCCGCCAGCGCAATGTAAATGAACGCGCGGTGGAAGTGCGCCGTATGCTGTGTCACTCGTATGACCCGGCGGCATTCGGAATACATTACGAGCCGTAAGACAATTGAGTAAGTGTGGCGTCGATCATCGACGACGCTTCTATAATTGTTTGGATGGTTTATGTGTGAGGGTACTTTTTCTTTCAGTTAATGATGTGCTGTGCAAAAGGACTAAGTATGTGGTTTAGTAGGATGGTTTTTATATTTCTTTTCTGGAAAGAGTATGTAAGTATTGTGGTTGAATCCTAGGGTTGGCGGGACCAAAGAACAGATAACGGAGTAGGTTTACTTCGTGTAATAGATAGTAGAATCATGGCAGGAACCAGGAATGAGAATGAATGAATCAGAATGAGCGAAAAGGAAGTGAATGATAACATGACGATTGAAATAGGGAAGAACGTAAAGGCACTCCCTTCGCCGGAAAAATTCGCCTGTAATTTACCTTTACCCGCGACCAAGACAACCCAATCTGCTGGTTTTCCTGCAGTTGACGGCCTGTGCAGTCTACTTGAAGCCCTAGGCGGTACGATGGAATTTTTATAGTTACATTTTATAAGAGAAAGAGGGCAGGCAGAAAAAGAAGTTTCGTTCCTAGAGAGGATTTTATCCCGGAGAACCAGCAAAATTAAATTAGAACCGGAGAAGATCAATACTTCAAACAGGGAAGATCAGTTGGTAGTAGGGTTGCCAACTATTTTGCAACAACTATTATATAGTATTGTCGAAAACATTATATGCAAACAGTAAGTAGATGACGAAAAAAATGGGATGTTACAAAAATATTTTATTTAGAAATTCATACCTTTTTGCTATGTTGAACAGTTTTTTTTTATGGTTCAAAACTATGATTAATACACTCTAAACAAAACCATTGTGATGAATTCTGGCCCCTATTGCGGTCATCTCTCCATTTCGTATTGAAATGGAAATATTATAGTTTCGCCTAGTTTTTGTTTCTTAGAAATTTAGTTTTAAGCCTATATATAACGCTGTTCCACGATGAAATTTTAGTGGTTGTTTTCCCGCAGCGAAACGATTTGGTCTTTGTAGTAAAATCGATTTATAAAAGTAAAAATAACAAAATATTATAATTATAATTGTAAAAACTAAACTTAGTTTGTTCTGAACATTCACGAATTTCTCTTCATTTTGTTGGCAGCGCCTGCTTTTCAAGTAGTACCTTCGCTTCGTTACGTCTAGTGGATTACTATTGTTTCTCACGCTTTCGATTAGACGCATATTTTTTAAATATTTGAAAACAAAAAAAATGTTTACTCCATGATAGTACTACTGAGGGCAAATCTTTCTGCCGCGGGAAAACAACCTTTAATAATTCACCGTGTAGGTATAGTAAGGTTGGCAAGTTTGGCAACCATAGTTGGTAGCAATAGGGAACTTTCCAACTTTTTCAAGACATTCATAACACCAAGTTGTAAACATAATGATGCTAAATATTCATTCTGATCTCATAGCAGCCACCACATAAACACTTCATTGCCTGCATCCGGTTTACTCAGACAAGATATTAATAGTAATAGGTATGGTTTTGTTCAATGAACTCTTGTTAGACCATATTGTTAGTGTGTATTTCCAATTATTTATCTATCTGAGCCAAATATGGATTGTTGGTGAATAACTTACGTTTATAACCTTTTCCTTATTTTGTTAAATAATGTTCAGGTATAAGCTGGTGCCTACTGGTTTTGTTGAGGTAGGTTGCTGATCCAGAATGAAAAGTAGCCATTACCTTTACCCGGGTCATGGTCTATCTGCGTGCCAAATTTCCTTCAGCCGTTTTAGCGTGACAGCGTAACAAACTTTCACATCACATAATACTCGTATTGGTTAGGATTCCATTCCATTTGTTATGCTTGCCATTTGGGGGATATGCCATAATATGAAAATGATATAGATATGAATTATATGATAATATGTCAGGCGTTTTGGCGAATACTAGAAGTAAAGGACCAGTCGATGTGGCGACGCTTGCTGAACTGGACATACATAAGCCGTATGTCCAGCAGTAGACGGCCTTCGGCTGAAATAATGATGATGAAAACTTGTTAGAGGGAAACCGAACTAAATACTAATATTAACAAAATTATGGGTAATTTAGAAACAGTCGCATGCCAGAGAAAATCACTCATAATAATGATGGTGCAGAAGTAAAATCCTTGATGTAGTTTATCCGGTGACTGATATTAGAGTACAATCATTGTTAATGATCATTCATCTACTCATAAGCATGACGATTTTTAAAAAACCACCGTGTCACCGTGAAGACTTGCACGGGGTGAGCTGTCAGCGTCATCCCGGTTTGATCAGTCCTAGCATCAGTGGCACTGACAGCTCACTACTCGCTCACTTCACCTAAGTTTTCACGGTGAGATGGTTACAGAATAGCACTGCAGGTCCAACAAAACAAAGTATTGTTTAAGTCAGTCCCGACGTGACTAGAAGGCGTTGGCGTCCAAATAGATCGCTCTATGTTTTCTTTACATCGATTTGGAACGAATTTCGGCCATGGCTGTCCATCCCAACGGAGACTAGCCTTAAGCTCAAGATATATAATAGTGCACAAGTGTATGTGCAGACACAGGTGCATTCTCTCATTCCTCAAGCTCATAGCTCGATGGCACGGCAATACGTCATGACCGGAGAAAGACGACGGGCAGGACCAGGAAGGTGTTTAAAAAAAAAAAAATATGAAATGATATTTTTCATCAAATTATAATAGATGTATTTCTCAATAAAAGCCCCGATTACCTAACTTTTTTATTAATCTAAATTATTCTCCATCGTATCAGATTTCTTAAAATAAAAATACCATGTTTACAACTCAATCACAGCATTTCCTATAAACTGTTAAAGAAAGTCCTTGCACTCGGCTACTTAGGTACCATGGTAGGTACTTACGTAGCCGAGTAGACTTTAGCCGGTAGAGGCACTAATTTTGTTTTTATTTTATTTTTAATCTTTTGTTTTTCGTCGATAAAATTAAGTTTAGTTTTCCTTATTTCAATATGTGCATATTATAAAGACGCAAACTGCATATACAGTTTTCAAACCCTAAACCCTACTAGTATACACATAAGGTCAAAATTAAAGTACCTACTGGACACCATCCTCGGTGTTCGGTATTCAATACCTTTTCATTATTAAAAATCTTTTATATTTGTCCTCAGTGTTAGCATGGTGGTGGTGCTGAACGGCGTGCTCGCGGACGAGTGTCCTACATCGGTGCGTGCGCTGTTGGTCGCGCACCCCGGCTACAGGGATGCGGCCGCGCAACTGTTGGCGGCTGCAGCGAGAGTAGTCCCTCCTCCGGGGCTACTGTACGTCGGACAAAGAGAACTAGCTGCTGTAGTGCCGCATGACAGTAAGTATTTATAGTAAAAGTGCCGTATTATGCGGGGTGAGTCCTGTTGCCAGGAACTGGTGGCGCAGTTGGTAAGGCTTATTGTCCCTGTTGAGCCCGAACAACAACCCAGGCCGCGAAGACATCGGCTACTACCCGTACCGTTTGTAGGTACGCAAAGTAACACGAGCTCACTCGCCCCTCGTTCGGGCCCTCACTATGCTCAATGCTCTTCTAACATCTATATGTATGGAAAGATGTTTGTCGTGAAAGCTTAAGATTTTGTAAGAAGATAGATGAAAGATAATAATTAGTGTATAATTTTTATTTTATTTCACCTGATTGCATTCTGTTTTTTTTTGTTAATTTAGTTTTTATTTTTAATTATTTTAATATATATATTTTTTACTTTTATAATATATATTTTATTTTATAATAAAATAAAATATATATTAGAAAGGTATGTGATGTGTATCACTTTTTACTTTGTAAATTGCTCTTTAAAACGCCGTGAGATTTTATTATTTAATTAATGTTGTGCATGTAAACATTTATAAATAAATAATTAGGCTAGAAATAACTTATTTTTAACTAATGGAATTTTTTATTATTATTCAGAAAATGTCAACATCATAGGATCAGATGACGCCACATCATGTATAATCGTCGTTGTCAGGCATTCAGGTAAATTGACTAGCTTATCTATTATTTCACTTATTGAATGTCTTGCGAAACAATCGGAAACAAGTGAACATCTCACAAACGTTCTTTATGGATGGGCTGATTTTACCAAAATCTGATATCTTTATTCCGCGGAATAAAATTGACGTCTGACAGTTTTAGTATGGAAACACTGTGAAAAATTCAAAATTTCTTCTCAGGATTAGACTTATTCCAATTATGAAAGTTTATTGAAATTCGCCCTAAGACATATACCTAAGCAGTAGTCCTTTAATTAAATTGCCTGATTAGAGTAAAGAAAATAAAAAATTGGGCCACCTTAGCTGTCTATTGCTTAGAATCATTACCACAGTCACGTCATAAGATTTAAAATCCTTTTTAATTTCTACAGCGCCTTTGACTTATGTTCCAGGTTCAGGCGCAGTTGCTTTGGCCCACTTAGACGGCTCGGGCACAGCAGAAGCATCAGCAGCAATGGTATCAAGGGTCCAGCAGCTGGCAGTAGGATACCCGGAGGGCAGGCTCGAGTTACAACTGGTCGGAGGCTTCACAGACCCACACCGCTATTCTGATGAGCTGTTCGCGAATATCATGTGTGAGTAAACCTTTTATAACAAACTTTTTACCCGAATGCGCGACATCAAAGACAGGGTTATGTTTTCATGTGTATATAGGTATGTAAGTGAGATAATTTTTAGTTTTAGTCAAGTTCTTTTTGAAGGACTTGGTTCGATGAAATACCGTACTGCCATCATTTCCATTTCTGCAGTATGCGTGATGGTATAATGAAGACTATTGCGTAGTTCCAAATGGTTACGCTGTAATGTGTGGAGACAGTGCGCAATACACATTAAAATATGTATAACTAGGTTCTGCTTTCGGGGATATTGGTGGAAACTATGCCACGGGGCCACGGGAACGTGCTACCGGGACAAAAAGTAGCCAAGGAGATAGAAGACGTCTTTAATCTCCTTGGCAAATTTTATCGAAAACCGATCAGTGGTCTAGGTATGAAAACGTAACATACGGACAGAGTTACTTTCGAATTTATAATATTAGCATGGATTTGATTTTGAAAGGTCTTCATAAACAACAGCACCACCTAGCAGAAGAAAATTTGAGACAGGTCCCCATTACAACCAATTGAAACAGCACCGTTTCACGGTACGGCGCCAATCGTGTTTGTGGCCGGACCCTGACTTATGTGGATTTTAAGTCCTTAAAATATTAGGAGACTGTTTTTTTAAACGCAACTGATCCGACCAATCTGTCGCATGGTTGCTTGTTCCGTTTAATCGGCCCAAGTAAAGTAGACTTTATCAACACCTAACGTTTAACGTTTCCGACGTTGAAAAAACTGGGCTTAAACGGACTCATTACTTCAGGCATTTAATATCAGCCAACGTAGGGGTGTTTTGACCATCTTTCTCCGACATTTCTTCAATAGTACCTCCATTATATCATAACAATGTTGTAACAATGCTTACTCGGAAATAAACAATTAGAATTGACGCAGAGGTCATCCGGTGGACTCTTGTCACATTGCCAATGCGCGAATATTAGCGAGATGTGCGTGGGCGCAGCGTCTATTGTTGCGTAGCGCGTTCCGATGACCCTGACGAGCTTTCGTGACTAACTATTGTGACATATTGACATAATTTTTGAGGAATTTACGACGACCTCTTCGACGCTCTTGTGATGTTGTAATTCCTGTACAGAATTTTGAAAAAAAAATTGAAGATTGTGAGAAAAAGCTCTGTCGTCTAATTTGATTACACACTGCTTAGACTAACACCAACCTAGGTTAGGAATATAGCTCTGTTTTGAAACAATCTTAAAAACGGGACAGATTTAATGGACAATACAATCCGGCCATTTAACTAAAACTATGAATAACTTTGTTTATTTGTTTTCTTTGGAAGACACAGCTACAGACAAAAATATTAGGAAAAGTTTCTTTAATCTCATTCGCAATATCTTAATATGGTTTTTACCTTACTAGAGTTTTATTGCTGTTATAAGCTGTTGCCCGCGAATTCGTCTGCGATGCGGGATGAAAAGTATCCTATATGTTAATCCAGGTTATAAACTTACGTACTTGTATTTTTTTAACTTATATTTTCTCATAACATAAGTCAACAATAAAGTTTCTAATAAAATAATTCGATCATGATTCTAAAGACACGTAACGCCATCTAGCGTCCTAAAGCAATTGTGGCCGTCCGTCCGACCGTGGTTTAGTGAAAAGGTAAAACAAACTTACTTTCGCGTTTACAATTATTAGTTATGATTATCCGTTCTAATACGTCAACTGCTGGACAGTCGTTGTGACATCTGTCGTTGTGGCGATCCTTGGGGGCCACAATAGCAGGTTAAGTGCCGCTTGTATCCTAGACTGTCAATCAGTACTCTAATAATACCCTAAGTAAGGTTACCTGGAAGCTGGAAGAGATCGCAGAAAGCGATAAGGCCGCCCATTGTAGGTTTTTTTTTGTTAAATTATTTTGTGGTGTACAATAAAGTAAAAAAAAAAAAGTTAAAAGTTCATTTTCACAAGAAGCATTGACAAGAATTTGGTACATATACAGTATTTATTTAATTTTACCTGAGGTACTGAAACTGATACCCAAACTAAGCCCGAGCTTGTATTTTGGGAGTCAGTCATCAAACGTTGAGCGTGACGTCATTTTTTTTTAAAAGTATATATAAATAAATAAATAAGCACCCTAATACGCAATCAATCGCAACCTGAATAAATTTGAAGGATATTCCTAATCCATTGCTTCATATGTTCGAAAAAATTGTCAGATAACAACGTAAATAACGCCATGAATGTTGTTGAACTGTCAAAATGAAAGCCATTGTGTGTTACACAATTACCCCACGGTCCAAAACTACGCTTTCCCGTGCGCGGCTTGACTCTCTAGAACTTTATAGTCCCATCCGTTCTACAAACTTACTTTCGCATTTATAATACTAGGTTTTGCCTTTATAATACTAGCTTTTGCCTTTATAATACTAGCTTTTGCCTTTATAATACTAGCTTTTGCCTTTATAATACTAGCTTTTGCCTTTATAATACTAGCTTTTGCCTTTATAATACTAGCTTTTGCCTTTATAATACTAGCTTTTGCCTTTATAATACTAGCTTTTGCCTTTATAATACTAGCTTTTGCCTTTATAATACTAGCTTTTGCCTTTATAATACTAGCTTTTGCCTTTATAATACTAGCTTTTGCCTTTATAATACTAGCTTTTGCCTTTATAATACTAGCTTTTGACTTTATAATGCTATTCTGGCTTATGGCACTCGTGGGTTGCAGCTGAAAACCGGCGTCATATGTCGCCTTGTATTTTCATGTGACATTACGCTGAGCTGAGGCCCTTTTAGCATTACTATATTTGTTTTCTGTTTTTTATAATTTTAAGGTGTAATTTGTTTTTGTGTTGTAATGCCAGTAAACGCATTTTTCTTTCAAACATTGTCTTATACAATAAATCGTATTTTTCCTTCATTTCAGTGTCATTCCACCGTCTCTCCGTAGAGATCGACCTCACACTAGCCTGCTGTTGTGAGTTAAACACAGCATTAGGTGGAGGTTCGGCTGCGCCATTAGTGACCGGTGTCGGTGTTGATATCCGAGCTGGTGACCTGTTCCCTGCCACATTTCCTGATAAGGGACCGGAGTTGGCGCTACGGGGAGCCAGGACGATTACTAGTGGACCACATTCAGGGCAGGTAAGGATTGAAACGTAGTCATGTTATATAGGTATGAGGAACAGGGTGTAAAGTTCAGATTGAAGCCGGGACGTTGAATATATGCTAGTTGCGCGGTAAATACTGCTTGCGCGATCACGCTATCAGCGACAGAATCGACATGCTGGTCACCTTCCCTGATGAAAAAGCAAAATTTTAAGTATTTTGGTGTGCAGTTGATGTAACAATCTATCATTGTGACTCGTTCTATTAAGTTTCATATAGCGGCATCAGATAGCAACAGTGCATTGAAACTTAGTACCCGCACATATACATAAATAAACTCACGCCTTTTTCCATGGGGGTAGGCAGAAACCACAAAACGCCACTTGCTACGATCCTTACATACTCCTTTTGCCGCGTTCGGCGTTCCGCTTGGCCCTTCACCATTCGGAAGTTGCGCTCCGATTGCCAAGGGCCAATCGGAGCGCCGAACGCGTTCGATGCGTAAAGTCGACATGGTTAAAAGAAACTCACACGGGCCTCTGGTCAAACACGTACGCCAGTTGCGAGTACTACGCACCTGATTTTTTCTGAAGAACATCACCAATAAGGTCACTATATATCCTCCTCTGCTTTGTAAACTTAAGTTACTATTTTCCCTTTTAAGATTGTTTACCCCTTTGTAAGTGTCTAATTCAAATATGTTGTGTCCAGGTGCTGGACATCTACGACAACACGGTGGGCATGCTCCGCATCGGGCCTTTCAACTACGAGCCGCTGCGGGGCGTGGACCTGTGGCTGGAGCAGTCCGACGACTTCATACTGCAGCATCTGAGCACGACGCCTGCTGTTGAAGCGCCGCACTTTGTTCACAATGTAAGTGGTTTACGTACTCAGTTTCAAGTAAGAAAGCAAAGAAAGAAAAGTAATTGATCATGAGTACGATCTAGACCCCTTAGCGAATTTTTTCGTCGGTTATCAAAATAGGAAATCGGCTGTTTCTATATAAAAGTGCAATACCCACGCGTTCAAAATGTATATAACAGTACAAGGGTGGATTTCACCAATGAAACTGAACGTGATCAGCACATAAACTACGTTTAAGAGCTGTCAGTGTCATTATTTTCTGTGGAATAATGACACTGACAGCTCTTGAACGCGATTCAAGAGATTCACGCCATCTACGCATGTTTGTTATCTCTATTGGTCACATTTGAAGGGCAGATAGGAGGCAACTCCTGTTGAGTCTGTGTTATCGCACTCATGACGCTACCGTCTGAGAGTTCCCAAGTATTGAACGGCAAATTATTTGTTTAGGCCGCCGCCTCTTGGCCACCTCATCGGAATCTTGGTTGTATACAATATTGATTTTACTGATAACGTATACTTTATTTGATTTATTCGGAAGAACAAACACTAGGGATGATGACTAATATAAAAAATGTTCGAAAAAAATTGTAGTTTTAAAGAAGGCATAGTAAAAATGAGATAATCGAAAAAATCTGTTAAATCGATGTAAATATGAAGAAGCTACACGATTTAAAAGTTTTAGGAGGGGATTTTTCCCGACATTGTCGTGGGGTACGGACAATGCATGGCGCTAGTATGAAGTTACATAGTCGTGACGTCACTTCTATGATAGTGTTGTCCTTGTCTAACACTCACTTTAAAACGTTTATAACTTGGCATTTTTTTAAGCTTTTACACTTTTTACAATAATGTTTTACTAATTTTTTTTTTCCAAATAGTGCAAACTACATGTACAAAAAAACAATGAGTAAAAAATTATAAAAAATTGTTAGTTATCATCCCTATTACACATTATATATTACAAATAAATAGAACATAAGGAGTCATACAAATGTGCAACCAACAACGTTCTCCACAGATTGGCATCAAAATAAATATCAACATACTCTAGACAACGTATTCTAGAAACACGACTCAAATAAAGTACCTATCACTGACAGTGACAGTTTCATTCATAGAATATGTATACTATTTACTGAAGTCGAAGATACCTTACGAAAAAATCTTGCGCAACTGTTTCTCAACTTTTCAAATGAGGCTTTAGCAACGTTCTAGAATACGGTCCTTCAATCTCTAATAATCTGGAAAATGGATGTTTCGTGGTATATACATATACAACCTGTTTTTTTTATATCCCATAACTCTAGGGTTATATTCTGTAGGTAAAAATAATACTAAAACTCTTAGAATAGGTGGTCCCAAAATACATAGTTTCGGAGATATCATCAATCATAATTAAATTAGGTCAATAATACTCACCAGTATGACGAATCTTTACTTTCGCGAGGTTGCCAATTTTGTTTGCTTACCGTACAAATTAGACCCTCGATGTGTCTAGGTAGCTAAGATTAATTGATAAATACGAGTAATTCATTTTTATTAAAACCTATCATTCATATTTAAAGCTAAGAAAATGCGACGTCGTCATATTTCACGTAAGGGTGTTTTACATTACCAATCGTGACTTTGTCCAATTATTTTGTAAGAAAAATGAAAAAACAAAAACGTTTGAAACATAATTGATATGCTAGTTGATTCTTTGATATGGTCTCAATCATACCCTAGAGTTATGGGATATAAAAGAAACAGGTTTTATATTATATGAGATTGATAATCTTCAACACCGTTTGACCGTTCCCCATGAAAGTTGCCAAACATGGAAAAGGTTTTTTTTCCACATCCATGCAATTAAAGCCTCGGGCAAAAACTAGTTCAACATAAAACTCTACAATGTGCTTAGTCGTGCAGTCAAAGTAACATTAATCTTTAACATTCCAGATCCGCGTAACCCTGAAGTTCATCCAGCAGCACCCATTCCCGGCTGTGACAGTGTTCCCGGACAACCGCGCGCACTATTACCGCCGCGACGAGCAGTCCGGTTGCTGGGTGCCCATGCGCTTCTAAACGACCGAAACACGACGTACTACCAAGAAAAATGCTGATAAAAAACTACGTCGAAAACAAAAGAACGAATTACACTAACGCCAATAACAGACGCTTCACTTTTTGTTTGGCGGCATCCTTCACTCGAAGTCTGTGCACGAAATAAATCAAAACAGCAAAGGTAATTGAAAAATTAAATGAAAGGAGCGGATTAACGTTTATTCCTGTATAATTTTGTCGGTGTC
The DNA here is from genome assembly GCA_963555695.1 of Dasypolia templi. NCBI lineage: Eukaryota > Metazoa > Arthropoda > Insecta > Lepidoptera > Noctuidae > Dasypolia > Dasypolia templi. The sequence continues at coordinate 20,963,439 of OY743151.1, read as the reverse complement.
TTTTGAACGTGGAACGAAGCGATAGCGAAGCGATCTGTTACAGGCATATGAAGTTTGCGTTGATACAGAGAATAAAAATATCAGCAGTATTGCTTAAGTTTCACGACTACCCACTATAAAAAAACACTATGTGACGCAAAAAAAAAAAACGTTTTTAGTTTCTGTTTCCAGCAATCAAGAAGGGAATTTTCATGGAGCAACTGACTATTCGCTCAGATTTCTGTAACATTTAATCGACTGTAGTCAACAGTGCACCTTACAACACGCGATAATACAAAATACATCTTTCAATGTTTGGCCTGCATCAATCAATGAGAAATGTCAGACCAGATAAATCGCTTTTACTCTTAGAATAATGACGCATGGAAGGTTAGCCTCATACAGGCTGCCTACTAAAAAGTGACGCCACTTTGGTATTTATGTGTGAGTGAGCGGCACGTCATTACGCTGGGTTCAACAAAGCGTACCCTTGAGCACTGACGGCTCGCTGCGCTACCTATGTCGTATTAGGTATAGTTTGAGTTGCTTCACTTTTGGTGCTCGTTCTAGGTTTCTATGCATTATTATTCTAATCTTTTAATTTAAAATAATTTGACACAAAGCTTACAGACTAATTACACAAATTAAAAACATTCGAAAGTAAAAATATGGCTAATTACAAGCTTCCACATGCATTTACTATTAATATACAGTTATTTCTGTTATTTAAAATACGAGGCGAGTATCTGCACAGTAACAAATTCATGTGACCGCCGGGTGAGGGGGGCGGTACTGCGCAGCGAGACTTCAGCACGCGTAGCAGGACCTGTCTACGGGAGAATAGACAAAATGTCATTTTATTCGTCTGTCATTTTGTCTATTCTTTTGTTGACAAAACTCGTTTCTATGGTGGTTATGCTTACGCGTTCTGAACCACCTTAAAGTTTGGAGTACCTCGTTGATTTTGCATGACAGTTAAACTCACAGTGATCTTTAATTCTCGTGGTTATAAGGTTGCAGGTGGCCTGCTGTGAGTTAAAATATTTGTAAAAGGACTGTAGAACAATGAATGTATGTGTTCTCGCTTCTTTACATTTTTTTTGTATTTGACATCTCGAAAGTCAATCTAGGAGGTTGGCGACTGCTTAACCTGGCTATCCTTTAGATGTCTTGGTAAATTAAGGACTCCAGCCAGGGCATACAACTTATAGAATAAGCGACTGCACACTAAGGGCACCCCCTGTGGGGTACGGACCTCGGTTTAGGGCGTCGCTGGGGAGGGCAGCAAGGGACAGGCTGGATCAAAAAGATTTGTAGCTTCTAAACGCATTCCATGACTATTTTATCACTTTTATCCCTTTTAAACTTAGAATACCTTTTTTATAATGTTGACAAGATTGCTACAGGGTTGCCAAATTACCACAACATTAAATAAAACTATTTATTTATTAAAAAAATCATTCACTTTATTCCCAGTGCTAGTAATTTATGTTTTTATTAATATAATCTTTAACAAGATTATGAAATTCTTAATCTCTACAAAATTAGACCATTTTCCGATGTATTACCAAAAGAAGAAACGGTTGCGTGTAAAATAAAAAGGAATTAATTTAATTGTAAGATCTGTCGAGTTTTTTTTTATAATTTCTTTGACTCCAATTCTGGCGTATGATTGTGAAAAATCTCTCATTTTATGTGTTTTAAAGCTTTTCAAAGGTGTTTTTTTTACATAGTAAACAAAATTTGTTTAATTGTGATAATTGAGCTACTATCGTGTTATTATTTCATTTGTATCTATGAACAAAAGTAAAGATTTTGCTAGCAACATTCGTTGGTGTCAACAATATCTCATAAATAACTCTTATTCATTGAATTTCTGATGATATTGTGATCTATTTTAGCAGCTGTTGAACTGAGCTAGAATAAATTAGAACTGTTTATAAATGACGTAATTTTGCTACAGGACAATTATTGTAGTTCTCCAGAAAGTTGCCAGTTCTTACTTTTGTATGTAAATATGAAAATGATTATGTTATTAAGTTATGATAATTGTATATTTTGTCATTTGCGTTTTATTTACTTACAATTTAGATTATAATAATAATGTCTATTCTTCTTGCCTTGTTGGTATACGGCAGGAATAATGAATTTATAAAATAGATTGAAAAATGTCAGAGAACAAGGTTATGTTGTAAATATTAAAGTGATCAATTAGATATAGTTAGATGACGTTATTAGTTATTGTTTTGTGAAATATTATGAATATATTGAAAGTTCAAAAGATTTTGTGTCCGTTTTAATTTTCTTCCACCCGTATTTTTTTTTTCAAAACAGTAAAATGACATATCAGAACATCACGCCTGGTCAAGCAGAGGTACCACATTTAGGAACCCACATTTTGCCAATTATGTTGTAAGTCCTATATAACAGGGAGACTTTTTTGAGACTCACGCCTTCTTCTCATGGGGTAGGCAGAAACCACAGTACGCCACCTGCTACAATCCGAACTTTGCAAAGGACGCGTCTCTATGTGCCGTCACACAAATGCAAAGCTACCAAAGATTCAGAATTTAAATATTTAACTTTTGGAAAAGAAGTGAAGTGTAGTTTGCAAGTATTCACTTTCAGTAAGAAATTCTTGCTCGTTATAAATACATTCTGAACTCCCGATCCCGCTTGTTCCGCCTGTGTGATCCTGATTCGCGTTCCCGCCCTTATTTTTGTATTTTGTCATTATCTGTTATGACTGTCGTTCCTGATAGAGATGGGTAACTAGCCGAAATTTCAATAGCTTAGCTAGCCGGCTATTTGTGGTGGAATAGCCAGCTAGCGAGCCGGCTATTTTGGCTACTTGGCTATTGATTAAATGGTTAATTAAGGAATAGCGCTTGCGGCGACCGGTTAGCCCGGTAGCTAGGTAGGATTGGACTAATGCTCAACTGCCTTGCGATCCGAGTTCGATCCTCACCAAGGAAACAAGTTTTGATGATAAAATAATAAGTTAATGTCGAATTTCATTTTTTATTTACTTTTTATTTTATTTTATATCCTTTTGAAAATAAATGACATTCCCATATAGGTTAACATCAAAAACCCAACAAAAAAAAACATTTAATCAAAAGTAAATTTTTAATTGGTTATATAAGTAGGTAAATATTTAACAAATATTTATTTATTTGTTTTACCCGGTTACTAAATAACTAAGTATCGTATTTCGGCTATTTCGAAAATTCGCTAACTAAACCAAATTACTAAGAATGATGCCCTCTCTTTCTTTAATTTATTTTGAGAATATTATGAGAAAGAGAGAAAGAGATGTGCGATGCATTTTGGCTAGTTCATATTGGCGTCTCGCACTACTCACTCAGTAGTTCCCGCAGTGATCGCGCACACAGCTATTGCAGCTATCGGCTACTGGCTAGTCCTACTAGCCGCGCCGCGGCTACCGGGACCAGGAGTAATAGTGTTCTGTGACCGGGACGGCTAGCGGCTGCAAAACGTAGTGGTTTTATTATACTCTGTGGAGGCTACCCGCTGTGCCATAAACTTGTCAGTTATTCAAGCTAGCCAGTAGCCAATAGCTAGATATCGTGTTGACGACTATTTCCTGACTTGAGCTTGCCAAATTTTAAAATTACTGTAATACATTTGTAGGTGCTCTGACTGGGCCAACACTGCTTCCACTGGACAACACTGCTCCTAATGGGCTACCACTGCTCCCACTGGCCCACCACTGCTCCCACTAGGCCACCAATGCTCCTACTGGGCCACCAATGCTCCCACTGGGCCACCAATGCTCCTACTGGGCCACCAATGCTCCCACTGGGCCACCAATGCTCCCACTGGGCCACCAATGCTCCTACTGGGCCACCAATGCTCCTACTGGGCCACCAATGCTCCTAATGGGCTACCACTTCTCCCAATGGGTCACCAATGCTCCCACTGGGCCACCAATGCTCTTACTGGGCCACCAATGCTCCTACTGGGCCACCATTGCTCCCAATGGGCTACCACTTCCCCCACTGGGCCACCAATGCTCCCACTGGGCCACCAATGCTCCCACTGGGCCACCAATGCTCCCACTTGGCCACCAATGCTCCCACTGAGCCGCCACTGCTGCCACTGGGTCACCACTGCTCCCACTGGGTCACCACTGCTCCCACTGGGCCACCACTGCTCCTGCTGCACAGTGACGATACGCTACGCATTAATACGCCCGCTACGTCGAAGGGCTAGGCCAAGATCTTCCAGGGAAGCGAATGCACTACTAAATCTTATATGCGCAGCGTATTATATCTATAGTTGCGATGATATCATTGGTAGCCTGTTGAAGGAACACATTTCTTTGATTTTCCCAGGCAAATGAAATCCATTCGGAAAACGATTCTTACAAATTGCCCTAAATAGGACCCACTTTCCGTGCTCACTATCCAAACAAGAATATCGTTCTATTAATCGTTTTCACATGCCAATAAGAATTGTAAATATTTAATAAAATAACTAGAAAGTAAATGTTACAATTTATTTAATTAAACGGATCTAAGAAATCTGTTTGTACAGGTTTAGTGTACCTGCGATCTTAGAATTAATTTGTATTAAGTTTTTAAGGTACATTCTTCACATTTACATCGATTTAACAACAAAAAACGGTTTTCTCATTTTACTTTGCCTTCTTTAAAATCACATTATTTTTCAAACATTTTAAATATTATTCATCATCCCTATTAAAGTAATATCTATCTCAACCATACGTATTTCTACCGACCGACGTAGCACTTAGCCATAGTGACAAAGCCCGTGACGGTACACGTAAACCACAGACATTTAAAGAGTAGAGTAGACATGAACTAATAAAAAAAGCAGTGGTGACAGATAACATAACACTTTGTTCGTCCTTTGCCTTTCTGTGCTGGGTGCTGGCAACATAATTTTTGACAGCTGTTTTTGTGAACTCAGTTTTGTTACTTTTTGTGCAATAATTTCTTCCAACACATTGTTCTAAAAGAAATCCTGAGGCGTCAAACAGTGAACAATATGGAAAAACCAACAGTTACTGAGCAGCCACCTCCTTATTCGGATACATTTTTCCCAGGTAAGCCTCAAATAAGTTTGTTTGAAACCTTATTTATTTAGAGGGAATGAATCACAATAAAGATAAGCTGATCGATTAAACTGCGTAATGTAGCAACTTAGCGTTTTTTATTTATTTAATAACCGATGGAAAGCTTACGTATTTAGCACACAGCGTGTTTATTATCTGCAGTAGTTTTATTAGCTGGTTTTTGTTAGGGAAACACGAAATCGAAGGTAGTATGTAACTTGTAAATACGATATTGCAGCTCCTACGCCGCAGCCTCAGCCGGCTGGCGCTCCGGGCGCGCCGTACCCTCCTCCTCCGCCAGGGTACACTCCGTATGGAGTACCACCACCGGGTACAGGCTTTGTGCCTAACTATGGTGCTACAAACATAATCATTCCACCGCCTATCATCGCCGTGGGGGCATGCCCGGCATGTCGCGTCGGCATTCTTGAAGACGACTTCACATGTCTAGGCATCCTATGTGCTATACTATTCTTCCCATTGGGAATCTTATGTTGTCTCGCTCTTAAAAACAGAAGATGCTCGAATTGCGGAGCCCTGTTTGGGTAGACAGCGTGACAAGCCTTGTTAAATGTTTTGATTAAGAAATGTTGATTATTGAAAGGTTTATGAATGTAATAATGGTTACTGTTTGATGTTAAAACAAAGTTGTTTATGTTAAAATGTGTTATGCACTATGAGATTGCAAACAAGAGGAAAAGTTATTGAGAAGCTTTCTTTTGTTTTATTATGTAACAAAAACATAGAATGTGCTATGTTTTAACATAAACGGGGTCAGTTTTTTTATATTTTAAACCTTACTATTTACAACCTGCTGTCGGTCAACTCATATAAATTATGAATTAATACACATCAAGGTAAATTTCAGCCAGTACAAAAAACAGCATTTACATAAAATACTTTCTGTTACTGGTGTTTAGGAAGTTTTTATAGTAATTTTGTATTTTCAATGAATGGAGATCTAGTAGGTATTTTTAAATTGATTATTAACCTGTCAAAAATCGCCTATTAGAAGCCATTTGCATGTAAGCGCTCATCGGTTTTCATGATTATATTTATTGTTGTTTAAGAGTGTATTTCGTCTTATGAACAATCGCTGGTTTATACATAAAATTGTCAGGTTAATTTGTCCCTTGACTGACAGCTAGTTAGGAGCTTCATTTCTATAGAATAACGAAGGAAACAAAAAGAAATGTGTTGTTTCGCTTCCATACCAAACAGATATTACATTACCTACCAATATTCTTTTGTATCATCAATGAAATAGTGTACAAAATCTCTTTCTGCTGATCAATTATATTTTGTATGCAGCTGCAATAAAACACATTGCTTTAATTGAACAGATATTACTCTGATAAGCAATATATTAAACTAAACAACTAAAATATTGGTATGAATAATTTTTTTGACATAAAAATATCCATTTGGGTGTATTTTGACAACTTAATTGACCACAAAGCAGACACAATAGTTGAACAATTGCAACAAATCATATGAATCAGACAGAAAAGTTGTTTAAAATAATAATAATCTATGAAGTATGTATACATTTGGCATCTACTCTATACAGTGCAAAGGAAAACAATTCTGTTTTTTTTTCTACCAAGGCCTGATCGAAATTTAACTCAATTAAATAATTCAGATGTTGCAATTTTGCTGGTATTTTCGAGTACCGAACTCTAGAAAACACTAGATTACAGTGACTAGTACACAAAATAGTTATCAGAGTTATGGAAACTTTACTAATTGTGTTAGTCATTAGTTAATTATTGACTTTTTGTCATGAAGCTGATAAATAAACAGTACTTGTAAAAAAACTGTCTTTAAATGTTTCAATAATGCCTCTAAAAAGACTTAACTTTAAGTTTGAAAAAAAAAAGATTATTGATAAATAAAAGATGAAAAAGGGCTTTTTGATTAATAAGCTAGTTTCAAATTCTTTTTCAAGCATTGTTGAATAAAATGCAGTGTAACCTGGTCATCTGGGCCCTGGATATGTGAGAAACCTCTTGCTTTAAAATACCCCTGTTACTGGGAATAAATAACCTTTCTGACTGAGAATGCATTTGTACTGTAATTTGAAATATTTGACAGTAATGTAAATTGTCTTAAAAGGGAAAGTAAAAAATTAGATTAAAAGATTTGAAAAAGAAACTCACAAAACTGATTGTCTCATTGGCTCATTTATTGATTTCCATATTTAAGTAAAACAATTATAAATATGTAAACAAAGTTAGAAAATAATTGTATGTTAAATATAAGATGTGATTGTATGTATAATCAAAATTATTAATTTTTGTTCAATTATTCATTAGCATATCATATTTTAAGTTTAAATAAAACTATGTAACATAAAAAAATGCCATAGCCAATTATTTCAAGCTGGCACTCAGCGGTATTTGTGTGTTATTTCACAATAGGTATTGTATTGTTACAGTCCATTCACTGTTATTTTACCTCTGACAGCAGCAACCCAATAGCAACCTTATGATAATGTTTTAAAGATCATTGTGTATTTGACAGACTTGGTTAAAATAGCAGCAACCCAACAGCATCCTTTGCAACGGGATTAAAGATTACTGTGATTTTGACAGTGATACAAACTCACGAGGTGAAATAACTGAACGGATTGTTGAGGGCTACAAGGATCTTCTGGCGTTGGTTGTAAACATTATTTTGTGTAATTGACTCAGAAATTGCATTGAAAAACTCGATTGCGGAGTTAGTTCCGATTTTGGCCATGCGGTAAAAGATCCTTGTGCCACTGTAGCTAGGTTGGAGAAAATAAACATCACATGAACATTTTGTCAACATCAGCGCCGTCGCTAAAGTGTATTCCTGTCTTGAAGGTTTTCTTTATATGACATGACTTAATACTTTTAAATCATCTTTGCAACTTTTAAAACAGTCTACTTCTGAAAACGCATACCAGAAACAATAAAGTAAAGCATCTGTACTCAGATTTTTTATTTGCTGGACCAAAATGACAGCTGCGATAGAACTTTTTTTTAAGGGACAACGATTCGATGAATCACATATGAATGAGCCATACTACAAAACTACGATCCACGCTTGCAAAAATAAAATAAAAATATCGGTCGCAGCTGTAGTTTTTTGTAGCAAATTAAAAATCAGAGTTGATCGCAATAGATGAGATGAGTTCATGAGATTAGGCAATAATAATGGGGCAGGCGGTATTAAGGCTTTCATTGTTCCAGTGCGAAGTAGAGATGGCGCTAGTCGTCCTATTTAGCTCTGTCTTTTTCTCGCGTCCCCAGCTATTGATAAGTATTCTAAACTATACCGAAATATTTTCAATTTTACTGTTATCATTTTATTTTATACGTAACTAATACTTCCATTTATTACATCATCTAGATGCTAGGTTCCTAGAAAAATATTTTTTGTCTGTTATGAAACTATAATTTTTATTGTTATTTATTATGGGGGAAGGAAAGGTCACTGCAACCGTGGCCTTGACCGCTACCGTAGCCATGGGTAGGCGGGCCGCCGGGTACTAGAGGCCATTTATTCTTAGTGCTTGCACCCACCCAATTTTTTCTTTGTTGCGGGGTGTAAAATCCTCATGGATGTCCCCCGTCCTGGGGCGCCCGGCGTAGGGGTCTGTCAGACTCTTACTTACTGAAAACCACCCCGGTGTTCCCTTATCACACTTGCACCGGGGATCATGGGAACTTGTGCGCCTTCCACGATCCCCGGCTAGTGCCGGCCCGCATACCACACGGAACCCAACACAACCCGACACTGACCTACAAATTGCAAAAAACTTAAGTTTTTTTATTCTTATTTAAATTTTGCAGTCTACCCTGGCGCTTCCCCCTTAATGGTTACACTACACACTCTTTTGTTTATAAACGTTTTAAAAGAGCCAGCTATCCTTTTGATGACAATAAAGCGAGATGTCAACATAATATCACGACACTTGTGAAATGTTTATAGATAAAAGGTTAGTCTATATTTTAGATTATATTATTATCTACCTTAACTATAATCTCCTTAACTATCGTATAGGATCTAAAATTGAATGCAATTGGACTTCAGCCAGTTTTTGTGCACTTTTATGGATTAGTTATTTGGTTTGTTAACTTTTTGAAGTATCTGTGGAGTAACGCCTTCGCCGAACTGCTAATTATACTGTGATTTTAATCCGCTTCCACTAAGAAGGTATCTTTAAAAAAAATCAATAAAAAGAGAAGATAACAAAAAAAAAATCAATTTTGAAAATATTAAGACGTCCTTTAAATTTTAAATAGTAAAATAATGTTGCCAATAAGGTGTTGATTTAAAGCCAGAGATAGTTCGTGTTGTAGTAGGTTTTTGTTTGTATAGGTACTCGTAATATCTTGTTTGAATAGTAGCAAGTCATTGTAAATGATTGATTTTAGTAGGAAGACATGTTAGAAGCGCAGATCACCCATTTTAAATCCACATAGAGACTAGCTGATTTGTATCATGGTGTTTTAGTACACATTCGCAAAGCACAACCCATTGACCATTACATAAGGTGCTGATAAGCACTGTAAGTATCGAATTACTGTGTCAATATATATTATTAACTTACTATCAATGTGGATCACTCTGGAAATGTAATATACGAATAGAAAATTAAACTTACAGGGTGTAAAATACGTTTGTTAAAAAAAAAACACTGTTTGTTTGTTTTTAAGGGCCTCCGAAAAGGCTTATGAGGCTTCTAATGTTTTAAATCAACATCTTTCTTAGCCTTATGAAGTACTGAATAGGCTTAGAACTAATATTATACCACAACCAAAACGCCTTTCATTGACTTGCTGATAAGCAAAACGTTATGTTAGGTTAACGTGTTAAAGATCTAAGTATATATAAATAATTACGTAATTATCATTGAAATATAGGATTTGCAATAAAGTTTGGGAATAAACAAAGTGGTTTTCTTTTTTTTCCGTTAATCTAATAAATCTCCTACGTGGGTTTTCATTCAAAATTTTTTGCTGCTGGGACACAGGCCTCGTTTCTGTGAGTGGGCCATAATGCATCACGCGGGTCGGCGGATGTCTAATGTCGTCGAATATTTGATTCTAGGACATGCCGCCGGTTGCCTCACTATGTTTTCCTTCCACCATTTTGAGAGAAGTGCTAATGAAATAATTTACACAGGAGTAAAGTGCCTGGTTGGGTTCGAACCCACGACCACAACAACCCGTAAGTCGTGGCAGTAACCACTGGGCCACAACTCTTCGAAAAAATAAAAAAGTTCATGCCCAAACTCGAACTGAGGAACAACTACTTCCCAAAAAGAACAGATTGCACTTAACGTTATCCGCATTGAGTGCACTGAAATTATTTATAAAATAACTAACGAAATATAGTTCGAGTTCAGGTGTCTTACCACCATCTCTTATGACAGTGTTATTATTATCTTACTTTACCTTTTCACTAATATGACGTTCTTAAAATAAGCTTGTCAATTGTTCGTTCTTGCAGGAATAAAACAATGTTAAACGGTGAGGGTCATGCTACGAATATGAGTAATGTTATTACCCTTTACCGCTTTGAGGTTCATAAATGAACCAAGCCAATCTTAAATATTTTTCTTATTTTATGCTTATTGTGTCAATTTCGTCCCAGAAGAGCTTCATTTTATGTATATAACCACCATCTATGAGCAAGTTGTGTGAACTACATCCTTCATTAAAGTCGAGTGAGGTACGAACCTCAGTGTTAGACTAGTGCACAGAACACAAATACCCTGACGGACTAGTGTTAGTAATCTCAGTGTTATGACTTACAAATAAAAATACTCTAGAAAAGAGAGTAATCTCAATATTGGTAAATTCTTTTTTTTTCAAGTAAGTAGGTACTTATTACTTGTGGTTTTAACTGAATGAAACAAATTTGGCACATCATGTAGAAACATTCTTTCTTTATATGTACCCTATTTGTGCCAACATGCACTAATATGATACTTTATAACGTAAAGTTGTTTAGCCTATTTTGTGATGTACCCTCTTATTGGTGCCGATTCTCTTGTACACCGAACTAAACTAACTAAACTATCACAAAAATTCCTTACTTTTTACTATGAAAATCTTGAAGCTATTCTGCGAAAAATAATCTCTAAATTTAAAAATACTTTTGACACAACTATAATCGAATTTGACAATCGCGAGTCCACGTGTTTTTTTTTTCTTTTGGTTTCGCAACGTCTTTGTTAGAGCCGGTTTTTTTTTTTTTTTTTGTGTATGGCATCTCGTAGTTGACCTTGAGAGGTCGTGACTACTTAACCGGACTATCCTGTGGCTGCCTTAAGCGGACTCAAAGCCTCCAGCCAGGGGCGTAAAACTACTTATATTATTAAGCGAACGCTCGCTAAGGGCACCCCCTGTGGGGTACGGACCTCGGCTTAGGGCGTCGCTGACGGGAGGACAGCAAGATGGGACAGGCTGGATCAAGTTTTGAATATTATTAATCGGGGAATTTAAAGCTACAGGCTCAGCTACGGCGCGGGCTGGCACTTCGTCGAGCAAGGGTCGGGGGGGACAATTACGTCGGGATCTTCGCGAGGAACCTCGGCGGCGAGGTCGGAATGTCGGTCTGTGTTTGTGCACTGTACTGGTGGCCCTACTGCTCTCCTGAATGAGAGTTATGTGGTCATCGGGATCGGTGAGGACATGCTTGGGACGGCGGACTTGACTAATGGAGGAGGGAATATAACTAGCGGCTTTCACAACCAGAGGGTTGCGGTGATTCGCGGCGGTCTCGAAGAAACGCTTTGAAATGCGTTTCATGAACTGACGGATAGTGGGAATCCTGAGGTCTACATGGAGGATTTCGTTGCGAACGTACCAGGGGGAGCCTGTTATCCTACGGAGGAACTTGTTCTGGAGGGTCTGCATTCTATGGAAGCGAACGGGCTTGGCGTGTGCGAAGACTGCACTGGCATAGGTCATGATCGGACGGATGCACGCTGTGTAGATACGCAATTTGCACTTAAGTGACAATTTGCTACGTGCGTTGAGGACGAAGTGGAGTCTACCTAGAGCGAAGGCGGCGCGCGAACGAGCCGCCTTAATGTGCTCTGAAAACGAAAGGTGTTCGTCGAGGACTACACCAAGATATTTGGCTCGCTTCTCCCAAGGGATCGGCTTGCCGAACATGGTGATCGGTCGAGGGGGGCAGGGGGTATGACGCGGCTTCGAGAATAGAACCGCTTGACTTTTGTCGGGATTTACTTCGATTCTCCATTTCCTAAACCAGGCGGCAAGCTTGTTGACTTGGGTTTGGAGAATGCGAGATATCGAGTCTGGATCGCGGCCGGTGTAGTAAATGGCCGTGTCGTCTGCGAACAGAGCCAGCTGTGCCTTGCTGCACTTGGGCATATCGCTGGTGAAAAGCGTGAATGCTAGGGGAGAGATCACGGAGCCCTGAGGGACTCCTGCGCGAATAGGGTGGGGGGAGGATAGCGCTCCTTCGATGCGATAACGAAGGAAGATAACGAAGATGCGAAGGTGCGATTCGACAAAAAGTCCCGTAAGATGAGCACGAGACGATCTGGCACACCGAGTTGGTACAGCTTATATAATAAGCCGTTGTGCCAGACTTTGTCGAACGCTTTCGCTATGTCGAAGAAAACAGCACCGGTCATCAAACCTCGTTGGAAACCGAAGTTGATGTGTTCGACTATACGGTGGACCTGTTGTACGCACGAGTGTTGGGTTCTAAAACCAAACTGTTCGTTGGGGATGAGGCCCTTTGTCTCGGCGTAGTCTCTGAGGCGCTTATAAATAAGCATCTCATAGATTTTGCCGAGGACATTGAGCAGACTGATGGGGCGGTAACTACTAGGCTCTGACTTTGGCTTGCCGAGCTTCGGGATACCGATGACGGTGGCTTCTTTGAATGCCTGTGGGAAGATGTTGTTGCTCAGAGCACCATTGAAGATGGTGGTCAGTAGCATTATCAGGTGGGCGGGGAAAAGTTGGAATACCCTATTGGTGATTCCATCTGAACCGGGGGCTTTACGAGCCTTAAGACCTTTGATGAGGTCGTGCACTTCGTCGGGCGTGACTGGGGGCAGTGGATACTCTGGGTCTTCGACGGGAGGGAGGGAGGCTCTATGTTCGACTTCAGCGTCGACCTCAGAGAGGTGAGCTTGGTCTACTGGTTGGGAGCTAGGCGAGCATTGGACTTCTAGAGTGTCGGCTAGAAGCTCAGCCTTGTCGACATCATCGAAGGCGATGGTCTTGTCGGGACGGATCAGGGGGGGCATGGAGACTATTTCTCCGGATCTGAGCTTCCTCTGGAGTTGCCAGAAGGCTAGGTGGGTGGGCTCTAGTTCGCTCAACATCTTGTCCCAGCCGGCGGTACGCAGCTCCTCTATGCGTGTTCTTACAGTACGCTGTAAGTAACGCATATGGGCTTTGTTCGCGTCGCAGGGGAAGTTGCTGTAGGCACGGACAGCCGCGTTCTTCTCATTCAACAGTTCGCGTACATCGTCCGGCAACTTCCAGCGACGGTCATCCGTCGCTGGAATTTCCCTTGAACAATCGTTCAGGACTGATTGTACGTGAGCTGTGAATGAGTCGATCGCGGCCGTCGTGTCAGCGATAGAGTCAAAATGGTCTGGGATTGGGTCCAAGTGGGGGGACGTGGTGGATTTTAAGCGATCGCTTACTCTCCTCCAGTCCGTTACCACTTTGTTGGGAAGGGGTTGGGTGGAATCGGGCAGACCTATGCGGGGGACCAGTTTCATGACTACTGGACGGTGATCGGAAGCGAGCTCTTGTACCACTTCTATAGAGTCCAACCGTAGGTTGACGTTCTGTAGGAGCGCCACGTCGAGTACATCGGCGGTGTGATTGGGATCGGGGGGAAAATGAGTGGGAGTCATCGGCGCGATGACATCGAAATTCTGAGAGGAGGAGAGGTTGAACAAGTGTCTCCCTCTGGAAGAGGTCCTGGTGCTATTCCAGGAGGGGTGTTTGGCGTTGAGATCACCCGCTATGATAACGGAGTCACTCAGGCTAAAAAGGACAGAATAGAGCCGGAGGCAGCCTCGACGTGTTTTATATGGAAGTTTTGACTTTTTGTGTGAAAAATATAAAATAAAAATATCTAAATGTAGAGATTTGGTGGTTTCCGGGTTACAAAGGGGGTCGAAATTTTCATTATTTTTGTGATAGGACACCGTTTTCGATATATGAGCAAAAAAAGAAAACGAAAGTTAAAGTACCGTTTTTGCACGTCTGAAGTCGAGGTGTTGGTGTGAATTTTAGTCCACGCCACCTAATTTTATTCCACACCTTTTTAATCGCGATTAAAAATAGTCAGACTCATGTTCAGATTTAGTTAGACAATCAAATTTTTAGTTGAAAAACGTAAAATTCAGAATAGCGAAATTGCCATTTTCACTAAATTAATAACTCAGTGCAATCTTAGTGCTGTCAAACTAAAATATAGTTAAGTTGTGTCACTATAGTCAATTTCAGAATAAAAAATCGTCATTTGACAGAATTAAACCAAATTTTTGTGATTTTTAGTCTAGTTTAGAGGCATTTGTGACAAGAGAATCGGCACCATTGTGTTAATTACGTGGTTTTATGCTTATTTAATCGGAGGTTGGTCGTGAGACTTCATAAAGAAAGGTCGTGTCGACTGTCCTCCGACAAAACAAAAGCAAAAATAAAAAATACGGCACATTCGCTGCATGTTCAGGGCATCCAAAGTGTTTCTCAGTGTTTCTATCGATGTGCTTTGTATCGCGAAATAAAATTCTTTGTACTGTGGTCCTGATCTAAAACGCCAGTGCAACATGCGAGGAACTGCCTGCCGGCCAAAGGTTTCTAAGCCCTGAATCTATGAGATCAATCCATTCTGCTATAATTGTAAAGGTAAAAAAAAGGCTAAGTAGGCCTGGGGGACTGAGTTTTGACTTCCAGCTTTTGCGGTAGGCCTTAGAGTTGTTGAAGTTTGGCGGTCTTTTTTAAATGCCATTCTGGTGAAGTGCATCAAGCTAGATAAATCTTTTTATTTGATTTTTTCTAGCAAAGGGAATGTTATCAATTTAGAATTCGTACAAAAATTGTTTTCCTTATAATTTATTGCCTTGACTAGCCACTAACCTATTACACTACACGCCGGGCACCCGAATCTCTTTATATATTATCGTAACACCTTTTAGTGCGATCTATGGCGGGCGAGGGTTTTTTTTTAAGTTTTAAACATTTAGTGACCGAACCAAAACAGTATTTTTTTCTTTGTGAGTGTGTATATGAGATCAACGAAACAACACAATGAAAGTGTTTCCAAAAGTTTGTATTCTTATCGACAAGTTTACAAGATCCGTGCCAGGTGGTCGACAAAAAGGTCAGTCAAAAAGAGGCCAATCTCAGTGTACCATTTCCATTGTTAAGTTCAAAAGTGCTGCAAGCGAGAGTTTTTTGTGAGTGCCCTTTCTATTTTTGGATATGACAAATAACAACATGGACACGCTGGAAGCTCATGAACGCTGCTAATAAATGAGATATACAAAAACCGGATACGGTTAGTAGCGAGACCTCAGACGAAGACATAAAAAAGGTAAAACAGCAACATTTATCACAGCAGACCAAGGACATGGAAAAAAGCCGAGAAAATATTCACCAGACGTCAATAAAAGACCTATAGGGGGGGGGGGGCACCCCCATAGATAAATATCACCCACTAGTCTTATGCTAACTTTAGGGTGCACACTCGATTGGCTCACACTCCTTCTTATCCTAAAGGCACTTCCTCCCTACCAATAAAGCACCCCCAGGTATATTCCTTGAAATGCAATGGTCCTTGTTGTTCATGGTCCATGAAGCATGGGCTGGTGCGAATCTTGGGGTTCATTCGATTAATCGGTCAAACCACGACGGGGTCCAAGTTAAGAGTTTTCAAGTATATTTACTGACGTAATGTTCCAGTACACCGATCAAGCAACCATTAGATATGCGATTGAAAAGTCTCGAAAAGATTTTTTGTACTACAGCTAAATAAATTGCAACAGTTTTTAGGTAAGTAAGTCTCTTTACATGTCTATTATACAATTGCCATCAACAAAACATTATTGGAATGAAAGCTTAGGACAGCTAAAAATTAACTATAAACAACAAAAAAAAAAAACATTAGTAACTTGTACCGAGGTACAAATTACTAATGAAATTCCTTCAAATAAAATGTGTTATCACCAGTATTTAAAATCCTCCAATATTCGATTGATTAGGAAATTAAATAATATAAAAAATCACTACCTCACATCGTAACTGCGTTCAACGAAACGTTCATAACAGCAGTGACAGCTGTCAAAAACGAAACGGACTGACACTGATGGTGAACAAAAAAATAAAACAAGGTAATTATCAGCCTTGGAGCACAGTCTTTTGGTAAGGTAACCAAACGCATAATATGTCTGAAATGTGAAACAAAAGTATAATTGCTAAATATTTCACAAAAATGTCCTAGGCAAAAAATTACTATTTTTTATGCAAAATTAACATAAAATATATACATTTTTAGGTTAATATCATTAATGCCATCTCAGGGCGTTCGTTTAGATAAATCATTGAGATAGATCATTTGCCTGTCTGGTCTACTAGAAAACGTTGTAAGGTCCCTGAATGCAATGGTGAGATCTCATGTGGAGTGCCGAAAATGCAAAGTCAACCTTTGCCTCAACGATAAAAGAAATTGTTTCGAATTATTCCCTACTACTTAATTATTCTTCATAGGTATTACGTTATTATTTTTAGTTTCGTAGTTTATTTTCTGCTCAAATCAAATTGGAAAAGTGTAAAATTGTCCATTATTTAGTGTTTCCTACCGCATATATTTTTCCCTAACGTAAATAAAAAATCATACAGTAATGCTTGAAACTGTCTTGAAGTTAGATTGTTTTGTAAAAGATGATCGACAGCCATTTTTTTTGTGGGTGGGAAATCATCAAAAGACTTCTCCCGCTCTGTACGGAGCGGATGGGAGACTTTTACTGACTAAAACCCACCCGTGTTCCTTTAGTTCCCTGTGCCTCGGTATCTCTTTCGACTTTCCCGCGACCCTGAGGCGTCGGCCCTATCGCACCCCGTCACTAAGTGCTGACATCACTTTAAGGCGCGCGTGGAACACGACGCGCCGTCGACCCGGGCCTGGCACTTACCGCGCTATCCATTGCTCGCCGTCCGCAAGCCCGCGCGTACGGCGGCCGGGAATCTGCAGGCGACACCCGATGCCTAGGGCGTCTCCTGCGGCGACTAGGGGCGTGAGGGCGCAAGTCTTACTCCATCACGCACTCCGCCTCCTCCTTCGCGGGCATTACTGCAGAAGCAGGTGATGGCTTTCCATTCCCTCTCGCTTCGTACCATGGCCTGGACCTGGGCCGGACGCGAGAGATCGCCTCCGCCGCGCCGATCGCATCCGCGAGGACACTGCGGTGCTCCGCCCAAGCTGGAAAGACCTCCACCGTATGCTCCACCGTGTTCTCCAGGCGATCCACACAATGGTGACACCCGGGCGTTTCCTCCCGCTTTATGCGAAACAGGAACCTCCCGAAACAACCATGTCCAGTGAGGACCTGTGTCAGGCGGAAGGTGTGGACGTCGTGGTGTCTCCAACTACTCCTCAAAGAGGGGACTTTTCGCCGCTATTGTGGCGTGCCCAAACCTGGGTTGCGACAATCGCACCCCCCATGTCGCCATGAGATCCCGCCGGAGCTCTGTCCGCTGTACCGTGATTTCTCGCGGCATCGTTACCCCCCGGCGTTTTGCCTCCTCGCGCCATTCCCATACGTGTGCGAGGGCTTTGTCTCCAGATCCCATGGCGGCAATCCGGCAAGGAGGCTCTCCGCCTCGTGGGAGACCGTGCGGTATCCCCGGACATGATCCTTTGGGGCGCGTTCAACAGGCGGGCTGGTCGTCGCCTCAAAAAACCCTCTCACACAAGTACCCCGTAAAGGGCCATGGACCGCACGACCCCCGCGTAGAGCCTCCGGCTGGAGGCGTTGAACCCCCAAGATTGGGCAGGAGCCGCTTCAAGGCAGCCCCAGCCCGCTCCAGTCTTGGAGCCAAACGTTGGAAATGCTCCACGATGTTTCACCTGGGACTCGTCCTCTGTCGAGGATTAGTCTCAGGTACTTCATCCTCGACTCGACGCCGATGGTCATAGGCTCCCCTGGTTTTGACTATTGAGATATCGGCATTATTACCTGTTTCAATATTGCTTTTGAAGTTTACTTCTTTTTCCTATGGAGGGGCGAGTTATAGTTAATTAAGGTCCTATCTATCAAACAACGACAACACAACGACGATGAAATTTTTCCAGCATCTCCCAAACCTGAGTAATAAATAAAGGAAAATTTGCCCATAAATAATTTGGGGGCCATTTAAACAGTTTTTCGTGGTTGTTAGCCGATGTGTAGCCTGCGGGCCTCCGATAGCCGTGCCAAATTGACCGCATTTATTCCACCGAGAAATGACCACGAAAATTACACTCGCCTGTGATGACCGTCTATATAAAAGTTAATCGTGTGTGATAAATCGCCAATAACATGAACGAACTAAAAGTAATAATGACCGAAAATTGTTTATGTCCTATGTATGATGTGTCGTTTGGCGCCATCGGAAAAAAATATTTTGACGAATACTGTGGGATGAATAGAATATATACCTATTTCTCCAAACACATCAATGCAATGTCGATGTAATAATACGAGACGATGAGAGATGTTACGAATAGATACCATGATGTTGCGAGTACCTATTATATCCTGCGACCCCATGCCAGACGGATCACCTACCTACCAAAAGTATTAAAAAAAGTTTCAAAATATTGTATGGGCGCACGGCCTTAACAAAAGTTTTCTCCATATTTTCTGAAGCCCACTTGTTGTTCACAGCCGAGTTTATATCCTCATTAATATGTAGAGTGGGGTCATAAGCGGTGTTTATCATGACTTTACTGAGAAACCATTCATCCCGTATTCAGCACGGACCAAGTATTTTTTAATGAGGGTTCGACTTTAAATTTAGCACGATGCCGGCTATTCACGTAGAGAGGAGAGAGGCTACCACGTGGGTTCCGTACGTAATGATTGTGGTATGTAGGGAATGTTATTTAATTAAAGGAAAACGTAAGTGGCCTTTGTTGTGGTGACTTAAATTATTAAAAGCGTTAAAACTCGGTGGACGGTCTACAATTGTGCTTTGTAAAGAAGAAACCCATTCACTCCAGACTCGATTATAGATAGGTAGATAACTAAAACTAGAAAGATTCAAATTATATCCAAAAGTTTGTTGCACTACTAGTTTCTAACTAGCTACAATATCAGCAAAACAAAGCCCTTGTCTAGACTGTGGGTATCATGATTCTAAATCACCGTTAAAATGGTTAGAACAGGCGACAATCTTCCAATTTCAAAGCGATAACCTTTTCAAATCTTCAAAGTTCGTTGCATTCGAAATGAAAACTGAACTTCAGAATTTTGTAACGTAATGGTCTGGTAGTGCCACCATGTCCAAATTTTTTACTAGTCAGAAATGTTTTTAAACTTTTGTTTTGTATTAACGTCGCCACAAACAGTGCTAACCACGCTTAGAGAAAATATAAAATAGTGCTTCGTTTAAGTTTAAATATAAGAGTAAATTGCTAAAATTTAATCCCAAGCTGTCATTTTGCGTATGACAGCTTTCAACTGGCAACTTTCAAAGGCCGTCCCAAAACTTTGCGTACGAGCCTGGATATCCTCGTCCCTATTTAAACATTCGCATTTGTTTGCTCAACTATTTTAATTTGGAACGTTGACTTAGTCCAAGTATACTTATTAAGATACGTTTCAATGATACGACTAGTGCTGCCTCGAATGTCTAGAGGTCGAAAGCGTGACTTCTGAGCGTGTGCTTTTAAAGAGCAACGTCTGATTTTCATCAGAAATTTCTTATTATCAGCAGTCTGTATTGTGTCCGGTTGATGGCAATAGCATCGCCCCCTTTTAATGGGACTTAAAAATAACTGGCGAAAGATTTAAACATTACTCTTCAAGGCTAACAGTCGCGATGTTGTAACGTTTTAGAGTAGGTCTAATTAACATAACATAACATCACGCCTTGTTTCCCCGAAGGGTTGGGCAGAGGTGTACCTATAGTACACCCACATTTCGCCAGTTATGTTTAAGTCCCATGTAATAGGGGGCGAGCCTATTGCCATCTACCGGGCACAAATCCAGACTTCGGGCTGCTACTGAGAAATTCCAGATAGAAAACCCCAATAACACGTTGCCCGACCTAGGAATCGAACCCAGGACCTCATGCTCAGCAGTAGCGATTGCGACCACTAGACCAACGAGACAAATCTACTTAAGTTTAGAATATAGGCTCTAGTTTAGATATATCATATCCCTAGGCGTAAATCCGTAGTTCGGAACCTATATCGTTCCGTGGTTCCTCTGAGATTATTAATATTTAGGTAATTTTAACCCAACACTGTTGGCTATGTGCTGACGGCTTGTAATTATAATTAAGATGACGTAGATCGTTATGAATGTTAATTAATGTAACGTTGTGTACCGTGCAGTGGAGTTGTTTGTTTATAGTGCTAATCGTGATAACTTGGGTAGCTGTTTATTATAGAAAGTCCTCTTTTGTTGGTTTCGCAATGCATATTGGAAACCATTGCTTGTATTCCTCGAATGAGTTGGGAGAGGTGAGTTAGTGTTCAAACTTATTACGCAAAAAAAAACGAAAAAAACTACGGCCACCACTGCTGTCACTATATTGAGAGCAGTGGTGGCTTAGTGGTAACGGCCGCGACTTACGGGTTGCAGGTCGCGGGTTCGAACCCAGACAGGCGCTTTACTTTGTGTAAATTATTTCACCACCACTGCTCTTAAAGCGTTGAAAATCGTGAAACCGGCATGCCCTCGAGCAAAAAACCGAAGACTTGTGACATCTACCACACTGGGCCCGCTTGGCGGATTACGGCCCACTCCCTCTCATAGAGAGGAGGCCTGTGTCCTAGCAGTGGGAACATTATAGGCTAAATCATGCTTTATTACGAGTCTATTTTTCCCAAATACTTGTGGGGCTGACTGCAGGTGGAAGGCGTGGAACCGGGTGTTGTGACGTAGCTCGAACTTGGGACTTTGGAGAGAGGCCTATGTCCAACTAGTGTTTTAAAATACTTAATAGACTTCGTTTTAAATTCGAAAATTAAGTAGACTTTCAAGGCTAATCGTCTCTTACTAGAGATATAATGAGTTCTTTGAGTCTTTTGAGTCTTTTAAGTATTTTGAGTCATTTGTTCTTTGAGTTCTTTGAGCTGAACTGAGTAAGCATTAAGAAAAGCTTTCAAGTCGGTGTATATAAAAATATTTCAGGAATAACATTCATTTAGATCATTGATTACTTAAATACATACTTCGCTCGTCTTATTTCGTCTTCGCATAAAATACTAAAAATTCAAAAGATTTTTTTATCAGACTCTAGTCTTCAAAAACAAAATCTTCAAAAACAACTGAGTCTTCAAAGAGAGCGCAAGTCTTATTTCAAGTTTTTTACAACACTAAGTCCAGCTGTGTGGCTGAGTTGATACCTATAAACCGGGCGCTAAAATCATGACAGAAGAGAGATATTAAATAGATTTTTATTCGACGGAAAATACTTCCAGCATTGTTGTTAAACAAAGTGTAGAAAGACGTCACATAGCATTCGCATTCTGTACAACAAACTAAGTAAGGAACATAGCACAAAAACAATTGCTAGGAGTGTAACATCGCTGTTGACGGTAGTGCTCATCGTAACGCACGCATAACATTGTGCTTATGGCATGCTACAGTACAGGGATCGTGGGGTATTTAAAGTTGTATTATCAGTATTACATCAAAAACTTGTTTTCGTAAAAATGTTCTGCTAAATGTTGAAATGTTGGAATTTTGACTTTGGTACATGGTCAAATTGACGGAGAGTACAAGTGAGTCTTGGCTCTTTTACACAAGTTATAATGTGAGAAAATTATTGTAATGGCGCAGTTAAACCTTTTTAACCAATACCTACAATATTGTTAATTGAATCAAGGCCTGTTAATTTATAAACCCACCCACGTACAGCCAGGCTAGTAATTTAATTAAGTAATCCAGGCTCTTAAGTTCTTAGGTAAATAGTGTTCCAATTCCAATAGGTCCCTACCATTAATGGTTATTTGGCTATTAAACACCGATTGCTTTTACCCGTTGTTTGAGACGCCATATAATTCGGTCGCATTTTGATAGTCATGGTTACGTATGTAGTAAGGCTAGACGCAATGGGCGCTTTTAAATCATTATTTTGTTTTCGATTAACCCGCGACGGAATCGGACGGTATGAGTCCATGTGGTGCCGGACTTAAAGAATAGCACCATCCCCTATTTCTTCCCATGGGTGTCGTAAAAGGCAACTACGAGACTTACTAGAGAATGGGCAGCAGCGTTCTCTTATTATTTAAAAACCATACTGCGATCGCCAACCCACCTGCCAAGCATGGCGATTATGGCAAACACCCCCTCCGAAATGACAAACACCAAGATAAAATAGCCCCTAGTGCCCGGCGGCCCGCCTACCCTTAGCTGCGGTAGCGGTCAAGGCCACGGTGAGGAAAGGGGTGCGAAGAATCCCCGGATGAGATCCGGCTACCACAATCACCGTAAACTGGACCTGGCAACATACAAAACGCGTACCGAACTCGACGAAGAATTGAGTAGGTTACGATGGGGTACAGTAGGGTTGTCTGAAGTCCAAAGAGAGGGGAGGATTCGATAATCCTTAAATCCGGAAACCTGCTCTATTACCGGGAGGGCGACCAGCAGTCCCAAGGTGGTGTCGGGTTTATCGTCCATAAGTCCCTTGTGAGCAACGTGTTGAAGATCGAGAGTGTGTTGACCAGGGTGGCGTACCTTGTACTCAGAATATCCGAAAGGAATTCGCTGAAAGTCGTGCAGGTTTACGCCCCGACTTCGTCACACTCCGACGATGAGGTGGAGACCAGGTATAAGGATATTTCCAGAGCCATGCATGGCGCTAAAACACACTTCACCGTTGTCATGGGGGACATCAACGCGAAATTGGGCAAACGAGACGATGGTGAGCTGCGAGTGGGGCAATTTGGAGTTGGGCGACGGAACCAGCGGGTCACCAACTGGCCCGTTTTATGGAGAAGGAAGGCCTTTCTATGATGAACTCCTTCTTCAGAGAGCGTGAGCACAGAAAGTAGACCTGTCCGAGCCTGACTTCAGTATGTCGACGAACAAGCAAGTGTTCAATTATGTCTGTGATCAATGCGGTGAAAACTGGAAGTGATCACCGCATGGTAAGAGGCACTTTGAACTTAAACATCAAGCTGGAAAGGTCTCGACTGATGAAGTCTACGCTCCGCCCAGCACCGATCCAAGGCTAAAACCCCGAGAGCTTTCAGCTCGTAATTCAAAATCGTTTCGAGTGCTTAGGGAGCTCCGTGGACGATTCTAACTGGGTTCACAGGTTCGGGGTGAGACAGGGAGACGTTATCTCTCCGGAACTGTTCACCGCTGCACTGGAGGATGTCTTCAAGGTTCTGGACTGGAAAGGGGTTGGCATCAACATCAATGGCGAGTACATCACTCACCTTCGGTTTGCTGACGACATAGTAGTCATGGCTGAGACCATGGAGGACCTCAGTGCAATGCTCAATGACCTCAGTAGAGCTTCCGAAAGACGGGGTCTTAAAATTAACATGGACAAAACAAAGGTCATGTCAAAAGCTCATGTAACACCCACTCTCACGAAGATCGGAGACTCTGTACTCGAAGTCGTGGACGAATATGTTTACCTAGGACAAATTGTGCAGTTAGGTAGGTCCAACTTCGTGAAAGAGGTCAATCGTCGAATCCGACTCGGCTGGGCAGCGTTCGGGAAGCTACGAAATATCTTCTCGTCCCACTTACCGCAGTGTCTCAAGACGAAAGTCTTTGACCAGTGCGAGTTGCCAGTGATTACCTGTGGCACTGAAATGTGGTCGCTCACAATGGGCCTTATCAGAAAGCTAAAAGTCATCCAAAGGGCAATGGAGAGAGCTATGCTTGGAGTTGCCCTCCGTGATCGAATCAGAATAGAAGAGATCCGCAGGAGAACCAAAGTAACCGACATAGCCCGAAGAAATGCCAAACTTATGTGGCAATGGCCTTGGCACATTGCTCGCAGAACAGATGGCCGATGGGGCCGAAAGGTTCTGGAGTGGCGACCGCGTACTGGAAGACGTAGCGTTGGAAGGCCTCCCACAAGGTGGACCGATGGCCTTATGAAGGCCGCAGGAATCCGCTGGATGCGGGAAGCGCAGAACCACTCAAAGTGGCGATGCTTGGGGAAGGCCTATGTGCAGCAGTGGACGTCTTTCGGCTGAAATGATGTGTATGTGTGTCTGTCTGCGGTATCATCGCTCCCTAACGGCTGAACCGATTTTGTTTGAAAGGTGACTTGGATCGAGAGTGTTCCAAGCTTTAAAAGAAAATCTGCTCTGCCGTTTTTTTGAGCTTTTCGTTTGTGTCAATTTTTTTTTTCAATTTGACTACACATAATATACCATCACGCCTGTAATCCCAGAAGGGAAATATGGGTGTACCGATAGTACACCCACATTTCGCCAGTTATGTTGAATTCCCATGTAATAAGGGGCGTGGCTATTGCCATCAACCGAGCACAAATCAAGACTCCGGGCTACTACTCAGAAATTCTAGATAGAAAAACCCAATAACACTAGCACACAAGCCTGACATGGGAATCGACCCCAGGACCTCATACTCAGCAGTAGCTAAAAAAAAGAGAAATATATTATAATTAGTAGTTTAAATTTAACTAGTTTATGTCTTAGAGTGGCAAAGAGGCAGAGGGCCCACCCGATGTTTATCACCGTTTGTGGACATCTGCAATACCTGCCAGAGGTAGTGCTTCTATTCTAGAGGCAACACTGATTGCTCAAGTGCCAACGCTGCTTGGCAACAAAAATAAGTTTGCTCTGTCTCTTTCAACCTTTTTATTAAAACAATTAAAACTTATCTTATCCTAAACACACCACACCACGAACGAAAGAACGAAATTTAGACAGATGTTTTTTTTTATCATAGACGAGTCGCTCATAATGTTGTCATACATCGAAATGCGCGGAATTAAAAAAACTAACTGAACTAAATGCATGTATGGAATTAGAATGTACTACTTAATACTGAAGAAATAAGGATTAAAGGAAAACTGCATGAAGTAGGTCCATTCACAATTATTTTAACTCTGACAGCAACTAAACAGCAACTTTATGGTAACGAGAATAAAGATCATTGTGATAAAAAATAAATGGTCAAATAACTGAAAGGACTTTAAGTGTTTGAAATGCATGATGATAACTCGAATCTAATTGATCTGCTCAAATTTTTCTCTATGGCTATAGGTCGAATATTCTGCCAATATTCTACCAATTATTGTCGTAAAGATCACAGTCGGTAGTGTGCGCAGACCGCAGTCTATAGGGTTATCTTGTTTTTAGTTTACGACAGTTCCGAGTCAACCTTTATGGGATGTAGGCAAAGCGATTTGAGTGCGAACTTAACTTTATTGACAGTAAATGCCGATAACTTCATGTAATCGCAGACGTGTGCCGGAAAACGATAGTTTTTAGTTGACTTCGATGAATTTGAGATGAAACTTGCCTTTTTAAACATTAGAAATCTATCTACCCAATTATTTATGACTGTGCAGTAGATGAACTTTAAATCAACAACATTTAATCAACGGAATTTCGCTTATAAACTATGTAGATGTCTAGACTCGAGACCATATTTATCCTTCAAATAATTAATTAATACAACTTACAAGACTTACTTGAAGATGCCTGATTGAATATGAGGTTCATCAGCAAGTTAGGTAAATCTACCAGATTGTCAGCTCAGAGAAAATTTTTTGTTTCAGCATCTCAAAACTATTACGGGTTAAAACTTTTCCGAAAGTATTTGTTTCCTAGAAAATTCGTTACCTTCTACGTGAGGTGCTGACTAACCCAGAATCATTAATATAAAGAAACTGCCTGAAATCTTATACACCATTAATTTACAGGAAAACAACACCCTGAATCTGTCAAAATAAAACCAACGTACCTATTTTGACAAACATTACTATCGATTTGGAACAAGAACATACGTTTAAACACACATTTCAACAGAAACCCTCGGGACACTCGGATCTTACACAGAGGTTCTCAACAGACCAGAAGCCTTGATCGGCTTCTGCAGGGAGGTGGGCTGGTTGGAATAAAAACCATCGACGGCCGCCATGGCCCACGTGCAATGGTCCACATGTAGGACTAAGTGCGGAAACCAAACCCTCTAACATAGAACATAGAACAAAACACACATTTCATGTCTGAGAATATATTTCCGTACATTCATTGTTGTGTTGCAGTGTTCAAATTTATTTCTGTTGGCAAATAAAATATGGCGCAAAAGCGTGGAAGGCGAGTGAGCACCAAATATTTGAAGGCTTCACAAAATTGGTAGGACAGATACCGTATATTATGAACTATGGGGAATTTGACGTGTCGAAAAGGGGCTGCAGTTTGTATTGTTACACGACTGCTCACAAATCTCATATACATACCTACATGAACCCTGAATACATATTCAGGGTTCATGTAGGTATGTATATTAGTTTCTTCATTTCACGATAACTTGTAAACGCCTGAACATATATCGTGGAATACAGAAACTGACACATACATATTCTTGGACAGCTTTTCATTTTAGTTGTATAAACAACTCCTATAAAGTTTATCTGTACGTTACGTCTTGTATGCTCAATGCCAGGCGTCGTCGCTTTTAGTCATTTTGTCTGTCTGTAACATATAGCTCTATAACACACAGCTAAACCTGCGTTTGCGCCTTTTGCCAAGCTCAAATACTAGATCATCTTTAACAAAATCATACCTTAGTATCAAGGTTCTGATAATCTTTACGGGAACAACTAACTGCAGGTTAGAAATCTGAACCAAGACCGCCTGATCAAGCCTCTGACATATCCTAGCTCCTGAGCATCCAAATGAACAAAAACCAATCAGTAACATATAATTACTGGAAACCTATCCGATTAAAGCACATTCGACGCACAAATCTACTTACCAGCCAATAGGTAGGTATCTACGTTTGTTGGCACAGTTGTGGGCAGACCCCGAGTCGGTTTGCTGCATTGTGGTGTATACCTACAATACGACCACAACTTAGTTATGCTCCGTAGGGAAAGGGAACAGAAACTTTAGCGAATACTGAAATGTTTAAGTACAGATTTCTTGGAATGGTACTGAAAAGACATTGTGGACCCATTTTTCAGCGAAGAACTATAAAAGTCACAAACAGAGAAAAGCTGTTTACAAGAGCGAAGACGGTGCCAATGAATAAAGATAATGATCTATTGGAGGTTGCGGCAGTGGTTTAAACCAGTTAAAGTGCTTAAATTAAAGCCTCGAAAATCGTTAATGAGGCCCTTTTAAATTCCATCCAATTTTATACCCAACAAAGGACTTTGCTGAAAATGAAAAGAACCTTTATATCGAAACAAATAATGTCAATTTAAACCTATCAAGGAAGACCAGCATTCAAAATATTGCTTTTGCTTCTAAAGTATTTATCGTAAACAAATGATCAAAGTTAACCGCGCAACGCAACTCTTGATCAAACCACAATGTAACTTTCCTTAACTTTTATGGCACTTTTTCTTAAATAAAGATTAGGGAACTTTGTATTACGGACATTCAACTTGCCGCATTATTCTTTTGTTTTGTGTTTTCCATGAGTCTTGGAACATTAGATTTAATAGGCCCCTTTGTTACTTTTGCGTAAGTTCAAGGTGGTCGAAGACTTTCCGGGATACATAAAAGTTGTATTCCTCTGCAGATTTTGATTGTTTTTGGTAACTTTTTCAATAATCATAATTAGGAAAAAGGAGATTCTGATTCTGATACCATCGCACTAATTAATTATCATAATCACCAAACTTGGTAGAATATTGGGTATTGGTAATAGCACTTAGTTTTATTTACGGAAGAGACTACTGTTGTAGTATACTGTTGCTGATGCTTTTGACCCATCAAGACAGTAACAAACATTCCGACTTCCGTGCTCTTAAGTGTGATGTCCAATCCTTTACAGAATTGTAGAGAACAAAGAAAAATACAAACAAACCGAGACTTAACGATATTATGTAGAATTACATAGTATCGTTTTGTTTGGAGATAGATACACAATATTAAAGCATAATACTTCAAAACAACTCCTCCACAACAAAAGTGAATAACTAACATTTCTAAAACCATTCACATTCAAAACAGCATTCGAACAGAATGGCCGTCAGTTTGCAAAGGTATTCATTTAGTGAATAGTGTCGCGCTGAGATGCTTACGATAGCGGCGGAGGAAGCCGCCCGTCTGGAATGTACGGCGGACACAGATGTATGTATAGACACGATTGAAATTGTAATGGAGGTGGGCATTGAAGAGCTTGCAGTGGATTCGCGACGTGTAGAACGTCGTTGGTCAGCACTGCTGACCAGCAGTGTATTGAAATGTACGGGAGTTGCAGATTGATGGAAAGTGGTAATACTTGGCGAAAGCGTTTATAAACGGTACCAAAAAAACACAAATTTTAGCACCTGTCTGTGATTTGTGATAATTGAGATATGACACTTCATTTCGTTCACCGGTTTAATTTTTATTGGGAGAATTATGTTCAGCATTAAGTTTAATTCTACTTACATTTAGATTATAAACCCGGTTTGTCATAGGATAGGATAGGAGGAGAATAAGAGGCAGCTTCCAGAGCATAATTTTAAAGCCAGCTTTGCCCTGTGGTGTTAGGTGTTCGCTATCTAAACTCTGCCCTTTACCGTCGTGCTCTGACAGATACAGATACAGTGCCTACCTACCTTCTGCGATGTCGTTTTAAAACTGGTTATAACTGCGGTAATACATGCACGTTACTGGTCGCTATAGCTATGTGCCATAGCTTTCTAGACCGTGATATGTGTGACTTTATTAGATTTGGTCAAGGCGGTTGTTTTCCTGGTTTAAACGAACCCTTTGTTTCTGGTTTGGAGAATGAGGAAGTTTGTTCTAAATTGCCTAGCCTTGTGACATGGAAACAAAGAAGGCGCAAGAAGACTGCAAGTACTTTCATCTAGGGAAACACCTCAGATAACACGCATAATGGTGACTCGTTTTTTTTTTTGAGAAAAATCTTCCTCGTTTTTTTCTTCCCCCGACAGCCTACTTATCTGTTTATATCTTCCCAATATCGAATATCTTCCCATATCCCAAACTTTGGGTTGGGTTTAGAATCAAGTCGCCTGAATTTGAGGAGTCTGATATTGTGGACGGGGTCAAGGGGGTTTATCTCAAGCGCCCCCATGCAGTTTTAGCTACCGAAGCTGCGTCGGAATTTTTAAAATTATGTTCTAAAAATATCGGTAAATCACTAACTAATGCTTGAAACGCAACTTTGTTGACACTGAAAGTGAAAGATACACTAGAATTAACGTCATTCCGTTGCTTCCGAGTTTACGTAAAATAATGAATGAAAATTAATATTTCTGTGTTTAATTGGCTGCAAGAGCGAGCGAAGCGAGCTCGGGACTTCAAGCACCCCGACTCGAACAGATTAGGTTCGAAGGGGATGGCGGAGTCAAGTAAGCAAGCGAAGCGAGCGAACAGACCCCGCCATTCCCTTCGTGTTTTTTTAAACCATCCATAAGTAGGAGCCCCGCGCGCTCCGTCAACTACTTCTTGTTATTATTGTTTGCTTCCCCTCCCCCTCTGTTAAGGCGATTTTTCTCAGAATTATATTTCAATAAATTTTATATTTAAAAATATTTAATATATATAAAAAAAACTACGTACCTCCAGCGGGAGGAAAGGTGGGAGGCGACTATAACACTCCCGCTAATAATTAGTTCCCAAAATCTTAGCGTATGATTAATGATTCGCAAAACATGTACACATATCTTACCCACTTTTCTACTTGGGCTTTTAAACGTATCTCGAAGCGTATAATAATATGTAATTAAAGCACAGATGTCAAAAACTAATTAGTGAGTAAAATCACCCTCTTATTGCAAATATTGGGGTTCATTCGATAATAAAGCGGGCTGAAACAAAGTGTTAGTTTAGCGGTAGCGTAGTAAGTATGCACGTAGGTACCCATTTTGTTTTATTTATTCTTCTTTAATACGTATACGTAGACTTTACCATCTAACGTTTATTTGGTTGTTTTTTTAATTACTAACCTTAAATTGACATACCGTAGGCTTGCCCCAAAATTGCTATTCAGAACGTTTACAAAATAAAGGCGTCATCAATCAAAAACATGACAAACGCCCGTCAAACAATTATTCAGATTTGTACCTATAAACGGTGACCGCGGACATTGACAAACTTTGTTAAAGGGTTCAAACTCTATTACGAGTCGGCAGAGGCCAAAACAAAAGTTGTAACTTCGCACATCCTGTTTTCCCCACGTTACTTGGGCTGGCAATACGTGAAGATACACAGATGCAAAATACCAACAGAAATTATATAATTAGTCATAAGTAGATGTTCATAATGATGTAATTATTGTAAGTCTCATATTGTAAGCCTTATTAACTATAACTACACTATTGCATTAGGTAAGCCTGTGATGATAGTTGTATGTGTGATTCAAATAAATAAATAAATATTTGTCTATAAAACCTTATAAAGGTTGCCCTAATGCGATAGTTAAGTACAAATATACTACTCGTATTAATTATAAAATAAATTCAAAATAAAATAAACGAACATAAACCTAATTTTAACTTAATTATGACACAACATCCTAAAAGTCGCCAGAGTGAAGTCATTCAGTGTACAAGAAAACAATTCTATCGGCTACCATGATGTCGTCATTGAGTTTGATCCAAATTCAATCCCAATAAAGCATTAATCCGAAAGTCATTTGTTTCAAATTGGTGTCAAAATGACACTCTGCCGTCATTCCGTTTTCGAAAATCGGATAATGCTCAGTTGTGTAATTGAATTTGGAACCATGAACAAATCAACCATTACCGATACTTTTTTGACAGATTGTATCAGGTCAAGATTCTTTAACCCATTATAGTTGATTATATTAAATAATATTGCAACAAGCAAGTAAGTAAGCGATATGGAACATAATTTGTGAAATTAAATTATCGATCTACGTATGTAATGCATGAGGAATGTGTACATACATTGATATTGTGGGATCATACCTAATACCATTGCTCGCGGTTTTCAACGGTTTTATTAATGAAATACTAAATTATATCTCTCTCATACCACGCAAAATGTCTTTACCGATATTTTTCCAATGTTTTCAGAATTTATTAATTAGGTAAAGCATTCTTAGTGGTGGTATTTAATTTGAACTTCACCAACAATGTTTTAAATTATATTTTTTTAAATAGATTTAGATATATTTCGGTGTAAGGCTACTTTTCCATTAGAATATACTGAGTAGTCCCGTCTCAAATTCCGAATCGACACGAGTCTTGCGACTGCGACTTTACTGAAAGTATTAAGTACTCTGACTGCGACTGCATGGAAAACAAATGAAAGACGTTGTTTAGAGCATGCCTGCCACGAGTCACCGCGACGCGACTTGCGTAGCGATGGACGATAACATGCCGCATCGCTCGAGGCTTTGAACGGGCCCTGAGTGTAGAAGTACGAGGTACTAGTGCTGAGTAGTGTAGCGGAGTGTCCCTGACCACTGAAGCGGAGACGCGACTTCCGTGCGGTTCTATTGGTTGACAAATGTTCTGACAAATACTTCAGGGTCCATTTGACTTAAGTAAACTTAAGTCGAGGGTACGTGAAAGGTTAAAACCTTTCACGTACCCTCGTCCCCCTCAGGCGCCAGTGATTGGTGTAGGTACGTTTCTCTATATGGGTACCGACTCGAAAACGAATGTGAGCATATTTTAATTGCATTTGTTACGAACGCTATAATGAGGGTTATGATTTAATTAAATCTATTTGATAAACAATAAAATCGGTCTTGGATCCATAAAGTTAACTTCTAAAGCCTGCGTGATGACCATGACATACTTAATATTTAAAAACAAGCCGCTAATGCTTAGATACCTTATACATAATATTATTAATAAACAAAACTTAAACCATCAAACGCCCAGTTAAAGGCAACTCCTACATCAGTCAAAACCACTAAAACCTTTCTAGAGACGCACCTAGGTTCTTAGTCGGCAGCGAGGCAGTTAGCAATTTGGGTACGAGCACAGGCACAGGATTCACTAGATTACATTAAAAGGTGCCAACATGGTTAAGGCGGGCCCACAAGCTCAAACGTGGACGCTCAACTATTTTGGCCGAGATTAGGTTTAGTTTAAATTTTCGATATCTTTGTTATTAAGAAAAATCGGTAGGTGCTCAGGCAGTTAATTTTGTCGGTATTATTAAGTAAACAATAGTAAGGTCGAACCTCGGAACGACCTTTTTTTGAAAGTGGAATTCAATACAATATGTAACAAAAACCCTGTCCGATCCGAAAAAGGCGTATTCCTGGTTTAACATACGTACTAGAAAAAATAGTAAAAAAAATCTAACTCATAAAAACCAAAAGCTATTGGTTTTTTATTTTTAGTTACCATGCGAAATGTAACACTAAATATAGTAAATTTTCATAAGTTGACAACACTCCACCGGCCGGCGAAATCTTTTATTTTTTGCCTATTTTATTTCAAAGGACACCGCCCTGCTCTAGCCGCGCTGTAGGTACTTATAACGAGTCCTCGATCCTTTGATGTAGCCGACTGGTCGCTACTTGTTTGGACACTTCGCCAGTCTCATGTGGAGATAGCTTGCGATCGGATGTCCGTACGTATCACGTGCCGCTATCGTATCGCGAACAATGTCGTATACCAATCAGGAATATTTGAATATGTTAATTTTTATTTGTGAGTGAATGTGTGATTTGGAAATCGAAGTAACAGCTCGGATTGTGGAAACTTCCGAATCACTCAGATCGTACACATGTGCGCTGCGAAGAGTACGTGCAAATTTAATAAAAAGGTGTCGAATGTGTACTAATGTTCTAGATAGATAGAGGTATGTCACAAGTAAATGTTTTAATAAACTGATACCTACAATGGGTACATTGCCAAAAGCACATCACATTAACTCAATAATAATTGTTTCTTGATAAACAGAAGGTCAGAAATCGGGGTCATTGTGCGTAAGCCTACAATAAAATATCAGCTGATACCTACGCGTAGGCAAAACGTAGATTTCTTTAGTCCTACGTTTCTTTGGCGGCACGCGACAAAGGACCGCCGCGCTCAGGCGGCTTCTTTGACACGAAACTGTAGGTGAACTCTGGTGAACCCTGTCGAGCGATCAGTGTTCAGTTTTTTTTTGGAAGTCTTGTTTTTTACAACAAAGATTTTATATTTAACTTTTTAGTTGTTGTACCTAGCCCACGCAAATTCGTATACCATTACTTGCTAGAAGTTATTATAACATCATCAACATACACTAACTGGAAAGAATACATATTATTGAAACTAACTCAAAAATCCCTCATCACAACTCCATAAGTACCTACACTCTTTAAATCAAAAGAAGATTTTTTCAAATCGGTTTATAAATGGCAGAGTTCTGCCGAAACAAACATTTAAAAATACAACCGGATTGAGAATCTCCTCTTGTTTTGAAATCGGGTAAAAATTTAAACTATTTCATGAATACAACGCAAGATAACGATTTAGTTATTAAGTATAGAATTCCTAAAGCTTTCGTTGAAACTTTGAAAGCGATATTCTGAGAGAAAGGATCTGTGAATTCATTCATTTCAAACATTTGAATCAGGTGTCTGGTGTTTGCAAACTGCGTTAATTTGTAATACTCCTTTGAAAAGACCTTAAATCACTTAGAATTAATTGAGTACTCTACTGGTCTTATTGATGGTTTTTCTGAAAAGGGGTGTAAAACTTTAAGAATAAACATAAAGTGTCTTTACTCTCTCAATACAGTTCATTGCCCTTTTCAACAAATAATTCTCGTTGTGTCCTTAACACAAGCATAATCAGTGTACAACGTTCCTGTGTCACTTCATGTCTACAACATTTTGGTTCTAGGACATGCCAGTTTCTTCAGGATATTTTCCTTTAACTTTTTTGTTCTCCCCAAAGATACCTTATCTTCTATAAAACGTACCAGAGTACCGTAATCCTCTATGCGTGGATGGTGTTTGAACATTGCACGTGTCTCCATACATTTCCTGTGACATTAAAAATATCTGCCTTAGTAAGGCATGGTTACTACCAACAGAACCACTTCTCGTTTCACACAAGTATGATCATTAACGTGACGTGGCTCGAACAAACATTGAGTATTCATGGGGCTCTATAAAGCGGAGAGATTTCCATTCATAGTACATGAAATGGAACATGAGATTGTTGAGAAACCGTATATTACATTGAAACTGTAATGAATTAAAGCTTTGAAGTGTGTACGGGTTTGTTAATTCTACGGTCAAACATAATTAACGGCTGCCTAACTTTTTCCTAACTATGTTCTGTTCTTGAATAAACTTATAAAAACTAATATAATATGAGCCTACTACCTACCTACCTATTTATATAAAATCATGACTAGAGCACATTATTTTGGTAAAAACATTTTTGTAAAGATAACTTACAAATTGCACGTTTGCCTGTATGTGGGATCTTGTTGTTGCTTAATTTATTTTCAAGAGCCACAGACGAAAGAGGCTAACTGCATGGCAATAAAACAAATAGAACCGTAATTTCACACTTATTTTACACCTGATTTTGTATCACAGGCAACATTTTTATTCTCATTGATAAAAGCTTGCTGTTAGAGTTAATAATTGTCGAAGGACTGTAAATTAGAGCTACGTTAATGTACGTTACATTTATGGGATTTACCACGATGTGGTTCGCTGTGTTTACATACACATGTAAACACAGCGAACCTCATCGTTAATATTATTCTGAAAACAAAGGACAGGGCAGGGGTTTCTCAAGGAAAATTGTAAAATGTGCGTTTCAGGAAGGAACTACATAAATCATTAAAGCAAAACACATTCGCGATATGCATACCTACCTACCTATCCAGTGTGTGTGCTTTCAGGAACAGTCCAATTTTCGATTAGAATGCTTAAAAAGGACACTGCTAAATAGACAAAGGACTGAAGTAGATATTTTAAAAATTAAATTATTGCATTAAATTGGGTTTCAAACTCTTAGTATGCAGTTTTAAAATTCATTGCCTGCCTTCAACTTTCTAACCACTTTAAAAACCCATTCACCAAACTATAATAATACGTAGCATTTAGGTACCTACTGCATCTTTGGTGTCGCGTAAAAACTTTTAAGTTTATCATTTCCAACCCGTTAAGAGTTGATTTTTGAAAAACCCTAAATCACGTACTTTTTGTTTTAAATATTAGTACTGCGTTTAGAGTTCATCCGACAGCGCCTTTACTAACTAATTGTTACACCCTCTAAATCCTCTGTGAGATGCTGTTTAAAAATACTAAATGTCTTTATTATTTACTTAGGAAAATATTGCCAAGTTTCAAGTTTATTAACTAAAGGAATTAGATTTTTCATACGAAATGTGTCAGTGAGCTGTCAGTTTAAGGTTCAGTAAAGTGTATGTGTATGTAAAAAATTGATACCGATAGGAGGTAGATTGTACCTACCAACTTATTAGTTTTGGCACATGTGCTTTCATTGCATGTCATTATGTGCTTCGAGATACGTTTAAAAGCCCAAGTAGAAAAGTGATTACGGTTTGTGTACATGTTTTGCGAATCGGTAATTATACGCTATAAGATTTTGGGAGTTAATTATTTTTCGTTCTGGTCATGGGGTCTCAACTCGAACAAATAATAATTAGTCTTGTAAAGAAATCGTAGATGGCAGCATAGGTAACCATTTTGATATCAACAATCATTATAAAGCGATAGACGGCTGAATTTTGGCTGAAATAAGATAAGTAAAAATCAAAACTTCCTTGTTTTAGGTTGATTTATTTATTTACAACCAAAATAGACGTATTTTCAACAAAAACATAAATGAAGCCTTTATTTTCAATTCAAACCCTTAGAATGATAAAAGTAGCCATCTGTTATTATTTTAATTAGAGTACTTTGCAATAGATGGCGTTTAACTGAATTTTTCCTGTCATTAAAGTAACAACTTTATAGTTACTAATTTAAACCAAACAACTTTTTTTAATCTGTTACTTGTCATAGAAATAAAAAGAAAACTATTTACAAGTCTTTCTGAATCAGAGACTATAAAAATATCTAAAAAAGATTGCACGAAACGTTTTAGAATTAGGTCGACTCCTAGATGGCGTTATAAAACTACAGTCTCTGGCAATAAGTGAGTCGCTGATGCTGCCATCTGTTGAAAATTTGGAAACTAAAATAGCCAGCTCAATTGCCAGACTTAGGGAGGTGTCATTTCGTTGTATGGGATTGGGTATTTGTACGTATTATTATATTATTTGTGGTCTGGTTTAATAAAGTAGCGAGCGGTACCTCAATGTTAATCCCCCTTTTTCATCGGGATTTTCCACGTAACAGCTGACTAAATCTCTTGTAAGCAATTGTTTTAAATTTTGTCACAATATTTACGTTGGATGGATGTTGGCATGGCAACTAGTAATGAGAATGGGAAGATACTTACTTACTGCTTAGTATTAGGTCGATTTAATAAGTTACTCACATTTCGAGACCTTTTCAGTCTAGACTTTAACTTCTTTGGCTTTTATTGTGAGTGCTCATCCTTTTAAATATTTCGTGTATGCAGTGGGTGAGTTAGGTCCCATACCCTTGGGCCCCAGATGTCGTTGGGAGATAAAAAAGAAAAAAACTCTAACTATTGTGTGTGTAACTGTGTATTTAGATATAAAACGAAATGAACATGAAACTAGTTTGACACATATTATTTTAAATTCAAAACTTATAGGTACATTAACAAAATGGATGTCTCACAAGGCGCAAGAGTGTTTGTACGCCCAGCGAATGCGTTGTTGTCAGTTGTCTTTAGCCGAACCACTGCAAATCCGTTGAAACGAAATCGTAGATTAAAAATTTCAAATATAAATAATTATTTAAAAGATTTCATAGATAAATATCACCCGTTTCTCCACTAGCCCAATGCCTAGTCAAGGATGCATATCCGGTACGGCTCGCAAACCCTCCCAATCCTAAGTGCACGTCTTCCCTACCAGTTTACGGGGGGCAGACCGGGGGGCACCCCGGTCTACTCCTTGATATGCAATGGATGCTTGATTTACACTAGCCCCTGAAGCCTCATGTTTCATGGTGCTACATCTCTGTTAGTGCAAATCGTGTGGTTTATTCCATTTATCAAGTCTGGTCAAACCATGGGGTCCGTGCATTTCATTCATTCATTCACATTACGAGACCTCTTCAGTTCAGACATTTCATTTTGCGAGATAAGAGATGTTTAAAAAGTCCTCCAATAATGGCCTCCATAGCTACAGCTGGGGACAACACAAGTAAATCTTGCGCTGTCCACATCCAACGGATTCCAAGACTCTTCCCACATTTTTCAATAGGTCGTCGGTCCAGTCTACCATAAGGGGCTACCAACTCTGCTACTTTCAATAAATCAGTCACTCGACAATTCTTTGTCCCATCGGCCATTCGTTCTAGTAACGCTGCGAAAATGGTAAAATGACTTTCAGCTGACGTTGCCTTTTGTTGTCGTTATCACCAAGTAGGATTTTTTGCATTTCTTCTAAATAATCCTACATTCGCCTATTCTGTATATGAAACGAATTTACAAGTGCTATTTCTGAATAAGTGACAAAGCGTGGAAGACTATTACAGACATACGTCTATCTATATAGACCAATTGTTTGCAGACTTATCACCGAACGTTCGATAACACAAATACAATGCCTGAGGAATTCAATTTTGGGAGCTTTCAACACGTTATCAAATTTATGGTGCATCGTCAAAACAAGTTTTTGATGCCCATGCACGCAGCAGTAAGAGGAGGCTTGGGGTAAGGTTTAGAATCAAGTCGCCTGAATGGGGGGGTGTGGAGTTTGAAGGTTGAAGGGAGAGGAGGGGTAGAGTCACCCCCCACTTTAACCCCCCCTCCCTCCGTGCGTAGTAAAAATGAGGAAAGATTAAAAACAATTTAATGATTTCTGAGAAATGTCGCTTAAATGGTGGGGGAAGGTGGGAGGTAGGGTAGGAGTGTTATAGTCGTCTCCCACCTTTCCCCCCGCCGGAGGTGCATGTTTTTTAATTGTATATGTTAAAGTTTAAAAAATTATTGAATAATTCTGAGAAAAATCGCCTTAATAGAGGGAGAGGGCAGAGAGCAATCATATTTTTTTTTTGTTTCCCCCCACAGTGTCAGACTCCTCAAATTCAGGCAACTTGATTATAAAACCAACCTGCGGCTTGGGATATAGGTGGAAATTCGATATTGGGAAAATAAAAATAGATAAGTAGTCTATTAGGGGAAGAAAAAAACGAGGACGATATTGCAAAAAAAAAAACGAGTCACCGTTTTACAACCTGGTTTTTTGATATCCCATAACTCTAGGATATGATTGAGACCAAATCAAAGAATCAACTGTCATATGAATTATGTTTCAATCATTCTTTTTTTTTAATTTTTTCACACAAAATAATTCGACAAAGTCACGATTATTAATGTAAAACACCCTAATGACAACGTCACATTTCTTAGCTTTTAAATATAAATGATTGGTTTGAATAAAAATGAGTTACTCGTATTTATCAATTAAAACTTAGCTACCTAGACACATCGAGGGTCTATTTTGTACGGTAAGCAAACAAAATTGGCAACCTCGCAAAA
Organism: Dasypolia templi; assembly: GCA_963555695.1. Lineage (NCBI taxonomy): Eukaryota > Metazoa > Arthropoda > Insecta > Lepidoptera > Noctuidae > Dasypolia > Dasypolia templi. The sequence goes on along the minus strand of OY743151.1, from coordinate 20,924,400 downwards.
TTTTAAAGATTCGTCATACTGGTGACAATTTTTGACCCAATTTAGTGTTGATTGATGATATCTCCGAAATTATGCATTTTCGGACCAACTATTCTAGGAGTTTTAGTATTATTTTTACCTACAGAATATAACCCTAGAATTATGGTATATTAAAAAAAACAGGTTGTATAGTAGTGTCAGACTTTTACAAAAATGCTGTAGGTACTCGTACTTAAGTCCTCTAAGTTACTTTTCGTCTTCTTCTTCCCAACCATACCGTATAAATACATAGCTATCAAGATGAATAAATTTAGCTTTACACAAATATCTTATAAAACAAGAAAACACTGTTAACAGAGTAATGACAGAATGAAGTGAAGTGTTCTCTTAATAATAATAATAAAAATAGTTAATTAAATCATTTATTTAGTTTTTAAGTAACTTATTTTCTAACAAATATATTTAACAATAAGTGCGGTTAGAGTGTGAGATCTAGAACTCACTAATAAGATTACCTTACTTCTTCGCACTTAATAATGTTAGGTACTTTTATTTGTCAAAAATTACTTTTGAGTTGTAGGTTTTATTCAAGAGGTATGCACGGAGGGCGAGTTTGCATTATTTTGCCCTGTGGTAAAGTATAGGACGCATTAATTTTATTGTACAAGTAAAGGCCAAGATAGTTACTACTCTTTGTGTACTTATTTAAACTGAATTTGGGGAACAGTACGAATCATATCTTTCCGTCGTTTGTTAATAGTAGCAAGAGGGGTTTTAAGTGTTGGTAAATAATGGTTTGCAGAATGAAATGTTGCCTTACGTTGAGGACACTACAAATTTTGTAAAGTTCTGTGGTTGAAAACAGAATAGGTCGAAATGTTGCAATTTTCAGTATAGCTCTGTGGGACACATCTAAAGGTTTAAGGGCAGTTTTTGTGACGCCATCCCAGCAACTAATACAATAAGTAATAATACATAGATTGACATTTTATTTTATTTTATAAATGGCATCTCGCAGGTCAACCTATCAGGTTGTCGTCTGCTCAGACGGACTTGCCTGTGGTTGCCCTAATAAATTAAGGCCTCCAGCCAGGACTTAAACTTAAATACTAACTAAAAACTAAGCGACTACACGCTAAGGGCATCCCCTGTGGGGTACGAACCTCGGCTTAGGGCGTCGCTGGAAGAGGGCAGCAAATGACTAGCTGGATCAGGAATGATATTATTTGGGGACGAATTTAAAGCTACAGGCTCAGCGGCGCGGGCTGGCTCGAGCAAGGGTCGGGAGGGGCGTAGATTTGGGCGTCGCGGCGGGCCTCGGCGGCGAGGACGGTAGGACGGCGATCGGGTTTTGGGCTTATGAAGCGTGCTGGTGGCCTTACTACTCTCCTGGAGGAGGGTAGTGGCGTCGTCGGGGGCGATTAAGGTATGCCTTGGTCGGCGAATACTACTAATACGGGAGGGAGTGTAGCGGGCGGCCGCTGAGATCAAGGGGTTGGGGTGTTTTATGCCACAGTCAAAGAAACGCTTCGATAAGCGTTTCATGAACTGGTTTATGGTAGGCATTTTTAGGTCTACGTGGAGATCTATATTTCGGACATAGTAGGGGGCACCCGTGACCTTTCTAAGGAAACGGTTTTGGAGGGTCTGCATCTTATGGAGATGACGTGGGTGAGCGTGCGCGAATACAACGCAGGCATAGGTCATGATGGGACGGATGACTGCGGTGTAGATGCGCAGCTTGCATTTAAGTGACAGTTTGCAACGGGCTGTCAGAATAAAGTGGAGTCTACCAAGAGCGAAAGCGGCGCGCGCGCAAACAGCCTTAATGTGCTGTTTAAACGTTAAGTTTTGATCAAGGATCACGCCTAGGTATTTGGCTTGCTTCTCCCAAGGGATTGGCTTGCCGTACATAGTGATCGGGCTGGGCATAGATTGACATACTATACATAGGCGTAATATACATTTCGATTATCAGACTGCTTAGTGACGCGGTGTCGAAATGTAAAAAAAATATGTATTCGTTTTCTGACCCTGGCTTTTACCAAGTTATTAATTATGTGTTTTATAATTATATTTTCCATCTGAAGTTATACTCAGTTACTTAATTTTATTAACTGTGTCAGTGAGTGAACATCGATGGAAATATCTGGTTGTGAGGTCTGTGACATAGAAAACGTCATCAATTTCGTCTTGGATGTGTTAAGTGTTAGAGCGTGGGATCGAAGTCAGTTACAGGCAGATTTTAAACTATTTTGTTAAATAATCTGAGTTTGTTTCTGTTCCTCTTTTCTCAGAGTAGTCAGATACATAAAGTCGGTGTCATCTAGCTTTTGTTCAAACCAAATTACAGAAATAAAACCATTTATTTTAAAAAAAGTGTGAAAAATCTGTGAATGTCGTCCATTGCGCTTCATAAAGAAGAACAAACCCATTCACTCCAGCCTTGAAAATTGATATAATATGGATTTTCTTAATATGATTCTGTCTAGTTTTTGATACCTACCATAAAAAACTATACAGATTCATATGAAGTTAGTTGCACTACAAGTTTCTTAACTATCAGCAAAACAAAGCCCTAATAATAATAATGGTAATAATGGTAATGATTATAAATCACATTTGAAACGGAGAACAGGCGACAATTTTCCAATTTCAAAACGATAGCCGTTTGGAATCTTCACAGTTCGTTGCCTTGAGAATCGCATTACTCGAACTTCATCATTTTGTATCGTGAGATATCTCACGAAGCGATGCTCGTTTTACTTGTGGTAATTAAGTGCCGATTTCACCAATGAAACTGAACGCGTTCAACAAATCTAAAACGCTTTTAAGAGCTGTCAGTGTCAATTATCCACTGAAAATAAAAATCACTGACAGCTCTTAGGTCTGATTTCACAAATAAAATTAAAGGCGATCAGTACATGAACTCCGTTTAAGAGTTGTCAGCATCATTATTTTCTAAGGGAGTATTGACACCCTTGAACGTGTTTTAGATGTGTTTAACGCGTTCAGTAAAATTGGTGAAATCGGCATTTAAAAGTAGTTTGTAGTGAAGACAAGTAGCGTCAGCACATAACACACAAACCCTTCCGACTTCGCCATTGTGCTGAACGGTGCCGAGAGCTCCTGCGACTACACACACAATCGCAGTGTGTTTGCACTCTTAGTAAACACAATAAAAGCTCGCGTCGCGCCTTCGTTAGATAAAAATACTAACTAAATGTAGTGTCACCATGTAATTTGAAACTAGTGAGAATTGTTTTTTTTCCTGTTAACCTCGACACGAACAGTGCTTCACCAATGTAACCATGTGTCGAGAGAATTGCAAAAAAAAAACAATCCAATGATTCTTGCTTCCTAAACACTCTAATCCCAAGGTGTAATTTAGCTGAAGCTGATGCTTTCAACTGGCAACTGATGAGCCGTCCCCAAACTTTGCATCTCGTATGCAAAGTTTGGGGACGGCTCATCAGTCCTGAATATCTTAGTCTTAGAAGTGAAAAATCTTTGACTACCGTAATGTACAACGTAGCACGCAAAACATTGAGCTCATGGGTCCATGCAACGGTGCAGCGGTACGGTGGGGGTATTTAAATTTGTATTTATAACATAAACCTTCAGTAAAAGTTAGAGTTTTGACCTTTAATATGTCCGGAACCAGAAGGTTCGCAGGTCCAGTGCCAAAAAAAATACATCACTGACGGAGATTACAAGTTACTCTATCGGCTTCGTTACATGTTTTTTTCACATATTAAAAATGTTTGCGTCGACTTGAGAACCTACTCCATTTTAACGTTGGTTAAACAGGTAGACCCTATTGGAAGAATGCGGAATAGAACTGCGTATTGTGGTGGAGCTCGGAAGAGACCTTATGCCCAGCTACGGAGAGCGACAGGCTGAGTTGATCGAGGGTCAGGGCTGTTACCGACTGAAAACAAACAGATTTTTAAACTACAGATAAAATTTCTAGTATCCTAGGCCCGGGACCCTTGCCCGAGGCGGACGTGTTTTCAACATATGGCGCGATTTGTTTGCCTGTGCATCTGTGTCGAAATTAAAATAATTTAAAACCGTGCAAAAGTGGTATACGTGCGTTCCTGATTCCCAGCTTGCGGTTGAGGAGACTACCTCGAGCTAGCTAACCTGCAGGCTTAGCATGGCGTTTTCTGTTTCTACTCTACTGTAGAATAGAAATCGCTTTCTACGCTCCTCGAAATCTCTTTTTCGCGAGCACGAGGACATACTTAGACTCAGGTTGCTTTATAGACAGTGATTTTCCATAGCAACGGGTTAGTTGCTAGTGACGTGTATAACTACCCATTTTTACCGTACAATTGCGTTTCGTTTCTGTGTAGACAGTAGAAAACTTTCTACTGTCTACACAGAAACGCCATTTTTGTCTACTCTTCCGTCGACAATACGCTTCTCTAGGGCGCTCGTGCTAAGCCTGCTGGTGAGATCGTTCCTTATATTTGAGGCATTTGCCTTCGAAGCTGTATATGTAAACTCTTACGTACGCGCTGCCCCTGAATAGTTCTCTAACTGAAATCGCGCTACTTCTATGCCTTCACCATAACTCTTGTTATTTTAGAAATTATGTATTATAGCTCTACAAACCCTATGTCAATGAATCGGAAATTAAAATTGAAGCATTGTTTTAAAATATTTAAAAAGTATTTTGTAGCAAAACGCTTACAAAAATTTGCTTCAGGTAGAGAGTTACCCGAGGGTGTCACCGAAAAAAAAAAAAAAGGTTTGTCACAAATGGTCGGTCCCAGTGCTAAGTGTTAAGTGCTGCAAAAACATTTAGTGATCGAATGAGTTTTTTTTGTTCCTTCTTGGTAGAAAATGAATGTCGCGCCGCGACGAAGCCGCGCTGTACACTCAGCCTGCGCGTGCAGACCGCTCGCAATGTGTTGTGTTGGGTTCGATTCCCAACATGCTGTCCGGATTGAAGCGTAGACTTCTTCAGATTTTATTTGAGTGAGGCAGGTAGCCATAATATATGGAAATCATAACTTGCAAGCAATGATAAAGTAATAGGAGAATAATGATAAGAAGATAAAAAGAGTATAATGAATTCCGGAAATTATCGAAGAGCGGATAAGTAATCTTTAATAGGTAGCACAGCAATTAGTTGACATATGACAGGCCTGCGTTGAATTGCAGACAAAATTGCCAAAATGATTTAATAAAACTGCAATCTCTTTTTCTACTGTCTGCTACCATCACTGGCTCAGCGTAAACAATGCCACAATCCAAAAATTAATACCTTGTAACACAATTAATAATATGTTATTTACCACCAACACCTAAGATATTGGAGTATGGATGTTTGTTACTCTTTCACGCAAGAGCTGCTGAGCGGATTTGGATGAAATTTGGCACACGGATGGTTTATGAACTGGATTAACACATAGAGTACTTTTTGCCCCGATGCTCCGACGGGATCGGGATTTGTGCGGGTGAAACCGCGGGGAGCAGCTGGTAAGGTATCATTTTTTAAAACTATGAAATCTTACGCATATTAGTAAGTTACTAAAAACGGTGCGTTACATGTGCGTTTTTTAAACTATTTTTTCAACAGTTTCGTTAGCCATAGCGATGATGTGTTATGATAATGAATGACTAGGCGCGAATTAAGGAACAGCTGATGCGAGGACAACAGGGAAGCACGTCGCCGAGTTATCAGCTGTTATAGTGATGTGAAGGATCTGCGTAAACAGGTGGATTATCTAACCGTTATATTCTAGCGTTATAAGAATAGAAGTGATTTTAGAAAAATATAAGGCAATTAATAAGAATGATTGCCACTAAAAGACTTGAAGACAAACGAAAACACTTACTTGAATATTGTTAATTAAACATATGAAATAAGACTAAGTAAACGAATAAATAAGGAATAACTTATATATATAAGGAATAACGAATAAATGTTTAAAACATCCACTGGATAAACGACGGTCTGCAGTTTTCGTTCTTCTTTGCCCGCGAAGACGAGTCAAACATTCGACGGGTCCGAAGCCCGACGCCGGTCGACGTCTGGATGACTTCGTCCTCTGGGCGTGTGCAGTGCTACGCGAAGTTTCTTCAACAAAGTATTGATGATTCCTGCTGGAACTGTCCTCGCTGAAGACCGCAACTGAAGAGCCTCGAGTTAATTTTTTTTTTCTTTGCTTTTTTGAGACCGTTTCGTTTGAAATTAACACGACGAGATCCTTGAAGGACCAATTTTAGCGCGGGGAGCATCTAAAGAGTGGACTCCTGTATTTTAGGCAAGGGTTTAATGCCGTGCTTATAACAATAATAAAACCGTTCCTGACAAACAGCTATTAATGAAACTAAAGTAAGAGGAGTATCGTCCGCCGCGATGAAGACAGAGGAAGTAAGTGTCGTTACCGCGCCGCGCCTCAGCCTGCCGATGACGTGCGCTAAACACTCTGCCTGCGCGTGCAGACCATGCGCAATGTGTTGAGTTGGGTTCGATTCCCAACAGTGCCCATTCTACTTTTGGATACTTCGAATAACAGCTGATCAAGACTTGAACGAGAGCTCAAGACATACAAAATTTCGACAAGAGCGCTTCAATTATTGGATGGACACGGTGGAAGATCAATAACGAGATATACAAAAACCGGAAACGGTTACTAGCGAGACCACAGACGAAGACATTGAAAAGTTTGAAAACAGCAACATTAAGCACAGAAGAGCAGTGACATAGTAAACAGCCGAGAAACCAGTTGAACTCTGCTAGAAGATTCACCGATGAAGCTCGACCTGAACCAACCCGGCTGCAACGTCGTTAAAAGATGCCCTCCCACAGACAAATATCACCCGCCTCTCCACTATTCCAATGCTAATTTTAGGGTGCACTACTCGATTGGCTCTCACTCTCCTTCCTATCCTAAGGGCACGTCCACCACCCTACCATTAAAGCGCCCCCCGGTCTATTCCTTGATATGCAATGGTCTTTGTAGCACCATGAAGCATGAGGCTTCAAGGGCTAGTGCAAATCTTGGGGTTCATTCGATTAATCGAGTCTGGTCAAACCACGCTGGGGTCGGTGCATTTCATTCATTCATTCATTCATTCATTCATACAGATAAAATTTCTATAATCCTAAATAGATAGACACTGAATAAATTATTGATTCCTGCAATATTGTTAGTTCAATCTAAGTCTGTGCATAAAACCGCCCACGCAATGCCAGGCTAGTAATTGAATCAAGTTATCCAACTCTATGCTGGCTATTTGGCTTATAAACACAGATTGGTTTTACACCTACTGTTTGAGACTCCATAAAACGTCAGTTTTTATTGATAGTGGTGGTAAGTAGTGAGAAGGCTAGTCGTAGACGAACGCTTTTATTAAATTTTCCTTAGGTACAGTAAGCAGACGGCAGACCTATCTCCTAGCCTACCAAGACCACCTAAAACTTAGGTGAAGTGAGCTTGATGTGAGCTGTCATTCTACATAATGCTTGAAATTGACACTATTGGCGGCTCACTGTAAGCTCATTTCAGCTATGTTTTCATGGTGAATTTTTTACAGAAAAGACCGGCTGATGTTTATCATTGCAATTTTAGGTACCCACCCACCTACCAGGACGCGTATGATGATCGCCATAGAAACCAGTTTTGTCTAAATAATAATAGACAAAATTACAGATGACTGAAATTAATCTGTAATTTTGTCTGTTCATGTTGGTCATGCTACGTGCAGTATCGCAGGTGCCCTGCAGCCATGTTGTTTCTAAGACAGAGAATACTGAAATGTCTCATGAGTCTTGAGTGTAAATGACACCCATACATTTCAATCCGTAAGCAGTAAACAGCTTCGCTGTTGCTATATACTGCTGGCTGCAGGAAAATGCTACGCTACGCTTTTCTTTACAGACCTTTCTCTAGAAAACAGCTTGATGTAAGAGTTTAAAAAGCATGATGATAAGTCGTTTTTTTATTGTAAAGTTGCGTTGTATATTCATTATTACATTTAGACTTTTATAGTTTTGTAATTTTCACCGTAGAGAATTTCTACTAATTATTAGTGTCGTTATACAGTCAGTATTTTGCTGTGGGGCTGATATTCAAAATATATTCGTCTTTCAAAAACGAGCTGTCCGAGCAATTTATCAGCTAGGAGCCAGAGTTTCTCTTAGAGATTTTTAAAGATATTGGTATTCTCACGGTGGCATCTCATTCATTTGCGCCAACATCTTATATACTCGTATAAGGCAAAATATACACTTACACACTAAAAACAGTGATTTTCGCAATGTTAACACTAGAAGTAAGAACAAACTACGTGCTCCCTTTCACCGGCTTCATAAGGTCCATAAATCATTGGTTGGGCTTGGTATAACCTTTTATAACAAGTTACCCTCCCCTATTAGATTTACCTTTTAATGCGTTTAAGGCTCAAGTAAAATCCAAACTTTGTTCAAAGGCATATTATCCCATTAACGACTACTTAAACGATAAGAACTGTTGGTCGCTGTGATTAACTCAAGACAATGTTCGTGTTCTTTCTCCAGAATCAGCTTACTTACTGACAGGGCACCGCCTGTCAGTATGGCCGTATCGGCGCAACTACATTAGTTAGTCAATTAAAATAATGAAATGATTAAGTTTACTAATTTAATTGTTTGAAATTAGTTCATAAACCATTGATTGATGGTTACGATGTTCAGCAACTTCTATTATTTAAAACATTAACAAAATAATTGTAACTCACATAGTTTCCTATTAAACCTAAAAATATGCACGTGGGACGATACCTATAAATACGGCCGCACTGTGAAAACTAGATTCATCAACCGATCACCATAGTATCGGCCTACCTCCCCCCCATTAATACTTCGGAGAATTTCCAACTCCTTACTGAAGATCTATCTGTCCTATTTAGCCTGAGTGACTCCGTTATCATAGCGGGTGATCTCAACGCAAAACATCCCTCCTGGAATAGCACCAGGACATCTTCCAGAGGGAGACACTTGTTCAACCTCTCCTCCTCTCAGAATTTCGATGTCATCGCTCCGATGACTCCCACTCACTTTCCCCCCGATCCCAATCACACCGCCGACGTGCTCGACGTGGCGCTCCTACAGAAAGTCAACCTACGGTTGGACTCTATAGAAGTGGTACAAGAGCTCGCTTCTGATTACCGTCCAGTAGTCATGAAACTGGTCCCCCGCTTAGGTCTGCCCGACTCCACCCAACCCCCTCCGACCAAAGTGGTAACGGACTGGAGGATAGTAAGCGATCGCTTAAAATCCACCACGTCCCCCCACTTGGACCCAATCCCCGATCATTTTGACTCTATCGCTGACACGACGGCCGCGATCGACTCATTTACAGCTCACTAACAATCAGTCCTGAACGATTGTTCAAGGGAAATTCCGGTCGAAGTTGCCGGACGATGTACGCGAACTGTTGAATGAGAAGAACGCGGCTGTCCGTGCCTACAGCAACTTCCGCGCGTACTGTAAGAACACGCATAGAGGAGCTGCGTACCGCCGGCTGGGACAAGATGCTGAGCGAACTAGAGCCCACCCACCTAGCCTTCTGGCAACTCCAGAGGAAGCTTAGATCCGGAGAAATAGTCTCCATGCCCCCCCTGATCCGTCCCGACAAGACCATCGCCTTCGATGATGTCGACAAGGCTGAGCTTCTAGCCGACAGTCTAGAAGCCCAATGCTCGCCTAGCTCTCAACCAGTAGACCAAGCTCACCTCTCTGAGGTCGACGCTAAAATCGAACATAGAGCCTCCCTCCCTCCCGTCGAAGACCCAGAGTATCGACTGCCCCTCGTCACGCCAGACACGCACCCTGTGGCTCGGTTGATTGCTCGGCATTACCACGTGAAGGCGGCTCATGGAAATCAGGAAACAGACGTCAAGCTAAGGGAAAAATATTGGCATTACCACGTGAAGGCGGCTCATGGAAATCAGGAAACAGTAGTCAAGCTAAGGGAAAAATATTGGATATTGAGACTTAAAACTACCGTGAAGACTGTAGTGTCGCAATGCATGCTGTGCCGCACCAAGAAATGCAGGCCTCTAGTTCTTCGCATGGGTGTCTTACCTCAGTGTCGTGTGGCACATCATCAGCGATCTATCGGCGATTCTCTCACTGTGCGCTGGACTTGTTTGGACCGTTGGAGGTAACAGTAGGCAGACGCAGAGAAAAAAGGTACGGCGTCTTTTTTACCTGCTTAACGTTGCGTGCCATTTACGTTGAGACTGTTGCTTCTCTCACGACTGACTCGTTGATCATGGCACTGCATCGGATGGCAGCAAGGCGTGGCTGGCTTGTTCTCTGATAATGGCACAAATCTAAAAGGCGCTGAAAAGGAACTCCAACGGTCCATGCAGAACCCGGGTCAAGAAGTACTGAAAGACGTAGGTGTCAACAATGGGATGGACTGGACTTTCATCCCTCCTGTCAGTCCCCATTGGGGTGGGGTATGGGAGCGACTGATTCGCAGCGTTAAGTAGTCGCTCAAAGTTGTTTTGCTCGAACGGGTACCAAGGAACGAAGTGGTATATACACTTCTAGCAGAGATTAAAAATATTGTGAATAGTCGTTCTTTGACGCACGTTTCAATAGAACCGGAGGGCGTAGAACCCCTCACACCTATCCACCTTTTGCTGAGTACGTCATCGAACTCACCTGTAGTCGGAAGGTTTGATAGTTCTGACCTGTACTTACGCAGCCACTGGCGAACAAGTCAACGATTGGTTGCAATGTTCTGGCACAGGATGGTAAAGGAAATTTACCTGATTATCTACCTAGGCGAAAGTGGACAACAGAGCAGCCACCGCTACAAGGGGCCACCTCGTATTGTATGTGGACCCAAACTCTCCCCGCAATTCGTGGCCAAAGGGTCTAATCACTGAGGTGTTCCCAGGTAAGGACGGACGTATCAGACTCGTGGAAGTGAAGGTGGGCTCCCGGAAGTAGCGCCGCTCCGCGGCACGCGTCGCTTGGATCACCCTAGTGCTGTGATAGCACTAGGGTGGGGAAAGTTAGCGACGCGCTCAAAAGATTAAAAAAATTGTAAATAAAATTATCATCTAAGTATATTATTTAGTAGCATCACTAGTTAAGTTAAGAGTCGTGACACGCTGTCATGCTTGTCACACTGTGGGCCTCTCGCCAGTCTGCCACCGATCGCGAATCAATGTGCACGCCTAATTTCATATTTTTGCGCACGCGCCATCTTGCTTTGTTCGACACTTAAAATGAAAGCATTTTCAAAATTCGCCGTTTTTACGTTGCGACAAACCTGGTAGTTCCAGCAGTACCACCCTTAACAAGAAGATTCGGTAGGTGCCCAGACAGTAAATTTTGTCGGTATTATTAAGTAAAACATGGTAAGAAGGTCGAAACCTCGGAACAACGTGTTTTTAAAGTGGAACTTAATAAATTGAGTTTTTTGGTTGCCAATAAAAATGTACTTTAAAAACAAATCGGTTTCTTTTTAAAAATTTATAAATGGCATTTTGAACCGTTATTCGTGCAAATCAGCCAGAGGTTTTACTAAGTTTTAATAGAAATGCAATGTTAAACCTTTTTACTCGGAAATTTTGGAAGCTTGAGCCAGACGCATACTTTATGAGATGTACGAACAAAAGTTTTAATTTCTATGAGTTTAGAAAATTGAAACTTTTTTATAAATACAACGCAAGATAACGATTGGATTTCACCAATGAAACTTAACGCTCAGTACATAAACTACGTTTAAGAGTTGTCAGTGTGTTATATTCTATGGAATATTGACACTGACAGCTCCTGAACGCCTTTTAGAAGTTTTGAACGCGTTCAGTTTAATTGGTGAAACAGCACTTAGTTAATAAGTACAGAATTTCTTAAGCTTTCGTAAAAGATTTGAAAGCAATATTCTGAGAGACAGGATGTGTGATCTTTGAATTCATTCATTTCAAAAACATGAAGCAGTTGAATAGAACTTATATACTTAGTTCTATTGATGAATTTCAGACCATTTAGATAACATTAACAAAAAGGTTCTTTTCAAAAGGGGCGTAAATACTTTTAGAATAAAAAATAATTAGCAAGGGCGTACTCAATCAATCAAAATCAAAATCAATGCAGTGTATTGCCCTTTTTAACAACTAGAATTTCTTAGTAGCACCCGGGAGTCTGGATTTGTGCCCGTTTGATGGCAATAGGCCTCCTATCACACGGGACATAAGCATAACTGGCGAAATGTGGGTGTACATAGGTACACCTCTGCCTAACCCTTCTGAGATTATATTATTTAGGTACACACTGCTTATCTGGTGTCGAATAAAAACTTTTTTAGCTAATCTTTTTTAAATTCCGAGCATAAATTTTTAATTAATGGTATTTTAATTTAATTTAATTATAATTGAATATTGTTTAATTTTAATTTAATTTTGATTTAATTCATATTATGTGTACAAACATATTTTAAAATACTGTACCTACTAACAAAATATGGACTGTTATGGTCCGAAATAAAAGTTTTGAATTGAATTGAATAGTGCCTAAATAAAACGAATGAGGGGAATTCCGTGTCTGTCTGTATATCGAGGCCAAATGTTCTCAATGCTATTTACTTGTCCTTTTCCATGAGTAAGATGGAATGAATTTTTATCACTGTAAAGAGTTTTAGATATATGTGCACAGTGCACCACAAGCATTAAATGCATTGACTTCTACACGGAATAAAAACACAAATGGAGTTTTTGCCAGAAGATTCAAGAATACAAAATTTGAAAATAGCGTGTTCCTATTCTCAGATAATCGTCAAGATAAGACCATGGTAATTTCATCTTAGAGTAGCCCAAGGCAACTTCCAGAATTCGGCAGATCTCATTCAAGTTTTTGTTAAAAGTTTTTGCAATACATTCATATTCATGATTGTTTGCGGTACTTTACGGTAGGTACGAGAGAGTAGATTTGCAAAAAAATCATAAGCAAGATCCTAATTTAAAAAAAAGAAGGACGGTAGGGAGACTCTCATTGGAAACAAATGAAAAGATGATAATTTGGGTAGAATTTGATACAAATTCATCAGACGACAGAATTTCATTTCGGTTGGTATTTGCATATCTTCGGGATTTTGCATCACTGGCTTATTTTATATCGCCAGCCCTAACACAAGTACCGTATGTAATAGGATGTACGACTAACACTTTGTTCATGTGTTACATGCACAAAGTGTTTTTATCTATAACATAGGACTGTTATACATAATGCAAAGGACTGTTTTCACTGTCTATGACAAATTAATATTGGGCCAAAGTTACTATGGACATCTGACATTGTTCTTTAAAAACATAAAAAAAGGTCTAGAAAATAATTATAGTAATAATATTTATTAGTCCGGGTCATTTGTATTGTTGAGAAGTTATTAATGCATTTTTTTATTTACTCAGATTTGTCTTTTTGACGGGATATTGTAACAGTTGAGCTGTGTCATCGAATATACCAAATTCAATTATTTCACTTTTGCATCTAGGAATATTGTGTGCAGTTGTCAATACAAGATTTACTGCTTGCTGAGCCTGGTAGAATGTCTTATTTCAAATTTTAAACAATGGCTTTCCATAAGATATTGAAAGTCCAGAGAATGGCGATTTCTTTGATCATATTTATGTTAAAATCTCTTTCTTGTTAGTATTGTCACATATCTGGCGTAATAATTCATCTTAATTATAGTAAAATAGATTTTTAATTGAATTTGGCACTCTGTATATACAAACTGTTATGGGTCGATGATCACTTAGTTATGTGGCGCTACATTCTATGATACCTTTAACAGGACAGTTAGTTTTAAATGTTGTATATTCTTGTCCAATTCTAGTTAGTATACATGCCCCTCCCCCCTTTACGCCTCTAGAATAACTTGTTGCTAGGCGGAAGTTGTCATAAACTGTTCAGTTATACAGAATAAAAGTCGACTTGGTACAGATGTTGAGTTTTAAATGATCCTTATACTTACTACCTTAACTGGGGCGTGCAAACAGTTTAAGCTATAATAATAAAGACTCAATTAATATTAAACACATTAAATCGAATTAATATAAATTAACATGACAAGATGAAATCCAGTAGGTACTTAAATAATTTGAAATAGGCAACAGATAACGTCTATGTGTTTATTATTTTGTGCTAATTCCTCTAAATGTACCGTCAAGATATCACATTTGATTATGAGATCTGCTTTGTTTTGGCGGTGAATACGTATATTATTATAAAATTAAAAACAAAACTGAGTTTTGTCCATTTGCGTCACTGGTCAAGTCATCTGGAATTGATTTCATATCAAATGTATTTCTACTCATAATGTCTCTAAATATGAAATTCCTCGTTACGACAGTCGCAAATGTGTCGTCGTCGATACTTATTAGTCTCATACCCAGTTGCGCAAAGGCAAAAATTTATGACCCATTATGTAATAGATCATTAACGCTAATGATTTCATTAATTTAACGATGCTGGACAAAACAACTTTAGCAAATGTCAGCTTTAAATATTAATATCTTTCATCCTATTTTAACTCAAGTTACGGTAATTAAGGCAGTTACTTTGAAATTGATTGGATATCCATTGAGTGTCAAAATGTGACCCAAAGGACAGGGAATGACGTGACGTTTTCGTCAAGTTAACAAACTAAATTCTGATTATAGTTAAATGTTTATCATTCCTAAAATTATCATTACCATTTTATTGTATTGGATTTAATTTGATTTCCTCAAATTAAGTATCATGGACTTTATTTGAACGGACTTATGAGAAACTGATTAATAGAACGAGTGATCTTTGCCCAAGACTGGGACAGCGCAGACTAAAAAAATTAGAGAAAAAGAAGTGAAACTTTGAACTTAAATATTACTTAAAGTGTTATCATTCCTGTAATTATCATTACCATTGTTGTCATTACTTGATTTGTATTTCCAAATAAGCTATATTCTAAGCAACTTGGAACTTCAACGTCATTGAATCGGTTATTTACCAATAATCTTTTTTCCTGGATTTATCGTCATGTTTTTTGGTCGGTGCAGTATATATTTTTTTCTTATACCTGAAAGCCGATCCCACAAAAAACAAATGGCGAAAAATTTGGTACCTATTTTTGACGCCGCTCTGCTTTTAATTTTGAGGTGTATGCAATCTAGGACTGCAAATTCTGCAATTTTATAAAAATCTTCAGCAACTCTTCTGAACCCTCTATGGCATTCTAATAAAAACAGGTCCTAATCTAGCAGGTTTTGGAGTTGCCTTCTATACTATTCGACAAATTTTCGATTTGTGGACATTAGTCAAATCACCTGGTGGAAAGATACTGTGGCAAAAAACTCGGGCATGTCAGAAGACGGATTTTGCCATCGATGGTCTTATTTGTATAGGTTTCAAATGATCACATATTTGTACAGCTGCTTCGGGGTTGACTACCGACTAATAGAGAAGTATGGAAATAAAAGACTTTATAATATGAGGAAAATGTCGTGGGTTATAAATTTACTCACTCTGTAATTCAAATTTTGTGTAATACTGTAATGTGTAACTGTTTATTTTCCCAAATAAAAAATAAAAATAAAAGACATGTTGCTCCGACCCCAAATCAATTAGAACAAGGGCAAGAGTCTGATGATGATAGGACCTAGGTTATATTTAGGCGTAATTCATAGTTCGTAAAAATAATTTAATAGGCAGGTGCCTAATTTCAACTCGGACACTGTTGGCTTTATGCAGACGGTTTGTTATTACAATTTAGATAGTATTATGGTATTTAAGATCTGTATGGCTGTTAATTAATGTGGCGTTTTATGCAATGCAGAGTTGTCTGTCCTAATTGTGATGAGTGCATCTTTGAGAAGGTTCCTTTATTGAATGCGTTATGTTAGTTATTTTTTCGTTTATTCCATTCCGTTTTATGCTTCCCTAACATTATTTTAAAACATTTCTCGAATAGATTAAATAAGTATAAAAACATCTAAAAATATCAAAATTTGTAGCCCACCGGTATCGGTAACAGGGTCAAATCTACCAGCGGTCAAGACTCCAGAAAGAGAAACCTACTGAAAATGCGAGCCGTGTCCAGAAGTACCGCTTTCTGATTCAAACCCTTCCAGCTGCCCAACAAGAGCCTTCTCAGGTGTTGCCTCCGAGGCTATTAGCTATTAAACCATTGGCTGTGACGAATATGAGTCCACGCTCTACATGTCGACAACCTCGTGTGGTAAGAAAGAAGAAAGAAAGAAAAATTGTTTATTCTGCACAAACAAAACGCACATTACAAAATTACAAATTTCACATATATTCACAGTAGCCAAAGGCCTCGTATTCAGCTTTTAAAATTTTGTATTTTGTCCATTGCCTGATGTCACTCACTCTCAGCACCAAAGACAATACACATTGCTCTGTTTGTGTTGCGACACTGGCAAATGACAATAAAACAAACATTATTTGTACAAAAACATGCTGCCGATTGCAAAGTGGAAGAATGACTACTTTTCTAACAAAACAAACAACAATAATAAGTGGTAAGTTAAGATACGTGTTTTATTTATATTTTTCAGCTTTCATGACATTCTCGTCATGAGGGACAGTGATATCAACTATCTCTCGCACTCGCACTCGCACACAACGCACTCTCATCGATCTATAACCACAATATCAGGCTTATTGGCTACAATAGTCCTTATATTGATAATGGATCGATCCCAGTACAATGTGACATGACCATTCTCGAGAACTGGGTCGGGCACATACCTGTAGTACGGCACTTCCGATTCCACAAGGCTGTACTGCAAAGCAAGTTGCTGGTGGATAATCCTAGCTATTAGATTGTGTCCTTGCAAGTACTCGCCGTTAGCAAGACGAGAATAACCCGAAACAACCCGAAAAATGTCGGCATGTCCCACAGATGTCAACCGTCCTTGACGATGTATTTCCGATAAATATTCGTCATGATAACTTCATCCTTAATCGCACAGACAAAACCTTCGGTTTCCCCAAAGAGGTCGCCAAAACCTAGCCAGGATACAGACGCCACAAAGTCCACATCAGGCCCATGAAGGACCCGGACTGCCATACTTACTTACGATCGTTAGTATCTAGTACTGCGAGTTTGCGCCAGTTCTCTTTTGCCAAGAAGAGCGGGGTGAAACCCTTGTCCACTGCGATAACATCTCGGGGCATCCCTCCCACGTCAGTTTGAAGGAAATATTCCCGGGGACTGCATAAGTGGCCGAAACAGTACATCAAACCGGCATGATATAAATACTAGGAACAAACACAAATTTGTTGTTCCTACTACCAGGCTCAAGAAAATAGGTGGCTCGTTTAAATGTCAATGTATACGTTTTTATAATAAACTTCCTAGCCACATTCGAGGACTAAGCCTTAACAAATTCAAATCTTTTATAAAGCGGAAATTATGGCAGAAAGCCTATTATACTGTCAAAGACTATATTGATGACAAGAAGGCTTGGGATTGAGCTGCTCCAATAAATTTACACAGATAATCTTGATGTTTAATATTTGCAATTTTTTTAATATTTTTATTATTATGATTTTTTCAATATGTGTACCTTTTTACATACATATCGGGATAGGCCCTCATCAGCGATATTACACTTGCACTTTGTAAGTAGGCGTGGATTGTCGGGCGAAGAAAATAGAGATACTAGTTACAGCACAATCACTTTATTTCACTCACAATTTCTTATAAAATAATCACCATGAAATAACCTGAAGGCAGAGGTCCGAAATATTAAATGAAAGTATGACATATAGCAGTAACCAACTCTTTTATTCCGACAGCTTGTTAATTAATTAAATAGATCGCGATAATAGCTCTAGGCGCTACGGCAGGCGCACCGGGCCGAGCCTGCCACAAGAATGCTCTCCCTCTTCGCTGCGCACTAGCTTACATTAAGTTGCTCGAGAAGTGGGGTGAGTGGGGAGGCGAACGTCCGCTTTGCACAGCGTAACTCGGCCCGCTGTACCTACCGCTAACGGTGACGCCGACACGGCCATACTGACGTGCGGACGTCCTCGTACGCGTAGACTCATCAAGCATTGTCTAAAAAGACATAACGTTATTATTGATGTTCGTTCATCCTGACTAGCAATCTCGATGAGCAAAAAAGATCCAGGTCATCCCTACTGACTGTGCAACCAACTCTGGACCGCTCAATATTGAGCCTTCAGGACTTATACTAGTAATCTGGTCCGGTTCAGCCCTGCAGAGTTTACTACTAATTCGGGACCGCTAGTTATTGAGCCTTCAGAACTTTAGCAATCTGGTCCGGTTTACCCCTTCAGAGTTATAATCTTCTGGCCCGGTCCAGCGACCCTTCAGAATTATAACCGCCTGGTCCGGTCAAATGACCCTTCAGAATTATAACCTCCTGGTCCGGTCTTACGACCCTACAGAGTTATAATCTCCTGGTCCGGTTATAACAAACCCTTCAGGATTGTCACTGCTTGGTCCGGTCATGAATGACCCTACAAGATCACTCCAGTTTATACAGTTTTTTTTTTTTCTCTCTTTTTTTTTTTGCTCTTTTTTTTTCTCTTTTTGTCTCTCTTTTGTCTCTTTTTTGTCTCCTTTTTTGTCTTTTTTTGTCTCTTTTTTGTCTCTTTTTTTTGTCTCTTTTTTTTTTGTCTCTTTTTTAGTCCGGACTAAAATGGTCCCTGTAGATTATATAATCAAATGTATTAAAGTACTTGTCTCAACAATCCACACATGCTATGTTCATTGGTAGTTTCACTACCACCAAAGTCATTTACTTTAGAGCCTATAACAGAAACAAACTATTTTAATCTTAAGAATAGACTTGACTTAGACACTCCACCGAATGCGTAGCACGCCTGTGCGATGCCGACCGAGTCTCATGTCATACAGCCAGCAAAATGTCACTGAGTGTCATGTCATTGAATGTGTCGTAGCAGACACATAATTCATGTTCACACACACATAACACTCTAAACTAACAAACGACATCTATGAAAACTAAATAACACTAATTTAAGTATTGAAGCGCCGTCACGGCCAGACTGACATTCACACTTCCTTGTGCGTCTCCATCCCCTTAAAGTCACCGCGGGCCCATTTTTCTGTAAAAAGAATAAAACTGGTAGATACATTACTTTGTACGCTCGTCCATCGGTGACATACATTACAACGTTTTATAACCCACAAAATCAACCTTTAGGAGCTGAGCCGGACAACTTAAATAGGCCTCCCTTGAGCTAGTTATCTCTCCAGATAACATGGACCAGGCAGCCAATCAGCGTCTCTCCGATCACTCACTAGTACCACACATATCTCCATTGATCTCATAGCCTCTCAGACTAGACGATCACTTTATAATATGACCCACAATATCGGCCTGCATAAGCCAGTTCTTTAGACTACCCAATAACACACACCATAGGATGTCAACCCGCATGAGTCGGACCCTTACTTTATCTCACAGATTAGTACCAATTTTACGTTTAATTACGTTTCTTCACTCTCAGAGGCCGAGAGGTTTTCAGAGCTGGCGGATAACGTACGTGAACTACAAATAGACAAAGCATCACTAAAACCACCCGATGACGCCCACTCCATTCGTCAATCGCGGACTGCCGCCACCTCGGCCTCCTTCAAGCTACCCGTCAAAGTGGTAGCTAAATGCACCAAGCCCTCACTTCCCCCGGGCATTGCACGAAAATGCTTACGACCATATTTGCATTCTCTATTAGACACAACAAAGGGAAGTCTTTACTCCCTGCGAAGCCCAAATGAACCCAGAGGGGGGTCACATACAATGAAGTAGGAATCACCACTGTAGAACGGTCTCATTTTTCCTACTGTGACGCAGCAACTCTCCCAATATTCTCCAATGCTAACTTACGAATTTCACCCAAATCTCACCGAAACCCAGACTCAGAATATGAAGCCACACTTAAAAACCGCGCCCGAGTCCCAAACACAAGTTCTGTTTGTGTTACCCTAGACCTTGGACCATCCGTCGCTAGCTGCACTTCGAGAAGCTCGCCGCGCCAGGTCCCACCAGATTCACTTTCGATTATAACAAGTAAGCACCTCAATGTCCTCATGACTCTCTCTACCCGAACACATGCCCTGCCAGAACCGTTAGCAACAAGGTGCAACTCTACACCATGTTCACCATAAAATTGCTCTGTCTGCGCCAATACAATACCCACCCCGATCCGAAATGATCCGCGAAGTCGCACCGAAAAGACAGAGCCTCCTTTAGTGCTTCATCTGCACCTGCTGCATCCAACTAAGAAGTGCACTCCGGAAGGACTCATTTAGTGAAAGAGTCAACAATGACAAGAATACTCCCTACCATCGATTTCACCACACAACTTCTCCGCGATGTCTAAATGTACAGTATAACATTGTGCAGAAACCTTAAGCATAGGATGGAGTGAGCCCCGAACAATCCCTTGAGGCCCAGCACACAAGTGTGAAGTTCAATCAGTGCGTTCCAGTCAAATCATTTTAGTCAGAACCCGTTCTGATGTTAGTATTTCGATCACTTTCTTGTACATATCTTGTCTGTCCATTTGATAGGCCCTTTTAATTTGATTCAAGATTCTTAACGTAAAACACGTGAAATATGGGGCAAACCGCCAAAAACTAATCTAAAGGACCTACACATCGCTCAAAATAAAATTATTAAACTATTATTTCACTATGATTACCTTACACCTACAGTTAAAATTTACAGGGAAACGAAACTCATGAATATTAAACAACTTCCTGCATATTGCACCAGAATTCTTAAAAATTCTAAGTAAGTTCATTCACACAAAAATACATCAGGTACACAATCGCAGCAATAGTAGGAAGGATCACATTTTACTACCGCGAGTGCGGACAGTCAATGGCGAGAGAACAATTATTTTAGCGGGAGGGCAACAATATAATAAGCTACCTATAGAAGTAAAGAATGCGAACTAAACGTTTGGTATTTTCAAGATTAAATTTTAAAAAAATCACTTTCTAAATGATCAAACACATCCATTAAACAGACTTGCCCTACTACTGTATTGCTTTATTGTGGCACCGGGATCGCATTCCTTATCTACGGAAATTATTTCTTTGCGGGTGGATCGAAAAGTTTTAAGTTGTGTTAGTTAATAATGTTATTTGCGTACGAAAAGAAATGGTATTACAACTTAGATGATTTAATATAAATTAAAACTATAGCTGCTTAGTTTGTGTGTCCAAGTTATATTTTAAGTTTTAAAACGTTCTCAAGTAAGTGAAATCTTTGTAATTTATTTTCGAGAAATAAATTTCTTTAACCATAAACACCATACCACCAATAAAGAATCAATTATCCTTTCGCACTGAACTAATGCGAGTTTATCTTCACCATGTAGGTCAGTTTTGATGTTGTGGTATATGATAATGAAACTCTTTAGTAACGTTAACTTTCTTACCCCAAATAGAATGTAATTTTGTAATATCGGTACGTACATGGATCTACTATCTAATAGATCCCTACCTATAATAACTGGTTCTGTAATTGAGTTAACAGGCACAACATGAAACAAAAAGGACACTGACGTGTTGAATTTCACCACGGCTCAGTTATTCTGCGATTCATATTTAACGTTTTCTTTACACAGGTATACCTGTAAGGTAAACTAAATCACAGCGCATAGTACCCTGGATTTTTTGACAAAGCTAAAAGCTACAAACGAACTACCAGATTATCTATTAAAAAGAAAAGGAACGAGCTCACCGGATGATGTGGTTGTCCATACACGTAGCAGGTGAGACGGTTCGTATCACGACTCTTCGGTGCTGGTGCTCGATTCGAATTCTTCACTTCGGTCAAAGGTTCGTACTGCCACTTGCTTCAATCACTTGATTTTTGGACTGTTGTGCTATAACGATGGCATGTGCCATTGAAGCGATTGTCATTATCAGGATCAAACCGTATCAGTCGCGCAGTTGCGGTGAAATTTGACGTTTGCGGTTAAGTGGTTGCCGGAAGTCGTGATAGCAAAAACTCCATATTTTGAATAGATTAGACGTTAGCCCACACTTCACTGTCGTCATTATTTTCTTCAGGTTTTTGCCCTTCGAATCCCAATTCTGATATCGGGATAGGCCCTCATCAGCGATATTACACTTGCACTTTGTAAGTAGGCGTGGATTGTCGGGCGAAGAAAATAGAGATACTAGTTACAGCACAATCACTTTATTTCACTCACAATTTCTTATAAAATAATCACCATGAAATAACCTGAAGGCAGAGGTCCGAAATATTAAATGAAAGTATGACATATAGCAGTAACCAACTCTTTTATTCCGACAGCTTGTTAATTAATTAAATAGATCGCGATAATAGCTCTAGGCGCTACGGCAGGCGCACCGGGCCGAGCCTGCCACAAGAATGCTCTCCCTCTTCGCTGCGCACTAGCTTACATTAAGTTGCTCGAGAAGTGGGGTGAGTGGGGAGGCGAACGTCCGCTTTGCACAGCGTAACTCGGCCCGCTGTACCTACCGCTAACGGTGACGCCGACATACACAATCACCTGTATATTTATTTATTAGATTTACCAACGTTCGCATACACTACAGAAATTACAGAAAACAACAGAAAATAATGAACTAAATGTAACAAACAATTACAGGTAAATACAGCATTTTCTTATTATTACCTACTAGGAGAGCAATCTTAAAATAAAGCAGTTAAAATATTACTATAAAAAAACAAAACAGAAAACAGAGAGAAACAGCCGTCACATAACCTAAAATTATCAAAAATTTAAATGATTTTACCTTTCGACACAAATGATCAAGAAGTTTCGATCGGAACCGACCGAGTGAGTCCATATGAACATCTACTAGATCACAGCACTCGTTCATGAGCCTACATATTCTTGGCAGTGGTGAATTTGCTCCGTACACGGTTCTTCGGCGCGGTGGATAGAAAGGGGTGATACGATTGCGGGGGTATCTGGCAGGGACCTTGTAATTTATCCTACTCAGGAAATTGGGACTGTCAATCATATTATTTAAAATTTTGTACATGAATAGACAATCCGACAATTTTCTTCGACTAGACAAGGAAGTCATTCCAAATTTCGCCAATTTTTCCGAGTAAGATGCTTTTTTCTTTACTCTGCTAGAACTATATACCAAGTGCCACATGAACCGTTTCTGAATCCTTACCAGTCGAAGTGAGTGTGTCGCATAATGTGGCCTCCATACCACGCTGCAATAGTCTAAGGTACTCCTAACCAAACTGTTAAACAGCACTATTTTCGGCCTGCTACTGCGGAAGATTTTTCCGTTCCGAATGACGAAGCCCAACATTTTAGAGGCCTTTTTAATGGTACTTTCGAGGTGCGAGAGGAAGGTGAGTTTACGGTCAAATATTACGCCTAGATCCTTTATTTGGTCTACTGTTTCAATAATGTCATTGCCAATATGGTATACACCTTCAATTGGGTGGACTCTTCTTGAGAATTTTATGTGAAAGCATTTTTTGCCATTTAAGTGCATGCCATTACGCTCACATAATAATATATATCGGGATATTACACTTGCACTTTGTAAGTAGGCGTGGATTGTCGGGCGAAGAAAATAGAGACTCTAGTTATAGCACAATCACTTTATTTCACTCACAATTTCTTTTAAAATAATCACCATGAAATGACCTGAAGGCCGAGGTCCGAAATGAAAGTATGAAATATAGCAGTAACCAACTTAATTATTCCAACAGCCTGTTAATTAATTAAATGGATCGATATATTAGCTCTAGGCGCTACAGCAGGTGCACCGGGCCGAGCCTGCCACTAGAATGATCCCCCTTCGAGCTATATCGCGGCGCCCCCGTCAGGGGGCGTTGCGTGCGGTGCCGGGGCTTCGCCCCCCGGCCGCAGATGCCATACGGCGACCCGTACCTACGGGCCTCTCGTTGTGATTGCTCATGGCTAATGGTTTATTTTTTCTTTATTTTGTCATTCATTGGGCGCACGCGAGCTACGCGCGCCCATTTGAGTGGTTGCTATGTGTGTTTCTGTAGGCACGCCGCGACGCTATTAACACAGAGCGTCGCTTGTTTCACGGCATCTCGGCGGTCAGTCACCGCCAGGGAGGCCCGCCGGCGACGACCTGCGACAGAGGTGCCGACTCGACGTTCCTACAGAGTGGGTGATTGGTCCCCGCCCGTCCAGATCACAGAGCTAGCCGTTCACTGTCCGAGCTAAGGGGCCGTCGTGAGGGTGTGAGCGGTATTGTGATTGAGTAACACCGTTCAATGTTTGCGTGACTCGCAGCCCGCGCCGCGCGTACACGCGTGACTTAGGGTGCCTGTATAGTAGTGTATAGACATGTATGTATGTATACAATTACGTAACGTGCCTATATTAACCTAGAAAACGTTACGTAATGGGTGTGTGCGTTGTGAGTGTGGAGTCTTTTTGTCACAGATAAGCCGCGTGTAACTTGGCTACGCGCTTATCTGGAAGTCAATCCGGGTTTGATGGTGTCATCGTCTGTGTCCAGGAAAGAATACCCGAAGGAGGTGGCGGAGGGGGGGGGGCGGCCTTGTGTCAGAAGGCCGCAGGCGTCCCATTCTGGGTCGCCCTGGGTGACCTAGCCGTGGTACAACGTAAGTAGTGCTGCCAGGCCATCCAGGATGACCGTTTCGACATCATGTCCCTGCCTGATGGCCTTTATCATGTCCATCAGCAATTTGATGGCACAGGTTGTGAACTCTATTTTTTCCGTGGCTGTTTTGGCGTCGGTGGCGCCGCCACTAGTTTTCTTATGGAACTCCTTACTGGGAAGTTCCTTGATTACCCGCGGCGCCATGGCGGCGCTAGCGGTAGGTTGCTGCTTGTTTACAACCTGCTGCTGCTTGTTTGCCCCGCTTGAGGCAGGGGTGGCCATGGGTTTCTCTTGGGCCGCCGGGGTGGGGTCGGGTTCATTTCTCTTATCCTTGCCCCCGCGCCTCTTATTCTTCCTCCGCCTGGAGGAGGTAGTATTTTTGTTTATGGGCCCGTTGGCCGCCGCCATGAGCGTCGTCCCCCTCTCGCTGCGCACTAGCTTACATTAAGTTGCTTGAGAAGTGGGGAGAGTGGGGAGGCGAACGTCCCGCTTTGCACAACTTAACTCGGCCCGTTGCAAGTGCCGTTTATAATGGTGATGCCGACATATAGTAAATATTTACTGTATAAAGTATAACATTATTTTAATTTTGTGAATTTTAGGACTATGTGGGTCATTGTATTTTTCTTTTATTTCTTTCAGTTGTTTTAATCAAGGTCTGATTTTTTGAGTACTTTATGCGGCTTGGCCTACCCAAATGTCCTTTCTTTTGTATTGTTCGTCGAATCGTTGAGCTCCTTTGTTCTGAGTTGAGCTGCACCATGATTGACAAATGCGTGCACTGTCTGGACAGGTCCACTCAAATCAGTGTGTTTCTTTCCTCAAAAGACCATTTCAGACACCAGTCTACAGGGTCCTCATATGATCTGACAGTTTATTCTCGGATTTTAATACACTTTGACATTAATGGACATAATATACTATGCACTGACATGAAAATTTACTTTGTAAAGTATTATAATATTTTAATTATTGTGAATGTGAAGGCAGTGTGGATTTGTTGTTTTTTTTATTCTCAGTTTATTTTTATTTTTTAAAGTTAGTTTTAATCATGGTCTGGCAGTTTAAGTAATTTATGCGGCCTACCCAAATGTCCTTTCTTTAGTAATGTTGGTCGAATCTTTGAGCTCTTTAAGTTCTGTGTTGAGCTGCATGATTACTGACAAATGCGTGCTCTGACTGGACAGGTCCACTCATTCTGTGTGGTTCTTTCCTCAAAAGACCATCTCAGACATCAATATACATGGTCTTCACATGACCTGACCAAGGTTATGTCTGGACTTTAAAAGAGACTGTGACCTCTGAGTTTGTTTCGGTCATTCTTCTCAGAGTAGTCAGATAGGAAACGCCGATCTCATCTACTTTTAAAATATTATTGACGTGTAAAAGTGTTTGTAAAAACCTACTTACAGAAATAAAATCATTTATCATTTATCATGACACAACAGTTGAAGTCGCGAACCTTGTTATCGCCTGATAGAAGACTATTAAATACTTTCTTCAGGCGGCCAAAGAAGCGTTCCTTCAACGATTGCTCCATTCCAGTAACGTTGTAGTCTAACGCTTCTGACATTTCCAAATACTTATAGCTTTCGGATGAGTAGAGGGATCTAAGGTGTATGGAATCTGAAAGATGAATTCCCTAGGATTCCTTAATCTCACCTCGCTTTACATGCATGATTGTACATTTGTCCACACCAAATTTCGTCTGGATTTCATGGATTGAGTTTCAAGTTATCCATGTACAGGAGGTGAGATATGACCTGACCACCTATTCTCAGCTGATAGCCTAGACCTGAATCCTACAGCAGTGTGCTTAGAGGATTCAAGGCTAAGCAGAACCAAAGCGGGCTAAAACTATTGCCCTGAAATATGCCTCGCTCAATCCTTATCGGCTCGATGTGCCTCTGGATATTTCGACACCCTGGATAGCGAAGGTCCAACCTCAATTGCCCCATACACGACACCAGGAAGTTGCGTAGAGTTGCTGTCGTTCCCAAGCCCTATAAATCCACCCTTCATCGCTCTGGAATGTGCCATTCTGGTTGTACCGCTCCACTCTTCGCCTGTACCGACGAATACGGTTTACCCATGCACAGATCTTCTGCTTCAGGAAATCGATACGTTCTGTGACGCTGGTCAAATAATCTCGAGAACTAATATCAGTCCCTGAGAACGCCCGCCTTACAAAGCGCATTACTCTAGGGTGAATATTGCCCTCCCTGAAGCCGATTAGCTTGCCGATGAGTGCTCCAGCCTCACCGATACGACGTTCAATCCTACACTCAAAATCGAAATCAAATCAAAATATTTTGTTTCACATAAACCTACATGGGCACTTATGAAACGTCAGATTCTAGGCGCACGGTTCCAATTGGTCGTTTCCTATGGAGAAGAGCCGGCAAGAAACTCCATGGTTACTCTTTTAAAAATATTTGTCTTTTACAATATTTTTTAGTTACAGTGTTAATAGGTATGGGAGGACAGTGTAGGCCTGTCAAAAAGTACCATATGTTAAACAAATAGACAATGGTATATAAATTTACAATCCACAAGGCCTACGACGTTCTCACATTTACAAAATATAGAAATAATCTAATAGAATAAAATCAAAACTAATAAAAAATTGTAGGTATATAATGTAAAATAATGAAAATATTATGTCAGAGTTATTTATAAGTCAATATCTAATAATAAAAAATAAAAATTAAACACCATTATTTGGGAGCAGTTATTAGAAATTTACATAGTGATGCCGTTTATGAGGTACCAGGGAAGCCACCTGTGCAGAGGGAATTATTGCCAAACTTTCTTGTCTTCGACGTAGTCTTTAATCTTATAGTACGCTTTTTTGATAAGGACACGTTTAATGTGGGTTTTGAACTTTCCATCGCTAAGTTCTGTAACCGACTTTGGCAACTTGTTATAAAAGCGGATATTATTTATCAAAAATTGCTAAGCTGGTACAGTTAGTTTTGGTCGTGGAGGTCAGTCACTGTAGGAAGTTTAACATGAGCTACACGACATGCCGCGTTACAGTTGAACAGTACAAGATCGAGTGAGTATCGGCAGGGTCTTTGCTGCTGTCAAAACAACTTGACAGCTGCGAGTCTAGAGCAGGCACCAGCGTTTTGTTTAATAAATAATAATAATAATTGTTTATTTGTACACTTAAAAAGAACATTCATAAGTACAAGGATTAAAAAGCAATTGTACATCAGAGTCACATTAAGTGGCGAACTGCTGCCTCCTAAACTAGGCCAGAAGCCTGTGTTTTAGGAGCCAAAGTTCCTCCAGGTCTAATGACATGTCATGCAAGTACTTTAGAAACAATAACTTAAGTTAAACAAACAATGCCTTATTAAAACACAGTATTAGTTAAAATTAGGAGACAATTGTAATAAGATTCTCGGTTTCGTCATACGTTAACTCCTGCAACCAATTTGTAATTTTTGTTTTAACTGCGTGTTTAGACAAGGAGTATATGGGGAGAAGTTTATTTATTTTATTATACAGTCGAGAGCTAGTTGCCGCATACTGTCGGCTGGCAAACTTTGAACGGCATTGGACTAAATCGCACACGGGAGTGCCTTTGCGTCTTTTCAGCTTTTCAAGATCCAGATGTAGCGTAGAGTGTTTTCGCAGCACAGCGCGGAGCACAAAAAGTTGTCTTACAGTCAATACTTTGGCTTCTGAATAAAGCTCATAGGTCGAAAAGTCCCTGCACTTAAAGTGCATGACTTTCAAGATCGCCCTTTGAGCTCTCTCAACTTTAAGTAAGGAGGTTTTGTAGGTTCCGCCCCAAACCGGGATACAGTATAAAATAATTGACTGGCAAAGGCTCTGGTAAACTATCAAAGCTAGTTCGAGATCCGCAGAGTGCCTAAGATCCTTAAATATATAAATTAATTTCCTTATTCTTGTACATAAGGCTTGGATATGGGGCTGCCAGGTAAGCTTGTAGTCAATGTGGACTCCTAGATATTTTATGTCTGGTACCAAAGACAGAAATGGGCACCTGCAATTGGGTGCCTCACCTGAGCAAATGTGGGCTTTAATTTCACCTGATTCCAGTGGAGGAGGTATAGTATTAGGTAACGAAAATCTAATGACCTTTGTCTTTGCTACGTTAAGGGTAAGTAAATTCTCTGAGAGCCATTCCATTACAAAGCGAAGCGACTGTTCCGCCCTTTTACTAGCTCTGTCCCAGTCAGTATCATACACTATTAACGCTGTGTCATCAGCATACGTAAATATGTCGCAGTTTGGAATATGTGCATTACATAGGTCATTGATGTATAGCAAGAAGAGGGGAGGCCCGAGAATGCTACCCTGCGGAACACCGAAGCCGATAAATCTATCATCACTCTTTGTGGAGTCGATTTTGACATATTGAGAACGATTAGAAAGGTAATCTTTAAAAATGTCCAATGCGAGACCACGAATTCCAACACTTTCCATTTTCGAGATCAAGGTGGGAACAGATACCGTGTCGAATGCCTTAGATAGGTCAAGGAAGATACCGTAGCATTTCTTGCCTTTGTCCATGTTGTTGATTAATTTTTTGGTAAGATCAACTACAGCGTCCTCCGTAGAGACTCCCGGTCTAAAACCGTATTGATTATTTGCAATTATTTTGTGTTTAGAGAGATAAGCAATGAGACAATTGTTAAGTATCCTTTCGAGGATCTTAGATAAAGAGCTTAGTACAGAGATTGGACGGTAGTTTGTTTCGTTGGCTCTGTCTCCACTCTTGAAGACGGGATGCACGACCGCTTTTTTGAGGACGTTGGGAAAGACTCCAGAATCAATAGCACGATTGAAGATATGCGTGATGGGAGATGACAGAATGGAACTCGATTGTTTCAGTACTTTAGCTGATATGTTGTCGTAGCCAGTGGCACAGTCAGAGCGCAAGGAGCCGATCAGCCTTTCCACTTGTGCTTCATCTACTGGCAGTATGACGAGAGACTGGCAAGGAAGAGGTGGTATAGGGTTTCTAACAGCACGGTTTAATGTTGGGAGAGGAGATACTTGAGAGGCTAGTTTCTGTCCTATATCAGTGAAAAAGCTGTTAACACGGTTTGCTGATTTTTTTGGATCATCAGTGAGTTGAAGAAGCTCTTTGGGAGGTTGCGTTTGAGAAATAGAGTTGGTAATAGACTTAATTGCCCTCCAAGTAGCCTTAGGGTTGTTTCTGGCCTTTTGCAATTCATTTTTATCATGTGCTCGCTTTAGTTTTTTCAATAATGTATTAAGGTAATTACGATATCTTTTATAAGTTAATTGAAGGATCGTATTTTCCGGTTCTTTTTTTAATCTATAATGCATTCTGTCACGGTTTCGTATACATCTAACCAAACCCTGAGTCATCCATGGCTTTATAACACGAATCTTATTTTGGATGCGTATACATTGGGTATGGGTAGCAATAACCGCCTGAAGTATTGTTACAAACAATTCTGAGGCCAAGTTGGGGTTCATCTCATTCAACACCGGACCAAAATCAGTCCTTTCAAAGTCTTGTTGAATTGCTAGGAAGTTGTAACGGAAAGATGTAATTGGGTTATTTTTGATGATAGAACCCTTGATCCGGAGGGACAGGATGATTGGCAGGTGGTCGGTGATGTGTGTCTGAACTACCAAAACACATGCTGCATTTTTTGTTTTTAACAGAACATGATCTAAGCAGCTCCCTGATCTGGTAGGGCGAAGGTGCGCTGGGAGCAACCCAAGAGTGGCAGAAAGAGTAAGATAATGATCTGAATTCCGGTCATGGTTACTAGGTTTAATGTCTATGTTTAGGTCACCAATAAGAACCACATTGTGGTAGTGATTCATAGTGCACGCTAAACTGTTTAGGCTACTATAAAATAGATCTAGATTAGAATATGAGGGGGAGCGATACAAGCAGATGATAGCGGTATTATCTGTGGTGCAAACAAGGCAGTTAGCTCCGTGAAAAATGGGTTCGTGCACTGTACTTCGTAGGGACGTCTTGGTGAATACTACGACTCCGTCGTTTTGTGATCTATTTTTTACAGTGGCATGACAGGTATATCCCTGCATAAAGGGATTCGGTCCAGATACTCTAAGCCAGCACTCAGTGAGCACAATGACATCGAAATTAATTTTAGTGATGGACAACATTGTGGCGAATTGCTCGAAATTCTTTTTAATACTTCTAATATTAATATGTATTATTTTCAAGTTTACGTTGGGATGTGTAATGAACTCCGAGCATCTGTCAGGCGAGCATTCATACGATGAAGCTATGGAAATATTGTCGAGATCGTTGGATATAGAATGAATGTTAGCCATTGGAGGTTGAGGGTGCAGTAAAAACAATGGCATATGAAAATAAATATGAATAAAATATTAATGAACTCCTGAGATAAAAGAATCGTAATTGGTAAGGTCTAGCAGTATCTCTTGATAATACATTATTAGTCATCTTGTAGATCATTATGCGTAGAGTTGGGTTGCAGTAGTTAATCTTATTACTAATATCAAGAACATTTGTTATGTATACTGTATGAGCATGTAAAGAAGTAAAACAGTTTTCATAATATTTGATAAACAAAAGAGGGGTTTTAGCCCTGAACATATATAGGAACAGAAAGCATGCATTTAATAAGTAATATTGTAAAAAAAAGGTTGCAAATATAGAAAAAATTGATGTGCAGTGTAGTCATTGCCTTTTAGCTAGAGAGATCAAACATTTTTGGGACCTTATTTGTGTTGGTTTCTCATTTGGATCATTGGGATCTTTTCTTAGGAAAATTCTTCCATATGAATTCCAGCAAGAGAACTTGTTGCCTTTTGCAAATGCCCGTGTATCATAGAATAGCTTTTTCTTTGATGGCATAAGGTGTTCATCAACGTAGATTGGCTTCTTCTCTCCCACCAACCCAATAGTGGACGTGTTAAGCTTGTCGACTACAGGGCGCTCTTTATTGAAGCTACGAACATTTGACAGGAACTCATTTCTTTTCTGAACCGAGTTGAACTCTGCTACGATGGGTCTGGGTGTTGCCGAAATCCCCGGTAGGCGGTACAGGTCTCGCAAGCTATCCTTTCGGACTTCCGCGTTAATTGCTTTCCCCACCGCAGAAACAACAGATAGAAGGTCCTCTGAACTTTCCTTCGCTTTCAATGGAATGTTTCTGAACTCGACGGTTGCAGGACGTGACTGAAGTTGCAGATCTTGGATGTGTTTCTCAAGCTGGTCAATGCGGTCGACATTTTCTTTTGCAGGTTTCATTTTGTTTATGTGCAGGGGCAAACGAGGTAAACGTGGTCTAAGTCCAGGTGGAATGGAACGGTAATCCCGGAAAACATCCCCAAAAGCGCTTCTCAATCGTGCCACGACTCATACTACTACTGTGATGTGTGTTTTCCAAACCACAATTTTTTTGTGTTTACCTCGGCAATTCCTTTAAGTAAAATATCGAATTGTTGATCAATTGGTTGTCTAGCGCTAAAGCCGATTGCTATCAATAGATTAAGCGAACAGAGTTCGGGTGACCGTGTAGTTTCCATTATCTTATCGGCAATTGCTGCGACATTGTCCAATGTAACATCGAAGGCGGTAACTACTGCTCGGACTATTTGAGGCAGGCGGTTTTTTTTTTGGGAATGGCATCTCGTAGGTCAACATATGAGGTTGTCGTCTGCTTAAGCGGACTTGCCTGTGGTTGCCCTAATAAATTAAGGCCCCCAGCCAGGCCTTAAACTTAAATACTAACTAAAAACTAAGCGAGTAAACGCTAGGGGCACCTCCTGTGGGGTACGAACCTCGGCTTAGGGCGCCGCTGGACGAGCTCCCGCCGGGCGCAGACCTGACGTGTTACGCGGACGACAAGCTGGTCACGGCCCGGGGGAGTACGGACAGGGAGGCAGCGTTGGGGTGCGTGCAGAAAATCTCCTCATGTGCCTGCTAATCCTGCTAATCCCTTACGGTTACGTTCGAGGGAAGAGCAGTTGTCGGGCCGGTGCACCCTGGGCATGGACAATATTCTCTTTTGAAAAAAAGGAGTTGGGGGTTTTTTCGGAGAGTGTATTGTCTGTGGCGAATTTCTGCGGGCGGGGGGAGCAGAGTGCTCCATGATGTTCTTCCACGTGTCCCTCTGATTAGCAGAGGGCACAGTGGAGAAACAAGGGAAATGGGGCGCTCCTGATCGATCGATAGTCGATTGACACTGGACGCGACCCTGCCACAATGGTGCAGGCGTACCAACGTGGCTGACGTTTCTCCCTCAAGAGCAATCTTGAGGAGAGAACTCTCGGTGGGTTCGATGAGCTGGTTTGGCCAGACAGCGAACGGAGGCATGTCTAATGCCGCCGTCGGAGAGGAAGGACACCTCAGATAAAAAAACACCTAATCCCAAGCATTGAAGCGTGGCGAGAGGATGAGTGGCTGGTGGGGGACCAGTCGCTAGCGCTTCAGGGTACGCTCCCTTTAAAAGCGAAACCAAATAAATGAATAAGCCAATTAAAAACAATACTACCCCAGGGCGGTAGCAGCTGCTCAGCAGCTGGAGAATCCGCCACGTTACCTTCGGGTGCGTCATGTCCCACGTATTCTGGGTGGGACATACAAGAGTCGAGGAGGCTCCAGTCCCTCAGGGGACCAAAGTGTGTCCAAAACGGACTCACAACATAAGGAACAAGAACAACAACATACGAAACTGCCGATCGTTTTGGTCGAGCAGATGGGACGGGCGGTGTCAGATTCTGACACTGCATCCGAGATGAGTGTGGTGAGCGTGGCGAGCGTAAGCTCAAAGCGCAAGAGCCAAGTGGCCGAATAAGAGGTGGATGGTGGTCCTTCCAAATTTCGGATGACAGGTTTCTCCTCTAGCGAGGAGAACCTATCGGCCCCTATGGGGCAAACGGGCACAAGAGGGCGAGGTCGCGCCAAGAACGCGTCAGCTTCTTCGGCGTAGCGCGACTCTAAGGGACGCTTCCTCAAGCGCCCCGACACGCCAGGCCCTGGTGAGCGCGTTGAGAGCGAGGAGATGGACCCCGAGCCCGTGGTGGAGGTTAGCGGAGGCTCCACTACGTCCCTGTTGGGAACCAACAGGGCGGAGGCGAGTGCTGCAAAGCGTGCGCAGCAAAACACGGCCCGACAGGCTCGAGAGCGGCGCTCTGCTCGGATGGCAGCCGGGGGGAGCGTAACGGGGGTTGCGCTCAGTCGCCACACTGTGGCCTCGAAATCTGGCAACCTGTAGGGCACATTCACGCGTGCTCTGAAGGAGGCGGCTGAGGGCATTAAGGAGGTGGTTGAGGTCCTCCTTAATCGCACAAGTACGGAGGAGACGGCGAAGCTTTGGTAGGAGAACGGCCGTCTCGGATCCGAGTTGGAGGACCTCAAGCGGCAGTTCGCCGCCCAGAGGGCAATACCCGCAGCCACTGGCTCCTCTTCGGTTGCGGCTCCGTTGTCGACTCCATCACCGGCCCCGTCGTCGATGCCTGCTCTTGCGGATGCGGAGATCGAGAAGATCGCGCGCATCTGCATGATGCAGTGTGGGCAGATGGTGGGTGCCCGAATAGAGGCAATAGAATAGAGGCTTCTCCCAGCGGTGAATCTCCGCCCACCGCTCGCTGCGGACAAGCGGAAGGAGGGGCCCAAAAAGCAGGGGCCAATAACCGCGGCGGCTAAGTCGAGTGGGTCTGGGATGGGGACCAGAAAGCCTCTAGAGGCTACGTCCGTGCCAACTTCCAAGGCAACCGCACCACCGGTGGCCTCGCTTGCGCCTCCTACGGAGACCTGGGCTACGGTTGTCAAGAAGGGCCGCCGCCGCGGGAAGAAGACGGCGCCACCGCCACCCGCTGCAGCAACGGCACCAGCACCAAAGAAGGCCCAAGGACCGCCTAAGGTCAGAGCCCCACGCTCCGCGGCTGTAGTGATTACGCTGCAGCCCGGAGCCGTCGAAAGGGGCCAATGTCGCGTTCCCCGACCTTGGCACACCGTCCGGCTTCAGAATGAGCCGGCGATTACGGGGGCGCGGCTGCTCGAAGTGTCGGGTGCCTCTAGCGGGGAAAAGGTGGACATCCTGGCCACCAAACTTAGGGAGGTCCTCAACCCGGAGGACGTCCGGGTGTCCAGGCCGATGAAGACCGCTCAGCTGCGCGTCGATGGCCTGGACGACTCGACGACCCCGGCTGAGGTCGTGGTGGCCGTCGCCCGAGTCGGTGGATGTCCGCCAGGAGACGTGCGTACGGGCGACATACGCGCCGACGCTTCTGGGCTCGGCACAATTTGGGTGCGGTGCCCGGTGGCGGCGTCGAATAAGGTCGTTTACGGTGGGCGACTGTTGGTGGGTTGCAGCGAGGGTAAAGCTGCTGCAGCCCAGGGCCTTGCGGTGCTACCGATGCCTGGACATTTGGCATGTTAGGGCACGGTGCACCGCCACAATTGATCGCATCGAGCAGTGCTATCGCTGCGGCCAGCCCGGCCACAAGCCGCCTGCCGGATTACACATTGTGGTCGGGGGGGGTCCGGATCGCTGTCGAGCCCACCATGAAATATCTGGGATTGGTGCTCGACAGCCGGTGGGACTTCGGACCCCACTTCCGGCGGCTGGCGCCCAAGTTGTGGGGCGCGGCTGGGGCGCTGGCAACGCTGCTTCCCAATCTGGGGGGCCCGAGCGCCGCTTGTAGGCGGCTCTACGTAGGGATCGTGCGATCGATGGCCCTTTACGGGGCTCCGATCTGGGCGGCTGACCTGACGGCCGCTAGCATCACTGTTCTGCGAGCCGCAGAGAGCAATGGCCGTCAGAGTCATAAGGGGGTATAGCACGATCTCCTACGACTACGGCGGCTTGTGCACTGGCCGGATCCCCGCCATGGGACCTAGATGCGAAGGTGCTCGCGTCACTTTATCGGTGGCGCGAGCCGCGGGGCGAGCGGCCGAGAAAGCGCCATATGGAGCAGGATCGGTCGCAACTTCGCGAGGTCCTGGTGGCGGAATGGCGTGACAGGCTCTCACGCCCTACCGCCGGCATCGTCACCATCGAGGCGGTCCGGCCAGTGCTCGACCTCTGGCTCGGAAGGAGGCACGGCTCCCTGTCGTTTCGGGCGACGCAGGTGCTCTCGGGGCATGGTTGCTTCGGGAAGGACCTGTGTCGCATAAACAGGGAGCCGGACGCCCGGTGTCACCACTGCGTCGACTTCCGGGAGGACACGGCGTGGCATACGCTGGCAGAATGTGCCGCTTGGGAGGAGCCGCGCCGTGCCCTTATTTCTGAAGTAGGCAGTGACCTGTCGCTGCCGGCCGTAGTGAGTTCGATGGTCGGCAGCGTCGAGTCCTGGGACGCGGTGGTTACCTTCTGCGAAACAGTGATCTCGCAGAAGGAAGCTGCGGAAAGGGAGAGAGAGATCTCGTCCACTCTCCCGATCCGCACACAGGACCCGAGGGGCGGCGCGTAGTGTTCCACGCGCGCCCCTCTTAGACGTTTCGGGGGGAGTCAAACACCTCACAGACACCTTGCAGAGGTTTGGAGAGTACGAGCTATAGCATTGGGACAGTGACCGGTATAGTAAAAGGCAGTATCGTCGGCGAAGAGAGCCAACTGAGCCTTTGACGAGAGTGCACCCTCGATGCGATAGCGGAAGGTGTGATTCGACAAAAAGACTCGTAAGATGAGCACGTGACGATCTGTCACTCCTAGTTGGTATAGCTTGTATAACAAACCGTTGTGCCAGAATTTGTCGAGGGCTTTCGCTATATCGAAGAAAAGCACACCCGTCTTCGCGTTACGCTGCAGACCAGCGCACAAGTGCTCTACGATATGGTGGACCTGGTGGATACTCGAGTGTTGGGCTCAGAAACCAAACTGTTCGTTGGGAATGAGGCTCTTTGCTTCGGCATTGTCTTTGAGACGCTTATAAATAAGCCTCTCGTAGATTTTGCCGAGAACATTGAGTAAGCTAATAGGGCGGTAGCTAGAGGGCTCAGACTTTGGGTTGCCTGGCTTTGGGATACCGATGACGGTTGCTTCTTTCCACGCTAGTGGGAAGATGTTGTTGCTCAAGGCACCATTGAAGATGGCGGTCATAAGCATTATTAGCGGGGCAGGAAGGAGTTTGTATACCATATTGGTAATACCGTCCGAACCGGGGGCTTTACGAGCGTGGAGCCCTTTAATGATGTCGTGCACTTCGTCTGGAGTGACGGGAGGCAGAGGATCATCAGGGTCGACGGGTGGGAGAGGGAGGCTCTGCGTTCGACTTCAGCGTCGACTTTGTTCAGGTGAGCTTGGTCTACTGGTTGAGAGCTGGGAGAACATTGGGACTCTAGGCTCTCAGCAAGACATTCGGCCTTGACGGTACTGTCAAAAGTGACGCTCTTGTCGGGGCGGATGAGTGAGGCAGGCGGCCTAACCACAGTATTTTAATAGTTTCCTCTGGGATTTCGTTCTTTCCGAGTTCCCGCATTTTACGAAGGAGTTGAGGGGGTCGTTGATCCCCAAGCTCGATTTTCGTAAGCAATGTATGTAGTTGCTTGGACTTGGACTCTTCAGATTTGTTTGTACATTATCCAGTATTGCATAAGTAAGCTGCCTTGCCCTTTAGGTCTGTAGGCTTTTATTTATGTATTAAGTTTTGTTTACATTATTTTATGGTTTTGGCGTATGGCAATTAATTTAATTTAATGTTTTGGTAATTACTTAAAATTGTATATAATCCAGTTCTTCTAACCGAACAGACAGCTGTGCTGCTGGGTAGTTTATTGGGTCACTTCTTCTTCCCAGCTAAAGCACTAGGAAGTGGTGAAGGGCGAGCGTATTGGGGGACTATCTTATGTAATTTTGACGTTCTAAAAGTGCTGATTCTCAGCCTATTTTGAAAATTTGCCTATCTTTTACTGCTTGATATATGCCGTTCGCAAGCGGGTTCTAGAAAACGTCGCTAATTTGACTCAATTCGTCTCGAATTAGCTTATCTATAACTAGTTGATATTTATGTAAGTCACCTGCTTTTTGTGAACCGATTAGGGAATCGAACTGGTGGAACCATAGTCGCGGACGCGCTGACCAGAAGTTGGCGATGCGGGAGTTGATGGTGATCGTCCCCGTCTCTGGCGGCTGTTGCTGGTCGATGGCGTGACTCGGACCAGCTTGCTGTGGTGCGTAGACGCTTGCAGATGCGGCGCCAGGCATGGCGGCCGATCGAGCGATTGGCTGATGGGAGTGGTTGAATCCTTACCACGTAGGATCAAAAATATTAGAAATACTCGCCAAAAACACAAACACAGTGTGCAACGAAGAAACAGCAATAACATTAAATTGACCTTTGACATAGGCTATGACTGACTATGATGACACATTTGATTAAATGCAACAAATACCAAAAAAGGTTTGTCGTCCAAAACACATTTTATATGCATGGTATGCATGGTGAGGACCGTATATTATTATATTTTTCTTATTCTATGGCCCAATAAGGCGCAAGTTGACAAACGGTACTATGAATTCATCTTGCAGTATGTACATATAAATTTGAAATAAAATCAGACAAGTTCAGTGAGGTTGAAAACTACGTTTTAGTTCATGTCTTATTGATTGTGTTAATATTATTACCCATGACATTAACACAATCGAATTAAAATCAATTAAAAATAAAAATTGTTTCACATGAATCAACAAAACTTATGAAACGTCAGAAGCTAGGTGCATAGTTCCAATTGGTCGTTTTATATCGAGAAGAGCCGGCAAGAAGCTCCACGGTAACTCTTATAAAAATAATTGGCTTTAACAATGTTTTCAAATTACAGGACAGTGTAGGCCTGTCAACAAGTACCAGGTGCTTAACAAATAGAAAATGCTCTACAAATCTACACTACAAAAGGCTTGCAACGTTCTCACATTCACAGAATATAAAATAACCTAAAAGAAAAATATAATAATAAAATTGCAAACCTATTTAAATCTAATGATTGCCAACTGTAATTAATCTGAATTAACACTAATAAAAGAGTTGAAATAAGAATTGTAGGTACATAAAGTCAAATAATGAGAAAATAATATCAGAGAAGTAAAAATAAAAGTAAAACATCGTAATTTGGGAACTTCCTTGTCTTCGACGTAGTCATTATCTTATAACATGATTTTTTGATAAGGACACGTTTGATGTGGGCTTCGAGCTTTCCATCGCTAAGTTCTGTAACAGACTTTGGCAACTTGTTATAAAAGGGGATACTGTTTACGACTTGCTTGTTTGAGTTCATCTAAATTTGGGTTTCACAATTTCGTGTTCACTAAGTACATAATATGGAGATAGCTTCTTATTTTGAAAAGTCCTATGTTTTTGAGTACATACAAAATATTTTCTAAGTAATGGTATGGAGATTTGTTTATTTTACTGAATTCTTGAAGCTCCGTAAGGCCCCGCGACGCTACGCCTAGCGCGGCCGCGCTAGCAAAACATGGTTCACTCAATTTTTTATTGATTCTACCTACTATAAGTTAATTATTTTCTATCTAAACGCTCTATAGCACGCTATACAGCCCTTAAACAAAAGTTTACGAAAGGTACACAGTAACAGAATATTAGCACTTTAACGGCAGTTTAAGAGAGAACAGTGCTCTTAAAGCTGATCAGCGGCACAAGATTCCGTCCGATTCTTTAAACAGACGAGGAAGTTATAAGAAGTAACATGTGAACAATTATACAGCCAATTAGCGCTCACAAATGAACCCTTAAACTGCTCGTAGGCCATTTCTCGAGTTATCACTTGAGTACCAAATTTTCTAACAAGTATTTGTTTTTACACGCAACATGTGGTCTTGCGAATGTGCTTCATCAAATTAAATGTGATTTAATTATTACTGGTAAATACTTGTATTTATTTTACTCTATTTGCTGCCTGCATTTTAATGAGCTTGACCATAAAATAAAATATACTGAAATGAATGAGCAGACTGCAGGTTTAAGTATTTAATTTGGAATAGTCTGAGCTTATCGAAAATAGACATAGTTAATGGTATTGAAACCCTACTTTCATTTAAATAGGGTAAAATAATATTTCGTGCATTGCCACATTCAGATCATTTGAATGATTAAGAACATGATTACATTTTTAGTTTGAACAACCTATTTAATATAAAACATGTCGTCATAGTGACTGTTTATTGTATTTTGATATTAACAATTAAATTAGAGAGTTTGTGTTAATTCAGGAACATATGTTTCTTCTTAAGGAAAGTCAACATTTATTAGCTACTCAAAGAGAGGAGGCCTGTTTCCTAGCAGTAAGAACATTATAGGCTGATAATGATGATGATGATTGGCTATTTTGTTGGCTTACATAAAACACGCAGTTATTGATAATTTTACTGAGACAAGATTAAGTGATGAAACAGTATTATCTAGTAATACTCTAATTGATTATTTAAACTTTTCAACTCGCAGTTCTTATCCGCATAAGTTTTTTAACGGAATGTCACTTATTAACTACCTACTGTAGCATTATCTGCTGCATTCAAACCTTATGATTCCACCGCAGATTTTATTGTTTTTGGTACCTTTTTTAATATTCATGATAAGGAAATCGGAGACAATACTTATCTTATTGTGTAAATATGATTAACATACCAAGTTGAGTTGAACGGCTTTGTTTAAGTCCACAAACATTTTCAATAGAATATGGCCCTACTTGTAGCTCATGTCAACTACGATCGTACTAATCAATTTTCATAATCACCAAACTTGGTAGATATAAGTATTGTTATTAGCACTTGTTTTTATTTACGGAAGAGACTTCTGTTATAGAATAATGTTTCTGAAGCTTCTGACACATTACTGACGGTTACAAACATTCCGACTTTCGGGGTTTTCAGTGTGATGGCCAAACCTCTTCAATTCTACATAATATCGTTTTGTTTGGAGATAGATACACAATATTAAAGCACAATACTTCCAAACAACTCCTCCACAACATAAGTGAATATGTAACATTTCTAAAACCACATTCAAAACAGCATCCGAACAGAATGGCCGTCAGTTTGCAAAGGTATTCATTTAGTGAATAGTGTCGCGCTGAGATGCTTACGATAGCGACGGAGGAAGCTGCCCGTCTGGAATGTACGGGGGGCACAGATGTATAGGCACGATAGAAATTGTAAGGCTAAGAGCTTGCAGTGGATTTGTGACGTGTAGAACGTGGTTTGGCAGCAGTGAGCAGTGTATTCGGGAGATGAAATTGGTAAAAATTGGCGGAAGCGTTCCTATACGGTACCAAAACGACATACATTGTATCACCTTGTATGTAATTTGTGATCATTGATATATGAGAGATCATTTCGTTCAACGCTTCAACGTTCATTGAGAGACTTATGTTAAACCCGGTTTGTCATAGGAGGGGGAGGAAAATAAGAGGCCGCGTCCAGTGAATAATTTTAAAGCCAGCTTGCCCTGTGTCGTTTGGTTCGCTTTCTAAATTCAGCTCTTTACCGTCGTGCTCTGACAGATAAACAGTGACCTATCTTCTGCGATATTGTATTAAAACTGTTTAAAATTGCGGTAATACATACAGTAAGTAGGCCGTAGGGTGTAGGTAAGTAGTGGGGTTTTAAGATCGTTCCATGTGACTTTATTAGATTTGCTCAAGGCAGCTGTTTTTCTGGTTAAAAAGAAAACTCTGGTTCTGATTTGGAGAATGAGGAAGTTATTATTCTGAATTCCCTAGCCGTGTGACATGGAAATGAAGAAGGCCCAAGAAGACTGCAAGTACTTTGTTCTAGGGAAACGCCTCAGAAAATCGTGCACAAGAGATTGATTGTCGATAACGTACTTTCGAAGTCTTCCAAACTAGTTAATTTTTATTGGATGAAAACTATGCAAAGCTAGATTTTTATGTCTCGTCCCAAGAGTCGACCGCAATGTCACATAATGCAAATGTTACGGAAAATGAGAATGTGAAGTTTTGGTACGTTATTCGCGAACAAACAGAGGTTAATGACCCATCCGAAGTAACTACCATGCTACGTCAAGATGAGGTCACGGAAATGAGTAACGAGGACCTACTTAAGATGTAGGGGAAAACATCACCTTACTGCTAAGAAGCCTTATAGTTAGTTTTTTCGAGTTGTATATTTGCATGCTCTCTGCATTACCTATTGTTAGTCTGAACGAAAGAACTATCCTTAGCTATCCAACTGTATTTGGAGTCAGTTCTCCTTTACTAATTTCATTTATTTTATTCCAGACAATGTACACTTGGGTTACATTAAAAACGTAATATAAATAAATAGAAATCACACACACACAATAAAATAATACTCAATCATTCAAATCAAATAAAATTAATTTACACAAACATGTCATTAAAATCAAATCAAATGTATTATATAAGCAATTGTCATTCAAAACACATTAAAATAAAATACATACACACATGTCATCCAAAAACTAATAAAATAAAACACTTAACACGAAAATATTACGTATTACGAAGTGAGGCGCTACTATGAAGCTGCATCCACCTCTGCAACAGGGGCAGATCCCACCGCTCGGACAGTACCTTC
Source organism: Dasypolia templi (assembly GCA_963555695.1). Lineage (NCBI taxonomy): Eukaryota > Metazoa > Arthropoda > Insecta > Lepidoptera > Noctuidae > Dasypolia > Dasypolia templi. The sequence continues at coordinate 20,882,243 of OY743151.1, read as the reverse complement.
AGGACGCTTGTCGAGCTGTTTTGTAGGCGACTTAGTAGCGAAGCGCTCCGTTTTCTTATGATCGCGAAAAAATTATCTGTCCGCGTCTCAGCACTATGTTAGTCAAGGCACTACAACACCGCGGAAACCCTAACAGCATCCTGAACGCATTGTTGTACTGCACGCGCAGTGCGCTGTACGCCCGCTGCGTAAAGTTGATCCACAGGCTGCTCGTGTAAAACGACTGACAATATTATTTAAATAAAGCCACCTTTACTGGTCTAGTACATCGTGCGAACCTGCGAGCCAACATATTACACCAAATAGACAATGCCCTGCGCTCCCTCTCAATATCCTGATTGTCACATAGGTTATCGGAGACCCAGTGGCCCAAATACTTGAATTGCTTCACCCTGTATACATACAAAGAGTGACAGGAGGTACAGATGAGTAGCATTTGGTACCAGCTTTAAAAATCATAAACTCACTCTTATAGCGTTGTACCTGAGCCCATGGGCCTCCGCATATGCTTCACATAAGCGCTGAAGTTTACGTAACGCACCGACCGATGGGCTCAGCAGCACCATATCATCCGCGTAGGTGATATTGTTTATACGGACCCCATCTATAGAACACCCAATAATAGTGCTGCTGAGCTCACCGATCAGCCAGTTCATATACAGGTTGAAAAGGCGAGGCTAGGATAAACTCCCCTGCCTCACTCCGCAATCTAACATGTACACGTCCGACTGCGCACCCGCCCATCTGACACTATTCAGCTGCTTATGGTACCAGTATCTGAATAAAGATACAATCTCTAGTGGCAGATCAGTTTCACATTGTAGCTTCGGCCACAGCTTGTCATAACATACCCGATCAAAAGCTTTTGACAGATCTAAATAGCATGCATAAACTGGTGAGCTTCTGTCTGTGTAGTACTGAACAGTTTGCTTGAGACAGAGGATAGCACTCTCAGTTGACAAACCGGGTCTAAAACCAAACTGAGCGTCATGCAATTGGAGGTGCTTCTCCAACTGTTAGTCAAGACAACTGTCCAGCCCCTTAGATATGACAGTTCCAAGCGAGATCGGTCTGTAATTAGCAAGATCTGAGGAATCACCTGTTTTATCCTTAACAAGCAAAGAACTATGACTAACACAAAAGTTAAAAAGTAAAGCAAGGACTCTTGGCAGGTGTACGCCCGCGTACTTCATATGCTCGATGCTAACACTGTCGTGACCAGGTGACTTGCCTCTCACCATCTTCTCAATAACGCTAGCCACATCTTTGGCGGAGAATCTGACGTTAACATCCCCAGAGCGATCCTCGGCACCGAGTATCTGAGACGCAGACCCAAGCGGTGATACCAAATTGAAACCACGCTGAAAGGCGCAGGCTATGTCCCGCGGCTCATGCGCGCCGCCCTCGCTCACCGCAGAGCCCGACCTTGGATCCAGTTTATGTGTGTTTTTTCCAAAAGTCACCAAAAATTTTATTTGCATGATGTTCCGCAATAATATCCATTTTAATCTGAGATTCATTGTCTTGACAGTACTTTAATTTAGCTTTAAACATTTTCCTAGATTCACATATTTTATTATAAACATAACCAGATCTAGGACGTCCATAAGACACCCACGTCTGATAACATAGACTCGCCCTCCGCATCACTAACATGCACATCTTGTCATACATTGAATTTATTGTCTGTTTTTGTCTCTGACTACTACACATACCATCTGCGCAATATCTAAATTCAAGTGGGAAATCAATCTGCTTTAACTTTGAGTTACAATAACTTGTATCATCTTGTGTTTGCTTATGGTCTCTAATTCCCCATTTGACATCACAGACAGGGTTAGCGGGGGTTGTAGTTTTTGTTAAATTATATTCATGTTACATTCAATCAATAACGGATAGTGATCAGACCAGTATGTATAGTACGCACACGGTTAATATAATGAATAGTTCGGACACAGAATGATACGGTAATGCAGAGAGCATGCAAATATACAACTCGAAAAAACTAAGTATAAGGCTTCTTAGCATTAAGGTGATGTTTTCCCTTACATCTTAAGTAGGTCCTCGTGACACATTTCCGTGACCTCATCTTGACGTGGCATGGCAGTTACTTCGGATGGGTCATTAACTTCTGTGTGTTCGCGATTAACGTACCAAAACGTCCACATTCTCATTTTCCGTAACATTTGCATTATGTGACATTGCGGTTGACTCTTGGGACGAGACATAAAAATCGGCCGCATTATTACTCAAACCGCCAGACCAAGATAAAGATGAAAACTAACTGAGATAATAATAAAAAACACGAAATTAAAAAAAATACAATGACCCACATAGTCTTAACATTCACAATAATAACAATAACATAATACTTAAGTAAGGAAATATTTGTATTAGTATTTTGTAATAATTGGTAGGCATGTACACTGATATCACTAGAATCGACCGGCCGTGAAGCACTAACTTTATCGCTACGAGATGTACACTAGCACACGCGATTACAGACTCCGTAGGAAACACCGCTTTCCTCTACTGCAAAGCGACACCCCCGTACGGCCTTCCTCTAAGCACTCTAGTGGATGTATCAACAGCAGACTTCCCAGTAAAGGAAAATGCGTCAACAATACTACCCAGGAACTGTATGTCGTGAGGCAGAAGCCAAGTCTTCTATAGCGCACAATGTCTGCCGCTCGACAGAGGCCTCTTACACACTCGACTGACCTCGTAACACTCTTGCAGTTGAAAGTAATAAGTTTAGTTGTACTATCCATTGACTGACGATATTACTCCATTTATCTCTCGGTAGGTACGTCTGTCCGCATTACAACTGAACTCAACCAAATGGTGATATAATATCCCGTCGGCCCAAATGTCATCTCTCAGAAACATTTCTAGTTTATGTTTAGGAACAAGTACTATGTATCCATCGTACTCCTTCTTTATTTTCATATACATTTTATCCACTTTAATATCTAGGTTAGTATTCTTCAGTAAATAAGTTGGTATATCATTTGCAGACGTCTGCTTGGACACGTTATAAATATAAATCGGAATTTTAGTACCCGCCGCTTTAAACTTATTGTCAGAATCAACCATAGCTTTCCCTGTATTTCCAACAAAATGCCGCTTTTTCTGAACCAGGGTCCATTCCTCGTTAAGTATTTGGGGATTGGACTGTGGTTTCGGCACACCATCCTGCACAACATCAGAGAAACTTTTCCTGTTCTCGACGCACAATTGTGGACTTGTCGGTCGGTCACAGTTTTGCGTGCAGTTAGCGGCAGAGGCCGGCACCGTCGTTGGCTGACTCACCACCGCCTTAGACAGAGCGCGAACAGCTGATATTTTCTCACTTGCGGGTGCCGCTACGTTCACAACTGCGCTAGGTGTTTATATCGCGCTACCTTCATCCGACAAAATGATACGCTGCTTTTTTAAGGGAATCCTTGCAGACTGTTTTTCTGCAGACTTATGGGTGCCACATATTGGAGATAGTCCCATAGGCCCACTTTCGTGCTCAAAACTTGAGAGCGCACAGGCGCCCCGTTTCGGGTTTATATTTCGTGAGAAATTGTTCACGATTGAGGAGTTCTTAAGGGCTTCTACTTCTGCACGTAGCTCGTACTCTTCAGAAATACGGTCTATTTCACTTCGCATCCGCACCAAATCCTTGAGAAGGCGGTTCACATCTACATGGTCTGGGGGTAGTTTTTGTAAATCCCGAGCGACGAAGATGGAGATTTCTTCGGGATCCGTTTCCTTTAACAGGCAGACGATATCGTCTATGTCACGTAATGTTTTCCCCTGTCTTTTTCTTATCTTCTTGCGCTTTGTTGTAGAAATAGAATCAAACAACAAAAATTTCACTTTCCGTAAATGCACTGACACAAATGCGGGAAATACTCTCTTCGTCCATCACATCCAGTTTATTACAAACAAAAGCCAATGTCTCATTGCAGCTTCCACACTTTGCAATATTAGTAGCCATTGTTTGCACAACGACTTCTCATCCCGACAAGAACAACGAAACACAACGCGACTATACGGTGGCACATGTCAAGTCTCTCGTTTGCGTAGATTTCGTGTGTCGTGGGTGTGGTATACATTCTGTGTACTAAGTATCGGGAATTTGTCAATAAATCAAAAAATACAAATTATTCATCTAAATTTATTTTATCGCCTTCAAAGTAGGCCCCATCGCTTGCAATACAACATCTCCACCGCTTCACCCAGTCTTCCATACATTTTTCATAGGCTATTTGCGGTATGGCCTTTAGCTCATTCAGCGAATTTTCTTTTATGGCTTCTATCGACTCAAAACGTTTTCCTCGAAGTGGTAATTTTAACTTGGGAAATAAAAAAAAGTCAGACGGAGCCATATCAGGTGAATACGGTGCTTGGTCGAGAACTTTTGTTGAATTTTTCGCTAAAAACTCTTTCACTATAATGGCTGTGTGTGATGGTGCATTATCATGGTGCAGCATCCATGAGTTGTGTTGCCACAAATCTGGACGTTTTCGGCGGATACTCTCACGCAAACGCTTCATGACGCCTAAATAATATTCTTTATTCACTGTTTCTCCCTCTGGAAGGAATTCGGAGTGAACCACACCACGGTAGTCAAAAAAAACTGTCAACATCACCTTGATTTTGGAGCGACTTTGCCGCGGTTTTTTGGGTTTCGGCTCGTTTTCGAGACGCCATTCTGAAGACTGTTGGCTTGTTTGCATTTCGTACTCATAAACCCATGTCTCGTCGCCAGTTATTATACGTTTCATAAAGGTCGGATCCGTAGAAGCTCGGGAAACCATGTCTTCAGCGACATGCTTTCGCTGCGCTTTTTGAACAAAATTGAGCTCTTTTGGAACTAGTCGAGCGGCGACGCGTTTCATGCCTAAAATGTCAATGAGAATGTTGTGGACGGACTTAAAAGATATTTTCACCTCACTAGCCAACTCTCTCAGACTCATACGTCAATTTTCGAGCACTAGCTTCTTGATTCTGTCGATGTTTTCTTTGGTCGTAGCGGTTGAAGGTCTACCAGAACGAGGTAAGTCTACTACTACTTCTCGGCCTTCTTTAAAAGCCTTATACCATTCATAAGCCCTTGTTTTCGATATACACGATTCGCCGTAGGTATTTCGCAACATTTGTAGTGATTCACCACATGAAATATCATTTGAAACACAAAATTTAAGGCACACTCTTTGTTCAACAATATTTTCCATTGTAAAAATCGCCGACGACTCAAAACTATGACCAACAAAAAGTGTAGTTTAAAACAAATTAAATGACAGATCCCGCTCAAATTTTGCGCGCTAAATCAGTACAGTGCTACCAACCTGCAGTAAAAAAATTAGAACGACCTCTTTTACGCGGGTCTTTTATTGACATATTCCCGATACTTTTTACACAGAGTAGTATATACCAATCAAATTATTAACCAATTATTATATCATTTCTTACCAAGTAGGTAAAACCTATGTAAACTTTTTTAATCTAGAGGACATACTGGCTGGTTGTAAACAAAAATCGAATATCATTTGTTTTTTTTTTCACAAATTCAAAAGCAAATGCATTTGTTCGTATTTTATAGTGTTTTCTTTGCTTATTAAAATTTTGTATTCTGTATCAATTTTAAGAATTAAACAATAATTTGAAAGAGTTTTGAACAAATTTGGATTTTGAGACATTTTTTAGGTCATGGAGCGATGCCATTTGAACGCAGATGAAATGCTAAGAGCTGTAGGGATGTTGCAAGCGGGAAGAAGTCAATCTCAGGTATCTCGGTATTTTAGTGTCAACAGAAGCGTTATTTGCCATCTTCATCAGCGTTACACTAACACGGTAGATCCTGCTGAGCAACACCCATCGAGGAAGGTGTACAACCACACGGCAAGATCGATACATACAACAACAAGACGCCAGCCAATGTTAACCGCCCGAGAGATAGGTTTAAGGCTACAAAATTCAAGTGGTGTTGTTGTTGGCTGCCAAACTGTGCGAAATCGACTCCATGAGTATGGCCTACGAGCACGATGGCCAATTAGGTGCCCACCGATAAGTCACGGGAATCGCGCTCGTCGAAATGAATGGTGTAGGGATAAGATTACAATGGGATAAAATTTTATTTTGCGATGAGTCTCGATTTGGGTTCAAGCCTGATACTAGAAGGGTAAGAGTGTATCGTTGTCCTGGAAATACTGAAAGACTGAGGTGCTTTCAGGAAGTGCATCCATACAACGGCTCAACAGTTATGGTATGGGCGGGTATTATGAAGAACAGACGAACTGAGCTCGTTTTTGTAAATGGTAACATGTACGCTGTACTATTACGTTGAGGATGTTCTAAGGCCTTATGTCCGTCCATTCGCACAAACGCTTGGCTCTGATTTCACGCTGATGCATGACAATGCGCGTTCGCATACAGCTTTGTACAGACGGGAGTACTTGGCAAGGGAAAACATCCTGGTATTGCCTTGGCCTGCACAATCGCCAGACCTCAAACCCATCGAGCATGCATGGGACATGCTCCGGAGACGTGTTTAAAGGACTTGGATGGAGTGACAACCACCCAACAACTGATGGACTTAATACTAATTTTTCATTGGGAGCAATTGCCGCAGGATAACATTAACAGTCTCATCGATTCTATGAATAATCGGTGCCAGCAAGTTCTCAATAACAGAGGAAGCTACACTTTGTACTAAATTATGCAATTTTTGTACAACCATTTATAAGCAATTGTTGAATAATTTAAAAAATAATACACATAAGAAATACTAAGGATTGAATGCGAAAACACATTGTAAAATTGAAATTTGTATGTGTTGCTTAAACTTTTTTGATGTCTGTATGTATATATATATTCATTATAGTAGAACAACAATGCATGTGCTGACATCTCTTTGAGGCGCGAGCTACCCATTGCTCGCCGTCCGCAAGCCCGCGCCTACGGTGGCTGGGAATCTGCAGGCGACTCCCGACGCCCAGGGCGTCTCCTGCGGCGGCTAATGGGGGCGTGAGGGCGCAAGGCTCTCTCCCTCACGCGCTCCGCCTCCTCCTTCGCGAGCATTACTGCTTCGCAGAAGGAGCTTTATCTTTATGAAGTACGCGGGCGTACACCTGCCAAGAGTCCTTGCTTTACTTTTTAACTTTTGTGTTAGTCATAGTTCTTTGCTTGTTAAGGATAAAACAGGTGATTCCTCAGATCTTGCTAATTACAGACCGATCTCGCTTGGAACTGTCATATCTAAGGTGCTGGACAGTTGTCTTGACTAACAGTTGGAGAAGCACCTCCAATTGCATGACGCTCAGTTTGGTTTTAGACCCGGTTTGTCAACTGAGAGTGCTATCCTCTGTCTCAAGCAAACTGTTCAGTACTACACAGACAGAAGCTCACCAGTTTATGCATGCTATTTAGATCTGTCAAAAGCTTTTGATCGGGTATGTTATGACAAGCTGTGGCCGAAGCTACAATGTGAAACTGATCTGCCACTAGAGATTGTATCTTTATTCAGATACTGGTACCATAAGCAGCTGAATAGTGTCAGATGGGCGGGTGCGCAGTCGGACGTGTACATGTTAGATTGCGGAGTGAGGCAGGGGAGTTTATCCTAGCCTCGCCTTTTCAACCTGTATATGAACTGGCTGATCGGTGAGCTCAGCAGCACTATTATTGGGTGTTCTATAGATGGGGTCCGTATAAACAATATCACCTACGCGGATGATATGGTGCTGCTGAGCCCATCGGTCGGTGCGTTACGTAAACTTCAGCGCTTATGTGAAGCATATGCGGAGGCCCATGGGCTCAGGTACAACGCTATAAGAGTGAGTTTATGATTTTTAAAGCTGGTACCAAATGCTACTCATCTGTACCTCCTGTCACTCTTTGTATGTATACAGGGTGAAGCAATTCAAGTATTTGGGCCACTGGGTCTCCGATAACCTATGTGACAATCAGGATATTGAGAGGGAGCGCAGGGCATTGTCTATTTGGTGTAATATGTTGGCTCGCAGGTTCGCACGATGTACTAGACCAGTAAAGGTGGCTTTATTTAAATAATATTGTCAGTCGTTTTACACGAGCAGCCTGTGGATCAACTTTACGCAGCGGGCGTACAGCGCACTGCGCGTGCAGTACAACAATGCGTTCAGGATGCTGTTAGGGTTTCCGCGGTGTTGTAGTGCCTTGACTAACATAGTGCTGAGACGCGGACAGATAATTTTTTCGCGATCATAAGAAAACGGAGCGCTTCGCTACTAAGTCGCCTACAAAACAGCTCGACAAGCGTCCTGAAGGTACTGTCCGAGCGGTGGGATCTGCCCCTGTTGCAGAGGTGGATGCAGCTTCATAGTAGCGCCTCACTTCGTAATACGTAATATTTTCGTGTTAAGTGTTTTATTTTATTAGTTTTTGGATGACATGTGTGTATGTATTTTATTTTAATGTGTTTTGAATGACAATTGCATATATAATACATTTGATTTGATTTTAATGACATGTTTGTGTAAATTAATTTTATTTGATTTGAATGATTGAGTATTATTTTATTGTGTGTGTGTGATTTCTATTTATTTATATTACGTTTTTAATGTAACCCAAGTGTACATTGTCTGGAATAAAATAAATGAAATTAGTAAAGGAGAACTGACTCCAAATACAGTTGGATAGCTAAGGATAGTTCTTTCGTTCAGACTAACAATAGGTAATGCAGAGAGCATGCAAATATACAACTCGAAAAAACTAACTATAAGGCTTCTTAGCAGTAAGGTGATGTTTTCCCCTACATCTTAAGTAGGTCCTCGTTACTCATTTCCGTGACCTCATCTTGACGTAGCATGGTAGTTACTTCGGATGGGTCATTAACCTCTGTTTGTTCGCGAATAACGTACCAAAACTTCACATTCTCATTTTCCGTAACATTTGCATTATGTGACATTGCGGTCGACTCTTGGGACGAGACATAAAAATCTAGCTTTGCATAGTTTTCATCCAATAAAAATTAACTAGTTTGGAAGACTTCGAAAGTACGTTATCGACAATCAATCTCTTGTGCACGATTTTCTGAGGCGTTTCCCTAGAACAAAGTACTTGCAGTCTTCTTGGGCCTTCTTCATTTCCATGTCACACGGCTAGGGAATTCAGAATAATAACTTCCTCATTCTCCAAATCAGAACCAGAGTTTTCTTTTTAACCAGAAAAACAGCTGCCTTGAGCAAATCTAATAAAGTCACATGGAACGATCTTAAAACCCCACTACTTACCTACACCCTACGGCCTACTTACTGTATGTATTACCGCAATTTTAAACAGTTTTAATACAATATCGCAGAAGATAGGTCACTGTTTATCTGTCAGAGCACGACGGTAAAGAGCTGAATTTAGAAAGCGAACCAAACGACACAGGGCAAGCTGGCTTTAAAATTATTCACTGGACGCGGCCTCTTATTTTCCTCCCCCTCCTATGACAAACCGGGTTTAACATAAGTCTCTCAATGAACGTTGAAGCGTTGAACGAAATGATCTCTCATATATCAATGATCACAAATTACATACAAGGTGATACAATGTATGTCGTTTTGGTACCGTATAGGAACGCTTCCGCCAATTTTTACCAATTTCATCTCCCGAATACACTGCTCACTGCTGCCAAACCACGTTCTACACGTCACAAATCCACTGCAAGCTCTTAGCCTTACAATTTCTATCGTGCCTATACATCTGTGCCCCCCGTACATTCCAGACGGGCAGCTTCCTCCGTCGCTATCGTAAGCATCTCAGCGCGACACTATTCACTAAATGAATACCTTTGCAAACTGACGGCCATTCTGTTCGGATGCTGTTTTGAATGTGGTTTTAGAAATGTTACATATTCACTTATGTTGTGGAGGAGTTGTTTGGAAGTATTGTGCTTTAATATTGTGTATCTATCTCCAAACAAAACGATATTATGTAGAATTGAAGAGGTTTGGCCATCACACTGAAAACCCCGAAAGTCGGAATGTTTGTAACCGTCAGTAATGTGTCAGAAGCTTCAGAAACATTATTCTATAACAGAAGTCTCTTCCGTAAATAAAAACAAGTGCTAATAACAATACTTATATCTACCAAGTTTGGTGATTATGAAAATTGATTAGTACGATCGTAGTTGACATAAGCTACAAGTAGGGCCATATTCTATTGAAAATGTTTGTGGACTTAAACAAAGCCGTTCAACTCAACTTGGTATGTTAATCATATTTACACAATAGGATAAGTATTGTCTCCGATTTCCTTATCATGAATATTAAAAAAGGTACCAAAAACAATAAAATCTGCGGTGGAATCATAAGGTTTGAATGCAGCAGATAATGCTACAGTAGGTAGTTAATAAGTGACATTCCGTTAAAAAACTTATGCGGATAAGAACTGCGAGTTGAAAAGTTTAAATAATCAATTAGAGTATTACTAGAAGTACTAGATAATACTGTTTCATCACTTAATCTTGTCTCAGTAAAATTATCAATAACTGCGTGTTTTATGTAAGCCAACAAAATAGCCAATCATCATCATCATTATCAGCCTATAATGTTCTTACTGCTAGGAAACAGGCCTCCTCTCTTTGAGTAGCTATATGTTTCTTCTTAAGGAAAGTCAACATTTATTAATGTTGACTTTCCTTAAGAAGAAACATATGTTCCTGAATTAACACAAACTCTCTAATTTAATTGTTAATATCAAAATACAATAAACAGTCACTATGACGACATGTTTTATATTAAATAGGTTGTTCAAACTAAAAATGTAATCATGTTCTTAATCATTCAAATGATCTGAATGTGGCAATGCACGAAATATTATTTTACCCTATTTAAATGAAAGTAGGGTTTCAATACCATTAACTATGTCTCTTTTCGATAAGCTCAGACTATTCCAAATTAAATACTTAAACCTGCAGTCTGCTCATTCATTTCAGTATATTTTATTTTATGGTCAAGCTCATTAAAATGCAGGCAGCAAATAGAGTAAAATAAATACAAGTATTTACCAGTAATAATTAAATCACATTTAATTTGATGAAGCACATTCGCAAGACCACATGTTGCGTGTAAAAACAAATACTTGTTAGAAAATTTGGTACTCAAGTGATAACTCGAGAAATGGCCTACGAGCAGTTTAAGGGTTCATTTGTGAGCGCTAATTGGCTGTATAATTGTTCACATGTTACTTCTTATAACTTCCTCGTCTGTTTAAAGAATCGGACGGAATCTTGTGCCGCTGATCAGCTTTAAGAGCACTGTTCTCTCTTAAACTGCCGTTAAAGTGCTAATATTCTGTTACTGTGTACCTTTCGTAAACTTTTGTTTAAGGGCTGTATAGCGTGCTATAGAGCGTTTAGATAGAAAATAATTAACTTATAGTAGGTAGAATCAATAAAAAATTGAGTGAACCATGTTTTGCTAGCGCGGCCGCGCTAGGCGTAGCGTCGCGGGGCCTTACGGAGCTTCAAGAATTCAGTAAAATAAACAAATCTCCATACCATTACTTAGAAAATATTTTGTATGTACTCAAAAACATAGGACTTTTAACAAAAGCGACGGAAATATATTTTTGTTTCGTGTAGAGTGATGCGAGTGCGCGACTTTACGTCAGTGTGTGGCGTGCCGCCACAATAGCGGCGGTAAGTCCCCTCATTGAGGTGTGGTTTGAGAGGCGCCCCAGCGTCCTCACCTTCCGCCTGACACAGGTCCTCAACGGACACGGTTGTTTCAGGAGGTTCCGGTTTTGCATAAGGCAGGAGGAAACGCCCGGGTGTAACCATTGTGTGGATCGCCCGGAGGACACGGTGGAGCATACGGTGGAGGTATGCCCAGCTTGGGCGGAGCACCGCAGTGTCCTCGTGGAGGCGATTGGCGGCGGCGATCTCTCGCGTCCAGCCCTGGTCCAGGCCATGGTACGGAGCGAGAGGGAATGGAAAGCCGCGGTAAAGATTATCGACCACCCAGTGTAAAATATGAAGGCCATTGTTGGAAAAGAAATAGGTACCTAAAGGTTCAGCAAAAATGTAGTCGTTTTTTAGATTTTTGTGAAAGCAGCATTAGTATTTTTTTTTCTGTAAGTATTATTGGAAGGAGGACGCGCAGGCTGGCGAAAGATGGAAGGAGTGTAGGGAGGCCTTTGTCCAGTAGTGGGACAGTGCAGGCTAGTAAAAAAAGTAAAATTAACATTTTCTTTTCAAAAATTAAATTGAACGAAATAAATTGCATGCCAATAAATCCAAATCCTAGTTATTTATGTAACCAATTTCCTTTGTGTAATCCAAAACTAATTCTGAAATAAACGATTTCTTGCAACGGGCCTTTCAGTATTTATTTTGGTCACGTTTAAACAATTGTACCTACACGTTATCTTTATAGGGGCCGACCCAAAAACGAAACTGAGTATATTTTAATTGCATTGGTTTTAAACACTATAAAATAGTATTTTACTAAAATAAACTTATTTGATTAACAATAAAAACTGGTTTTGGATTCTTATAGTTAGTTCGTAAAATCTGCGTAGTGTGTAAATCCTAATACTAACTTCCTAACTAATATTAAATGCGAAAGTAAACCACTGAACCGATCATCAAACAATTTGGCATACTGTCAAGAAAGTACCGGGAAAAGATCAATAATACACAAACTGTTAGTTTTTTATTCATCCAAATTTATTTTATCGCCTTCAAACTATGCTCCTTCAGAAACGATACACTTACGCCAACGAATAATCCTTTTTCCGGAATTGAGTTCAGTTCTCGCTGAGAACACTCCTTTATGTCTTCTACCGAATGCAAACGGGTGCCACGAAGTGGTATTTGAGTTTCGGAAAAAGAATGAAGTGGGCTGGAGACATATCTGGTGAATAAGGTGCTTGCTCGATGGTATTTGTTGAGTTTTTGGTCAAAAATTCGTTTACAATGATGGCCTTTTGCTAAGGCACATTATCGTGATGCAAAATTCAAGAATTTTCTTTCCACAATTCTGGCTTTTTTCGTCGAATTTAAATAATATTCTTTATTTACCGTTTGAGCTTCCGGCAAGAACTCCGAGTGCACAAAACCGAATAGCCAAAGAAAACAGTCAACATGACTTTGAGTTTTGATCGACTTTGGCGTGGTTATTTCGGTTTCGGTTCAGGCGGTCAAGGCGCCACTTCGAAGCTTGTTGACTAGTTTGCATGTCAAACTCGTGAACCCACGTCTCGTCACCAGTTACAGTGCGTTTCATGAATGTTGGGTCGGACTTGACTCGTTCTAACATGTCCTCAGCGACTCTTATGCGATTGAGTTTTTGGAGAAAATTCAGGTCTTTTGGGACTAGCCGAGCGGCAACAAGTTTCTTACCCAAGTGATTATTTAAAATAGTACAGGTCAACTCGTGAGACACAGAAAGTTCAGCGGCTGTCTCTCTCAAACTTGAATGAGGATTTTCAGTCACTATTTACTTCACTTTTGCGATGTTGACCAACTAAACCAGCAGCCTAATTGCGTAACACATTTTCGTAAACGATTACGACCAACCGGTTTGATTTTGACAGTTCAACAACATTCATTGCGTTATTTACATTGTTGAGCAGAATTGTTTATCGAACGTATGAAGAAATGGATTAGCAATCTGTTTCAAAACGATTTAGATTCGAATTGATTGTGTATTACGCAACAAGGGTACAGCCCTAGGCAAATTTTCCATCAGATCTTGACCGCGCATCTTGAACGCTTTATACCACTCTAAAGTACGTGTTTTTGATAAAGTCGATTCACATTAACCCAGTGGTAACGGCCGCGACTTACGAGTTGTAGATCGTAGGTTCGTGCCCAGACAGGCGCTTTACTTTGTGTAAATTATTTCATCACCACTGCTCTCAAAACGATGAAGGAAAACATCGCGAGGAAAGCGGCATGTTTTAGAACCAAAAATTCGAAGACATGTGACATCTACCAACCCGAACTGGGACCGCGTAGTGGATTACGGCCCAGTCCCTCTCACAGAGTGGAGACCTGTGTCCCAGCAGTAGGAACATAATAGGCTGATTATGTAGGGGTACAGAAAAGGACATCCACAACCTTTCATCCAGAATAAAGCACTGTTCTTTTTAAAATATAATTTTGTGAGTCTAGAGTCAACACCGTTTGGTAAAAGTTGGCACATAGGTATGTTTGTAATATATTTTTCATGGAGAAGGATTTACAAAAATAAGACCGCTCCGCGGGCAAAAGCTAGTAATTTCTAAAAACAAACCGCTAAAGCTTAGATACCAACTTATGACTGTAAATAAATATAACCTAAACTGACAAATACCTAATTAAAGGCATCTTCTACATACGTCTAAAACACTAAAACATTAATAAAGACTTACCTGGGTTCTTAATTAATCGGCAGTGAGGCAATTAGCAAGTTGGGTGAACGAGGTACAGGGATTCACTAATTTACATTACAAGGTGCCAACATGATTCAGGCGGGCCCTGCATTACACAAACTAAAACGTGGACGCTCAACTACGTAGGCCGAGACTAGATTTAGTTTGAAACTGTTTAAATAACGGCTTCTTATTTAATTATGAAAATTCTGTATGCCCAGACGGTCAATTTTGTCAGTATTATTAAGTAAAACTTAGTAAGAAGATCGAACCTCGCAACGACCTTCTTTTGAAAGTGGTATTTATTAAACGGGGTTTTTCGGTTGCCAATAAAAATGTAATGTAAAAACAAATCGGTTTCTTTTTTTTAAATTGATGTAAGGCTTTTTTTACCATTATTCGTGCAAATCAGCCAGAGGTTTTACTAAATTTTAAATGAAATGCAATGTTAAACCTTTTTGCTCGGAAATTTTGTGAGCGTGAGCCAGACGCATATTTTATGAGATGTACGAACAAAAGCTTTAATTTCTATGAATGTATAAAATTCATAGAAATAAATTTTAGAAAAATTCAACTGTTTTGAATACAACGCAAAATAACGATTCAGTTATTAAGTACAGAATTTGTTAAGCTTTCATAGAACATTTGAAAACAATATTCTAAGAGACAGGATGTGTAAAGGTCTTTGAATTTCAATTCAAAAACATGAAACTGGTGAATAGAACTTAATATCCCCAAGAATTAATTGAGTAATCTACTCGTTCTATTGATGAATTTCAGACCATTTGGAACACATTAAGAAAAAGGTTCTTTTGAAAAGGGGCGTAAATACTTTAAGAATAAGCATAATACTCAATGTAGTTTATTGCCCTTTTCAGCAACTAATTCGCCTTTTACCTAACGTTCCCACTGCTGGGACACAGGCCGCCTCCCTATGACTACAAAACACATAAACACATAAACCACTGAACAGATTTCGTATTAGATCAAATGTGGCATTGGGTAGATTGCATCCTGATGACGGACATAGGCTACTTTTTGTACCGATAGCACGTTCCGAGGGATGATCTGATGACTTCCGACATCTAAAGCTAGTCTTCTTTAAAACTTACCATCTATGAGTGGATTTAGTTGAGGCTTGCACGTGTCTACATACATTTCTTTTTTACTTTTCATATTTTTCATATTTTATCACATTAAAATTAATTATTATAATTTTTTCAAGTACGCTGTACCGGTACATCGTCTAAATATTTTGTTTGCTGCATCGGTGGACGTCTTAACGTCAGCGCCGGCTGTCGCTGAAAACCAGCGCTGGGGCTCTGTCTTGCATAGGGTCGCAGCTATATGCTGAGCGATAGCCGTTTTGCGTGAATGTGACGCATGTTTCCCATAACCTTTTCTTTTTTGAGTGTGTTCTTTTTTGCGTCATGTTTACCGCAAATAAACGTTTTTTCTTTCTTTCATTTCCTGTGACATTTACAATATGCCTTAGTAAGGCATTGTTGCCAACCACAGAACCACTTCCCATTTCCGATGTAACACAAGCATGATCATTAACGTGTCGTGGCGGGGACACACATCGAGCACGTCAACTGAGAACATGAGATTGTTTAGAAACCGTCTATTGTAATTGAGACTGTAACTAAAGAAGCTTTGAAGTGTGGACGGGCTTGTTAATTTGTTAATTCTATGGTCAAATATCATCATCGTCTGTCTAGCTTTACCCAACTATTCGGGTCTGCTTTAAAAACTTATACGAGTAACCTACTTACCTACCTACATCCTAAAATTTAATTATAGTGAAATTATGAGTATATCAGATTGGCAGATATTTTTTTAGAATAAAAAGGAGTGCGCGAGACCATGACGAGAGCACATTATTTTACCAAGGACATATTTTTTATTTTAAGAGAACTTACAATTAGACTGGATATGAGATAGTTGTGGTCACCCAAACCCCTGGAAGTTATTTCTTTACACAACAAGCATATTTGCAAGACACATGCTCATGTCAGTCTGACCGAGTTATTAGTCTAAGATAAAGAATATAATATTCTTTGAATTATTTGATAATTTTAGTTGAGAAGTAGAGAATCAAGGATCATTATTAAATATAGTTTAGAGTTTTAGTATCGGCCCAAGGCAACGAATACGACATTCTAGAATTACTAGTTATGAGAGCAGTGAATCAAACTCAAGCATAATTAATAGAGTTGTGAATCAACTCTCTTGAAAGTCTATAGACAGCCCCAAAGAGCCCACCCGTCACCACTTCCTAGTGCTTATGCTGGGGAGAAGAAGAGGCGCAACAAACTCCCCAGCAACACGTGTCTGTCTGATTAGTTATAATGACTATCAACTCCATCAGCCTTTTTTTTTTTTTTTTTTTTTGTTCCCGGGGTGGAAAATCTCATGGATGTCCTCCGCCCTGGGGCGGGCGGAGGGGTCTGTCAGACTCTTACTGACTAAAAACCACCCCGGTGTTCCATTTCTCACCTACGCCGGGGTCGCGGGAACACATTATTCTTCCACAACCCCGGCTGGTGCCGGCCCGCGTGCGCGGGCCCCGTCTCGGGCGGGGGGAGTGAGGTGTACTCCCCCCGCAACGTCTGTGGTCAGCGCGCGAGGAACACTACGCGCGCCGCCTTCTCGGGTCCTGATGTTGGGGGGCGACGGATGTCCCCAAATCCGTCGCCCCTGGACCCATTTAGGGGGGCTGGAAGAGGGCGTTGTCCGCCCTCCGCCTGCGCCCGGTGCGCCTGCTGCGGATCGGGAGAGTGGACGAGATCTCTCTCTCCCTTTCCGCAGGTTTCCTTCTGCGAAACAGTCATCTCGCAGAAGGAAACCACCGCGTCCCAGGATTCGGCGCTGCCGACCATCGAACTAATTACGGTCGGCAGCGACAAGTCACTGCCTACTTCTGAGATGAGGGCACGGCGCGGCTCCTCCCAAGCGGCACACTCTGCCAGCGTATGCCACGCCGTGTCCTCCCGGCAGTCGACGCAGTGGTGACACCGAGCGTCCGGCTCTCTGTTTATTCGACACAGGCACTTCCCGAAGCAGCCATGCCCCGAGAGCACCTGCGTCGCCCGAAACGACAGGGAGCCGTGCCTCCTCCCGAGCCAGAGGTCGAGCACTGGCCGGACCGCCTCGATGGTGACGAGGCCGGCGGTAGGGCGTGAAAGCCTGTCCCGCCATTCCGCCACCAGGACCTCGCGAAGCTGCGACCGACGCTGCTCCATATGGCGCTGCATCGGCCGCTCGCCCCGCGCCCTCGCTTCCTCGCGCCACCGATAAAGTGACGCGAGCACCTTCGCGTCTAGGTCCCATGGCGGGGATCCGGCCAGTGCACAAGCCGCCTCGTAGGAGATCGTGCGATACCCCCTTATGACTCTGACGGCCATTGCTCTCTGCGGCTTTCGCAGCACAGAGATGCTGGCGGCCGTCAGGTCAGCCGCCCAGATCGGGGCCCCGTAAAGGGCCATCGATCGCACGATCCCCACGTAGAGCCGCCTACAAGCGGCGCTCGGGCCCCCCAGATTGGGAAGCAGCGTTGCCAGCGCCCCGGCCGCGCCCAACAACTTGGGCGCCAGCCGCCGGAAGTGGGGTCCGAAGTCCCACCGGCTGTCGAGCACCAATCCCAGATATTTCATGGTGGGCTCGACAGCGATACGGACCCCCCCGATCACAATGTGTGATCCGGCCGGCGGCGCCCGCCGGGGGCCATGAAACACCATGGCCTCCGACTTGCTGAGGGCCACCTCCAGGCCGAGGCGCCGTATGCGGCTCACCGTGAGTGAGACCGCCGCCGTCGCGAGCAACGCTGCCTCCCTGTGCGAATTCCCCCGGGCCGTGACCAGCGTGTCGTCCGCGTAACACGTCAGGTCCGCGCCCGGCGGGAGCTCGCCCCTCAGCACCCAGTCGTACCCGATGTTCCACAGGAGCGGTCCCACGACCGATCCCTGTGGAACACCGCACGACACTTGGCGCTGGTTTCCGCCATCACGTCCCATGTAGGTGACACACCTCCCCGCCAGATAAGCCCCAACGATGCGGCGGAGGTAGAGAGGCACCCGATGATAACGCAGTGCCTCCCGTATGCAGCTCCAGGGCAGGGTGTTGAATGCGTTGGAGATGTCCAAGGACACCGCCACCACCACCCCGCCCCGGGACACTGTTTCCTCCGCCAGGACTCTCACCCTCGATACATCGTGGATGGTAGAGCGCCCATCCCGAAAGCCGAACTGGCTCTCGTCCAGGTCCGGCCCCTCTCTGCACAAGTGGCCGACGAGACGGGCTGCGAGTATGCGCTCGAACAGCTTGCCCACCTCGTCGAGCAGCACTATGGGCCGGTACGCAGACGGCGAGTCGGCAGGGCGCCCCGCCTTCTAGAGCAGGACCAGACGTCCAATCTTCCACAGACTGGGAAACTGGCCCCGCTCAAGGCACGCTGTGTAGAGTCCTCTCAGTTGGGGCTCCAACTCCTTCAGAGAGAGGGCCAAAGCCAGGCCGTGAATTCCGTCGGGCCCCGGAGCCACGTTCTTGGCCCGGAGCCGCATCACGGCCGCCCTCATCTCTGCCTGTGTCACCTCTGGGACGCTGATGGCGTTCTCCTCCTCCTCTGCAGACTCTGCGGCTGCGGGCAAAGCCATCGGCGGCGGAATATGCTCCGCTCTCACCGGGAAGAGGGCTGCTACCACTTCCTCCAGCAGCTCGGGTTGGAGACTCTCCGTAAGTGGGGGCGCCGCGGCTCGAAGTTGCCCTCGAACCGCTTTATACGGGCGCCCCCACGGATCCCCGTCCAGATTCTCCAACATCCTCTCCCGGGATCGCGTCCTCGCCTCGTCGATGGCCAGCCACAGAGTCTGCTTTGCCGCGCGGTACACCTCGTACAGCGCGGCCTCCTCCTCGGGTACCCGACGACGTCTCCTCCGGTAGCGGGTGTACCGGCGTCTCACCGCCACGCATGCGACGCGCAGCTGCGCGATCTCGGCGGACCACCAGTACACCTGGCGCCTTGCACCCTGTGCGTGGGCGCGGGGCATGGACGCGTCGCATATCTGCGTCATTGCCCCGCGGAACCACAGCGCCTCCAGCTCGACGTCATCGGGTCCGGTCGTTGCCGACCCCCGGAACCAGGCCTGAGCAATGGCTGCCTCCTCGAGAAGCTCCCTGTCGATGCGCTTACGCGCCCAGCGCGGGCCGTCCGAACGCGGGACTGATGTCCTGCGGCCGCCAGCGGTCTGGGCGGAGACGTCGAATCGGATATATCGGTGATCCGACAACGTCTCCACCTCCGCGGCGACACGCCAGTCGCGGCCACGGCTCGCGACAGCAGGGCTTGCAAACGACACGTCCACTATGGACCCGCCCCGCTGCCGCACGCACGTGAAGACCGAGCCCCGGTTCAGGACGACCAGGCCAGTCGTGATCGCCCACTCCTCCAATGCCTCACCCTTAGCATCGGTCACCGGGGATCCCCACGCCGCAGACTTGGCGTTGAGATCCCCGAGCAACAGCACCGGGCGAGGATGGAGCTGGCCCACGACGGCACCCAACTCGACAAGGAACCTCTCGAAGTCGGCGAGACTCTTGTTGGGCGAAAAATACGTCCCAACGACGCCAACGCCATCTGCGAGGGCGGCTACCCAGCCGTGCCCCCGAGACGGGCTGACCAATGATGGCCACCAAACCATCCAGATCTCCCACCCAGTTATCCCTGGGCGGGACCCAGTACGGCTCGGCGACCACGGCCACGTGAATCGACCTCTCTGCCATGCTCTGGAGCAAGAGATCCTGAGCTCTGGCAGAGTGGTTGATGTTGCCCTGGAGGAGACGGAACAGCACCATTTATGCGCAGTCCATCACCCCCCCTGCAGTATTCTCAGGCCGGGAGTCGGCCGAAGAGGAGCCCTTCTGGCCCCTTCCCCTCCTTCTGTTGGCGGGCACGCCACAAGCTTTCGCCCCCCATCTGTGCCCGGCGGGCCTCCCTGCAGCTGTGCAGAGGCTGCAGTTTGGCGCCGCGGAGCACTGGGCCGCCTTGTGGCCGGGCTGGCCGCAGCGATAACATTCATCGCTGCGGTCCGTTTCGGCGGTACATCGGCACCTGACGTGCCCGACGTCCAGGCACCGGTAGCACCGCATGGCCCTGGGCTGCAGCAGTTTGACTCTTGCTGCAACCCATCCCACCAACAGACGCCCAGCGTCGGCCACCTTGTTCGCTGCCGCCACCGGGCACCTCACCCAAATCGAGCCGAGCCCGGAGGCGTCGGCGCGGATTTCACCCGCCCGCACGTCGTCGGGCGGGCATCCACCGACACGGGCGATGGCCTCAACGACCTCAACCGGGGTCGTCGAGTCATCCAGGCCGTTGACTCGCAGCTCCGCGGTCTTCATCGGCCTGGAAATCCGAACGTCCTCCGGGCTGAGGACCTCCCTCAACTTGGCGGCCAGAACGTGACGCCCCTCTCAGCGGCTCCGGACTGCAGTGTGATCACCACAGCCGCAGAGCGTGGGGCCCTACGCCGTCCTCGCGACTTCTTTTTAGGCGTCTTGGCCGGTGCCGGTGTTCCGTCGGCGTTCTTTCCGCTCTTCTTCTTCTTCTTTTTCTTTTTTTTCTTCCCCACCGTCGTCCACCCCTCGGCATCCTGGGTGGGAGGTGAGGCGGGAGGTGGTGCGGTCGCCGGAGGTGCAGTAGGCGGGGTCGCCAGAGGCGCGGTCGCCGGAGGTGGTGCGGGCGAAGCCCCTGTGGGCTTCCTGGGCCCCTGCGTGGGCTTTTTGGGCCCCTGCGCGGGCTTTCTGCCCCCCAACGCGGAGTTCGTCCGGGCGGCGGCCTCCTCCGCTCTCCTCCTATCCGCCGCAAGCGGGGGTCGGAGGGTCGCAGCTGGTGGGAGTCGCGCCTCCAGCGCCTCCAACCGGGCGTTTACCATTCCGCCGCACTGCATCATGCAGATGCGGGCGATCTTTTCGATCTCCGCATCCGCAAGCACAGGCGACGGCCGGACCGCCGGCGGGATCGTGACGGGAGTGACGCCGGGGGCGGCGGGAGCCGCCCTCTGGGCAGCAAACTGCCGCTCGAGCTCCTCGAGCTTGGATCGGAGACGGTCATTCTCCTCCCAGAGCCTCGCCGTCTCGTCCGTGCTGGTGCGGTTCACGAGGAGCTCGACCGCCTCCTTGATCCCGTCCACCGCCTCCTTTAGGGCACGAACGTAAGTCCCCCTCAGGTTGCCGGACTTGGTGGCAACCATCATGACGACCCCCACGCTGTTCAGCACCTGGCTACTGAGCGCCAATCCGGTAACGCTCCCTCCGGCTGCCATCCGGGCTGCGCGTCTCTCCCTGTTCTGACTGGCCATTTCAGCCACCACGTCGGCTGCGGCAGCCTTCCGCTGCGCCCTCTTGGCAGCATTTGCCTCCGCCCTGTTGGAGCATAGGCCTAAGCCTATGCTCGCGAGGTCCTCCCTCCCCAGTTCGGCGTCGCTCCCCGCGCTCTCCGACGGAGCTGGCGAAGGAGCCGGTGACGGAGCCGGCGATGAAGCCTGCGATGGGACCGGCGTAGCAGGGCGCGTGAAGCGGCCCGATGGGTCACGCCCCGGCTTTGCAGCCGCACGACCCCGACCACTCGTCACCTTGGGCGCCTTTGGTGCCGGCAGGGATTCTTCCTCCGTCTGCCGCCTCTTGAGCAGCGCCTTGCCGCGCCCGCTCAGGTCCGGATCCGACCTGCTGTGGTCCCCGGAGGGACCGGAGCCTCCTTGGCTCTGGTTGCCATCAGAGGTGGCAAGTGGTTCAATCACCACGCGCGGGAGCTTCAAAAGAAGCTCCGTTTCTCGCTGGTGACCGATGGCAGCCACTCGAGGGCCCGCCAAACCATCGCTTAGCGGGTCCCCGAATGACTGCGACCGGGTTCTCCCTCTCTCTCCTCTCTCCAGACAGTTGTTGCCCCCCCCAGAATACGAGGGGCATGACGCATCCGAAATCGGATGCGTGGCGGATTCTCCGTCTGCTAAGCAGTCGGTACCGCCCTGGGGTAAAATATTTGCAACTGACTTTGTTTCCATTATGATTTTTTCCTTTGAAGAACTCCATCAGCCTAGGATAACCATAATAACTAAAGGCTCACCCAGTCTCACCTACAAACACTAACACATACTACGTTAAAAACTAGATTATAGAATAATAATAAACTAAATCTGTGCTTCAACACAACTATATTTTACTTATTTAATATTAACTCGTTCTCCTACAACAGCCCACTTGGACAAGGCCTCTGGCACTCAATAATTCTCCTAAATTCCTTAGCCTAGCCTTACACCGACCGCTCTCTACCGCGGTCTCTTTCCCTTCTCGCAGGTAGCACTAATAATACCTGTAATAGAATCTTCATAATGTGAAGAGGTAAGGGAATCGTTACTCTTGCGCTTTAATCAATCAATAATAGCTACGTTAATGTATCTGTGTATGATGTACCCATTTCAGTGAGACGGGGAACCGTTTTACAACGTTTGCCTCATTGTACGTGTTCTACTAAACCTAACGCATAAAACCTCTGAGGACAATATACGACTTTAGCAGAACATGTTTCCTAAGCACTATATAAATGTCTTACTCAATGCTAGAGACAGTGCACTTCTAGGCCCAACTGCCATTGAGTGAGACAAGTATTGAGTATAAAATTCTAAACGCGTGCTAATGTTAATATCATCTTTACGGCAGCCTAGCCCCATTTCTAAAATAACAGAAAATATCGCACAAGCGTACCGTAGACTTAGTCTGCAGCAAATTCAATGCGATCGTACTCGACGTTTGCCGAGGTGTTTATTTTGTTACCTCACATCTCGTTAATCTTCCCCATTTCAAGGATACAGTGCGGCTGTCAGCGGCAAAGCGTCCAAATTGACGTGTTTCGATAAATAGTGTCGATTTAGAAATTGGTGTACCATATGTGTAGGTTTTATCGACACCCGGTCCCTAGCGTTCTTAGAACGACTACCAATCCAGTTTGGGGAAATGTGTATAGCCTACCCCCTCTCCCGGAGACGTGCTTACAACGAGCCTTTCGTAAAGAGTTGTGTGGCCAAACCTTTTTGGAAGCAGTAATTGTCACTTACGCTTGATTGTTTTATAATGCCGATTTAGATCGACTTTATAGCATATGTTGTTTTAAATGAACTGTGAGTATTTACGGTTCTGCCTTCCGTATGTGGTTGCGCATGTTACAGGTCAAAGTCGTCAAACGTCGAGCGTCAGTGCTCAGTGTCAAATGAAGTGGAAGGCCTTCTCCGTTTCCCTATAATCAAACGCAAATAACAAATATCTATCAGGGTATGGATTAGGAGATGGACACGTAATACAATAGAAAGTGGATGGTAAAACCTTGCCACCAGTACTCTTCAATGGTATTATCGTTCCTTTTAGCACTGACGTAAAGGACCTAGGCTTGCACATTGATAGTACCCTGAACTGGCGTATTCAAGTCGCCCGGGTAAGCCAGAAGGTTACCGGAACGTTGCGCGCGCTGTATCGGTTGGAAAATATATTGCCATCGAGTACGAAGACAATGCTTGTGCAGTCCTTAATTTTCCCTATCATCGATTATGGTGATGTGTGCTACTATGACCTGAATGCAGATCTCCTCGACAAACTTGACCGTCTTCTCAATAACTGCATTCGATTCGTTTTCAATCTGCGTAAAAATGACCATGTCTCTGCGCATCGGTCACTTCTAAAGTGGTTGCCCATACGTCAGCGCAGAGAGCAAAGGGCGCTGACCACCTTGTTTTCATTTCTTGTTTCTACCTCCTCCCCTGGTTATCTAGCCCCCCACTTTCAGTACATTTGCGCCAACCACAACAGAAGTCTTCGTTCATCACACAATCGTCTTCTTCAATGTCCCACTCACCGCACAGACTTCATTCACTCTTCCTTCTTCGTTCAGTCTATCTCTCTGTGGAATGCACTCCCCCAAGAAATCAGGGTGGCAACCAACCGATTATCCTTTAAAGTTAAAGTTCGTGAGCACATTCGCAAGAAGCTGGCAGTTTCATCTTAAAGGTAATGTTTTCTCATTGGTTGTTTTATTTGTTTTAGTATAATTATATATTTATGTATATGTATTTGTGCTTATATTTATATATAATTAGGTATATTTGTATATCTATGTATTAGATTAAATATTTATTCCTTGGTTTTTTATAAATTGCACCTACCACTGCTTGTCTCTGCATCACCCAAAGGTTGACTGGTAGAAAATGCCTATGGCATTAAGTCCGCCGCTGTACAAAATGTGCGTGAAGTATAAATAAATAAATGTCACTATGCTGGAATAAATGATTATTAATAGCTCTGCAGCGATATTATCTAAATGTTACCTACAAATCATAAAACAAATCAGCCTACGAGAACAATACAATGGAAAAGACACATTATTAGTAAAGAGTTTAACACTTACCAATGATATCTTTGTAGGGAATTAGATTACTACTCACGAAATGCCGCACGTAGTACCAACTTCACCTCGAACACAGCTCCTCCCAGCTCACAACACTCACCAACCTCCTAACTTAACTAGCTTTCCCTCTTGAGACTATAACGACCGAACCCTGTCATGTCCTAAGACCAACTGTCCTTCCTCGACACCCCGCCAACTATCCAAAATCCGCGTTTGGTCCTTTCCCACACTATTTATTGTAAACTTCGACTTTAAACACATTTTCCTATTTCTTAATTGTTTCTCAATTGCGTCCCGGGTTTACGATTCACAGATGGCTGCAATAACGCGTCCTCGCTTTAACTTTCTCGTTCTCAGAATTTCTAAAGGACTATCGATTTCGATTGTCTTAACATTTCTTTCGAGCGACGACGACTGCCATAAGTGGCCATAAAATAGAAATGTAATGAATTTCTGAGAGGCCAATAAGTGCAAAGAATTAGGATATCTTGTTATTTACTAGGGTAACGCGTCAAGCTGTCAGTCCATAAAATTAAGATTTAATGTGTTTCGTAAAGTGGGCCGAACCACGTGCATGGTTTTAGAATAAATATAGTATTTTTTTATTAAGTAGGAATAAGTGACAGACAGTCACATCGGCTACGTTTTGTTCGAAAATCTCATTTTCAACCAAAGAAGTCGGCACTCCTATAACCATGATCCGAGCTTTTCGCTTGCTGGGCTATGTGTACTGCGTGCTTCAGTTTATCAGCGTCATGTTATGTCTCGGTACTTCGCCTCCATTTTTTGTTTTGCGGACACCAAAAACGTGCAGCTTCATTTGCTCGGGCCATATGATTTTATGCCCGAGTTCTTTTGTTTCGTCACTTAACTAAAATTTATCGTTGGGATAAATGGCAACAGAACGTAGGTTATTGGGTTGAACGAATTTCCTTTATCGTCTGCTTGAGCTCCGAAATATGTTCCGTCAGGTCGCGTTTTTCTTGAAGGGCATCAACCGCGTTATAACGTTGCGAACGTGATGCCCTTCAAGAAAAGCCGCTCAAGCGCTAGAGATTTTCATTTTTTGCTCCGAGTTGAGTTTCCCATCCGTAGCAATAGAGCAAACTTCATTTAAGTGCTGTTCAATAGCTGACATCCATTTATGAATTTCGGGCGTTGAAACAACATCAACCGTGACAGACTCGAGGGCTGGGTTTTGCGTCGTCGTCTTCGACGGCGAAGCGGAGGGTTGCCCTGGGCCCCTTGGACTAAAAGGGCTGTTATCCATTTTGGTTTTATTCTTAGTTCACTATTTCGTGTCCATCATTAACAAAACTACACACTAAGCAAAATTTTACACATGCAATACGACAGTAAAGCACTAAAGGAGGTCACTATCAATTAAAAAATTATTTATCAATTATTGCTGACGAGCACGTCTGAACGCTGCAAGTATGCAAGAATGACAATCAATGATAACGTATACTTACTAATTAATTACAAACTCAAGCCTTTTGTAAGTAGATTAGTGACTTTAATTTTAACCGACATCATAAAGAATATCATACTGAGGATATAAAACTGCTTGATGTAAGAGTTAGAAATTCATTATAATAAGCTGAAGAGAATTGTTGCGTTGTGTAATCATTAATTTATATTATATCTAATTCTGGATTTTTTACCGTAGAGAAATTCTACCAATTGTTAGTGTTTTTTATACAGTCAGTATTGTTCGCAGACCGCAGTCTATGGGGTTCTTTTGTCTTTCGTTAACGACAGCTCCGATTTAAGTGCGAACTTAACTTTATTGACAGTAAATGTCGATAAGTTCACGTTATTGCAGACGTGTGCCGAATAAAGATAGTTTTAGTTGTCTTCGATGTATTTGAGATTAAACTTATTACCTACGTAAACTATAGTAACCTAGCCTACCTACTTAAAATAACATAACAAAACATCACGCCTGTAATTCCAGAAGGGTTAGGCAGAGGTGTGCCTATAGTCCACTCATTTCGCCAGTTTTGTTTAAGTCCCCTGCAATAGGGGGCGAGCCTATTGACATCAACCGGGCACAAATCCAGGCTCCGGGCTACTACTGAGAAATTCTAGACAGAAAAACGAGAAAAAAAACCTTAACTACTTATTAACCGAATTAATTACCTATGCCTACGCATAAGACCAGCATTCAAAATTTAAATCAACAACATTCTATGTAGATGTTATAAGACTAGACACAATATTTTACCTTGCAATAGTTAATTAGAATATGTTAAACTTAAAGCAACTGGTTTAATACAAGGTTTATCAGCAAGATCGTATATTACCAGATTTTGAGACTAGGGATCATTGGGGGTCTACTCTCTAACTCCGTCAAAGACGATACGGGTCCGTCCGAAGGTAGTTCGAAACTAAACACTAAACCCTACTCCCGATTTTACCGGTCGATTACCGGTTTACTTACTTTGAATTTTTCTAGCTTATTAAACAAAAATAATATTGGTATTCTTGGAAAAAGGCCACATTTCTAACAGTATAGTTTTTATTATGTCTTTAATTTAGGAATTGAACTATTTTTGTCATTTTAGTCCGTATCGTGGCCTTATCCTTTTAAAACCTTTGTCCTTTTTCTTTCTGACGGCAACTTTCAAATGAAATGTCAGTTTTTTTTAAATATTTGTTTACATTAGTGTACTTTCATAACATTATTTATACGACGCGGGAAGTTTTCGCTAGTTTAGTAAAATGGCCCCAACCGCTCCAGCAGCAACTCATGCACAAATTGAGGCCCTCCTCGATTTTATGACTGAGCATAATGAGTTGGCTCGCGGACTATTGAGGGTAGCCGACGGGAGAATCCGGTCAAAACGGTTATGGGAAAGCCTGTGCAACTCCCTGATTTCAATGAGGAGTTGCACAAAGTCCGTGGAGCAGTGGCAAAGGGTGAGTTTAATACATTACTCGTATTAATATGATTTTAAGGTCTTGCCATTATTAAAGTGCATACAATGATAAAAAAACAATTGGCCGAAAAAGCTGCTGGATCTGCCAGACGTTCAGCATGTGCTACACCCGTCTGAAGCACCAACCCTCTCGGAAGATGAATTGAGGATACTGTCAATTATGGGAGAGGGTTTTGGAGAGCCGCAAACTGAGGCAAGAGTGCCAGCTTTTCCATCGGTAATAATTAAATTTCTAATTGAACATAGGTAGTTAATTTGTTCTGATGTTAAAAAAAAACAAGGAACTACAGCATTTATGTATATATAATTATTTTGCATGGAGTCTTTCGCGTGACATTTAAATTAAATAATTATACATAACAGATACATAATTATACATTTCTTGTATCCGTCAATGATATTCAGTTTTTGTTGTACAGGGTCCACCTGTAACACAAGACCCAGCAGTCATCACACCCACACAAATATCTGCTGCTACACCTGCCAACCCACATTCCCAGGAGCAACCCACAGTGTTCACTGAGGCACTGGTAAAAGGAGCTGCCAATTCATAATCAGCGAAGTATGTATTATTGATCACTAGTAAATAGATCACATAAATCATGTTTATAAAATACTAAGCTAAAGCTGAGTATTTTTTTTTTCATTTGTTTACAGCATTACATTTTCCTCGTGCACGTCCACGAGTTCGGCGACACCTACCTGCCGATTCAGCAAGAAGCCGAATTGTTGAGGTGGGAGACCAAAGTTTGCTAGTCGAAACCAGAAGAAATGAGGGGCTCGATGAAATAAAGGTTGCCATTGTGGACCTTTGCAACTTAGTACGGGAACACATTAATAGAAATACATAATAAATAAATATGTATAGATAATATAATTTCCCGATCTCCAAATTTTTTTGGTTGCTTGATGTCTCTGGTCTTTCAACTCAATAATTCACTGGATTAAAACTTGTCCATTACGAGCAATTATCTAAGTTTCACATAAATAAGTCATTGGTAGGTTGATTGGTAAAAAAAAAACTGTTGATTGTATAATGTTGATTCTTAATTTGAGACTAGTCTAGGATAAAAGATAATCTATGTTTTCATTGTTATAGTGTTTTGTTGATTGTTAATTTTATTCATATTATTAGGTATTTAAGACTGAAGTAGACAAGTAAGAGAAACTAAGTTCCTACCAAATAATTTATGACTAGATAAATGATACAAAATGTATGTTTTGATTGTTAGTGTATTGTTGATCGTATTTCTTTCAATTTGACTGACAATACTTTTATTTTGTACATTTTGTTTCTTTAACAGTCTTCCGCCTGTCCTAACACCCATTATGTCCTGTAAGCAAAATATCAAGTTTGAAAATAATGTAACCTAATCAATAATATAAATACAAATACCCTATTTATTGACATGTTTTAATAAGAGGCAATCGGCGACGCCTCCGCTTTATCTGCAGAGCTTCTCCGAGCATTAAAAAAGCAGCCATATTTTCAATTTATTATCTTTGGTCAGCAGCACGATAACTATTTTGATGTCGTATCAAATCACATAACGTTCCGTCAAAACAAGTCTCAAATCCAACTTTTCGGTCAGGCAAGAACGCATCGGGAGTAGGGACAACTATCAAATCGTGTTGTCATTCATTCTTACTTCGAGTTCGGGACTAATCGTAAGTCCGTAGGTGATACGGAGTAGGAAACGTCCGTAACGAAGGCCGAAACTACGGACTTCGAGCTTAGAGTGTAGACCCCCAGAGCTAAGAGACCGTCACAGACAGTAGATTTTTACATGACTTTTTTTTTCTTTTACATGATGGGTTATTTATTTTTACATGATCCCTGAAAACATAACCCTCTTTTTGGGCAGCTTTTTAATTTTCAGTTTAGCAATAGTGTTTTGTAAAGTCGTGTTTTACATTTTTTCATCAAAAGTCGTCTATAAGTAGCTGCACTCGTTACTCGTCTGCGTTTAGTTGTACAAACAACTCTTAGAAAGTCCCTAAGACTCAATCATTTTTCTCAAAATGATACGTTCCGCGAGGCCTTTTTTTTTTTTTTGGGTGGGAAATCATCAAATGACTTCTCTAGCTCTGGGTGGAGCGGGAGGGCGTGTCAGACTTTTACTGACTGAAACCCACCCGTGTTCCTTCAGTTGCCTGTGCCAGGGCCACGGTTTTCTCTTTAGAATAACCCGCGACCCTCAGGCGTCGGCCCTATCGGACCCCGTCACTTTGTGCTGACATCTCTTTGAGGCGCGCGTAGAACACGACGCGCCGTCGACCCGGGCCTGGTCCTTACCGGACGGCGAGCTACCCATTGCTCGCCGTCCGCAAGCCCGCGGCTACGGTGGCCGGGAATCTGTAGGCGACTCCCGACGCCCAGGACATCTCCTGCGACTAGTGGGGGCGTGAGGACGTAAGGCCCTCTCCCTCACGCGCTCCGCCTCCTCCTTCGCGAGCATTACTGCTTCGCAGAAGGAGGTGACGGCTTTCCATTCCCTCTCGCTCCGTACCATGGCCTGGACCAGGGCCGGACGCGAGAGATCGCCGCCGCCAATCGCCTCCGCGAGGACACTGCGGTGCTCCGCCCAAGCTGGGCATACCTCCACCGTATGGTCCACCGTGTCCTCCGGGCGATCCACACAATGGTGACACCCGGGCGTTTCCTCCCGCCTATGCGAAACAGGAACCTCCCGAAACAACCGTGTCCGGTGAGGACCTGTGTCAGGCGGAAGGTGAGGACGCCTTGGCGCCTCTCCAACCACTCCTCAAAGAGAGGACTTACCACCGCTATTGTGGAGTGCCCAGGTCCGCGAGGCCTAAGCTGAGCTTTGCATTTGTGTGAGTGATCACCAATCGCACCAATGGAGGGACGCACGGCGCCTCAGGGGCCCTATTATGAACTCTTATTTCCAGGCAGTTTACGGCGTAAACAGAACTGCCTTGCAATTTCGTATTATGAACTCGTCAAACAAGCCAGTCAGCGGTCACGTGACACCCTGGCTGACTTCGGGCCGAATATTGCCTGGAAATACCGTATTACGAACGTTCGTTTGACATTTCGTTCCGTATTAGAACCGTCAAAAAGTAACCTCACAATCCATTCAGTTTACGCTGCTTCAGAGGAGCTTTTATTGAATTGTTTAGGGTTTATTTGGACATTATTGGAGTGTTTTCTATATAACATAAGAAAATATAATCATGTGTGACGAAAATTAACTGTTTGAGTTCCTGGAAAGTGATTCTTCTCGGCAAACTTGTGAATCAAGTAATAAAAGGAGACGACTTCGTGAACAATCTAATGCGTTCGACATGGATGATGTGCAGTTCACGACTTGGGACTGAATCTTTGTGAGCAGCTGAGGCCTCACATGTCATGAGATGTGTGATCGCACGCAAGGCTAAGAATAGTAAAATACACTTTCCACTAAATAAATAAAAGGATAATAAACGTATTATTGAAATTCTAACAACGGCCTTTCCTTTTGGTGTTCACCTTTAACCCATAACGGGCTTACAAAATCCACGGATTTATCCGTGAAGTCTAAGGTAGTTGTTTTTATTAAGTATGAACTTGACGTAAAGTTTTAACATAACATTATTCTCATTTTTAGGTTTTGGTTGCATTATCATAGTATGCTACTAGCTCCTACCAACGCCCCAATGGTGATATAGGCTCTCATTCAATGTCCAGCCAACATTTTCTATAGTAGATGCAAATCACTGAGATTTCTTCAGACTTCTTGGAAGTAGTATAAAAACTCCAACAATCTTTCCAGCTGAACATAGGTAAGTTAGGTAACGCGCCGACGAGACGAGGGCGAGAACGCTCATTCACTATTAAAATAAAACTTACATTGTATTAATATTATATCATGTTAAAAACGTGAATATTAATTGAAATACTCAATAACACTTTCGCCATCTTTTTGTTTATATTCGTACTCCGTGAACACTATCGTATTGTTTGTTTAATGGATCCTTCCATTAAACAAACAATACGATAGTGTTCTTTCAAAATGTTATTGTTATTAACTAATGTTTGACAAACAATACTTTCATTGAAGTTGTCGAATTCCCCGCTGACCTTCAAGTGGAATACGTTCGGAAACCTCGCGTTACAATTTGCAAACAGGAAATATTACATAAATTATTATAATCTAGAATAGCACAATATAAATTGCGTTCATATTTTCACCTACTATACTAGACTAACTAGTTTAATATATGGTATTTATTATTTTTATCATAAAATAAGTGATTTAAACAAAACCGTAACTTCCCTATAAATATATAATTGGGTTACTGAACGTTACGTCAGAGAATTACAAGCCAGCCATAGACAAACTGCCCAGCGTGAAGTCGCTCAGAACTAGGAATGTCATAATACGAAATTTAACCAGCCCGTGAAATGAATTGCCTGGAACTTGCCTGGTTTTTTAAAAGTTCGTAATAGGCCCGCAGGCCGATTGTATAAACCGTTATCAGTTTCTATATGTGCACTCACACAAATGCAAAGCTCAGCTTAGGCCTCGCGGACTGTACCTTAGTATCCAGTTCTGATAATTTATGCGCGAACAACTACTGCAGGTTAATAATCTGGATCTAGACCGCCTAATTAAGTTGCTAATCTTTCAAAGCTCCTAAGCATCCAAATTAACAAGAACCAATCATTAACTTCACATGCCATTACTGGAAACCTATTCGATTTCAGCACATTTGACGCAAATACCTACCAGCCAATAGGTAGTTACGTTTGTTGGCACAGTTGTGGGAAGACCCCGAGTCAGTCGGCTGCATTGTTGCGAATATACAATACCACAACTTAGTTATCCTCCGAAGGGAAAGGGAACGTAAACCTTATTGCATAGTTAAATGTTTCAGTATAGATTGCTTGAAATGGTACTGAAACGTTAAGATTATGGATCCTTTTTTCAGCAAACAACTAGGGTTTGATTTTTAAGGTCATGTAAAAGTTACTTCAAACGGAGAAAAGCAGGAAAATGTCTTCCTTCTTTTTTTATCGCAAGAGGGAAGACGGTGCATATAATTAGAGATAATTATTAATTGGAGGTTGTTAACAATTTAAAGCGCTGAAATTATAGCCTCGATGTTCGTTAATGAAGCCCTTTTAAGGTCCATCTTGTTTTAATACTGTAATATATATATAACTTTGTATCGAAACTAATACCTTATATTTATACCTGTCAAGGAAGACCAGCATTCATAATGTCGCTTTAAGTTCTAAAGTATTTATTGTAAACAAATGATCTAAGTTAACCGCGCAACAAAAGTCTTGATTAAACCACAGTGGAAACCTCTGTAACTTTTATGGCACATTTTCTTAAATAAAGATTTGGGAACTTTGCAATACGGACACTCAACTTGCAGCATTTTTCTCATATTTTGTGTTTTCTACGTCTTGCAACCATATATTTAAATGGCCACTTTGTTACTTTTGCGTTGTTCAAGGTGGCTGAAGATTATCCGGGAAATTTTATTCTTCCGCGGTTTTGGTGGTCTTTGGTAACTTATTTAATAATAATGCTCGGGGAAACGGAGACAATGCTTATATTCTTGTGTAAGTTATAACATTCACATAGCAATGAGTTGAACGGTTTCGTGTAAGTCCGCAAACGTTTTCAGAAGAACATGGCTCTCCTATGTAGGTCATGTAAATTACCGTCGCACCAATTGATTATGATTATAACCAAATGACAATGCCAGGTCCTGCCCCAGCTATTTACAGGAAATGTCAATTCGAGCAAATAATTTTAATGATTAATGGACCTTTTCATAATACACTCGGTCCCAAAAATACTAACGAACACTGCTAAAACTGCTAACGAATACTGTTCGATTGGGCATTTAATGACACAAATATAATTTTAAAAAAAGTGAAAAATTTTTGTCCGAAACTTAAAAATGTTGTATGTTTTTTTTTGTTATTTTCATTACATGCATAATTTTAATATTTTGGATTGCCTCCCCGAGCTCTTCTTGCCGCTTCCAGGCGATTCGGCATGCTGAACACCAAATTTCGGAGCCGATTTTGAGGAATGGCTTCCCATTCCTCCACCAGTCCTTGTCTGAGCTCGGGTAGCGCGATTGGGGTGGGGTGTTACGACGTTATACGCAACGCTCAAGCTCATCCCATGCATCTATGGGGTCTAAATCAGGGCTTGGCGCTGGCCTCCAAGGTATTCATTTACAATTCTGGCGGTATGGGGACGCGCATAATCATGCATTAATATACCATCCCGGTCCATCCTGAAAGGTCCCACATGCTCATTCAGGATCTCCTCCACGTACCTCTCAGCATTCAGAGTGCCATTTTGAATTATGCACGAGCTCGGTGCGGGCCTCGGCAGAAATTCCAGCCCAAACAAGTACTGAGTCTCCGCCGTGTGCCACTTTTTCCTCCACACAGTCTTGATGGAAGCGTTCCTCTGGTCTTCTGTACACCAACTGCCTACCATCATGAATTTCGATTCGTCCGTGAACATTACCCTAGACTAATCGTCCAGTGTCCAGTGTTGGTGCTCGTGCACGTATCTCTGTCTTGCAATTCGATGTTGCCATTCGAGTTTGGGGCCATTTGCGAGCCTTAATGGTTTCAAGCTTGCCTCAGCAAGACGTCTCCTCACTGTTTGTGCGCTTATATTGCTACCTACCAAAGCGAATAAAGTGCTATTTTAGAACAACTGCAGTTTGAAAACGATTTCGGAGCATTGAAGCCACCAGGTATCTGTCATCCCTGGCTGTTGTGCATATTGGCCTGCCATTTCCTTTTTTCCGAAGGTGCGATCCGGTCTCTCGGTACCGCTGGACTACCCGCTGAACAGTCGACAAAGATACACCAATGTTTCTTGCTGTTTCACGCTGGCTCCGCCCAAGTTCCAAGAAAGTTAGGATTCTGGTTCATTCATCTAACGTGACTGCCATGCTCTACCTCACAGAATACTGATTATGCACGTGGAAGTCGTTCACAATATATTTTTTGAACAAAAATGGAAAGAAACCATAATGACATAAAGCAAACATTTTGTTTTCAAAAATTTCCATTGGTCCAATTTTGTTTTTTTGTAAATAAGTTTCATTCATCAGCCACTATAAAAATAATGTAATAAGAAGCGCAACTAAATAGTCTTTATTCTGTTTTTATTTCATTGATCTAACTCTTACAGTTTTGTAGATATTCGATCTTATGTGACTGACCCGTTATTTTTGGAACCGAGTGTACATTGTTTTTCAGTAGAACTTGCCGATTTCAAGTCATTGATAAAACGAATTCAACCCCTGAATTTCCGTGGTTTGTCAGCACTAGTCAGCAGTTTATTGAAATGTACGGGAGATGCAGATGTATGGACTCGATGAAAATTGGATGGAGTTAGTGGCGGAAGCGTTCGCTATTTGTGATTTTGACAGTTCATTGCGAGAATTAAACTTTAATTATACGTAGATTTTGATTACAAACACGGTTTGTTTGCTTTTACCATACCTTTTTTACTTGTTAAGAACAAGAGGCCGCTTCAGGTGAATAATTTTAAAGCCGGTTTTGCACTGCGTCTTTAGGTGTTCGCTATCTAAGCTCAGCCTTTTGCCGTTGTACTCTGTCATAACTGTGGTAAATAGACTGTACGGTTTTAGACGGTACTAAGTGACTTTGTATAGATTTGGTCAAGGAGGTTGATTCTATGGTATTAACGAAAACTCTGGTTCTGATTTGGAGAATGAGTAAGTTATTATGCCCTGTGAGTGGCAACAAAGAAGTAGCTGTTAGAGTTTGCATATATGTCAAAACTCTTTGAAGGTGAAGCTATGGAACCTCCATAGATTAATGGAATAACCATTGGACATTCATAAAAAGAATAGTAACAATGGTGTCACTTCTTGATTTATATTTTTCCTTGTAAAACGTCCTGTACATAATTAAACTTACATTATTATATTTATGCCTCTATTTCTATTTCATTCTCAAGAATTTGTAAATTGATTTACCTTTGTCCCACTTAAAGCTGCTGAATCCTTAAAATCCGCGTTATATTTATTGACCTATTAAGAGCAAACGACCCAGCCCGACTGAATTTAAATTCAAGCACATAAACCACAAAATAGTAGTAAAAGCTT
Organism: Dasypolia templi; assembly: GCA_963555695.1. NCBI lineage: Eukaryota > Metazoa > Arthropoda > Insecta > Lepidoptera > Noctuidae > Dasypolia > Dasypolia templi. The sequence continues at coordinate 20,846,345 of OY743151.1, read as the reverse complement.
GCAAATAAATCAAGATCAAACTTACCGAAGACCTATGGGGAAAGTTTTTGAAATCTATCTATCTTTGTACTTCCATTATTGAGACTACAGCGCCGTACTTCGCCTTAATATTTAATTTGTGTGTGGATTATGGAGTCTTCCCGGATCTAATGAAATACAGTTTGTGTTCCAAAGTTCCTTACAATTGGTTCATATTAACATACAGAAGTTACTTTTATCTTTTTATCATATTAGTACCAGTAGATTTGTGCACAAAAACCAACTACAAAACCGAGAGTATAAAGTCATTGTACAGTTGATATATATATTCAATAATATTGCAGATATTTTTGAATATATTAAGTATGCAATAAGTGATTTAATTCGTGAAATTAAATTATCTATCTACGTATTTATTGTATGAGGGATGTGTACATAGGCTAATATTGTGAAAGTCTAATACCTATCATGCTCGCGGTATCCAACGGTTTTATTGATGAAATACTAGAGTAAATCTTTTTCATTCCACGCGAAATGTTTTGATCGATATTTTTCCTATGTTCTCAGAATTTATTAATTAAAGCTTTCTTAGTGGTGCTCTGATAATAAACGTAGAATTTAACTTCATTACCAATGTGTTTATTTTTTTAAAATAATTGATGTCATTTTATTCCCTTGTAAGGCTACTTTTCCATTACAATAGAGTGAGTAACCCCGTGGCCACGAACTATACGTTCAAGCGACACGAGTCTTGCGACTGCTACTGCGGAAAAAACTAATGAAAAAAGTTGTTTAATGCATGTCACGAGTCACCGAGACGCGACTTGCGGATTCCGCGTTTGAAATAAACTCATCTCAAGTGGTCCGATTGGCTGTTGATAACTCAATCAACCAATCACAGCAGCGTTTGGCCATTTGTATTATAGTTGATTTTCTAGAATTCGTAGTTGCAATTCCAGGTTTTCCTGCGATCTGACTTACCAATGCCCGATGCGTTGGTAAGTCAGAGTGCAGAGCTACCGACACTGCTCGTTGACATCGTAGTTTAATTAAAAGAAAAGTAGTTTGGGATTATGTGTGACCAATAGTTGTTATCTATATTAAGATGATGCACAACTAACCTAACAAATGAGAAACTGTGTTACCATTTTACTAATTCCATATCAAAACTACTCCCAAATCATATTTCCAACTCCCACAGTTTATTTCGCTACGTTAAACATTTGTCTCTACGAATTGTTAGCAGCCTTTAGAGAGATAGTACATTTTATTTCTTATCTAACTTTTATTACTAGCTGACAAGTGACAACTAACTTAAGTCTGGCCAATAAACAAATTATTAGTTGCTAACTTTAAGTGAGAAGATTTTCGGAGGAACAAAGTTAGATTTCTTGAGGGATAGCAAAAGTGTTTTTAGTTTTTAAAGGTTTGGTAGAATTGTTTTATTTTTTGTTTAAAGATTATTGGTTGGCGAATATAAACTGTTAAGGTGTTGACTAAGAACATTGTGAAAGCAGCAAGTAATTTCAAAAAACAAACCGCCAAAGCTACTTATGTTATAACAAAACAGAACTTATTGTTTTGTGAAAAAAAAAAAAAAATAATAATAATAAGAAGCATTGAATACACATTGGAGACTTCACGTGGTGCCATAAGCTCTAACTTAGAAGTAGCTCAAGAATTTGTAAATTATTTTACTAATATACCATCTAAAACTACGGAGGCTTTAAATTCCTCACCCAAAGTCTCAATTGATTTATTAAGAGCGAACGTTCCAGGCTGCCCGGTTGAATTTCAATTTAAACATATAAACCCTATGATAGTTATAAAAGCTTTTCGGCAAATAAAAATCAAGTTGACCGAAGATCTTTGGGGAATGTCTATCAAAGTTTGTACGTCCATAATCGAGACCATAGCACCATACTTAGCTTTAATATTTAATTTGTGTGTAGATCAAGGAGTCTTCCCGGATTTAATGGAATACAGTAAGGTAATACCACTTTTTAAATCTGGGGATAGCAAAGACACCAACAATTATAGACCAGTATCCGTGTTGCCGGTATTCAGCAAGGTGTTCGAAAAGGTAATGCTCAATCAAATGCTTAATCATTTTAACATCAACAAAATCTTACACGAACAGCAATATGGTTTCACCAAAGGTCGTTGCACGACTGATGCTGGTGTCACTTTACTAAAACACATTTTTACAGCGTGGGAGGAGGCCCAAGATGCCATAGGAATTTTCTGTGACCTCTTCAAGGCATTTGATTGCGTTAATCACGAAACCTTGCTCCTAAAACTGGAGCATTACGGACTAGGTAAGCCTGCGCTAAGTTTAGTTAGATCTTATTTACAAGATAGACGGCAAAAAGTTCAAATTAATGGTGTCAATTCACTTGGATTAAAAGTAAAATTGGGTGTTCCACAAGGCTCGATATTAGGTCCTTTCCTCTTTTTAGTATATATTAATGATCTACCCCATTTATTAAAAAAACAACCACAAATGGTGTTATTTGCTGATGATACTTCTTTAATTTTTAAGATAAGTAGACGTTCATCAAATCTTGACGACGTAAATAACGCACTGCTGCAGGTACAAAATTGGTTTACTGCTAATAATTTAGTATTAAATGGGCAAAAAACAAAATGCATAAGGTTTGCTTTGCCGAATGTTAAAAGTACTGATTGTGACATAGTATTGAATCAAGAGAAACTAGAATTCGTTGATAAAACGGTTTTCTTGGGGATCACGCTCGACTCGAGGCTGCAATGGGGTCCCCATTTAACATCTCTTGCAGGACGGCTAAGTTCAGCAGCATATGCTGTAAGAAAAGTCCGTCAGTTTACTAATGTAGATACCGCGAGGCTGGTCTATTTCAGTTACTTTCATAGTATCATGTCTTACGGTATCTTATTATGGGGACGCGCTGCAGACATCGAGTCTATTTTTATTCTGCAAAAAAGAGCCATTAGAGCAATATATGGCCTCCGCAGGCGCGATTCTTTAAGGGAACTGTTTAAAGATATTAACATCATGACCGTACCTTGTCAATATATATATGAAAACATCATGTACGTAAGGAAAGACTTAACTTAGAGTTTGAGTTTGAGTTTGAGTTTGTGAGAGTACCTAAATTACCCTAGACTGATAATATTTTCTTTTTTTCAAATTATGTCAATATTTAGTGTTATGGTCGGTTTCCCCCTAAGGGGAAAAGGCCGCACTACAGCCTGTACGGCCCTGTAGAGCTCGTCACCAGACTAGACTATCTCCCACCGATAATAGAAATGAATTCCCAAATTTATAGAAGTCCAATACCTTGACATTATTCATAAGGCAAGGAAACAATTGTAACAAATGTTAAATGAGACTTAGGAATTCGTTCATATGAAAATATATTGGATATGGTTTCAGACAGCTAAATAATAGAGGGATGCAGAGTACAGTATTATATAAACTTGTGAGTAACCCAAACGCTAGCTTAACAGGTATTTGGTAAGCCTAAGTAATATCTCGCATCTACACTCGGAGTACTCAGAGATACACTTTCAAGTGACGCAAGCGGCTTTTCTGCGGCATTGCGTCGAAATCATGCTCTTTTGGAGTCATGGCCCCTAGTAGTTCTGTCTAACTGATAAACCGGCTTTTCCTGCTGCAACCGCGCTACCGTCCATGTCTAACAACGGAGCGGCTAGTTCCAACGGCATTGCGTCGCCATCATGCTCTTAAGGAGACATGGACCCTATCAGTCCATAGACTGGATATGATACAGATGTGGTCACCCAAACCCCAGCAAATCACTCATTATTTGCACAACACGTATATTTGCAAGACATGTGTTCATGTCAGTCTAACCGAATTATTGGCCTGAGATAAAGAATACAATATTCATGAATTACTACATAAACTCGTCTCTGTCTGATTCGTTGTAATGACTATCAACTCCATCAGCCTAGGATAATTATAATAACTAAAGATTCACCCAGTCGCACCAACAAACACACACACATACTACGTTTAATACTAGATTAGTCTAATCTGGGCTTCAACCAAACTATATGTAACTTATTTAATATTAAATCGCTCTCCTACAATAGCCCACATGGTTAAAGTCTCTGGCACTCACTAATTCTCCTAAACTCCTTAGCCTAGCTTGAAATCGACCGCATCCTACCGTGGTCTATCTGCCTTCTCGCAGCAAAGCGCTAATACCTGTAATAGAATCTTTATAATGTGAAAGAAAGAAAGAAAGAAAAATATTTTAGTTGGGACACGCACAGGGAATACAAATAATAAAAAAATAACAAACAATGTATAAACTAACAGAATAACAACAAAAAACAGTAAAAAGACCTGTGCGAGGCCAAAAAGGCTCCTATCTCAGCATAATGCTGCGATATTTAAAAAAATAAATAACGCAGCGCTGATATTCTGACAGGGCCCGTTATGATGCCACGGACACTTATTACGGACATCAATAAATCCTAATATGGGATTTAAAAAAAATAAAAAATATGATAAGTAAATAAATACATAAGTTATTATATACGGCAACAAAAATAAATATATACCGTATTATGTTGTGTACAATTTAAAAACTATGTATACGCATAGACCCACCACGCCCGACGCTCCAACATCACTTGTCTGTGGGACAAACTATTCAAAAAACAATATTTAGTCTATGACAAACTATGAGACGCGGGCGCAGCCGGCTGTCAATGTGTTCTTCGTATAACCCCTGGAACGTAAAAAGTCCGCGGAGAAGTCCGCGTCAAAAAAGGGCAACATTCGTAAAAAGTCAGGAGAAGTCCGCGTGAGTGTACCCAGCATTATACCGCTATATTGTCTCTGTCCGGCCACCTATCCTGCTCTAACTTGTATCAGAGTGCACGTAATAGAGTAGGCTAGCCATACAAAACGCAAGCTAAACATTTCGTGACAGTCTTGACACGGAATGTTTCAAATATGACGGCCACGGTCACGCGTCCATTTCGTTTCAAAACTCGGATTTTCAACACCCAAATTAATAACCATGAAGCTATTAATACACCTTTCAAGGATTAAACAGCATGGACGGGTAAGTAATCAACAGTTTTTAATAGCAGCATTGTGTAATGTTTAGAGATTTAGGACTGAACTTGTTAATTCAACAAATACAGTTAGGAATTTCGCGCGTCATGGCTGTACTTTTCGACTCGTTAAGAGTAGAAAATACACTATTGACTGCAAAATGTCTGTCTAAACATGATTTAGATACGTTACTACGTATGTATTAGCCATGTAAATAGTGAAATACAATGTAGTTTTGCGAAATTATTTAAATGTAAAAAGATAAACATTGAAAAAAAAGATGCGGACTTAATCAGACCGGTTACGGTCAGGCATTCGGTGTTTATGTCACGTGACCGACGCCATGTTTTTGACTAAATTGTACACAGTATCGACAATACCGACACTGATCAGTAACATATTTTTGACTTGAAGAAAAATAATTATTTTTTATTTTATTTTTATTTTTTTATTTTATGTTTTTTTAATCTTTTTAATTGCTTTTTAACCAGGTTTGAGGAATGTGTGACGGCACCCATCGAGCATCCTCGACAGAGTCTGCGTGATCAGGACATGTTCCAGCACCTCACCTATGGTAAGTAGCTGCTGATTTGTTTTCAGGTCGGGATGGGGCTAGGGGCAAACAAGTTCCCACAGATGTTTTACCTACTTATTATTTATTACACAGGAAGCGAAGCAGACTCCGATTCGAGTGATGACGACGATGTGGTGCCGTACCTGGGACTTCCAAGGGCGCTGAGGAGCTTCTGGGAGACGCCACTGGACGTGGAAGATGACCACCTCCTAGAACCTCCTCCTGTTCCTACCGTTACGCCCATGGAGACTTTAAACTTTTAACTTTATCGTGATTTGCGTTTTTTTTTTTAGGTAAAAAGTAAAAAAAACCATAAGAAGTTCATACTAAAAAGAAATAACCCACACCTGTTTGAAAATCGCATGATATTAATTTTGTGTTTCATTGTTGTTAAGATTTGACGTTCTGGTTGTTTCCTGTACTGTGTCCTTTGATTTTTTATTACTTTTTGTGCAAAAAATGCGTGTTTTATGATTTTCATTTGTTTATTTTGATAATGTTTTTGTTAGGCAACATGCCTTTGTGTATTGTTTTTTCATTAGTAAATATCCTACTAGTGTAGATCGCATAGTCAGATTTAAAATAAATGGAATAATAATTACTCTTTGTTTCAAAGTATGAAAGGGTCTTTTTTAACGCCTTTTTTATGGGCTTGCATTGTGACTCACTCATTGTAAACTAAACATTTCTAAGAGCTAACGCTTTGTCTGTGTTATATTTGTGAACCAAGATAAGCAATAACGTAAACACATAAGTCGCTCGGCTCAATGACTTCCCGTTATGAATGTGTAAACATACCCTATTTTTTGCTAATCGGCTCGGGTCGCCCACTTGAGACTTGTTATTGTAATGCGAGTCCTTTGTATAAAGTGTTCGGAGAGGTCTGTTTTTTTTATTGTTTGTTGAATATGATGTGTCTACAAGTAAATTAAACAATAACTGCTGGAAACAATGCTTTTATTTTATAAATATGACGACTTTAGTACAAAAAAGTGGGAAAAAGTCACTCAGCCTACTTTCAACTTACTATTAACAATAAATGACAAGGTAAAACTATACAAACCCCTATATAATCAAATAGCTTAGTTAATAAACATTTCATAGACGTAGGGTTTGTCAAGCTGCGATGCGCAGTTTCTGAGATATCGTAGTTTGAGTGAACGCGGATAAGTCGCGCGAATTATTCGCGCGCGATACGTACGTACGTTTAATCGTGTATTTTATTCGCGTTACGGCGGAGGGGATAAGAAAAAAAAAATTAAACTACTTGTTTACATTTTAAAACGAAAAGAAATTAATGCTAATAAAACAATGAGTAAATAATAGTTATGGCAAATAAGTGTTGCAGATAAATTATAAAGTATTGTGGTGTGTATGACTGACTGGGATGTGTTGTGTTGTGCCAATCGGATGAAAACTATTGAATCACCGAGCAAAACAAAGCGCACGAAGCACATCTTATTACTAGGAACACAAGACTACTATGGCCACCAATAAAAAACTGCGTGCAGTCCCAGGGTGAGTTCAGAAAGTAGTTTCCTTTTGTATGCGTAACAAGTGTTGTTTATATTTAGTACTAAAAGTTCTTACTGTTTTTATAGCACGAAAAGGAGGTGGCAAGTCGTTCCAGCAGCGAGAAGCAGCGAACTTAAAGCATCCACGGAATGCAGCAGTCTTGTGCGCTGAGGCCAACAGGAGGTAAGATGATGCTCTTGTTTTAATTTGATTTACATCTCGTGACCAAGTCAATTTCCTATAAAGATATTCTGGTTTTTTTGTGAGAATGGTGCCAAAGAGTAGGGTAGCCAGCTTTCTAAAGCTGCATTATCTGGGTGGGACAATAGGTAGATTAGGTATAGCATTTTATAAAGCGTCAGACAGTTTGGTACCAATTTCGTTTAATGTTAAGCTGGGCTTCTGACTCAATTTATTTTTTGTAATGCAGTGCCTAATAAACCTATAGTAATACTTACCATGAAGATCAGAAAAACACTATCGAGCTGTACCAATTGGCTGATTTATCGCTTTGATCGAAAAAGCTTGGTCGTCGTTTGCCGACGCCATGCCTCGTAACATGGCGTTATACAAATGGCCGCTGTCGCGATTCCCATGGTGCATTGAAATAATGTTTAGTATGTTGTATCAATGATCAATGAAGACTTCACTACTTTTAATTAATTTTGTTTTGATAGTAACGACTTTACAGCTATTAGGTATTGAATTGCATAAATGGGGAATAAACACAATGCTGTTGTATGTACCGTCTAGAGTTATTATTTGGCATTTTTGTTTTCATTGTAATGTACTTACCTATACTTATGGAAGTTTTTTATTTAATTAAATTACGTTTATATATATACAGATAAATATGTTTATACATCTATTTATATATTTAAGTACACATTATGTTCAGCAAGAATCACACACAATGTAGAAAATTGTATTTATACCTCTCGGTAGAGAGTAGCTATATTCTTTGATATAAACTTACCCGATTTATTATGTCACACCGGGGGACGTCATTACGTCATTTCGAGAGGTAGTTGCTGAAAATCAGCGCTGTTGACGATAGGTTCGTCCGAAGTCACAGCATTTTGCTGAGCAGCGACCTGTTCTTGCACAGATGCGACGCACGACTTACTTATTGTTCTTATTATTGTTGTTTGTTTTGTTAGAAAAGTAGTCATTCTTCCACTTTGCAATCGGCAGCATGTTTTTGTACAAATAATGTTTGTTTTATTGTCATTTGCCAGTGTCGCAACACAAACAGAGCAATGTGTATTGTCTTTGGTGCTGAGAGTGAGTGACATCAGGCAATGGACAAAATACAAAATTTTTAAAGCTGAATACGAGGCCTTTGGCTACTGTGAATATATGTGAAATTTGTGTCAACTTTTTGTAATGTGCGTTTTGTTTGTGCAGAATAAACAATTTTTCTTTCTTTCTTTCTTTCTTTTCTTTCTTTCTTTCTATGAAGCTTTCTGCGATCTGACATTCTCATCAAGTTACCCTTATTTAAAAATGGAGTTATATGAGATCGGGGAGGGACATTGAAGCAAAATCTCGCACATGCATTCTGCACTCTTTGTATCAACTTTTCGCTTCTACCGTGAATGCATGCACCATACACAGTGTCAGCGTAGTTCAGCTTAGATAAAACAAGTGACTCACACAGCATGACACGCATATCCACACTTATGTAGGGCCGTACACGGTACAAAAGCTTGAGACGGTAAAAGCAGTTGCGTACTGCCTCCATGATGTGCGTCTCAAAATGCAGATGCTCATCAAAAACCACCCCAAGATTACGGGCTTCTTGCACCCTATCAATAGAACACCCATCAATCTTCAAGTTTAGAGTGTACCCTAACATTTTTGTTAGAAAATGTCTTGATCCCATGAGAATGTACTTAGACTTAACTGGGTTTAGAACCAGAGAGTTTCCTCTTGACCATGCTGAAATCCTATCTAAATCCTCGTTCATTCTCATTACAGCTTCTGCAGAGTGCTGAGGGCGAAATGAAAGATACATCTGCAGATCATCAGCATATAGATGGAACTTGGTGTAGACCAGACAGTTGGTGATGTCGGTACTGTACAGAATGAAAAGAAGAGGGCCCAGGATCGAACCTTGCGGTACGCCTCGGTTCACTTGCTTAGGACTAGAGGACAAAACACCTCCATCACTGTCACATGTCACCTGCACAAACTGAGAACGGTTACTCAGGTAACTCTGAAACCATTGAACTGTTTCGGGCTGACATCCGTAGTAAGACAGCTTGGAAAGGAGAAGGGAGGTATTGATTGAGTCAAAGGCACGTGAAAAATCCAGCAGCACAAGCATGGTGCCCATTCCCTGATCTCTAGCTTCGAGGATATTTCCAACCACATCAAGAAGAGCTGTGGCTGTGCTGTGCCCCTTACGAAATCCCGATTGAGCTAGTGGCAAAATACCGTGCTGCTCAAGATATGCCCGAAGCTGGTTAGAGACAACTTTCTCCAGAATCTTTGAGAGACATGGTAACAGACTAATTGGGCGAAGATCCTTGACGCTCGCGGGATTAGATACCTTGGGTATGGGCCTTACTATAGCCAATTTCCACAGATCCGGAAAGGAGGAAGAGGCAATGGAACGGTTGACGATGGCCGTTATAGCTGCAAGAGTACGAGGAAGAGTCATCACCAGCATCTCCAGGGATATACCGTGAGATCCCTGGGCATTCGACTTAAGACCACGCAAAATCCTCAGCACCATGTCTTCATCAACTGTCTCAAGCTGAATGACTATTACTGACTATTACTGAATCTGTGATGGTCAAAGTAATTCAAGTCTGCGGTACCAACCCTACCACTGCCAGGCACGTTCAAAAAATTTTCATTTATTTTCTCAGGGTTGTTACAGAAATGCGGCAAACTGTGCTCTGGTTGTTTTGTTACCGCTATTGAGGATTTAATATGGCTCCATAACTTTTTTGGCTGTTTGATGTTTTTATTTATATAAGTTTTAAAATAAGCACACTTCTCAGTAACAAAAGCGGCCCGGACCAAGTATTTAAGCTCTTTGTATGAGTTTATGTGATGTAACGATTTAGTAGCTTTAGATTTAACATGGCACTTGTCACGCAACTTTATCATTTCCTTGACAGTGTATGTTATCCATGGGTAAGACTTTTTCTTAATTAAAACTTTTTTAAGGGGTGCGTGTAAGTCAAAAAGATTCAAAATATATGCATTAAAGGTTGCTACCATAGAGTTCACATCCTCCAGACTTTCAATATATTCCCAGTCCATCTTATTCAAATCGTCATTAAAATTTTCAAGCAGTATATCTTTAAGTGGCCTGTAGGTGATCCAGTGTGGGGAAGGTTTCTCTAACTTAAAATTAAGTTCAACCGATATCATTGCATGTTGGCCAAGCTCTGGTATGTGTGATACAGAAACCCTACAGACACGGGCATCGGTGCAACAATTTGCTTTAATTTGGGGCATAGTAAAAAATTGTTAAGAAGTTTCGTTTTATTTTCCAGCTGGTTTAACATATTAATGTTGAAGTCACCAAGCTAGACAACCTTATCCGCGCTAGCAAAGGAGGAAAGAGAGTCGGTGATCGCATCCAGGAAGACATTCACATCCAGCCACGGCGGCCTGTATGCGGTGCCGATGATCGCCGACTGCGAGTTAATGTTGAGCCTGAGCCACATCTGCTCAACCTGCGGCGCGGGCGGGTGCGGCACGGCGCGCACTCGCACCCCGCGGCGCACGTAGAAGCCCACGCCGCCCCCGCGCCCGCCGCGCACGGTGCGCGCGCGTGGCACGTGCCGCAGCCGGTAGCCCGGTACTGTCGGCGCGCGACCCTCCTCTCCCTGCCTAAGCCAGGTCTCATTTATCGCCATGATGTCTACCATTAGGCTATCCATGGCGACAAGGAACTCCTCATGGCGCGAACCCAGTGACCCCGCATTAAATAATCCAACTGTTAGATTTCTTGTTTTGTTCATTTTTGTACATAGATGTGTATACATACAGGAATATTAGTTTTTTTTTTTATATTTAGTATAAGGAGTATTTTGTAGTGTAAACTTTTGCATAAAAATGTGAGATGTAAATGAAATCAAAAAAATAGCATTAGGTGTGATTCGTAGTAATATCAAGTGAAGTAGTGTAACTATTGCAGAAATATACACAGTCAGCCAAAGTGTACAAATATATAAAATATATGTCGGCGTCACCGTTAGCGGTAGGTACAGCGGGCCGAGTTACGCTGTGCAAAGCGGCACGTTCGCCTTCCCACTCTCCCCACTTCTCAAGCAAATTAATGTAAGCTAGTGCGCAGCGAAGAGGGAGATCATTCTTGTGGCAGGCTCGGCCCGGTGCGCCTGCTGTAGCGCCTAGAGCTATTTAAGCGATCTATTTAATTAATTAACAAGCGGTTGGAATAAATAAGTTGGTTACTGCTATATTTCATACTTTCATTTAATATGTCGGACCTCTGCCTTCAGGTTATTTCATGGTGATTGTTTTATAAGAAATTGTGAGTGAAATAAAGTGATTGTGCTGTAACTAGTATCTCTATTTTCTTCGCCCGACAATCCACGCCTACTTACAAAGTGCAAGTGTAATATCGCTGATGAGGGCCTATCCCGATATCAGAATTGGGATTCGAAGGGCAAAAACCAGAAGAAAATAATGACGACAGTGAAGTGTGGGCCAACGTCTAATCTATTCAAAATATGGAGTTTTTGCTATCACGACTTCCGCAACCACTTAACCGCAAAAGTCAAATTTCACCGCAACTGCGCGACTGATACGGTTTGATCCTGATAATTACAATCGCTTCAATGGCACATTCCATCGTTGAAGCACAACATTCCAAAAATCAAGTGATTGAAGCAAGTGGCAGTACGAACCTTTGACCGAAGTGAAGAATTCGAATCGAGCACCAGCACCGAAGAGTCGTGATACGAACCGTCTCACCTGCTACGTGTATGGACAACCACATCATCCGGTGAGCTCGTTCCTTTTCTTTTTAATAGAAAATCTGGTAGTTCGTTTGTAGCTTTTAGCTTTGTCAAAAATTCCAGGGCACTATGCGCTGAGATTTAGTTTACCTTACAGGTATACCTGTGTAAAGAAAACGTTATATATGAATCGCAGAATACTGAGCCATGGTGAAATTCAACACGTCGGTGTTCTTTTTTGTTTCATGTTGTGCCTGTTAACTCAATTACAGATCCAGTTATTATAGGTACGTACGGATATTGCATAATTACATTCTATTTGGGGTAAGAAAGTTAACGTTACTAAAGAGTTTCATTATCATATACCACAACATCAAAACTGACCTACATGGTGAAGATAAACTCGCATTAGTTCAGTGCGAAAGGATAATTGATTCTTTATTGGTGGTATGGTGTTTATGGTTAAAGAAATTATTTCTCGATAAGAAATTACAAAGATTTCACTTACTTGAGAACGTTTTTAAACTTAAAATATAACTTGGACACACAAACTAAGCAGCTATTGTTTGAATTTATATTAAATCATCTAAGTTGTAATACCATTTCTTTTCGTACGCAAATAACATTATTAACTAACACAAAACTTAAAACTTTTCGATCCACCCGCAAAAGAAATAATTACCGTAGATAAGGAATGCGATCCCGGTGCCACAATAAAGCAATGCAGTAGTAGGGCAAGTCTGTTTAATGGAGTAGTGTTTGATCACTTAGAAAGTGATTAAAAAAAAAAAAAAATACCGAACGTTTAGTTTGCATTCTTTACTTCTACAGGTAGCTTATTACATTGTTGCACTCCCGCAAAAATAATTGTTCTCTCGCCATTTACTGTCCACACAGGTAGTAAAATGTGATCCTTCCTACTATTGCTGCGATTGTGTACCTAATGTATTTTTGTGTGAATGAACTTACTTAGAATTTTTAAGTATTCTGGTGCAATATGCAGGAAGTTATTTAATATTCATGAGTTTCGTTTCCCTGTAAATTTTAACTGTAGGTGTAAGGTAATCATAGTGAAATAATAGTTTAATAATTTTATTTTGAGCGATCTGTAGGTCCTTTAGATTAGTTTTTGGCGGTTTGCCCCATATTTCACGTGTTTTACGTTAAGAATCTTGAATCAAATTAAAAGGGCCTATCAAATGGACAGACAAGATATTTACAAGAAAGTGATCGAAATACTAACATCAGAACGGGTTCTGACTAAAATGATTTGACTGGAACGCACTGATTGAACTTCACACTTGTGTGCTGGGCCTCAAAGGATTGTTCGGGGCTCACTCCATCCATAGGCTTAGGGTTTCTGCACAATGTTATACTGTACATTTAGACATCGCGGAGAAGGAAGGAAGGATGGAGGAATCGATGGTGGGAGTATTCTTGTCATTGTTAACTCTTTCACTAAATGCGTCCTTCTCGAGTGCACTTCTTAGTTTGATGCAGCAGGTGCAGATGAAGCACTAAAGGAGGCTCTATCTTTTCGGTGCGACTTCGCGGATCATTTCGGATCGGGGTGGGTATTGTATTGGCGCAGACAGAGCAATTTTATGGTGAACATGGTGTAGAGTTGCACCTTGTTGCTAACGGTTCTGGCAGGGCAGGAGTACAGGTAGACCGGGGAGTCATGAGGACATTGAGGTGCTTACTTGTTATAATCGAAAGTGAATCTGGTGGTACCTGGCGCGGCGAGTTTCTGGAAGTGCAGCTAGCGACGGATGGTGCAAGGTCTAGGGTACACACAAACAGAACTTGTGTTCGGGACGCGGGCGCGGTTTTTAAGTGTGGCTTCATATTCTGAGTCTGGGTTTCGGTTAGATTTGGGTGAAATTCGTAAGATAGCATCCGAGAATATTGGGAGAGTTGCTGCGTCACAGTGGGAAAAATGAGACCGTTCTACAGTGGTGATTCCTAATTCATTGAATGTGACAGGGGGGGTTCGATTAGGCTTCGCAGGGAGTACAGACTTCCCTTTGTTGTGTGTCTAATAGAGAATTCAAATATGGTCGTAAGCATTTTCATGCAATGCCTGGGGGAAGTGAGGGCTTGGTGCATTTAGCTACCACCTTGACTGGTAGCTTGAAGGAGGCCGAGGTGGCGGCAGTCCGCGATTGACGAGTGTAGTGGGCGTCGTCGGGTGGTTTTAGTGATGCTTTGTCTATTTGTAGTTCACGTACGTTATCTGCCAGCTCTGGAAACCTCTCGGCCTCGGAGAGTGAAGGAACGTAATTAAACGTAACATTGGTACTAATCTGTGAGATAAAGTAAGGGACCGACTCATGCGGGTTGACGTCCTATGGTGTGTGTTATTGGGTAGTCTAAAGAACTGGCTTATGCAGGCCGATGTTCTGGGTCATATTATAAAGTGATCGTCTAGTCTGAGAGGCTGTGAGATCAATGGAGATATGTGTGGTACTAGTGAGTGATCGGAGAGACGCTGATTGGTTGCCTGGTCCATGTTATCTGGAGAGATAACTGGCTGAAGGGACGCCTATTTAAGTTGTCCGTCTCAGCTCCTAAAAGTTGATTTTGTGGGTTATAAAACGTTGTAATTTTTGTCACTGATGGACGAGCGTACAAAGTAATGTATCTACCAGTTTTATTCGTTTTACAGAAAAATGGGCCCGCGGTGACTTTAAGGGGATGGAGACGCACAAGGACGTGCGAATGTCAGTCTGGCCGTGACGGCGCTTCAATACTTAAATTAGTTTTATTTAGTTTTCATAGATGTCATTTGTTAGTTTAGAGTGTTAAGAACATGAATTATGTGTCTGCTACGACACATTCAATGACATGACACTCTGACACAACACAGAACGCTTATGCACCTTGAAGTGACATTTTGCTGGATGTATGACATGAGACTCGGTCGGCATCGCACAGGCATGCTACGCATTCGATGGAGTGTCTAAGTCAAGTCTATTCTTAAGATTAAAATAGTTTGTTTCTGTTAACGGCTCTAAAGTAAATGACTTTGGTGGTAGTGAAACTACCAATGAACATAGCATGTGTGGATTGTTGAGACAAGTACTTTCATACATTTGATTATATAATCTACAGGGACCATTTTAGTCCGGACTAACAAGAGACAAAAAAAAAGAGACTTAAAAAAAGAGTTAAAAAAAAGAGTTAAAAAAGAGACTAAAAAGAGACTAAAAAGAGACTAAAAAAGAGACTAAAAAGAGACTAAAAAAGAGACTAAATAGAGACAAAAGAGAGACAAAAAGGAGACAAAAAGAGACCAAAAAAAGAGAGAAAAAAAAACTGTATAAACTGGAGTGCTCTTGAAGGGTCATTCATGACCGGACCAAGCCGTAATAATCCTGAAGGGTTTGTTATAACCGGACCAGGAGATTATAACTCTGTAGGGTCGTAAGACCGGACCAGGAGGTTATAATTCTGAAGGGTCATTTGACCGGACCAGGCGGTTATAATTCTGAAGGGTCGCTGGACCGGGCCAGAAGATTATAACTCTGAAGGGGTAAACCGGACCAGATTGCTGAAGTTCTGAAGGCTCAATAACGAGCGGTCCCGAATTAGTAGTAAACTCTGCAGGGCTGAACCGGACCAGATTACTAGTATAAGTCCTGAAGGCTCAATATTGAGCGGTCCAGAGTTGGTTGCACAGTCAGTAGGGATGACCTGGATTTGTTTGCTCATCGAGATTGCTAGTCAGGATGAACGAACATTAATAATAACGTTATGTCTTTTTAGACAATGCTTGATGAGTCTACGCGTACGAGGACGTCCGCACGTCAGTATGGCCGTGTCGGCGTCACCGTTAGCGGTAGGTACAGCGGGCCGAGTTACGCTGTGCAAAGTGGCACGTTCGCCTTCCCACTCTCCCCACTTCTCAAGCAAATTAATGTAAGCTAGTGCGCAGCGAAGAGGGAGATCATTCTTGTGGCAGGCTCGGCCCGGTGCGCCTGCTGTAGCGCCTAGAGCTATTTAAGCGATCTATTTAATTAATTAACAAGCGGTTGGAATAAATAAGTTGGTTACTGCTATATTTCATACTTTCATTTAATATGTCGGACCTCTGCCTTCAGGTTATTTCATGGTGATTGTTTTATAAGAAATTGTGAGTGAAATAAAGTGATTGTGCTGTAACTAGTATCTCTATTTTCTTCGCCCGACAATCCACGCCTACTTACAAAGTGCAAGTGTAATATCGCTGATGAGGGCCTATCCCGATATATATAAAATCCGTAAAAACAAAAATAGCATAATACATATTAAAGACTTGAAAATAGCGAGTGAAAATGTAGCACATACATGTACATAGGTAGTCATAAGTCGAACAGGTAGGCCATTATAAGATATCAAGATATACTGAGACACAAGAAAAGCCGGCGAGACACAAGAAAAGTTCTCACAAACCAAGCTTAAATACGCATGAGCACACAAATCAAATAAAAAAAGGAAAAGTACAAGTTTTGCCGTATCATGGTGTTTGCCAGTGACCATATCATTAAACATCCGTTGCAATAGACACCTCACAACAAAAAACACGCGCTAGGTCCTCCTCTGAGCGAATGCAGTGGGTGGGCTTACCGTCACCCTGCTTAGCCAAAATGCGGCCGAACTTTGTCCATGTATACCTCCACCCGAGACGGCTGCCAGCTTCACGCACCCGGTAGAATAAATGTTTGTTGTTCTTGGTGAGCCTCTCGTTCAGAAAGAAGCGACGGGGGGTACGGGGAGTCCTAAGTCCGCGGTGGTGGCTCCGCGCCGCACGCGCGCGCTCTGTAGCAGGTCGTCACGCAGTGCGCGCCGCGTCAGGCGCACCACGATGCGCCGCCCGCGCGCTGTCGCGGCCGTGGCCGCTGCTCCCACTGGGCTCGCTCCACCGACCGGACTCGAACCGCCCGCAGAGCTCGTCCGTACCTCTCGTTCAGCTCGCAGGCCCACCCGTTGCGCGAACACTATATCCCGTTCGTCCAGAGTCACCCCGAGCTTCGCCGCCACTAGCCCGACGGTGTGCAATACATTCTCACCGGGAATCTCCGGGATGTTTGCTATCTCCAGATCGGAGCCAAGCGAATCCTGCTCCCGGTCATTGAGTTCGAGCCGCAACTCCAGTACAACCTGCTCGAGCCGTCTCACATTGCCATCCGGCATTGCAGCAATTTGCCTAGTCTCTAGAGCTTCGACTCTGCTCTCCAGGCTGTCAACCCGCTCGGTACAGACTCCTATCGACGAGTGCAGGCCGGCCATTTCACGACGAAATTCCCTCATTTCGTCCCGAACCTCCCGCAGCTCGGATCGGAAGAGCCGAATCTCCTCACGGAGGGTCAGCTGCGTATCCGGCGAAGGCTCACCTTCAGCTCCCTGTTGGCTCCCATCTCGAGACAGTACCTTAGCCACTGCAACGGTGGGCTTGGTCGCACTGCCTCGAGCCTGAGTCACCGCGACAGGTGACCTTAGCATGGCGCCCTGGGCTGGTGCTGCAACCGGAGATGCAACTGCTGCCGACGCTGCCGCAACAGGGGCTGCTGCCACTGCTGACGATTCTGTGAATGCAGTGGGACCACTACCCAAGTCCTTGACGGGTGTGGCGCTATTATCTCCCCTGGGCAACTTTTTTCTGCACTCGGGGCACAGCCAATCGCTACTTATTTGGGCAGGATCGGGCAATAATAAACACGCGAGATGGTATCGGTTGTGGCATGCGGAGTTGCTACACGTTGCGCCCCCTTTTGCCGACAGAAACCTTCCACAGGCTGCACACTTCACCATATTATGTTCGCACGTAATATGGACAGGACCAGATAGATGCCGCACACGTCTTTTAAGTTTCTTAGGCGGCGCTAGATGGCGCTTGCTACCTAAAGATTATTGACCAAAACTGTGCAATCTGTGGTGAATAGGGCTAATAGTTGTCAAAAGTCGAAAAATTTAAAATTTTTGGAGGTACCGGTGTCACAAAAAACTTCCAAACAACTACAAAGGAAAAAGTGACAATTTGTTTTTACGGATTTACTCCACCGAACTGCTGTATATTTGCCTTGAAAACGATCACACGCGTAATAAACACTCCGGAGATAACTTATGCACAAATGTAACGCGGAATCTATTGTTGTTTAATTTTATAATAGTGTAGACACGAACAGCTGATGAGTACCGTAAAGCGTCCGTGACGTCACTCGTGATGTGAAGGGGTAAGGGAATCGCTACGCTTGCGCTTTAATCAATCAATAATAGCTACGTAATGTATCACATTTGTCTCATTGTACGTGTTAAACTAAACCTAACCATATAACCTCTGAAGACAATATACGATTTTAGTAGAACACGTTTCCACTATATAAATGTCCTAATCAATCATAGAGACAGCAAGCTACGAAGTCCAACTGCCATTGAGGGAGACAAGGTATTGAGTACACAATTCTAAATGCGTACTGAGTTAATGTTAATAAAACCTTTACGGCAGCCTAGCTCCATTCCTTACTAAGATAACAGAAAATATCGCAAAAGAGTACCGTAAACTCAGTCTGTAGCAAAACTCAATGCGATCGTACTCGGTGCCTGCCGAGGTGGTATTTCGTCACCTCACATCTCGTTAATGTTCCCCCTTTCGAGGATACAGTGAAGCTGTCAGCGGCAAAGCGCCCAAATTGTCGTGTTTCGATAAATAGTGTCGATTTAGAAATTGGCTTACCGTATGCCGGGTGTGGGTTTTATTGAGACACGGTTCCCAGCGTTCATAGAACGACTACTAATTTGGTTTAGGGAGCTTGGTGAAGCCAACCTCCTTTCCCGGAGATGCGCCAACAACGAGCCTCTCACAATGTGTTCTGTGGCCGGACATTTTTGGAAGCAGTAGTTATCACTAACGTTTGATTGTTTTGGAATGCCGAGTTAGATCGTCTATATAGCATATTTTGATTTAGATGAACTGTGAGTATAGGGTTCTGCCTTCCATATGTGTTACGCAATTTACGGGTCAAAATCGTCAAAAGTCGGTCCTTTCCCATGCTTTTATCTGTAAAATCTACTTAAAACATATTTATCTATTTAATTTTTTTTTCTCAATGGCCAGACGGGGTTTTACGATTCACAGAAGTGGCTACGATAATGCGCCCGAGCTTTAACTTTACTTACTTTTCAGAATTTCTTGAATTTAGAACTCTGAATTTAGATTGTCTAAAACATTTGTTTCGACCGACGGCTGCCATAAGTGCCCATTTGTGTGCCATAAAACAGAAATGGTATGGGTTTCTAAGAGGTTCAATATTGTTTTACAATTTTAAAGAATTAGAATATTTGTTTTGTTAATTGGGGTAATGCGTCAAGCTGTCAGACCATGAAATTAAGATTTAATGTGTTTCTAAAGTGTGTCGAACCATGTGGATGATTTTTAAATAAATATAATATTTTGTTATTCAATGGGATTACATGGCAGACAGTCACAGTATCAAACGCCTAATTAAAGGCGTTTGATCCTGCTGAATAACGTTCTTAATTAATCGGCAGCGAGGCAATAATTTCTTTAGGTGTTTAAAAGAAAGATGTGCATGTGTTCACATACTTTCGGCATACTGAGGACTTCCACTTGTTTTTTTATATTGCGTGTATGCCCAGACAGTCAATTTTGTCGGTATTGTTTAGTGACAAATAGTAAGAAGGTAGAACCTCGGATCGACCTTTTTTTTAAAGTTAATTTATTATACTGGCTTTTTTGGTGGTATTATAATGTAATTTGAAAACAAATCGCTTTCTCTTTTTAAATTTATTAGAGACATTTTAGGCAAATTAGGTAGAGGAGGCGCAATTTTATTATAAATTCCCAATTAACCTCTTTTCTCACCAATATACTAAACGTGAGGCAGGCGCACAATTTATGAGATGTACGAACGGAAGCTTTGATTTCTATGAATGTTAATGAGTTCACAAAATTTAACTATGTCATGAATACAACACAAGGTAAAAGAAGGATCTGTGAAGATCTTCGAGTTCACTTTTTTTATTATTTGAAACCGTGTCTGCAAACTGCGTTAATTAGTGATACTTCTTTGAGGGTTATCCTTGTTTCATCAAGGAAATTGACAAAATGTCACTTCCCAAACAATATTCCGCATAATTTCATCTGCCAAATTATAACTTAGCCAATATTCTCTTCACAAATAATTGTAACGCAAACTTAATGTTTAGTAAGTGAACGTTTAAACAATAACTTGCTTACCAAATAGTACTTTTACCAATTTTACTGTGTTTAAATATTTCAGTTGGTTAACATATTGTATGCAAAATAAAATAAGCCAAATTTTGTATCGTCAGTTTTCAATCTAAACTCAAACTCAAAAAACTCAAATCATTTATTTCAAATAAACCAATAACAGGCACTTTTGAATTGTCAAGGTAGGTCGGTCAGAAAAATGAAGCTAGTTGCCCATTCCAAAGCGTAGTAGGTACATATGGAGAAGAACTGGCAAGAAACTCCACGGACACTCTTTTAAATCAAATTATGGTTGCATTATATTGGTTACATCATTCATTTTGAAATTATGCATGTGAGAACGATACAGAACGTTAAAAGCGTCCGAAATATAAAGTTGATAACAATTCAAAAATAAAATTACTTAAATACGCCGTGGCAGCGAAGAGATGACCAGTCCCTACTGACGGCGCCCGTTCACGAACATGACGCGTGGATTAGCACCATTCAACTCAACCATTTTTAAAGGAGCTAAATGATCCAACACACGCGCCACCGTGAGAGAAACACTACAGTGAGCATGACATGCTCTCAGCCACCAGGGCACATTCAAGTTAATGATAGACGTACCCAGTAATTGGTAGCTTTATAGTATGTACATAGTACTCACATATGGCATAAGCAATTATACAATACTAAAGGATTGAGTTTATACAATGCAAATATTATATTAGATAGTTTATTTTTTTTCTTCAGCAGCTCCAAATTAGTATTAGTATTCTCAAATGCTAATTCCTTGTGGAGCAGCTACAGTGATTAGCCAAGAATTTTTATCAGCGATGTAATCCCCCAACTTATAATAATATGCCCAGATGCATAGTGTGCGTTTTATACGAGATTTGAATTTGGTTTCATTGAGTTCATGTATGTGGGGAAGTATTTTATTGTAACATTTTAAACAGTACCCCATGAAAGATGAGTCTACTATAGCCTGAAACCTGTTTGAACTAATTGGTCCCTATTTCTAGTGTTATAATTGTGTCTTTCACTTCTTTTACTAAAAGGATGTAGATTTTTCCTTACGTACATGAAGTTTTCAAAGATATATTTACAGGGTACTGTCATGTGTAATCAATATCTTTGAACTATTTACCATTTCTATTTAGTCTATCACAAAAGATTTGATTCTTTATGTCAGTTGCACATAATATAGTAGAAGTTATAGAATAGTTTTAGAAGAAAACCTTACTAAAACTATAAATAAACAAAAAAATGGCGTCGAAAAATTCCTCCGCGTCACTGTCGACTGGTAATTTACCCAAGAGACTGGCGGCATTGTGGCAGGTGGCCACGTTATATGGCAACGCTCAGCCTCTGGCCAAGTTAAAAGCCCTTGTGACGCGGGAAGTGTCAATCAGGCGGTTGGGATTTCGTTGAACTAACCATGAGCACTCTGACCCCACGGCCCGAGAGTTTCAACCTCAAACGGCTCGAAAACATAATTATTGATAAGGGTATTTTACTTTCACCGCTTGCGGTTTTCCGCAGCCGCAGCAGCAGAGCCGGCACAGCATGCCGAGCCAGGAAGATGGGATAGCTCAAGAGTATTTACACTTGTTGCGTCCCACACTAAAGGCCTACCCACCTTCCATGGAAATAAAGTGCGTGCCGTCCGGTCTTTTGCTATCGTCGCGTACCAAGTCATTAGGTTCTAGTACAGCTGGAACGCCGACGGTGAGAAGTGCTCGTCGGATGATGTCATTTATATTCGCGTGCCGCGCTATGCGGCACGTACTTCGGCTGCAAGACAGCCTGTTGACAACTTCGCCACAATGACAGCGATGAGGAGAACAACAAGAAGCTCCTAGTCGCAGGGAAGTAGCGAGGCGGAAAGTAGTGTAGTCGAACAAAGTGCCTATGTTCGACGACGGTAGTGCATGAAGCCAAAGACCCGACTCCCACTTACCTACAGCCAGCAAGCGCGCGCGCTCCGCAGTAGTAGCAGACGTGTCAAGTAAATTGTTCTGTACTACTCTGCAGAGCGGTTATCCTACCGTCTCTGGGAAGATGAATTATTGGGTGGATCTGAATTTGGGCAAGCGAGTCTCATGGCATTCATAGATATGGTGAAGCACGGCACATCAAAATTAATCAGTGTGGATGATAGGATTTTCCTGGCTAATTTCTCAGTGCCGTAGACCGAGGATATGAATGCTGGTAAACTAATACTAGAAATTTTGCGGACGCTGAGGCCTCCAAGAAGTGTCCTCTCATTTGATTATAGACCAAATGCCTTAATGACGTTATCCTTGGTAATATTCTGTCTAGTAAAAATTTGACCAAATGAAAATGTGTGTACTAAAATCATTCCAAATATTGCATTGGTTTAAAATAGTTGCAAAAATTTGTTAGGATTATGAAGTTTTGTCAAAATAAATTTGGCAAAATGGCAGAATCCCTCCTTTGAATAGAACTTAATATCCCCTAGAATTTATTTAGTATGCCACTAGTTCTATTTATGACTTGACTTCTGAAAAAGGGCCCAGTGCGGTTTCTTAGAAGTCACTACATGACTTCAATATTTTGGATATAGGACATCCGGTTTCCTCAGGATATTTTCCTTCACCGTTTTGTATTCTCTTCAAAAATACCTAATCGTAATAAAAACGTACCATCTATGCGTGGATTAAATTGAAGATTGCACTTATGAATATATACAGAAAATGTATGTAGACATACATTTCCAGTAACCTTTACAGAACCACTTCTCATTTCCTTACACGATGTAACACAAGTATGATCAATAACGAGTCGTGGCAGGGATACACATCCGGTATTCATTGCGCTCTTTATTGCGGAGAGATGCGCATTTTATCATAGTACGTACAATGAAGTGGGAATGAGATTGGTGAAGGAACGTCTATTGAAAGTTTGGTCGCTTGTTACTCACATCAGAGAAAACTTTTTTCTATTTGACTGGCTTCTTGGTGTCAATTCATTTAGGGAACCAAAGAAGCGCTGAATGGTATACGCTACCAAATGCTTGACAGAAGTTTTCTCTGTTGTGACCAACAAGCGACCAAACACAGGGCACCGAGGGCTACTGCTCCACCACGACAACGCGCCTTCGCACACCGCTCTAAAAACAAGGGACTTCATTATCATAATCATAATCATTTATTTATTGCATTCCATATTGTAAAAAGATGTTACAAAGGGCTTAAAGCTAGGAACAAAAATATGGACCCTGTAAGGGCACAGCAAAAGGATACAATAAAGTAAGTAGGAGAGAGGAAGAACGCTTTAATTTGATTACTTATTTTGTAGGTATTCAAAAGTAATAATATTAAAAATTAAAAATATACTATTTTATGAAACATGTCATTTAGAATTTGTCATTAAGATATTCATTGATATTATAATAGCATTTATATAATAGTAATTGTTTCAATTTTTTTGTGAATGAATTAAATTTTTGTTCATTTTTTATTATTTCCGGTAATTTATTATATACTTTCATTGACATCACTAGGGTACTTTTTGAGTGCATTTTTAGCTTAGAGCTTGGTAGGTTTAATCTGTTTTTATGACGTAATGTGTATCTTGACTGTATATTTTCTCTAGTGGTGTAAAAGTGTTGGTACTTTCGAACAAATTTGCAAATTTCTAGATTATATAGGCAAGGGAGGGTGAGTATTTTATGTTCTTGAAAATGAGGTTTACAGCTGTCGGTGTCTTCTATATTTACTAATATTCTTATTAGTCTTTTTTGCAGTGTGAAGAGTGTCGGTGCGTCTGTGCTGTTTCCCCATAATATCACGCCGTAACTGAGCCATGCATAAGCGTAGGCGTAATAGGTGACTAGTGCAGTTTCAAGGTTAGTAGTCTTTTTGACTTCACGAAGGGCATATGCAAATTTGGATAATTTAGATCGAATTTTTTTAATATGTGATTTCCAATTAATGTTAGTGTCTACGGACAGGCCAAGTAGAGTAAATTCTTGAACGACTTCTATTGCAGTGCCGTTGTAGGTAAAGTTTATATCAAGTGGAGTTTTATGACGAGGGTGGAAGGCCATTATTTTCGTTTTAGAGAAATTGATTTCGAGATTATGGTTATTCATCCAAGTTATTGTGTTATTTAGTATAGTGGTTAGGACCTCGCTTAAGCCAAAATTGTTACGGCATGAAGTAAGAAGCGAAATATCGTCAGCAAACAAGACGTATGGCCCTTCTATGGTTTTTGGTAGGTATCTAACAGTATACCTACGGCATATTTTTTGTCACTTATTATATTTAAAGCTTCCTGTATGTATTTATAAATAGCTAAAATAGTGGACACCACGCCGGTTGAACTTCTGGGTCACCCTCCTTACAGCCCTGACCTAGCACCGAGTTACTTCTTTTTATTCTTTAAAATAAAAAATCTGCTCAAAGGTATGCAATTTTCGTCGCCGGAAGATGCGCTGTCAGCATTCGAGCAGGCTGTAAACGGGGTGTCTACGGCGGACTGAAAACAAAATGTTTCGAAAACTAGTTCAGACGCATGAAACTTTGCATAGAGGCTAGGGAGAGTAACTTTGAACAGATTTAAAAAAAAATATGTACCTATCTGAATGTTTGGCATTTTGGACACATATTCGTCACGCCGATAAAGTGGTAAAATAAAATGTTGTTTTTTAAGGTGAGTACCTCCCCTATTTTTTTTTCTCTCGATTAGTCCGTGGCGTGGGGTGTCATTGTACGGTTGTTCAATAATATTGCGGGTAAGTGAAAACCATTTTTCGATTCAGGGATCTGTTTGCGAAGTACAATATTTAAAGTGCTTATTTTTGCCAAAACTGCCTTAACGTCGTAAAATAGTCGATAAACTAAAATTTGCAGTTGGAATGTATAAAGAACGAAAAAATATTTATGAATTCTGCACAAACAATACACACATTACAGAAAAAGTTCATTAATTACACATTTACAAAGTAGCCAAATGCCTCGTGTTAAAAAATCTAAAAAGTTTTACAACTTTGACCATTAATTGATGTCACTCAGGACCAGAAACAATACACATACGAGTAGCTCAGTGTGTGTTGTGACACTGGCAAATGACAAACAAACAATCCAAACAAAAACTAAGTGCCGATTGCAAAGTTGACTTTTGTAACAAACAAACACAGTCTTTTAACAAAAAAATGCTTTTGTACTGGTTTAAACCACGACTAAAAGGTCTAGGAATGTTACGGTAATAACGTTAGTAACAGGTTCAAAATGTGTTTCTATTACAAAACAAAGACTTTCTGAGGATCAGTTAGTACCAAAGAAGGTCCGTGTTTTAATTATATCTACAGATAAGAAACAAAAATGGCATTCTTTCATTCGTTCACACAGGTTTTATTTGAAGCAACGTTCCGTTTCTTTAACTATTTCTATATCAATACAAAATTAAGTCAATAATTGTTATTTGTTTAGGTTAAAATATATTTACCAAGCACAACTTATACTTTTGACGCGCTTTTATAATCAGGTTGTCTTATTTAATAACACCTCTAGCGTGAAGTGGATTGAATTAGGTAGGCGACAGCGCGCGTTATTTGAAACGAACGTTGACGCTGCGTCCTTCATAATAAATAAATGCACTTCTTATATTAATTTATTGTTATATATATAAATATATACTCTTACGAGGTTTGTTCGTGAGTTGTTCGGTTAAATCGTGAGCTACGATAAAAAATGGAACAACAAAAGCAAAAAAAGGGGTGGAAACTGGAGTTTTGAAGAAAAGTTAGTAAAATATTGATTTTTATTATTATTAGGTAAACAATACTTCGTTTAATCTTATTTTGACGACCTAACGCGGATGTTCTTATTATTATAGGAAATATTACGACAACTTATTGCCCAATCGGCACATATTATAGAAGATATCATTCCACAAAGATATCAATAAACATGCAGAAAATAAAAGAGTGGAAGAATATACAGATTAAGTATGTACTTATTGCATTTGATGTGGGTACAAGTACGTTATGGTTTACGTGATATTAATTAGCATATATTTATTATTTTTAGATGTAATGAAATAACGGGTAAATGTAGATCAGATGGCGAGTTAAAGTTGGCTTGGAAAAGAATGAAGTTGTCCGCTAAATCCAACTTATCGACCCATAGGAGGGAACAATCAAAGACAGGCGGTGGCGAAAAACCACCATCACCTTCTCCTGAGGACTTAAAAATAATGGCGATTGCTCCTCACCACTTTGTCATTGCAGTTAATGACTATTTTAATAAAAATCTCCCCTACCTTTTTGCATGTTTTACTGACAGCTGGTTGAGACACACCATTTAAATCAGCTGTATCATCTTGAATCTACGATTAAAACAATAATATTAGTTCATGAATTGCATTTTGTCCAATGTTATGATGGCATTGACCAAGGGTACGTACTTCATGGCGAGCCCAGTTGCGTAATGCACAAACTACTTGCACTTCAGGACTCAATGGGCATCCTCGAGGGTCGTGGGATAAATCCTCACGTCGAACATGCACAATTTCTTCTCCAAAACGTCTTGTTAACCTATACTTATATCTAAAATCTTCGTCACTCAATTCAAAGGGATTTACACGATGACGATGTCTGTAAGATCGCCGAGACATCTCCAGCGTATCTAAATCTTCCAAATCCGTCATGTCAATCCCAGTGATATCCATTTTTAACTATTTGTAAATATAAACAAACAAAACTCATCAACGCTAACCTCAAATAAATTAGTACCGAAGTTAGATCCATAGTTAAACTAGGGGTCTCGGCGGTTTAACTTTAGTACCATAGATAGTTCATGAACTAGTGATAAACTTCATTTTATAATAACGTTTTATTTAGTATTGGTTTAAACCTAGCAATAATCCTCGTACTAAATTTAGATCGTGTTTTGGAATAAGACGGACAATGTTTAATGAGAACAATTAAGCCGTGCGTCGCACCTGTGCAAGAACAGGTCATTGCTCAGCAAAATGCTGTGTCTTCGGACAAACTTTTCACAACAAGCGCTGATTTTCAGCAACTACCTCTCGAATGACGAAACAACGTCCCCTGGTGTGACATAAATCGGGTAACTAAAATTATAATGTTCCACAGAAATAAGATTCTTGCTGAACATAGAATGTACTAGACATAAATAGAATGTATATGCATATATATATATACATCTGCTTATATACGTAAATTAAACCATTGAAAAAGAGAATACATAAAAACACATAAAACATGGGATAAAATAACATGTTTTTCAACTACAATATTAATTTTGTTCTTTGGATAAATTCACCAACTACGAAACCTTGAATTGTGCGTGGTCTGACACGCACTTGTCCTGTTTTTTATACTTTGGCTTACACCCTTAGACCTTGCCAATACTTAAGCCTCAAAATTTACAAATTTATTATGTAGGCAGTGTAAACCAACATTTTAAACCCTGGACATCTGTCAAAATCTGCTCAAACCCGTAGTTTAGACATCACCTCACTAAAACGTGATAAAATTATAGTGCTCTTTGTTGCCACCCATTCAATCTTTGTTGTTGCCTATCATATCCAGCTGTAACAATCTCCCTCTCTCCATTGTACATAGATTCTAGATAATTTTAAAGTTCAGTGAACAGTGTTTTCAAACTGCATTCGATCGCAAACTGTGCCGGTGTTTCCTCCAGTATTCAGTGGCGATGACGTCACAGGCGGCCATTATCTACGTAGCGACTATCATTTAGTTAGTGTATCTCAGTTACGTTGTCCTGTAGAGCTGTAGGGTGACTTTTTAGGGCTTCGTCCAAAGGGTAGAAATTTATCTTTACGGGAAGACTTCGGTGTCAATCGTGTCGGGACCCATTGGTCCCAGTGCTTTTGACTTGTCCTTTGCCATAAATAAGATGTAAACAAACACAGCTGCGCTTACAGTCGTCACTATAAAGAGTTTTATATTATGCAAACCGTGTGCCTGATGGGAATTCCTGTCGGCAAAAATGACGAAATTCCAAACCAACTATCATCCCCCATTTAACCACTTGAGGGGATGAATTGTTGGAGTATAGCAAAAAGTAATCCATCCTCGTAGTGATCATACGTCTCTTTTAGCCTTGTGTGGGGATCAAATGTCTCGCGTCATCTTAGTAAACACACCTTCCAATATTTAGAGAAAAGATTAATTAACGTATTATTGAAATCCCGAGAACTGCCTTTTCTTCCCTTGAACCCTAACAAACGTTAATGACTACGCATTAACGTTTGTGAAAAAAAAATCTAGACCCAACGGTTCAAGCGGGGCGTTGTCTGTCAGTGAATTTAAGATACACACAAAGTGAAGAGCATAAGATATGGAGTTTTTGGCAAAAAGTAGAATACAAGAATGCAAAATGTGACTTTGATAATTGCGTCTTGCTACTCTGAGAGATAGGTCAAAATAACGATATTAATTAATGTCATCTCAGATCTTGGGCCTCCCAAGGCAAGATTCAAGATTCGGGGGATCTCATTCAAGTTTATGATAAAACTTTTGCAACACCATGATTATTTACGGTTGTTAGGTGCCCACTACGTAATTAATCTATTCCAAGTTCCTAATTTGACTCGTATTTGAAAGAAATGACTGTTAAAAGGTGATAACCTGCAGCAACTTGTCGTGTTATATTACAAAATCAAAATCAAAAATCAAAAGTCATTTATTCAAACTAGGCTGAGAGTCAGCACTTTTCAAACGTCAAAATTACATAAGACAGTCCCCCAAAACGCCCGCCCTTCACCACTTCCTAGTGCTTTAACTGGGAAGAATAAGTGGCGCAACAAACTCCCCAGCAGCACAGCTGTCTGTTTAGTTAGAAAACCATTGAATTATATAATTATAAGGTAATCAAAGAATAAAAACCGAAACACAAAAAAAAATACATATTAAATTATCTGCCATATTATGCCAAATGGGACCAGCGGGCCGTGAGCGGTTAAGCTAGCCACGCATACCCAAAACAGAAACCGATAAAAAAATCAATGAAAAAAACAACATAACTAATACACAAATAAAAGCCTCCAGGCATAAGGGGCGTGACATCTTACATATGCATTATTGGATTGTTTTTTAAGTAAACACAATAAACTAGGACCATCGAAGTAAAATAAGTTAACAGAACAATTACTTTAACAATATCAAAACCATAGACAGCAAGACGACCAGTCACCACAAGCAGCACCCGTTCACGAGCATAACGCAAAGATCAGCCATTGCCCTCCTCGCCATATTTGAGGGAAGGAGGCAACCCGATCCCCGACGCTACCGCAAGCAGTGACATCTACGGGAGCATGACGAACTCGCTGCCGGTTGCTCAGGCAAGAATAATATTATCAATAATTTAAGATCAATTGTCGAGGTCGCTAGCTAACCACTTATTGCAATACAACTCATTGAAAAACAATGTAATGAGCGGATCATGTCAATAATAAATGAAGGTAACTAAAACTAATTGACTTATACAGTCAAATAAAATTAAAATAAATATACGAACTCGTATACCCTGTCAGTATGTAAGCTGATTCTGGAGAAAGAACACAAACATTGTCTTGAGTTAATTACAGCGACCAGCTATTCTTAGCGTTTAAGTAGTCGTTAATTGAATAATATGCCTTTGAACAAAGGTTGGATTTTACTTGAGCTTTAAACGCATTAAAAGGCAAATCTAGCAAAGAAGAGGATAGCTTGTTATAAAAGGTTATGCCTTTTTTTTTTTTTTTTGTTCCCGGGGTGGAAAATCCTCATGGATGTCCACCGCCCTGGGGCGGGCGGAGGGGTCTGTCAGACTCTTACTGACTAAAAACCACCCCGGTGTTCCATCTCTTACCTACGCCGGGGTCGCGGGAACACATTATTCTTCCACAACCCCGGCTGGTGCCGGCCCGCATGCGCGGGCCCCGTCTCGGGCGGGGGGAGTGAGGTGTACTCCCCCCGCAACGTCTGTGGTCGGCGCGCGAGGAACACTACGCGCGCTGCCTTCTCGGGTCCTGATGTTGCGGGGCGACGGATGTCCCCGAATCCGTCGCCCCTGGACCCATTTAGGGGGGCTGGAAGAGGGCGTTGTCCGCCCTCCGCCTGCGCCCGGTGCGCCTGCTGCGGATCGGGAGAGTGTACGAGATCTCTCTCTCCCTTTCCGCAGCCTCCTTCTGCGAGATGACTGTTTCGCAGAAGGAAACCACCGCGTCCCAGGACTCGGCGCTGCCGACCATCGAACTCATTACGGTCGGCAGCGACAAGTCACTGCCTACTTCTGAGATGAGGGCACGGCGCGGCTCTTCCCAAGCGGCACACTCTGCCAGCGTATGCCACGCCTTGTCCTCCCGTCAGTCGACGCAGTGGTGACACCGAGCGTCCGGCTCCCTGTTTATTCGACACAGGTACTTCCCGAAGCAGCCATGCCCCGAGAGCACCTGCGTCGCCCGAAACGACAGGGAGCCGTGCCTCCTCCCGAGCCAGAGGTCGAGCACTGGCCGGACCGCCTCGATGGTGACGAGGCCGGCGGTAGGGCGTGAAAGCCTGTCCCGCCATTCCGCCACCAGGACCTCGCGAAGCTGCGACCGACGCTGCTCCATATGGCGCTGCATCGGCCGCTCGCCCCGCGCCCTCGCTTCCTCGCGCCACCGATAAAGTGACGCGAGCACCTTCGCGTCTAGGTCCCATGGCGGGGATCCGGCCAGTGCACAAGCCGCCTCGTAGGAGATCGTGCGATACCCCCTTATGACTCTGACGGCCATTGCTCTCTGCGGCTTTCGCAGCACAGAGATGCTGGCGGCCGTCAGGTCAGCCGCCCAGATCGGGGCCCCGTCAAGGGCCATCGATCGCACGATCCCCACGTAGAGCCGCCTACAAGCGGCGCTCGGGCCCCCCAGATTGGGAAGCAGCGTTGCCAGCGCCCCGGCCGCGCCCAACAACTTGGGCGCAAGCTGCCGGAAGTGGGGTCCGAAGTCCCACCGGCTGTCGAGCACCAATCCCAGATATTTCATGGTGGGCTCGACAGCGATCCGGCCCCCCGAAAGGTTATGCCTAGCCCAACAAATGAGTTATGAACCTTATGAAGCCGGTGAAAGGGAGCACGTAGTTTGTTCTTATTTCTAGTATTAACATTGTGAAAATCACTGTTTTTAGTGTATAAGTGTATATTTTGCCTAATGTATAAGATGTGGGCGAAGATGAATTGTGATGCTACCGTAAGAATACCAATATCTTTAAAAAAATCTCTAAGAGAACCTCTGGCTCCTAGTTGATAAATTGCTCGGACAGCTCGTTTTTGAAGGACGAATATATTTTGAATATCAGCAGCTTTGCCCCACAGCAGAATACCGTAGGACATAACGCTGTGGAAATAACTAAAATAGAATAACCGTGCTGTATCAACGTCAGTGTATTGTCTTACTTTCCTGACGACGTAGGCGGCTGAACTGAGCCTCCCCGCTAGGCTTGATATATGTGGGCCCCACTGAAGTTTGGCATCTACTGTTATGCCCAGAAAAACTGCCGAGTCTACTGTTTCAAGCAGCTCTTTATCTAAGACGATGTTGGGTCCTAGATTTCTAACATTCGGTAAGACGAACTTTACACATTTAGTTTTCTTAGCATTGAGAACTAGGTTATTTGACGTAAACCAATCCGTAACCATTGAGAGTGCACTGTTTACGTCGTCAAACTCTTGTCTATTCCTGTCTACTTTAAAAATAAGAGAGGTATCATCTGCAAACAGTACAACGTCACAGATATCATTTAAATAGAATGGTAGGTCATTGATATACACTAAGAACAAGAATGGACCTAGTTTTGAGCCTTGAGGAACACCTAACTGAACTGGAAGCCCGGATGATTTCACACCATCGACATCTACACATTGGAACCTATTGTGTAAATAAGAATTTATTACGTTGAGAGCTTCGTTTTGGACACCGTAATGACGTAGTTTACGCAAAAGCGTGTCATGGTGCACGCAATCAAAGGCTTTAGAGAGATCACAGAAAACTCCAATAGCATTTTGCGATTTCTCCCATGCATTAAATATGTGTTTCAGCAGAGCAACACCCGCATCTGTAGTTGAACGTCCTTTTGTAAAGCCATATTGTTCATTATGAAGGAGGCTATTTAAATTAAAATGTTTTACGTAATAAATAGTACTCAATACTCAATTCTTTATTGTGTTCCACAATGTAGACTTATATTAGATCTAGAATGGTGCTAGAATTATCATCTCTGAAGTTTTTCAGTCAGGAAGTTCAACCTCGAGACGGTTTTCAACTCCGATTAGGTTATTCCTTTCATACGCTCCCAGTCCTTAACAAAAAATTAAACTTCTAGTTAATAAACACAAAGTAACTTATTATAATAAGCTACAATTAATATATAAGTTTTAATATAACTATATAACAAACGTTCATAATTTATTGTCTATTCCGCTGCTTTTTTACCATTACTCGTCTTTTAATAGTGCTACACTCCAAGTCCACTCAGAAAGCTTTGTGAAAAAAAGTTTTTACCTGAGCGGCTGGCCAGATTAAGTCTATTTTCAAAATAAATGATTATTTGTAGGTAAAAGTGGCACGATCCAATTTTAAAACTTCCCTCCACATTGTTTACGAGCTAATTTAAATTAGCGTGTCTCAATAAAAAATGAATCTGCGCCGGGAACATTTTCGCGCTATGATTTTTTACGATTTCAAGTGTCGCCTGAAACCAAACGAATCCTACGATAGATTTAAAAGGGAACTCATGGATAAAGGCCCTTCTAAGCAACCGTGTATCGTTGTTATAACAAATTCAAGCGCGGTCGACTAACTTCTGGGGATGAAGAAAGAAGTGGTCGCCCTTTGACGGCTTTTACCCGACGGTAGAAAACGTGCTGGCAGTGAAAAAAATAATCCAAGACAATAGGCGAGGTACTTATCAAGAGATTCAGCACATTCTGCAGGTTGCATCGGGAAACTTTCACGAAATTCTACACGTGCATCTTCCCGTGAGGAAGATAGTTTCACGCTGGGTGCCGCACAACCTCACTGATGCTCAGAAGCAGGCCCGGGTGGAATGGTGCCGTGATATGATAATAAAAATTGATGCAGGTGTGGCGTCATGCTCTCGTCAGCCCGTCTCGGGGGCACGGCTGGGTAGCCGCCCTCGCAGATGGCGTTGGCGTCGTTGGGGCGTATTTTTCGCCCAACAAGAGTCTCGCCGACTTCGAGAGGTTCCTTGTCGAGTTGGGTGCCGTCGTGGGCCAGCTCCATCCTCGCCCGGTGCTGTTGCTCGGGGATCTCAACGCCAAGTCTGCGGCGTGGGGATCCCCGGTGACCGATGCTAAGGGTGAGGCATTGGAGGAGTGGGTGATCACGACTGGCCTGGTCGTCCTGAACCGGGGCTCGGTCTACACGTGCGTGCGGCAGCGGGGCGGGTCCATAGTGGACATGTCGTTCGCAAGCCCTGCTGTCGCGAGCCGTGTCTGCGACTGGCGTGTCGCCGCGGAGGTGGAGACGTTGTCGGATCACCGATATATCCGATTCGACGTCTTCGCCCAGACCGCTGGCGGCCGCAGAACATCAGTCCCGCGTTCGGACGGCCCGCGCTGGGCGCGTAAGCGCATTGACAGGGAGCTTCTCGAGGAGGCAGCCATTGCTCAGGCCTGGTTCCGGGGGTCGGCAACGACCGGACCCGATGACGTCGAGCTGGAGGCGCTGTGGTTCCGCGGGGCAATGACGCAGATATGCGACGCGTCCATGCCCCGCGCCCACGCACAGGGTGCAAGGCGCCAAGTGTACTGGTGTCCGCGTCGCATGCGTGGTGGTGAGACGCCGGTACACCCGTTACCGGAGGAGACTTCGTCGGGTACCCGAGGAGGAGGCCGCGCTGTACGAGGTGTATCGCGCGGCAAAGCAGACTCTGTGGCTGGCCATCGACGAGGCGAGGACGCGATCCCGGGAGAGGATGTTGGAGACTCTAGACGGGGATCCGTGGGGGCGCCCGTATAAAGCGGTTCGAGGGCAACTTCGAGCCGCGGCGCCCCCACTTACGGAGAGTCTCCAACCCGAGCTGCTGGAGGAGGTGGTAGCAGCCCTCTTCCCGGTGAGAGCGGAGCATATTCCGCCGCCGATGGCTTTGCCTGCAGCCACAGAGTCTGCAGAGGAGGAGGAGAACGCCATCAGCGTCCCAGAGGTGACACAGGCAGAGATGAGGGCGGCTGTGATGCGGCTCCGGGCCAAGAACGTGGCTCCGGGGCCCGACGGAATTCACGGCCTGGCTTTGGCCCTCGCTCTGAATGAGTTGGAGCCCCAACTGAGAGGACTCTACACAGCGTGCCTTGAGCGGGGCCAGTTTCCCAGTCTGTGGAATATTGGACGTCTGGTCCTGCTCAGGAAGGCGGGGCGCCCTGCCGACTCGCCGTCTGCGTACCGGCCCATAGTGCTGCTCGACGAGGTGGGCAAGCTGTTCGAGCGCATACTCGCAGCCCGCCTCGTCAGCCACTTGTGCAGAGAGGGGCCGGACCTGGACGAGAGCCAGTTCGGCTTTCGGCATGGGCGCTCTACCATCCACGCTGTGTCGAGGGTGAGAGTCCTGGCGGAGGAAACAGTGTCCCGGGGCGGGGTGGTGGTGGCGGTGTCCTTGGACATCTCCAACGCCTTCAACACCCTGCCCTGGAGCTGCATACGGGAGGCACTGCGTTATCATCGGGTGCCTCTCTACCTCCGCCGCATGGTTGGGGCTTATCTGGCGGGGAGGTGTGTCACCTACATGGGAAGTGATGGCGGAAACCAGCACCAAGTGTCGTGCGGTGTTCCACAGGGATCGGTCGTGGGACCGCTCCTGTGGAACATCGGGTACGACTGGGTGCTGAGGGGCGAGCTCCCGCCGGGCGCGGACCTGACGTGTTACGCGCACGACACGCTGGTCACGGCCCGGGGGAGTTCGCACAGGAAGGTAGCGTTGCTCGCAACGGCGGCGGTCTCACTCACGGTGAGCCGCATACGGCGCCTCGGCCTGGAGGTGGCCCTCAACAAGTCGGAGGCCATGGTGTTTCATGGCCCCCGGCGGGCGCCGCCGGCCGGATCACACATTGTGGTCGGGGGGGTCCGGATCGCTGTCGAGCCCACCATGAAATATCTGGGATTGGTGCTCGACAGCCGGTGGGACTTCGGACCCCACTTCCGGCGGCTGGCGCCCAAGTTGTTGGGCGCGGCCGGGGCGCTGGCAACGCTGCTTCCCAATCTGGTGGGCCCGAGCGCCGCCTGTAGGCGGCTCTATATGGGGATCGTGCGATCCATGGCGCTCTACGGAGCGCCGATCTGGGCGTCTGACCTGACGGCCGGCAGCATAGCTGTTCTGCGCAAGCCGCAGCGGGCGATGGCCATCAGAGTCATTCGGGGGTGTCGCACGATCTCCTTCGAGGCGGGTTGTGCACTGGCCGGATCACCGCCCTGGGACCTGGAGGCGAGGGTGCTCGCGTCACTGTACCGGTGGCGCGAGGCAGCGCCGGAGCGGGGCGAGCGACCGATGCAGCGCCATATCGAGCAGCGTCGGTTGCAGCTCCGCGAGGTCCTGGTGGCGGAATGGCGGGTGAGGCTGTCACGCCCTACCGCCGGCCTCAGCACCATCGAGACGATCCGGCCAGTGCTCGACCACTGGCTCGGGAGAAGGCACGGCTCCCTGTCGTTTCGGGCGACGCAGGTGCTCTCGGGGCATGGTTGCTTCGGGAAGTACCTGTGTCGCATAAACAGGGAGCCGGACGCCCGGTGTCACCACTGCGTCGACTGCCGGGAGGACACGGCGTGGCACACGCTGGCAGAGTGTGCCGCTTGGGAGGAGCCGCGCCGTGCCCTCATCTCAGAAGTAGGCAGTGACCTGTCGCTGCCGACCGTAGTGAGTTCGATGGTCGGCAGCGTCGAATCCTGGGACGCGGTGGTTTCCTTCTGCGAGACGGTAATCTCGCGGAAGGAGGCTGCGGAAAGGGAGAGAGAGATCTCGACTCTCGACCCGGCCCGCAGCAGACGCACCGGGCGTCGGAGGAGGGCGGACGACGCCCTCTTCCGGCCCCCCTAAATGGGTCCAGGGGCGACGGATTCGGGGACATCCGTCGCCCCCCAACATCAGGACCCGAGAAGGCGGCGCGCGTAGTGTTCCTCGCGCGCCGACCACAGACGTTGCGGGGGGAGTACACCTCACTCCCCCCGCCCGAGACGGGGCCCGCGCAAGCGGGCCGGCACCAGCCGGGGTTGTGGAAGAATAATGTGTTCCCGCGACCCCGGCGTAGGTGTGAGATGGAACACCGGGGTGGTTTTTTGTCAGTAAGAGTCTGACAGACCCCTCCTCAAGGTGTGGCGTCATGTTAAATTTCAAACATCATTACAGGTGATGAGTCTTGGATTTATCAATACGATAAAGAAACTAAGCGCCTGCTGGCGGTTTGGGTGTTTCAAAACGAATCATCGCCTACCAAAGTAAAGCGATCTTGAAGCGGGGGGGGGGGGTGATTTTGATCGCGAGCTTTTTCAATTTGACTGGCTACTTGGTGTCAATTCCTTTACGGAACCAAAGAAGCATAAACATTGAATGGTATACTACCAAATGCTTGGCAGAAGTTTTAAAGAGCAACAAACGTAAAAGTAGCAACAAACGAGCAAACAGATCGCCCCGCGGGCTACTACTCCACCACGACAACGAGCCATCGCACACCGCGTTCAAAACGAGGGACTTCCAGGACAGCACCCGGTCCTGGGTCACCCTCCTTACTGACCTAAGCCTACCCTAATAAATTTAATAAAAAACATTTACCCCACCAACATTTATTTTTATTTTCGCAAAACTTTTTCATTGTCCCACATAGGTACATAAAAAGTTTTCGTTTAATTTGTGTTCGACATAAACAAAATAATGGCAATTTGTAGACGTTGAACTGTGCTGCCACCAATGACAAATTTCAGTTTTTACCACAATGGTACAATACTTCGGTATTAAATCACGTCATCATTTCTTTTCAGTTGATTTTTCTTTATATCTTCGGGATTTAGCATCACTGGATTGTTCATATTATCGCCAGCCCTAACACAAGTACCGTAGGTAACAGGATGTGCGAAGCAAACATTTTGTTTTGACCTCTGCCAACTCGTAGTAATAAAGTTTCAACCGTTCAACAAAGTTGGTCGATGTCCGCGATGTTTCGGCTTTTATTTAATTTTAGATTGTATGATAGCAATAACCACTGGTATACGACAAAAGTATATTTGTCAAAGTCAAAGTCAAAGACAAAGATTTATTTGCAGATAAATATGGTTACAAAGTTGTTATAATGGTAGTAGAACAGTAGCTTGGCATATTTAATCATAACATAATGACATGTAAATTTTGGTACAGGTACAATTAGTTCATTTACACTGAAAAAAATCTTTCAAAGCATAGAAGGGATTCTCAATAAGCCACCTGTGTAAAGCCCTTCTGAAGCGGACCATTGGAAGTTCTTTAATTTGGTCAGGAATCTTGTTATATATTTGAACACACATAGGATAGCAACTTCGCCTATATAGCTCCGTTCTCGTTCCAGGTATAATTAACCGATTGGGATATTTAGTTTTGAACAGACATTTACCTCCAAGTTTATCAACCATCTCAAGGTGAGATTTGGTAAATTTACATATTTCCTCAATATAAATACCTGTTAATGTAAGTATTCTCAGTTTTTTAAATAGTGGTGTACATGATGTAAGTGGGTCTACATTACAAATCGCACGTTTACACCTCTTTTGTGCGGCGAAAACTCTTCCCAGATGCACCGAGTTTCCCCATACTAGTATATATAGTACCATAACGCAATATTGATCCAACATTTATGCATGATAAGCCTGTAATGTGGCTTGTCTACTTATTGGGTTAGATATACGCCATAGAACATAAGCAAACTTACTAAGTTTTCCACATATCATATCAACATGACCAATCCAGGAACACCTCTCATCTGGAACTATCCCAAGGAAAGTCATACTATCTGATTGTTGCATTTGTTTATCTTTATAAGTTATGTTTAAATAAATTTTATTCCCGTTTTTGTTACGAAATTGTATATATTTGGTTTTTATCCATATTAGGTTTAAGGTTATTCTTTTCCATCCAAGTTATTACTTTGCTTACGGTACTACTTATTTCACCGCTCAAGTCCCGCTGGTCCCATTTGGGTTTGGTAATCGAAAATTCTCTCAAGCCCCACTGGTCCCATTTGGGATCCAACCGTTTCGCTCGGTTTTATCTCTAACAGTAAAATAAATAAAGGTTATATTAGTCTGTGGTTTGTGTCAGGGTCGAGCCAGATAGTTACTCTATTCATATCAGTCGTTCGAAACCATAAATTTTGTTGGTTTTTTTTTTTAATGTTAAAGTCGCGTAGTTTGTCGCCGTGGGTGGTCTGTCAATGGCGCATGTTCGTTTTTTAGTGAATTTAAGTGTTTTTATGTTTAAATTGACTGTGAGTGGATTGATTTTTACTTGTGAATAGTTATTTCATTGTTGTGGATAGTTATTTGAGCGAAAAATCATAAAAAAAAGTTTTTGTGTGGAAAAATGTGTTACGTAAACAAACCGTTTTTGAAAATTGTAAGTATTATTTCGTCATTTATTTACAATATTCAACTCTCGTATTACGAATACTGTTTTTATTTTGTAATATGGTATGTTTATTCAAGAACCCAAAATAATTTACTATTAGTGGGTGGAATCTACCAAAAATTTATGAAAAAGTTTTTTTTTTATCAAAACCGCGTAAACGGCGAATTTCCGCGATATCGCGAAATTTTGCGAGCGTTTTGCCTCATGACGTTAGCCGTTTCCGGGGCCGAGAAAGGTTCATCATTATAGTTTTCTGTCGTTTTAGGGATGATTACGGATACATCATCTGCAAAGAGTATACAGGGATGATCAGTTACTTCTGTCAGGTCATTTATATATAGCAGAAAAAGTGGGGGCCTAAAATACTGCCCTGTGGAACGCCTGTACAATTGTAACCTAGTCTAGATTTAAATTTCAGTTCACCGTTTTGATTTGGTTTATCAACACTTATTTCTACAAATTACGATCTGTTTGTAAGGTAGCTTTTTAACTATGCATTTGCCTTACCGCGTATTCCATATTTATCACATTTTGTTAGTAGTAGCTCGTGCGATACAAAGTCAAAGGCTTTTGACATGTAAAAAAATATAACAGTTGTCGGGATTTTCTGGTCAATATTTTTTGTAACTCGGTTAATGAAGTTAAATGCCGCTGTGGTTGTCGATTTCCTTTTTTGGAATCCATGCTGTTCATGTTTCAAAATTTGGAACTTATCGATAAAACTTATTAATCGCGTATGCATGACCTTTTCGTAAATTTTCGATAAAATTGGCAACAGGGCTATCTATGGTCTGGAATTGTCAACGAGTTTTTTATTACCTTTTTTATTTATTGGTTTAATTGCTGTCATTTTCAATTTCTCAGGAAACATACCCGTGGATAATGATGTGTCTATTAGATGCACGAGTACCGGAGTAATTTCGTCATAACCTGTTGAATTTGTATCCCTGAGTGATTTTATTACTTTTTGTATTTCGCCATTATTAGTGGGCATTAAAAACATACTAGAATTAATAAGATTAATGTCATAATTATTCGTGTTAATGTAAAAATCGTTGTTCGTTATTCGTGTTAATGTAAAAATCGTTGTTCGTTATTCGTGTTAATGTAAAAATCGTTGTTCGTCAAATTAATATAGTAGTCATTTACATAATTGGCAATGTCCGTGGGGTTTGGATATTTTTTTCTGATAATGATCATAATTATCAAAATTGCCACTTGTTGCGGTGTTGCGACCGGCTTTACTGTGAATTAACTCGCGTTAGGTGAAGGCTTAAATTTGTGTCATCTGTCTGCAATGTAACAATCCCTTTTTTTTTTTGGGTGGGAAATCATCAAATGACTTCTCCCGCTTTGGGTGGAGCGGGAGGGCGTGTCAGACTTTTACTGACTAAAATCCCCGTGTTCCTTCAGTTGCCTGTGCCAGGGCCACGGTTATCTCTTTTCGAATCACCCGCTACCCTAAGGCGTCGGCCCTATCGGACCCCGTCAATTTGTGCTGACAACTCTTTGAGCCATCGACCCGGGCCTGGTCCTTACTGGACGGCGAGCTACCCATTGCTCGCCGTCCGCAAGCCTGCGCCTACGGTGGCCGGGAATCTGCAAACGACTCCCGACGCCCAGGGCGTCTCCTGCGGCGACTAGTGGGGGCATGAGGGCGCAAGGCTCTCTCCCTCACGCGCTCCGCCTCCTCCTTTGCAAGCATTACTGCTTCGCAGAACGAGGTGACAGCTTTCCATTCTCTCTCGCTCCGTACCATGGCCTGGACCAGGGCCGGACGCGAGAGATCGTCGCCGCCGATCGCCTCCGCGAGGACACTGCGGTGCTCCGCCCAAGCTGGGCAGACCTCCACCGTATGCGCCAGCGTGTCCTCCGGGCGATCCACACAATGGTGACACCCGGGCGTTTCCTCCCGCCTTATGCGAAACAGGAACCTCCCGAAACAACCGTGTCCGGTGAGGACCTGTGTCAGGCGGAAGGTGAGGACGCCGTGGCGCCTCTCCAACCACTCCTCAAAGAGGGGACTTACCGCCGCTATTGTGGCGTGCCCAGCACTGGGTTGCGACAATCGCACCCTCCATGTCGCCATGAGATTCCGCCGGAGCTCTGTCCGCTGTACCGTGATTTCTCGCGGCAGCGGAGTTACACCCCGGCGTTTTGCCTCCTCGCGCCACTCCCATATGTGCGGCAGGGCTATTGCCTCCAGATCCCATGGCGGCAATCCGGCAAGGAGGCTCGCCGCCTCAAGGCAGCCCCAGCCCGCTCCAGTCTGGGAGCCAAACGTCGAAGTTCCACCGGCTATCGAGGACGAGTCCCAGGTACTTCATCGTCGACTCGACGCCGATGTGAACCCCTCCTGCCGTTATCTGGGAAAATGTAACAAACCCTAACAATGCTTTCAATCGCGAGTCACCACTTTGCAAGTCCAGGGACATTAGATCTAACTTTTTAAATAAAATACCACAATGTCGCAAAGATGGAAGCGCGGCGCGGCGTTTAACTGCTAATACCTAAGGGGCGCTAGTCCTTTAGGATCTTATTTAACAGCATTAGCAGATTAATTGCCTATGCTTGTAAAAGTATTCAGCTCCAACCTGGATTGAAGGTTACCTGTGATGTAACTTATAGCAGTTTGCCGTAATTTAGCACCATTTAAATTCACCCGTTAGTGATCATGTGGGCTACATAAGTTCTATTATAAGAATACGTGTAACAAGCTCTTTAACATTGTAAAAGATCAACTATGTTCAGCAAGGCGCATTATTTAATTGTTAAATGAAGTCACAGAACAATTGATTACATTATAATAAATCACATATTCTCTATTACAATTTTCAAGCATTTTAAGGGCCCGTTTGTGGCATTGTATTCAGGATATAGCTAATTTTAATGCTGATTAACATTCACCTGCTTACCTATATGAATGCTCGCAACATTACAATGTTATTTCCGTGGTTGTTAATACAGTCAATAAACAGGCGTAAGCGTAATTTCTCCATAACCGATGTGGACCCTATGTGACTTGGTGTTACTAGGGATAGATTACTGAATAAGTAACAAAGCTTGGACGGTTATAGACATTCGTGTGACAGCCACACCTATGTACAGTAAGCGTTCAAAAGTGCATAGGCACGTTAGGAGTCGTATTGCTGTGAACTCACGGTACGACTGTATGTGTCTCAACGACACACACCACAAAGATTGCAGTTTTGCACGGCACACACTGTCGTATCGTCGCGTACTCGCGTTGCTCTGCATGAAACAAAAATATATTTCCGTCGGTTTTGTTAGACACGCATCATGCGCGTGACCTGGCCGGTTTATGGCATTGCTAAAATTCGAGTAAATCTGATATGAGCTGGTAGCAATAGGCGACAAGCGTTGGACTGAGAAGTCGCAGGCTTAGGTTCTGATCTCATAAGATGCAGTGCAGTTTTATTGCCAATTTTTATTTTGTTTTGAAAAAATATATTCAAAAAAATTGCTGCTGTTTATATTTTTGTTGTTGTTGCAATACGGGGTTAAAAATAAAAAATGCGTTAGAAGTGATAACAAAAATTAAAACATTTTCATTTGTTTAATATTTTACATAAAGATATCCGCTACGATTATTTATAATAACTTATTTCGCCAAATAGTATGTGCAATACTATGTCAAGGAACTTAGAAGCAATTTGTTTTATTTAAACATGTGAGATGTTCTAAAAAATTGATAGATAGTGTTAGCGTGCATTGACTTCGTGTGTACAAGTGATCATATAAAAATATCAAATGTTCTAACAAACACTGCTTTGACTTCCTGTTAGCATAACGCTTTAAATATTATCTGTAATAAATATTGAACTGTTGACTTCCGGTTGTCAGAATGACACCTTAGGAAGAATTTACCGATGGAGCGCACTATCGGCTGGACAGTCGACTTGTGAGGTCAATGATTAATGTTGTGTACGTGTACAAGTGTAAAATATTATGTAAAGCTGATTATTAAAGTCAGTATTAGCAGAGTGATTTGTGTTTTATTTGTAATCTACAGTTATATTACACCTTGATGATATAAGAAGGCATACGTTCCTATAGTTCAGAAGTGGGATGAACGCTAAATACGCTTCTCTGCCATCATGAACTTTTAGAACAAATGATTTTATTAAGTGGTTTTGTAGGGCAGTTTGTTTAAATTAAGCATTTCACATTATATTTGGCTTTAGTGAATATAGGTAAGATATTGAGGATAGCTTAAGTTTTCATTTTCTTTAAGAAAAGTTGATTCAAACTAAACCTCGATTTTTTATAATTAAATATACAGGATAAACTATTCCGGAACTAAAATGTTCTTGTTTATTACGTTATAGTTTGCAGGGCTTCGGTGATGCAACTTTTTTTAGCGTGGAGTACACGGCGAACAGTTTTTTTTATGACGGTTTTAATTAATTCAGTAAAATGTCCGGTTGGTATGAAACCATTTGTTTCATATTAATTCAACGTGTGAGGGCTTATTTAAATAAGCATCCACTTCATAAATAAGCGCTTCGACTAGCAAGAATTCCTTCTTCCTCACATCTCTTAACCCACAGACTCACAGTATTTCTCTAGAACAAAGAATGTGATACTATTAGACATCTGTAAGCAAAATTTATATTTATAGCACTACTCTACATTGAGTAATTTAAACAAATAATAATTTAAATTTAGTATAATATGAAATATTTAAATGATAACACTCACACTTAGTCCGGTTTCAATATATATTTGTGTTATTACATCATTTACATCCTCTTTACGCAGCGCAATAATATTTGCCAGTGCTTTAATATTTACGTTTCACTGCATTTTGGAAATTATAACCACAGCACCGCTAATTAACAGATTTAAACATTCGTCACTAACCAACAGCGTTCAATTAGGTGAATAGTCGTAACGAATTGCATCTACCTCACAGAAATCGAAATAATTTACTCAGTTTTCTGTGGCCCACCCACAAAAAAATATTATTTATGTAAATAAGATGAAAGAGACAAGTATCGAATGATTATCGAACCACTCCAAGTAATTTCATTAAAACAAACAAAAATTGATCATTTTAGGTATTATTAATAACATATCAAAACTTTTAATAGATGTTATTTGAAAATAACATCACACAGGCGCAGATGAGATTCGAACTCAGGGCTCGCCATTATCGCTGCGGTGCTACCCAAGCACGGTAACGACTAAGCTAGCATGCCTTATGATAAGTTAGTTGAAATTATGAACTAATATCAATTACAGACCAAGTGAGTACGTGTGCGTGTCAATAGTATAGAAACAACTTATTGAAGAAGGTCGTAAGTGAAACCGAAGCGTCAATCTATTGCTTTGTGAGATTGCATATGGGCTTTTGAGAGCTACTGTATATCGAATAATTAAGTATTGGTTAAACCTATTTTAAACAAACATTAGGATAAGTCTCTTTTGCATCGTGAACTTAGTCTAATTAGATTCGTAGAGTAAAGACGTATCGTTTTATTTAATTAATTATAGACGCCTTCTGTCACGTGTATATAGACACGTTGTTTGTAGACTTATCGCGGAACGTTTGATCACAAAAATGTGCCTTAGGAATTCAATTTTGGGAGCTATTAACATGTAATCGAGTCGCCAAAACAATAGGACTGTGTTTATGCATGCATTACTTTGAATTCGCCGAATAATTGAAGGAAATTCGATATTGGTGAGATATTAATACATACACATGACTGGGTACTCGTAATAAAGCAAAAGGTTTAGAGAAATTAAGTTTTGCACATTCATAAAAATAATGAATACAAATCAATGAATGCGTTGATAGATGTTCGTTAGACGATACTAAGATGCAGTTGGTAGTAGGTTGCACTACTTCCCACTATTACTCATTGCAGCTTTTACCACTGGAAAATACGACTTTTACATCAATAACTAATTATAATGTTACATTTAAGAATAGATCATAAGTAATGTAAAATATGTATGAGTGTCTTTAAATTAATCTATTAGCGGGAAATTATTAAGT
This sequence comes from Dasypolia templi, assembly GCA_963555695.1. Lineage (NCBI taxonomy): Eukaryota > Metazoa > Arthropoda > Insecta > Lepidoptera > Noctuidae > Dasypolia > Dasypolia templi. The sequence continues at coordinate 20,801,383 of OY743151.1, read as the reverse complement.
TCTCTTTTAAGACACGACGAATATTTTTAGTAAAAACTTAAAACAAAATGAAATTTGTCATTTATATAGACCATGTGCCAGGTAAGGACATAGGCTACTTTTAATTCTGGATCTCAGACGAAGTCACGGGCAACAGCTAGTATATATGTACGGCGAAAAGAACTTCGTTCCAACCGGGTGGCCCACGACATCTCTCGACTTTTCCTATTGTTCATGTAACTGTTGATGAACACGCATTTTAATATAGTTTTAGAAAAGTATCAAGCAATACAGTAAACATGATAAAAATAATTACGATTGAGTACTAATTTGAGATGAAAATGGAACCGTGCACCTAGAATCTGCCGTTTCATAAGTGCCCATGTAGGTTTATGTGAAATAAAATATTTTGATGTTGATTTTTATTTTGAATATTACTTTTCCCAAGAAAACTGGCGTTTATAATAAAACTATTGCAAAAATGTTAATGACTATGTCATTTAGAACATTTACCTTTACGTTTGTTCTATATTTACTATTTTATTTAACACTACCTATTCAAGCAAAAACAAACAACACGTGTCGTAATATAAGCGGATGTACACCGTGTCATACTTTCCTCTCACTTCATCCCTTAACAACATAATATCCTAGTAGAAGGCACGTGGCATCTTATCTCTGATCTAGCTAGCGACCGATCAGCCGGTAACGTTACACACAGGTTAATTGGGCTGGTGGGTGAAGATTAGGAAAATATGGTCGCAGAAAAAACAGTTTTTTCTTGGGTTCGCATGCAAAATAACGGAATAATGTTACGTGTTGTGCGTGTTATCTAAAACGGGTTTTGTCTAGCGGAGATAGGGAATAAACTTGTTTGTACTGTGATAACTGTTTTTACTCCAATTTTACACAATTAGGTTAATTAATACAGTCTGATACAATGCGGGAATATACGTAGAAAAATTTGATCGCGAGCGTCGGGTTATGACGGTGGCACGTAAGCGACTGGCGAGCGGCCCACCGGGCACCGGTGCCTCGTTACAATATTCTAAATTCTGATTCAACAATCGCATTAGGGTCGCACACATACATACATAGTTTAAATCGAATTTTAAAACTTGGGATTTTACCAAAAGCATTACCCAGAAGTATGTAGTGCGTACTGTATTTACAACTCAAAGTAATAAACGAGCTTTAAAAAGAAACGAGCATTAAGAGAGATTTTAAAAAAAAGTTCAAAGGATTAGACGCCATTACTAATCCAATGGTCACCCATTTAGCTGTCAGGTAACGACCGAAAGGCTGATGAAATACATTTTTTAAATGTACTTTTACCTTTCCAGCCATTAGGATTAAGTAATCATCTCGTTTAAAGGATTAAATTTGTGTTATGTTTTCACACAAAAATTTTCTTTATCGTATTTTTTTTTAAGATGCATCTGACTTTAAAGAGATACGATACGATTTTACGCAAAAACATACGTATTTTATTCCGGTATTTCAGACTTACAGTTTGAAAACTTAAAAGATTTGACAGAACATCGAGATTTATTCATTTCATGTAAGTAAATATTAATGTATATTAAACATAAACCTTTCAGTATGAATTCTTTAAAAAAACAATATGCACTAAATAGTTAAGTTTATTTTAGTTAAGAGGAAGTGACAGTACTAGAGTGGAAGGCGATGATTTCTCTAGCTTGTTGATAGCTGCACATTTATAGGTTTATTTAAATTCGTTAGTCAAGTTATTTTACTATGATTAATTATGACGCGCATCGTTGGCCTAATGTAGGTTACAGAGTTAGCACAAAATTGTACGGCGATGAGACCGTTACTCAGTGTTTGCCATCAAATGCAACTGACATAGAAGAGCACGCATAAAACCTTTCATCCTTGGAAAGACTCGCACAAAACTAAACAACTATTTAGCAGATCAAAATTCATCAATAATTTACCGCGTCCTTAGCACTGCTACGCTTGTAGCACTCCGTTGGTCGACACTGCTACGCTTGTAGCACTCCATAGGTAGACACTGCTACGATTGTACCACTCCGTAGGTCGACACTGCTACGCTTGTAGCACTCCATCGGTAGATACTGCTACGATTGTAGCAATCCGTAGGTAGACACTGCTACTATTGTAGCACTCCATAGGTAGATATTGCTACGATTGTAGCAATACGTAGGTAGACACTGCTACGATTGTAGCACTCCGTAGGTCGACACTGCTACGCTTGTAGCACTCCGCAGGTAGGCACTACTACGTGCTGATGCTACGCGCGATCTTTTGAGACCCATGATTTAATTTTCAACAAAATTCACTGACAGACAACGCACAACTTAAACCGCTGGGTCTTAAACCCTGAAATGTTAATAACAATCAAAAATAAATAAACACAGATTAATTCAGACTTTGATCCATATGATGACATGTAGTGTCCATCATAGGGATGTGAAGGGATATGAGGAACATGGTGTAAAGTTCACTCATACTCTTTAGAAAAGGGAGGATCCTCCGACCAGATAGATGTCGTATCTGGTGGGCAACTGCCCGATGATATATGTCGGGAAGTTGTATATATGCTATCTGCGCGGTGAACTCTACTTGCGCGATGCAGGATTGATGCGTTTGTTCGCATGTGGCGATGTAGATGCCGCCACAAATGCTATGTTAGTATCAAATGTATTACAAAAATTTTGATCCTGTTACACATGGCTTACCACTGATGACCTTCAGAATGCCATTGATGTCCCCACGCACTCTGCTCATCATGGACGTTATCACGCACGCTTTTTCGCAGGATGGTATTGAAACCCATTACCATCATTCATCTTTATTTACCCATTAGAAGAAGGAAGCCCGAACAACATTCTGAAGTCCATAAGGATCAGCGCGAGCGTTGTATGCCCTTTGCGTATATAGAACCCACACAGTACATGTGTACAAGAATTAGCAAAGAGCCTTGAAAAGAGTTACTTTCACATCTGGTATACAACGTGCAAACCTGCGGATCAACTTATTGCATCGGACAGCCCAAGCCTTCCGATCTCTTTCCATATCGGCATTATCTTTCAAGTCTTCAGTAACAATGTGTGTGTGTGTGTGTGTATTTTGCACAAAAGTTATGTATATATAAAGGAGCTTGGCGTATTAAGATTCGCAAGTCGCTCTTGAAAGAGAACAGAAGTAACTCCTATTGGGCGTGGTAACGCGACATTAAATAATTAGAAGGCAGTTGTGAATGTTCTACAATTATAACTATCTATAGTTTACACAATGACAGTAGTACAATACTTAAATCTTATGATTAATATATATATATATAAAATAAGATTTCGCAGAGAGGAACGTTTCCTTACGTCGCGCCTATGCTTCACGACGTCTCGAACCAGAATCTCCCCGGCTCGGTCGGGGCTCCTTTTCCTGGCATCTCACATAGACCAAAACATTGGTACATTTCCATCATAAGCCGAACCACGACGGCGTTCGGTAAAGTGCACATTTTACCGCCGCTCTTCGAAACCTTATCAGAAGGACTAACATAAATCTATGCAATTTTATTAAACGACACAAATCTGAACAGCGCGCTATGCCAAAATGTATATGCGGATGAATTAGATAAACAATGCGAACTCAACTATTATTTAAACTTACAATCAGCAAAAACATACTATAACATATAATCACGCCTGTAATCCCAGACGGGTAAGGCAGAGGTGCACCTATATTACAACCACATTTCGCCAGAAAAAAACACTGCACTAATTAATGCCGAACGCGCCGATTTGCACGCGCGTGGACATTTATACAAAATGTAACAAAAACCCTGTTGTTCCTTTCAGAGACGTATAAATTTACAGTGATGAAATTATAATTTAAGCACTGGCTAGTCAAGAGTTCAAAATCAAATCACTATTAAAATCTACACATTAAAAAATTTGTTTAGTGTATCAGATTTCATAAATTCATCTTTATTTCGCTAAATTGCCTGCGAGCTCGGAGGCCTCTTTGATGCGACAAAAGAAGCCGCAAAAAAAATTCTTCCTTAGTCTCCCGCGCAGCTTACTTTCGAAATGATGTCATTGTTGACATAAGTTGGAGTGACTTTGTTTCGTTTACGTTAACGTTGACCATGTCTTATTCTAACGTAGAATATTTTAACATGTTGATGTGTCTTGGGAAATGTGACAATTATGCAGAAACAGGCACGGAGACTTTACCGAGAATGTTTTGCGAGTCTGCCATTACCTTCGGCGATGGCATTCATACGTTTGCACATACCTAGCATCGAGCTAACGCAGGCTGACCGAGGACTTGAGACAGTAACATCGAGGAGCAAGACTTGGACCTGTTTGAGTACTTTGTTTTTATTTTAAAGTATTAAAGTATTTACAATTATCAATCGTGCATATAAATATCGTATCAACCAACATTTTGATGATTCATTCTTTAAAGTGCAACAACAGCTGACAAGGTCACGAACTTGTGTTGAAAAATAGGTATACAAGCGACGGCGCTGATCAAGAGGAGTGGTGGGAACGTTCTATTTCTGATTTCGAGTCATCGCTTCATGCAGAATTGCAGAGGTAAGAAATCGGTTAAACATTACAAATATTAACGATTTTTTTTATTTTTTTTTATAAATGTCTTGCTTTCGTACGTATGTATACCGATTCTTATAACGTAGGTAGAAGGAACAGCAGGGCTTTTGTTACATAGTGTATAGGGAACGTGAGCACTAAGGAAGGAGCTAAGGGGATAAAAGTTCGTCATGTTGCCGATGGGAAATCACATCTGGTACACTATCTTGTACTTTTTATAATAACTAAGCTCGAACCAAGGCACTAATAATCTAGTTATTTACCTACAACTTTCGTAACTAGACACCATTCTCTTGCTTTAACCTTAATTTTGTGTACCAATGTTAAGGTCATCTGCTAAGTTAAAATTCTACGTGCTAATATCAAGTTGAGTTAAGTTAATGGGCAATATGTATCAGACGAGATTGTGTCGTCATAATAGAGGTGTTGACGTAGACTGACCCTGACATTAAGGGTCTGATATTGAATGTTTTAGATATTGATACTCTATTAAATAAATAGAAGGCTGAGAAACTAAGAAATATTGAAGACATTCAATATATTGATATATTGAAATATTAGAAAGGTGTTGGTAGCATATCACTTAACAATCGTGAGTTCGTTTCATTTTAAGTACATGTTTCTGTTTTTATATATATTTCGATTGCTTTAAAAAAAAACGGACTCGCGTAGTGTGCTGCTTTTTGCTTTTGGCTGGTCTTGGCCGAGGTACTATCGTGTAATCAGATCCCAAGAACAAACTTGAAATTGTGGTTGAAAAACATGTTCTCTCATATATTCCAACTGTAATTATTGTAAGTTTATACGCACAATTTGAAAAGATTTACCATGTTAATTGAAGACCATAGACTTTTTATAGGTTTTCCTGTAATCTGTAACTCAAGAGCTAATTTCTGTTATTATTTTATTTTAATGGCACATTATCATATATTTCCATATATAACTTCAAAACAGTTTATTTTGAAATTATACAAAAACATATGTTTGAGACCCTCGCAGTAAGCCCTTTGATTTGATATGTCACACGGAACAGTTTGCATAAGATTTGATATACGATTTTTTATCCTTTATTAAAAAGAATCAGGTTCTTTAATAAGAACCTGATTCAGGTAAAAATAATCAGGTTCTTAATGAGAACCTGATTCTTTTTAGATTGTGATAAATTATTAATAATTGATTACAATCTAGCCTATAACACTAATAAGCAATTTTAATCTAACTTAATAATTATTTTAAAACTTAGAATAGTGTTGATTGTACTTTACACAAGTCCGTTTCACTTTCTTATAGTCTGATAATTTATGATGTAAACACTTTGTTCATGTATTATTATGTGTGTTATTGTCAGTATTATTTCTACACTTTACACTACACTAACTCAAAAGGTTTTGTTCGTTTTAGTCTTTGTACGAAATTTATTGGGTCTAACAGCTGAATTGCCTCGATTTTCACATGTCGGTGGAGTCGGTGTTCATGGGCCTCAGAAATTTTTTGCATTATGTTGGTGACGGGTTCCATTTTTAGGTCACGATGGAGTTGATCATTTCTTATAAACAGGGCGCATTTACAATACTCCTGAGTACCTTATTCTGGAATGTTTGTATAATTTTGATGTTGGTCGGCTTAGTACAACCCCACTGTTGGATGTCATATGTCCATATTGGCATATGAATATGCTTATATAATAAAATTTTGTAACGTATCGATAGGCAGGAACCCCGCCCAATCAACCAATACTTGTTTTAAAAACGTTGACGAGACATGCGTTTTTAAAACAAGTGATGGTTCCTGTATTTTCTTTTTGACGTGCGCAGTCTAGCTAAGTTTCGCGTCAAGCGTTAATGCCAAGGTATTCGACTGTGTTTGCGTATGACACTCAATCGTTAGCCATTTATAAAGATTTGGTCGTAATCACAATTCCCATTGGTGAAATCGCTCTGAAGTGACTTCGATTCATTCAATCTGATTCTCCAGTTTTGTTTCCAGTCATGAACTTCATTTACAACGATTTGTAGCTTTTTGATTGTTTCCGCATGGCATGACATAATGGCAGTGTCGTCCGCGAAGGTTGCGATAGTAGGGAGGTAGGGGAGCATTGGGCACTTTTGTACATAAATGTTATTTTTTATCATAATCAAAATTTTATTCCAAATATATCGAGCACACATATTTGGCAGTAATTATTGCTAAGAAAAGCTTTGGTATTATAATTAGTCTCAAAGTTACAAAAGATCTTCGAACATATGTCCAAAGTGCCCAAACCTCCCGGTGGTCGGGAGGTTTGGGCACCCCTGTAGGGAGGTTTGGGCACTGTATTTAATAAGCACGATATTGCTTTACTATACCATTATGCTTAAGTATTATATAACATTGCTATATAAAATAGTAATACAAACATTTTTTCTTATAGACTTTAGAAAAATTAAACAATGTGACTTAGAATCAATACTGCACGATGTTGGACTTAATTAAACTTATCTTATATTTGGTATGACCCAGAGAGGCTTGTCAAATTTATATTTTAAGCTGCCACGTTTCATCCATGTCGTTGGTGTAGGCAATTTTGTCTTTATATCCTCCAGGGGGACGCTGGCTATGTCCTCGATGTCAGGAAATATAAACGTATTTCTTATCTTACTCACTCTCATGAATTTGACAGTTGCCATGGAGTGATTAACCTCTTCGATTATTCCAACATAATGATAGATAGTTTTTTTGGTGTCAAATTTAACCAACACAAAGTTATTGATCTGGAAATTCCTATCCAGAACTACAAGATCGTCTTCATCAAAATCTTCTTCCGATTCGACAAGGCCATTGACAGAAACGGAAACATTTTCTATTTCATCATCGCTGCTAATCTTCCTGTTTTTCTCTGGTTTGGAAGTAAATTCATCAGCAAGCTTCGGAATGGTTTTCTGTCCTGTATATTTAGAGCATTTTCGATTTTTGTTGAGCTCTTTGATCTTATTTTTTCTTTGTCTTTCTTCTTCTTCCATTTCTATAAGTCTTTTCTCGGGTGTGTCCGTCAATATTCTAGTTTTTCTCTTCTTCCGTTTCATGCCATGCAATTTCCTGGGGCCGGCCTTCGGATATGGTCTTACTAAATCAGGTGTTACATTGACAGTGCCCCTAGTCTGGCTTCTAGAGGGAGATTCCAGTTGAGATGGCCCAGTGACTTCCACATTTGAACTTGTACGATCCTCTAGACTCAGATTTTCTTCTGTTGAAGCCTGTTCCAAGACAGGTTGGTCTGAAATCGAATGTTCTGCAGGAACATTATCCTCTTCCGGCAAGCAGCGATCAGTTACAGAAGAACAAGCGAAATCTTCATCGGAGAAAATGTTTGAATTGAATGGCCATATGCCAGGTTTTTCAAATCCCCTTTGAATATTCTGCAACTTGAATGCAAGTGGGATGGCTTTTGCTGCTAATTTTGGGATTTCATAAATTGTTACCGTTTTGTCAGGATTGCTTACCATCCAATCTGTTACAGCAGTGTTATAATAAGTTTTGAGTGGTCCATAGACAGTCAGGTCTAGGGGTTGCAGTTTATGGCTGCAGTGCGGTGGGAAAGTCATTAAAACAATGCCTGATTCTTTACAAAAATCGAGAACTGGTACTGAAATATGGCTCTCGTGATTGTCCAGCAGCAAAAGAACTGGCGACAAAGGCGTTGGTTATGCGTATTTTGCGAAATGGTGTATATATTTTAAAAATTTGGTGCTGTCATCTGACCTGAAGGATGTGCTGCTCCATCTGAACCGACGGGGGCATCATTTAACATATATGTTTTGAAGTTGACCCGTGGGAATATGAAAAAGGGTGGTATTGGGTTACCCAATGCATTAATACCGCAGCAAACCGTTACAAGCGTCCCTCTTTCAGCGGACGTTACTTGCCCAACTTGCTTAGTGCCTCTGAGACCTATCACTTTTTGGGTTCGTTGTACTGTTGATAATCCAGTTTCGTCTATATTGTAAATAGACTCAGGGCCGAAGCGATGCCGTTCATATACAGTTTTAAGATTTTCAAAAAAATCTCCGACATTTTTCTTATTGAAACTTGTGGCCCGTGAGAGACTGGTGGCTTCTGGTGTCCTTATCGAAAGCTGAGGATGTCTTTTAAAAAATCCCCTTATCCAATCTTTGGATGCAAGTTTCTTCTCTGTCCAGTTATCTGGTTTTTTTTTTCAATGGCAGTGGCGTATTCATAAACCAATTCGCGTGCCCTCAGTTTTGACAGTCCATGGTTTAGTTTAAATGATGTTACAAGATATTCTGAAATTTTTTCTTCTTCATCTTTCGTGAATATTTGAGATGATATAAATTTAGAAGAAATATCTTTCACGACGCCACCTTGCTTTATGTATCTTTGAAGGTTAGACCTGGGTATATCATATTTAATCGCAGTAGTTTTAATTTTTCCTCCTTTAGAAACCTCTTCCAATGCGCGCAAAATAACATCCTTAGGGATTTCACGTCGCTTATTTTTCTTTTTAAATGAAAACGGCATTGTCCTGAAAAGAAATGATTAACTAAAAACAGAGGGAGCATTGGGCATGCCCAAACCTCCCTCCTACCTGCGTGCCCAATGCTCCCCATAACCTCACTTTTCAAATAGATATTAATAAGTTTATTTTTATCAAATGTTGAATCCTAATTGACAGGTAATTATAATCTTTATTAAACACAAAAGAAGAAGTTAACACAGATACTTAACCTTTTTTCCAGATTTCTTTGTTATGTTTCTTCAAATCACAAACAAAATATTTACTTCTGTACGCAACAAACCGTTAAGCGCATGTAACTTGACAACCAAGTGAAATGACAGCTGACACTTCTGATAAGCGGTGTTGTCAGGTATTAAACTACAGTGCTGTGGTAGAAAACAAAAAATATCTAGAATAGATTTTGAGAAATGAGGGGGTGCCCAAACCTCCCGACTGCCCAATGCTCCCCTACCTCCCTATTCTTTTCCAGCTCTGGTATATCATACGTGTACAACAGTCAAATTCAAAGTCAAATAATTGATTTCAAATAGTCACATAAATGGCTCGTTTAAACGTTAACATTTACAAAATTAAAATAATTGATTCTAGTTGCCGCTTCCAAAAGGTAGTTTCGTATGGAGAAGAATGGTCAAGAAACTCTATCGTTACTCTTTTAAAAAGTTTCTCTCTTTTATGATAGGTTTTAGGAGTTTTAAAAACGTTTTTTGAAACATTATTGCTGCACCGAAATTGGCTGATTTGCAGTCAATGTATCAATATATTCCTAATGATTGTCTCCAATTTTATAAAACTTAAACAAGTTCGGAAGCCATCATCGATGATGTGGATGGGTTTGGCGGAGACCCAGACTTCGACGTACTTACAAGTTGATAACGATGACGATATTGTGTTAACCGAACGATTTGATTGACTTTTTAAATTAAATTAATTATTTCCTAAATTTTGTTTTATTGATTTCATATTTATTTTAAACTTATTTATAAAAATATATATATTAAATACTTTGTGGAACATTTTTGCAAAATGACCATGAACGAGGGTTCATACAAAAAATAGTTAAGCAAAAATTTTCCAATCCCATTTTACCTAAAATCCTACCGTTTTAACGTAAATATAATAAAAACTGGTACATGATTACGGATATAGTGGGGGGCTCCCGTGACCTTTCTGAGGAAACGGTCCTGGAGGGTCTGCATCTTAATGATAATACGTGGGTAAGCGTGCGCAAATACAACACGGGCATAGGTCACGATGGGACGGCGACGTCGTGTCAGCGACTGACACTATGTGATCGGGGATAGTGTCAAAGTGAGGCGACTTTGAGGATTTCAGTCTTTCGCTTACATTCCTCAAGTCGGTTTTCACCCGGGTCGCGGTGCCCGTACCGAATTGTTTTCTGCCTGTCGTCATAGAAGAAGACTTTTGGCCGCAGTACGTGAAGTTCCGTCGCTTCCGCGGTCAAGTACCACAGGACAGCACAACAACCAGCTGGGGAAGTAGTAGATAATAAATATAACTATGTCAGTATGACATAGTTATATTTTATACTTTATAAAAAAAGTTTATAGGTATAAGTTGTTTTATTTAATTTAAAAAAAGATGTATAATTTATTATTATTATTATAACAGGCGAAAGGATGAATCATGGAAACAACGTTCAGCATACTAGACGAACTAGTTTATTACTTTTAATACAAGATATGAGGTCCGACATCGACGCGCAAGCCGTTGCAAAGAATTCAGTAAATGAGTCTAAATCCACCACGTCGCCTCACTTGGACACCATCCCCGATCACATAGTGTCAGTCACCGACACGACGGCCGCAATCGACTCGTTTACTGGTCACGTTCAATCCGTATTGACGGATTGTTCACGGGAAGCTCCGGTGATGGAAGACCATAGCTGGAAACTACCTACTGACGTACGTGACTTGATAACCGAGAAGAATGCGGCTATTCGTACCTACGACTATTTCCCTTGTGACGCGAACAAAGCCCACATGCGCCATTTACAGCGTGTGTAGCGAAATTGCGTTCCTCCTAGGAGGTATCTATGCCTCCCCTCATCCGCCCCGACAAGAGCGTCGCTTTCGACAGCACCGACAAGGCCGAATGCCTTGCTGACAGCCTAGAGTCCCAATGTTCTCCCAGCTCTCAACAGACTTTGTCGAAGGCTTTCGCTATGTCGAAGAATAGCACACCCGTCGTCGCGTTACGCTGCAGACCAGCGCACAAGTGCTCAACGATACGGTGGACCTGGTGGATACACGAGTGTTGGGGACGGAAACCAAACTGCTCGTTGGGAATGAGGCTCTTTGCTTCAGCATAGTCTTTGAGACGCTTATAAATAAGCCTCTCGTAGATTTTGCCGAGAACATTGAGTCAGCTGATGGGGCGGTAGCTGGAGGGCTCAGACTTTGGCTTGCCTGGCTTTGGGATACCGATCACGATGGCTTCTTTCCACGCTTGTGGGAAGATGTTGTTGCTCAAAGCGCCATTGAAGATGGCGGTCATAAGCATTATTAGTGGGGCAGGTAGGAAGTTGTATACCTTATTGGTAATACCGTCCGAACCGGGGGCTTTACGCGCCTGTAGCCCTTTAATGATGTCGTACACTTCGTCTGGAGTGACGGGAGGCAGAGGATCATCAGGGTCTTCGACGAGTGGTAGGGACGCTCTCCGTTCGACTTCAGCGTCGACCTTGTTCAGGTAAGCTTGGTCAACTGGTTGAGAGCTGGGAGAACATTGGGACTCTAGGCTGTCAGCAAGGCATTCGGCCTTGTCGGTGCTGTCGAAAGCGACGCTCTTGTCGGGGCGGATGAGGGGAGGCATAGATACCTCCTAGGAGGAACGCAATTTCGCTACACACGCTGTAAATGGCGCATGTGGGCTTTGTTCGCGTCACAAGGGAAATAGTCGTAGGTACGAATAGCCGCATTCTTCTCGGTTATCAAGTCACGTACGTCAGTAGGTAGTTTCCAGCTATGGTCTTCCATCACCGGAGCTTCCCGTGAACAATCCGTCAATACGGATTGAACGTGACCAGTAAACGAGTCGATTGCGGCCGTCGTGTCGGTGACTGACACTATGTGATCGGGGATGGTGTCCAAGTGAGGCGACGTGGTGGATTTAGACTCATTTACTGAATTCTTTGCAACGGCTTGCGCGTCGATGTCGGACCTCATATCTTGTATTAAAAGTAATAAACTAGTTCGTCTAGTATGCTGAACGTTGTTTCCATGATTCATCCTTTCGCCTGTTATAATAATAATAATAAATTATACATCTTTTTTTAAATTAAATAAAACAACTTATACCTATAAACTTTTTTTATAAAGTATAAAATATATTATTATTTATTATCTACTACTTCCCCAGCTGGTTGTTGTGCTGTCCTGTGGTACTTGACCGCGGAAGCGACGGAACTTCACGTACTGCGGCCAAAAGTCTTCTTCTATGACGACAGGCAGAAAACAATTCGGTACGGGCACCGCGACCCGGGTGAAAACCGACTTGAGGAATGTAAGCGAAAGACTGAAATCCTCAAAGTCGCCTCACTTTGACACTATCCCCGATCACATAGTGTCAGTCGCTGACACGACGTCGCCGTCCCATCGTGACCTATGCCCGTGTTGTATTTGCGCACGCTTACCCACGTATTATCATTAAGATGCAGACCCTCCAGGACCGTTTCCTCAGAAAGGTCACGGGAGCCCCCCACTATATCCGTAATCATGTACCAGTTTTTATTATATTTACGTTAAAACGGTAGGATTTTAGGTAAAATGGGATTGGAAAATTTTTGCTTAACTATTTTTTGTATGAACCCTCGTTCATGGTCATTTTGCAAAAATGTTCCACAAAGTATTTAATATATATATTTTTATAAATAAGTTTAAAATAAATATGAAATCAATAAAACAAAATTTAGGAAATAATTAATTTAATTTAAAAAGTCAATCAAATCGTTCGGTTAACACAATATCGTCATCGTTATCAACTTGTAAGTACGTCGAAGTCTGGGTCTCCGCCAAACCCATCCACATCATCGATGATGGCTTCCGAACTTGTTTAAGTTTTATAAAATTGGAGACAATCATTAGGAATATATTGATACATTGACTGCAAATCAGCCAATTTCGGTGCAGCAATAATGTTTCAAAAAACGTTTTTAAAACTCCTAAAACCTATCATAAAAGAGAGAAACTTTTTAAAAGAGTAACGATAGAGTTTCTTGACCATTCTTCTCCATACGAAACTACCTTTTGGAAGCGGCAACTAGAATCAATTATTTTAATTTTGTAAATGTTAACGTTTAAACGAGCCATTTATGTGACTATTTGAAATCAATTATTTGACTTTGAATTTGACTGTTGTACACGTATGATATACCAGAGCTGGAAAAGAATAGGGAGGTAGGGGAGCATTGGGCAGTCGGGAGGTTTGGGCACCCCCTCATTTCTCAAAATCTATTCTAGATATTTTTTGTTTTCTACCACAGCACTGTAGTTTAATACCTGACAACACCGCTTATCAGAAGTGTCAGCTGTCATTTCACTTGGTTGTCAAGTTACATGCGCTTAACGGTTTGTTGCGTACAGAAGTAAATATTTTGTTTGTGATTTGAAGAAACATAACAAAGAAATCTGGAAAAAAGGTTAAGTATCTGTGTTAACTTCTTCTTTTGTGTTTAATAAAGATTATAATTACCTGTCAATTAGGATTCAACATTTGATAAAAATAAACTTATTAATATCTATTTGAAAAGTGAGGTTATGGGGAGCATTGGGCACGCAGGTAGGAGGGAGGTTTGGGCATGCCCAATGCTCCCTCTGTTTTTAGTTAATCATTTCTTTTCAGGACAATGCCGTTTTCATTTAAAAAGAAAAATAAGCGACGTGAAATCCCTAAGGATGTTATTTTGCGCGCATTGGAAGAGGTTTCTAAAGGAGGAAAAATTAAAACTACTGCGATTAAATATGATATACCCAGGTCTAACCTTCAAAGATACATAAAGCAAGGTGGCGTCGTGAAAGATATTTCTTCTAAATTTATATCATCTCAAATATTCACGAAAGATGAAGAAGAAAAAATTTCAGAATATCTTGTAACATCATTTAAACTAAACCATGGACTGTCAAAACTGAGGGCACGCGAATTGGTTTATGAATACGCCACTGCCATTGAAAAAAAAAACCAGATAACTGGACAGAGAAGAAACTTGCATCCAAAGATTGGATAAGGGGATTTTTTAAAAGACATCCTCAGCTTTCGATAAGGACACCAGAAGCCACCAGTCTCTCACGGGCCACAAGTTTCAATAAGAAAAATGTCGGAGATTTTTTTGAAAATCTTAAAACTGTATATGAACGGCATCGCTTCGGCCCTGAGTCTATTTACAATATAGACGAAACTGGATTATCAACAGTACAACGAACCCAAAAAGTGATAGGTCTCAGAGGCACTAAGCAAGTTGGGCAAGTAACGTCCGCTGAAAGAGGGACGCTTGTAACGGTTTGCTGCGGTATTAATGCATTGGGTAACCCAATACCACCCTTTTTCATATTCCCACGGGTCAACTTCAAAACATATATGTTAAATGATGCCCCCGTCGGTTCAGATGGAGCAGCACATCCTTCAGGTCAGATGACAGCACCAAATTTTTAAAATATATACACCATTTCGCAAAATACGCATAACCAACGCCTTTGTCGCCAGTTCTTTTGCTGCTGGACAATCACGAGAGCCATATTTCAGTACCAGTTCTCGATTTTTGTAAAGAATCAGGCATTGTTTTAATGACTTTCCCACCGCACTGCAGCCATAAACTGCAACCCCTAGACCTGACTGTCTATGGACCACTCAAAACTTATTATAACACTGCTGTAACAGATTGGATGGTAAGCAATCCTGACAAAACGGTAACAATTTATGAAATCCCAAAATTAGCAGCAAAAGCCATCCCACTTGCATTCAAGTTGCAGAATATTCAAAGGGGATTTGAAAAACCTGGCATATGGCCATTCAATTCAAACATTTTCTCCGATGAAGATTTCGCTTGTTCTTCTGTAACTGATCGCTGCTTGCCGGAAGAGGATAATGTTCCTGCAGAACATTCGATTTCAGACCAACCTGTCTTGGAACAGGCTTCAACAGAAGAAAATCTGAGTCTAGAGGATCGTACAAGTTCAAATGTGGAAGTCACTGGGCCATCTCAACTGGAATCTCCCTCTAGAAGCCAGACTAGGGGCACTGTCAATGTAACACCTGATTTAGTAAGACCATATCCGAAGGCCGGCCCCAGGAAATTGCATGGCATGAAACGGAAGAAGAGAAAAACTAGAATATTGACGGACACACCCGAGAAAAGACTTATAGAAATGGAAGAAGAAGAAAGACAAAGAAAAAATAAGATCAAAGAGCTCAACAAAAATCGAAAATGCTCTAAATATACAGGACAGAAAACCATTCCGAAGCTTGCTGATGAATTTACTTCCAAACCAGAGAAAAACAGGAAGATTAGCAGCGATGATGAAATAGAAAATGTTTCCGTTTCTGTCAATGGCCTTGTCGAATCGGAAGAAGATTTTGATGAAGACGATCTTGTAGTTCTGGATAGGAATTTCCAGATCAATAACTTTGTGTTGGTTAAATTTGACACCAAAAAAACTATCTATCATTATGTTGGAATAATCGAAGAGGTTAATCACTCCATGGCAACTGTCAAATTCATGAGAGTGAGTAAGATAAGAAATACGTTTATATTTCCTGACATCGAGGACATAGCCAGCGTCCCCCTGGAGGATATAAAGACAAAATTGCCTACACCAACGACATGGATGAAACGTGGCAGCTTAAAATATAAATTTGACAAGCCTCTCTGGGTCATACCAAATATAAGATAAGTTTAATTAAGTCCAACATCGTGCAGTATTGATTCTAAGTCACATTGTTTAATTTTTCTAAAGTCTATAAGAAAAAATGTTTGTATTACTATTTTATATAGCAATGTTATATAATACTTAAGCATAATGGTATAGTAAAGCAATATCGTGCTTATTAAATACAGTGCCCAAACCTCCCTACAGGGGTGCCCAAACCTCCCGACCACCGGGAGGTTTGGGCACTTTGGACATATGTTCGAAGATCTTTTGTAACTTTGAGACTAATTATAATACCAAAGCTTTTCTTAGCAATAATTACTGCCAAATATGTGTGCTCGATATATTTGGAATAAAATTTTGATTATGATAAAAAATAACATTTATGTACAAAAGTGCCCAATGCTCCCCTACCTCCCTACTATCGCAACCTTCGCGGACGACACTGCCATTATGTCATGCCATGCGGAAACAATCAAAAAGCTACAAATCGTTGTAAATGAAGTTCATGACTGGAAACAAAACTGGAGAATCAGATTGAATGAATCGAAGTCACTTCAGAGCGATTTCACCAATGGGAATTGTGATTACGACCAAATCTTTATAAATGGCTAACGATTGAGTGTCATACGCAAACACAGTCGAATACCTTGGCATTAACGCTTGACGCGAAACTTAGCTAGACTGCGCACGTCAAAAAGAAAATACAGGAACCATCACTTGTTTTAAAAACGCATGTCTCGTCAACGTTTTTAAAACAAGTATTGGTTGATTGGGCGGGGTTCCTGCCTATCGATACGTTACAAAATTTTATTATATAAGCATATTCATATGCCAATATGGACATATGACATCCAACAGTGGGGTTGTACTAAGCCGACCAACATCAAAATTATACAAACATTCCAGAATAAGGTACTCAGGAGTATTGTAAATGCGCCCTGTTTATAAGAAATGATCAACTCCATCGTGACCTAAAAATGGAACCCGTCACCAACATAATGCAAAAAATTTCTGAGGCCCATGAACACCGACTCCACCGACATGTGAAAATCGAGGCAATTCAGCTGTTAGACCCAATAAATTTCGTACAAAGACTAAAACGAACAAAACCTTTTGAGTTAGTGTAGTGTAAAGTGTAGAAATAATACTGACAATAACACACATAATAATACATGAACAAAGTAAGAATCACTTCCTCAAGAATTTTAAATTAACAATCTTTCATAATTTTTGTACGACTTCCTATCAAAATTCACAACTATTCAAGTTTCAACAAACAAAAAACATGAATAAATACACGCCGTAGCACTTCGTAGCAGCCACGCTGTAGACCCTCTACAACAATTCTACGTCCGCTACGAACTCAACACTACAATATTAGGACGCAATCCATTGCCGTCTAAAACGGGAAGTGGAAAGGAAAGTGAATTAGACGTCAATGAATATATTTTCCACGCGAGCGCGGTCGCGTCTGCGTGCAACGGAACATGTTATATTCTATTTGGGACAATGCACACGAGATACTTTTTTACCTAGATTTTACAATATATGTCAAAGCTTCATTTTAATTTTCTATTAAATTTGGTTTTTTTCATAATAACATTAGCCACGTGGAGGGACGGAGGATTCATAATGGGAGCAAGAAAGTCGCGACAAAAAATCGCATAATTGCGTTGAGAGACAAGGAAAAGTAATTTTTAAGTAGCCATTGAAAGATAGGATTGGGATAACTAACAGCTCAAACTCAAAACATTAAATTAAATTAAACCATTTACAGGCACTTTTGAATTGTCATAGGAGTCGGTCAGTCAGAAATATGAAAGCCAATTCAAAGCGGAGTAGGTACCTATGGAGAAGGAAGGGCACGAAACTCCATGGACAATCTTTTAAGTAACATTGTTAGAAATATATTAGTAACATCATTAATGTTGATCTTATATGTGAGAACGATGTACAAAAACCGTAGACATTAAAAGCGTCCAGAGTCTGCACTCACTGTCTCAGACGCTATTAATGTCTGACGCCCGATAACTTGGGGGTCTGTAAACACACACTATAACATGCTTATCTAGCTCAACAAAGTGTAACTATACTGTTAGTCGTACATTCTGATGTCTTACAAACTAGTTTTAATAATCTGAGCTAACCACCTTAACATTAAGTACTATTGCTAATTGTGGTGCTAATTATTTAACATGTAAATGTAGTTGTTATGCCCATTTGACAAGTGCTCAAAGTATGGTAAAGCACACAAAATGATTTATTCTTACAATTTAACTTTAATAGTTTGGTTACACTATCACTGATGTCATCTTTTTTATATTAGAACTATATCGATGTACTGTAATAATGTCATTAGTATCATATTCATTCCTAGTTATTGAAGTCATTATTTGTGTGTAGGAAGACTGTGGCTTACAAAAGTTTAGAGAACAATGACTCAGGTTGTTGCTAAGAAATTTTCCTAACCCTTTTCCAAATCTGTCACAAAACATAATGGAGCAGAAAAAAACTTTACTAGTACAAGAGAGAGAACTAGCTTCCGTCTGAACGTACGGATTATACGGATATTAAGCGTCCTTTTTCTTCTTTCGGGATAATTGCGGGATATTTATTTAAAAGATAAAAACGTTGCCATGTATTTAATACTCTGATAAAGTTTAGGTACATTCTGTTTCTATTGAGGATTTTAAGAAAGTGAAAATTGACGAAAGCATTTCATTATTTAAAACCACAAACAATATTCATGAGACTTGATCGCGGTGTATGCAGTGCGCCTTACAAACCCGAAGGCCCCGGTCCCCCCTACTATTGGAACGTCACTCCTGAAATAACTTCCTAGTAATACGTTTTCTTTTGTATAGTTATGTGTTCTGAAGTTGTGTTGGATAGCGAATCTATTATGTTGTTTGAGAAGAGGTGACAAATAGTTTGAACTTGTTATTGTTGTAGGTAAATTGACATGTACGTGGCATGTACTGTTAGTGGCAAAAGTTTGATGAATATTTTGTATATTATTTTTATTTTATTATCTTGACTTTCGCCTCATGTAAAACAAATGATGAGGTTAACTTTCATAGCAACTGTAGTTGCACATTATTACTCTAGTTATTACCTCCAACTAAGCCAAAATGTATTTATTTATTCACTCTAAACATACAAATATCCTTACAGGCTAGACCACCGAAATTGTAGCACCCTTAAAATTTTAATAGTTACACTGTTTTATCCATTGCTAATTCTAAATGTAGCAAGTTCTTGTAAATACGCCCAAACCGCAACAGAAAAATAAATGCATGTGTGAATTCGATTGGGTCGAAATGAAAGCAACGCATCGCAAAATCAGCCTATTATGTTCCCACTGCTGGGACACAGGCCTCCTCTCTGTGAGAGGGAGTGGGCCGTTATTCACCTCGCGGGCCCAGTGCGGGTTGATGTCACATGTCTTAAAATTTTTGATTCTAATACATGCCGGTTTCCTCACGATGTTTTCCTTCACCATTTTGAGAGCAGTGGTGATGAAATAATTTACACAAAGTAAAGCGCCTGACTGGGTTCGAACCAACGACCTACAACTGGTAAGTCGCGGCCATTACCTCTGGGCCACCACTGCTGCCACCGCTGCTGCTGAAAGCAAAGAGTTGGGTTCAAACTTACGACCTGTCACTCGTTTGACCGGAGTAGATTTTCATTTGGATATCACTTGAAACTTTGTTCTAACAACACTTTTGTATTTCACTACCCCTACGTGAGTTCAATTACGAGGACTACCACATAATCGTCAAAGGAAATACATAGTAGTTTGATGATAGATAGAAGGGTACAATAGAAAGCAATTACCATTGATGGTTTACAAACTACGTACAGTCACGAACATATACGCAAGACCGATATAATGGTATTAAAAAAATTGACGCATCTTTTTGAATCCAATGCAGCATGCTATATTTTGGCATCGCTTGCCTCATCAGATAGTTTTGGTGTTCTTTCGATTTTACGTATTTGTGCTGTCACTTGTGTATGCCTTTCACAAATGAACACATCGATTTGCCGGTATCTTGACAACAGATATTAGTGGATAGATCATGAAATCAGATATGATTGACGAGCTGTCTATAGTAATACATTATGCTCGCGACTGTGCACTCTCCCGGTTTCTCTCTTAATCGTTTGTCGGTATTGAGTTCACGTTTGCTTATCTTTGACGAATTATAAATGGGTTTCTGGGAATACTACAAAGGAAGACATTGTAACTTGAGTATGTTCTGCTCTTCTTGTTCTCATTTACTGTTGTCTACATTTTGTTTTCATTAAATCTTTACTATTACATAATATGCAGTGTTGTTGTTCTCTAAAGTTTTATCATTATTTTTCAGATAACATAACATAACATAACATCACGCCTTGTTTCACCGAAGGGTTGGGCAGAGGTGTACCTATAGTACACCCACATTTCGCCAGTTATGTTTTAAGTCCCATGTAATAGGGGGCGAGCCTATTGCCATCTACCGGGCACAAATCCAGACTTCGGGCTGCTACTGAGAAATTCCAGATAGAAAAACCCAATAACGCGTTGCCCGACCTGCGAATCGAACCCAGGACCTCATGCTCAGCAGTAGCGATTGCGACCACTAGACCAACGAGGCAGTATTTTTCAGATATTTTAGTTTATCCCAATATAAATACCAGTATCCGTAACTACACAGTCAGTCAGATACTTCCAATTTATGTTACAAAATGCAGTGCATAGAAAATAAGCTGAAAATTTTCCGCGAGGTTATTGATTAGTTTGGTAAATGGCATCACTACAATAAAATGTTGTACTCACAATCACAACAGGTATTTAACATCATGCACAAATAACACACTTTGTTCATTAAAGCTAAAAATTTACTCGCAAACGCCCGTGGGCACGCATCATCATCTCACAAAAAGGAACATTTAAAACCAATGTAATCCGGTTTGTTCCGGTTTCAACCCATTTATTCCAGTTCCGCGGCTAATTTCCCCAGTACCCCGATTATGGGGTAATGTTTTACGCGAATGCGAATTTTATGTGTTGGACTTTAATTTTTATGGTGATACGAAATGATACGAAATTGAGTTCCCAAAATGTATGGAAACGGGTACCCGCTCCAATAGAAATAAATGATGTATCATTAGAAAGGTTTTAAGGTTTATACAAGAATTTCAATGACCCTTGATTCCTTGTCGGATCTGAGTAACAGTGTGGAAGTTGAGAAGAGGAAGTAAGGGAAGCTACCTTAACCGTTGCAGCTACATAAAAACGTTCTTAGGAGACTGTGCTTGACTTCTACAGTAATTGCTAGATGCCCAAAAATGGTATATTTATTATATGGTAAGCATAGATAGTAATTATTAAAAATGCTTAAAGTTACTCATCGTTCAATGAGATAAGAAAACGACTTTCGACAAATCTAGGAAGTTTCCAAAACATTTCTGCTTTTTATGTAGTACTTTTATTGCCTTATTACCAAAGTTCGCAGCCGCATCTTCGATTGATAGACCACTTCGAAATCCGTATTGGTTGCTTGAGATGATATTATTTTTCTACAAAATATTATCCGCTGGCAGCTTGCCAGCGGATAATATTTTGTAGAATCAATAATGTTCTATGATAAAAATGAAAGTTAAGTGGCCATTCTAATAAGACACTTGACACCCGACCGCGCGGGCGCGATAAAACTTGATTTACTATCGCTCCAAGTAGCCTAGCGTTCTTTTGTTTAATGTTTAGAGTAGAGGGTAAGATAAGGAATAAAGGAACGTTTGTTATTGTTTTAAGCGTTGTGTATATATCGGGATAGGCCCTTATCAGCGATATTACACTTGCACTTTGTAAGTAGGCGTGGATTGTCGGGCGAAGAAAATTGAGATACTAGTTACAGCACAATCACTTTATTTCACTCACAATTTCTTATAAAATAATCACCATGAAATAACCTGAAGGCAGAGGTCCGACATATTAAATGAAAGTATGAGATATAGCAGTAACCAACTCTTTTATTCCGACAGCTTGTTAATTAATTAAATAGATCGCGATAATAGCTCTAGACGCTACAGCAGGCGCACCGGGCCGAGCCTGCCACAAGAATGATCCCTTCCAACGCTGCGCACTCGCTAACATAAAGTGGCCTGAGTAGTGGGGAGAGTGGGGAGTTGAATGTGCCACTTTGCACAGCGTAACTCGGCCCGCTGCACTTGTCGTTTACATAGATCACGCCAACACGGCCATACTGACGTGCGGACGTCCTCGTACGAGTAGTCTCATCAAGCATTATCTAAAATAACAGAACGTTAGTACTAATGTTCGTTCATCCTGACTAGCAATCTGGTCTGGATCATCCCTTCACAGTTTGCCACTTACTCTAGACCGCTCGACACCGAGCCTTCGTTATTTATCCTAATACTAGCAATCTGGTCCGGTTCACCCCTGCAGAGTTTGCAACTAATTCTGGACCGCTTGTTATTAAGCCTACAGGACTTTAGCAATCTGGACCGGTTCACCCCTTCAGAGCTTGCTACTAATTCTGGACCGTTCATTTTTGAACCTTCAGTACTCATCATTTTTTTTTCCTTTTTTTTTTGTTCTCTGGACCAGTCATTGCGGACTCTACAGGGTTACCTCATATGCTAATTATTAGTTTTTATTTGAATTTTAATTATAGACCCAACTTAGACACTCCACCGAACGCGTAGCAGGCCTGTGTAATGCCGAGCGAATCTCAAGTCATAAAGCCAGAAAATCGTCACTTCAATGTGCATAAGCGTTCGGTGGTGTCATGTCACCGAATGTGTCATAGTAGACACATAATTCATGTTAATAACACTAAACTAACAGCGACAAGTATGAAATCTAAATAACAATAATTTTAGTATTGAAGCGCCGTCACGGCCAGACCGACATTCGCGCGTCCTTGTGCGTCTCCATCCTCTTATGTCGCCGTAAGTAACCGCGGGCCCATTTTTCTGTAAAGAGATTAAAACTGGTAGATACATTACTTTTTACGCTCGTCCATCAGTGACATACATTACAATGTTTTAAATTCCCACAAACTCAACCTTTAGGAGCTGACCCGGACAACTGAAATAGGCGTCCCTCCAACTAGCTATCTCGCCAAATAACATGGACCAGGCAACCCACCAGCGTCTCTCCGATCACTCACTAGTACCACACATATCCATTGATCTCATAGCCTCTCAGACTAGACGATCACTTTATAATATGATCCAGAACATTGGCCTGCATAAGCCAGTTCTTTAGACTACCCAATAACACATCATAGGACGTCAACCCGCATGAGTCGGTCCCTTACATTATCCTTACACAGTTACTTTAGCTCACAGATTAGTATCAATGTTACCTTTAATTACGTTTCTTCACTCTCAGAGGCCGAGAGATTTCCAGACCTGGCTTTTAACACACGTGAACTACAAATAGACAAAACTTTACTGCCACCACCCGATGACACCCATTCCACTCCACAATCGCGAACTGCCGACATCTCGGCCTCCTTCAAGCTACCAGTCTAGGTGATAGCTACATCCATCAAGCCCTCACATCCCCAGAGCATGGCACGCAAACGCTTACGACTATATTTGTATGCTCTATTAGACACACAACCAAGGGAAGTCCGTATTCCCTGCAAAGCCCAGTCGGACCCCTCTGTCACATTCAATGAAGAAGGAATCGCCCCTGTAAAACGGTCTCATTTTCCCAACTGCGACGCAGCAGATAAATCAATCCCAATATTCTCAGATGCTATCTTACGAATTTTACCCAAATCTAACCGAAACCTAAACTCAGAATATGAAGATTCACCTTTGATTATAATAAGTAAGCTCCCCAATGTCCGCATGACTCTCTCTGACCGAACACCTGCTCTGCCAAAACCGGTAGCAACAAGGTGCAACTATACACCATGGTCACCATAACATTGATCTGTCTGCGCCTATACAATACCTGCCCCGATCCGAAATGATCCGCGAAGTCGCACCGAAAAGACAGAGCCTCCTTTAGTGCTTCATCTGCACCTGCTGCATCCAACTAAGAAGTGCACTCGAAAAGGACTCATTTAGTGAAAGAGTCAACAATGACAAGAATACTCCCTACCATCGATTTCACCACACAACTTCTCCGCGATGTCTAAATGTACAGTATAACATTGTGCAGAAACCCTAAGCATAGGATGGAGTGAGCCCCAAACAATCCCTTGAGGCCCAGCACACAAGTGTGAAGTTCAATCAGTGCGTTCCAGTCAAATCATTTTAGTCAGAACCCGTTCTGATGTTAGTATTTCGATCACTTTCTTGTAAATATCTTGTCTATCCATTTGATAGGCCCTTTTAATTTGATTCAAGATTCTTAACGTAAAACACGTGAAATATGGGGCAAACCGCCAAAAACTAATCTAAACGACCTACAGATCGCTCAAAATAAAATTATTAAACTATTATTTCACTATGATTACCTTACACCTACAGTTAAAATTTACAGGGAAACGAAACTCGTGAATATTAAACAACTTCCTGCATATTGCACCAGAATACTTAAAAATACTAAGTAAGTTCAGTCACACAAAAATACATCAGGTACACAATCGCAGCAATAGTAGGAAGGATCACATTTTACTACCGCGAATGTGGACAGTAAATGGCGAGAGAACAATTATTTTTTGCGGGAGTGCAACAATGTAATAAGCTACCTGTAGAAGTAAAGAATGCAAACTAAACGTTTGTTTTTTTTTTTTTTTGTTTAAATCACTTTCTAAGTGATCAAACACTACTCCATTAAACAGACTTGCCCTACTACTGCATTGCTTTATTGTGGCACCGGGATCGCATTCCTTATCTACGGTAATTATTTCTTTTGCGGGTGGATCGAAAAGTTTTAAGTTTTGTGTTAGTTAATAATGTTATTTGCGTACGAAAAGAAATGGTATTACAACTTAGATGATTTAATATAAATTCAAACAATAGCTGCTTAGTTTGTGTGTCCAAGTTATATTTTAAGTTTAAAAACGTTTTCAAGTAAGTGAAATCTTTGTAATTTCTTATCGAGAAATAAATTTCTTTAACCATAAACACCATACCACCAATAAAGAATCAATTATCCTTTCGCACTGAACTAATGCGAGTTTATCTTCACCATGTAGGTCAGTTTTGATGTTGTGGTATATGATAATGAAACTCTTTAGTAACGTTAACTTTCTTACCCCAAATAGAATGTAATTTTGCAATATCCGTACGTACATGGATATACTATCTAATAGATCCCTACCTATAATAACTGGTTCTGTAATTGAGTTAACAGGCACAACATGAAACAAAAAGGACACCGACGTGTTGAATTTCACCACGGCTCGGTATTCTGCGAATCATATTTAACGTTTTCTTTACACAGGTATACCTGTAAGGTAAACTAAATCACAGCGCATAGTGCCCTGGAATTTTTGACAAAGCCAAAAGCTACAAACTAACTACCAGATTATCTATTAAAAAGAAAAGGAACGAGCTCACCGGATGATGTGGTTGTCCATACACGTAGCAAGTGAGACGGTTGGTAAAAATTTAGTATCGTTTGGCAGGAAAAGGGGGTGGGGGGATGGGGGGGTGGGGGGGGTGCTCAATCCCCCCTAGTACCACTCCTATGAAAAGGTAACGCACCGTTCTTGAGAAAAACTAATTATTCTAACCTAACCTCAAAACTCTTAAATGTCGCTTCTGCAACGTCTCCGGCGCTGCGGGTAGTGCAACCCCTTCGCCCTTACGTACAGCTGCGGAGGTGAGCATGGGTGCCTATCCTTTGTTACAGCGGGCGGGGGTTGCCCTCCCTCCGCGCCTCCGGATTTTTATAAACACTCTAGGGGTAGGAGCCAAAAGACTACGTGGAGTCGGGGTGCCCCGATTCGGTTTTGGAACAGTGTCGACCTATTTTAACCATGAAGTGTGGGTACACTCATTTCCTTCTAAGCAGAATTTCTAAGTAACGGAAACAAATAACACTGACACATGACACAAATATTATTGTTTTTTTTTTTTACGATCCGTTTCATCAATTTTGCACGACATTTGACACCACAGACAACACACTAGTACAGATTTGGTTGTCAATCGACGATTTTAACGTCTCGTAACGCTGTTTATCTAATTAGAGGTTAGAAACATTTTTTATTAATTTCTCGAAAAATACGCATTACCTTGTAATAAGAGTGGTAGCGTTATAATCAGGGAACCCACCCCTACCATCTTCAACCCTTTTTACCCCAAAACTCCTGCCAAACGATACTAGATCCAAGCCAGACGGTTTGTATCACGACTCTTCGGTGCTGGTGCTCGATTCGAATTCTTCACTTCAGTCAAAGGTTCGTACTGCCACTTGCTTCAATCACTTGATTTTTGGACTGTTGTGCTTTAACGATGACATGTGCTATTGAAGCGATTGTCATTATCAGGATCAAACCGTATCAGTCGCGCAGTTGCGGTGAAATTTGACGTTTGCGGTTAAGTGGTTGCCGGAAGTGGTGATAGCAAAAACTCCATATTTTGAATAGATTAGACGTTGGCCCACACTTCACTGTCGTCATTATTTTCTTCAGGTTTTTGCCCTTCGATTCCCAATTCTGATATCGGGATAGGCCCTTATCAGCGATATTACACTTGCACTTTGTAAGTAGGCGTGGATTGTCGGGCGAAGAAAATAGAGATACTAGTTACAGCACAATCACTTTATTTCACTCACAATTTCTTATAAAATAATCACCATGAAATAACCTGAAGGCAGAGGTCCGACATATTAAATGAAAGTATGAGATAAAGCAGTAACCAACTCTTTTATTCCGACAGCTTGTTAATTAATTAAATAGATCGCGATAATAGCTCTAGGCGCTACAGCAGGCGCACCGGGCCGAGCCTGCCACAAGAATGAACCCTTCCAACGCTGCGCACTCGCTTACATAAAGTGGCCTGAGTAGTGGGGAGAGTGGGGAGTTGAATGTGCCACTTTGCACAGCGTAACTCGGCCCGCTGCACTTGTCGTTTACATAGATCACGCCGACATATATAATATTTTATGTGAGACCAAAGTCAAGGTCGAAAATATTTTGCCGGTTTGAGTCTCATAACGTGTTATTGTGTAAAATATTGCGCGATAGGTACAAGTTTTACATATTTTTTTATAAACTAGAATAGTTATTTGTGCTTTTAACAAAAAACCATAATAATAGTGGAAGAAAATATTAATTAAAAAATAAATGAATCTAGGGTAGATTCATTTATTTTTTAATTAATATTTCTCACTTACACAATTAACCGCTAAATCTAGACGTATTTATTTTAATATTATTTTTTAGTTTGCGATTTCAAAATAAAATTACGAAGAAAATTTGCTTTCATTTAACTGGTTCCAATCATTTGATAAATAGATATAATCCTCTAGTTTATATTTATAGCAAAATACTACAGTTTAATGAAAGATTTATAATAAATTAAAAAATAATACATACGACAACATTTACGAGTACTTGACCTTGAACTCACCTCTAGCTAATATTCCTTTTATCCAGTACATTTAAAAGATATTGATGCACCTTTTCACATTTTATGATTAATATTATGTCTAAACATTATAGTAACGCACATAGTTTCCCGCAGGTTTAAGTAATTACGATAAATTACCACTTTAAAATACGTAAACAAAAAACTTCACCGAAACGCGTTTGACACTTTCGATTTTGGAACATTTCACGCACATTTCACTTAGTATCACTAAGTGAAATGTGCGCACACAGAATAAAATATTAAAATATCATAGAACAGGGTTTTTAGCTTATTTTGGTACCATAACATTAGTAATAAACATTAAAATAGAACACTTTCGACATAATTTCACGGAGCACGCGCGGCGCACAATAACAAAAAAGCAATAAAAAACAAAAAATGGCCGACTCGCTACTTCACATATTAATTCTCAATAAATTTTATTTCTGTCATGTTGCAATCTTGTGTCCAGATGGTAGATAATCTATTCGTTTACTGTTCAAAATAACCTGTAATAAGCCTTACGCTCTTAAAAATAAAGTTTTGAGTCGTTTAATAGAAAATCAGTCTTGGCAACTGTAGTTTCTAAAGCTCGATTTTTTTGTTGGAAACTCTAGTTGCCAAAAGCATTTTAGTCGATGGATACGTTCTAGAACTACAGGCCTATCTCTGTGCTTAGCACAGAGATAGGCCTGTAGTTTGCCACACGATCCCCTTTCCCACTTTTGAATACCGGTGTAATTTTTGGTCTATTAATAGCTTTCGGGAATACGCCTGTCGAAATTGCTAGATTACTATGAGTAGCTGGAACTAATCGTTTTTCGGAAGCTTAATAACTTTTGATCATCATTTTAAGAAGTTCAACTGGAGCTTGAGAGTGACTCTTTCTACCAGCTATTGCATTAAACAAGCACCAAGTGGCCTTGGGATTGTTTTTTGCCTTAGTATGTTCGTTAGTTTCGTACGCCAGCTTAAGTCTCCGAAGCAAGGATTTACAAAAGTTGCGGTATCACACCTCCAGAGTTGTACAGCAATTGCCATGGCATTTTAAAAGGATTATAATTAAAGGAATAAGCAGAGTCAACTCAACAAAAAAAAATTGGTTTTAATTGGGTCGCCTTTAAAAACGACTCAAAACTAACATAGTCGTTCATTGGACATATCGTATTGCGTCAATGATTTCCGATAGCCGGCGTCATCGATAGTAATAAAGACATACAAGGTGGTATGGAGTTACGGACCGTACGGCCGGTTGGCTGAAGCTAGAAATGTCCAATATCCCATAGCGTGTTAGTAACACCAATTATTTAAATCAATGACAGTAGAATTAGGTACACACGCACATTAATAAAACATAAGCCAATACACAAAACACGCACATCTAAATACCAAATACACCATAAATATCTATATATTATAAAGAGGTAAATTTGTTTGTTTGAAAGATTGCATGTCGGGAGTTTTATCTGTAAGGTACAGTCGAATTTCAAAAATTCTTCCTGCATTTGATAGCACAATTTTTGAGGAAGGCTTAATATCATTCTAGGACCCTTAGCAGCCGAGCAAAAAAGTCTGAAAGAACACTGAACTGAAACGAGGTAAAAGCGCGGGAAGGCGATGCAAGGCGACGGGGTGGGTCATTGAACAAGAAATGTCCATTTAGTCATTCGCCAGAGAACTGAAGTCACCGACATTGCCACCGAATCAGCTTGCTGAAGTGGAAGTGGGCCGGCCATGTCTGCAGAGGGACAGACGGTCGATGGAGCAGACATGTGCTAGAGTGGAGACCGCGTTTGGGCAAACTTAGTGTGAGACGCCCTGCGGCATGATGGATCGATGATTTGAAGAAGGTGGCTGGCAGCGGATGGATGGAGACTGCTCAGGACCGGGATGGTTGGCGCTCTTTGGGGGAGGCTTACGTTCCGCAGTGGACGGCAATTAGATGATGTTGATGATATCAGCCTATAACTGTACCACTGCATAGCAAATGCTTCTTCTCGTACAGAGAAGGCACGAGCATTGATCACCACGCTTGCTCAAGACGGGTTGGCGACTTCAGACTAACTATAATTCCAGGTTTTCACTACGATGTTTTTCCATCACCGATGTGAGCAATCCCCAAGATAAACTCACTGGGCCATCACGACAGTCACCATCACATGACACCATATTATATCCTTAAATTAAATTAGCTATCAGAATTTCTATTAAAATCTGTTTAATTAAATCGTACATGCAAACAATCCTCAGACACAATCATACAGATATTGTATAACTTAAATGTATATAGACTATTAGCTACGCTACGATTTATTCAGTAACTAATTAAAGTAACTTTGCCTTTGTAATGTCAATTCTAATGAGTATTATCTCGTTTTGTGAGTAAAACATGCTAATTTGAAAGGCCCGATTTAAAAAAAAGGTTTTACTTTGTTCGTAGTGGCGTTTTTGATACAATTTATTCAAAGGACACATACATTTCCTTTGAATCAGTCCGATTTGGTTAATGATTGAGTGTCCTTTCAAAATGTGGTAAACAAGAAACCTGTTGTCCCATTTGGGTCGAGTAGGTCTTGAAGATTTGTATGGGACTTTTCTCGATTACGATGTTGGTCCCATGAAGAAAATTGTTCAGTACTATGTTCTTATACCACACCGTTAATTTTGACGGGACCTTTTATAACACATGCTGGAGATTGGAAGCCTTAAGGATAACCAGTTATACCTGAACTCAATCAAGCCATCTTTGCCCAGCCTTCTTACTTCGAATACTACTATTTTTGTGTACTATCAAAAACCCACATAATGTCATTAGATTCTCACGAGCTATAAAGCCGAAGTAATATGAATTACAAATTGAAATGCTAATAATGCTATGGGCCTTCGAAGTCTGAAAATATTTTTTATTAATTTTTTCTAGGATTAGGTTTTCTATGACTCGTTGAATTTAACTGAATAAAAAGCGTTTGCTTTTCTTTTTATGTGTTTTGAAAATTAAACTATGAGTAGGTATAATTCTTACTTTATTAATGAATCGGCCCTTAAACCGACTTTTTTTTCCGAAAAATTACCCTAATGCTTACCCAGGAAACTCACGCAAAACCAGTAACAAACCTTGTAGGTACATAAGTACGTATGGGACCCTTAACGCTCCCATTCGGAAGAATAATTCCCTCGCTTGTGTAGTTCCAATTCGCACTAATTTGAAAATAACAGGCCTGTTTTGAATCAAAATATTAAACGATAGCATTTAACGACTACATCAATGGGACTTCATTTTTCAAAATAATATATATTTATTAAAATTTACTTAAAGAAGAGCTATTTTGTAAAGTTTACTTCCAACCTCACTCAAGTGATCGCACACAATAAATTATTGGAAAGTGAAGCGAACCCAATTATTTTAATATTGGAACTATAATGAGATCGAAAATAAAAATAATTTAATTTTAAAACAATGTGGTTCGTGGTTCATAGTCACACCTCGACGCCTTTCGAAATTCGAAGTCATGTTTCGAGAACAACATTACAGAGATAGTTTACACTTGTTATGAATCTGTCAAAGCTGGATGTTGTATTTAATACAACTCACTTCACCTGTTCACTGGTTCCAATGTGATTTCAGAGGTCATTGAATTAAATTATTTTGACGTTTTATGATTCTTGCTACAAAAAGTTGCGGTTTTTCAATGCATTACGACAACAGAAGGTTTTACTAATGCGTTCAACGTTTATTTTACGGTAAAATCTATGTGTACGTTTGCCAATTAATTTGGGATGCCTCCATGAATGCATTATCCCGAACATGTCGTCTTGGAGAATAATCCCAAAAGGATGAGCAAAATGGTAAGCGTCATATTAATTCAATTAACAATAAATATCGAAATTGTCAACTCAAAACGAAATTTTAGGGGGTGGTTCAAATAAGAATGAAATGAACATCTCATTGTAATACAAAGCAATGCTAAGTCATCTCTCCGTTTTTTACAAAATAAAGTCACATTTCCTGTCTGTCTGTTTGGTCGCGTTGTTCTTTTTAATAAAATAAGTGATAGACATAATTTTAATACTAGAAATAAAGATAAAATAGATCAACCATTTTTCAGATTAGCTAAATACATCATTTATGGGGTACTGTGTTAAATGTTATAACAAAATACCTTGTGATATATTGCAATTAAATGAAAGAAAATTTAAATTTCATATAAAAAGTACACTTTGCTAACAAGCTTATTACAAGTTAAGGATTATATATAAGATAAGAATGTTTGGAAACATGATGGTCCATCTCCATAGGACAATCCCGTCTAGACAAAATCACATGGTTGCTAATTTAATTATAAAATTTGTTTTTATTTTTTACTCAACTCACACACTGACTTAGTTAGGTAGGCACAGACCTAGTTAATATTTTAGGAAAATCATATATTTTTACAAATATGGTTTGTAAATATGTGAGCACAATGTACCTATCGCATGATAAATTTATCTGCCTTTGCTTTATTTTTAATTCTTCTAACCAATTGTGTTATAGTATTTTTATTATTGGTGCATCGTCTTCAAAAATAAAATATAATTGATGTATACAAAATATTGTTAAACATTTTAAAATAGTAACGGTGGAGTTTCTTGCCACTTCTTTTCCATACGAAACTACTTTTTGGAAGTGAACTTCCAAAAAGACACCTATGCAGAAGAAAGGGCAAGCAACTCCATGAACAATCTTTTAATTTTGTTACATAAAATTTGTAACATCAGTCATAAAACTGTTTGGTATCCACTACTGGTATCAACATAAATTGAAAACAACATCCCTTACCAACTTCATGAACAAGTCCTTCGTTATCGACTATCAACAAGTTGGAGATGTGAAGTTCGTTAGCAATAGTTCAGAATTTCCAAACTAAAGTTATTGACAGGTAACTAAGATGTCTTGTTCTCAACAAGCAAGGTAACTAACAGGGAGTAGGTGAGTAGTGAGATATTTATTAGTGCTTTGGTAATTTGTTCATAAAAATATCATACTATTCGTAATAATATTGTAAATTCGAAAGTTTCTCGGTCTGCCAGTCTGTTTCCTTCTCATGTCTTAACATGTGAATGTATTCTCACAGTCACAAAGGTAGCCCATGGTAGGTAGTCCAAAGTTAGTCGGCCGAACCCGAAACAACACAACAATACTTAATTAACAATTACGCAAAAATAAACCAAAAATAAAGGATAGATTGATTATTAAACCGTAGATTAGAAAAACAGAATGGTGTATCTAATGCCCAAAATAGGTACAAAAGGCTAGTTATTCAAAGCTAGAATAGCAACCTGGAACCCCTTTTTTTTTTTTGGGTGGGAAATCATCAAATGACTTCTCCCGCTCTGGGTGGAGCGGGAGGGCGTGTCAGACTTTTACTGACTAAAACCCACCCGTGTTCCTTCAGTTGCCTGTGCCAGGGCCACGGTTTTCTCTGTGGAATAACCCGCGACCCTGAGGCGTCGGCCCTATCGGACCCCGTAATTTTGTGCTGACATCTCTTTGAGGCGCGCGTGGAACCCAACGCGCCGTCGACCCGGGCCTGGTCCTTACCGGACGGCGAGCTACCCATTGCTCGCCATCCGCAAGCCCGCGCCTACGGTGGCCGGGAATCTGCAGGCGACTCCCGACGCCCAGGGCGTCTCCTGCGGCGGCTAGTGGGGGCGTGAGGGCGCAATGCTCTCTCCCTCACCCGCTCCACCTCCTCCTTCGCGAGCATTACTGCTTCGCAGAAGGAGGTGACGGCTTTCCATTCCCTCTCGCTCCGTACCATGGCCTGGACCAGGGCCGGACGCGAGAGATCGCCGCCGCCAATCACCCCCGCGAGGACACTGCGGTGCTCCGCCCAAGCTGGGCATACCTCCACCGTATGCTCCACCGTGTCCTCCGGGCGATCCACACAATGGTGACACCCGGGCGTTTCCTCCCGCCTTATGCGAAACAGGAACCTCCCGAAACAACCGTGTCTGGTGAGGACCTGTGTCAGGCGGAAGGTGAGGACGCCGTGGCGCCTCTCCAACCACTCCTCAAAGAGGGGACTTACCGCCGCTATTGTGGCGTGCCCAGCACTGGGTTGCGACAATCGCACCCTCCATGTCGCCATGAGATCCCGCCGGAGCTCTGTCCGCTGTACCGTGATTTCTCGCGGCAGCGGAGTTACACCCCGGCGTTTTGCCTCCTCGCGCCACTCCCATACGTGCGCGAGGGCTTTTGCCTCCAGATCCCATGGCGGCAATCCGGCAAGGAGGCTCGCCGCCTCGCATGAGACCGTGCGGTATCCCCGGACCAGCCTGATGGCCATGACCCTTTGGGCCGCGTTCAACCTGCGGGCTGGTCGGCGCCTCAAAGAACGCGCCCACACCGGTGCCCCGTAAAGGGCCATGGACCGCACGATCCCCGCGTAGAGCCTCCGGCAGGAGGCGTTTGGACCCCCTAGATTGGGCAGGAGCCGCCTCAAGGCAGCCCCAGCCCGCTCCAGTCTGGGAGCCAAACGTCGGAAATGCTCCACGAAGTTCCACCGGCTGTCGAGGACGAGTCCCAGGTACTTCATCGTCGACTCGACGCCGATGTGAACCCCTCCCGCCGTTATCTGGGAACCCGACAGTGGCGCATTCCGAGGACCATGAAAACACATGGCCTCGGACTTGTGCAGGGCCACTTCGAGTCCCAACTGCCGGATCCTCTCGACGATTGTCGCAACCCCGAGTGTCGCTAGTTCGGCCGCCTCCTGGTGCGACCTCCCCTGTGCCAGGACCAGCGTGTCGTCAGCGTAGCACACCACGCTGACGCCATTCGGGAGGTCGGCGCGCAGCACCCAGTCGTAACCGATATCCCACAGAAGCGGCCCCAGGACCGATCCCTGTGGGACACCGCACGACATCTCTCGCCGGTTCCACTCTCCCCGGTGACCGGGGTAGATGACGGCCCTGTCCGTCAAATAGGCCTCGACCACGCGACAGAGGTAGGTCGGCATCCGGTGATACCGCAATGCCTCCCTGATGCAACTCCAGGGCAGGGTGTTGAAGGCATTGGCGATGTCTAGAGACACCGCCAAGACGACCCCACCCCGGGCAACAGCATCCCCCGTCGTGTGGGCTCGCACGCGCATGATGGCGTCCACCGTAGAGCGCCCCCTGCGGAAACCAAACTGGCTCTCCGCCAAATCCGGCCCCACCCGCACCAGCCGCCCGACAAGGCGGTTTGCAATAACTCTTTCAAAGAGCTTGCCCACCTCGTCGAGCAGAACGATGGGCCGGTAAGCGAATGGAGAGTCCATAGGGCGCCCCGGCTTCTTAATGAGGACCAGTTTCCCCGTCTTCCAGCGAAGTGGGAACTGGCCCTCCTCCATGCATGCGCTTAGGAGCCCCATAAGTCGAGGCCCGAGAGCCTCCATGGCCAGAACCCAGGCTCTTCCAGGTAAGCCGTCGGGTCCTGGGGCCCGACGCCTTACCCCTAAGCCTATTTACCGCCACTCTCAGCTCTACCCCGGTCACCTCCGAAGCATCGTCGTCGTCGTCGGCAGTGTGGTCCGCATCCGGCACCGCAGTAGGCGGAGTCATGGGCGGGGGAGTATGCTCCCCCCGCGAAGGGAACAAAGTGCTCACCACCTCCTCCATGAGCTGGGGCCGGAGACTCTGCGTCAGTGGGGGAGCCCATGGGCGGAGTTTATCCCGCACCATTTTGTAGGGGCGTCCCCACGGGTCCCTGTTCAGAGTCTCCAGCGACTCCTCGCGGGCCAGAGCCCTGGCCCGCAGGATCTCCGCTTGGAGGGCGGTCTTCGCCGCTCTGTACCCCTCGTACAGCTCCGCCTGAATGGCTTCCGTATTCGGAGGGCGAATACGTAGCCTGCGGTGCCTGGTGTACAGGTGTCGCGCAGCCACGCACGCCTTGCGCAAAGCCGTCAGCTCCGGCGACCACCAGCACACCTGGCGCCAAGCACGTCCGGGCTGGACCCGGGGCATTGCCACGTCACATATTTCGGACATGGCCTCCCGGAACCACTCCGCCTCGTCGTTGATGTCAGCAGGCCTATCCGGTGGTGACACCCAGGCCTGCACGATCGAGGCTTCCAGGAGGAGCTCCCGGTGCAGCTGCTTCAGCGCCCACCGCGGACCACTCGGGGCCTGTCGGACCGGCGCGCTGGAGGTCTGGGCGGAGACGTCGAACCGGATGTACCGGTGGTCGGAATAGGTCTCCACCCCCTCCATGACGCGCCAGTCAATGACGTGCGGCGACAGAGCGGGACTGGCGAACGAAATGTCCACCACTGATTCACCCCGCATACGCACACACGTTGGGACAGAACCCCGGTTTAGGACGACCAGGCCTGTCTCCAGAGCCCAGTCCTCCACCATCCTGCCCCGCGTGTCCGTGAGCCGGGAACTCCAAGCCAAGTTCTTGGCATTGAAGTCCCCGAGGACGAGCACGGGGAGGGAACGAAACCCGACGACGACGACTCTCAACTCCGCTAGGGAGTTGTGGAACTCGGCGAGAGTTCGGTTCGGAGAGAAGTACACCCCTACCACGACTATCTCCCCGAACCGTGCTGCCACGCAACCCCGTCCCCTCTTGACGGCCTCGAGGGACAGGGTACCGGCGGCGGCCGACGAAATTAGGGCCACTGAGCCGCTCAGGTCCTCCACCCAGTCATCCCTGGGCGGGGCAAAGTACGGCTCAGCGACCACGGCGATGTTAATCGACCACTGCGCCATGCTCTGGAGCAACAGATCCTGAGCAGAGGCGCAGTGGTTGATGTTCGCCTGGAGGAGGCGTAATGGGGCCATTAATGACACTCCATTTCAGCCCCCTCCCGAGCCCCCTGTGAAGGCCCTGCCACTATGGTTGCGGCGGCGACGACGGTGGACGGTGGTGGCAGTGTCGGCGGACGCGGCATTGACGGCGGTGGCAGTGGGCTTGCCCCTGCCCCTGGCTTTGGCGGGTGGTACGCAGGCCTTACTTCCCACCCGGTGATCGGCCGGCTTGCCAGCTGCCGCACATATAAAGCAGTGCGGCGTGGCACTGCACGAGCCGGCCTTGTGACCGGGCTGACCACAGCGGAAGCAGTGGCCGCTGCGGTCCACCTCCGAGGTGCATTGCACTCCCACGTGGTTGCCCACTTGGCAGCGGAAGCACCTCAGAGTTCTGGGTTCCAGCAGTTTGACCTGCGCGGAGACCCAGCCCACCAGGAGCCTTCGGCCCTCCCCGGCAATTTTTTGGGCCGCCGTTACGGGGCAGCTCACCGTAATGGATTGCATCCCCGTGAAGTCAGGACGAATGGTGCCTGCCCTTACCTGCTGGGCAGAGCACCCCCCCGTCCTAACAACGGCAGCCACGACCTCTTCCTCCGTCACGGAGTCGTCCAGGCCCAGTATTCGCATGTCAGCGCACTTGGTGGGCCTCGATACTCGGACCTCGTCCGCATTCAGGGACGCCCTAAGCTTTTCAGCTAGAGCGTCTGCGGTTGGGCCGCTGGCCGCACCGGGGACCTCCAGCATCCGGGCCCCAGTCGCAGTGACCCTTAACCGAAGGCCATTGGTGACGCCGATTTCCTGGAGGTTCACCGCCGTCCTCGCCTTGCCGAGTACCTCGCGGTAGGTCATGCCCTTCTTTTCCGCTTCCGGCTGTAGTGTGATAACTACAGCTGCGGACTTCGGGGCACGGAGCCTAGCCGCGACGTTTCGCTCCTTGCGCCGCTGCCGCCTCTGCCTTCTTCTGGCCGCCCTTGCTGCCTTACCCACCTTCCCCTTCTCCCCGACAATTTGCCATTCGGCGTCGGCCGGAGGAGATTTAGAAGGCGGTTTAGAAGGCGGGGGTGGCCGTCTCTCCGTCACGGCTGGGGCCTTCGCCGTCTGTGCAGTCACTCCACCTTTTCTGGTCTGGGGCGACGCAGGTTTCGCCAGGGGCGGGCCCGCCACGGCCCCACTATAGGTCCGCCCCGAGGATCCTGGTTTGGCCGCGGTGGCGGCATACGACGCCGCCTTTCGCTGGCCCGAGGCCGAATGGCTCGCCGCCAGCGGAGGGCGCAGGACAATAGCCTCCAGAGTGGAGAACCGACTCTGAAAGGCAGCCAGCTCATGCCGCACCAGGGTCAAAACCCGGTCCTCGGCAGACACGGGCTGGCCTTGCCCATGCTGCGCCCTTCCTGTTACCGCCTCCCGGTGGCCAGCTCCTTGAACCTTTGCCAGGTCTGCTCGGAGCTCCACATTCTCTTTTCGGAGACGCTCCATGGCGGCTGTCAAGCGGGCGACCTCCGCCCGCATCTCGGACATGCCGTCCGGCGAAGGCCCGAAATGAATGGCCTGCGCTGCCTCTATAATGGAGGCCGTGGCTGCAGATATGGCCTTGTCTTTTGAGGACTAAGGCCTCTTCAAGGCCACACCCTTTATCGCGGCAACCACGACCTCCGCAAACCTGGCCGCTTGCTCAGTCTTTGAGCCGCCAGCAGCATCCCGTCCACCACCTGACGACTCCGACAGGGCCACCCTACGGCCGTCCACTTCAGTGTGGCGCCCCTCCGTGGCGAGACTCACGGCTCGCTGGGCTGGCTCGGCCGGACTGGCCTCCCTGCCCTCCTGGGTGGTGAGCTCTCCGCCTCTTTTTTTCGGCCCATAGCGTCGACCGATTTTTCGGGCCGAGGCCATCCCGCCATCCGAGTGTGACCCCTGGCCATCCCTCGGTTTGGGCCGCTTCAGGAAGAACCGTTTGTTCTTCCCAACAGCGCCCACCACTACGCGCTCCGGGCTCTTAAATGAGCCCTCCGCGCCAGATGCCGCGTCAGACTCTGACCGCGCATCACTCGACGAGCCTCCTCGGCTCAGAAGACATTTGTTGCCCCCCCCAGAATACGAATGGGGGCTTGACGTTCCCAAAGGGAACGTGGCGGATTCTCCGACTGCTGAACAGCCGGTACCGCCCTGGGGTAGTTTTTTTACATTTGTCTTTTCCATTTTTTGATGTTCCTTTGAAGGGTGTGGTCCCTTTTTCCCCTGTTAACCCTCCCCAGCGCTAGTGACCGGATTCCCTCCGGCCATTCATCCCCTCAGCACGCTCGACCTTGGGATTGGGGTAATTTTTTGAAGAGGTTGTCTTCCTCTCCCCTTCCCACTCGACGCCCACAAAACTCACCCTCTGCAAACAGAGGGGGTGTGGACGGAGATGGCCACCAGACCAGTCCCGAAGACGGACTGGCCGCCCCAACACTAGCCCGGTTACCTTCATCGACCATTATAAACGATCGATGATTGGAACCATGACCCTTCCCCGTTTGTTGAAGATTGGCCGCCAACCCCAACTGTCCACCAAAAGCAGGTGGACAGTTGGAGCTGACGTTGCCCAGGGTGCGCCGCGTGGAGGCTCTTCAACATGCGACCCCAACCTGGAACCCCTGGCTTGGCAATTCCAAGATATACGATTTTTAAACCGATGATTACAAAAACAGAATGGTGTATGTAATGCCCGAAATACAAGAAGCTAGTTATTTAAAACTAGAAAAGCAAGCAAACCTTGGTTTACTATTCTGGCTGGTCACATTCTAGAAAGAAAGAAAGAAAAGAAAAACTATTTAATAGGACTCGCACAGGAATACACAATATGCAGTACGTTGTGTGATACGCAGTATCACAAACCGAACTAAACACACTCTTAAAAACATAAAAATGAATAACACAAAACTAAAACATAAGTAAATTGTTCCTAAAAACAAAGTCCTGTACGAGGCTACAAGGCTCCTATCACAGCATAATGCTACGACACTTAAAAAAAAGTGTCACAGCGCTGGTATTCTGATAGGGCCCACTGTGATGCCACGGACAGATACAGGAATATATAATAGATCAAATAATGTATAAATAATATAAATGTAAATTAATTTGTGTTTAAAATAAAATATTTATAACTTTATCTTAATTCGCTTGTCAGCACCCGACGTAACATCAATCACTTGTCCATGCCACAAGTGTCTGTGGTACTCTATGGCTAGAGTGCTCCTTGACACTATGGCAACGCTATGACAAGCAAGTAGACCAGAGACGCATTCTAGTGCTGTTTACATGTTTACATGCAGTGCAGCACTGTGCATTGCCTTAAATTATATGGCATCATCGTGGTGATCGTGATTGTTTGGACGTGAGTTAACAATACATAACGTCACGTCCGTGAAGTAAAATGAAATACATTTTTATTCGTAATAATCTAATACTAGCTTCGGCGGTTACATTAAGCTAGCACACATGCCAGGATAGTTAAATCTGTGCAAGTGCAAGCACCCTCACGGTGCTACTAGCTCAAAAATAGAACCCCATCCTAGTAAGCCATCCTAGCTCGAGACGCTAGCAAATGGAGCTAGTTCTGTATACACTAACCCAGAGTGGCTACCCTGCTAGCTTACTATCCTGGCTTGAGAAACTAGCCTCGTGTAACTAGGGCAGGTATATCTTTCTATGAAAATCCCCATACGAATAATGGTTGTACTTACCTAGAGGTAACTAGCCTCCAATTCCAAGAAGCACCTTATTTTCTGCCAATAAAGTCACGATGAATTCCCCAAACCATTTATACATAGCGTAATTAATTATATCCGTAATAATATTATAAGTTCAAAAGTTCCGTATGTTACCTTTTCACGCCCGTCACTGAACCGATTTCAATAAAATTTGGAAAGGAGAAAGATGGCATCCTAGGACAAAGGACAAAGTCTACTTTTTGTGCCGGCAGCACGTTCATTCTTCGTAATAGTCCGAATTTGGTTTCTAGAAAATTTGGAAAAACTTATCGAAAGTTTGTAAATTCGAAAAAAACTTAAAGCCCTTTTTATAAGGTTTTTTGTATGAACTATTGAAAATTGGACAGAACAAAGTCTGTCGGGCGGATATGCTGAAGATATTTCCGAGGCAATGGTTCTGAGAACTACGAAATATTACAGCCTAACAAACTCCGACAGCGGGACTTTGACGATTCTTACATTAAATCGAGGTAAATACTTTGTATTTGTATTTCTGTATATCTGTTACTTTAGCTTTGTATTTATGTGATGGTTTTTAGAGGGTCTAAATGAAAGCAGCTGCACGGGTCAAACCTAGACACGAAGAACACTGAAGCCCCAACAATTCCTAGAAAATGTTGGTAAAGATGAATTGTGATGGCACCGTCAGAATACCAATATCTTTTCAAAAATCTCTCAGAGTAACTCAGGCATCTAGCTGGTAAATTGCTCGAACAGCTCGTTTTTGGAGGACAAATATATTTTGAATGTCAGTGGCTTTGCCGCAGTTATTTCCACAGCGTTATGTCCTACGGTATTCTGCTATACCGTAGGACATAACGCTGTGGAAATAACTAAAATACACTAACCGAGAGTATCAACGTCAGTGTATCGTCTTACTTTCCTGACATCGTAGGTGGCTGAACTGAGCCTCCCCGTTAGGCTTGACTAGACTTGGCTAGGCTCCCAATGTAGGCTCCCAACACACCCTCCGGCGGCTGACTTTTACTGACTAAAACCCACCCGTGTCCCTTCAGTTGGAAGCCACAATATCTCTTTTCCAACAACCCGCGACCCTGGCAGACATGCGTAGTTCTGATGACAATATAATATTATGGTGACATAAGAAGTTCAAATTCATAAAATCTCATTACCATTTAATCACTCACAGTTTCAATACTTAAAACCTACAAACCAAATATTTCACTCAACATCGAATATAAAGGGTTTAAAACTCTCTCTGAAACTCTTTGTACTCGCTCGGTATTGAGCTTAGACCTAAACGTTAACGTTACTGTTATGAAATGGTGCCTCAATTTTATAACAGTAACGTTAACGTTTAGGTTTTCGGATGAATACGACACATGTAGTGGTAGTACGGCTAACGTTAACGTTCACGTTTGCAGTTAAATACGGCACATGTAGTGATATACAAAAGCTAGAACTGTGAGACGAAGTGTGCAACGGAAGACAAGGTGGGTGTATCAGGAAGCGGTGGCGGGAACCGGCCGACGTGCACACCGATGGCGAAGGCTGCATAAGTTTAAAGCATTGTGCATTGTAGGTACTTATTGACTAGGCGACAAATAAACCGCCACTTCGAGCGATAAACAAGTGTAAGGGTATTACCGCTGGAACATAAATTGACCATAGTTCCTTATGCACATTAGAACAAAGTCCGAAAAAAGTGTAACAGTTGGACCGCCATGACGTCTTTGTCACGTAACTACATCACCAAAGTGTCATGACGGTCAAAATTTAACACTTTTTTAGGTCTAGCTCTCA
Organism: Dasypolia templi; assembly: GCA_963555695.1. Classification (NCBI taxonomy): domain Eukaryota; kingdom Metazoa; phylum Arthropoda; class Insecta; order Lepidoptera; family Noctuidae; genus Dasypolia; species Dasypolia templi. The sequence goes on along the minus strand of OY743151.1, from coordinate 20,759,553 downwards.
TTCAGCAAGTCTGCAAAAACGCAAGGAACTTCGTTAGAACCGGGTGTCCCTCGACATCTCTCCACTCTTTTTAGCTCTCTGACGCGGGAACGAAGCACATAGTTGATTGAATGAGTTCAAAAACGAAAACCCGACTACAGAAAAATCACCCTCTAAAAAGTACGAAACATTAAAAATAAACAGACAGAAAACAAGAAATAGTTACAAATGATCATAAAGCCTTGTTTTTTTTAGTTCATGATTTTACGTCTTATAAAGGGCGCCATTATTTACAGTGACGTCATATTGCCTATAACCAGCGGACGATCAGGACGACTCCAACAATACCTGATTTGTCAAATTATGCTTAGTTTAGAAGTTATGAGGGAGCAGGTGAGCACACATACATGCAGGTCAAAATCATAACCGCCGTAGTCGGGTAAAAGAGAACATGATTTAAGTATACGCGTGCATCATTCTGTCGGCTTTCTCAAGGGCTCAGCTAAAACATGCTGGACTATCCCTCACATAAAGTAAGTAGAATCGTTACAGAAACATTGCGGCCTTGTTGATAACAGAAAATCCAATTGAATGAAGTCTACTGGGAAAAGTAACTATTTCCCAGAACTGTTCCATTAGATATTCATTGCATTACATTACTTACACAAGGCACCATTTATTGACTTGCTGGTAGCATTCTGCAATTACAGTTAATTGCATTCTACAGCCTTTCTCGGGATCATTTCGACATTCCACGAACACTCCGTAATGAGTAGGTAAAAATTGTTTTGTCCAGCGAAACGTTAACGTAAGCAGTGCTTCGATTCAATTATAGACATATAAGATAGTGCAATTCACGAAGACGCGCCCCACCAATTTTTGGTTGCGAGGATCGCGGGGTGCGGGGAGTTTGCTCCGAGCGTCAGTCGCGAACCGTCAGCGGTTCGATGCACACAAGTAGTACACCCTATGTTGCAAAAATCCAGACTTGGCTCGAAAGTTGCTCTACTTTATATATTTTTTTAATGTCGAGAAAATCTCAGCGTGTTGTACTTAAAAGCCAGGTATGTAAATGATTGTTTAGAAGTTCTTAGTTACAAACACAAAAGCAAAGGAAAGTAATTTAATTTTGAAAATAGCAAATTTTACTAAAAAGAAGACTTCATTTCATCTTTAAAAATAAGTAAAACTATTGAATGTTTTTTTTTAATTTTAGGCAAGAGAAATTATTTCTAAAGTTTATGATTTTATGAAAAAACAAGCAAGTAAAAATTATGCAGAAAGACTCACTAATGCGCGATGGAGAACCGCACAGGCTGTTGGAGTATCTGAAAGCACAGTGCCTAGAATTCTACGCAAAAGAAAGGAATATACTAATACAATGAAGCAAACTACAGTACCTGCTATGGAATCGAATATAACTATGGAGACGGATGCGATAGTTCCTGTAGTCCCAAGTGCGGAGCGTAAAACAGAGCCGACTCGGAAGCGGATATTGAGTCTGAAAATGAAGCGAGTACGTCGCATTCGAATCTAGTAGGCAGAAGTGCTTCTATTTTTACATCACCTATGAAGAAGAGAAGGGTAAGACCACGAAAAATTAATTTAGACGAATTTGATATTGGTGTAGTCCGAAGAACTATTCTAAACTATCATAGAGAACATAGGCAATTTCCAACATTATCACGACTTAATATTGTTTTGAAAGACCGTATACAATTTGACGGATGTATTACAACCCTAAGAACATTGTTACTTAAACTGGGCTATAAATGGAGAAAAACTGAAAATAACAGGAAGGTGCTAACTGAAAAACATGATATTCAAATGTTAAGATTGAAATATTTAAAACAGGTAAAGTCTTTTCGTAATGCAGGTAGACCTATAGTCTACACAGATGAATCATATATTCATACCAACCACGTGCAAAAAAAATCCTGGGCCGAAAAATGTTCTAAAACAGCAATAAAACAAAATATAACAAACGGAGTGCGCATAATTATAGTACATGGCGGAAGTGCAGAGGGTTTCGTAACAAATGCGTTGTTGACATACAGAGCAGAGATCAAATCCGGAGACTACCACGATAACATGAACACAGAAAATTACTTAAAGTGGCTAAAGGAGAAACTAATACCAAATCTCCCAAATGATGCCGTGGTAGTCTTTGATAATGCAGCCTATCACAATACTAGTTCGGAAAAAATACCAACATCCAACTCCAACAAATTAGACATGAAGACTTGGCTGAATGCAAAAAATATCCATTTTGAACCAAGCTACAAAAAACCTGAACTTTATGACCTTATATTAAAAAAACAAAGAAAACTTCCGCAGGTACAAAGTTGACGAATTATTGAAAGAACATGGATTCACAGTGCTTCGGCTGCCTCCTTATCATCCAGATTTAAACCCAATCGAAAACATTTGGGGTATTGTAAAAAACTACGTTGCTAGCCGCAATATCAATCAAAATTGCACTTCGATTTTGCCCATTTTAAATGAATCATTTGATCGAGTAAATAAAGATGTCTGGTTCAATACTTGTCAGCACGTGGAAAAAATAGAAGACGAATACATGAGACACTGTGATCTTGATTTTAGTTTTATTATAAAAGACGGTGATACATCAGACTCTGAATCAGATATTTCTGAAACGAGTGAATGACGATTTTCATTTCTCAATAAAGTTCAATAAAACTTTTTCACGTATTTCATTTATGTCTATAATTACCCCCTATTATAAAAATGGTAATATTATCGTATAGTAGCTAATAATCACATAAAATATCCACACCTAAAAATAAAAAATAAACATAACCCTTTCCTTGCAGTCGGGTAAAAAATATAAAATTAAAGTAGAGCATCTTTCACTTTGACCATGACGCTCTCTCCCGATTAGTCTATTCATTGTAGTGTGCGTGTGCACTCATAGGTAATTAGTGTGTACTGATAACATTCAAACATTGACGGAAGCTTGCACACATATACTATAAACGTTTAGGAGGAATAGTGGGGCGCGTCTTCGTGGATTGCACTATCTTATACTGGGTGTTAGTAGTAAAGTATTTATTTTAAATTGTTGAAACAGGAGTGGTGCACGCCAGTGGCCCATACTTGCTATTTGTTTTTTTTTTATAAAGTTAGCAATAATTTAGTAGCTTTATAATTGTATAGGATTTTGAGGTCATCGCAGTATATTTATCATCCATTATATTCTCAGTATATTGGCAAATGTAAGCATGGAAAGTGGCGTACAATTTCCTGTGGGGTACCTGCGATGATACACATCGGTATAACTAAAGCCAGCTCCACGGGAGGTTCCGTGTTGTTTAATTTAGCGGAAAACGGCCGACTCACGTTGGATACCGGCGGCCACGGTTCACTAAAGTGTGTCAAATGTTCGCTGTAATACCACGCTGTTAAACACTTAATACCTGTGATCGTGTGACTAAGTTTGTGGACGGTAAACGTTTGGCAAGTGGAGTTTCAGAGTTTAGGAAAACTTTTTGTTTGCCTACAAAGTAAACATAAAGTTTAAAGTGTTAGTCTCTTAATTCGGCGACCAGCATAGCTTTTATTACTTTTTTGAAGATTTGGTAAGAGGGGTTGGCCAAGTGTACACGGCTACTAAGATCTTTTGGTGCTTGAATGACGTTAACAAAGAGGCGCTGTTGGTGAACATTATTGCAATTGTTTTGTAAAATGTATTGAAAAAAACAAGATGGCAACGGTAGTTCCGATTTTGACCACGCGCCAACAGAACCTTGTAGCGCTTTGTAGAATGCGTCCAAAATGTGCATATATGCTCAAATACCCAAGCCGTTGTCGAGTTTCCGAGGTACCTGACTGAAATTCGAACGGTGGAGGTACTTTATAAACAAAGGACTGCATTTAAGATTTTTGCGCGGTCTCTTGAATGAGGTTCTAAGTTTACAGAATGGCATTACTGAATGAAAAAGAAAACGAGATAATAAAGTTCGTAAATTGAATGGAAGAATGGAATTAATTTCAACGTAAAGCTGCAGTTTCAAACTGACAAAAGCATATTTAATGTTTTCCGCTTTCCAGAAATCATCGGAAATGTAATTCGTTCGGATGCTAACGGCCGGCCGGCCGGCTGTTTGATTTTTTACAGTAGTGTGTTATAAAAGCGAATTTGTATTAATGATAAAATAATTTATTCATGTATATTCAAAGAAAAAAAGCTTTCCAATATTGGTGTCAAAATTGTATGAACCTGTTAAACGAATACAACTAATATATAAATGTGCAGGGTGACTTGTAATTTGACGTAATCCTTACAGGACGTGATAATGCGAACCATATGCATGAATTAAGCACCCGATACAGAATAACCAAAAAATCATGGAATTCGAAAACGACCTTTTTTGTACTTTTTTGAAAATCACCAGAATTTGGCGTTAATTAACACTTTTCTCTAAACTCTCTAATTGAACGGCCTATATTGCTTTTTCATTTGGTGGCTATTACTTTGACAAGCCTTTTATTGCATCCAAATTTTCTAAAACATTTACAGTTCAAAGTTTAGAGGAAGAAGTTTAGTAACCATTTCCCAAAATCGGACAAGTGCGAGAAGAACTCGCGTGGAGGGGGTTCCGTACGATGATGCTTACTACCTAAAACATTTCATGTAAAGTAGGTTGCCAAGACAAATTTTTATTTACCATTTCTATTCGGTCAATTACTTAATCAATGGCAAAACATTTGCATCTTTATGTCAGTTGCACAGAATAAAGTAGAAGTTATAAAATAGTTTAAAAGTAAAAGGTAATTACGTAATACCAAATGTCGAATTTTTGAACATTATGGTTACTGAAGTTTATGGATAATGATTTTCGGACAATCAATTTTAGATAAATCATTTGATGACTAGTTTTGACCGTAGCAATTTGCTAGGAGCCACTGAAGAGTTCCATTATCACCTCATGGCTCCATCATCAGACCCTCAACACCAAGTGTAATTCTTGTGGACTCATCAAAACAAATCGTATGACCCAAAAGTCGTAGTAATTATTAGTAGCCACTAAAGAGTTCCATTATCCACCTCCTGGTCCCATTATCAGACCCTCGTTGCCCAAGCTCAGTCTACTGAACTCTGTAACGAAACGTTTAGCCTGCTGGCCAAACGTGGTTACAAGTAAATATAATTTTAGAACATAAAATTCAAAAAGTATGTAAATAAATATATTAAGAATTAGAATCGATTAGATGACGCGAAGCAGCTCGCGTCGGCCGCTCCTCCAGCCCGGGGTCTGTCGCGTGGGAGCTCGCGGTCGCGTAGCAGCTCACAGTAACGAAGCAGCTCACGTCGGCCGCAGCCCGGTCAGTGAGTGGGAGCGTCGGAGGTAAAGACAAGAGAGTAGAACACATTCACGCACACAATAAGTCTATGATGAAATGAATTCACTGAATTTTCACTGATGTATTTTAAATTCAATACATATTTGAAAACTATTTTGTACAGAACTCAGAAATAAAGATTGGGGTATATTTAAGCAGCTTTTGTAGCTCAAAGACAGGTCAGAGAAGAAGAAGTACGAAGGAAATAAGCCAAAAGAGCGAGTCAAAAGAACCTGGTTAAAGCTCGGCAGCCGCAACTTTAACAAGGTTCTTTTGACTCGCTCTTTTATAGTTTCTGGCTGACCTTCTAGAAGTTACTTTTTAGTTTTTCAAATATAAATCCAAATACTTCATATTTGGTTATCGGCCAGAAACAACAACTGTATGGCTTACAGTGAGAACGTGGCTTTACGCTAGTTTTACAATAGCTTTACAATAAGTGATGAAATGACCTCTTAGCCCTACAACATAGAAAAAGAAAAACTGACAGATAACAATGTACGATAGAACTTAAGGAGCTCAACGATTCGACGAACATTACCAAAGAAAGGACATTTGGGTAGGCCGCATAAATGACTCAAACTGCCAGACCATGATTAAAACTAATAATTAAAAAAAAATGCATTAAATAAAACAACAAATCCACAATGTCTTCACATTCACAATAATTAAAATAGTATAATCCTTTACAAAGTAAATGTCATTGCATCCATCAATATCAAAGTGTAAATAAAAATATGAAAATAATCTTGGTCATATTGTGGTTTGTGGTTTATGGTTTGGTTTTCATCAAACAAATGTAAGTTGAATGAGTGTCATACAATTTTCATAAAGACTTTGGTACCTACTGAATCATAGAAAGAATTGCTGTGCACAACAGCTCCTCATGTGTTAAATAGATTATAAGATGTGATTTTGGTGTAACAAAATAACACAACTCGTCAAAACGAATCACATAAACTCAAACTCGAAAGGTTTATATGTAGCCACTGAAGAGTTAGACTATCCACCTCCTGGCTCCATCATCATACCTTTGACACCAAGGGCAATATATTGGACTCATCGAAACGAATTATATGACTCCAAATTCGAGGGGCTTACTGAAGGGTTCCTCTGTCTACCTACTGGCTCCATTAAAGCGAATCAAAATGTACGATTTGGCCGTTTCGTGGCCTTCGCACAGACACTTCTATTGGGCTATGGTAAGAAATGAAGTCACTGGTCTTTACTTATGTGTCATGCAATACTTAAATAGAACGGCTAAGCCATACATATTGACCAAGATGTAAGGTTAGTAGAGTGAGCCCTTGTAGAGTTAGGGTCTTGTCTGTACATGAAATCCGATAACTTTTTGCAGTGAGTGGTCTTGGTGACCTACTTTACATGAAATGTTTTGGGTAGGATAACATTTCTATTGGTAGCGTGCTCTATTTATTAGCAGCAGCAGTCACTTTCTTCATAGCTTACAAAAAATGATGAAGGTAAAAAATTAAACAATATTATCGCAAAAAAAAAGTTTGTGTTTTTTTTAACTTTTTTGTCTAGTGTATTCTTAATTCAATTGATAAGACTATAGTCGTGACTTGCGGAGTTCTGACTTGCGGTTTACTAGGAGGCACTGAAGACTTCCACTATCACCTCTTGGCTCCATCATCAGACCGTCAACACCAAGAGCAATCGATTGGACTCATCAAAATAAAACGTATGACCCAAAAGTCGTAGTAATTATTAGTAGTCACTAAAGAGTTCCACTATCCACCTCCTAGCTCCATTATCAGACCCTCGTTGCCCAAGCTCAATCTATTGAACTCGTCAAAACGAACCACATAAACTCAAACTCTCAATCAATCTATTTGACTCATCAAAACCAATCCTATAACCCACAAGTCGAAGAAATTATTTGCAGCCATTGAAGATTGCCACTATCAACCTCCTGGCTCCATCATCAGACCCTCCTCAATCTATTATACTTGTCAAAATGAATCATATGAAACAAATCTCAAGACATTTACTAGTAGCCACTGAAGAGTTTAACTCACCACCTTCTAGCTCCATCATCAGTCAATTGCCACCAAGAGCAATATATTGCACTCATCAAAACGAATAATATGACTTCAAATTCGAGGGGTTTACTTGTAGACATTAAATAGTTCTACTAGCCTCCTCCTGACTCTATCATCAGAACCTCATTATCAAGCCTTATCTATTGGACTCGTCAAAGCGAATCATATGAGCCCAAACTCGAGGGGTTCACTAGTGGCAACTGATGAGTGCCACTATCCACCTTCTTGCTCCATCATCAGATCAGCTTCAAAATACCAAATTATAGTTTTGTCATCCAAATAACGGACACATACGAAGTTTCATTTTGGTCGGACACTTAGAAGTAGATTAAAATTGACCCATAAGATTTTATTACATTGTCACTTACAAGTAAAGCTAATAAAAGCGTGTGAAAAAGAGTTTCTTCTTTGTTGTTTATGTTCATGATAATCTAGCTTTCATATTAACAAATGGAAGTAGGTAAATCGATTATCCGTAAAAAAATACTGACTTGCTCCAGTTGCCTCAGTTGTTTAATTTATGTAATTATTTCTGTAATATGCGTTTTGTTTGTACAGAATTAACAATTTTTATTTATTTCTATCTTTTTCAGAACAATTTGCACCTTCTTAGTTAGTAGGTACAACTAAACTAAGTAGGTAACAGTCACAGTACAACAGTCACAGTCAGTCAGTTTACATAACATATTTTCATATAAATCAGTCAATCATCCAGTTTAAAATCATTGAACAAGCGTCTAGCTTGTCTCTGCAATTTTGTAGCGTGTTTTGACATAAAACATCATAAGTCAATCAGATTCAAAATCAAAATATTTTATTTCACATAAACCTACATGGGCACTTATGGAACGTCAGACTCTAGGTGCACGGTTCCAATTGGTAATTTCCTATGGAGAAGAGCCGGCAAGAAACTCCATGGTTAATTTAACAATGTTTTCAAATTACAGTGTTAATAGGTATGGGAGGGCAGTGTAGGCCTGTCAACAAGTACCATATGTTTAACAACTAGACTATGGTCTATAAATTTACAATCTACAAGGATTACAACGCTCTCACATTTACAAAATATAAAAATAATCTAATAAAATAAATTAAAAAACTTATTTAAATCGGCAATAGTGTAGCTTTCTTTAAACTACTTCCAGAGATTACCTAAAACAGACGTATAAATATACAATTTCACGTCTGTATAAAATTTGTTTAGTTTTACTGTAATTTTCTCAACTTTATATTACTTATGGTAATGCTTATATACAAAAGCAACATACTTAATACACAACAAAAATACACCAGTAGTGCTATTCTGTAAGCATCTCACCGTGAAAACTTAGGTGAAGTGAGCATGGAGTAAGCTGTCAGTGACATTGATGTTAGGTATTGACCAAGACGGGATGACACTGACAGCTCACTCCACGCAAGTCTTCATGGTGAGATTAATACAGAATCGACATGCTGGTACTATTAAATGACTAAAAGGTCCCTCAGACAGCGCGACGTGGCTCTAGTGAGCGATGGCCGTTTTGCGTGGATGTGACGCATATTTTCCCCCGATTTGTTCTCTTTGGTGTTTGTGTTCGATCACTGCGTCATGTTTACCGTAAATAAACGTTCTTTTCTTTCTTTTTTCTTTTTTTTCTATTTCTATTAAAACTTGATGAAAACTTTATTGTTCTAACAAAATCACGTCGTCGCGCCGCACTTGTCAGCGGGAGCCTTGACTATTGTTTAAATAATATAAACTTTGCATAAGTGACATTTCTGTTTCGACAACCAAAAAAAAAACAGTTTGGTTCTCTCTCGGTTCTCAATTACACCTCCCTTTGACATACAGAGTTTATACAAAAATGCTACTGAAATATCTTTCACGAATTGTGTACATTCCTGCGTGTTTCTTATAAAAAGCCCTTTTGAGACAATAACGTGTGTCCTTTTCAGGAGAAGCCGCAACTATTTGTGCACAAATAAAGCTTTGTGCTGGAAGCGACATTGTTTATTTTTTTACTAATGGTTCCTTTTGGTAACGATTAAGAATAAGAATGTACTTACACCTACGAAAATAAGGCCAATATGTATAAGAAATTGCGTCAAAATCGTTAAGCAAAATCCACTTTTTTATAATGCATTTAAACATACATAGTTCTACAACAGCATGTCGATTCTGTTCAAATCTCACCGTTTAGTCTTGCGTGGAGTGAGCTGTCAGTGTCATCCCGTCTTGGTGAATCCCTAGCATCAGTGGCACTGACAGCTCACTCCACGCTCACTTCACCTTAGTTTTCACGGTGAGATGGTTACAGAATAGCACTACAGGACGCTAAAGTCTAGTCTAGGTTTTAATCAATTTAATAACTGCGGGATACCGGAGATTTGACATGGATTCTAACCATGCCCCTAATGGAATGGGCAGCTTACTAGCCTTTCTCGTTACTGAAAGCGCAACACGGTTAGTTGCATTAAATATAATTATTAAGTGTTTCTCATATTTTACGCCTCGTTTCGTGCAAGCTATACATATTGATATGCCCACAGTATAGAAAAAACAAGTGGAAGTGTCCGTCAGTTAACCCCTCTTAATTTTGTATGAACAAAAAACAAGCTTTTCGCCAATGTTGAATTTGTTGTTCGTACAAAATTCAGTCTTATTACAATGGTTGAAGGTTGTTATTATTTTACATATTTTCCGCATAATTGTGACATGCGCGTGATAGCTGCGTCGGCACTTCAACTTGTTTTTTTATATTCCGTGAATAAGCCTAAAGACAAACGCTTACTGCACTCTGATATATTTAACAAGTTTCTGTCCGCGACTTCGACCGGGTGACTTGTTCCCCGACCCATCCCGTCGCATCGCGTCGCCTGGCCACGCTATTTACTTTTTCTTTTTGCGCGTCTCTTTAAGGTCCTAGCGTGATGTTAAATAGCTAAGAGTCTTTCTCAAGAGTTGGGCTTTCAAATGATAAATGAATTTTTCCAATCCGACTTGCAGTTCCAGAGATTAGCGCGTTTACACATAACATAACATCACGCCTGTAATCCCAGAAGGGTTAGGCAGAGGTGTACCTAAAAGTACACCCACATTTCGCTAGTTATGCTTAAGTCCCATGTAATAGGGGGCGAGCCGGTTGCCATCAACCGAGCACATATTCAAATTCCGGGCTGCTACTGAGAAATTCTGGATAGAAAAACCCAATAACACTTTGCCCAACTAGCAGTAGCTCTTGCAAACACTACTAGACCAACGAGGTAGCGCGATTAAACAAACAAAAACACAAACTCTTCAGCTTTATTATTAGTATTATAGATGTTATATTGCTTATCGTTGTTGTTGCTTACCTCCTCTTTGTAAATCTATTTCTATAATTAATTTGTGGAGATTTATAATTAGCACAGGGTTTTTTCTTTTTTTTCTATGAATCTTCCATGCGACAAATAAACGCTACTATTTGTAAATTAGCTTCTCCCAATTTGCACAAAAATTGTTCGTATCACAATATAAACTTATTTATTTAATACCCATCCAGTCATCTTACATCCACTTGCCAACATAAATACATTTGTCCATCCACACACATTCACAACAGGTTCCTAAGCAGACACTTTCGGGTATACTTGGGCACGTTAAGTACCTATGAATTGACTCCCTTCAGCTCTCAAGGTTCGGGGATGCAATATGTGTCAATCGAAACTTATGCTACCAAATGCTTTGTGATTGTGATGGGAATCGTTCAAACTCAAAGCAATTCATACGCACTTTAGAATAGTCAAGGAGTCGGTCAGTCAGATCGATGAAGCTAGATGCCATTCCAAAAATAGCTTAGGATCCAATGGAGAAAAGGGCACGAAGCTCCATGGACTACATAATTTTGTGTGTTTTCTTAAACTTATTTCGGACATTATAATTATTATACGTTTGGTTTTGAGAGGTATATTTGGAAAAGAGATATATTTATTTTGGCAATCGTGTTTTGGTGGATTGATTGGCACATGCTAAGTGATTGGTAGTAGCTTTGAAAAGTAGACGTTGAAATTGAGCGACATAAAAAAAGAAATGCCATGATTGCTATTTTTATACACCAGACATGGATGGCAATATCAACTTTATAAAGTTCACTAGGTGCTGATTTTTCAAACCTCAGTTAAACGTGTTGAAATGTAAAAAAAATAGTGGTTTGACATGTTTTCTATACAAAAGCTACACAGGTAGCTTTTGTATAGAAAACATGTCAAACCACTATTTTTATTCTTTGGATAATATTTTGATATTTCGAGTAAAAATCTGCTGTAAATTGTAGTACTTACCGTTTTTATTAACATACTTCTTGTTTTCAGCGCATTGTTTCAGTTCCTCCTGAAAACAGCACAAACAATTTAGTTTGAACTAAAACAGCGAACTACAAAATTAACGCACTTTCTGTGTTTGGATATAAATATTGTTCAAAAAATAATTGCATTTAAATCTACAAAGCTCTTAAAGTTAATTGTTTGTAAATTATTATATGATAACTTTTGGCTGATGTATATTCTAATTGAGTTTATGGTTTTAAATGTATTTATCAACAAAAAGCCACTTTAATGACACTATCTAATATAAAAAGTCTGAAATTCAACATTCCAACATAAGTATTTCGGTTGCTTCGATTAAATTCAAAACGGGATTTTTCCCCTTTCCGAGGCTGGCTTTTCTTGTCTACTTATAATATGCTGAAATTTGACCATATTTTCAATAACTGCGATGTTTTTAATCTCGTAAAGCATTTCCCAAGGGACATAAGAACGTACATAACGAATTCATAATAATTAAAACCCGAAGAGTCCATCAGCAAGGCAAATACCGCTTTTTAGAAACTTCACATTTCAACATTTTTATCAGATTAATAAATAATCGGCGAGATTTTTAAAGACGTTCTGGGAAGAATTTTCCGAATTGATTCATTAAAAAAATTATGAAAGCCACCATCAGATTGAGAAGCCACTCGATAATAGCTGCTGTTGCTAAATACAACTGAGACTTTGGTCTAAAGTTCCTTATTAGGTACATTCTATCCCCGCAGTGAAAGGTTTATCGAGTTTTTATATTTTTTAAACAGTTATTTCCAGTAGTGAATGTTCTTTAGAGCCACCACCACCATGTTCGAAAACTCACAAAAAAAATGGTACTGTCTTGTCTTATGATCTCTTAACAACATTTTAACACGTTATATTATATTTTTATTTTCTACTTTGCACTACTTTTCCTTTGTAAGACAATATTGCGTTTGAAACTGAAAATAGCATTAAATTAAAAAAGCATTGGATAAAAAAAATGCTATTTTGTTATGAAGTATAGGTAAAGTTTACATTCTACTAATTTTCATCATTAATTGCGTATTCAAATCGATACTATAAATCCCATATTAAAACGGACACTTTTTACGGTTCCGTAGCCAAATGCTAAAAAACGGAACCCTTATGGATTCTTCATGTCTGTCTCTCCGTCTGAATGTCACAGCCACTTTTTCCGAAACTATAAAAAGTATACTGTTGAAACTTGGTAAGTAGATGTATTCTGTGAACCGCATTAAAATTTTCAAACAAAAATAATAAAAAAAATTGGGGTTCCCCATATTTAGAACTGAAACAGATTTTTTTTTTCCATCAAACCCAGACGTGTGGGGTACCTATGGATAGGTCTTCAAAAAATATAATGAGGTTGCTAATATTTTTTTTCTAAACTGAATAGTTTGCGCGAGAGACACTTCCAAAGTGATAAAATGTGTGCCCCCCCCCCCTGTAACTTCTAAAATAAGAGAATGATAAAACTAAAAAAAATATGTGATGTACATTACCACCGATAATTGGTTTGGACGAGATTACTTGCTGCTACGGAATCCTTCATGGGCGAGTGAGACTCGCACTTGGCTGCTTTTTTAAATGAACAACCGTAACAAAATCCACAAACTGCAAAGAGCAGAGCCAGAAACATGAATCTCGACACAAACCTCCTTCGGGGGCTATTTTTCACGGCGCAATCGGATCTAGCGGTTTAATTACTTTATTCACCCCACTCAGTATTTGAAAAAATAGCAATCAAAATTATTCAAGATCCGTCATTGGATCGCGGTGAAGCGCGGTTGCTGACGGAATCCGTGGGGACCCAACTTAAACCCTACCACTGCGGTTTAAGTGCTCAGGTGGGGTCTGAGTGCTCATGGTTTGTTCAACGAAATTTCAAAACGGCTGGTTGACACTTTCCGTGATCAGAGGGCTTTTACCTTGGCCAGAGGCCACGCATTCCAATACAACGCGTGACAATGCCGCCGGACTCTTGGGTACATTACCAGTCGACAGAGATGCGGAAGATTTTTTGGACGCCATAATTTAGTTTGTTTTTAGTTGATTTAGTATAAGAAGTTTATCCAGTGCATGTATTTTTATTCACTAACTGGGAGTTACCTTCTCATTTGATGTAGACCAAAACATCTAACATCAAAACATCTAACATCTTTTTTATTCTAACGTTATTCGTAGGTACAGCTAAACAAAAACATTAAACGTTGGGAATGTTTTCCTTTCTATAACCCCACAAAACGCAGTTTCATCTACACCTAATTCATGGTCGTCATCATTATCATTTCAGCCGAAAGACGTCAACTGCTGGACATAGGTTTCCCCAAAGCATTGTCACTTCGACCGTTTCTGTACTTCTCGCATCATCAACGGTCCATCTTGTAAGAAGCCTTCCAATGCTACGCTATTTCATATAGGAAAGTACATCATTTATTCTCGAAGTAAAAATGTTAATAAAAACCCTTCGCAATCGGGTAAAAAGTGCATAAGTTAAAACATAGTTTAAATCGCTGGTGACCTTTTTAGCGGAGATAGGAACATTCGCTGAGCGCATTAAAATTTATGAATAAAATATAAGTAAGTATCTCTTCAAGTTTTTGCTGCAGTTTCTCAAGTAAAGCGACTTAAGAATGAACGACGTCGTTGGACACTTCAAAATCTGTTCATTTTAATTTCTTTTCTTACGGATTTTGTTCTCTATTAAGGATAGGGCCAGCTAATAAACCAGCCGCCCTCTTCTGTAAAAATATCACCGTGGCAAACTTAAAGTTCAATCTTACTTCACTTAAATTTTAGCGGTGACATTTTTACATAAAATAAATGAACAGGCTGTTATACAGGTTATATAATAAGTAGTTAGTATGAGATAGTATGACGATGGAAGAGGGAGTTTTTTACGATAAGTTTACAATGCGCACACGGATCCCCACTATTAAATCGAGCTCTCAAGACGTGCCAGTCACTGTAACTTGTCTGAAAATTGCATCTTACGGTTTTTCGAATTGAGCGAAATGTTGATTTAAGTGTCCCGCAACTGCGAAAAAGAATCATTTTATAATAGGATCGTAAATCTAAAAATATAATAGGATAGGGTTAAATCTCGGCCACAAGTTTGTATTGTGGCCGAGATTTAACCCTATTATTAAACGAATCTCTTCTCAATTTCTTACAAAAACTGCGAGCGGGTGTGCATTGCAACCCAGAAAAGTTGAACAAAAAAGTAATTAAAGAAAATAAAAAGATTTTTTAAGTCGTTACGAGTAGTCAGCTAAAAGACTGACAACCAGTCTTACCAAGAGGTATCGTGTTACCCTGTAACTTGGTCGTGTAGGTCAGATAGGCAGTCTTTCTTCTTTATTTTGATTGTGGCAAACGGCCTTAGCCATTGTTGCCAGTGTCGTGTGTTGTAGGCAGTCTTTATATAATGGAATTCTGCTTCTCTGAGGGTTTTGTTGTTCTATTGTGAAATTAGTTCCGATTTCGGAAATAATTTAATAAATTATAGAGTCAAAGCCACACCGTTTGTAGATTTTTAATTAAAATATTCATGTTGTGTCTCTTAAGTCAGTTCGTTTCTTGTTGATTTATTTTTGTTTTAAACTAAAGTAGGTATTTAGTAAGTACCTACAACATTTTTCTAAAATCAAGTCGTTTCTTTTGTAGATACTCGTACTAATTTTAATTTATAAAATTGTAAGAAATTAATAAAATTGTAATATCTATCTAACAAACCAAATAATCCCAATCTTTTTAATGAAATACAAAATTGAATTTTCTTCCTAAAAATAATTAAAAATCACGCCGTCGAGTAGGGCAGGCAGGAATCAACTGCTGTGATGCTTACATACCTACTTCTTACAAACTTCAACATATTCTATACTAATATTATAAAGGTGAAAGATTTGATTGTTTGTTTGTATTGAATAGGCTCCGAAACTACTGGACCAATTTGAAAAATTGTTTTACCATTAGAAGCCGAAATAATTTCTGATGAAAAGAGGCAACTTTTTTTTTAAATCCACTCGGACGAAAACGCGGGCGATGTGCTAGTGTAGCAATAAAAACAATTGAAAACTTTTGAAAACTAAAGGGTGCAGGTTGTCAGTCTGAAGTTTTTTGGATGATATGCTGACGGGAAGGTTGCAGCCCTTCAGAGGGACAATTATGGATTGCAATGAATCAGTTTCTATCTTAATAAAATCCCTTAACAGAACTACACGATTTACATAAGATATTAGAATATTGGTCTACGTCAATAATATGAATTGTTTATGTAGTCATAAATGAATTGTTTTTTATACATAATTGCCATTTCCAGAATTCATCAATTTTCATCTTAATCTACCTACAGTGTTCAATGTCAGTCAAATATTAAAGTCAGCATCGCCTGCCGTCTGAAAGCAAATCCAACAAAAATAGCTACCTTACAAAATACTTTCGTATTTTTAACCTGTCAAGTCTTGACTTATTTGTTATATATTGCTATGTTACTCTCTTTAGTCACACGAACGAGCCAGAGAGGAAAAAAATAACTAGTGCGCAAACTGTAACCAGTATGTAATTAGAAACCTTAATGGTCTTTTCGTAGAATTTTTTGTCAATTATGAATAAAATACCTTCCCTTAAATTTTGACTTTTTTTGTAGAGTACGTTATACAGTACTATGAAAATAAAACACAGCATATATAAAAAAATCTTATTCGGCGCCAAAGGGCTATCTCAGTATAGTGCTGTAACATTTAAGACCTATTCTTTTACATAAATTATAATCATGTTAATGGTATGGTCATTTCAACTGCTACACATAGGTCTCACATAGCTGCTACACATAGGTCTCACATAGCTGCTACACATAGGCCTCACATAGCTGCTACACATAGGCAAGTACTTAATCTACTATATAATTTAAAAAAAAATGCTGATGAGTTAGAAAGTGCATCACTTCAGAACGGCTGGACCGATTTGGCTAATTGTTGTTATAAAATGTCCGTAATAGCATCAGCAATCAGGTTTTCAGAGCATGAAATTTTTTTAAAGGTGGCGGGGAAATTGTATTTTCTTTGAGAATATGGTATGAATTATTCAAATTTGGACAGGACAACGTCGGTCGGGTTAAAATGTTAACTTGTGAAGCAATAATTATTATGAGTTTCCGGAGCTTTGTCACTAGTGATTGTTACTGACTGCACCCTGAAACACGAGCCGAGTTCGAGTGAGTTGCAAATGCCAGTATTTTGGGTCTGCCGTCATTAATTCAGGTTGCACCGAAGAGCTCCACTCGACCCCGTTGCGAAACGGCTGAAACTTTCAATCGCACGCTGATAATTACAGTTCCGCGTATGTGGATTAAATTGGCTTGTATTTAAGAAACATGGGAATTTGCTTTGCCTTGGTTTCCGTACGTCTTTTTTGAGTAACCGCTGCAAAGCATCATGCTGAGTGGAAGCTTTTGTCATAGTCATGGCGTGCAGCTGACGATTATTACTGTTTTGTGCTCGTGATTTTATATCTGTTTTGTTTTTATTTTTCTTTATTATTCGAATTAATTACCCCATCCATAAAGTTATATATTCATAAATGTTTATAGGTACTATGCAAGTTCCTTGTCTGTGGTAAACACTAAAACTGCAGTTACAAATGACTTGCTTGATTGAAACACTGTTAAGGTGAAATGTTTCTTGTTGCTTCAATTTATGGCATGCCACAGGCAATTAAATCGAACCGTGTAAATCAGGCTTTACAATGGTTTTATTTTCTCTCAATGGTTTTTAATCTGAATTAGTACCTACCTGATTAGTGGCAAAAGGCTTGCTATAATATCTATATGCAACTTATAAGTCCGCGTCCTTAATTAACTGTGGCGCACGCCCGACTGTTGAGTACTGGTGTACACCGACATTTCAAAGCGCGTCGTTTTAGCAGATTTGTATCAAGACGTAATACTGCTTACTTTATCATACTATGCCTATAGGCTAGATTGCAAATAATTATTCAGAAACAAGTTCATTCTAAGAAAGAATTTAAACTAGCGCAATAGACTTTAATCTACCCTGAAAATACAAGATGGGAGTACCTAATGTCATCTAATCGTATTGGATAATTTTCTATAAATTTTTATTATCTTGATGTTATTCCTACTCTCAGCCTCCCAAGCATGGAAGCCCAACATGAATTGATATTTCATTCGGAAACATTTTTGCAGATTGGTGGGATTCCCCGATGTTGCGTAGATGGATGCAGCTTCACGCTGAATTTTAATTGTATTTTGTTAAGTTGTGTCTATAACCTACTAACACTAGAAGTTAAGTTAAATTGTAACTAACCCTATGGACTCTGTGTGTCTGAGATAAAAGTTTTCTATTCACTTAACATAATCTGTTAGCGTTATAGTCTCGAATTCTACTTCCCCAAGCCTCTATTTGTACCACGTAAATGAGAACAGAATTATAGCCGGATTTCTGTAAGTGTCCGACCGATAATGGTTTTTCAGCCGATAACGAAAGAGAAGCTTCGGCTTTAATCTTATTTTCTGCTGAAACCAATCCAAAAACGAATTTGATTTAGACATTTAAAATACTTGTTAACGAAAAAGGTTTCGTACGTTGTGATACGTTGTGATTTTTGATTCCACTATTTCGTTATTTTCGTGATTTCAGTATTTTATATCAAGTACTTGACATGGAATATTTCATTGTAATCACTTTCTTCAAAATGTTTCCGAACATAAACTCGACATAAACTCACATAGACATAAACTCGAACCCATAAAAATCTCTACGAATAGCTTTAAACCTTCTAATTTTAGGGTCTTTCGGGAAGTGCACCAGCACTCCAATTTCGGAGTATCTAGGAACTCGTCAATTTTCGCTAAAATAAAATAAAACCACATCACGCCTTGTATTATTAACTAGTGATGGGAACTAGCTAGGACATCGCAATTTTGACAGTTACCTTCCCCATTAAGAGCGAATTTTACCAAAGTTTAAAACCGAGAATAAAATTTGATTTGTTGACGGTTTTTCCATACAAAACTGTGAGACGTCAATTATATTCGGATAAAAGATAAGTGCACTGTATTATATGTTTTATTTTTAAATTTCTCTGGAGAGCAAATTTCCGCTAATTATTGTTTTAGGGTAGTACAGGAATCCTGATCAGGGATGCCGTAAGCTTCCGTGATACTAAGAGCACGTTGAGCCGAAGTTCCGGCTGTCAGTGAATGTTTTTGATCGTTTGAGTATCGTGGAACCTTGTAGTGTTATAAAAACTCTTGGGATATTGATTCCTTGGATGTAAGCTTGCATTGATTGTCGTTTTACAGAACTAATTTATGATTGGCTGGCTTGTTTGTCTTAAATACTATATTATAAATGCGAAAGTAATTGGGAACTAAAATTAAAAATGTTCGAAAAAATAATGTAATTTCAAAGATGGCATTGTGAAATTGAGATTTCGAAAATTCTGTTAAATCGATGCAAATATGAAGAAGCTACACGCTTTAAATGTTTTTGGAAGGGAATATTTCCGTCCTTGCGCGCGGTACGGATAACATATGGCGCCACTATGAAGTTACATAGTCGTGACGACTCTTCTACGATAGTGCTGTCCTTGTCTAACACTTATTTTAAAACGTTTATAACTTGGCAATTTTTTTAGCTTTTATACTTTTTATAATATTGTTTGCACTATTTGGAAACAAACATACCTTTGAGGTAAAAAAAAAAAAAACATCATTCCTAATAAGTCTGTTACCTTTCAGACCTCAACGATTGAACGGATTTGGATGCACACAAATAGACCATGACCTCGACATAGGATACTTTTTATCCCGCGGGGTAATTTCGTAACACACTAACAACAGATGTTGCTTTCATTTCGACGGTTCAACAACATGCATTGCGTTATTTACGTTGTTGAGCATACAAACTTTTCGAACACATGAAGCAATGGATTATAAATATCCTTTAAAATTATTCATATTGTGGTTTATACCGAGAGGGTGCTGGCTGTACGTTCCCGTGGCATTATTTCCGACATCCGCGGGAAAAGCTTGGTAATAAAGGCTGAAATTGACTAAATGCTTGTTTTGCTAGTAAATAGCATGCTTATTTAGAGTAGAGGAACATAGTATCTTCTAGAAATCAGAACACGCTGCAGTTTTTGTGATTGTTTTTCCAGCGCAGCGAAATGGTTTAGTCTTGGCAGTACAATCGTTGTTTAAAAAAGGAAAAAAAAGTTGCAGACTTATAATTGTAAAAAACAAAGCTTTTTTTTGCACTGAACATGCACTAATCACTCTTCACTTTGCGGGCAGCGCGCGGCGGCGCGTGCCTTTCAAGTAGTAGGTACCTACGTTAAGTCTAGTGGATTAGGAACTATTGTTTCTCACGCTTTCGAGTTGATGCATATTTTTATTAATGACAAAAAACCATTTTTATTTTAACTCCATGATTCGATAATTGGTACTACTGAGGACAATCGTTCTGCCGCGGGAAAACCACCAATAAAATTTCACCGTGTATAATGTTGATAAAATGTTGTTAAGATACGATTATGATTTCGGACCCTGTAGGACGTGGCAAAAAGCATGAGTATAATCAGCCTATAACGTTCCCACTGCTGGGGCACAGGCCTCCTCTCAGTGAGAGGGAGTGGGCCGTAATCCACCACGCGGGCCCAGTGCGGGTTGGTAGAAGTCACACGTCTTCGAATTTTTCGTTCTAGGACATGCCGGTTTCCTCACGATGTTGACCGTTTTGAGAGCAGTAAAAATAAAATTCTATACTTTAAGTAATTCTTTTACGTATTATAAGTATACTATCAAACAAACGTTTGGATACAGCATAAAAGCGTGTAATAAAAAACAGACCACTAGTGTCAACTAAACAAATGTCTTTACTCCGTACCAACTACGCTAATCCCATTTGATTGATGGCTCTG
The DNA here is from genome assembly GCA_963555695.1 of Dasypolia templi. NCBI lineage: Eukaryota > Metazoa > Arthropoda > Insecta > Lepidoptera > Noctuidae > Dasypolia > Dasypolia templi. The sequence goes on along the minus strand of OY743151.1, from coordinate 20,738,881 downwards.
CACGTTGTGTATAATTGTGTGCGTCCATTGAGATCACAATACCGGCTTGTGTACTCAAACCTGTGCATAAACCCTATGATTTAGTGATGGGACATGTATGTCGTGTGATACACTTTTTAATATTTTTTTTCTACACGTATATTGATAAAAAGATAACATCACGCCTTATTCATAGAACTCACGAAGGACAGGCCAAATACAAAATAAAGAACTTTTTGCATATTTTTTTGGAGAGGCGTTTGCATTAATAATATCTCAGTATGTAGCAATTGATATTTTCCTGATGCACAAAGTATAACACTTTGCCCGACATGGGAATCGAATCCCGATTTAGCAGTCACACTTGAGACCACTTAGCCAACCAGAAAAGTAGTAGGTATTCCGTAAAAATTAGGACACAAATTTTTGACTTGGATGTCATTAAACTCAAAACGCTACTTCAAATGTTATTGTTCGCTATATAACAGTTGTTCAACAAAAATATAGTCCCAGCCACAGCCTACAAATATGCGTATTTATTCATTCAATAGCACCAGTTGAATTGTTTTCACTCGCCACTCCCTAGTCCGCATCCGTAATAGTCGCTTTGTGAATGTATACGAGTTTGATTGGATTTCCATCGTTTATTTATTTGCAGAAAACTTGGTGTCATGAGATTTTACATGTTTTGCTTACGACTTAAGCACGCAAAATGATTAACACAACTTATGTTCAAGGCGTTCTTAATGCTCTAAAAAATATTATCATTAAGCTATCTAAATAAATGAATTTTAAACAGTTTGCTATTTAGGTTGAATGCGACAAAAAATATACTGTGGGTGTCTAATATTTAGTGATCGTTAGAATATTGAGTGAAGGATTCGTGGTTTAATTTGATTTCAACACTCACACAGAACAGCATTTTAGCTACACTGGCGGACAAGGTTGATAGACCATTTATCAGGCTCTGGGCTGGCAGACATGTGCGTGCACATGTTCATGTAGCCAATTAATATTTAATATTGCATTTTTATGTTATTGTGTTTACTAACATAGGCTAAGTTCACACTAACACTATATGAATCCCTGGGTCTGAAATAAAAAAATTAATTTGAATTGAATATGCCGTTGGTCCGGGTTGTTATTCGAAGATCTTTAAAATTCGTTACGGGTAGTCAGGTGCCTATAAGTCTGACAACCAGTGTATAGTGTTAACCAGTTACTGGGTTGTGGAGGATCAGATATGTATGGAAAATACTGGTATTCAGCTGCATCCGGTTTGACCGGAATACAACCCCAAGATAGGTTGGAAAAGGAAAGGCATTATGTTTTTTTAGAATGTTGAGTGTGTTTAGAGCTTTCTGGACTCACTTAATTAGTAAGGTAGAAAAAAACAGTTTTTTTTTCTTTTTGGACTCAAATATTTATTAATATTTCTACTAAGGTAGTTTTATTTTCTTTCCGGTTTCACATATTTATTAATATTTTTGTCTAAAAATCTCTTTGTCCCTTTTGTTTTATGAGATGTAAGTAGATGTGAGATGTAGTGTACCATACATTTGTAAAGAAACCTTACGATTCAGACGTTTTGATAATCCGGGGTTGGGAAGCGTATGTTAGTCAATCAACTATTCTATGATCGCTTCTAGTGTAAAACTTATAATAAATTGATATTTCCATGTTGAAATTGAGAAAACGAATACAAGTAACTTCAAACATTATTCTTTAGAGCATCATCATCTGCCGAGCCTTCTCCTAGCTGTGTTGGTGCTGGCTTCTGTCAAACCAAATGCAGCTGAATACAAGGTTTTACATGGAGCGGCATATCTGACCTGCACAACCCAGTGACGTACTGAGTAACACGATACCCCTTCGTGAGACTGGTTGCATTATTCTTCAAAGCGGCGTTGATTGATATCGTAACGAACTTCCACATGAGTCATACGTAAATCAACACAGCGAAAACATCTTAATTACACACGAAGTCAAGTTAGTATTTCTAACTCGTTCAAAGGTGAAATAATTTTCAGCCCGGTTTCGACATGTTCGCAAATATCACAGTTATAAAACGTTTTGTTTTTGTTTGGATTGTTTGTTTGTCATTTGCAGGAGTTGCTGCTGCACACACTGAGCAATGTGCATTGTCTCTGGTCTAAAACTTTTTTGTTTTCATATTATGAGGTCTTTGGCTACTTAGTATGTGTTTAATTTATGTAGTTTTTTCTGTAATATGCGTTTTGTTTGTGCAGAACTAACAATTTTTATTTCTTTCTATCTTTTTCAGAACAATTTGTGCCTTCTTAGTTAGTAGTACAACTAAACTAAGTAGGTACAAAGTACAACAGTCACAGTCAGTCAGTTTACATAACATATTTCCATATTAATCAGTCAATAATCCAGTTAAAATTCATTGAACAAGCGTCTAGCTTGTGTCTGCAATTTTGTAGCGTGTTTTGACATAAAACATCTTGTGTCAATCACATTCAAAATCAAAATATTTTATTTCACATAAACCTACATGGGCACTTATGAAGCGTCAGACTCTAGGTGCACGGTTCCAATTGGTCGTTTCCTATGGAGAATAGCCCGCAAGAAACTCCATGGTTACTCTTTTAAAAATGTTGGTCTTGTACAATGTTTGCAAATTACAGATTAATAGGTATGGGAGGACAGTGTAGGCCTGTCAACAAGTACCATATGTTTAACAAATAGACTATGGTCTATATAATAATAATAATAATAAATTATGCATACTAAGATCAAACACCGCATTGATGCGTAGAAGTATTTTTTGTTTAGCACCAATCATATATAATAAAATCCCAAAATCTTTTAGATAAATGCCTTCTGCTCTGTTTAAAATACATTTAAAAAAATATCTCATAGCCAAATGCTATTATACCATAACGGAATTTTTAAATGACCGCAGTTAATTAAATAGATTCCTAGAATTACGACATTTTCACAATTTTACCCTAAAATCGGAGAAAAAAAGGTACATTCTTTATTTTTTCTACTTTTTATTAGCATTAGGAATAAGTTACAAAATTTTTATAGTTTGCTGTGTAGTCTCAAATAATTTTATCCATTTTTTATTTATTCTAAACCAATAATATGTTGTTTTTGTACGCCATGTATGCCAAGACATGCAGAACTACCTGTTATTTTAAGACCTTGCACATATTATTTGATGTATACTCATGTTTTTACAATAAAAATATATTCTATTCTATTCTATAAATTTACAATCTAAAACGCTCTCACATTTACAAAATATAAAATAATCTAATAAAGTACAAAAAAAAAAAAAAAAAAAAATCGGCAATAGCGTAGCTTTCTTTAAGTGAAACTACTTCCAGAGATCACCTAAAACAGTCGTATAAATAATATAATTAGTTTAGTTTTACTTTACTTTTCTCAACTTTTTTATTACTTATGGTAATGCTTATATACAAAAGCAACATACTTAATACACAACAAAAAAATACACCAGTAGTGCTATTCTGTAACCATCTCACCGTGAAAACTTAGGTGAAGTGAGCATAGTAAGTAAGCTGTCAGCGCCACTGATGTTAGGTATTGACCAAGACGGGATGACACTGACAGCTCACTCCACACAAGTCTTCACGGTGATTTTTATACAGAATCGACAGGCTGGTACTATTCCATGACTAAAGGGTCCCTCAGACAGCGCGGCGTGGCTCTAGTGAGCAATTTCTATTACACGTCGTCGCGGCGCACTTGTCGGCGGAGCCTTGACTAATGTTTAAATAAGATAAACTTGGCTTACGTGACTTTTATGTTTCGGCCACCAAATAAAAAAACGGTTTGGTTCTCTCTCGGTTCTCAATTACACCTCCCGTTGACACACAGAGTTTATCCAAAAAATTTACTGAAATACCTTTCACGAATTGTGTACATTCCTGCGTGTTTCTTATAAAAAAGCCTTTTGGTACAATAACGTTTGTCCTTTTCAGGAGAAGCCCCAACTATTTGTGCACAAATAAAGCTTTGTGCTGGAAGCGCCATTGTTTTTTTTTTTACTAATGGTGCCTTTTGGTTACGATTAATAATAAGAATGTACTTACATGTATGTACTTAAATGTATAAGAAATTTCGTCAAAATCGTTAAACAAAATCCACTTTTTTAACATAACATAACATCACGCCTTGTTTCCCCGAAGGGTTTGTACATTTCGCCAGTTATGTTTTTAAGTCCCATGTAATAGGGGCGAGCCTATTGCCATCAACCGGGCACAAATCCAGACTTCGGACTGCTGTTGAGAAAATCCAGATAGGAAAACCCAATAACACGTTGCCCGACCTGGGAATCGAACCCAGGACCTCATGCTCAGCAGTAGCGATTGCTACCACTAGACCAACGAGGCAGTCCACTTTTTTATAATGCATTTAAACATACATAGTTCTACAACAGGACGCTTAAGTCTAGTCTAGGTTTTTAATCAATTTAATAACTGCGGGTTACCGGAGATTTGACATGGAACCATGCCTCTAATGGAATGGGCAGCTTACTAGCCTTTCTCGTTACTGAAAGCGGAACACGGTTAGTTGCATTAAATACAATTATTAAGTGTTGCTCATACTTTATGCCTCGTTTCATGCGAGCTATACTTAATGATATGCCCACGGTATAGAAAGGGAAAGGGATGTGTCCGTCAGTTAACCCGCGTGTGTCATAATTAAGTGAAAAATATGTTATTTAATAACAACCTTCGTCCGTTATAATAAGTCTTGATTTTGTATAAATCGCGTAATAGCTGCGTGAGCCATATCATCAGCTTGACTAAAAACAAAACTAATATGATCAGGTATAACTTATGTGATACTATACTTAATAGAGTGACGAACCTTAAATTACATTTGGATCTACATATACGAGGGCGGGTCAATAAGTCCGTGACTTTTGGAATAAAACACAGATTTTTTGATAAATAAATGTTTTATTTTTCAACGAAGTCTCCCTTGAGCTCTATACACTTTGTCCAACGCTTCTCCAATTTTTATCCCTTACAAAAAATATGATTTGTCGAGGTCCTCAAAATAGGCCTTTGTTTGCGAGATGACTTCATCAATGGAGTCAAATCTTTTTCCTTGGTTTGGGAACAAGAAGTAGTCACTCGGAGCCAAATCTGGAGAATAGGTCTCCAGATTTGGCGGATGAGGGAGCAATTCATAGCCAAATTCATGGATTTTTGCCATGGCAACTGCACATGTGTGCACCCTTGCATTGTCTTGGTGGAAAAGAACTTTTTTCTTGACCAAATGAGGTCGGTTTTTTTTCAAATCGTCATTGAATCGGTCCAATAAGTTGGCATAATATTCCCCATTGATTGTTCTTCCCTTTTGAAGGTAGTCAATGTGGATTATCCCGCGTGCATCCCAAAAAACAGTCGCCATAACTTTATTGGCTGACAAACCAACCTTGGCCTTCTTTGGCGCCGATTCACCCTTAGAAACCCACTGTTTTGACTTGGTTGGTCTCTGGTGTGTTGTGATGGATCCATGTTTCGTCCACGGTTACAAAACGGCGCAAAAACTCCTCCATATTGCGATTAAACAACGCCAAACCTTCCTGTGAAGTTGTTACACGATTGCGTTTGTGGTCGACTGTGAGCAAACGCGGCACCCATCTTGCGGAAAGCTTTCTCATGCCCAAGTGATCATTAAAAATTGAAACCACTGAGCCATGCGAGATCCCTACGGCTTCCACAATCTCTTGCACTTTCAATCTTCGGTCGGGTGAAGAGACCTCAACTGGGCGTCCAGGACGTTCGGCATCTTCAGTGCTTGTACGGCCACAACGAAATTCAGTAAACTACTTTTTTACCATTGAAATCGATGGTGCAGAGTCCCTATAGTATTTATCAAGCTTAGCCTTGGTCTCGGTAATAGTTTTTTTTCGCAAAAAACAGTGCTTAATAAGCACACGAAATTCACTTTTTTCCATTTTTTCCTCAAATTACTGGGTAGTCTGATAAAGATAGCTGTCAAACACAAACTAACTGACGCAGCAAGTTCAAATTTTGACAGGAGTCAACTGACAGATGCTTGTTGACAGGAGTAGTGTTGCTTTTTCAGTAAAGAGGTCAGAAATTCAAAAAGTCACGGACTTATTGACTCGCCCTCGTAGAAAGCAACATAACCAGGGCATTTAAAATGTACGGCTTTGTTTTCAGAAACCACTTGTTTTTTATATTCAGTGAATAAACTTAAAGACAAACGATAACTGCACTCTGTTAAATTTAATTAGCTTCTTGTTCCCCCGACCCACCCCGTCGCATCACATCGCCTGTCCGCGCTATTTACTTTTTCTAAAGGTCCTAGCGTGATGTAAAATAGCTAAGAGTCTTTGTCAAGAGTTGGGTTAACAAATAAAATAATAAATTTTCAAATACGACTTGGGGTTTCAGAGATTAGCGCGTTTAAACAAACAAAAATACAAACTCTTCAGCTTATTAGTAATTTAGATGTTATATTGCTTTTCGTTGTTGTTGCTTACCTCCTCTTTGTAAATTTATTTCTAAAATTCATTTGTGTAGATTTACAATTGGCACAGGGCTTTTTTGTCTATAAAACTTCCATGCGATAAATAAACTCTAATATTTGCACAAAAATTGTTCGTATGATAATATAAACGTATTTATTAACCCATCCAGTCATCTTACATCCACGTGCCAACATAAATACATTTGTCCATCCACACACATTCACAACAGGTCCCTAAGCAGACACTTTCGGGTATACTTGGGCACGTTAAGTACCTATGAATTGACTCCCTACAGCTCCCAAGGTTCGGGGATGCAATATGTGTCAATCGAAACTTATTGCTTCTAAATACTTTGTGATTGTGATGGGAATCGTTCAAACTCAAAGCATTTAATACGCACTTTTGAATAGTCAAGCAGTCGGTCAGTCAAATCGATGAAGCTAGATGCCGTTCCAAAAATAGCTTAGGATCCAATGGAGAAAAGAGCAAGAAACTCCATGGTGTCTACATAATTTCGTGTGTTTTCTTAAACTTATTTCGGACATTATAATATTTTTATTACTTTTGGTTTCGAGAGGTATATTTGGGAAAGAGATTTATTTATTTTGGCAATCGTATTTTGGTGGATTGATAGGCACATGCTACGTGACTGTTAGTAGCTTTGCAAACTAGAGGTTGAAATTGAGCGACATAAAAAAAATACCATTTAGTGCCACCACCACCATGTTCGATAATTCACAAAAAGAAAATGGTACTGTCTTGTCTTATGAACTCTTAACATTTTAACACGTTATATTATACTTTTAATTTCTACTATGCACTACTTTTCCTTTGTAAGACAATATTGCATTAGAAACTAAAAATATCATTAAATTAAAATAGCGTTGGATAACAAAAAATGCTATTTTTTATGAAGTACTCGGTAAAGTTTTCATTCTACTAAATTTCATCATTCATTGCGTATTCAAATCGATACCTACTATAAATCCCATATTAAAACGGACACTTTTTACGGTTCCGTAGCCAAATGCTAAAAAACGGAACCCTTATGGATTCGTCATGTCTGTCTCTCCGTCCGAATGTCACAGCCACTTTTTCCGAAACTATAAAAAGTATACTGTTGAAACTTGGTAAGTAGATGTATTCTGTGAACCGCATAAAAATTTTCACACAAAAATAAAAAAATATTTTGGGGTTCCCCACATCCCCCAGACGTGTGCATAGGTCTTCAAAAATTATAATGAGGTTGCTAATACTTTTTTTCTAAACTGAATAGTTTGCGCGAGAGACACTTCCAAAGTGATAAAATGTGCCCCCCCCCCCCTCCTGTAACTTCTAAAATAAGAGAATGATAAAACTAAAAAAATATGTGATGTACATTACCATGCAAACTTCCACCAATAATTGGTTTGAACGAGATCTAGTAACTAGATTTTTTTATACGTCATAAATCGTAAACCGCAATTTAAAAAAAATGCACTATTATTAAACATCTATCAAAAATACAACGAACTACAAGAACTTTTATATTATGTTACTTGCTGCTACAGAATCCTTCATGGGCGAGTCCGACTCGCACTTGGCTGTTTTTTTTTAAATGAACAACCGTAACAAAATCCACAAACTGCAAAGAGCAGAGCCAGAAACATGAATCTCGACACAAACCTCCTTCGTGGTCTATTTTTCACGGCGCAATCGGATCTAGCGGTTTAATTACTTTATTCACCCCACTCAGTATTTGAAAAAATAGCAATCAAAGTTATTCAAGATCCGTCAGCAACCGCGCTTCACCATCGTGGGGTCTGAGTGCTCATGGTTTGTTCAACGAAATTTCAAAACGACTGGTTGACACTTTCCGTGACCAGAGGGCTTTTACCTTGGCCAGAGGCCACGCATTCCAATACAACGCGTGGCAATGCCGCCGGACTCTTGGGTACATTACCAGTCGACAGAGATGCGGAAGAATTAATGGACGCCGTAATTTAGTTTGTTTTTAGTTGATTTAGTAAAAGAAGTTTATCCAGTGCATGTATTTTTATCCACTAGCTGGGAGTTACCTTCTCATTTTATGTAGACCAAAACATCTAACATCAAAACATCTAACATCTTTTTTATTCTAACGTTATTCGTAGGAACAGCTAAACAAAAAAATTAAACGTTGGGAATGTTTTCCTTTCTATAACCCCACAAAACGCAGTTTCGTCTACACCTAATTCATATTCGTCATCATTATCATTTCAGCTGAAAGACGTCAACTGCTGGACATAGGTTTTCCCAAATCATTGTCACTTCGACCGTTTCTGTACTTCTCGCATCCAGCGGATGCCTGTGGCCTTTTTTTTTTTTTTGTTCCCGGGGTGGAAAATCCTCATGGATGTCCTCCGCCCTGGGGCGGGCGGAGGGGTCTGTCAGACTCTTACTGACTAAAAACCACCCCGGTGTTCCATCTCACACCTACGCCGGGGTCGCGGGAACACATAATTCTTCCGCATCCCCGGCTGGTGCCGGCCCGCTTGCGCGGGCCCTGTCTCGGGCGGGGGGAGTGAGGTGTACTCTCCCCGCAACGTCTGTGAGCGGAGCGCGCGGAACACTACGCGCGCCGCCTACTCGCGTCCTGATGTTGGGGGGCGACGGATGTCCTGTCGCCCCTGGACCCATTTAGGGGGGCCGGAAGAGGGCGTTGTCCGCCCTCCTCCGACGCCCGGTGCGTCTGCTGCGGGCCGGGTTAAGAGTCGAAATCTCTCTCTCCCTTTCCGCAGCCTCCTTCTGCGAGATCACTGTTTCGCAGAAGGAAACCACCGCGTCCCAGGACTCGACGTTGCCGAGCATCGCACTCACAACGGCCGGCAGCGACAGGTCACTGCCTACTTCTGAGATGAGGGCACGGCGCGGCTCCTCCCAAGCGGCACACTCTGCCAGAGTATGCCACGCCGTGTCCTCCCGGCAGTCGACGCAGTGGTGACACCGAGCGTCCGGCTCCCTGTTTATGCGACACAGGTACTTCCCGAAGCAACCATGCCCCGAGAGCACCTGCGTCGCCCGAAACGACAGGGAGCCGTGCCTCCTCCCGAGCCAGAGGTCGAGCACTGGCCGGACCGCCTCGATGGTGACGAGGCCGGCGGTAGGGCGTGAAAGCCTGTCCCGCCATTCCGCCACCAGGACCTCGCGAAGCTGCGACCGACGCTGCTCCATATGGCGCTGCATCGGCCGCTCGCCCCGCGCCCTCGCTTCCTCGCGCCACCGATATAGTGACGCGAGCACCTTCGCATCTAGGTCCCATGGCGGGGATCCGGCCAGTGCACAAGCCGCCTCGTAGGAGATCGTGCGATACCCCCTTATGACTCTGACGGCCATTTCTCTCTGCGGTTTTCGCAGCACAGAGATGCTGGCGGCCGTCAGATCAGCCGCCCAGATCGGGGCCCCGTAAAGGGCCATCGATCGCACGATCCCCACGTAGAGCCGCCTACAAGCGGCGCTCGGGCCCCCCAGATTGGGAAGCAGCGTTGACAGCGCCCCAGCCGCGCCCAACAACTTGGGCGCCAGCCGCCGGAAGTGGGGTCCGAAGTCCCACAGGCTGTCGAGCACCAATCCCAGATATTTCATGGTGGGCTCGACAGCGATCCGGACCCCCCCGACCACAATGTGTGATCCGGCCGGCGGCGGATGCCTGTGGCCTGCCCCAGGTCATCGGTCCATCCTTCCATTGCCACGCTATTTCATACTATAAAGTAGGCTATTATTTTAGAAAGTAGACAATCGGGTAAAAAGTGCATAAGTTAAAACATAGTTTAAATCGCTGGTGACCTTTTTAGCGGAGGTAGGAACATTCGCTGAGCGCATTAAAATTTAAGTAAGTATCTCATCAAGTTTTTGCTGCAGTTTCTCAAGTAAAGCGACTTAAGAATGAACGACGTCGTTGGACACTTCAAAATCTGTTCATTTTAATTTCTTTTCTTACGGATTTTGTTCCCTATTAAGGATAGGGTCAGCTAATAAACCAGCCGCCCTCTTCTGTAAAAATATCATCGTGATAAACTTAAAGTTCAAGCTTACTTCACTTAAATTTAAGCGGTGACATTTTTACATAAAATAAATTCAACAGGCTGTTATACAGGTTATATAATAAGTAGTTAGTATGAGATAGTATGACGATGAAACAGGGACGTTTTTTACGATAAGTTTACAATGCGCACACGGATCCCCACTATTAAATCGAGCTCTCAAGACGTGCCAGTCACTGTAACTTGTCTGAAAATTGCTTCTTACGGATTTTCGAATTGAGCGAAACGTTGATTTACGTATCCCGCAACTGCGAAAAAGATTAATTTTATATTAAACGAATCTTTTCTCAATTTCTTACAAAAACTGCGAGCAGGTGTGCAGTGCAACCCATAAAGAAAAATTGAACAAAAAAGTAGTTTAAGAAAATAAAAAGTTTTTTTAAGTCGTTACTAGTAGTCAGAAGGCTAAAAGACTGACAACCAGTCTTACCAAGAGGTTCGTGTTACCCTGTCACTTGGTCGTGTAGGTCAGATAGGCAGTCTTTTTTCTTTTTTTTTGATTGGGGCAAACGGCCTTAGCCATTGTTGCCAGTGTCGTGTGTTGTAGGCAGTCTTTATATAATGGAATTCTGCTTCTCTGAGGGTTTTGTTGTTCTATTGTGAAATTAGTTCCGATTTCAGAAATAATATAATAAATTATGGAATCAAAGCCAAAAATCCTACATAAATTATGGAGTCAAAGCCTACACTGTTTGTAGATTTTTTAATTAAAATATTCCTGTTGTGTCGCCTGTCAGTTCGTTTCTTGTTAATTTATTTTGGTTTTAAACTAAAGTATTTTGGTTCTTTTTTTGGTTCTAGGATAATGTCGGTTTCCTCATGATGTTTTCCTACACCGTTTTAAGAGCAGGTGTGATGAAATAATTTACACTAAGTAAAGTGCCTATTTGGGTTTTAATCTAGACCTACAACTCGTAAGTCACGACCGTTTCTATTAGGTCTCCACTACTCTCCACAGTGTGACGCAGTTTGCACAAAATCATTTTCTGTAGAAACTTTTTGGAAAATAAAATTCACATTTCGAAACGACAAATATAATTTGGTGGAAATCCTTTTCACGATAAAAGTTCGTCCCAGGCCCTTGTAAAAAGTTGCTTGGCGAAGCTACATTGGACGTTGACATATGTATTTATTACCTACTGAAGAGTTTCCTTCACAATTTCAAGTGTATATTTGAATTAAATATGGGTGGAATGAGTAGGTTTCCAGTTTGAAAGTAATATGTTGTGTTTGCTGCATGTCTGCTACAGTGCTTTTGATACCATTTTAAAAGGGTGCAGGTTGTCAGTCTGAAGTTTTTTGGATGATATGCTGAGGGGAATGTTGCAGCCCTTCAGAGGGGCAATTATGGATTGGAATGAATCAGTTTCTATCTTAATAAAATACCGTAACAGAACTACACGATTTACATAAGATATTAGAATATTGGTCTACGTCAATAATATGAATTGTTTACGTAGTCATAAATGAATTGTTTTATACATATTCGCCATTTTCAGAATTCATAAATTTTCATCTAAATCTACTTACCGTGTTCAATGTCAGTCAAATATTAAAGTCATCATCGCCTGCCATATGAAAGCAAATCCAACAAAAATAGCTACCTCACAACATACTTTCGTATTTTGAACCTGTCAAGTCTTGACTTATTTGTTATATATTGCTATGTTACTCTCTTTAGTCACACGAACGAGCCAGAGAGGAAAAAAATAACTAGTGCGCAAACTGTAACCAGTATGTAATTAGAGATCTTCATGGTCTTTTCGTAGAATTTTTTGTCAGTTATGAAAAAAATACCAATATTTTAAATTTTGACTTGTTGAAGAGTACATGAATATAAATATAATTTTGTGGATTCGCAAAGGAAGATCATTACAGCAACCAAATAACAAACTATGAAAATAAAACACAGCATATAAAAAAATCTTATTCGGCGCCAAAGGGCTATCTCAGTATGGTGCAGTAACATTTAAGACCTATTCTTTTACATAAATTATAATCATGACAATGGTATGGTCATTTCAACTGCTACACATAGGTCTCACATAGCTGCTACACATAGGCAAGTACTTAATCTACTATATAATTAAAAAAAAAAATGCTGATCGTTAGAAAGTGCATCACTTCAGAACGGCTGGACCGATTTGGCAAATTGTTGTTATAAAATGTCCGTAATAGCATCAGCAATCAGGTTTTTAGAGCATGAATTTTTTTAAGGTGGCGGGAAAATTGTATTTTCTTTGAGAATATGACATGAATGATTAAAATTTGGACAGGACAACGTCGGTCGGGTCAGAATGTGAACTTGTGGAAGCAATAATTATTTTGAGTATCCGGAGCTTTGTCACCAGTGATTGTTACTGACTGTACCGTGAAACACGAGCCGAGTTCGAGTGAGTTGCAAATGCCAGTATTTTGGGTCTGCCGCCATTAATTCAGGTTGCACCGAAGAGCTCCACTCGACCCCGATGCGAAGCGGCTGAAACTTTCAATCGCACGCTGATAACCACAGTTCCGCGTATGTGGATTAAATTGGCTTTTATATAAGAAACTTGGGAATTTGCTTTGCCTTGGTTTCCGTACGTCCTTTTTGGGTAACCGCTGCAAAGTATCATGCTGAGTGAAAGCTTTTGTTATGTTTTGCTTTTGTTTGTGCATCTGACGACTATTTCTGTTTTATGCTCGTGATTTTATATCTGTTTTGTTTTTATTTTTCTTTATTATTCGAATTAATTACCCCATCCATAAAGTTATATATCCATAATGTTTATGGGTACTATGCAAGTTCCTTGTCTGTGGTAAACACTAAAACTGAAGTTACAAATGACTTGCTTGATTGAAACACTGTTAAGGTGAAATGTTTCTTGTTGCTTCAATTTATGGCATGCCACAGGCAATGAAATCGAACCGTGTAAATCAGGCTTTACAATGTTTTTATTTTCTCTCAATGGTTTTTAATCTGAATTAGTACCTACCTGATTAGTGGCAAAAGGCTTGCTATAATATCTATATAAGGTGTATCTATTCATACACGAAATATTTTAAGAGGGGCCCCTATAGGTCGTTTAGAAGCTATAGAAACGAAAAAGATTTTTTTATCTTAATGTTTTTTTATTTTACGTAATTATCATAATTTAAAACTGCTTGAGATGTTTTACACAAAACCTTTTCTGCCAGCTCTATGAATCAAAGACGCGGCGGGGAGAGGCGCGGGCGCGATGCCCGGCTAACTGTAGCAGCGGGGCGCGTGCCGTCTCTCTCTTCGTAACTCGATCTCGTCTTATTTTGATAACAGAGTTATCGCTTACAATAAAAATAAATGTGAATTTAAAATACAAAACGACCTAAATCTAAGTAGCTACAATATTGAATTCCCTCCTCGAAGTTTTACAAAAACAGTACCTTCTGTAAACTAGGTACTTACATCTGAATAAGCAGCTGACCTCTGTGGGGTCACGACTTTTACGAGCGAGCATCGAAACGTTTCAATCATTTTCTTATTTATTTTACGAAAAGGATCCTAGATTCGATTAAAACATTCATATTCTACAGTGTTACACATCTTTTAGATAATAATAATAGAAAAATAAACAGCTGACGCAACGCGATTTCGCATAAGGTAATGACTTCTGTTTGTTACGAACTGTGCGTCGAGTCGTATCTGTCAGCTGATTGATAGGTTGTGTACCTACCTATTTGTACAGACGTAAACTGTAAGAAGTGCATAGCGCGAACAATTTAAAATGTACATACCTCATAACGACGTAGTTTTTATTTACATTATTTACACCAGAATTGCTGTACATATTCACCCTGCAGTTGCACGTTAAATAATGTGTCGTTGCACTTTTAACAATGTCTCTATCTCTAGCTATCACTGCGTAAACGCCACAATTCACGTTTTTTTGTTCCGCACTAGAAATGGTCTGGCCGCCATTACCATAAATCAGGTCTATCCCTACCCCACACATGGAAGTTCAACGGCGTAAGATCAGACCTGCCTCCGTCTGCAGCTGGGGGCATGTAGACCCCGTAGTCCCATTGCCGCTGTCGAGCTTCTAGGATCTCTAGGAAGGGGGCTTGTGCTGTGAGCAAAATAAGTCCACCCTCATTGTAGCAGTCCACCATGTTCTGGTACTCCTGGTTGGAATATTTCGGCATTGTTGCGTTTGTTGCGCGAAGCGCGATGCATTCCACGTTGGTTAAGCCGCGTGCAGTGCAACATGGAGTTCGCGCGAGACTGAGCATGGCGGCGGAGCGGACGGCGCGGCGGGCGCGGGGCGAGGCATCGTGCGCGGCGCCGCCGCCGGCGCCTCTTTTGATAATTCATGTAAAAACCACGCGACATCTAAGGGCACCGCCATGACCTTGCCCGCTTCAATGAAAGTAGTTTCTATGTAGTATTTTCGTAGCGTAATGGATGTTACAAAATATGAAAGAGCCAGTATTTTATGTGTGTTAAGTAATATTAAATTATTATTTTTTTTAAATTAGATGCTTAGATAAAAAAATAAAAATCATTTCTATAGCTTATGTTCGACCTATAGACGCACCTGTTCAAATATTTCGTGTATGAATAGATACACCTTATATGCAACTTATAAGTCCGCGTCCTTAATTAACCGTGGCGCACGCCCGACTGTTGAGTACTGGTGTACACCGACATTTCAAAGCGCGTCGTTTTAGCAGATTTGTATCAAGACGTAATACTGCTTACTTTACCATACTATGTCTATAGGCTAGATTGCAAATAATTATTCAGAAACTAGTTCATTCTAAGAAAGAATTTAAACTAGCGCAATGTAGGTAGTATACAATAGACTTTAATCTACCCTGAAAATACAAGATGGGAGTACCTAATGTCATCTAATCGAATTGGATAATTTTCTATAAATTTTTATTATCTTGATGTTATTCCTACTCTCAGCCTCCCAAGCATGGAAGCCCAACATGAATTGATAATTAATGCGGAAACATTATCGCAGATTGGTGGGATTCCCCGATGTTGCGTAGATGGATGCAGCTTCACGCTGAATTTTAATTGTATTTTGTTAAGTTGTGTCTGTAACCTACTAACACTAGAAGTTAAGTTAAATTGTAACTAACCCTATGGACTCCTGTCTGAGATAAAAGTTTTCTATTCTATTATCATAATCTGTTAGCGTTATAGTCTCGAATTCTACTTCCCCAAGCCTCTATTTGTACCACGTAAATGAGAACAGAATTATAGCCGGATTTCTGTAAGTGTCCGACCGATAATGGTTTTTCAGCCGATAACGAAAGAGAAGCTTCGTCTTTAATCTTATTTTCTGCTGAAAACAATCCAAAAACGAATTTGATTTAGACATTTAAAATACTTGTTAACGAAAAAGGTGTCGTACGTCGCAATGGAAAACGAAACCCTATAGGATCACTCATGTGTCTGCCTGTCTGTCCGTCTGTTACAGCTAAGTTGCTCTGAATTTACTGGACTGATTATATTTCGGATTTGTCCGTGTTACAGTTTCGGCTGTAGCATTGCCGCGTATACGGTTAATAAATAAGGGTTTCGGTTTTGTCAGATTTCGGTATGATTATAGCCGAAATACGAACTTTTTAGTCAATCTCGACAGTTCCTAAGAGCTGATTTCACTAATGAAACTGAACGCGATCAGCACATTTAAACCGCGTTCAAGACCTGTCACTGTCATTATTGCTAAGCAGTATTGACACTGACAGCTCAAATGTTTTTGACAAAGTAATGTATCATTTTCACATTCTAAAGAGGGTTTAAAAGATGTTTTGGCGCCTGAATGAAATTGGCCGTTGTTGGTGCTCATTTGTGAAAAACAAATAAAAAACAAGATGGCCGCGTTAGTTCAGATTCTGTCCGCGCGCCAAAAGATGCTTGTACCGTTGTACCTACTCTCATAGCTTTTAATTGTCAATGGGGAAGGTCGGGCAAAGCTAATTGTAGATGGCGTGACCATAGCTAGGTCCCCACGGTCTTCAATTAATTTGACAATTCGTTCATTCATTCCATTTTCTGTTCATTCATGAGTTTGACTTTATTTCACTATTTCGTTATTTTCGTGATTTCAGTATTTAATATCAAGTACTTGACATGGAAAGTATCAGAATTTTAAACCTTTTTTTCAGTGTAATCACTTTCTTCAAAATATTTCCGACATAAACTCGAACTCAAAAAAATCTCTACGAATAGCTTTAAACCGCAATCTTCTAATTTTAAGGTCTTTCGGGAAATGGTGCACTCCAATTTCGGAGTATCTAGGAACGCGTCAATTTTCGCTAAAATAAAATAAAACCACATCACGCCTTGTATTATTAACTTGTGATGGGAACTAGCTACGGCATCGCCATTTTGACAGTTACCTTCCCCATTAGGAGCGAATTTTACCAAAGTTTAAAACCGAGAATACAATTTGATTTGTTGACAGTTTTTCCATACAAAACTGTGAGACGTCAATTTTATTCGGATAAAAGATAAGTGCACTGTGTATGTGTTTTTATTTTTCAATTTCTCTGGAGAGCAAATTTCCGCTAATTATTTTTTTAAGGTATTACAGGAATCCTGATACGGGATTCCGTAAGCTTCCGTGATACTGAGAGCACGTTGAGCCGAAGTTCCGGCTGTCACTGAATGTTTTTGATCGTTTGAGTATAGTAGAACCTTGTAGTGGTTATAAAATCTCGTGGGATATTGATTCCTTGGATGTAAGCTTGCATTGATAGTCGTTTTACAGAACTAATTTATGATTGGCTGGCTTGTTTGTCTTAAATACTATATTATAAATGCGAAAGTAATTGGGAAGTAACATTAAAAATGTTCGAAAAAATAATGTAATTTCAAGGATGGCATTGTAAAATTGAGATTTCGAAAATTCTGTTAAATCGATGTAAATATGAAGAAGCTACACGTTTTAAATGTTTTTGGAAGGGATTATTTCCGTCCTTGCGCGCGGTATGGATAACATATGGCGCCACTATGAAGTTACATAGTCGTGACGTCTCTTCTACGATAGCGTCCTTGTCTAACACTTGTTTTAAAACGTTTATAACTTGGCAATTTTTTAAGTTTTAACACTTTTTATAATATTGTTTGCACTATTTGGAAACGAACATACTTTTGAGGTAAAAAAAAAAAATCGTTATCCCTATTGTGTCTGTTACCTTTCAGGCCTCAACGATTGAACGGATTTGGATGCACACAAATAGACCATGACCTCGACATAGGATACTTTTTATCCCGCGGGGTGATTTCGTAACACACTAACAACAGATGTTGCTTTCATTTCGACGGTTCAACAACATGCATTGCGCTATTTTCGTTGTTGAGCATACAAACTTTTCGAACACATGAAGCAATGGATTATCAATTTCCTTTAAAATTATTCATATTGTGGTTTATACCGTGAGGGTGCTGGCTGTACGTTCCCGTGGCATTATTTCCGACTACCGCGGGAAAAGCTTGGTAATAAAGGCTGAAATTGACTAAATGCTTGTTTTGCTAGTAAATAGCATGCTTATTTAGAGTAGACGAACATAGTATGAGGACACTTTTTCAATATTTGACATTATATACCTACAATTTTTAATTCGTTTTTGATTTTACTATATTAGATTATTTTATATTTTGTAAATGTGAGAACGTCGTAGGCCTTGTGGATTGTAAATTTATAGACCATTGTCTATTTGTTTAACATATGGTACTTGTTGACAGGCCTACACTGTCCTCCCATACCTATTACCACTGTAATTAAAAAACATTGTAAATGACAAATATTTTTAAAAGAGTAACCATAGAGTTTCTTGCCGGCTCTTCTCCATAGGAAACGACCAATTGGAACCATGCACCTAGAATCTGACGTTTCATAAGTGCCCATGTAGGTTTATGTGAAATAAAATAATTTGATTTTGATTTTTGATTTTGACAATCGTTCTGCCGCGGGAAAACCACCAATAAATTTTCACCGTGTTATAATGTTGATAAGATGTTGTTAAGATACGATTATGATTTCTGGTGACCCTGTAGGACGTAGCAAAAAGCACAGGCCTCCTCTCAGTGAGAGGGAGTGGGCCGTAATCCACCACGCGGGCCCAGTGCGGGTAGGTAGAAGTCACACGTCTTCGAATTTTTCGTTCTAGGACATGCCGGTTTCCTCACGATGTTTACCGTTTTGAGAGCAAAAAGGGAAATAAAATTCTATACTTTGAGTAATTCTTTTACGTATTATAAGTATACTGTTTACTAACATAGGCTATGTTCAAAATCAAAAATCAAAATCAAAAGTCATTTATTCAAATTAGGCTGAGAATCAGCACTTTTCGAACGTCAAAATTACATAAGACAGTCCCCCAAAAAGCCCGCCCTTCACCACTTCCTAGTGCTTTAGCTGGGAAGAAGAAGTGGCGCAACAAACTCCCCAGCAGCACAGCTGTCTGTTCAGTTAGAAGAACTTGATTCTAAACAATTGCAAGTAATTACCGAAACGCCAATGACAAAAAAAAAATAAAAAAAATTGCATGTAAATAACACAAATACATAAATAAAGCCTTCAGGCCTAAAGTGCATGGCAGCTTACATATGCAATACTGGAATTATTATACAAACAAATAAAATAAATAAATGATAAACTAGGACCATCAAAGTAAAATAAATCAACAGAACAATTACTGTAACAATGATAAAACCAAAGACAGCAAGACGACCAGTCACCACAAGCAGCACCCGTTCACGAGCATAACGCAAAGGTCAGCCATTACCCCCCTCGCCATATTTGAGGGAAGGAGGAAACCCGACCCCCGACGCTACCGCAAGCAGTGACATCTAAGGGAGCATGACGAACCTGCTGTTGGTTGCTCAGGCAAGAATAATATTATCAATTGTCGAGGTCGCTAGCTAACCATATATTGCAATACAGCTCATTAAAAACATTGTAATGAGTAGATCATGTCAATAATAAATGAAGACAACAAAATAATTGACTTATACCGTCAAATAAAAAATTAAAAAATTATATGAACTCATATACCCTGTCAGTTAGTAAGCTGATTCTGGAGAAAGAACACGAACATTGTCTTGAGTTAATCACAGCGACCAACAGTTCTTATCGTTTAAGTAGTCGTTAATGGAATAATATGCCTTTGAACAAAGGTTGGATTTTACTTGGGCCTTAAACGCATTAAAAGGTAAATCTAGTAAAGAAGAGGGCAACTTGTTATAAAAGGTTATACCAAGCCCAACAAATGAGTTATGGACCTTATGAAGCCGGTGAAAGGGAGCACGTAGTTTGCTCTTATTTCTGGTGTTAACATTGTGAAAATCACTGTTTTTAGTGTATAAGTGTATATTTTGCCTAATACATAAGATGTTGGCGAAGATGAATTGAGATGCCACTGTGAGAATACCAATATCTTTAAAAAAATCTCTAAGAGAAACTCTGGCTCCTAGCTGATAAATTGCTCGGACAGCTCGTTTTTGAAGGACGAATATATTTTGAATATCAGCGGCTTTGCCCCACAGCAGAATACCGTAGGACATAACGCTGTGGAAATAACTAAAATAGACTAAGCGAGCTGTATCAACGTCAGTGTATTGTCTTACTTTCCTGACGGCGTAGGCGGCTGAACTGAGCCTCCCCGCTAAGCTTGAGATATGTGGGCCCCACTGAAGTTTGGCATCTACCGTTATGCCCAGAAAAACCGTCGAGTCTACAGTTTCAAGCAGCTCTTTATCTAAGACGATGTTGGGTCCTAGATTTCTAACATTCGGTAAGGCGAACTTCACACATTTCGTTTTCTTGGCATTGAGAACTAGATTATTTGACGTAAACCAATCCGTAACCATTGAGAGTGCACGGTTTACGTCGTCAAAATCTTGTCTAGTTCTGTCTACTTTAAAAATAAGAGAGGTATCATCTGCAAACAGTACAATGTCACAGATATCGTTTAAATAGAATGGTAAGTCATTGATATACACTAAAAACAAGAATGGACCCAGTATTGAGCCTTGAGGTACACCTAACTGAACTGGTAGCTCGGAAGATTTCACACCATCGACATCTACACATTGGAACCTATAATGTAAATAAGAATTTATTACGTTGAGAGCTTCGTTTTGGACTCCGTAATGACGTAGTTTACGCAAAAGTGTGTCATGGCGCACGCAATCAAAGGCTTTAGAGAGATCACAGAAAACTCCAATAGCATTTTGCGATTTCTCCCATGCATTAAATATGTGTTTCAGCAGAGCAACACCCGCATCTGTAGTCGAACGTCCTTTTGAAAAGCCATATTGTTCATTATGAAGTAGGCTATTTAGGTTAAAATGTCTTAGCAACTGATTAAGTATTAACTTTTCAAATATTTTGCTAAATGCTGGTAAGATAGAAATAGGCCTAAAATTGCTAATGATATTTTTATTACCAGATTTAAATAATGGTATCACTTTACTACTCTTCATGAGGTCAGGAAAAGTTCCTAGATCAACACATTTATTAAAAGTAATAGCTAGATAGGGGGCTACAATGTCTATTATATTACTTAAAAGTTTAATGGAGATGCCCCAGTAATCACCAGTGTTTTTAGACTTAAGAGTGTTAAAGACGTTAATTACATCACTAGGCGTTACATGTTCGAAGCTAAATAAGCGAGTACATTTTTGCACACTACTATTCAAAAGGTTCTCAGCTTTAGACGGGGACGAATTTAAGGAGCAAGTCGTAGTTATAGGTATGTTGGCAAAAAACTCATTAAATGCCTCAGCTACGTCAGCTGCCTTACTAACTAATTTGTTATCGACCATAATCTCAAGTTGATTTTCTTGTTTAACCGACTTACCCGTTTCATTGTTAATAATTTTCCAAGTGGTTTTTACTTTATTATTGGAACTTTTAATTGAATCACTTAAGAATTTTGATTTCGCAATAGCACAAATATTTTTAAATAATTTTGAATATTTTTTTACATACTCTAGGAAAGGAGTATCAAACCTGTATTTTTTCAAACCATATAATTCGTATAGTCTCGCTCTACTTTTATAAATACCTGGAGTAGCCCATTGGTTGAAGCCAACGGAAGTGCCATTAATGTTAATGGTTTTGGTCTTGAAAATAGACTGGTATTCTTTTTGCACAACATCAAAAAGGGCTCCGTAAATTTCGTTAGGATTCTCGTGTTCTACTAACGATGGTGTAATTCTATGAGCTATAACGACTAGCTGTATAAGGCCTGCATTCAAGTTTATACGGTTTTTTATGTAATGTCATGGGGAAGCTAGCTAATAAACCACAGTGGTCGGACGTTAAGTCACTTAACACTAATTTATTTTTGGCATCACAATTACTAAATATATTATCAAGACAAGTTGACGAAGATGCCGTGATCCTAGTTGGTTCAAAAAACAAGTTAATCAAATTATAAGACCTAAACAGATTGAGAAGTCTAATACTTAATGGAGTAACATCTAAAATATTAATATTAAAATCTCCACATAAAATTATACTCTTATTACTTGACTTTAACCTATTCAGAGAATCCTCCATTACCGATTCAAAACTAATAAAATCACCAGAAGGGGGTCGATAAACGCAGATTACAACGAATTGCTCTAGTTCAACACAAGACAACTCAATAGTGCGCTCGATAGAAAGATTAACTAAATCTAAACGTTGTTTACATTTCAACTTGTTTGAAACAAGAACTAAAGAACCACCGCGAATAGCACTTTTTCTCACAAACGCACTTTGTACGGTAAAATTATCATCATCGATAAACACTACTTCATGTTCCTTCAACCAGTGTTCAGTCAAACATAACACGTGAACATCATAGTTCTCCATAAATAAACTTAACTCTAACTCTTTGCCGGACAGACCCTGCATATTTTGATGTACAACATTCAACATATGCGGCTCACCCGTTGTCGCACCTAATAGTTTAAACTACAAGGCGTATCAAAAGTAGTATTAGTACCACTACTAACTGAAATCGACGGTATACTACATGTACCCTTGTCACTTTGTATATTGTATGCTAAAAGATTAGCAATTTGTCTCCTACATCTAGGTGGCAAATACATTGTGTAATTTGTCAGTTTGTAATCAGTAATAAATTGATTACAATCAAAATATAAAATAGTGTCACTATAACGGCAAGTCCTATTATAAATGAACATATTTAAATTATAAATGTGCCTATTTTGCTCATCAGACAAATATTGTGAATAAGGCAAGGCACAGAAAATAAATTTACAATTATTAGTTTCATTGAGATGTAACATCAAATGGACACATTCATACTAACACTATATGGATCCCTGGGTCTGAAATAAAAAATTGAATTTGAATTGAATATGCCGTTGGTCCGGGTTGTTATTCGAAGATCTTTAAAATTCGTTACGGGTAGTCAGGTGCCTATAAGTCTGACAACCAGTGTATAGTGTTAACCTGTAACTGGGTTGTGGAGGATCAGATATGTATGGAAAATACTGGTATTCAGCTGCATCCGGTTAGACCAGAATACGAGTACAACCCCAAGATAGTTTGGAAAAGGAAAGGCATTTTGTTTTTTTAGAATGTTGAGTGTGTTTAGAGCTTTCTGGACTCACATATTTAGTAAGGTAGAAAAATTCAGTTTTTTTTTCTTTTTGGACTGAAATATTTATTAATATTTCTACTAAGGTAGTTTTTTTTTCTTTCCGGTTTCATATATATATTAATATTTTTGTCAAAAATCTCTTTGTCCTTTTTGTTTTATGAGATGTAAGTAGATGTGAGATGTAGTGTACCATACATTTGTAAAGAAACCTTACGATTCATACGTTTTGATAATCCGGGGTTGGGAAGCGTATGTTAGTCAATCAACTATTCTATGATCGCTTCTAGTGTAAAACTTATAATAAATTGATATTTCCATGTTTAAATTGAGAAAACGAATACAAGTAACTTCAAACATTATTCTTTAGAGCATCATCATCTGCCGAGCCTTCTCCTAGCTGTGTTGGTGCTGGCTTCTGTCAAACCAAATGCAGCTGAATACAAGATTTTACATGGAGCGGCATATCTGACCTGCACAACCCAGTGACGTACTGAGTAACACGATACCCCTTCGTGAGACTGGTTGCATTATTCTTCAAAGCGGCGTTGATTGATATAGTAACGAACTTCCACATGAATCATACGTAAATCAACACATCAAAAACATCTTAATTACACACGAAGTCAATTTAGTATTTCTAACTCGTTCACAGGTGAAATAATTTTCAGCCCGGTTTCGACATGTTCGCAAATATCACAGTTATAAAACTTTACATGGTAATACAATACAGATTTGTACAAAAGGTCAACTAACTACAGTCACGGAGAATTTATACAAATGTGTTACAAACAATTTAGTGACTCTTTACAGTAGGGACAAATACAATGTCCTACCCAATTTTTATACCAGGCCACTCAGAAAGTATTGCGATAAAAAGTTTGTATGTATGAGAGACTGGCCCGATTAATTCTATTTTTAAAATATGATTATTAATTATTAAAATAGGTACGTTCCAATTTCAAAATCCGTCCGAAAGTAGTTGATCTGTCAAACCTAGTGTCAAATTCAATTTTACGGGCGAGCATAAACACGTCGGGAGTAATGAACAACCGTCAAATTGTTCTCTTCTGAATCTTATGTCCGTAGGTGTTACGGAGTAGGAATGCCCGTAACTTCTGCTGAAACTACGGATTACATTCGTCCCGCTGAAGCGTATAGTCACAAAAGCAATCGTATAAGTTTTGCACAGTATGAATGACAGATTTGGCTTTTGTCAGGTTTGGCTAATTGTGTCTGTGACCACACAGGAGAAATTCAAATTATAAACACTATTTAAAAAGTGTTCTCATAGTTTTTAGATAGTTTCAGAATCTATACGTCAGTACATAAATAACAAATTGAGTACTCCTAATAAAAAAATAAAACGATATCGAATGTGCCCTAAAGTTATTTTAGTTAGGATTAAAACTTCTGCTCTTCTTTATGTAAGACTAAAACTGGGTAAAATCAAAAGTTCGCGTGTATCAGACAACGTGGCGTGTGCGAACGTAACCTGTATTATTTGTTATCGTAACTTGCGTTTAAATTATGTAAAACATGGTGCAACTTGAATGTTTCTATGGAATTTTTTCACTACGGGTGTATGTCCGGTCGGTATTTATGTATTCTTAGGTAAACTGCCCCATTGGTCTCGTGTTTGCAAACGCGACTTCCATTCTCAGGTCGGGCAAAGTGTTATTGGGCATTTCCATAACAAATTTCTTAGAAACAGCCCGGAGTTTGGCGGTAGGATACCCCCGCGCCTCGGATGGCACGTTAAAATGTTGGTCCTGATCCTGCCGCCACACTATAAAATCTCCCGCGCCGAAGGCTAGTCTCCGTTGAGATTGGCCGATATTACCGAAATACGGTCTGCACGAGTATCAAGAACGACTTTTGTCGACGAATAGACAAACAGACAGAAAGAATAAAGGAAATGACAGATTTCTATTCTTCATCTGTTTTTTATTTCTATTATTCCGTCGACAATACTCGTTTCTATGGTGGTCATGCTGAGCGAGCTGGAGGACTATATATTCTCAGTTTGTGAAGTTGTAAAATCTTTGTTCCCGTTCTGCTCGCAATAGAGCATGTTGTTCTGCCCCTCGAAAAGCAACATGGTTTATTCTAATCCAGTTTCTGTAATCCTGATCGAGCATCATCATTCTCCTGTACTTATCCTCCATCCTATTCTTCCATCCTTCTTTGAAAGCCATCTCAGTAGTCACCCCCATTCCAACCATAGCATCTTTCACACAGTCCATCTATCATCATACGAGTAATCAGCCTATAACGTTACCAACGGGACACAGGCCTCCTCTCTATGAGAGGGAGTGAGCCGTAATCCACCACACGGGCTCAGTGCGGATTGGTAGATGGAACATGTCTTCGAATTTTTGGTTCTAGGACATGCCGGTTTCCTCACACACTGGTGTAGGGGATGTCTCACCAGGCGGCGGTCGAACAAACGACACTCGTTGTTGCGACAATCTTCGAGAGGATTCGGCAATTGGGAGTCGGAGTGGCCCTTCACAAGTCCGAGGCCATGTGTTTTCATGGTCCTCGGAACTCGCCACAGTCGGGTTCCCAGATTACGGCAGGTGGGGTTCACATCGGCGTCGTGTCGATGATGAAGTACCTGGGACTCGTCCTCGACAGCCGGTGGAACTTCGTGGAGCATTTCCGACGTTTGGCTCCCAGACTGGAGCGGGCTGGGGCTGCCTTGAAGCGGCTCTTGCCCAATCTAGGGGGTCCAAACGCCTCCTGCCGCAGATTCCCAGCCACCGTAGGCACGAGCTTGCGGACGGCGAGCAATGGGTAGCTCGCCGTCCGGTAAAGATCAAACCCGGGTAGACGGCGCGTCGCGTCGTATTCCACGCGTGCCTCAAGGAGATGTCAGCACATAATGACGGGGCCTGATATGGCCGACTGCTCAGGGTCGAGGGAAATTCGTAAAAGATACCGGCACTGGCAGAGGCAACTGAAGGAACACAGGCGGGTTATAATCAGTAAAAGTCTGACGCGCCCTCCCGCTCCACCCAGAGCGGGAGAAGTAATTTGATGAATACCCACCCAAAAACGAAAGACCGGTTCCCTCACGATGTTTTCCTTCACCATTTTTGAGAGCAGTAATGATGAAATGATTTACACAAAGTAAAGCGCCTTTCTGGGTTCGAATCACAGAACCACATTTTATCAAGCAGGTTACTATGCTATCTTCCCTTTTGATTAATTTTGCGAAACACGACGGGCATAAAAACCGTGGTATAATAAACAAAAATATGATGAAGAGTGAGAGAGTGATCGGTGTGTTTAATTAAGACACTGACCAGTGAGTATAGTAGGGTCTGGGTTAGTTTCCCGGGTCGGGTAAAGTGTTATTGGGATTTTCAATCTGGAATTTCTCAGCAGTTGCACGGAGTCTGGATTTTTGTCCATTTTGTAGCAATAGGCTCGCCCCCTGTTATATGGGACTTACACATAAAGAAAGAAAGAAAATTTGATTTATTGGTCGTAGAAACACGTGCATACATAAATATAAGATCACTCGATTATTAAACATAAAACAAAGCATATTAATAGTAACGAACACTGGAGATAAATAGTCGGCAGCCGCACGTCATGACTGTGACAAGAAGGCTTCTACTCAGCATGCTGCTATGCCATAGGGGACCCATAGCATAGCGCTGATTTTCAGTGGTCACCCAAAAATGACGTACATAACGGGCGCAATGTGGGTGTAGGTACTATAAGGTGCACCTCTGCCTAACCCTTCTGGTAATACAGGCGTGATGCAATGGTCCTGAGTACTTACATCCAGGAATACTACACTACACTAAACTGAGCCCGGCAGATGGATTATAACCCTGTCCCTTTTACAGAGAGGAGGCCTGGTTCCAGTGGAACGTTATCGGCTGATTATGCTATAATTATGATTCAGTATCAACATATTGAACCAATATCACTTCGGTAAATCCTGTCACGCCCGTTAATACCTCAGAAAGCGTGTCTTTTACTTGGCACTGTGTTGTTAGAAGTTTATCATTTTCACAAAACTGGAGAGCTAGTCAGTCGAGCACTCGTTAAAGTAGCTCCATAGTTTCAGGCATCGCTCAGAGTTTCTCATTGAAAAGTTATATATCTCGCACCTACGTTGGAAAACTGTTAATTATGACCGACGGACGTACCTACGAGTATATTGATATCGAGCGGCCAATCAACGGGATTAACGGGGTACAATATGCGTTAATTAGTCGGCAGTCGGCGTCAGAATCAATCGTCGGCGTTTCTAGAACACTACTACCTATACGTTTACTCATAAGTAGTTACTCGTATAAATTGGTTTGAAAAGAGGTCATGTATTGTGGAAACTGTAGGTATACCGCGTGGCGTTTTAATGGCATTGATTTAACACACTTATACGGTTTCGCGACTTCATTTTATGAACATATTTTAATTTCAATAAACGTTACTATTTACAGTTTTATAAAAAAAAAAAGCATCTTGGAGCTACCTATAATTAAAGAACTATAGCGTAGCGATCATTTGTCGGGGTCACGGATTATTACTTCCCTGACAGCCCTATTACTTGATAAGTGTTATTCTTCAAAATTAATTTTAAATATAAAATTCTGCAGTCGCGAATCACATTTTGATAGACATTAGACGTAAAACCGAGCTGCAATGTGCAAAAAAAAACCAAGTATTTGAATATTGTGGGCTTCAACTTAAGTTCGTAGCGCGCTTATTAGAAAATATGCAAGACTAATTCCAGTGTCCAAAAAACATAAAGTAGGTACTTATAACAGATCTTAAAAAATACAACCGAATTGAAAACCTCCTCCGTTTATTTAGGTCGATAAATATTGAATCAACAATAATATTATCCGCCAGATCAGTTCATCAGACTTATCAAAAAGTGGTAGACAGCAGAAAGTAACTTTATGATAACAATATTCATAGGCACCTTAGAAACAACGGGGGTAACCAATGTATGCTGGTGCACAGACGTCTGAAATTGAACCTTCCAGTCCCCCTAACAACGAAGATCATTTTTGGAAATTTGCTAAGAATAGACTTCTTACCAACAGTGGAAAATGTCAAGAGTTAATTAACATTCTCAATCAAGTGGCTTCTTTGTATTAATTACAGGTGAAACCTTTTAATTACGTTTAACAAACGTGTAAAACAATTTTTAACAAAATCAGGCCATTTAATCTAAGAAGGATTGGGTAGAGGTGTATCTGCAAGTTTTTTTCGAGTGCGTAAACTGTAACTATAAAATCAGCACATTGTTCTAGCCCTTTTATATAACCGACGAAAAATTTCGACGCTGGGTGTCATAGAACAGAATATAATGTTGAATGCATGCTTGAAGTATGCGCACTGGTTCAAATGAAATACACACACATTTCGCTGGTTATGTTTAAGTCCCACGTAATAGGGGGTGACTCGGTGTAACCCTATTGCCATTCAATGGAACATATTCAGACTCCGGGCTGCTGCTGAGAAATTCCTGATAGAGAAACACAATAACACTTTGCCCGATCCGGGAATCACGGCATGCGAATCCACGACCTCATGCTCAGCGCGCTACTGCTGCTACTTGCAATCACTAGACCAATATTTCTTCAATCAAAATGTATGCCATAGCTGCTATTTTTCACGATGATATCACAATTGGTCCCACCTCATGTATTTTTTTTCTTAAACGTGAATAGTATTATCTCCGAAAGTCTCAGTTGCTAAAGTTTTTCACAGTCATTTGTTAGATGTTACAGGTTCTACTTTCTTTATCTTACTTGACTTTCCAACTCAATTTCTTAACACATCTTACGACCAAACTCAATGCACTTTTTTCTGTGAAAGATAGATCACCATTGATGATTGACAGTATAATTATATCATTAATATAGCAATTTATTTAAGGGACCCTGTACGGGTTGCAGTAGTTAACTCCGTACACCGATTTGTCGTTCAGGTTTGGAAGTTCAGTTAGTATGGAGAAACACGTTCCACTAAGATGCTCTAAATAGTTTAGTTTATTTAAGTTAAGAGTAAGTAACAGTTCTAGAGTGGAAGGCGATTATTTCTCTCAGTTGTTGATAGCTACACAGTTATCAGTTCACTATACATATTTAAATTCGTAGGTCATGTTATTTTATTATTATAAATAATGACGCGCATTGTTGGCCTTAAGTCGTTTATGGAGTAAGCAGAAAAAAGAAGAAAGAAAATACGTTTATTTGCGGTAAACATGACACAGTGATCGAACACAAACACTAAAAATAACAAGTTGGGGGAAAATATGAGTCACATCCACGCAAAACGGCCATCGCTCAGCTTAATGCTACGACCATATGCGAGACAGAGCCACAGCGCTTTTTTTTCAGCGACAGCCGGCGTTGAATGAATAAAATACATACACATAAAAACTATACGAGTATAAGTGTTCAACAAAATAAATACAATAAACAATTTTTATTAAATGGAACATTCCGGGTGTCGAATGCTCACGCGCCGTTAGAATTAGCGATGATAACGTACAGACGCATGCTTTGGCTTTATTGGGACTTTAAAACCTATCAATCTCTGTCACGCCAAAATTGGTGATAGATACGTTATTGGAAGGATACGTAGATGTTTGAGAAACAAATAGCAATCTATTCATTGTTCGAAACTCAGCAACGTCTTAGGAAATAGGTATTAGTTCAATGCAAACCTCCGACGAATGTTATATTCGTCGAAG
Organism: Dasypolia templi; assembly: GCA_963555695.1. NCBI lineage: Eukaryota > Metazoa > Arthropoda > Insecta > Lepidoptera > Noctuidae > Dasypolia > Dasypolia templi. The sequence goes on along the minus strand of OY743151.1, from coordinate 20,709,009 downwards.
GTATTATCTTACCCCGTGATTAGAAGCTGCACGGATTGCACTGCAATATCGAGTAGCCGGTCCTTCGGAGTTCCACATACTCTACTAATGCTTAGGACTACCAGAGCAGTCCTAATTACTTAGCGAAACTACACAGAACACTGCGCAACGCATAGTCGTGGGAGATCATTCAGAGTTTCACCTATTGTACTACTGGCTGCCTTGGAATAGGCAGTCGTTATTATTTAGTGAAACTTCACAGACTGTTTTTCAATATCGAACAAGCAGGACTTGGGAGGTCATTCTGGAGCAGCGTCGGTCGCAGCTTCGCGAGGTCCTGGTGGCGGAATGGCGTGACAGGCTCTCACGCCCTACCGCCGGCATCGTCACCATCGAGGCGGTCCGGCCAGTGCTCGACCTCTGGCTCGGGAGGAGGCACGGCTCCCTGTCGTTTCGGGCGACGCAGGTGCTCTCGGGGCATGGTTGCTTCGGGAAGGACCTGTGTCGCATAAACAGGGAGCCGGACGCCCGGTGTCACCACTGCGGCGACTTCCGGGAGGACACGGCGTGGCATACGCTGGCAGAATGTGCCGCTTGGGAGGAGCCGTGCCGTGCCCTTATCTCTGAAGTAGGCAGTGACCTGTCGCTGCCGGCCGTAGTGAGTTCGATGGTCGGCAGCGTCGAGTCCTGGGACGCGGTGGTTACCTTCTGCGAAACAGTTATCTCGCAGAAGGAAGCTGCGGAAAGGTAGAGAGAGATCTCGTCCACTCTCCCGATCCGCACACAGGACCCGAGGGGCGGCGCGTAGTGTTCCACGCGCGCCCCTCTTAGACGTTTCGGGGGGAGTCAAACACCTCACAGACACCTTGCAGAGGTTTGGAGAGTACGAGCTATAGCATTGGGACAGTGACCGGTATAGTAAAAGGCAGTATCGTCGGCGAAGAGAGCCAACTGAGGCTTTGACGAGAGTGCACCCTCGATGCGATAGCGGAAGGTGTGATTCGACAAAAAGACTCGTAAGATGAGCACGTGACGATCTGTCACTCCTAGTTGGTATAGCTTGTATAACAAACCGTTGTGCCAGAATTTGTCGAGGGCTTTCGCTATATCGAAGAAAAGCACACCCGTCTTCGCGTTACGCTGCAGACCAGCGCACAAGTGCTCTACGATATGGTGGACCTGGTGGATACTCGAGTGTTGGGCTCAGAAACCAAACTGTTCGTTGGGAATGAGGCTCTTTGCTTCGGCATTGTCTTTGAGACGCTTATAAATAAGCCTCTCGTAGATTTTGCCGAGAACATTGAGTAAGCTAATAGGGCGGTAGCTAGAGGGCTCAGACTTTGGGTTGCCTGGCTTTGGGATACCGATGACGGTTGCTTCTTTCCACGCTAGTGGGAAGATGTTGCTGCTCAAGGCACCATTGAAGATGGCGGTCTTCATTCTTATCCGCATAAGTTTTTTAACGGAATGTCACTTATTGACTACCTACTGTAGCATTATCTGCTGCATTCAAACCTTATGATTCCACCGCAGATTTTATTGTTTTTGGTACCTTTTTTAATATTCATGATAAGGAAATCGGAGACAATACTTATCTTATTGTGTAAATATGATTAACATACCAAGTTGAGTTGAACGGCTTTGTTTAAGTCCACAAACATTTTCAATAGAATATGGCCCTACTTGTAGCTCATGTCAACTACGATCGTACTAATCAATTTTCATAATCACCAAACTTGGTAGATATAAGTATTGTTATTAGCACTTGTTTTTATTTACGAAAGAGACTTCTGTTATAGAATAATGTTTCTGAAGCTTCTGACACATTACTGACGGTAACAAACATTCCGACTTTCGGGGTTTTCAGTGTGATGGCCAAACCTCTTCAATTCTACATAATATCGTTTTGTTTGGAGATAGATACACAATATTAAAGCACAATACTTCCAAACAACTCCTCCACAACATAAGTGAATATGTAACATTTCTAAAACCATTCACATTCAAAACAGCATCCGAACAGAATGGCCGTCAGTTTGCAAAGGTATTCATTTAGTGAATAGTGTCGCGCTGAGATGCTTACGATAGCGACGGAGGAAGCTGCCCGTCTGGAATGTACGGGGGGCACAGATGTATAGGCACGATAGAAATTGTAATGCTAAGAGCTTGCAGTGGATTCGTGACGTGTAGAACGTGGTTTGGCAGCAGTGAGCAGTGCATTCGGGAGATGAAATTGGTAAAAATTGGCGGAAGCGTTCCTATACGGTACCAAAACGACATACATTGTATCACCTTGTATGTAATTTGTGATCATTGATATATGAGAGATCATTTCGTTCAACGCTTCAACGTTCATTGAGAGACTTATGTTAAACCCGGTTTGTCATAGGAGGGGGAGGAAAATAAGAGGCCGCGTCCAGTGAATAATTTTAAAGCCAGCTTGCCCTGTGTCGTTTGGTTCGCTTTCTAAATTCAGCCCTTTACCGTCGTGCTCTGACAGATAAACAGTGACCTATCTTCTGCGATATTGTATTAAAACTGTTTAAAACTGCGGTAATACATACAGTAAGTAGGCCGTAGGGTGTAGGTGGGGTTTTAAGATCGTTCCATGTGACTTTATTAGATTTGCTCAAGGCGGCTGTTTTTCTGGTTAAAAAGAAAACTCTGGTTCTGATTTGGAGAATGAGGTAGTTATTATTCTGAATTCCCTAGCCCTGTGACATGGAAATGAAGAAGGCCCAAGAAGACTGCAAGTACTTTGTTCTAGGGAAACGCCACAGAAAATCGTGCTCAATGAGATTGATTGTCGATAACGTACTTTCGAAGTCTTCCAAATTAGTTAATTTTTATTGGATGAAAACTATGCGAAGTTAGATTTTTATGTCTCGTACCAAGAGTCGACCGCAATGTCACATAATGCAAATGTTACGGAAAATGAGAATGTGAAGTTTTGGTACGTTATTCGCGAACAAACAGAAGTTAATGACCCATCCGAAGTAACTACCATGCTACGTCAAGATGAGGTCACGGAAATGAGTAACGAGGACCTACTTAAGATGTAGGGGAAAACATCACCTTACTGCTAAGAAGCCTTATAGTTAGTTTTTTCGAGTTGTATATTTGCATGCTCTCTGCATTACCTATTGTTAGTCTGAACGAAAGAACTATCCTTAGCTATCCAACTTTATATGGAGTCAGTTCTCCTTATTAATTTCATTTATTTTATTCCAGACAATGTACATTTGGGTTACATTAAAAACGTAATATAAATAAATAGAAATCACACACACACAATAAAATAATACTCAATCATTCAAATCAAATAAAATTAATTTACACAAACATGTCATTAAAATCAAATCAAATGTATAATATATGCAATTGTCATTCAAAACACATTAAAATAAAATACATACACACATGTCATCCAAAAACTAATAAAATAAAACACTTAACACGAAAATATTACGTATTACGAGGTGAGGCGCTACTATGAAGCTGCATCCACCTCTGCAACAGGGGCAGATCCCACCGCTCGGACAGTACCTTCAGGACGCTTGTGGAGCTGTTTTGTAGGCGACTTAGTAGCGAAGCGCTCCGTTTTCTTATGATCGCGAAAAAATTATCAGTACGCGTCTCAGCACTATGTTAGTCAAGGCACTACAACACCGCGGAAACCCTAACAGCATCCTGAACGCATTGTTGTACTGCACGCGCAGTGCGCTGTACGCCCGCTGCGTAAAGTTGATCCACAGGCTGCTCGTGTAAAACGACTGACAATATTATTTAAATAAAGCCAACTTTACTGGTCTAGTACATCGTGCGAACCTGCGAGCCAACATATTGCACCAAACAGACAATGCCCTGCGCTCCCTCTCAATATCCTGATTGTCACATAGGTTATCGGAGACCCAGTGGCCCAAATACTTGAATTGCTTCACCCTGTATACATACAAAGAGTGACAGGAGGTACAGATGAGTAGCATTTGGTACCAGCTTTAAAAATCATAAACTCACTCTTATAGCGTTATACCTGAGCCCATGGGCCTCCGCATATGCTTCACATAAGCGCTGAAGTTTACGTAACGCACCGACCGATGGGCTCAGCAGCACCATATCATCCGCGTAGGTGATGTTGTTTATACGGACCCCATCTATAGAACACCCAATAATAGTGCTGCTGAGCTTACCGATCAGCCAGTTCATATACAGGTTGAAAAGGCGAGGCTAGGATAAACTCCCCTGCCTCACTCCGCAATCTAACATGTACACGTCCGACTGCGCACCCGCCCATCTGACACTATTCAGCTGCTAATGGTACCAGTATCTGAATAAAGATACAATCTCGTGTGGCAGATCAGTTTCACATTGTAGCTTCTGCCACAGCTTGTCATAACATACCCGATCAAAAGCTTTTGACAGATCTAAATAGCATGCATAAACTGGTGAGCTTCTGTCTGTGTAGTACTGAACAGTTTGCTTGAGACAGAGGATAGCACTCTCAGTTGACAAACCGGGTCTAAAACCAAACTGAGCGTCATGCAATTGGAGGTGCTTCTCCAACTGTTAGTCAAGCCAACTGTCCAGCACCTTAGATATGACAGTTCCAAGCGAGATCGGTCTGTAATTAGCAAGATCTGAGGAATCAAAATGATACGCTGCTTTTTTAAGGGAATCCTTGCAGACTGTTTTTCTGCAGACTTATGGGTGCCACATATTGGTGATAGTCCCATAGGCCCACTTTCGTGCTCAAAACTTGAAAGCGCACAGGCGACCCGTTTCGGGTTTATATTTCGTGAGAAATTGTTCACGATTGAGGAGTTCTTAAGGGCTTCTACTTCTGCACGTAGCTCGTACTCTTCAGAAATACGGTCTATTTCACTTCGCATCCGCACCAGATCCTTGAGAAGGCGGGTCACATCTACATGGTCTGGGGGTAGTTTTTGTAAATCCCGAGCGACGAAGATGGAGATTTCTTCGGGATCCGTTTCCTTTAACAGGCAGACGATATCGTCTATGTCACGTAATGTTTTCCCCTGTCTTTTTCTTATCTTCTTGCGCTTTGTTGTAGAAATAGAATCAAACAACAAAAATTTCACTTTCCGTAAATGCACTGACACAAATGCGGGAAATACTCTCTTCGTCCATCACATCCAGTTTATTACAAACAAAAGCCAATGTCTCATTTATGACTACATTGCAGCTTCCACACTTTACAATATTAGTAGCCATTGTTTGCACAACGACTTCTCATCCCGACAAGAACAACGAAACACAACGCGACTATACGGTGGCGCATACGACGCGAGATTATTAGGTTTCGACGGATGTGTCTGTCATGTTTAGGCTAAGCTGAAGAAACAACAAAAATTAAATGAACCCAGACCTCGAAATAAGTTTAACTTTTTTACGAATTCTTATTACGAGGATGTCTAAAATATAACAAACCGTTACAACTTTGAATTGAAGATGACATTTAAATAAACTGTCACTCGGTGTTCCAAGTTCAAATGGAGTTTTGTAAATTAGGTAATTGAAGAAATGACAACACCGATTGTTTTCGAAGAAATTTTTAAGTTCGAGATATCATAGGATTCACATAGTCACTCTATCCTGTCTATGTTTACAAATAAAGTATTCTTTAATATTGTAAATTTGAAGATTTCAAGTCTCTCATTTGCGTAGATTTCGTGTGTCGTGGGTGTGGTATATATACCAATCAAATTATTAACCAATTATTATATCATTTCTTACCAAGTAGGTAAAACCTATGTAAACTTTTTTAATCTAGAGGACATACTGGCTGGTTGTAAACAAAAATCGAGTATCATTTGTTTTTTTTTCACAAATTCAAAAGCAAATGCATTTGTTCGTATTTTATAGTGTTTTCTTTGCTTATTAAAATGTTGTATTCTGTATCAATTTTATGAATTAAACAATAATTTGAAAGAGTTTTGAACAAATTTGGATTTTGAGACATTTTTTAGGTCATGGAGCGATGTCATTTGAACGCAGATGAAATGCTAAGAGCTGTAGGGATGTTGCAAGCGGGAAGAAGTCAATCTCAGGTATCTCGGTATTTTAGTGTCAACAGAAGCGTTATTTGCCATCTTCATCAGCGTTACACTAACACGGTAGATCCTGCTGAGCAACACCCATCGAGGAAGGTGTACAACCACACGGCAAGATCGATACATACAACAACAAGACGCCAGCCAATGTTAACCGCCCGAGAGATAGGTTTAAGGCTACAAAATTCAAGTGGTGTTGTTGTTGGCTGCCAAACTGTGCGAAATCGACTGCATGAGTATGGCCTACGAGCACGATGGCCAATTAGGTGCCCACCGATACGTCACGGGAATCGCGCTCGTCGAAGTGAATGGTGTAGGGATAAGATTACAATGGGATAAAATTTTATTTTGCGATGAGTCTCGATTTGGGTTCAAGCCTGATACTAGAAGGGTAAGAGTGTATCGTTGTCCTGGAAATACTGAAAGACTGAGGTGCGTTCAGGAAGTGCATCCATACAACGGCTCAACAGTTATGGTATGGGCGGGTATTATGAAGAACAGACGAACTGAGCTCGTTTTTGTAAATGGTAACATGTACGCTGTAAATTACGTTGAGGATGTTCTAAGGCCTTATGTCCGTCCATTCGCACAAATGCTTGGCTCTGATTTCACGTTGATGCATGGCAATGCGCGTTCGCATACAGCTTTGTACAGACGGGAGTACTTGGCAAGGGAAAACATCCTGGTATTGCCTTGGCCTGCACAATCGCCAGACCTCAAACCCATCGAGCATGCATGGGACATGCTCCGGAGACGTGTTTAAAGGATTTGGATGGAGTGACAACCACCCAACAACTGATGGACTTAATACTAAATTTTCATTGGGAGCAATTGCCGCAGGATAACATTAACAGTCTCATCGATTCTATGAATAATCGGTGCCAGCAAGTTCTCAATAACAGAGGAAGCTACACTTTGTACTAAATTATGCAATTTTTGTACAACCATTTATAAGCAATTGTTGAATAATTTAAAAAATAATATACATAATAAATACTAAGGATTTAATGCGAAAACACATTGTAAAATTGAAATTTGTATGTGTTGCTTAAACTTTTTTGATGTCTGTATGTATATATATATTTATTCATTATAGTAGAACAACAATGCATGTGCTGACATCTCTTTGAGGCGCGAGCTACCCATTGCTCGCCGTCCGCAAGCCCGCGCCTACGGTGGCTGGGAATCTGCAGGCGAATCCCGACGCCCAGGGCGTCTCCTGCGGCGGCTAATGGCGTGAGGGCGCAAGGCTCTCTCCCTCACGCGGTCCGCCTCCTCCTTCGCGAGCATTACTGCTTCGCAGAAGGAGGTGACGGCTTTCCATTCCCTCTCGCTCCGTACCATGGCCTGGACCAGGGCCGGACGCGAGAGATCGCCGCCGCCAATCGCCTCCACGAGGACATTGCGGTGCTCCGCCCAAGCTGGGCATACCTCCACCGTATGCTCCACCGTGTCCTCCGGGCGATCCACACAATGGTGACACCCGGGCGTTTACTCCTGCCTTATGTGAAACCGGAACCTCCTGAAACAATCGTGTCCGGTGAGGACCTGTGTCAGGCGGAAGGTGAGGACGCCGGGGCACCTCTCAAACCACTCCTCAATGAGGGGACTTACCGCCGCTATTGTGGCGGCACGCCACACACTGACGTAAAGTCGCGCACTCGCATCACTCTACACGAAACAAAAATATATTTCCGTCGCTTTTGTTAGAAACACATCATGCTCGTGACCTGGCCGGTTTATTATTATTATTACATTTTATTTATTCAAGTTACAAAGACTCATAGATAGCCTCACAAATCTGCACCAACGTTCTCAAGCCATAAACCGATGCGCTCAGCAGCACCATGTCGTCCGCATAGCTGATATTATTCAGGCAAACTCCATCAATATGACAGCCGACAGGGTGACTGATGAGATCAACAATCAGTGCATTTACATATAAGTTAAAAAGCGCGGGGTGCTCAACCCTCCCTGTCTCACCCCGCACTTCAACCCACATGGTTCCGACAGAGAACCCGCCCATTTAACGCTATTGATCTGGCCTCCATACCAACATTTAAAAAGGTATAAATTCTGTTGGGAAATGCATGTCCTCCATCTTCTTCCATAGAATATCATAGGAAACCAGATCAAAAGCCCTAGATAAATCAAGACAGAACGCGTACGCTGGAGTATGTCTATCCGTATAGTATCTGACGGCATGCATAACACACAGTATAGCACTCTCTGTGGACAGTCCCAGCCGAAAACCAAACTGATTATCGTGCAGATGAAGATATTTATTTAACTGTGTGTCAAGCAAGCCGTCAAGCACTTTCGCAATAACAGTCGCTAAAGAAATAGGCCTGTAATTACCCTTATCTCACAGATACCCTGTTTTATTTTTAACCACTGGCACTACTATTGTCTTTACGAGGTCAGAGGGTAAGTATCCATGACTAACACAAAAATTAAAAAGCATTGCCTAGGTAGGTGATGACCAGCCTGCTGAAAATGTTCAATGCAGAAGACCGTCGTGGACAGGGGACGTGCCTCTTGACATTGACTCAACAGCACACGCTAAATTTTTGGAGCTAATTCTCGTTCCCATTCCCAGCGAAGGTGGCCCCAATGTTCTATAAAGAGATCAGCAATGTCCTTGGGGTCACTCATACCATTGACGCCTACGGGGAAGCAAGGCCTATGTGCCATTTTATTTGTGCCTTTCCAAAAGTTACGGAAATCCTTCTTTGTATGATGTGACGCACGGATATCCATTTTTATCTGAAGCGGATGATCTTGGCACCATTTAAGCCTGGTCTTAAATATCCTTCTACTTTTACACATCTCGTCATAAGCAGGGCCGGCAGAAGGCTCCCCTCCAATCGTTGCCAATCATGAAACTACAACCTTACCACCCCGTACGCCTCACTTACGTGACTATACCACCCAACAATGCATCGAGACAGACACCTGCGCCGCGCACTTCCTCGACTCACAGTCGCAGATTCACTGATGGCGGACACAAAATCCCCTTACAATTTATCAATAACCGATCTGTGATTAGGCTTGTTACAATAAAAATGTTTGTGAGCACAGTTAATGAACTCTGATAGAAAATCAATTAATTTTAATTTACCGTTGCATTCATCTCGGTACAATTTAATCTGTTCATCAGTTCTATCCCGTACTACACTCCAATATTCTTTATGACCTTAACCTTTGGCGTTATTAAATTAATGCTACATTCAGCTTACATTCTAATATAAGGGGGTAATGGTCAGACCAAGTAATATTTTAATTAACATAAACATTGGAAACAGAATACAGAGTGGATCGCGTCACAACACATTTGTCTAGCCACCTTTTCGAGCCGTGAGCTTCACTAAAAAAGGTAAAAGTCCCCGACTGAACACATAACATTTGAATATCAACACACACCCAGTCTTGTTCATGACAGAAATTTGTAAGTTCATTATAAAATAATTCACTAGGATGTGCATTAAAGTCACCTTATGGATAAAGAGACTCTAAACCATATTCATCTCTATCATATGCATTGTGCAATGTTTCAGTAATAAAAAAACGAAAAAAAGGCGTTTAATTACACATAACATAACATCACGCCTGTAAACCCAGAAGGGTTAGGCAGAGGCAATAGGCGTTTAATTATGAATTAAAATTAAACATTATACGAGTATATACAATTTTCGAAGTTAAAACTCAATTGGTGTTTCAGCAATTAATAATAATGAATTTTTTGATGATAATCTGAACTGAACTATGTAATTTGTAAAACTTTTCTCAAATATAAAATACTCTTTGCGTCGGGCTGATCACGGAGTTAAAAAATAAATAAATAACTAAAACGTAAAAAGCAGTAGTGTGAAAAGTTGGCATTTTCCGCACAATTTGGCTGATTTGAAAAAGCTCTTTTCGAGAACCTGCATTGTAAAGTGTTTTTTTTTCACATATATACCATCAATAATCAGCTTATACAAAAAAACATATCTTGAACTGCATCAGAAGTGATTGTTACTGCGAAACCCAAACTGCTGTGGGGATAATAAGTTATAACGTTCAAGGTATTTAGTTAGTCTTCTGTTTATGAGACGTTCGAGTCCCTTGAACAAAGCACTCAGAACTGCAATAGAACGACAATTGTTATGTAAGTTCCCATATCCACCCTTGTATATCAGATGTATGCCTTTTTCATGACGAGAAGTGTGAAATACGGACTTTTCAAAACGAATATTATAAATATGGCACAGTATGGGCGCCAGAGTTTATACCTCTTCAGGAACAGAGGTGAGTTGGTATCCCAACCAATGAACCTTTACTAGATATAATTTCGTCGGGGTATGTTGCTTCTAGGACGACTGATGTGAGTGGTATTGATTTTTGCTGGGTCTGTAATGGAACCACAATTTTTCACAACAATAACTACTTTATTTCCATACACGTAATATCGTCGCAAGAACTACCTTGCGGTTCCCGAGTCGCCGAAGAACTAACTTCACTTTTTGTAAACTCACAATGACCAGACATCATCACCATTGCGAATCATGGAAGGGATGTCCCCTTCAAACTTAACATAGTTTTGTTTGATTAAAGCTTTCTTAGTTGTTGCTCTGATAAGAAACGTAGATTTTAATTTGAACTTAAAAAAATGTGTTTAAATTATAAAAATAATTGATATAATTATATTCTGGTGTAAGGCTACGTTTCCATTAGAAGTGGCTGAGTAACCCCGTGGCCACGAGCTACACGAGTCTTGCGACTGCTACTGCGGAAAAAACAAATGAAATAAGTTGTTTAGAGCATGTCACGAGTCACCGCGACGCGACTTGCGGAGCGATAGACGAAAACAGTCGCACGCGTCGCTTGACGAAAGTTACAGCCTCGGCTGTAAATGGGGCCCGAGTGTACGAGGTACCTACTAGAGCGAAGTAGTGTAGCGGAGTGTCCCTGACCACTGAAGCGTAGACGCGAATTCCATGCAATTCTAATGGTTAACTTTTTTCTTGGTCTGCTGCACCTCATAATAGATTTCGTCCCGCTTGTTGGTATAGTGGTGCGTGGCCACTCTCAAACCCTGTTAGTCATGATAACAATGCGGTTTCTGATAGGAAAATCAACTAAGTCCGTGTCGAAATAAACTCATCTCAAGTGATCCGATTGGCAGTCAATAATTCAATCAACCAATCACTGCAGCGTTTAGCAATTTGAATCATAGTGGATTTTCCAGAAACCGTGTGTAATAAAAACCGATGCACACGATCAGTAAGAGCGTAGAGCTTCCGACAGTGCTGTTTGTCAACCGATTACAAAAAAAGAATTTGTTGATTGTGTGTGACCAATTGTTGTCATATTTATTAAGATGATGCAGAACCAACCTAACAAATGAGAAACTGTGTAACTCAATTTACTAATTCCAAATTAAAAATGCTCCCAAATCGTATTTCCAAATCCCTCACTTTGTTTCACTTCGTTAAACATTTGTCTTTACGAGTTGTAAACTGAACAGTGCCAGCCCTTAGGGTGATAGTATATTTTATTTCGTTACTAACTTTTATCACTAGCTGACAAGTAACAACTAACTTGTCTGGCAAAACGAATTTTTAGTTCCCAACTTTAAGTGAGAATATTTTCAGGGGAATATAGTTAATTTTTTAGTTAACTATTTAGAGAAAGCAATAGTGTTTGTAGTTTTTGTCGTATGAATAGAACTGTTCTATTAATGTTTAAAGATTATCGACCACCCAGTGTAAAATATGAAGGCCATTGTTGGAAAAGAAATAGGTACCTAAAGGTTCAGCAAAAATGTAGTCGTTTTTTAGATTTTTGTGAAAGCAGCATTAGTATTTTTTTTCTGTAAGTATTATTGGAAGGAGGACGCGCAGGCGCAGCGACAAAGTAAAATTAACATTTTCTTTTCAAAAATTAAATTGAACGAAATAAATTGCATGTCAATAAATCCAAATCCTAGTTATTTATGTAACCAATTTCCTTTGTGTAATCCAAAACTAATTCTGAAATAAACGATTTCTTGCAACGGGCCTTTCAGTATTTATTTTGGTCACGTTTAAACAATTGTACCTACACGTTATCTTTATAGGGGCCGACCCAAAAACGAAACTGAGTATATTTTAATTGCATTGGTTTTAAACACTATAAAATAGTATTTTACTAAAATAAACTTATTTAATTAACAATAAAAACTGGTTTTGGATTCTTATAGTTAGTTCGTAAAATCTGCGTAGTGTGTAAATCCTAATACTAACTTCCTAACTAATATTAAATGCGAAAGTAAACCACTGAACCGATCATCAAACTGTTAGTTTTTATTCATCCAAATTTATTTTATCGCCTTCAAAGTATGCTCCTTCAGAAACGATATACTTCCTAATTCTTTTTCCGGAATTGAGTTCAGTTCTCGCTGAGAACACTCCTTTATGTCTTCTACCGAATGAAAACGGGTGCCACGAAGTGGTATTTGAGTTTCGGAAAAAGAAAGAAGTGGGCTGGAGACATATCTGGTGAATAAGGTGCTTGCTCGATGGTATTTGTTGAGTTTTTGGTCAAAAATTCGTTTACAATGATGGCCTTTTGCGAAGGCACATTATCGTGATGCAAAATTCAAAAATTTTCTTTCCACAATTCTGGATTTTTTCGTCGAATTTAAATAATATTCTTTATTTACCGTTTGATCTTCCGGCAAGAACTCCGAGTGCACAAAACCGAATAGCCAAAGAAAACAGTCAACATGACTTTGAATTTTGATCGACTTTGGCGTGGTTATTTCGGTTTCGGTTCAGGCGGTCAAGGCGCCACTTCGAAGCTTGTTGACTAGTTTGCATGTCAAACTCGTGAACCCACGTCTCGTCACCAGTTACAGTGCGTTTCATGAATGTTGGGTCGGACTTGACTCGTTCTAACATGTCCTCAGCGACTCTTATGCGATTGAGTTTTTGGAGAAAATTCAGGTCTTTTGGGACTAGCCGAGCGGCAACAAGTTTCTTACCCAAGTGATTATTTAAAATAGTACAGGTCAACTCGTGAGACACAGAAAGTTCAGCGGCTGTCTCTCTCAAACTTGAATGAGGATTTTCAGTCACTATTTACTTCACTTTTGCGATGTTGACCAACTAAACCAGCAGCCTAATTGCGTAACACATTTTCGTAAACGATTACGACCAACCGGTTTGATATTGACAGTTCAACAACATTCATTGCGTTATTTACATTGGTGAGCAGAATTGTTTATCGAACGTATGAAGAAATGGATCAGCAATCTGTTTCAAAAAGATTTAGATTCGAATTGATTGTGTATTACGCAACAAGGGTACAGCCCTAGGCAAATTTTCCATCACATCTTGACCGCGCATCTTGAACGCTTTTTACTCTAAAGTGCGTGTTTTTGATAAAGTCGATTCACATTAACCCAGTGGTAACGGCCGCGACTTACGAGTTGTAGATCGTAGGTTCGTGCCCAGACAGGCGCTTTACTTTGTGTAAATTATTTCATCACCACTGCTCTCAAAACGATGAAGGAAAACATCGCGAGGAAAGCGGCATGTTTTAGAACCAAAAATTCGAAGACATGTGACATCTACCAACCCGAACTGGGCCCGCGTAGTGGATTACGGCCCAGTCCCTCTCACAGAGTGGAGACCTGTGTCCCAGCAGTGGGAACATAATAGGCTGATTATGTAGGGGTACAGAAAAGGACATCCACAACCTTTCATCCAGAATAAAGCACTGTTCTTTTTAAAATATAATTTTGTGAGTCTAGAGTCAACACCGTTTGGTAAAAGTTGGCACATAGGTATGTTTGTAATATATTTTTAATGGAGAAGGATTTACAAAAAAAAGACCTCTCCGCGGGCAAAAGCTAGTAATTTCTAAAAACAAACCGCTAAAGCTTAGATACCAACTTATGACTGTAATTAAACATAACCTAAACAGACAAATACCTAATTAAATGCATCTTCTACATACGTCTAAAACACTAAAACATTAATAAAGACGTACCTGGGTTCTTAATTAATCGGCAGTGAGGCAATTAGCAAGTTGGGTGAACGAGGTACAGGGATTCACTAATTTACATTACAAGGTGCCAACATGATTCAGGCGGGCACTGCATTACACAAACTCAAACGTGGACGCTCAACTACGTAGGCCGAGACTAGATTTAGTTTGAAACTGTTTAAATAACGGCTTCTTATTTAATTATGAAAATTCAGTAGGTGCCCAGACTCAATTTTGTCAGTATTATGTAAAACTTAGTAAGAAAATCGAACCTCGCAACGACCTTCTTTTGAAAGTGGATTTTATTAAACAGGGTTTTTCGGTTGCCAATAAAAATGTAAGGTAAAAACAAATCGGTTTCTTTTTTTATATTAATGTGAGGCTTTTTTTACCATTATTCGTGCAAATCAGCCAGAGGTTTTACTAAATTTTAAATGAAATGCAATGTTAAACCTTTTTGCTCGGAAATTTTGTGGGCATGAGCCAGACGCATTTTTTATGAGATGTACGAACAAAAGCTTTCATAGAAATTAAATTTAGAAAAATTTAACTGTTTTTGAATACAACGCAAGATAACGATTTAGTTATTTAGTATAGAATTTCTTAAGCTTTCATAGAAAATTTGAAAACAGTATTCTAAGAGACAGGTCGTGTAAAGATCTTTGAATTTCATTCATTTCAAAAACATGAAACTAGTGAATAGAACTTAATATCCCCAAGAATTAATTGAGCAATCTACTCGTTCTATTGATGAATTTCAGACCATTTAGAACACATTAAGAAAAAGTTTGTTTTGAAAAGGGGCTTAAATACTTTAAGAATAAGCATAATACTCAATGCAGTTTATTGCCCTTTTCAGCAACTACGAGTAATTCGCCTTTTACCTAACGTTCGCACTGCTGGGACACAGACCGCCTCCCTATGAGAGGGAGTGAGCCGTAATCCATCATGAGCGCCCAGTACGGTTTGGCAGATGTCATTAAATGTCTTTAATATATTAATGATATTTTCCTTCACTGATTTGTGTAAGGATACCTTAACCATATTCATATTTTAAGTTCGGGTTACTAGGTACTCTGTTTAAGTGTTACTTTTTCACACATACACCACTGAACAGATTTCGTATTAGATCAAATGTGGCATAGGGTAGATTGCATCCTGATGACGGACATAGGCTACTTTTTGTCCCGGTAGCACGTTCCGAGGGATGATCTGATGACTTCCGACATCTAAAGCTAGTCTTCTATAAAACTTACCATCTATGAGTAGATTTAGTTGAGGCTTGCACGTGTCTACATACATTTCTTTTTTACTTTTCATTTCACTTTAATTTTTAAATCTGTTAAGTATATTTTATCACATTAAAATTAATTATTATATTTTTTTCAAGTACGCTGTACCGGTACATCGTCTAAATATTTTGTTTGCTGCATCGGTGGACGTCATAACGTCAGCGCCAGCTGTCGCTGAAAACCAGCGCTGGGGCTCTGTCTTGCATAGGGTCGCAGCTATATGCTGAGCGATAGCCGTTTTGCGTGAATGTGACGCATGTTTCCCATAACCTTTTCTTTTTTGAGTGTGTTCTTTTTTGCGTCATGTTTACCGCAAATAAACGTTTTTTCTTTCTTTCATTTCCTGTGACATTTACAATATGCCTTAGTAAGGCATTGTTGCCAACAACAGAACCACTTCCCATTTCCGATGTAACACAAGCATGATCATTAACGTGTCGTGGCGGGGACACACATCGAGCACGTCAACTGAGAACATGAGATTGTTTAGAAACCATCTATTGTAATTGAGACTGTAACTAAAGAAGCTTTGAAGTGTGGACGGGCTTGTTAATTTGTTAATTCTATGGTCAAATGTCATCATCGTCTGTCTAGCTTTACCCAACTATTCGGGTCTGCTTTAAAAACTTATACGAGTAACCTACCTACCTACCTACATCCTAAAATTAAATTATAGTGAAATTATGAGTATATCAGATTGTCAGATATTTTTTTAGAATAAAAAGGAGTGCGCGAGACCATGACGAGAGCACATTATTTTACCAAGGACTTTTTTTTTTTTTTTAAGATAGCTTACAATTAGACTGGATATGAGATAGTTGTGGTCACCCAAACCCCTGGAAGTTCACTCTTTACACAACAAGCATATTTGCAAGACACATGCTCATGTCAGTCTGACCGAGTTATTACCGATAATAGCCAGAACTGCGGTGGATTGGGATTACATTGTTTTGACAGAGTGCTGGTTGTCATCAACTGTGTTTTTACCCCCCCTGGATGGATATGACAGTTTCGCCACCACTAACAACCTAACGCAGAATGAAGGTGTTGTTGTTTACTACAAGAACGGTTTGTTTATCTCAGTTGAAGAACCTGAAATTGAGGACGCAAACTGTCTTGTTATTACCCTAAATAATGATACAGTAGCCTTGGCCATTTATAGGCCACCCGGGTACAGAAATATAGATAACTTTTTACAATCTCTTAATCGGGTAATATCAAAATATTCTTTCATGCAAAATGTCATATTATTGGGGGACATTAATATTAACATTGCTGAGCACAGTGCTGACAGCAATCTTTCTGCATATTTAGATATGATGGCATTCCACGGTATGATGCCTGCATACACATCTCCTACGCACAATAAAACATGTTTGGATCACACGTTTCTAAAGACAAAACTAACGGCTCGTTGTCTTATACTCCAAAGAACACTTACAGACCATAATAGTGTTGCTTTGTACATAGCTAGTCTTCCTAAACATAAACCGGCCAAAATAATAAATTACGTAGATCACAGCCCTCTAAATGCTGAACTTAAAAGTGTTGACTTTAGTCCGTTATACACAATTAAAAACGCCAACGATGCTGCTATGTTTTTTCACAATATCCTATATAGGGCTATCAAAAACAACACTAGAGAAGTCAAAAGGTCAAACAAGAAAAAAATTCTAAAACCATGGATAACCCCAGGTATTCTGAAGTGCATTAGAAACCGCGATAATCTATATAAAAAAGTAAAGAAACACCCAGAGAATGTGACATATAAAACTACATACAAACGGTACCGAAACTTTTGTTCGTCTTTATTAAAAAAGCTTAAAAGAGAATATGAGAAGCAACAATTCCAAGACGCAGGGAAAAATACTAAGAAAATTTGGAAAATAGTTAAAGATATTACATACTCAACTAAACCTAAAGACAGCCCGATTGAGCTTATTAGCACCAATGACCCCCAAAATTTGGCAAACAACATTAATCAATACTTTGCAAATGTTGGTAAAACGCTAGCTGAAAAAATCACTAAAAATAATCTACAAACGGGACCTATCACCATTAACTCGTGTAGCCATTCTTTTTGTATGCTCCCTACGGATGAAGATGAGGTGAGGACTTTAATAACAGGGTTAAAGAGTGATTGTTCGGTGGGCCTTGATTTGATATCTAGTGACATCTTAAAATCAAATATAGATGTTCTAACAATACCTATAACATACGTCTGTAATTTATCGCTCACAACCGGTATATTTCCGAAGATTTATAAGAAGTCAAGAGTTCACCCGATACATAAGAGTGGTGACAGAGACTGTGTCTGTAATTACAGGCCAATTTCAATACTCCCTACCCTATGAAAAATTTTGGAACGCATCATTAACAAAAGACTTGTTAACTACTTGGAAAATAAAAATCTTCTCTCACAAGCACAATTTGGTTTCAGAGCCAAGAGCTCCACCGCCGACGATGTGTCAGAGCTGACCAATTATATAGTTAACAACATAGATTCAAAGGCGAAAACCATTGGAATATTCCTAGATTTAGCAAAGGCCTTCGATACAGTCTCTGTCCCTATTCTGTTAACAAAACTCGAAAGTCTGGGTATCCGGGATCTTCAATTAAAACTGTTTAAAGATTACCTAACCGACAGAACACAATGTGTTAAAATCGGTAACATAACTAGTGAAGAGGTCCCAGTGACATTTGGAGTGCCACAGGGCAGCATTCTTGGACCGACGCTTTTCCTGGTCTATATAAATGATTTATGCCAGTTAATGTTTCCTGACTCGAAAATTGTTGCATTTGCTGATGATACGGCTTTACTTTTCAGTGGTAACTCCTGGCATGAAGTTTTTGTCAAAGCTCAGATTGGAATGAACGCTGTGATCAGTTGGTTAAATAACAATTTACTTACATTAAATGTAGAAAAAACAACCTACATCACGTTTTCCATACAAACTAATGACAAACCAGATCCCTCTTTGAGTATTGTCTCCCATTCGTGCCCAAATGCAAATGACACAGTTTGTCAGTGTCCCAAACTTAAAAATACTGAAAATATAAAGTACTTAGGAGTAATTATTGACAGAAATCTTAAATTTCATGATCATATCAATCTTCTATCAGCGAGAGTGCGTAGACTTATAGTAATATTTAAAGCCTTAAGAAACACTGCAACTAAATCTATTATAAAGTCGGTTTACTTTGCTCTCTGCCAGTCTCAGCTTGAATACTGTATCACCACATGGGGTGGAACATGCAAAACTGATCTCCTAAAAGTTGAGAGAGCACAAAGAGCACTCCTAATGGTTAGTTTGTTCCTACCTTTTTATCACCCAACTACTGATCTCTACTCGAAATGGGAGGTACTTACTGTGAGGCAGCTCTTCGTCCTAAAAACGGTTATGAAACAACATGCCCTAACTACTTTTGAACCAGAAAGAATCAGAAACAAGCGTCGCAAACATACAGTCTGTTCTTCATCGTCATTCAAAACTAAGTTTGCACATCGGTTTTTTTGCTACCAGGGTTCAAAATTATACAATAAGGTAAATCGAGCCTTAACGCTATATCCCTTGCCAAAAACCAAATGTAAGTCCTTGGTTACGGACTGGTTAAAAAAATTTGATTATCATTCTACAGAAAGTCTACTTCATTCAAATTAAATTAGTACGATATAAGTTTATAACTTGCACCAAAACCCTCTCACGTACACGGCGGCACACCACACCTGACACGCAATACTACACACTGACATTATACACTCTCATAGACACACACATACACACAGATACAGGCGCCGGTTAACTTTTTAAATTTTTGTTTGTTTCTTTTTAACTTCTACCCCCAAAATTTTAATAAGTTAAGTTTTAGTCTCCTTATCTATATCGTAAGATACCTATCATTTTTTAATTTTTTGTTTTGTTTTGTATTTTTTTAAGTAAAACTTTCTGTTATTCCGTGGGGTGGGGACCTGGTGATTTGTAATACAGGCATTTAACGCCTAACTCAGACACCAGCTCCTCACATTGCTAATAAAAAGGGAAAAAAACCCAAATAATATCTGAAACCTAGAATAAGTTTGTAACTGTGAGGAGAAATAAACAACTTTTTATTATTATCTCCTTTATTATATTTTACAAACTTATAAATTACATTTTTAAATATTTTTTAAAAAATCTGAAAAAAAAATAATTAAAAAACATTTAAAAATATAAAAAATAGTATCCCACCGGTATCGGGAACAGGGTCCAAGCTACCGGCGGTCAGGGCTCCAGAGAGAGGAACCTCCTGACAATGCGAGCCGTGTCCAGAAGTACCGCTCTCTGAATCATGCCCTTGATCCAGCTGCCCAACGAGAGCCTCCTCAGGTGTTTGTCGAGGCTCTTGGCTATTAAGCCATTGGCTGTCACGACTATCGGCACAATGATTGCTGAGTCCACATCCCACATGTCGACAACCTCGCGAGCCAAATCAAGATACTTGATTTCTTTATCTTTCTCGGCTTTCACGAGGTTACAGTCATGCGGGACCGTTATGTCAACAATCATTGTGCGCCGCTGTACTCGATCCACCACCACTATATCAGGCTTATTGGCAATAATAGTCCTGTCAGTGATGATGGATCGATCCCAGTACAATGTGATATTTCCATTTTCGAGAACTGGGTCGGGCACGTACCTGTAGTACGGCACTTCCGATTCCACAAGGCTGTATTTCAGAGCAAGTTGCTGATGGATAATCCTGGCTACAAGGTTGTGTCTATGCAAGTACTCTTCGTTAGCCAGACGAGAACAACCGGAGATAATGTGTCTTATTGATTCCCCCGGACGGTGACATGCCCGACAGATGTCAACCGTGCCGTCTTTCACAATAAATCTCCGGTAATTGTTCGTCATCATAACTTCGTCCATAATTGCACAGACAAAACCTTCGGTTTCTCCAAAGAGGTCACCGAAACGCAGCCAGGCTACGGACGCTAAAAGATCTACATCGGGTCCATGTAGGGCCCGGAAAAAGCGTCCGTGAAGCTCCTTACTCTGCCATACTTCCATGCGATCATTAGTGTCAAGCACTACAGGTTTGCGCCAGTTCTCTTTAGCCAAGGAGAGCGGGGTGAGGCCCTTGTCCACCGCGACCACATCACGATGCATCCCCACGTCGGCTTCTAGGAAATATTCCCTGAGACTGCATATCTCGCGATTGTGTAGGGTCTTAGCGTTTAAAAAGCCTCGACCACCACACTTTCGCGGGATATACAGTCTCATTACCGATGACCGTGGGTGATGCATTCGGTTTGCAGTCAGCAGTGTACGGACCCTCCTATCCAGGGCGTCGAGTTCGGTTTGAGTCCATTTGAGTATGCCGAAAGAGTACATCAAAACTGGCATGACCCAACCGTTAACGGCGCGCACCTTGTTTCCGCCTGACAGAAGACTATTTAACACTTTCTTCAGGCGGCCAAAGAAGCGCTCCTTCAACGATTGCTTCATGTCAGTACCATTGATGCCCAACGCTTCCGACATACCCAAATACTTATAGGTTTCGGATGCGGAGAGGGCTCTGACGTTTATGGAATCCGAGAGTTGGGTTCCCACGGATTCCACAATCTCCCCTCGCTTTACATGCATGACCACACATTTGTCCATACCAAATTCCATCCTGATGGCGCTACTGAAAGTTTCAGTTACTTTCAGTAGCTCCATTAGTTGCAAATTGTTGGAGGCAAAGATTTTTAGATCATCCATGTACAGAAGGTGAGATATAACCTGACCACCTCTCCTCAGCCGATAGCCTAGACCTGAATCCTCCAGCAGTGTGCTTAGAGGATTCAAGGCTAAGCAGAACCAAAGCGGGCTCAAACTATCGCCCTGAAATATGCCTCGCTCGATCCTTATCGGCTCGCTATTCCTCAGGATATTCCGACATCCTGGATAGCGAAGGACCGTCCTCCATCGCCCCATACATGACATCAAGAAGGTGCGCAGAGTTGCATCTACTTTATACAACTCCAGCACCCTCATGAGCCACGTATGTGGCACCGAGTCATAGGCCTTCTTGTAATCTATCCAACATGTCGACAGATCCTTTCGGGAACGACGAACCTGTTGGCTAATGGCCATATCAATGAGGAGTAGCTCCTTAGTACCGCGGGACCCGTTCCTACATCCATTTTGAGAGGCAGACATGATGAAGTTGGTGTCTATATGTTTGTTAATTTTAGCTCTCAAAATGGATGTAAGCACTTTATAGACCGTCGGTAAACACGTGATCGGCCTATAATTTTTGGGTTCCGCGGTGCTACCTGATTTATGGAGCAGGTGGGTAACTCCTGTTGTTAGGAACTGGGGTAGCGAACCAAACTCCAAAGCCGTCTGGTACTGAGCCGCCAAGCGAGCGTGCGATCTTGTGATCCATTTGATCCAAAAGTTCTGCAGTCCGTCTGGCCCTGGAGACTTCCAGTTAGGCAACGGACGGACTGCACGAGCTACATCTTGGGGGCAGATGGTAATAGCCCCCATTTCTGGTATTGGATTGCAGGCTCGCTCGACTTCCCGAGTCCAGTCACCTTCGGTGTGACTGACAGGCACCGACCAGATGCTGCGCCAGAAAGAACACATGGCATCATCATCTGGCAGGCACGTGTCAGCCACACCTTGGTTCGGTCGCTCCCAACCCCTATAAACCCACCTTTCATCGCTCTGGAAGGTGCGATTCTGAGTGTATCGCTCTACTCGCCGCTTATACCTACGAATACGGTTAGCCCATGCATACACTTTCTGCTTCAGGAAGTCGATGCGCTCTGTGACGTAGGACAGATAGTTCTGGGAGCTTATATCAGTCCCTGAGAACGCCCGCCTCACAAAGCGCATCACTCTTGGACGAGTATTGCCGTCTCTGAAGCAGATTAGTTTGCCGATGAGCGCTCTGGCCCCACCAATACGGTGTTCAATCCTGCACTGCCAGGCTGGTACGGTTGGTTTCGGTCGCGTAGCTCTAGAGTCATTGGGAAATTTGACGTGAGCTACACGACATGCCGCTACAGCCGCGCAGTACAGAATCGAATGAGTATCGGTGAGGTCTTCACAATCATCAAAATAGTTTGATAACTGCGAATCCAGGAGCGCCACCAGCGCCCTATTTTTGTTATGCATGGGCAAACGAGGTAAGCGTGGTCTAAGTTCGGGCGACATGAACCGATATTCCCGAATCGCACACTCCAAAGCATTCCTCAATTCCTCATTGCACTGGGTACTTACATTTGTAGCCCTATCATCACTTCCTTCGTCAGCTTGATCAGTGTTGGACTGTGGTAGTACCACAACAGTCTGCGACGGGGGGGCGATGACACGGCTACTCTGCATTTCACTTCGCAGGTGATCAAGCACAGTGTCATCCAACATATGATTACGTTGGATGACCCGCACCTGATCCGACAGTCGTTGTGCCGAAACGTTGACAGCTGGCTCAAGCACCTGAAAAAGAGAGAGCATCCGAACACGGTACGCGGTCAGATTATTTCCCCCCTCTGTAGCCCCATAGTATGAGCGCATGACGTTTTCATTGATGGATCGTGTCCATCTCATGCGCTGCACACTTCCGCCGGGAGCTGGGACCCTATCAGAGGCCGGTGGGCCTCGAGGTCCTAAGCCGTCCGGCGGCCGGCGTCCTCCTCGTCGACGAGCAGGTGGTGGCGTCGTGGGCGGGGAGAAATACTCGTCGCTCGAGCTCGACGCAACTACCGCGGCTGGTGTCGTCACAGCGCTCACAGTAGCGCTGGGTACCGGCGGCGGCGAGGCGGAGCTGAGCGATGAGTCCGGAGGTGGTGGGCGTGCTTGATGTGCGGCTGATCTTGTCAACATAGTTTCATCATTCCAATTTCGTTAGATCTTGTTCATGTTATTTTTATCGGAGGTGACATCTGTCATGTCACCTCCGATTCTGTAGTTTTTGAATAAATTTGTTACATTTTGATGTGTTATGGTCTAATTTTTGGTTTTAAAGTAATTTTCAATTTTCAGGATTCGTTTCTATTGAAAGACTATTGTAAGACTTGGTCAAAATTATTTTCAGTAATATTATTAGTTAAAATTTGAAATTCAGACGTTTTGTTGACACGGTGTTGCCATATATTTTTTATTAATTATTATTATTATTATTAGTCTAAGATAAAGAATATAATATTCTTTGAATGATTTGATAATTTTAGTTGAGAAGTAGAGAATCAAGGATCATTATTAAATATAGTTTAGTATCGAGTTTTAGTATCGGCCCAAGGCAACGAATACGACATTCTAGAATTACTAGTTATGAGAGCAGTGAATCAAACTCAAGCAAAATTAATAGAGTTGTGAATCAACTCTCTTGAAAGTCTATAGACAGCCCCAAAGAGCCCACCCGTCACCACTTCCTAGTGCTTATGCTGGGGAGAAGAAGTGGCGCAACAAACTCCCCAGCAACACGTGTCTGTCTGATTAGTTATAATGACTATCAACTCCTGCAGCCTAGGATAACTATAATAACTAAAGGCTCACCCAGTCTCACCTACAAACACTAACATACTACGTTAAAAACTAGATTATAGAATAATAATAAACTAAATCTGTGCTTCAACACAACTATATTTTACTTATTTAATATGAACTCGTTCTCCTACAACAGCCCACTTGGACAAGGCCTCTGGCACTCGATAATTCTACTAAATTCCTTAGCCGTAAGGCCAGGCTTCCTACCGCGGTCTCTCTCCCTTCTCGCAGGTAGCGCTAATAATACCTGTAATAGAATCTTCATAATGTGAAGAGGTAAGGGAATCGTTACGCTTGCGCTTTAATCAATCAATAATAGCTACGTTAATGTATCTGTGTATGATGTACCCATTTCAGTGAGACGGGGAACCGTTTTACAACGTTTGTCTCATTGTACGTGTTCTACTAAACCTAACGCATAAAACCTCTGAGGACAATATACGACTTTAGCAGAACATGTTTCCTAAGCACTATATAAATGTCTTACTCAATCCTAGAGACAGTGCACTTCGAAGCCCAACTGCCATTGAGTGAGACAAGTATTGAGTATAAAATTCTAAACACGTGCTAATGTTAATATTATCTTTACGGCAGCCTAGCCCCATTTCTAAAATAACAGAAAATATCGCACAAGCGTACCGTAGACTCAGTCTGCAGCAAAACTCAATGCGATCGTACTCGGCGTTTGCCGAGGTGGTTATTTTGTCACCTCACATCTCGTTAATCTTCCCCATTTCGAGGATACAGTGCGGCTGTAAGCGGCAAAGCGTCCAAATTGACGTGTTTCGATAAATAGTGTCGATTTAGAAATTGGCGTACCATATCGGCATATATAGGTGTAGGTTTTATCGAGACACGGTCCCTAGCGTTCTTAGAACGACTACCAATCCAGTTTGGGGAAATGTGTAAAGCCTACCCCCTCTCCCGGAGACGTGCTTACAACGAGCCTTTCGTAAAGAGTTGTGTGGCCAAACCTTTTTGGAGCAGTAATTGTCACTAACGCTTGATTGTTTTATAATGCCGATTTAGGTCGACTTTATAGCATGTGTTGTTTTAAATGAACTGTGAGTATTTACGGTTCTGCCTTCCGTATGTGGTTGCGCATGTTACAGGTCAAAGTCGTCAAAAGTCGAGCGTCAGTGCTCAGTGTCAAATAAAGTGGAAGGACTTCTCCGTTTCCCTATAATCAAACGCAAATGACAAATATCTGTCAGGGTATGGATTAGGAGATGGACACGTAATACAATAGAAAATAGAGTTAATTAATAGAACAATGTCGCTATGCTGGAATAAATTATTATTAATAGCTCTGCAGCGATATTATCTAAATGTTACCTACAAATCATAAAACAAATCAGCCTACGAGAACAATACAATGGAAAAGACACATTATTAGTAAAGAGTTTAACACTTACCAATGATATCTTTGTAGGGAATTAGATTACTACTCACGAAATGCCGCACGTAGTACCAACTTCACCTCGAACACAGCTCCTCCCAGCTCACAACACTCACCAACCTCCTAACTTAACTAGCTTTCCCTCTTGAGACTATAACGACCGAACCCTGTCATGTCCTAAGACCAACTGTCGTTCCTCGACACCCCGACAACTATCCAAAATCCGCGTTTGGTCCTTTCCCACACTATTTATTGTAAACTTCGACTTAAAACACATTTTCCTATTTCTTAATTGTTTCTCAATTGCGTCCCGGGTTTACGATTCACAGATGGCTGCAATAACGCGTCCTCGCTTTAACTTTCTCGTTCTCAGAATTTCTAAAGGACTGTCGATTTCGATTGTCTTAACATTTCTTTGGAGCGACGACGACTGCCATAAGTGGCCATAAAATAGATATGTAATGAATTTCTGAGAGGCCAATAAGTGCAAAGAATTAGGATATCTTGTTATTTATTAGGGTAACGCGTCAAGCTGTCAGTCCATAAAATTAAGATTTAATGTGTTTCGTAAAGTGGGCCGAACCACGTGCATGGTTTTAGAATAAATATGGTATTTTTTTATTAAATAGGAATAAGTGACAGACAGTCTCATCGGCTACGTTTTGTTCGAAAATCTAACTGAACACCTCATTTTCAGCCAAAGAACTCGGCACTCCACGATCCGAGCTTTTCGCTTGCTGGGCTCGTCGACGCTAAGTTCAGATGTAGAGAGATGTGTACTGCGTGCTTCAGTTTATCAGCGTCATGTTTCGTCTCGGTACTTCGCCTCCATTGTTTGTTTTGCGGACACCAAAAACGTGCAGCTTCATTTGCTGATTTTATGCCCGAGTTCTTTTGTTTCGTCACTTAACTAAAATTTATCGTTGGGATAAATGGCAACAGAACGTAGGTTATTGGGTTGAACGAATTTCCTTTATCGTCTGCTTGAGCTCCGAAATATGTTCCGTCAGGTCGCGTTTTTCTTGAAGGGCATCAACCGCGTTATAACGTTGCGAACGTGATGCCCTTCAAGAAAAGCCGCTCAAGCGCTAGAGATTTTCATTTTTTGCTCCGAGTTGAGTCTCCCATCCGTAGCAATAGAGCAAACTTCATTTAAGTGCTGTTCAATAGCTGACATCCATTTATGAATTTCGGGCGTTGAAACAACATCAACCGTGACAGACTCGAGGGCTGGGTTTTGCGTCGTCGTCTTCGACGGCGAAAAAACCTAAAAAAACGAAAAAACCTTAACTACTTATTAACCGAATTAATTACCTATGCCTACGCATAAGACCAGCATTCAAAATTTAAATCAACAACATTCTATGTAGATGTTATAAGACTAGACACAATATTTTACCTTGCAATAGTTAATTAGAATATGTTAAACTTAAAGCAACTGGTTTAATACAAGGTTTATCAGCAAGATCGTATATTACCAGATTTTGAGATTAGGGATCATTGGGGGTCTACTCTCTAACTCCGTCAACGACGATACGGGTCCGTCCGAAGGTAGTTCGAAACTAAACACTAAACCCTACTCCTGATTTTACCGGTCGATTACCGGTTTGCTTACTTTGAATTTTTCTAGCTTATTAAACAAAAATAATATTGGTATTCTTGGAAAAAGGCCCCATTTCTAACAGTATAGTTTTTATTATGTCTTTAATTTAGGAATTGAACTATTTTTGTCATTTTAGTCCGTATCTTGGCCATATCCTTTTAAAACCTTTGTCCTTTTTCTTTCTGACGGCAACTTTCAAATGAAATGTCAGTTTTTTTTAAATATTTGTTTACATTAGTGTACTTTCATAACATTATTTATACGACGCGGGAAGTTTTCGCTAGTTTAGTAAAATGGCCCCAACCGCTCCAGCAGCAACTCATGCACAAATTGAGGCCCTCCTCGATTTTATGACTGAGCATAATAAGTTGGCTCGCGGACTATTGAGGGTAGCCGACGGGAGAATCCGGTCAAAACGGTTATGGGAAAGCCTGTGCAACTCCCTGATTTCAATGAGGAGTTGCACAAAGTCCGTGGAGCAGTGGCAAAGGGTGAGTTTAATACATTACTCGTATTAATATGATTTTAAGGTCTTGCCATTATTAAAGTGCATACAATGATAAAAAAACAATTGGCCGGAAACGCTGCTGGAGCTGCCAGACGTTCAGCATGTGCTACACCCGTCTGAAGCACCAACCCTCTCGGAAGATGAATTGAGGATACTGTCAGAGGGTGGGAGAGGGTTTTGGAGAGCCGCAAACTGAGGCAAGAGTGCCAACTTTTCCATCGGTAATAATTAAATTTCTAATTGAACATATGTAGTTAATTTATTCTGATGTTAAAAAAAAACAAGGAACTACAGCATTAATGTATATATAATTATTTTGCATGGAGTCTTTCGCGTGACATTTAAATTAAATAATTATACATAACAGATACATAATTATACATTTCTTGTATCCGTCAATGATATTCAGTTTTTGTTGTACAGGGTTCACCTGTAACACAAGACCCAGCAGTCATCACACCCACACAAATATCTGCTGCTACACCTGCCAACCCACATTCCCAGGAGCAACCCGCAGTGTTCACTGAGGCACTGGTAAAAGGAGCTGCCAATTCATAATCAGCGAAGTAGGTATTATTGATCACTAGTAAATAGATCACATAAATCATGTTTATAAAATTCTAAGCTAAAGCTGAGTATTTTTTTTTTCATTTGTTTACAGCATTACATTTTCCTCGTGCACGTCCACGAGTTCGGCGACACCTACCTGCCGATTCAGCAAGAAGCCGAATTGTTGAGGTGGAAGACCAAAGTTTGCTAGTCGAAACCAGAAGAAATGAGGTGCTCGATGAAATAAAGGTTGCCATTGTGGACCTTTGTAACTTAGTACGGGAACACATTAATAGAAATACATAATTAATAAATATGTATAGATAATATAATTTCCCGATCTCCAAATTTTTTGGTTGCTTGATGTCTCTGGTCTTTCAACTCAATAATTCACTGGATTAAAACTTGTCCATTACGAGCAATTATCTAAGTTTCACATAAATAAGTAATGGTAGGTTGATTGGTAAAAACAAACTGTTGATTGTATAATGTTGATTCTTAATTTAAGACTAGTCTAAGATAAAAGATAATCTATGTTTTCATTGTTATAGTGTTTTGTTGATTGTTAATTTTATTCATATTATTAGGTATTTAAGACTGAAGTAGACAAGAGAAACTAAGTTCCTACCAAATAATTTAAGACTAGATAAATGAAACAAAATGTATAATTTGATTGTTAGTGTATTGTTGATCGTATTTTCTTTCAATTTGACTGACAATACTTTTATTTTGTACGTTTTGTTTCTTTAACAGTATCTTCCGCCTGTCCTAGCACCTATTATGTCCTGTAAGCAAAATATCAAGTTTGAAAATTATGTAACCTAATCAATAATATAAATATATCGGGATAGGCCCTCATCAGCGATATTACACTTGCACTTTTGTAAGTAGGCGTGGATTTTCGGGCGAAGAAAATAGAGATACTAGTTACAGCACAATCACTTTATTTCACTCACAATTTCTTATAAAATAATCACCATGAAATAACCTGAAGGCGGAGGTCCGACATATTAAATGAAAGTATGAGATATAGCAGTAACCAACTCTTTTATTCCGACAGCTTGTTAATTAATTAAATAGATCGCGATAATAGATCTAGGCGCTACAGCAGGCGCACCGGGCCGAGCCTGCCACAAGAATGATCCCCCTCTTCGCTGCGCACTAGCTTACATTAAGTTGCTTGAGAAGTGGGGAGAGTGGGGAGGCGAACGTCCCGCTTTGCACAGCGTAACTCGGCCCGCTGTACCTACCGCTAACGGTGACGCCGACACGGCCATACTGGCGTGCGGACGTTCTCGTACGCGTAGACTCATCAAGCATTGTCTAAAAAGACATAACGTTATTATTAATGTTCGTTCATCCTGACTAGCAATCTCGATGAGCAAAAAAATCCAGGTCATCCCTACTGACTTTGCAACCAACTCTGGACCGCTCAATATTGAGCCTTCAGAACTTTAGCAATCTGGTCCGGTTTACCCCTTCAGAGTTTTAATCTTCTGGCCCGGTCCAGCGACCCTTCAGAATTATAACCGCCTGGTCCGGTCAAATGACCCTTCAGAATTATAACCTCCTGGTCCGGTCTTACGACCCTACAGAGTTATAATCTCCTGGTCCGGTTATATCAAACCCTTCAGGATTGTTACTGCCTGGTCCGGTCATGAATGATCCTACAAGATCACTCCAGTTTTATACAGTTTTTTTTTCTCTCTTTTTTTTTGCTATTTTTTTTGTCTCTTTTTTGTCTCCTTTTTAGTATTCTGTTTAGTCTCTTTTTTTGTCTCTTTTTTTTTCTCTAAGTCTCTTTTTTAGTCTCTTTTTTTTTAGTCTCTTGTTAGTCCGGACTAAAATGGTCCCAGTAGATAATTTAATCAAATGTATTAAAATACTTGTCTCAACAATCCACACATGCTATGTTCATTGGTAGTTTCACTACCACCAAAGTCATTTACTTTAGAGCCTATAACAGAAACAAACTATTTTAATCTTAAGAATAGACTTGACTTAGACACTCCACCGAATGCGTAGCACGCCTGTGCGATGCCGACCGAGTCTCATGTCATACAGCCAGCAAAATGTCACTTCAAGGTGCATAAGCGTTCTGTGTTGTGTCAGAGTGTCATGTCATTGAATGTGTCGTAGCAGACACATAATTCATGTTCACACACACATAACACTCTAAACTATGAAACGACATCTATGAAAACTAAATAACACTAATTTAAGTATTGAAGCGCCGTCACGGCCAGACTGACATTCGCACGTCCTTGTGCGTCTCCATCCCCTTAAAGTCACTGCGGGCCCATTTTTCTGTAAAAAGAATAAAACTGGTAGATACGAGTACATTACTTTGTACGCTCGTCCATTGGTGACATACATTACAACGTTTTATAACCCACAAAATCAACCTTTAGGAGCTGAGCCGGACAACTTAAATAGGCCTCCCTTGAGCTAGTTATCTCTCCAGATAACATGGACCAGGCAGCCAATCAGCGTCTCTCCGATCACTCACTAGTACCACACATATCTCCATTGATCTCATAGCCTCTCAGACTAGACGATCACTTTATAATATGACCCAGAACATCGGCCTGCATAAGCCAGTTCTTTAGACTACCCAATAACACACACCATAGGACGTCAACCCGCATGAGTCGGACCCTTACTTTATCTCACAGATTAGTACCAATGTTACGTTTAATTACGTTTCTTCACTCTTCGAGGCCGAGAAGTTTCCAGAGCTGGCGGATAACGTAAGTGAACTACAAATAGACAAAGCATCACTAAAACCACCCGATGACGCCCACTCCATTCGTCAATCGCGGACTGCCGACACCTCGGCCTCCTTCAAGCTACCAGTCAAAGTGGTAGCTAAATGCACCAAGCCCTCACTTCCCCCGGGCATTGCACGAAAATGCTTACGACCACATTTGCATTCTCTATTAGACACACAACAAAGGGAAGTCTGTACTCCCTGCGAAGCCCAATCGAACCCCCCCGCTGTCACATTCAATGAAGTAGGAATAACAACTGTAGAAAGGTCTCATTTTTCCCACTGTGACGCAGCAACTCTCCCAATATTCTCCGATGCTATCTTACGAATTTCACCCAAATCTAACCGAAACCCAGACTCAGAATATGAAGTCACACTTAAAACCGCGCCCGAGTCCCAAACACAAGTTCTGTTTGTGTTACCCTAGACCTTGCACCATCCGTCGCTAGCTGCACTTCGAGAAGCTCGCCGCGCCAGGTCCCACCAGATTCACTTTCGATTATAACAAGTAAGCACCTCAATGTCCTCATGACTCTCTCTACCCGAACACATGCCCTGCCAGAACCGTTAGCAACAAGGTGCAACACCATGTTCACCATAAAATTTCTCTGTCTGCGCCAAAAACAATACCCACCCCGATCCGAAATGATCCGCGAAGTCGCACCGAAAAGACAGAGACTCCTTTAGTGCTTCATCTGCACCTGCTGCATCCAACTAAGAAGTGCACTCGAGAAGGACTCATTTAGTGAAAGAGTCAACAATGACAAGAATACTCCCTACCGTCGATTTCTCCACACAACTTCTCCGCGATGTCTAAATGTACAGTATAACATTGTGCAGAAACCCTAAGCATAGGATGGAGTGAGCCCCGAACAATCCCTTGAGGCCCAGCACACAAGTGTGAAGTTCAATCAGTGCGTTCCAGTCAAATCATTTTAGTCAGAACCCGTTCTGATGTTAGTATTTCGATCACTTTCTTGTAAATATCTTGTCTGTCCATTTGAAAGGCCCTTTTAATTTGATTCAAGATTCTTAACGTAAAACACGTGAAATATGGGGCAAACCGCCAAAAACTAATCTAAAGGACCTACAGATCGCTCAAAATAAAATTATTAAACTATTATTTCACTATGATTACCTTACACCTACAGTTACAATTTACAGGGAAACGAAACTCATGAATATTAAACAACTTCCTGCATATTGCACCAGAATACTTAAAAATTCTAAGTAAGTTCATTCACACAAAAATACATCAGGTACACAATCGCAGCAATAGTAGGAAGGATCACATTTTACTACCGCGAGTGTGGACAGTAAATGGCGAGAGAACAATTATTTTTGCGGGAGTGCAACAATGTAATAATCTACCTGTAGAAGTAAAGAATGCAAACTAAACGTTCGGTATTTTTTTTTATCACTTTCTAAGTGATCAAACACTACTCCATTGAACATACTTGCCCTACTACTGCATTGCTTTATTGTGGCACCGGGATCGCATTCCTTATCTACGGTAATTATTTCTTTTGCGGGTGGATCGAAAAGTTTTAAGTTTTGTGTTAGTTAATAATGTTATTTGCGTACGAAAAGAAATGGTATTACAACTTAGATGATTTAATATAAATTCAAACAATAGCTGCTTAGTTTGTGTGTCCAAGTTATATTTTAAGTTTAAAAACGTTCTCAATTAAGTGAAATCTTTGTAATTTCTTATCGAGAAATAATTTCTTTAACCATAAACACCATACCACCAATAAAGAATCAATTATCCTTTCGCACTGAACTAATGCGAGTTTATCTTCACCATGTAGGTCAGTTTTGATGTTGTGGTATATGATAATGAAACTCTTTAGTAACGTTAACTTTCTTACCCCAAATAGAATGTAATTTTGCAATATCCGTACGTACATGGATCTACTATCTAATAGATCCTTACCTATAATAACTGGTTCTGTAATTGAGTTAACAGGCACAACATGAAACAAAAAGGACACCGACGTGTTGAATTTCACCACGGCTCAGTATTCTGCGATTCATAAATAACGTTTTCTTTACACAGGTATACCTGTAAGGTAAATTAAATCACAGCGCATAGTGCCCTGGAATTTTTGACAAAGCCAAAAGCTACAAACTAACTACCAGATTATCTATTAAAAAGAAAAGGAACGAGCTCACCGGATGATGTGGTTGTCCATACACGTAGCAGGTGAGACGGTTCGTATCACGACTCTTCGGTGCTGGTGCTTGATTCGAATTCTTCACTTCGGTCAAAGGTTCGTACTGCCACTTGCTTCAATCACTTGATTTTTGGACTATTGTGCTTTAACGATGACATGTGCTATTGAAGCGATTTTCATTATCAGGATCAAACCGTATCAGTCGCGCAGTTGCGGTGAAATTTGACGTTTGCGGTTAAGTGGTTGCCGGTAGTCGTGATAGCAAAAACTCCATATTTTGAATAGATTAGACGTTGGCCCACACTTCACTGTCGTCATTATTTTCTTCAGGTTTTTGCCCTTCGAATGCCAATTCTGATGTCGGGATAGGCCCTCATCAGCGATATTACACTTGCACTTTTGTAAGTAGGCGTGGATTGTCGGGCGAAGAAAATAGATATACTAGTTACAGCACAATCACTTTATTTCACTCACATTTTCTTATAAAATTATCACCATGAAATAACCTGAAGGCAGAGGTCCGACATATTAAATGAAAGTATGAGATATAGCAGTAACCAACTCTTTTATTCCGACAGCTTGTTAATTATTTAAATAGATCGCGATAATAGCTCTAGGCGCTACAGCAGGCGCACCGGGCCGAGCCTGCCACAAGAATGATCCCCCTCTTCGCTGCGCACTAGCTTAAATTAAGTTGCTTGAGAAGTGGGGAGAGTGGGGAGGCGAACGTCCCGCTTTGCACAGCGTAACTCGGCCCGCTGTACCTACCGCTAACGGTGACGCCGACAAATACAAATACCCTATTTATTGACATGTTTTAATAAGAGGCAATCGGCGACGCCTCCGCTTTACCTGCAGAGCTACTCCGAGCATTAAAAAAGCAGCCATATTTTCAATTTATTATCTTTGGTCAGCAGCACGATAACTATTTTGATGTCGTATCAAATCACATAACGTTCCGTCAAAACAAGTCTCAAAGTAGGGACAACTGTCAAATCGTGTTGTCATTCATTCTTACTTCGAGTTCGGGACTAATCGTAAGTCCGTAGGTGATACGGAGTAGGAAACGTCCGTAACGAAGGCCGAAACTACGGACTTCGAGCTTAGAGTGTAGACCCCCCAGAGCTAAGAGACCGTTACAGAGAGTAGATTTTTACATGACAATTTTTATTTCATTTATACGGGTTAATTATTTTTACATGATCCCTTAAAACATAACCCTCTTTTTGGGCAGCTTTTTAATTTTCAGTTTAGCAACAGTGTTTTGTAAAGTCGTGTTTTACATTTTTTCATCAAAAGTCGTCTATAAGTAGCTGCACTCGTTACTCGTCTGCGTTTAGTTGTACAAACAACTCTTAGAAAGTCCCTAAGACTCAATAATTTTTCTCAAAATGATACGGTTTTTTTTTTGGGTGGGAAATCATCAAATGACTTCTCTCGCTCTGGGTGGAGCGGGAGGGCATGTCAGATTTTTACTGACTGAAACCCACCCGTGTTCCTTCAGTTACATGTGCCAGGGCCACGGTTTTCTCTTTAGAATAACCCGCGACCCTGAGGCGTCGGCCCTATCGGACCCCGTCACTTTGTGCTGACATCTCTTTGAGGCGCGCGTAGAACACGACGCGCCGTCGATCCGGGCCTGGTCCTTACCGGACAGCCAGCTACCCATTGCTCGCCGTCCGCAAGGCCGCGCCTACGGTGGCCGGGAATCTGCAGGCGACTCCCGACGCCCAGGGCATCTCCTGCGGTGGCTAGTGGGGGCGTGAGGGCGCAAGGCCCTCTCCCTCACGCGCTCCGCCTCCTCCTTCTCGAGCATTACTGCTTCGCAAAAGGAGGTGACGGCTTTCCATTCCCTCTCGCTCCGTACCATGGCCTGGACCAGGGCCGAACGCGAGAGATCGCTGCCGCCAATCGCCTCCGCGAGGACACTGCGGTGCTCCGCCCAAGCTGGGCATACCTCCACCGTATGGTCCACCGTGTCCTCCGGGCGATCCACACAATGGTGACACCCGGGCGTTTCCTCCCGCCTTATGCGAAACAGGAACCTCCCGAAACAACCGTGTCCGGTGAGGACCTGTGTCAGGCGGAAGGTGAGGACGCCGTGGCGCCTCTCCAACCACTCCTCAAAGAGGGGACTTACCGCCGCTATTGTGGAGTTCCCAGGTCCGCGAGGCCTAAGCTGAGCTTTGCATTTGTGTGAGTGATCACCAATCGCACCAATGGAGGGACGCACGGCGCCTCAGGCCGATTGTATAAACCGGTATGAGCTAATCGCGCTCTAGACCGACGTGACACATTCAGTTTCTAAATGTGCACTCACACAAATGCAAAGCTCAGCTTACGCCGCGCGGACTGTACCTTGGTATCCAGTTCTGATAATTTATGCGCGAACAACTACTGCAGGTTAATAATCTGGATCTAGACCGCCTAATTAAGTAGCTAATCTTTCAAAGCTCCTAAGCATCCAAATTAACAAGAACAAATCAGTAACTTCACATGCCATTACTGGAAACCTATTCGATTTAAGCACATTTGACGCAAATACCTACCAGCCAATAGGTAGTTACGTTTGTTGGCACAGTTGTGGGAAGACCCCGAGTCAGTCGGCTGCATTGTTGCGAATATACAATACCACAACTTAGTTATCCTCCGTAGGGAAAGGGAACGTAAACCTTATTGCATAGTTAAATGTTTCAGTATAGATTGCTTGAAATGGGACTGAAAAGTTAAGATTATGGATCGTTTTTTCAGCAAACAACTAGGGTTTGATTTTTAAGGTCATGTAAAAGTTACTTCAAACGGAGAAAAGCAGGAAAATGTCTTCATTCTTTTTTTATCGCAAGAGGGAAGACGGTGCATATAATTAGAGATAATTATTAATTGGAGGTTATTAACAATTTAAAGCGCTGAAATTATAGCCTCGATGTTCGTTAATGAGGCCCTTTTAAAGTCCATCTTGTTTTAAACGGTATTAAAAACATATATAACTTTGTATCTAAAATAATTCGTTAAATTTATACCTTTCCAGGAAGACCAGCATTCATAATGTCGCTTTAAGTTCGAAAGTATTTATTGTAAACAAATGATCTAAGTTAACCGCGCAACACAAGTCTTGAATAAAGATTTGGGAACTTTGCGATACGAACATTCAACTTGCAGCATTTTTCTCATATTTTGTGTTTTCTAAGTCTTGGAACCATATATTTAAATGGCCACTTTGTTAATTTTGCGTTGTTCAAGGTGGCTGAAGATTATCCGGGAAATTTTATTCTTCCGAGGTTTTGGTGGTCTTTGGTAACTTATTTAATAATAATGCTCGGGGAAACGGAGACAATGCTTATATTCTTGTGTAAGTTATAACATTCACATAGCAATGAGTTGAACGGTTTCGTGTAAGTCCACAAACGTTTTCAGAAGAACATGGCCCTCCTATGTAGGTCATGTAAATTACAGTCGCACCAATTGATTATGATTATAACCAAATGACAATGCCAGGTCCTGCCCCAGCTATTTACAGTAAATGTCAATTCGAGCAAATAATTTTAATGATTAAAGGACCTTTTCATAATACACTCGGTCCCAAAAATACTAACGAACACTGCTAATACTGCTAACGAATACTGTTCGATTGGGCATTTAATGACACAAAATATAATAAAAAAAAAGTGAAACATTTTTTTCCGAAACTTAAAAATGTTGTATGTTTTTTTTTTTATTTTTTTTCATTACATGCATAATTTAA
Source organism: Dasypolia templi (assembly GCA_963555695.1). Lineage (NCBI taxonomy): Eukaryota > Metazoa > Arthropoda > Insecta > Lepidoptera > Noctuidae > Dasypolia > Dasypolia templi. The sequence continues at coordinate 20,672,384 of OY743151.1, read as the reverse complement.
ATATTTTGGATTGCCTCCCCGAGCTCTTCTTGCCGCTTCCAGGCGATTCGGCATGCTGAACATCAAATTTCGGAGCCGATTCTGAGGAATGGCTTCCCATTCCTCCACCAGTGCTTGTCTGAGCTCGGTTAGCGCGATTGGGGTGGGGAATTACGACGTTATACGCAACGCTCAAGCTCATCCCATGCATGCTCTATGGGGTCTAAATCAGGGCTTCGCGCTGGCCTCCAAGGTATTCATTTACAATTCCGGCTGTATGGGGACGCGCATAATCATGCATTAATATGCCATCCGGTCCATCCTCGCCATGAAAGGTCCCACATGCTCATTCAGGATCTCCTCCACGTACCTCTCAGCATTCAGAGTGCCATTTTGAATTATGCACGAGCTCTGTGCCGGCCTCGGCAGAAATTCCAGCCCAAACAAGTACTGAGTCTCCGCCGTGTGCCACTTTTTCCTCCACACAGTCTTGATGGAAGCGTTCCTCTGGTCTTCTGTACACCAACTGCCTACCATCATGAATTTCGATTCGTCCGTGAACATTACCCTAGACTAGTCGTCCAGTGTCCAGTGTTGGTGCTCGTGCACGTATCTCTGTCTTGCAATTCGATGTTGCCATTCGAGTTTGGGGCCATTTGCGAGCCTTAATGGTTTCAAGCTTGCCTCAGCAAGACGTCTCCTCACTGTTTGTGCGCTTAAATTGCTACCTACCAAAGCGAATAAAGTGGTATTTTAGAACAACTGCAGTTTGAAAACGATTTCGGAGCATTGAAGCCACCAGGTATCTGTCATCCCTGGCCGTTGTGCATATTGGCCTGTCATTTCCTGGTCTCCGAAGGTGCGATCCGGTCTCTCGGTACCGCTGGACTACCCGCTGAACAGTCGACAAAGATACACCAATGTTTCTTGCTGTTTCACGCTGGCTCCGCCCAAGTTCCAAAAAAGTTAGGATTCTGGTTCATTCATCTAACGTGACTGCCATGCTCTACCTCACAGGATACTGATTATGCACGTGGAAGTCGTTCACAATATATTTTTTTGTGACAGAACAGAAATGGAAAGAAACCATAATGACATAAAGCAAACATTTTGTTTTCAAAAATTTCCATTGTTCAAATTTAGTTTTTTTGTAAATAAGTTAAATTCATTAGCCAGTATAAAAAGTATGTAATAAGAAGCGCAACTAAATAGTATTTATTCTGTTTTTTATTACATTGATCTAACTCTTACAGTTTTGTAGATATTCGATCTTATGTGACTGACCCGTTATTTTTGGAACCGAGTGTACTTTGTTTTTCAGTAGAACTTTCCGATTTCAAGTCATTGATAAAACGAATTCAACCCCTGAATTTCCTATTGCGTTACTTTTTGCGCATGATACACAACAAAAAAAAAGTTTTAAATACCTGTAAAACTCATACTGCGATTATAGTAATTATGATAGTGCGTAACGTATACTCGTATGTTGTTTAAATATCTTTTTAACATTTACAAACTGCACCTAACCTATAATCAATGTCAATGATGTTTTAAGATTTCAACAGAAAACCCACGATCTACAGGCATTAGGACAAATGTTTAGTTAACAGTAATAAATAAGCTTTAAGATGCTGCATTATGCAGGCTTGTAAACGACTTTTTGATTTAAGTGGGGAAAGTTCTATAAAGTTTCTGGCATTGTCTTTTGGTAGATATATGGATTGGCACTTGTTTTTATTTACGGAACAGACTACCGTTGTAGAATACTGTTGTTGAAGGTTTGGAACGTTCCTGACAGTAACAAACATTCTGACTTCCGTGTTCATAAGTTTGAATTCCACACTACAATTCTACATGATATCGTTTTATTTTGAGATATTTACATTCTCCGAACCTGTCTTAGCTCTTCTAAAGCTGCATTTTTGCCTTACCAGCTAGACATGGCGTGGTGCGAAGGCGCCAGCGACCACCAGCTTAGTTTTAAGTTCTACGTACTTTTTAGGTTAGATAGAATATTTAGTCTTACATCTAGCTCTGTAAGCTCTGGTCGTTTCTTCTAATAAACTCTTATTTAAACGAGTCCTAAAGTTTTTATTTAAAGCCATCGCTCCGCTCCTGAAATCGAACTAGATAGATACACAATACTTCCAAACCACTCCTCCACAAATAAAGTGAATTAGTAACATTTTAAAACCATTCACATTCAAAACAGCCTTCGAACAGAAAGGCCGTCAGTTTACAAAGGCAGGCATTTAGTGAATAGTGTCGCGCTGAGATGCTAACGATAGCGGCGGAGGAAGCTGCCCGTCTGGAATGTACGGGGGGCACAGATGCATAGACACGATGGAAATTGTAATGGAGGTGGTCATTGAAGAGCTTGCAGTGGATTTATGACGTTTAGGCCGTGGTTTGCCAGCACTAGTCAGCAGTTTATTGAAATTTACGGGAGATGCAGATGTATGGACTCGATGAAAATTGGATGGAGTTAGTGGCGGAAGCGTTCGATATTTGTAATTTCGACAGTTCATTGCGAGAATTAAACTTTAATTATACGTAGATTTGGATTACAAACACGGTTTGTTTGCTTTTACCATACCTTGTTAAGAACAAGAGGCCGCTTCAGGTGAATAATTTTAAAGCCAGTTTTGCACTGCGTCTTTAGGTGTTCGCTATCTAAGCTCAGCCTTTTGCCGTTGTACTCTGTCATAACTGTGGTAAATAGACTGTACGGTTTTAGACGGTACTAAGTGACTTTGTATAGATTTGGTCAAGGAGGTTGATTCTATGGAATTAACGAAAACTCTGGTTCTGATTTGGAGAATGAGTAAGTTATTATGCCCTGTGAGTGGCAACAAAGAAGTAGCTGTTAGACTTTGCATATATGTCAAAACTCTTTGAAGGTGAAGCTATGGAACCTCCATAGATTAATGGAATAACCATTGGACATTCATAAAAAGAATAGTAACAATGGTGTCACTTCTTGATTTATATTTTTCCTTGTAAAACGTCCTGTACATAATTAAACTTACATTATTATATTTATGCCTCTATTTCTATTTCTTTAATAGTAGCACAAGAATTTGTAAATTTATTTACCTTTGTCCCACTTAAAGCTGCTGAATCCTTAAACTCCGCGTTATATTTATTGACCTATTAAGAGCAAACGACCCAGCCCGACTGAATTTAAATTCAAGCATATAAACCACAAAATAGTAGTATAAGCTTGCAAATAAATCAAGATCAAACTTACCGAAGACCTATGGGGAAAGTTTTTGAAATCTATCCATCTTTGTACTTCCATTATTGAGACTATAGCGCCGTACTTCGCCTTAATATTTAATTTGTGTGTGGCTTATGGAGTCTTCCCGGATCTAATGAAATACAGTTTGTGTTCCAAAGTTCCTTACAATTGGTTCATATTAACATACAGAAGTTACTTTTATCTTTTTATCATATTAGTACCAGTAGATTTGTACACAAAAACCAACTACAAAACCGAGAGTATAAAGTCATTAAATACCTACAGTTGATATATATTCAATAATATTGCAGATATTATTAACTATACGTTCAAGCGACACGAGTCTTGCGACTGCTACTGCATAAAAAACAAGTGAAAAAAGTTGTTTAGTGCATGTCACGAGTCACCGAGACGCGACTTGCGGATTCCGCGTTTGAAATAAACTCGTCTCAAGTGGTCCGATTGGCTGTTGATAACTCCCAATCACACCCGCGTTTGGCCATTTGTATTTTAGTTGATTTTCTAGAATTCGTAGTTGCAATTCCAGATTTTCCTGCGATCTGACTTACCAATGCCCGATGCGTTGGTAAGTCAGAACGCAGAGCTACCGACACTGCTGGTTGACATCGTAGTTATAATTAAAAGAAAAGTTGTTTGGGATTATGTGTGACCAATAGTTGTTATCTGTATTAAGATGATGCAGAATTAACCTAACAAATGAGAAACTGTGTTACCATTTTACTAATTCCTAATCAAAAATGCTCCCAAATCATATTTCCAACTACCACAGTTTATTTCGCTTCGTTAAACATTTGTCTCTACGAAGTGTTAGCAGCCTTTAGAGAGATAGTACATTTTATTTCTTATCTAACTTTTATTACTAGCTGACAAGTGACAACTAACTTAAGTCTGGCCAATAAACAAATTATTAGTTGCTAACTTTAAGTGAGAAGATTTTCGGAGGAACAAAGTTAGATTTCTTGAGGGATAGCAAAAGTGTTTTTAGTTTTTGAAGGTTTGATAGAATTGTTATATTTTGTGTTTAAAGATTATTGGTTGGCGAATATAAACTGTTAAGGTGTTGACTAAGAACATTGTGAAAGCAGCAAGTAATTTCAAAAAACAAACCGCCAAAGCTACTTATGTTATAACAAAACACAACTTATTGTTTTGTGAGAGTACCTAAATTACCCTAGACTGATAATGTTTTCTTTTTTTCTAATTATGTCAATATTAGTGTTAAGGTCGGTTTCCCTCTAAGGGGAAAAGGCCGCACTACACCCCGTACGGCCCTGTAGAGCTCGTCACCAGACTAGACTATCTCCCACCGATAATAGAAATGAATTCCCAAATTTATAGAAGTCCAATGCCTTGACATAATTCATAAGGCAAGGAAACAATTGTAACAAATGTTAAATGAGGCTTAGGAATTCGTAGTTATGAAAATATATTGGATGTGGTTTCAGACAGCTAAATAATAGAGAGATGCGGAGTACAGTATTATATAAACTTGTGAGTAACCCAAACGCTAGCTTAACAGGTATTTGATAAGTCGTAACTCACACAATATCTCGCATCTACACTCGGAGTACTCAGAGATACACTTTCAAGTGACGCAAGCGTGCGGCATTGCGTCGAAATCATGCTCTTTTGGAGTCATGGCCCCTAGTGGTTCTGTCGAACTGATAAACGTGACGAACCGGCTTTTCCTGCGGCAACCGTGCGACCGTCCATGTCTAACAACGGAGTGGCTAGTTCCAACGGCATTGCGTCGCCATCATGCTGTTAAGGAGACATGGACCCTATCAGTCCTTAGACTGGATATGAGATAGATATGGTCACCCAAACCCCAGCAGATCACTCACTCTTTGCACAACAAGCATTTTTGCAAGACACGTGTTCATGTCAGTCTGACCGAATTATTGGCCTGAGATAAAGAATACAATATTCAAGAATTACTACATAATTTGAGTTGAGAAATCGAAACTCAAGGATCATTATTAAATTATTAAGAGTTTAAAGTCCTAGTACCGGCCAGAGGCAACGAATACCACATTCAAGAATTACTAGCTATGAGAGTAGAGAATCAAACTCAACCATCATTGTTAGAATTGTGAATAAACTCAAATAATTTGTTTCAAATAAACCAATAACAGGCACTTTTGAATTGTTAAGGTAGGTCGGTCAGAAAAATGAAGCTAGTTGCCCATTCCAAAGCGTAGTAGGTACATATGGAAAAGAACGGGCAAGAAACTCCACGGACACTCTTTTAAATCAAATTATGGTTGCATTATATTGGTTACATCATTCATTTTGAAATTATGCATGTGAGAACGATACTTCTGTATCGTTCTCACATCTCACGACGCGTTAAAAGCGTCCGAAATATAAAGTTGATAACAATTCAAAAATAAAATTACTTAAATACGCCGTGGCAGCTAAGACCAGTCCCATGGATTAGCACCATTCAACTCAACCATTTTGAAGGGAGCTAAATGATCCAACACACGCGCCACCGTGAGCAAAACACTACAGTGAGCATGACATGCTCTCAGCCACCAGGGCACATTCAAGTCAATGAAAGACGTACCCAGTAATTAGTAGCTTTATAGTATGTACATAGTACTCACATATGGCATAAGCAATTATACAATACCAAAGGATTGCGAAGAAATCCCCCAACTTATAATATGCCCGGATGCATAGTGTGCGTTTTATACAAGATTTGAATTTGGTTTCATTGAGTTTATGTATGTAGGGAAGTATTTTTTTGTTACATTTTAAACAGTACCCCATGAAAGATGAGTCTACTATAGCCTGAAACCTGGTTGAACTAATTGATCCCTATTTCTAGTATTATAATTGTGTCTTTCACCTCTTTTACTAAAAGGATGTAGATTTTTCCTTACGTACATGAAGTTTTCATAGATGTATTGACAGGGTACCGTCATGTGTAATCAATATCTTTGAACTATTTACCATTTCTATTTAGTCTATCACAAAAGATTTGATTATTTATGTCAGTTGCACATTATATAGTAGAAGTTATAGAATAGTTTTAGAAGAAAACCTTACTAAAACTATAAATAAACAAAAAAATGGCGTCGAAAAATTCCTCCGCGTCACTGTCGACTGGTAATGTACCCAAGAGACTGGCGGCATTGTGGCAGGTGGCCACGTTATATGGCAACGCTCAGCCTCTGGCCAAGTTAAAAGCCAGCCTTTGTGACGCGGGAAGTGTCAATCAGGCGGTTGGGATTTCGTTGAACTAACCATGAGCACTCTGACCCCACGGCCCGAGAGTTTCAACCTCAAACGGCTCGAAAACATAATTATTGATAAGGGTATTTTACTTTCACCGCTTTACGTTTTCCGCAGCCGCAGCAGCAGAGCCGGCACAGCATGCCGAGCCAGGAAGATGGGATACCTCAAGAGTATTTAGACTTGTTGCGTCCCACACTAAAGGCCTACCCACCTTCCATGGAAATAAAGTGCGTGTCGTCCGGTCTTTTGCTATCTTCGCGTACCAAGTCATTAGGTTCTAGTACAGCTGGAACGCCGACGGTGACAAGTGCTCGTCGGATGATGTCATTTATATTCGCATGCCGCGCTATGCGGCACGTACTTCGGCTGCAAGACAGCCTGTTGACAACTTCGCCACAATGATAGCGATGAGGAGAACAACAAGAAGCTCCTAGTCGCAGGGAAGTAGCGAGGCGGAAAGTAGTGTAGTCAAACAAAGTGCCTATGTTCGACGACGGTAGTGCATGAAGCCAAAGACCCGACTCCCACTTACCTACAGCCAGCAAGCGCGCGCGCTCCGCAGTAGTAGCAGACGTGTCAAGTAAATTGTTCTGTACTACTCTGCAGAGCGGTTATCCTACCGTCTCTGGGAAGATGAATTGTTGGGTGGATCTGAATTTGGGCAAGCGAGTCTCCAGGCATTCATAGATATGATGAAGCACGGCACATCAAAATTAATCAGTGTGGATAATAGGATTTTCCTGGCTAATTTCTCAGTGCCGTAGACCGAGGATATGAATGCTGGTAAACTAATACTAGAAATTTTGCGGACGCTGAGGCCTCCAAGAAGTGTCCTCTCATTTGATTATAGACCAAATGCCTTAATGACGTTATCCTTGGTAATATTCTGTCTAGTAAAAATTTGACCAAATGAAAATGTGTGTACTAAAATCATTCCAAATATTGCATTGGTTTAAAATAGTTGCAAAAATTTGTTAGGATTATGAAGTTTTGTCAAAATAAATTTGGCAAAACGGCAGAATCCCTCCTTTGAATAGAACTTAATATCCCCTAGAATTTATTTAGTATGCCACTAGTTCTGTTTATGACTTGACTTCTGAAAAAGGGCCCAGTGCGGTTTCTTAGAAGTCACTACATGACTTCAATATTTTGGATATAGGACATCCGGTTTCCTCAGGATATTTTCCTTCACCGTTTTGTATTCTCTTCAAAAATACCTAATCTTCTATAAAAACGTACCATCTATGCGTGGATTAAATTGAAGATTGCACTTATGAATATATACAGAAAATGTAGACATACATTTCCAGTAACATTTACAGAACCACTTCTCATTTCCTTACACGATGTAACACAAGTATGATCAATAACGAGTCGTGGCAGGGATACACATCCGGTATTCATTGCGCTCTTTATTGCGGAGAGATGCGCATTTTATCATAGTACGTACAATGAAGTGGGAATGAGATTGGTGAAGGAACGTCTATTGAAAGTTTGGTCGCTTGTTACTCACATCAGAGAAAACTTTTTTCTATTTGACTGGCTTCTTGGTGTCATTTCATTTAGGGAACCAAAGAAGCGCTGAATGGTATACGCTACCAAATGCTTGACAGAAGTTTTATCTGTTGTGACCAACAAGCGACCAAACACAGGGCACCGAGGGCTACTGCTCCACCACGACAACGCGCCTTCGCACACCGCTCTAAAAACAAGGGACTTCATTATCATAATCATAATCATTTATTTATTGCATTCCATATTGTAAAAAGATGTTACAAAGGGCTTAAAGCTAGGAACAAAAATATGGACCATGTAAGGGCACAGCAAAAGGATACAATAAAGTAAGTAGGAGAGAGGAAGAACGCTTTAATTTGATTACTTATTTTGTAGGTATTCAAAAGTAATAATATTAAAAATTAAAAATATACTATTTTATGAAACATGTCATTTAGAATTTGTCATTAAGATATTCATTGATATTATAATAGTAATTGTTTATTTTTTTTTTGTAATTTATTATATACTTTCATTGACATCACTAGGGTACTTGTTGAGTGCATTTTTAGCTTAGAGCTTGGTAGGCTTAATCTGTTTTTATGACGTAATGTGTATCTTGACTGTATATTTTCTCTAGTTGTGTAAAAGTGTTGGTACTTTCGAACAAATTTGCAAATTTCTAGAATATATAGGCAAGGGAGGGTGAGTATTTTATGTTTTTGAAAATGAGGTTTACAGCTGTCGGTGTCTTCTATATTTACTAATATTCTTATTAGTCTGTTTTGCAGTGTGAAGAGTGTCGGTGCGTCTGTGCTATTTCCCCATAATATCACGCCGTAACTGAGCCATGCATTAGCGTAGGCGTAATAGGTGACTAGTGCAGTTTCAAGGTTAGTAGTCTTTTTGACTTCACGAAGGGCATATGCAAATTTGGATAATTTAGATCGTTTTTTTTTAATATGTGTATTCCAATTAATGTTAGTGTCTACGGACAGGCCAAGTAGAGTAAATTCTTGAACGACTTCTATTGCAGTGCCGTTGTAGGTAAAGTTTATATCAAGTGGAGTTTTATGACGAGGGTGGAAGGCCATTATTTTCGTTTTAGAGAAATTGATTTCGAGATTATGGTTATTCATCCAAGTTATTGTGTTATTTAGTATAGTGGTTAGGACCTCGCTTAAGCCAAAATTGTTACGGCATGAAGTAAGAAGCGAAATATCGTCAGCAAACAAGACGCATGGCCCTACTATGGTTTTTGGTAGGTCGTTTATGTAAATAAGAAAAAGAAGGCATCCAACTACACTCCCTTGGGAAATAGAGGCGATAATTGTTTTACTATCTGATCGAATATTTTGTATTTCTTTGGTTTTTCATTATAAAATTCTATTTCAACATGGTGTTCTCTATTTGTTAAATAAGATTTAAACCATTCGTGAGTTTTACCGCGGATCCCGATGCCATGTAATTTATTCAGGAGAATGTCATATTGCACTTTATCGTAAGCCTTGGTCATATCTAACAGTATACCTACGGCATATTTTTGTCACTTATTATATTTAAAGCTTCCTGAATGTATTTATAAATTGCTAAAATAATGGACACCACGCCGGTTGAACTTCTGGGTCACCCTCCTTACAGCCCTGACCTAGCACCGAGTTACTTCTTTTTATTCTTGAAAATAAAAAATCTGCTCAAAGGTATGCAATTTTCGTCGCCGGAAGATGCGCTGTCATCGTTCGAGCAGGCTGTAAACGGGGTGTCTACGGCGGACTGAAAACAAAATGTTTCGAAAACTAGTTCAGACGCATGAAACTTTGCATAGAGGCTAGGGAGAGTAACTTTGAACAGATTAAAAAAAAATATGTACCTATCTGAATGTTTGGCATTTTGGACACATATTCGTCACGGCGACAAAGTTGTAAAATAAAATGTTGTTTTTTAAGGTGAGTACCTCCCCTATTTTTTTTCTCTCGTTTAGCTTATGGCGTGGGGTGTCATTGTACGGTCGTTGAATAATATTGCGGGTAAGTGAAAACCATTTTTCGATTCAGGGATCTGTTTGCGAAGTACAATATTTAAAGTGCTTATTTTTGCCAAAACTGCCTTAACGTCGTAAAATAGTCGATAAACTAAAATTTGCATTTGGAATGTATAAAGAACGAAAAAATAAATATGAATTCTGCACAAACAATACATACATTACAGAAAAAGTTCATTAATTACACATTTACAAAGTAGCCAAATGCCTCGTGTTAAAAAATCTAAAAAGTTTTACAACTTTGTCCATTAATTGATGTCACTCAGGACCAGAAACAATACACATACGAGTAGCTCAGTGTGTGTTGTGACACCGGCAAATGACAAACAAACAATCCAAACAAAAACTAAGTGCCGATTGCAAAGTTGACTTTTGTAACAAACAAACAATGTTTAATGAGAACAATTAAGCCGTGCGTCGCACCTTTGCAAGAACAGATCGTTGCCCAGCAAAATGCTGTATCTTCGGACAAACTTTTCGTCAACAGCGCTGATTTTCTGCAACTACCTCTCGAATGACGAAACAACGTCCCCTGGTGTGACATAAATCGGGTAACTAAAATTATAATGTTCCACAGAAATAAGATTCTTGCTGAACATAGAATGTACTAGACATAAATAGAATGTATATGCATATATATATACATCTGCTTATATACGTAAATTAAACCATTGAAAAAGAGAATACATAAAAACACATAAAACATGGGATAAAATACATGTTTTTCAACTACAATATTAATTTTGTTCTTTGGATAAATTCACCAACTACGAAACCTTGAATTGTGCGTGGTCTGACACGCCCTTGTCCTGTTTTTTATACTTTGGCTTACACCCTTAGACCTTGCCAATACTTAAGCCTCAAAATTTACAAATTTATTATGTAGGCAGTGTAAAACAACATTTTAAACCCTGGACATCTGTCAAAATCTGCTCAAACCCGTAGTTTAGACATCACCTCACTAAAACGTGATAAAATTATAGTGCTCTTTGTTGCCACGCATTCAATCTTTGTTGTTGCCTATCATATCCAGCTGTAACAATCTCCCTCTCTCCATTGTACATAGATTCTAGATAATTTAAAGTTCAGTGAACAGTGTTTTCAAACTGCATTCGATCGCAAACTGTGCCGGTGTTTCCTCCAGTGTTCAGTGGCGATGACGTCACAGACGGCCATTATCTACGTAGCGACTATCATTTAGTTAGTGTATCTCAGTTACGTTGTCCTGTAGAGCTGTGAGGTGACTTTTTAGGGCTTCGTCCAAAGGGTAGAAATTTATCTTTACGGGAAGACTACGGTGTCAATCGTGTCGGGACCCATTGGTCCCAGTGCTTTTGACTTGTCCTTTGCCATAAATAAGATGTAAACAAACACAGCTGCGCTTACAGTCGTCACTATAAAGAGTTTTAAATTATGCAAACCGTGTGCCTGATGGGAATTCCTGTCGGCAAAAATGACGAAATTCCAAACCAACTATCATCCCCCATTTAACCACTTGAGGCTGAATAGACTAGAGGCGGAATGACTACGCATTAACGTTTGTGAAAAAAAAAAAATCTAGACCCAACGGTTTAAGCGGGGCGTTGTATGTCAGTGAATTTAAGATACACACAAAGTGAAGAGCATAAGATATGGAGTTTTTGGCAAAAAGTAGAATACAAGAATGCAAAATGTGACTTTGATAATTGCGTCTTGCTACTCTGAGAGATAACGATATTAATTAATGTCATCTCAGATCTTGGGCCTCCCAAGGCAAGATTCAAGATTCGGGGGATCTCATTCAAGTTTATGTTAAAACTTTTGCAACACCATGATTGTTTACGGTTGTTAGGTGCCCACTACGTAATTAATCTATTCCAAGTTCCTAATTTGACTCGTATTTGAAAGAAATGACTGTTAAAAGGTGATAACCTGTAGCAACTTGTCGTTTATATTACGTAATTAATAGTACTCAATACTCAATTCTTTATTGTGTTCCACAATGTAGACTTATATTAGATCTAGAATGGTGCTAGAATTATCATCTCTGAAGTTTTTCAGTCAGGAAGTTTAACCTCGAGATGGTTTTCAACTCCGATTAGGTTATTACTTTCATACGCTTCCAGTCCTTAACAAAAAATTAAACTTCTTCTAGTTAATAAACACAACGTAACCTACAAATTATAATAAGCTACAATTAATATGTAAGTTTTAATATAACTATATAACAAACGTTCATAATTTATTGTCTATTCCGCTGCTTTTTTACCATTACTCGTCTTTTAATAGTGCTACACTCCAAGTCCACTCAGAAAGCTTTGTGAAAAAAAGTTTTTACAAATGAGCGGCTGGCCAGATTAAGTCTATTTTCAAAATATATGATTATTTGTAGGGAAAAGTGGCACGATCCAATTTCAAAACTTCCCTCCACATTGTTTACGAGCTAATTTAAATTAGCGTGTCTTAATAAAAAATGGATCTGCGCCGGGAACATTTTCGCGCTATGATTTTTTACGATTTCAAGTGTCGCCTGAAACCGAACGAATCCTACGATAGATTTAAAAGGGAACTCATGGATAAAGGCCCTTCTAAGCAACCGTTTATCGTTGTTATAACAAATTCAAGCGCGGTCGACTAACTTCTGGGGATGAAGAAAGAAGTGGTCGCCCTTTGACGGCTTTTACCCGACGGTAGAAAACGTGGTAGCAGTGAAAAAATCATCCAAGACAATAGGCGAGGTACTTATCAAGAGATTCAGCACATACTGCAGGTTGCATCGGGAAACTTTCACGAAATTCTACACGTGCATCTTCGCGTGAGGAAGATAGATTCACGCTGGGTGCCGCACAACCTCACCGATGCTCAGAAGCAGGCCCGGGTGGAATGGTGCCATGATATAATAATAAAAATTGATGCAGGCTTCACATTTCAGACATCATTACAGGTGATGAGTCTTGGATTTATCAATACGATGCAGAAACGAAGCGCCTGCTGGCGGTTTGGGTGTTTCAAAATGAATCATCGCCTACCAAAGTAAAGCGATCTTGAAGCGGGGGGGGGGGGGGTGATTTTGATCGCGAGCTTTTTCAATTTGACTGGCTACTTGGTGTCAATTCCTTTACGGAACCAAAGAAGCATCAACATTGAATGGTATACTACCAAATGCTTGGCAGAAGTTTTCTCTGTTGAGAGCAACAAACGAGCAAACAGATCGCCCCGCGGGCTACTACTCCACCACGACAACTAGCCATCGCACACCGCGCTCAAAACGAGGGACTTCCAGGACAGCACCCGGTCCTGGGTCACCCTCCTTACTGACCTAGCACCGTGTTACTTATTTTTATTCCCGAAAATCAGAAAATCTGCTCAAAGGAACACAATTTACGTCGCCGGACGAAGAAGCGCTGTCAGCGTTCGAGCAGGCTGTAAACGAGTTGTCTACGGCGGACTGGAAAAAGTATTTCAAAACTGGTTCCGACGCATGAAACTTTGTATAGAGGCTAGTGGACTTTGAATAAATTTAATAAAAAACATTTACCCCACCAACATTTATTTTTATTTTCGCAAAACTTTTTGAGTGTCCCACATAGGTACATAAAAAGTTTTCGTTTAATTTGTGATCGACATAAACAAAATAATGGCAATTTGTAGACGTTGAACTGTGCTGCCACCAATGACAAGTTTCAGTTTTTACCACAATGGTACAATACTTCGGTATTAAATCACGTCATCATTTCTTTTCAGTTGATATTTCGTTATATCTTCGGGATTTAGCATCACTGGATTGTTCATATTATCGCCAGCCCTAACACAAGTACCGTAGGTAACAGGATGTGCGAAGCAAACATTTTGTTTTGACCTCTGCCAACTCGTAGTAATAAAGTTTCAACCGTTCAACAAAGTTTGTCGATGTCCGCGATGTTTCGGCTTTTATTTAATTTTAGATTGTATGATAGCAATAAACACTGGTATACGACAAAAGTATATTTGTCAAAGTCAAAGTCCTTTGACTTTGACAAAGATTTATTTGCAGATAAATATGGTTACAAAGTTGTTATAATGGTAGTAGAACAGTAGCTTGGCATATTTAATCATAACATAATGACATGCAAATTTTGGTACAGGTACAATTAGTTCATTTACACTGAAAAAAATATTTCAAAGCATAGAAGGTATTCTCAATAAGCCACCTGTGTAAAGCCCTTCTGAAGCGAACCGTAGGAAGTTCTTTAATTTGGTCAGGAATCTTGTTATATATTTGAACACACATAGGATTGCAACTTCGCCTATATAGCTCCGTTCTCGTTCCAGGCATAATTAACCGATTGGGATATTTAGTTTTGAACAGACATTTACCTCCAAGTTTATCAAACATCTCAGGGTGAGATTTGGTAAATTTACATATTTCCTCAATATAAATACCTGTTAATGTAAGTATTCTCAGTTTTTTAAATAGTGGTGTACATGATGTAAGTGGGTCTACATTACAAATCGCACGTTTACACCTCTTTTGTGCGACGAAAACTCTTCCCAGATGCACCGAGTTTCCCCATACTAGTATACCATAACGCAATATTGATCCAACATTTATGCATGATAAGCCTGTAATGTGGCTTGTCTACTTATTGGGTTAGATATACGCCATAGAACATAAGCAAACTTACTAAGATTTCCACATATCATATCAACATGACCAATCCAGGAACACCTCTCATCTGGAACTATCCCAAGGAAAGTCATACTATCTGATTGTTGCATTTGTTTATCTTTATAAGTTATGTTTAAATAAATTTTATTCCCGTTTTTGTTACGAAATTGTATATATTTGGTTTTTATCTATATTAGGTTTAAGGTTATTCTTTTCCATCCAAGTTATTACTTTGCTTACGGTACTACTTATTTCATCATTATATTTTTCTGTAGTTTTAGGGATAATTACGGATACATCATCTGCAAAGAGTATACAGGGATGATCAGTTACTTCTGTCAGGCCATTTATATATAGCAGAAAAAGTGGGGGCCTAAAATACTGCCCTGTGGAACGCCTGTACAATTGTAACCTAGTCTAGATTTAAATTTCAGTTCACCGTTTTGATTTGGTTTATCAACACTTATTTCTACAAATTGCGATCTGTTTGTAAGGTAGCTTTTTAACCATGCATTTGCCTTACCACGTATTCCATATTTATCACATTTTGTTAGTAGTAGCTCGTGCGATACAAAGTCAAAGGCTTTTGACATGTAAAAAAATATAACAGTTGTCGGGATTTTCTGGTCAATATTTTTAGTAACTCGGTTAATGAAGTTAAATGCCGCTGTGGTTGTCGATTTCCTTTTTTGGAATCCATGCTGTTCATGTTTCAAAATTTGGAACTTATCGATAAAACTTATTAATCGCGTATGCATGACCTTTTCGTAAATTTTCGAAAAAATTGGCTATAGGGTCTGGAATTGTCAACGAGTTTTTTATTACCTTTTTTATTTATTGGTTTAATTGCTGTCATTTTCAATTTCTCAGGAAACACTCCCGTGGATAATGATGTGTCTATTAGATGCACGAGTACCAGAGTAATAATAGGGCCTTTGTATTTTATAATTTTCGTCGGTATTTCATCATAACCTGTTGAATTTGTATCCCTGAGTGATTTTATTACTTTTTGTATTTCGCCATTATTAGTGGGCAATAAAACATACTAGAATTAATAAGATCAATGTCATAATTATTCGTGTTAATGTAAAAATCGTTGTTCGTTATTCGTGTTAATGTAAAAATCGTTGTTCGTCAAATTAATATAGTAGTCATTAACATAATTGGCAATGTCCGTGGGGTTTGGATATTTTTTTCTGATAATGATCATAATTATCAAAATTGCCACTTGTTGCGGTGTTGCGACCGGCTTTACTGTGAATTTACTCGCGTTAGGTGAAGGCTTAAATTTGTGTCATCTGTCTGCAATGTAACAAACCCTTTTTTTTTGGGTGGGAAATCATCAAATGACTTCTCCCGCTTTGGGTGGAGCGGGAGACTTTTACTGACTAAAATCCACCCGTGTTCCTTCAGTTGCCTGTGCCAGGGCCACGGTTATCTCTTTTCGAATCACCCGCTACCCTGAGGCGTCGGCCCTATCGGACCCCGTCAATTTGTGCTGACAACTCTTTGAGCCATCGACCCGGGCCTGGTCCTTACTGCAAACCTGCGCCTACGGTGGCCGGGAATTTGCAGACGACTCCCGACGCCCAGGGCGTCTCCTGCGGCGACTAGTGGGGGCATGAGGGCGCAAGGCTCTCTCCCTCACGCGCTCCGCCTCCTCCTTTGCAAGCATTACTGCTTCGCAGAAGGAGGTGACAGCTTTCCATTCTCTCTCGCTCCGTACCATGGCCTGGATCAGGGCCGGACGCGAGAGATCGTCGCCGCCGATCGCCTCCGCGAGGACACTGCGGTGCTCCGCCCAAGCTGGGCAGACCTCCACCGTATGCGCACAATGGTGACACCCGGGCGTTTCCTCCCGCCTTATGCGAAACAGGAACCTCCCGAAACAACCGTGTCCGGTGAGGACCTGTGTCAGGCGGAAGGTGAGGACGCCGTGGCGCCTCTCCAACCACTCCTCAAAGAGGGGACTTACCGCCGCTATTGTGGCGTGCCCAGCACTGGGTTGCGACAATCGCACCCTCCATGTCGCCATGAGATCCCGCCGGAGCTCTGTCCGCTGTACCGTGATTTCTCGCGGCAGCGGAGTTACACCCCGGCGTTTTGCCTCCTCGCGCCACTCCCATACGTGCGGCAGGGCTTTTGCCTCCAGATCCCATGGCGGCAATCCGGCAAGGAGGCTCGCCGCCTCAAGGCAGCCCCAGCCCGCTCCAGTCTGGGAGCCAAACGTCGGAAATGCTCCACAAAGTTCCACCGGCTATCGAGGACGAGTCCCAGGTACTTCATCGTCAACTCGACGCCGATGTGAACCCCTCCTGCCGTTATCTGGGAAAATGTAACAAACCCTAACAATGCTTTCAATCGCGAGTCACCACTTTGCAAGTCCAGGGACATAAGATCTAACTTTTTAAATAAAATACCACAATGTTGCAAAGATGGAAGCGCGGCGCGGCGTTTAACTGCTAATACCTAAGGGGCGCTAGTCCTTTAGGATCTTATTTAACAGCATTAGCAGATTAATTACCTATGCTTGTAAAAGTATTCAGCTCCAACCTGGATTGAAGGTTACCTTTGATGTAACATAGAGCAGTTTGCCGTAATTTAGCACCATTTAAATTCACCCGTTAGTGATCATGTGGGCTACATAAGTTCTATTATAAGAATACGTGTAACAAGCTCTTTAACATTGTAAAAGATCAACTATGTTCAGCAAGGCGCATTATTTAATTGTTAATTGAAGTCACAGAATAATTGATTACATTATAATAAATCACATATTCTCTCTTACAATTTTCAAGCATTTTAAGGGCCCGTTTGCGGCATTGTATTCAGAATATAGCTAATTTTAGGTCCACAAAACTGTGACTAATTGCTTAATGCTGATTAACATTCACCTGCTTACCTATATGAATGCTCGCAACATTACAATGTTATTTCCGTGGTTGTTAATACAGTCAATAAACAGGCGTAAGCGTAATTTCTCCATAAATGCTAAAGTTACCGATGTGGACCCTATTTGACTTGGTGTTACTTGGGATAGATTACTGAATAAGTAACAAAGCTTGGACGGTTATAGACATTCGTGTGACAGCCACACCTATTTACAGTAAGCGTTCAAAAGTGCATAGGCACGTTAGGAGTCGCATTGCTGTGAACTCACGGTACGACTGTATGTGTTTCAACGACACACACCACAAAGATCGCAGTTTTGCACGGCACACACTGTCGTATCGTCGCGTACTCGCGTTGCTCTGCATGAAACAAAAATATATTTCCGTCGGTTTTGTTAGACACGCATCATGCGCGTGACCTGGCCGGTTTATGGCATTGCTAAAATTCAAGTAAATCTGATATGAGCTGGTAGCAATAGGCGCCAAGCGTTGGACTGAGAAGTCGCAGGCTTAGGTTCTGATCTCATAAGATGCAGTGCAGTTTAATTGCCAATTTTTATTTTGTTTTGAAATAATATATTCAAAAAAATTGCTGCTGTTTATATTTTTGTTGTTGTTGCAATACGGGGTTAAAAATAAAAAAATGCGTTAGAAGTGATAACAAAAATTAAAACATTTTACACCTTGATGATATAAGAAGGCATACGTTCCTATAGTTCAGAAGTGGAATGAACGCTAAATACGCTTCTCTGCCATCATGAATTTTTAGGACAAATGATTTTATTAAGTGGTTTTGTAGGGCAGTTTGTTTAAATTAAGTATTTCACATTATATTTGGCTTTAGTGAATATAGGTAAGATATTGAGGATAGCTTAAGTTTTCATTTTCTTTAAGAAAAGATTTTTGAAACTAAACCTCGATTTTTTATAATTAAATATACAGGATAGACTATTCCGGAACTTAAATGTTCTTGTTTATTACGTTATAGTTTGCAGGGCTTCGGTGATGCAACTTTTTTTAGCGTGGAGTACACGGCGAACAGTTTTTTTATGACGGTTTTAATTAATTCAGTAAAATGTCCGGTTGGCATGAAACCATTTGTTTCATATTAATTCAACGTGTGAGGGCTTATTTAAAGAAGCATCCACTTCATAAATAAGCGCTTCGACTAGCAAGAATTCCTTCTTCCTCACATCTCTTAACCCACAGACTCACAGTATTTCTCTAGAACAAAGAATGTGATACTATTATACATCTGTAAGCAAAATTTATATTTATAACACTACTCATCATTGAGTAATTTAAACAAATAATAATTTAAATTTAGTATAATATGAAATATTTAAATGATAACACTCACACTTTCAAATTCGGTTTCAATATATATTTGTGATAGTACATCATTTACATCCTCTTTACGCAGCGCAATAATATTTGCCAGTGCTTTAATATTTACGTTTCACTGCATTTTGGAAATTATAACCACAGCACCGCTAATTAACAGATTTAAACATTCGTCACTAACCAACAACGTTCAATTAGGTGAATAGTCGTAAGGAATTGCATCTACCTCACAGAAATCGAAATAATTTACTCAGTTTTCTGTGGCCCACCCACAAAAAAATATTATTTATGTAAATAAGATGAAAGAGACAAGTATCGAATGATTATCGAACCACTCCAAGTAATTTCATTAAAACAAACAAAAATTGATCATTTTAGGTATTATTAATAACATATCAAAACTTTTAATATATATTATTAGAAAATAACATCACTCAGGCGCAGATGAGATTCGAACTCAGGGCTCGCCATAATCGCTGCGGTGCTACCCAAGCACGGTAACGACTAAGCTAGCATGCCTTATGATAAGTTAGTTGAAATTATGAACTAATATCAATTACAGACCAAGTGAGTACGTGTGCGTGTCTATAGTATAGAAACAACTTATTGAAGAAGGTCGTAAGTGAAACCGAAGCGTCAATCTATTGCTTTGTGAGATTGCATATGGAATTTTGAGAGCTACTGTATATCGAATAATTAAGTATTGGTTAAACCTATTATAAACAAACATTAGGATAAGTCTCTTTTGCATCGTGAACTTAGTCTAATTAGATTCGTAGAGTAAAGACGTATCGTTTTATTTAATTAATTATAGACGCCTTCTGTCACGTGTATATAGACACGTTGTTTGTAGACTTATCGCGGAACGTTTGATCACAAAAATGTGCCTTAGGAATTCAATTTTGGGAGCTATTAACATGTAATCGAGTCGCCAAAACAATAGGACTGTGTTTATGCATGCATTACTTTGAATTCGCCGAATAATTGAAGGAAATTCGATATTGGTGAGATATTAATACATACACATGACTGGGTACTCGTAATAAAGCAAAAGGTTAAGAGGAATTTAGTTTTGCACATTCATAAAAATAATGAATACAAATCAATTAATGCGTTGATAGATGTTCGTTAGACGTTGTTGGTAGTAGGTTGCACTACTTCCCACTATTACTTATTGCAGCTTTTACCACTGGAAAATACGACTTTTACATCAATAACTAATTTTAATGTTACATTTAAGATTAGATCATAAGTAATGTAAAATATGTATGAGTGTATTTAAATTAATCTATTAGCGGGAAATTATTAAGTTCTCTTTTAAGACACGACGAATATTTTTAGTAAAAACTAAAAACAAAATGAAATTTGTCATTTATATAGACCATGTGCCAGGTAAGGACATAGGCTACTTTTAATTCTGGATCTCAGACGAAGTCACGGGCAACAGCTAGTATATATGTACGGCGAAAAGAACTTCGTTCCAACCGGGTGGCCCACGACATCTCTCGACTTTTCCTATTGTTCATGTAACTGTTGATGAACACGCATTTTAATATAGTTTTAGAAAAGTATCATACAGTAAACATGATAAAAATAATTACGATTGGGTACTAATTTGAGATGAAAATGGAACCGTGCACCTAGAATCTGCCGTTTCATAAGTGCCCATGTAGGTATAAGTGAAATAAAATATTTTGATTTTTTGTTTGAATATTACTTTTCCCAAGAAAACTGGCGTTTATAATAAAACTATTGCAAAAATGTTAATGACTATGTCATTTAGAACATTTACCTTTACGTTTGATCTATATTTACTATTTTATTTAACACTACCTATTCAAGCAAAAACAAACAACACGTTTCGTAATATAAGCGGATATACACCGTGTCATACTTTCCTCTCACTTCATCCCTTAACAACATAATATCCTAGTAGAAGGCACGTGGCATCTTATCTCTGATCTAGCTAGCGACCGATCAGCCGGTAACGTTACACACAGGTTAATTGGGCTGGTGGGTGAAGATTAGGAAAATATGGTCGCAGAAAAACAGTTTTTTCTTGGGTTCGCATGCAAAATAACGGAATAATGTTACGTGTTGTGCGTGTTATCTAAAACGGGTTTTGTCTAGCGGAGATAAGGAATAAACTTGTTTGTACTGTGATAATTGTTTTTACTCCAATTTTACACAATTAGGTTAATTAATACAGTCTGATACAATGCGGGAATATACGTAGAAAAATTTGATCGCGAGCGTCGGGTTATGACGGTGGCACGTAAGCGACTGGCGGCCCACCGGGCACCGGTGCCTCGTTACAATATTCTAAATGCTGATTCAACAATCGCATTAGGGTCGCACACATACATACATAGTTTAAATCGAATTTTAAAACTTGGGATTTTACCTAAAGCATTACCCAGAAGTATGTAGTACGTACTGTATTTACAACTCAAAGTAATAAACGAGCTTTAAAAAGAAACGAGCATTAAGAGAGATTTTAAAAAAAAGTTCAAAGGATTAGACGCCATTACTAATCCAATGGTCACCCATTTAGCTGTCAGGTAACGACCGAAAGGCTGATGAAATACATTTTTAAATGTACTTTTACCTTTCCAGCCATTAGGATTAAGTAATCATCTCGTTTAAAGGATTAAATTTGTGTTATGTTTTCACACAAAAATTTTCTTTATCGTATTTTTTTTTAAGATGCATCTGACTTTAAAGAGATACGATACGATTTTACGCAAAAACATACGTATTTTATTCCGGTATTTCAGACTTACAGCTTGAAAACTTAAAAGACTTGACAGAACATCGAGATTTATTCATTTCATGTAAGTAAATATTAATGTATATTAAACATAAACCTTTCAGTATGAATTCTTTAAAAAAACAATATGCACTAAATAGTTAAGTTTATTTTAGTTAAGAGGAAGTGACAGTACTAGAGTGGAAGGCGATGATTTCTCTAGCTTGTTGATAGCTACACATTTATAGGTTTATTTAAATTCGTTAGTCAAGTTATTTTACTATGATTAATTATGACGCGCATCGTTGGCCTAATGTAGGTTACAGAGTTAGCACAAAATTGTACGGCGATGAGACCGTTACTCAGTGTTTGCCATCAAATGCAACTGACATAGAAGAGCACGCATAAAACCTTTCATCCTTGGAAAGACTCGCACAAAACTAAACAACTATTTAGCAGATCAAAATTCATCAATAATTTACCGCGTCCTAAACACTGCTACGCTTGTAGCACTCCGTTGGTCGACACTGCTACGCTTGTAGCACTCCATAGGTAGACACTGCTACGATTGTACCACTCCGTAGGTCGACACTGCTACGCTTGTAGCACTCCATCGGTAGATACTGCTACGATTGTAGCAATCCGTAGGTAGACACTGCTACGATTGTAGCACTCCATAGGTAGATACTGCTACGATTGTAGCAATACGTAGGTAGACACTGCTACGATTGTAGCACTCCGTAGATCGACACTGCTACGCTTGTAGCACTCCGCAGGTAGGCACTATTACGTGCTGATGCTACGCGCGATCTTTTGAGAACCATGATTTAATTTTCAACAAAATTCACTGACAGACAACGCACAACTTAAACCGCTGGGTCTTAAACCCTGAAATGTTAATAACAATCAAAAATAAATAAACACAGATTAATTCAGACTTTGATCCATATGATGACATGTAGTGTCCATCATAGGGATGTGAAGGGATATTAGGAACATGGTGTAAAGTTCACTCATACTCTTTAGAAAAGGGAGGATCCTCCGACCAGATAGATGTCGTATGTGGTGGGCAACTGCCCGATGATATATGTCGGGAAGTTGTATATATGCTATCTGCGCGGTGAACTCTACTTGCGCGATGCAGGATTGATGCGTTTGTTCGCATGTGGCGATGTAGATGCCGCCACAAATGCTATGTTTGTATCAAATGTATTACAAAAATTTTGATCCTGTTACACATGGCTTACCACTGATGACCTTCAGAATGCCATTGATGTCCCCACGCACTCTGCTCATCATGGACGTTATCACGTACGCTTTTTCGCAGGATGGTATTGAAACCCATTACCATCATTCATCTTTATTTACCCATTAGAAGAAGGAAGCCCGAACAACATTCTGAAGTCCATAAGGATCAGCGAGAGCGTTTTATGCCCTTTGCGTATATAGAACCCACACAGTACATGTGTAAAAGAATTAGCAAAGAGCCTTGAAAAGAGTTACTTTCACATCTGGTATACAACGTGCAAACCTGCGGATCAACTTATTGCATCGGACAGCCCAAGCCTTCCGATCTCTTTCCATATCGGCATTATCTTTCAAGTCTTCAGTAACAATGTGCGTGTGTGTGTGTATTTTGCACAAAAGTTATGTATATATAAAGGAGCTTGGCGTATTAAGATTCGCAAGTCGCTCTTGAAAGAGAACAGAAGTAACTCCTATTGGGCGTGGTAACGCGACATTAAATAATTAGAAGGCAGTTGTGAATGTTCTACAATTATAACTATCTATAGTTTACACAATGACAGTAGTACAATACTTAAATCTTATGATTAATATATATATATATAAAATAAGATTTCGCAGAGAGGAACGTTTCCTTACGTCGCGCCTATGCTTCACGATGTCTCGAACCAGAATCTCCCCGGCTCGGTCGGGGCTCCTTTTCCTGGCATCTCACATAGACCAAAACATTGGTACATTTCCATCATAAGCCGAACCACGACGGCGTTCGGTAAAGTGCACATTTTACCGCCGCTCTTCGAAACCTTATCAGAAGGACTAACATAAATCTATGCAATTTTATTAAACGACACAAATCTGAACAGCGCGGGGTGTCCGCTACGCCAAAATGTATATGCGGATGAATTAGATAAACAATGCGAACTCAACTATTATTTAAACTTACAATCAGCAAAAACATACTATAACATATAATCACGCCTGTAATCCCAGAAGGGTAAGGCAGAGGTGCACCTATATTACAACCACATTTCGCCAGAAAAAAACACTAGACTAATTAATGCTGAACGCGCCGATTTGCACGCGCGTGGACATTTATACAAAATGTAACAAAAACCCTGTTGTTCCTTTCAGAGACGTATAAATTTACAGTGATGAAATTATAATTAAAGCACTGGCTAGTCAAGAGTTCAAAATCAAATCACTATTAAAATCTACACATTAAAAAATTTGTTTAGTGTATATAGATTTCATAAATTCATCTTTATTTCGCTAAATTGCCTGCGAGCTCGGAGTCCTCTTTGATGCGACAAAAGAAGCCGCCAAAAAATTTCTTCCTTAGTCTCCCGCGCAGCTTACTTTCGAAATGATGTCATTGTTGACATAAGTAGTGAGTGACTTTGTTTCGTTTACGTTAACGTTTACCATGTCTTATTCTAACGTAGAATATTTTAACATGTTGATATGTCTTGGGAAATGTGACAATTATGCAGAAAGAGGCACGGAGACTTTACCAAGAATGTTATTCGAGTCTGCCATTACCTTCGGCGATGGCATTCATACGTTTGCACATACGTAGCATCGAGCTAACGCAGACTGACCGAGGACTTGAGACAGTAACATCGAGGAGCAAGACTTGGACCTGTTTGAGTACATTGTTTTTTTTTTGTAGTGAAGTTTTTACAATTATCAATCGTGCATATAAATATCGTGTCAACCAACATTTTAAAGATTAATTCGTTACAGTGCAACAACAGCTGACAAGGTCACGAACTTGTGTAGAAAAATAGGTATACAAGCGGCGGCGCCGATCAAGAGGAGTGGTGGGAACGTTCTATTTCTGATTTCGAGTCATCGCTTCATGCAGAATTGCAGAGGTAAGAAATCGGTTAAACATTCCAAATATTAATGATTAAATATTTATTTTAATTTATTTTTTTCATAAATGTCTTGCTTTGTTACGTATGTATACCGATTCTTATGACGTAGGTAGAAGGAACAGCAGGGCTATTGTTACATAGTGTATAGGGAAAGTGAGCACTAAGGAAGGATCTAAGGGGATAAAAGTTCGTCATGTTGCCGATGGGAAATCACATCTGGTACACTATCTTGTACTTTTTATAATAACTAAGCTCGAACCAAGGCACTAATAATCTAGTTATTTACCTACAACTTTCGTAACTAGACACCATTCTCTTGCTTTAACCTTAATTTTCGCTTTACTAGCATAACCTACCCTTGTGTACCAATATTAAGGTCATCTGCTAAGTTAAAAGTCTACGTGCTAATATCAAGTTTAGTTAAGTTAATAGGCATTATGTATCAGACGAGATTGTGTTGTCATAATAGAGGTGTTGACGTAGACTGACCCTGACATTAAGGGTCTGATATTGAATGTTTTAGATATTGATACTCTATTAAATAAATAGAAGGCTGAGAAACTAAGAAATATTGAAGACATTCAATATATTGATATATTGAAATATTAGAAAGGTGTTGGTAGCATATCACTTAACAATCGTGAGTTCGTTTTATTTTAAGTACATGTTTCTGTTTTTATATATATATCGATTGCTTTAAAAAAAAACGGACTCGCGTAGTGTGCTGCTTTTTGCTTTTGGCTGGTCTTGGCCGAGGTACTATCGTGTAATCAGATCACAAGAACAAACTTGAAATTGTGGTTGAAAAACATGTTCTCTCATATATTCCAACTGCAATTATTGTAAGTTTATACGCACAATTTGAAAAGATTTACCATGTTAATTGAAGACCATAGACTTTATATAGGTTTTCCTGTAATCTGTAACTCAAGAGCTAATTTCTGTTATTATTTTATTTTAATGGTACATTTTCATATATGTATTTCCATAAATAACTTCAAAACAGTTTATTTTGAAATTATATAAAAATATATGTTTGAGACCCTCACAATAAGCCATTTGATTTGATATGTCACACGGTACAGTTTGCAAAAGATTTGATAGACGATTTTTTATACTTTATTAAAAAGAATCAGGTTCTTAATAAGAACCTGATTAGGTAAAAAGAATCAGGTTCTTAATGGGAACCTGATTCTTTTAGATTGTAATAAATTATTAATTATTGATTACAATCTAGCCTTTAACACTAATAAGCAATTTTAATCTAACTTAATAATTATTTTAAAACTTAGAATAGTGTTGATTGTACTTTACACAAGTCCGTTTCACTTTCTTATATTCTGATAATTTATGATGTAAACACTTTGTTCATGTATTATTATGTGTGTTATTGTCTGTATTATTTCTACACTTAACACTACACTAACTCAAAAGGTTTTGTTCGTTTTAGTCTGCACGAAATTTATTGGGTCTAACAGCTGAATTGCCTCGATTTTCACATGTCGGTGGAGTCGGTGTTCATGGGCCTCAGCAAATTTTTGCATTATGTTGGTGACGGGTTCCATTTTTAGGTCACGATGAAGTTGATCATTTCTTATAAACCAGGGCGCATTTACAATACTCCTGAGTACCTTATTCTGGAATATTTGTATAATTTTGATGTTGGTCGGCTTACTACAACCCCACTGTTGGCTGTCATATGTCCATATTGGCATATGAATATGCTTATATAATAAAATGTTGTAACGTATCGATAGGCAGGAACCCCGCCCAATCAACCAATACTTGTTTTAAAAACGCTAGACATGCGTTTTTAAAACAAGTGATGGTTCCTGTATTTTCTCTTTGACGTGCGCTGTCTAGCTAAGTTTCGCGTCAAGCGTTAATGCCAAGGTATTCGACTGTGTTTGCGTATGGCACTCAATCTTTAGCCATTTATAAAGATTTGGTGGTAATCACAATTCCCGTTGGTGAAATCACTGTGAAGTGACTTCGATTCATTCAATCTGATTCTCCAGTTTTGTTTCCAGTCATGAACTTCATTTACAACGATTTGTAGCTTTTTGATTGCTTCCGCATGGCATGACATTCCTTCCTTCGCGGCCGACACTGCCATTGGCTACAGAGCCATAATGGCAGTGTGGTCCGCGAAGGTTGCGATAGCATTCTTTTCCAGCTCTGGTATATACACGTGTACAACAGTCAAAGTCAAATAATTGATTTCAAATAGTCACATAAATGGCACGTTTAAACGTTAACATTTACAAAAACAAAATAGAATTGATTCTAGTTGCCCCTTGAGAATGGTCAAGAAACTCTATCGTTACTCTTTTAAAAGGTTTCTCTCTTTTATGATAGGTTTTAGGAGTTTTGAAAACAAATTTTGATACAGTTTTGATAGTATATAACAGGAAAATGGGCCTGTAATTCGTGACGAGGTTTAGCGGGCCTTGCAATCAGAATCACTTTAGCAACATTCTATGGCTCAGGAACATGCTTTTGCACGAATGCAGCATTGATGAGCCTAGTAAGCTTAATAATGGCTTTTATGGCAGGTGTTATAGGATTTCTCCCATAATAAGGTACCTTGGGGATTTTTTTAGGTTAGTAATTTGAATTCCCTTTGCAATTTCTTTTGGGGTCACAATCTGACTTCTTTGATCTTGCAGAATATTGGTCTACAGACCCGTCATTTGGCTGAATGATTTCTTCTATACTCCATTTGTTATAACATTAGAAAAAAGAGGGTCGCATAAGCAGGAGTACGAAATCTTTTCTATCTATTTACTCGTCACGATGCTTGGATAAGCACATGGAAATAATCAATTTTTAGTAACAGTCAGTTTATTAAAAACAATTTTATCACAATGGCATGTCCATATTTTGTTTACATCAAACCAAATAAATACGACACAAAACACCACTTAACAATTTACTCACAAAACATTTTCCAGAGACATAGATAGAAGTGTGAGATGAGATTTGTTGCTATTAAAGAAGAGAAAAGGTATTGCCACCTTAATGATATAATGGAGATGATAGAGTTTCAATACGAATTATTCATCATCCGCTGATAATGATGAAGAAGTTTCCAATGTTAATAAAAAATCGTTCTAAAATATCATCCATTATACCGTCGAGTTGGATAAACCTTTCCTATTCTTTAACTGCATGAGCAATGCAAGATTGCAATTTCTCTGCAGTTATGTTCGAGTGCTTGAGGGAGCAACCACTTCACTTCTTTTAATATCTTACTTTTATTGTTTTGGGCTACATACCCTTCATTTGAGCCCTTACTTATTCTATTGGGTTGAGCTCGCAGTGGTAAGGAGGGAGGCGCAATACGTTTTTTTTCTTTAGCCATTTCATCTACAGCAAACTTTTGGTACAAATGTTTTACTTGTTTCACTTTTTGTAATAAAGTGACCCTAAGGTATTTTTCCTCAAAAGGAGTATTTTTGGTTTTTTAGCGACTCCTGAATATCTATTATATATTAATAAATAGCCTTTCGTGTGGCTGTAGTTGGCAGCTACTCCACTTTCCTCGAATGAAATGGCGCATTATCAAAAACATTAACAGCACCACTTTCGATTTTTGACAGTATTAATTTGAACCACTTTTCAACTGTGTGCATCCATTTCAGAATCGTTGCCTCCGTCACCCTTTTTGGCTTCAAATATTAATTCACCATCCATTAAAAACCGGTACTCAATGTACCGGTGGCACAGATTACTTGCCCGCTAGAAATAGATCTTAAGACCGCTAGAAGTAGCAACCGAAATTGACTGCAACATAACTGTCCTTGATCAGGTTAATCTACAACCATAAACCATATAATACCATTGTTTATGATAAATCAACCCATAATTTATCATAAACGTCTTTCTTTGAGGGGAGGCTTTATGATTTAACCAGTTTTTGGTGACAATGGAGTGATCATTTTATTAATGATTTGGTAATGTGATAATTGGACGTAGTTATGGCGGCATCTACACTGCCACATGTGAACAACGCATCACACTGACGTCACACAAATCCTGCATCGCACAATCACGCAGCTAGCATATATACAACTTCCCGACAACAATCATCGGGCAGTTGCCCACCAGACAAAATACCCGTCTGGTCGGAGGATTCTTCCTTTTCTAAGAGTATGAGTGAACTAAATCCGAACATCACATTAAATCCTATAAAGAATTAAAATACCTGGTTAGAGCTGCCTTTGACAGTGAGAAGTGCGCATATTTTAAAACATATATTAATAATAATATTAAGCAACCTAAGAAGTTATGGACCCATATTAAATCAACCATAGCCACCTCAAAAAAACCAGAGCCTAGTCTGCCACATTTCTGTAATAACCCTGATTCTATCAATCAACACTTTTTGAATGTACCTGGCAGTGGTAAAGTCGCTACTGCTGATTTAACTTTTTTTGAGCACCATAGACACAGTAACAGTCATTTCCAGCTTGAGCAGGTCCAGCAGGATGTGGTGCTGAGAATCTTGCGCGGTCTTAAGTCCAATGCGCAGGGCTCTGACCATATTTCACTGGAGATGCTGATGTTGACACTTCCTCGAACACTTGCAGTTGTCACAGCTATCATCAACAGATCCATAGTCACCTCTTCTTTCCCCGATCTGTGGAAAATGGCAATAGTTAGACCAATCCCAAAGGTATCTAACCCCACTAGCTTGTCAGACCTCCGTCCGATAAGCCTACTGCCATGTCTATCTAAGATTTTAGAAAGGGTTGTCTCAGACCAGCTTAGGGATTATCTTGAGAACCAAAGCATTTTGCCACTGGCTCAATCCGGATTTCGTAGGGGCCACAGTACAGCAACAGCACTCCTAGATGTAGTTGGCAACATTATTGAAGCCAGAGATCAGGGCATGGGAACCCTGCTTGTCCTGCTAGATTTTTCGCGTGCTTTTGACTCTATTAATACCTCGCTTCTGCTATCCAAGCTGTCTTACTATGGGTGTGATGTGGAAACAGTAAAATGGTTTGAGAGTTACCTGAGAAATCGTTCACAGTTTGTCCAGGTGACATGCGACAGTAACGGAAATACCATGTCCTCTGGGCCGAAGCGCGTGGACAGGGGCGTACCGCAGGGATCGATCCTAGGCCCACTTCTCTTCATCCTTTACAGTGCTGACATCACTAACTGTCTGATCAATGCCAAGTTCCACCTCTATGCTGATGATCTGCAGTTATACCTTTCCTTCCGCTCCCAGGATACTGCTGAAACTGTAAAAAGAATAAATGACGATTTGGAAAGGATCTCTGCTTGGTCCAGAAGAAACTCCTTGGTCCTGAACCCTAGCAAATCCAAGTATATTGTAATGGGATCTAGGGATTTCCTGAACAAAATGCTTGCTTGCAACATAGATCTCGTGATTGATGGTTGTAGTGTGGAAAGGGTTCTGGAAGCCCGTAATCTGGGGGTAGTATTTGACGGGCAGCTTAATTTTGAAACTCATATCATGGAGGCCGTGCGCAACTGCTTCTACCGACTCAAGCTCTTATATCGTGTCCGTCCCTACATAAGTGTGGATATGCGTGTTATGCTGTGTGAGTCACTTGTACTATCTAAGCTGAACTATGCTGACACTGTGTATGGGGCGTGCATTCTCGGTAGAAGCGAAAAATTGATCCAGCGGGTGCAGAATGCTTGTGCAAGATTCTGCTACAATGTCCCACCGCGTTCCCACATCACTCCATTCTTGAATGAGGGTAATTTGATGAGAATGTCAGCACGTAGACAGCTTCACTTGGCTACCCTACTCTTTGGCACTATTCTCACAAATAAACCGGACTATTTATATAAGAAACTGTCTTGGTCGCGCGATGTTAACAAGATTAAAACTAGAGCATCTTCGTACCTCATGTTAGCCTCATCGCACAGAACTGCTGCATTTCGTGGTTGTTTCAAGTTCGCTGCCTCTCGTTGCTGGAACGACTTGCCACCTCCGTTTCGTGCTATAAAGACAGTTGGTACATTCAGAATCAAATTTAAACAGCACCTATTACAGCTTCAAAAAGATACCACACTTTGAACTTACCTTTGATCTACACGCAGCTGGCAATAGAGGCAAGCGATTGGCAGCGATTATTCGCTGAACAGTACAGGCGCAGATGTTGTTTCGCATTTTGTTTTTGTTTTATATTTTTCGTTGTTTGTCACTTGTGAATATTGGAATTCTGCCACTCATATCATTGGTTTTATCCTTATTTCTCCAAATGTAGTTGACTACTATAGAACACTTTTGTTTGTATTAATCACTATAATTATTGTAGCTTTATTTATTTAGCATTGTGTTTAAACAGCCGTAATGTTTTTAATTTTGTTTACCGGAGTTTCGGCGCCTGCGTCTCTGGTCTACTTGCTTGTCACATAGATGCCATAATGTCATGGAGCACTCTAGCCATAGAGTACCACAGACACTTGTGGCATAGACAAGTGGTTGATGTTACGTCGGGTGCTGACAAGCGGATAAAGTTATAAATATTTTATTTAGTGTATTATTTAAATATTTTATATAATTTGCACTTATTAATTTGCATTTATATTATTTATGTATTATTTGATCGATTAAATATTTCTGTATCTGTCCGTGACATCACAGTGGGCCCTATCAGAATACCAGCGCTGTGACACTTATTTTTAAGTGTGACAGCATTATGCTGAGATAGGGGCCTTTTAGCCTCGTACAGGACTTTGTTTTATTTTTTATTTTGGTGTTATTAATTTTCATGTTTTTATGAGTGTGTTTACTTAAGTTTGTGATACTGCGTATCACACAACGTACTGTATATTGTGTAAATGTGTATTCCTGTGCGAGTCCTAATAAATAGTTTTCTTTCTTTCTTTCTTTCAACTTTACAGCCTGTTCCTCATATCTCTACATAGTTATGCGAAAACGTTTCAACCCACAAGTCACTCAAAATTGAGATTAAGTGACTGGTATACCTTTTTTGACACCTTACATCATTCCAGCAAAAACATTCCATTCCTCATGTACTATTTCTTTATTTTTATTAATTCTTACTGTATTTTACAACCCACAAATTTTACCAATCATATGATTTAATTGAGAATAGAATGTATTTATCCGTCTGAAACGTTTTTATTTATCACGATTCTTAATTCATATTTTTATACAATGATTCAATAATCTTGAAACCCATGTAATGTATGTTTTTCTTGGAAATAATGTTCCAACGTGTTTGGAACGTTTTAGCTAAATAACAAAAGTGATGCATAAACGATTCAAAAATCTTGGCAGGTGTTTTCAAACCCATGTAATGTTTGTTTTTCTTGGAAATAATGTTCCTATGTGTTTGGAACGTTTTAGAAAAAAAACAAAAGTGATGCATAAAATATTCAAAATGTGTGAAATAATTCATTATAATATTAGATATTTTATAAAACGATAAATATTTCCAAATAATTACATTATTTCGATCTATGCAAGTGAGTCAGAGCGCTTCTGTCAATGCTTACCTATTTCTGCAAGCGAGACTGACTATGACTTTACGTCTTTCCTGTCATTGTGGACTTAAATCATAACGTACTGTACTGTCGCCGCGCGGCAACGTGTTTTGTTTCGAATTCGGGACATACATTTAATTAAATCAATTAAATTAAATTTATTGACACACAAGTTAGGTAACATAAAAAGATAGAAAAACAAAATACAATGAGCTAGTTAAAATAGTATAAAAGTAGAAGTGGCCGTGGGCCCCAAACTAGGCAAAGCCTGTATCTTGGTGGCCTAGCCACATTTTTACCGAAAGATCGAAACGGCTCTTAAACATCATCAACGTGTATATACAGCCGAAGAATGTATAGATATTATTTAAAAAAAAAACAAGTTTATAAAATGCAGAAGACTGACTTTTATAGCACCGAAAAATTGGAAAAAAAACGTAATGAATAGAAAAAAAACAATGATAAAAGTAAAGTTAATTGGTTACATACTAAAGAAATAAAAAATTAAAAAGATTTAATGTTTTCTATTTTTATGAGGTCATCATTCGAAGAAGATTATAAGGAGAGGAGAAATACCTCAAATTAATCAAAGTCTGTTGTGGCCTGATGGCAAACCTATTGCTGCACCGAAATTGGCTGATTTGCAGTCAATGTATCAATATATTCCTAATGATTGTCTCCAATTTTATAAAACTTTAACAAGTTCGGAAGCCATCATCGATGATGTGGATGGGTTTGGTGGAGACCCTGAGTTCGACGTACTTACAAGTTGATAACGACGACGATATTGTGTTAACCGAACGATTTGATTGACTTATAAACAATTTAATTAAACAATTTTTTTCCTAAATTTTGTCTTATTGATTTCATATTTATTTTAAAGTTATTTATAAAAATATATAAAATACTCTGTGGAGCATTTTTTCAAAATGACCATGAACATTGACAGATTCATACAAAAAATAGTTAATTATAAATTTATTGGGTTATTAAACAAAAAAGCCGTTTCATACAAACGGTTTACGTGTACACGGTTTGACCGTGTTTGTGGAACAGCGGTAATTTTTTACAACCGGCGGAAAATCGATGTCTTGAATCCTGTACTGAATAACAGTTACAGTTTTCGTGTCAATTTCCATTACTCTGTGTTTTACCTTGTTTCAATTCGCTTCTGTGGCTAAAGATTCATTGTGATGGAGGAATGAGCTTTACTTTTCTTCCTTTTGTTTTTTTTTCCACTGCTGGTGACGTTGTTGAGAGTGCACGGTGAAGCATTATCAAGCGCTATTGTTTTGCTTTGGACAAAAGTTAATTATTCTCTTAACCGCATTCGGATGATAGTGCTTTTTTTAAAGCTACATTCACTTAAATTTGTTAAAAGATTTCAAAACAATCATCCAACAACAAAAGAATAATTTAACGAAAAAATCTACAAACGGTGTTATTGGCTTTGATTTCATAATTTATTATATTAATTCTGAACTCGAACTAATTTCACAATAGAACAACCCTTAGAGTCTGCAATAGAAAACGTCACATAGCATAAGCATAGCATAATCAGCCTATTTTGTTCCCACTGTTGGGACACAGGCCTCCTCTCTGTGAGAGGGAGTGGGCCGTTATCCACCACGCGGGCCCGGTGCGGGTTGGTAGATGTCACATGTCTTGTTTTTTTTTTGGATTCTAAGACATGCCGGTTTCCTCACGATGTTTTGTGAGCAGTGGTGATGAAGTAATTTACACAAAATAAGCGCCTGTCTGGGTTCGAACCTACGACCTACAACTCGTAAGTCGCGGCCGTTACCACTGGGCCACCACTGCTCGAAAACGTCACATAACTAGATTTAATTAAAATGAAATCAATTTTAATTTATCAAACATTAAGTTACTTTGAAATTATTTATTTAATTTTCAAATCAATCGGTGTAGCCTTTAACAACTAGCTTTTCTAACATAGGGTCGGCTGACAGTCTAACTGGATTCAGCAGAGTTCCTGTATTTCACATCGAAAAACTACTTATCTGACATCTACAACCCGGTTACTGGGTCATACAAATACCTCTTGGCAAGAATGGTTGTCAGACTTTTACCTCCATGTTCAAAAATCGTTTATTTAAGTGAGGCGACCGTGGTTGGGTCTCAGAAATTCATATGTGTTTACTTACTAGATTATTTCTAAACATAATTAGTCAATAAACATTAAAAAACAAAACTTATTAACTTACCAACTAAAAACAACCGTCTGTAATGACTAAATAGTTAGTACAGTACGGCCATTAAAAACTCGTTATTTACCTTATAAATTAACTTTTACGAATCATTCACTAAAATTGGACGACGATTCTATAAATTCTCTCATGAATTTCATTCACTATGCAGTTTGTTTGGATGACTGGTTTTCGTTAGTAGATTGGTCTTGTAATTATAAGATTGGCCACATTTGCGAGTGTCCAATCGTTCAAAAATTCCTTCAAAAATTTGACCGCCTCTATCACTGAAATGTGTTGCTCTGCTTGGCTCGCCTCCAGAACGTACAAGTCTACGCTCCGACCTTATTCCAGATTGTAAACGAAACCATAGCGCGATTCAGGAATTCAGTCCGAAAGCACAACGCCATCTATCGAGCCACTACGTAAACGTTGGCACCTGCCTATCTAGCTGTCTCTACAATCTCAGTGAATAAACTGAAATAGATTATTGTTATTTTTTTTACTAAAGTAGATCATGGTTGATGCGTAAAATTATATTCAACTTACAACTTTAGCAAATCATACACTCAAATTGCGCGGCAGTATAATACATCAGTTCTCATATGAATTTCATTCACTATGCGGATTGTTCGGGCGAGGGGTGTTTCGCTATTGGTCTCGGTTGCCGGAAAGGCAATCAATATTATAGTAATTATAAGGTTGGACAATAAATTAAAATGGATGATTGACAAGCTCTGGCCACGTGAATTTTACAGAGTGATACGGTGTGAAGTCACCTGACTATTCCAACCAGTTTGAACACCTTCATACAAGATATTTGATACAATCATTAACTTTGCTAGATTAAAAATCACTAAAGTTTGGTTTAACTGCCAAACGACGATTTCCCATTCTGAAATTAACTAAAGTGACACAACTTAACTATATTTTGGTTTGACAGCACTAAGATGGCATTGTGTTATTAGTTTATTGAAAATGGCAATTTTTCTATTCTGAATTTGACGTTTTTCACCTAAAAGTTTGATTGTCTAACTAAAACTGAATTTGAATCTGACAATTTTTAATCGCGATTAAAAAGATGTGGAATAAAATTAGCTGTCGTGAACTAAATTCACACCAACACCTCGAATTCAGACTTGCAAAAACAGTACTGTATACATATATTTTTATTTTCTTTGGCTTACCTCGAAAACGGTGTGTCCTATCTCAAAAAAAAGGGCAAACACATTGCGAAGCCAAACGAAAAAAAAAGTACCACGTGGACTCGCGATTGTCAAAGTCTATGTTAGTTGTGTCAAAATTATTTTTAAATTTAGAGCTTTTTTGTTGCAGACTAGCTTTAAGATGCTCATAGTCAAAAGTAAGGAATTTTATTGGTGATAGTTTAGTAAGTTTAGTTCGGTGTACAAGAGAATCGACACCATTATTGACCTTCCTTAAATTATGGCTAATTTATCGACTATAAATTTAACACTTTTTCTTATAGATAGAAAAGATACGGATGTCTTACATGCCAACGATAGTCAGGCTGTTCTATCGAATGGTTTGCAGCTAATATATTTTCTATTAATGCAATCAAAACTAATTGTCTTCAGCTCTTATTACCAAATGTACCCAAATGTATTGTGTAAGTGGGTCTAAATTGAAAACTTGTTGGCAAGAAACTAGATGCTATTACTCAAACATTAATTCTAGGAATTATTTTAGATTCAAAATTGAAATGCGTAGATTAATATGCAGTAAGAAAAATAAGGCAGTTGACTGATATAGCCACAGCTAGGTTAGTATACTTTGCTTATTTCCACAGCATTATGACTTATGTCATTCTGGTATGGAGATCGGCAGCTGACGTAGATTCAATTTTCACTTTACAAAAGAGGGCAATTCGCGTGATCTATAAGATGAATCTTATTAACAAATAAAAATAAATACGTAATACTAACTCTGCCTTCTCGTATCTTCGCATAAAACATCCATCACCATTTCCGTAATATATATATACACGCAGTATAACTGAAACTGTAACACCAAAAAGATTAACTAAATCCAGCAAATAATTTCTTATAAACAGTATCGGCTTTTATAACAATTGCCAAAATCGGTAACAGAACTTAGCTATGGAAAGTTCGAAACCCACATCAAACGTGTCCTTATCAAAAAAGAATATTATAATATTAAAGACTGCATTGAAGACAATTTAATTTGACAATAATTCCTTATGCACATGTGGATTCCTTGGTAATAACCTAACCTAACTATGAAAATGTCTACTAACTGCTCCCAAATTAGTTTTTTTTTAATACTTCTTTGACATAATCTTATTATTATTTAAAATTATATCGGGGAGGCCGGGGTTCAAAGTAGCGGGGTATACTAAACGAAGTACCCTGTTTAGAAAAGAAGTAGCAGTTAATGTCATATGCATCGCGGAACGTTGTACCATCGCGCTGCTTCGTCTGCCATTTGAGAAACGCTGTAACAACATGTCAGTTTGGTTTTAGCTTGGTGGTACATAGTTCCGTAAGTAAATTTTTCAGCTATTTAGGTGCAAGTTGCACATATCAGTTGGAAAAACGATGGGGTTTGTTTTTAATCGAGTTATTGGTAAATTGTTACTTGAATGTTTTGCGTTTGTGATAACAAAAAAAAATGGAATATGGTTCTAAAAGTTCTGCTGGAACTAGTATAACAGACGATTTTGTAGGCCAGATCCTAGAATTTGTAGTAAAACCCATAAAAGTAACCGGACGTTTAAGGTGGTTCCTCAATTCAAACGTCTGGATTAAGGAGCCACCTTAGAACTCGAAAACTAGCCTATTAGTATGAAACTAGCCTATAACTATAGTTTTGAAAATTGGGTACGATTTAATAGTAGTTATGCGTAATCTGTACTTAAATAAATGGGTATTGTGCGGCTGAGTTTGAGATACCTATATTGCTTTGATTTGTCATAAAAACATATGTTTCACGATGAAAGTAATCAGCTAATGAAAACAGATTTTGAGTATCATTTAGTAGTAAATATATAAGAACATATTTACTAGAATAACATATTTACTAAAAAAGCAAGCAAAACAAATATATTTATTAATACATTGAAAGAATTTCTCGAATCTAAGTCGTACTATTCAGTAAAGGAGTTTTTAGGTGACAAATCAATTGCAAAATAAAATTATTATCTTTCTTAAACAACAATACGAATACATAAATAATAACATAATTTAAAAGTAATTAAAATACTACTAATTCCATAATAATTACCTACATTATTTTTATGCAATACATGTAATAAAAATATCTAATATACTATACCTATATACACAAAATTAATAATGTATATTTAAATATATTTATAATTATACACCCAATTATACATATCTAATCATTTAAATTAATATTAAACTGCTACTTAGCCCTCTTCCTCTCCTAAATTTTGCTTTCCCCGACAGGGTCCATATTGATCTTTTATTTAGATTTTACCATCTATGTAATACATATGGTGTTAGCGCGAAGAGCAATGAAAGAGTGGACTGTATAATTTATGCACTGGTTTATTTCCGTGATCATAACAATAATCAACTTTCCCGGTCAAACAAGTAATTATTAAATTAGGAGTATTGTCCGGCGCGGTGGAGTCCGTTGAAGCGAGTGATCGTCGGGTCGAGCCATGTCGCCGCCGCGCCCCGCCTCAGCTTGCCGATGACGCGTGACGCGCTGATCACGAAGCTTGCGCGTGCAGACCGCGTGCAAGGTGTTGTGTTAGGTTAGATTCCTAACATGCTCCCCGGGTTGAAGCGTAGACTTCAAAAATCTGGAAAGAGGCAAATATGAATGTATGCCCTCCAAATGATGCCCCTCGTTGTATTCACACTCAAGACTCTTCCAAGAATGCTGCTGCCCAAGCACTGCATGTGTGTCACATTGCCATCAGAGACCTGTGGATGAGAATAGAATTCAGTGGCCGTCCAATGGAAACAGAAGGAGTGACAGTGAAAGAGTGGGAAGAGGAATAAGAGGATGGGAGTTTAAATTAGCTTTTGTTTGAGTGAGGCTGATAGCCATTTCTCATATCTAGCAAGTAGTCATAAAGTATGAACAGAATAATAAATGATAAGAAGTAATGTTTCCTTTCTTCTATAGTAAATAGTAAATTCCGACAAATGATTGAAGAGCGAATCAGTCATCTTCACTAGGCAGCATAGCAATGAGTTCAAATATGACAGGCTTGTGTTGAATTGCAGATTAAATTGCCAAAAATCCGGCTCGAAGGACCAATGTTAGCGCGAAGAGCAATGAAAGAGTGGACTGTATAATTTATGCACTGGTTTATTTCCGTGATCATAACAATAATCAACTTTCCCGGTCAAACAAGTAATTATTAAATTAGGAGTATTGTCCGGCGCGGTGGAGTCCGTTGAAGCGAGTGATCGTCGGGTCGAGCCATGTCGCCGCCGCGCCGCGCCTCAGCTTGCCGATGACGCGTGACGCGCTGATCACGAAGCTTGCGCGTGCAGACCGCGTGCAAGGTGTTGTGTTAGGTTAGATTCCTAACATATGGAATGCAATAAAGTATTGAGTATTGAGTATTTTACAACTGGAAGGATGTCTCGTACAAATTGCCAATCCAAAGGAATCGGTATCAATAGAAGGTTAGATTAACTTAAATGTAAGTTTTAATACTAACATTTTGTACAAGTCATCGATACCGATAATTTCAAGCCCCTTCTAAGTAAACGTGGAGTAAAGTTACACCCAGTACAGATTAACTATTTTTCTAAAGCCATTTCAAAGTCTAAAAATGTATGGTTAATCAAACGTTAAACATAAGGTACTTAACTTTAAACAATAATTATAAATAAACCATTTAGCGACATAAATAAAGACCCTGATGAAATTCAGCAGATATCTCACCAAAGTACCCTCTGTTGCAGTCACCGTTCCAAAGAGACATACCGCCGCGCAGATATCTTCACGTCTGCCATAAAACCGTAGATTTCAGCCTATTTCTTGTTTCGGTACCTTACCAGTTCGCTTTGTACCACCTGTCAGCGCCTTGACCCGAGTAGTTTCATCTTAATGTAATTCCTTTCTGAGGCCAAATTCCTAAATCGAAAATCCTATACGAAGTATCTTAGATAGGTTGTGGGCGTAATTCCACTTTTTTGCCATAGAGTTTAGTGAAGAGCCTCCGAAAGGAAAAGGCACTAAGCGTAAGAAAACAAAAACGATAATGGAATTTGTGCATAATCCATTGGTCGGATCGTAAAAACCTCCCTAAATAAAACTACCCGTTAATCTAATGTTAGTCCATTCCCAAAAAACGCTGGAGCTTAATTTCTGAGACAATCCTTTCCCTTGTAAGTAAGCACTTACTCGTATCTGAATCGTGAAGGAAATTCTACCGAAGTTGTGCTATTAATCTAAAGGAAATGCCTCACTACGGCTGGCTGTTCGCCAGGTTTTGGGAGTCACACCTTGAGCCGTTACACTAATCTTGTATCAGCTTTGACAGTTTCGTATGAAACTTACAATTTATTGCTCAGATTTGTGTGATGGATCTCGTATTGCAATGTGAGAAACGGGCGTTTGCTTCCGTCTGAAAGTTTAATGAAATGAGACATCTACTTGTACATGAAAAAGTGTGTCATTTCCTTGCAAGGTATAATGGAAAATCTAGTGGACTGTATTATTGGCTGATTAAATTACTAAATCGATTCGACAACAAATTTATAAGCAAAAGGAAAATTTATAACTATTTGAAAAAATATAAAACATGAAGATATGATAAAAGACGACCTTTTTATGTGAATTCCACCAAACTTTTATACCAAGAGTACCTACCTAGTTTATGTCTTATCCTGAGATTATTTTTTACTCTCGACTGTGTTTTTCATAGTAGAATTGTCAGACAATTTTATTCCACGGAAAAAGAATTTCGACTGTAGTAAAATCAGTCCATAAACAATTTAAAAGATTTATTGCCTGGCAGGTCATGTGATACCGTCTACATGAGACATGAATATGTAGGCAGCTAAATTACTTTTATTATTTATGCTTGTTGATGTGTGCTGATTTTAAAGTTTTTGACATCCCTCGT
The DNA here is from genome assembly GCA_963555695.1 of Dasypolia templi. Lineage (NCBI taxonomy): Eukaryota > Metazoa > Arthropoda > Insecta > Lepidoptera > Noctuidae > Dasypolia > Dasypolia templi. Next base: position 20,631,828 of record OY743151.1, on the reverse strand, counting down.
CTGACTGACTGAAAAAGATGATTTTGCAATAACAAAAGCAATAAAAAAAATTCAACTTTACCTGTGAAAGTTACGAGTATTCCTGCCATTATTCACTCGGTTCCAAAAATAACGGGTCATTCACATAAGTTCGAATATCTACAAAACTGTAAGAGTTAGATCAATGAAATAAAAACAGAATAAAGACTATTTAGTTGCGCTTCTTATTACATACTTTTTATACTGGCTAATGAATTAAACTTATTTACAAAAAAACAAAATTTGAAAAATTAAAATTTTTGAAAACAATATCTCTGCTTTATGTTATAATTTTGTTTGTTAGATTTTGCACGAACACCTACCGTGCTGGGAGGGGGCATTATTTATAATGGCCTCCAACATTGTGAAATGTGCAAGTTGTAATGTGGTGATCAACGAGGTATTGGCGTTTATTTGTAACAACTTGACGTGATGAACGAGCAAAGTATTAGTCAGATTTGTGCTAGTGCTTTCGATGACGCTGACATATTGGCTGCTAAAAAATTGTGGTTCGACTCCATATCGACTACAAAACGTAAGAAGATTAGAAGAAGACAAGGGAAAACGTTAAGGGATATCGATGACATCCTCTGCGTGCTCAAGGAGGATATTCCTATTTTCGTGGCACGAGATCTGCATAAATTGCCGCCGGTACTATTTGATCACGTAGATGTTACCCGCTTACTAAAAGACTTGGTGACAATGAGAGGTGAATTGCAACGAATCTGTGATGAATACGTAACTGTAAAAAAGTTTGAGGAACTGGAATTGGAAATGAAAGTGATCAAAAATGCATCGATTGTGAACAACATAACTCTGAGACGGGGTATAGAAAGAACTAGATTATCGAGCTTTGAGTACGAGAGTGGACTTTGGGTAGGATGTTATGCTGTGGAGATAATGCTGGGGAGCATTATCTCCACAGCATAACATCCTACCAATGGAGGGTAGTGTAAAAACACCGTGCGGTATTTTCAACGGGCGGCCGCTCGAACACAATACAGCTGATAGTGAGCCGAACGTCGCACGCCAGCCGCCGCCGACAACATTGGTGAGTCATCCGACTCCGTCTGTTGTGCCCGCTACTACAGTACACACAGCTCCCCCGAATGCAAATAATGGATGTGCAAAGAAAAGTTTCTCTGATGTGAGTGGAAATCCCAGGAACAGGATGAGAGATAGACGCTTGTTCAAAGAAAAAGGCATCAGAATCGCTTTGTAGGAAAAACTGGAAAAACTACGGTGGGTGCTGACTCTAAGTTCAAGGCGGCAGACAGTAAGGTACCTCTTTATATTTATAATGTGTCAAAGGACGCGTCCGAGTGTGACATCATAACCTATGTTAAGAGCAAGACTAATATTGACGTACGCTTAGAGAAAATGAATATGAAATCGATGAAAGATTATGATGCTTATAAGGTGTATTACCCTAAGTCTAAAATGGATACATTTTTGACAGATGACTTTCGGCCAGAGGGAGTAATATATCGCCCTTTTGTGGAATTTTGTCGACGTACCGTCTCCGTGAAGAATCGAGATTTGGCTAATTGTACACCCACACAAAGTAAATGATTAACAAACATACACTTATTAGCTTTAATTGTAAAAATGTCAAGAGATCAGTTGAATGTGTGAGGAATCTTTGCCGCTCGGTGGACATTGTGGCACTACAAGAGACCTGGCTGCTTCCTCACGATTTGCCTTTCCTGGGTGATATTGACGTCGCTTTTTCATACACGGGAAAGTCCGCTGTGGATGCGTCTGAAGGAGTCCTCAATGGGAGGCCTTACGGAGGAGTAGCTCTGCTGTGGAGGAAATCTGCCTTCTTGTCGGTGTGCGTCTCGCGGTGAATATGGCGAAACTTGACCATGAGCGTGCAATTATAGTATTTTCGGAATACATCTACAAACAAAAGTGAAAACCTGCCATTGTTTGCTGAGTGTCTCTGTGAAATATGTGCAATAATTGAAAGCAATAATGTGGAATCTGTATTCTTGCTGGGTGACTTTAACTCGCACTCTGGCGGTCTATTTGCGAAAGAGTTATTAGATTTCTGTGCGGAGCAATCGTGGTCGTGTGTAGATATGGAACTGTTGCCGAGTGACTCACATACGTTCGTGTGCCAGATGAGCGGTACACAGTTATGGCTAGACCACTGTTTAATAACAAGCGCCGCGCGATCATCTGTACTTAATGTGTCCGTCATATATGAGACCTACTGGTCTGATCATTATCCTATATCAGTTCAATGTAATTTTAATATTATTTTGCCTAAAAGTAATAATCTTAGTAAAGTTTGTAGTCGGATAAAGTGGGGGGAAAGGGATCAAACCCAGATAGAAAAATATTTTGATTATTGTAATTCAAGTCATAGACAGCTAGATCTTCCGTCGGAATTTGTTAATTGTGCTGATACGCTATGTAATATTTAGGACCATAAGTTATTATTAAACAAAATGTACCTTGATATCGTTGGTACATTATCTAGGGGCGCGGAACTAAGTTATAGTGTACCTAAACGGAAGTACAATACATATGTACCTGGCTGGAACAAGTATGTGAGTAGTGCCCACAGGGAGGCTCGACTTTGTTTTCAGATGTGGCTATTTCAGGGTAAACCTAAATCCAGACATATTTATAATGAAATGTGTAAATCTAGAAAATTATTTAAATCAAAATTAAAATACTGTCAAAAAAATGAAGATCAGATCAGAATGGACATTATTGCAAAACATCACACTGAAAAGAAATTCAATGAATTTTGGAAGTCAACAAATATATTAAACCCAGGGTCGAGCCTTCCTGTGAGTGTAGGTGACGCTCATGAACCATGCGACATTGCTAGCCTCTTCCAGCGTCATTTTAGAGCGGCGACTCCACGGCGGCGGTGCTTGATGCTGAGTGTCAGCACGGAGACGTTAGTATCAGCTTTACATCCAAGGATATAGCCGTCATTATTAAGAAGATGGTGAGAGGTAAATCTCCAGGTCATGATGACCTTAGCATCGAGCACTTGAAGCACGCTGGTGTGCATCTACCGAGGGTACTGGCAATGCTGTTTAATCTGTGTATCAGACATAATTACTTACCTGATGATCTCATGTACACGGTGGTAGTTCCGATCGTGAAAAACAAAACGGGTGATGTGTCGGATGTTTCTAACTATAGGCCTATCTCGCTCGCTACTGTTATAGCCAAGGTGCTGGACAGGCTGCTTGACAAACAACTGGAAAAGCACCTTCGCATACATGATGCTCAGTTTGGCTTCACGCCTGGTTTGTCGACTGAAAGTGCTATTATCTATCTCAAGCAGACTGCACAGTACCACACGGCTAGAAATACTACTGTGTACGCTTGTTACCTAGACCTCTCGAAAGCCTTCGACTTGGTAAATTATGACATCCTGTGGCACAAGCTGCGCAGTGAGACACAGGTGCCGAGTGAGACAGTTTCGATATTTAGTGTGAAATGGGCGGGAGTATATTCTGACGTGTACGGGTTGGATTGCGGTGTGAGGCAGGGGGGATTAACCTCGCCCCGCTTGTTCAACTTGTACATGAATCAGCTGATCGGCGAGCTCAGCAGTGCTAATGCGGGTTGCTCAATAGGCGGAGTGACTATTAATAACATCAGCTACGCGGATGATATGGTACTGCTGAGCCCGTCGGTTGGGGGGTTGCGTAAACTTCTGGGCATTTGTAAGACATATGCTGGGGCTCATGGGCTCAGGTACAACCCTAATAAGAGTGAGTACATGATTTTCAAGGCTGGGTACTGCTAGGGCGGCCGCGGTTTTGCAGCGCTTCCACGATGTTCGCGCAGGCGCAAACTGATGACTTTTATGCTATTATTAGGAAGCGGAGCGCCTCGCTACTAAGTCGCTTCCGACGCAGCACTAACAGTATCTTGAGCGTATTGTCTGAGCGGTGGGACTCGGTCGTGTTGGAGAGGTGGGTGCACCTGCATGCCAATTCGTCACCATTTATTATGTGATTATTGTTGTAACATTATAATTATATGTTACGAATGAATTTAAATCTGCAATATTGAATTTAAATCCATAATATTTATTGTTCTGTAGCTTAGTTTTATAATCTTAATTTTAATTTATTTTTGTTTTGAAATGAAATTATTATTAATTGCTGTTTGTGAATGTAATGTATCCTTTGTGCCTATATTTATATATTATTTGTGTTCTGAATATGGGAATACCTAACTTCCTGAAATAAATGATGATTATTATTATTATGGTTTCTTTCCATTTCTATTCTGTCACATTTTTTTTATTGTGAATGACTTTTACGTGCATAATCAGCATTCTGTGAGGTGGATGAATGCACCAAAATCCTGACTTTCTTGGAACTTGGGCGGAGACAGCGTGAAACAGCAAGAAACATTGGTGTATCTTTGGCGACTGTTCAGCGGGTAGTCCAGCGGTACCGAGAGACCGGATCGCACCTTCGGAGATGACAGATACCTGGTGGCTACTATGCTCCGAAATCGTTTTCAAACTGCAGTTGGTCTAAAAAACCACTTTATTCGCTTTGGTGGTAGCAATTTAAGCGCACAAACAGTGAGGAGACGTCTTGCTGAGGCAAACTTGAAACCATTAAGGCCCGCAAATGGCCCCAAACTGGAACGGCAACATCGAACTGCAAGACAGAGATACGTGCGCGAGCACCAACACTGGACACTGGACGATTGGTCATCCTAGACCAATCGTCCAGTGTCCAGTTGTGTTGTTGTTGTCCAATGTTCACAGACGAAATTCATGCTTTACAAGTATGATGGTAGGCAGTTGGTGTACAGAAGACCAGGAGAACGCTTCCATCAAGACTGTGTGGAGGAAAAAGTGGCACACGGAGGCTCAGTACTTATTTGGGCTGGAATTTCTGCCGAGGCCCGCACCAAGCTCGTGCTAATTCAAAATTTCACTCTGAATGCAGAGAGGTACGTGGAATAGATCCTGAATGAGCATGTGGGACCTTTCATGGCGAGGATGGACCGGGATGGCATATTAATGCATTATAATGCGCGTCCCCATACCTCCAAAATGGTAAATGAATACCTTGGAGAGGTCGGTATCGAACTGATGCAGTGGCCAGCGCGAAGCCCCATAGAGCATGCATGGGACGAGCTTGAACGTCGCGTAAAACGTCGTAACTCCCCACCAATCACGCTACCCGAGCTCAGACAAGCACTGGTGGAGGAATGGGAAGCCATTACCTGAGTAATGGCTAACCGGCTCCGAAATTTGGTGTTATGCATGCCGAATCGCATGGAAGCTGCAAGAAGAGCTCGGGAGGCAATAAGAAGTATTAAAATATGCATGTAATGAAAAAAAGCAAAAAAGAGAATCTTACAAAATTTTTAGTTTCAGAAAAAAAAGAGTTACTTTAGTTTTTTTTTTTTTGAGAATAAGAATGAAGGTACACATAAGTTTCAATTTATTAATTTTTTGTATCATTAAATGCCCAATCGTTTCATTATGATAGCATACGTAGTTCGGGAGATATTCGGACTTTTGTGACAGGGGGTCTACTCTCTAAGCATGAAGTCCGTAGTTTCGACCTTCGTTACGAACGTTTCCTACTCCGTATCACCTACGGACTTACGATTAGTCCCGAACTCAAACTAAGAATGAATGACAACACGATTTGACAGTTGTTCCTACTCCCGATGCGTTTTTGCCCGTCCGAAAAGTTGGATTTGACACTTGTTTTGACGGAACGTTATGTCATTTGATACGACATCTAATTAGTTATCGTGCTGCTGACGAAAGTAAATAAATTGAAAATATGGCTTCTTTTTAAATGCTCGAAGAAGCTTTACAGGTAGAACGGAGGCGTCGCCGATTTCCTCTTATTAAAACATGTCACTAAATAGGGTATTTGTATTTATATTATTAATTAGGTTATATAATTTTCAAACTTGATATTTTGCTAACCGGACTTAATGAGTGTTAGGACAGGCGGAATATAATCAATTCAACTTGTGAGACGGTTAGTGCTACCGATGGGCCTCTACCTGTAGCACATGCTGAACGTCTGGCAGATCCAGCAGCTTTTTCGGCCAAATGTTTTTTATCATTGTATGCACTTTAATAATGGCAAGACCTTAAAATCATATTAATACGAGTTATTAAACTTACCCTTTGCTACTGCTCCACCGAATTTGTGCAACTCCCCATTGAATTAAGGGAGTTGCACAGGCTTTCCCACAGCCGTTTTGATCGGATTCTCCCGTCGGCGACCCTCAATAGTCCGCGAACCAACTCATTATGCTCACTCATAAAATCCAGGAGGGCCTCAGTCTGTGCATGAATTGCTGCTGAAGCGGTTGGGGCGATTTTGCTTAACTAGCGAAAACTTCCCGCGTCGTAAAAATAATTTAAGAAAGTATACCTAATGTTAATAAATATTTTGAAAAAAACTGACATTTCATTTGTAAGTTGCCGTCAGAAAGAAAAAGGGCAAAGGTATTAACAGGATAAGGCCACGATACGGATTAAAATGGCAAAAATAGTTCAATCTTTTATTAACTAAAGACATAATAAAAACTATATTGTTACAAATGTGGTATTTTTCTAAGAATGCCAATATTATTTTTTGTTTAATAATATAGAAAACTTCAAAGTATACTTACTTTTAAGTTTTCTAGCTTATTAAACAAAAAATAATATTATCGACCGGTTATCGACCGGTAAAATACTGCAGCTCTATCGTCATGCGTCATTCGTACACAAATATTGTCTATGATTCCGTAAGAAAATCATGAATCCGAAATCAATCGGGAGTAGGGTTTAGTGCCCTGACCCGTTATTTTTGGGACCGAGTGTATTTTCCTACTAAAATGCCAGTATTTAACAAAAAAAGTCCGCACAAATTAAATCGCACACAACAAATGTATTTCAGTCTAATTTAAGTCTATAATATTTCAATCTAATTGCCCTAAAATATTCACATGCCGTCAACAAATCCCAATTAAAAGCATCATCCATGAAATATGAGGTGTATGCCAACAAACATTATGTTTCGGAGATATTATTGTGATACATGGCTTGGCTTAGAGAGTTACACAGCTGACGTAACATATGAGATGGTGTAACTGGGACTTGCAGTTTGTATTTGCAGTAAAAACAGATTTTATTTAACTGAGTTTCAAATGTACGCTTGCATGTGCAAAACAAAGAGCATATTGCTCTTTGTTATAATTATTTGTGTAATGCTTAATGAACATAAGTTTTGTGCTATTTTTGACACGCTTTTATTAGCTTGACCTGTATGCAGTATGTAACGAAATCTTTTAACTTCATTTTCACTCTTCAGTCTGATTAACTTGAAAATTGGCACAGGGGCCAAGGACCGATGACAATACCTACAATAATCTCATAAATTTATTTTAATAAAAATGTTGTCGCCTTGAGACTAAAATCAGAAAATAAATAATAGTAAAAAAACTAAAAAACATTAATAGCAAACGAACAAAAAAGTTGAAAATAATAATAAAAAAGTGAAAAATTGTTGAAACTTGAAAATTCACAACTATTCAAGTTTCAACAAACAAAAAACATGAACAAATACACGCCGTAGCACTTAGTAGCAGCCACGCTGTAGACCCTCTACAACAATTCTACGTCCGCTACGAACTCAACACTCCAATATTAGGACGCAATCCATTGCCGTCTAAAACGGGAAGTGGAAAGGAAAGTGAATTAGACGTCAATGAATATATTTTCCACGCGAGCGCGGTCGCGTCTGCGTGCAACGGAACGTGTTATATTCTATTTGGGACAATGCACACGAGATACTTTTTTACCTATATTTTACAATATATGTAGGTACATGGTAATTTTCTCTTAAATTTGTTTTTTTTTCATTATAACATTAGCCACGTGGAGGGACGGCGGACACATAATGGGAGCAAGAAAGTCGCGACAAAAAATCGCATAATTGCGTTGAGAGACAAGGAAAAGTAATTTTTAAGTAGCCACTGAAAGATATGATTGGGATAACTAACAGCTCAAACTCAAAACATTTAATTAAATTAAACCATTTACAGGCACTTTTGAATTGTCAAAGGAGTTGGTCAGTCAGAAATATGAAGTCTATGGAGAAGAAAGGGCAAGAAACTCCATGGACAATCTTTTAAATAATATTCTTACAAATATATAAGTAACATCATTAATGTTGATCTTATTATGTGAGAACGATGTACAAAAACCGTAGACATTAAAAGCTTCCAAAGTCTGCACTCTGGACGCTATTTATGTCTGACGCCCGATAACTTGGGGGTCTGTAAACACACACTATAACATGCGTATCTAGCTCAACAAAGTGTAACTATACTGTTAGTGGTACCTTCTGTTGTCTTACAAACTAGTTATCTTAACATAAGGTTATATTAGTAATTGTGGTGCTAATTATATAACATGTAAATTTAGTTGTTTTGCCCATTTGACAAGTGCTCAAAGTATGGGAAAGCACACAAATTGATTTATTCTTACAATTTAACTTCAATAGTTTGGCTTCACTATCAGTGATGTCATCTTTTTTTACATAAGAACTATTCCCTATAAGTACTGTAATAATGTCATTAGGATCATATTCATTCCTAGTTATTGAAGATATTATTTGTGTGTAAGAAGTCTGTGGCATACAAAAGTTTAGAGAAGAATGACTCAGGTTGTTGCTAAGCAATTTTCTTAACCCTTTTCCAAAACTATCAGAAAACATAATGGAGCAGAAACAAACTTTACTAGTACAAGAGAGAAAACTGGCTTCCGTCTGAACGTACGGATTATACGGATATTAAGCGTCCTTTTTCTTCTTTCGGGATAATTGCGGGATATTTATTTAAAAGATAAAAACGTTGCCATGTATTTAACACTCTGATTAAGTTTAGGTACATTCTGTTTCTATTGAGGATTTTTAGAAAGTGAAAATTGGCCAAAGTATTTCATAATTTAAAACCAAAAAAAATCTTCATGCATCTTGATCGCGGTGTATGCAGTGCGCCTTACAAACCCGAAGGCCCCGGTCCCCGGTACTATTGGAACGTCACTCCTGAAATAACTTCCTAGTAATATGTTTTCTTTCGTATTACTATGTGTTCTGAAGTTGTGTTGGATAGCGAATCTATTACGTTGTTTGAGATGAGGTGAAAAATAGTTTGAACTTGTTATTGATGTAGGTAAATTGATGTGGCATGTACTGTTGGCGGCAAAAGTTTGATGAATATTTTGTATATTAAAGTATTATTTTTATTTAATGCTCTTGACTTTCGCCTCATGTAAAACAAATGATGAGGTTTACTTTCTTAGCAACTGTAGTTGCACATTATTACTCTAGTAATTACCTCCAACTAAGCCAAAACTTATTTATTTATTCACTCTAAACATACAAATATCCTTACAAGCTAGACCAACGATATTGTAGCACACTTAAAATTTTAAGAGTTCCACTGTTTTAACCATTGCTAATTCTAAAGGCTGTTCTTGTTAATACGTCCAAAGCGCAACGGAAAAAAAAATGCATTTGTGTATTAGATTGGGTCGATATGAAAGCGACGCATCGCATAATCAGCCTATTATGTTTCCACTGCTGGGACACAGGCCTCCTCTCTGTGAGAGGGAGTTGGCCGTTATTCACCTCGCGAGCCCAGTGCGGGTTGATGTCACATGTCTTCAAATTTATGGTTCTAAGACATGCCGGTTTCATAACGATGTTTTCCTTCACCATTTTGAGAGCAGTGGTGATTAAATAATTTACACAAAGTAAAACGCCTGTCTTGGTTCGAACCAACGACCTACTGGTAAGTCGCGGCCATTACCTCTGGGCCAGCACCTGCCACCGCTGCTGCTGAAAACAAAGAGTTGGGTTCAAACTTACGACCTGTCACTCGTTTGACCGGAGTAGATTTTCATTTGGATATCACTTGAAACTTTGTTCTAACAACACTTTTGTATTTCACTACCCCTACGTGAATTCAATTACGAGGACTACCACATAATCGTCAAAGGGAATACATAGTAGTTTGATGATAGATAGAAGGGTACAATAGAAGGCAATTACCATTGATGGTTTACAAACTACGTACAGTCACGAACATAAACGCAACACCGACATGATGGTATTCTAAAAGTTGATGCACCTTTTTGAAGCCAATGCAGAATGCTATATTTTGGCATCGCTTGCCTCATCAGATAGTTTTGGTATTCTTTCGATTTTACGTATTTGTGCTGTCACTTGTGTATGCCTTTCACAAATGAACAGTTATACCTGAACTCAATCAAGCCATCTTTGCCCAGCCTTCTTACTTCGAATACTACTATTTTTGTGTACTATCAATAATCCACATAATGGCATCAGATTCTCACGAGCTATAAAGCCGAAGTAATATGAATTACAAATTGAAAAAAAACATAAGCATGTTTTACTCATAATGCGAGATAATACTCATTAGAATTGACATTACAAAGGCAAAGTTACTGAAAGAGAGGAAACCCTGGATTTATAGTTAGACTCAAGTCGCCAACCCGTCTAGAGCAACCGTGTTGATCCATGCTCGTGCCTTCTCTGTAAGAGAAGAGGCATTTGCCCTGCAGTGGGACAGTTATAGGCTGATATCATCATCATCATCAAATTGCCGTCCACTGCGGAACGTAAGCCTCCCCAAAGAGCGCCAAGCATCCCGGTCCTGAGCAGTCCCCATCCATCCGCTGCCAGCCACCTTCTTCAAATCATCGATACATCGAGCCGCAGGGCCTCCCACACTAAGTTAGCCAAAACGCGGTCTCCACTCTAGCACATGTCTGCTCCATCGACCGTCTATCCGTCTACAGACATGGCCGGCCCACTTCTAATTCAGCAAGCTGATACTACACGCAATGTCGGTGACATTACTTCTCTGGCGAATGACAAAATTGAAATTTCTTGTTCCCTGACCCAGCCCGTCGCCTCGCATCGCCTTCCCACGCTATTACCTCGTTTCGGTTCAGTGTTCTTTCAGACTTTTTTGCTCGGCTGCTAAGGATTCTAGCGCGATATTAAGCGTTCCTCAAAAATTGTGCTATCAAATGCATAAAGAATTTTTGAAATTCGACTGGTAGTTACAGATATAACCCTACATACAAACTTAAAAACAAACAAATTTACCTCTTTAATATTAAGTATAGATATTTATGGTGTATTTGGTATTTAGATGTACGTGTTTTGTGTACTGGCTTATGTTTCATTAATGTGCGTGTGTACCTAACTGTTCTACTGACATTGATTTAAATAATTGGTGATACTAACACGCTATGGCCTTCAAAGTCTGAAAATAAATATTTTCTATTTTATCAATGATTTTGTTTTTCTATTACTCGTCGAATTCAACTTAATAAAAAGCGATTGCTTTTCTTTTCATGTGTTTTGAAAATGAATTTCTATGAGTATAATTTCTATTCATTAATGAATCAGCCCATAAACCGATTTTTCCCCCGAAAAATAACCGTAGCCGTAATCGTTACCCAGGAAACTCACGCAAGACCAATAACAAACCTTGTAGGTACATACGTATGGGACCCTTATCGCTTCCATTCGGAAGAGTAATTCCCTCGCTTGTGTAATTCCAATTCGCACTAATTTGACAATAACAGGCCTGTGTTGAATCAATATATTAAACGATAGCATTTAACGAATACATCAATGGGACTTCAATAGTCGAAATGATATATCTATGAAATTTTACATAGAGAAGTGCTATTTTGTAAAGTTCACTTCCAACCTTACTCAAGTGACCGCACGTTCAGTATAGTATAGTGTACTCTGTGGATCGCACAAAATAAATTATTCGAAAGTGAAGCGAACCCAATTATTTTAATATTGGAACTATGATGAGTTCCAATATTAAAGTAATTGGGTTCGAGTAAAAATAATATAATTTTAAAACAATGTGTTTCGTGTTTCTTAGTCACACCTCGACACAGTTCGAAATTCGAAGTGTTGTTTGGAGAACAACATTACAGACGTAATTTTCACTTGGTAAGAATCTGTCAAAGCTGGGTGTTGTATTTATTACAGCTCACTTTCACCTGTGCACTGGTTCGAATGTGATTTCAGAAATAATAGAATTAAATTATTTTGACGTTTTCTGATTCTTGCTACAAAAAGTTCCGTTTTTTGTAATGCAATAAGACAACAGAAGGTTTTACTAATGGGGTCAACGTTTATTTTACCGTAAGATCTATGTGTACCTTTTCCAATTAATTCGGGATGTCTGCATGAATACATTATTCCGAGCATGTCGCCTTGAAGAATAATCCGTAAATAATGAGTAAAATGGTAAGCGTCATATTAATTCAATTAACAATTAATATCAAAATTGTCAACTCAAAACGACATTTTAGGGGGTGGTTCAAATAACAATGAAATAAACATCACAATACAATGCAAAGCAATGCTAATTACTTCGCTTTTTCGTCATCTCTCCGTTATTTACAAAATAAAGTTACTTTTCCGGTCTGTCTGTTTGGTCGCGTTGTTCTTTTAAAACTATCCAACGGATTTTGATGCTGTTGCTACCATCATTGAGAATAATTATTCCGGACGATTTATAATAATAAAATAAGATAGCATGGCGCTTCTATTCGGTCAGGGGTGGGTACTTATTTATAATAAGGAAAACTCGATGTTTTGTCAATTCGTAATTAACCGAGACAGGTCACTCAAACTCAAAGCATTTATTTCAAATAAACAAATTACAGGCACTTTTGAGTTGTCAAGGGGTCGGGCAGTCAGAAAGATGAAGCTAGTTGCCCATTCCAAACCGTAGTAGGTACCTATGCAGAAGAAAGAGCAAGTAACTGCATGAAAACTCTTTTAAATTGTTACATAAAATTTGTTACATCAGTCATGTTGAAATTATATATGTGAGAACGATGTAGAAAGACGTGCACGTTAAAGGCGTCCGTAATGAAAAACAAAGAACACAAAATCAAATAACAGTTCGGTATCAACTAACTACTGGTATCAACATAAAATGAAAACAACATCCCTTACCAACTTCATGAAAAAGTCCTTCGTTATCGACTATCAACAAGTTGGAGATGTGAAGTTCGTTAGCAATAGTTCAGAATTTCCAAACTACAGTTATTGACAGGTAACTAAGATGTCTTGTTCTCAACAAGCAAGGTAACTAACAGGGAGTAGGTAAGTAGTGAGATATTTATTACTGCTTTCGTAATTTGTTCATTAAATTTTCATGCTATTTTGCTGCATGCTATGCTTTCTCGTTCTGCCTGTCTGTTACCATCTCACGTCTTAACGTCTGAACGGATTCTCATAGTCACAAAGGTTGACCATGGTAGGTAGTCCAAAGTTAGTCGGCCGAACCCGAAACAACACAACAGTACTTTAATTAAAACCAAAAATAAAGCATACATTGATTATTAATTATTAAACAGGAAGATTAGAAAAACAGAATTGTGTTTCTAATGCTCAAAATACAAGAGGCTAGTTATTCAAAGCTAGAAAAGCAAACAAACCTTGGTTTATTATTCTGGCTTGGCACATTATAATGCTGTTTACACGATGCCAGATTTTCAGCAGTGCACAGTGCTGCACTGCTTAAAATTATATGTCATCATCGTGGTGGTTGTGATTGTTTGGACGTTACGTGTAGTTACCATAAGGTAACAACACGTAAAGTCTCGTTCGTGAAGTAAAATGAAATATATTTGCATTCGTAATAATCTAATACTAGCTTCGGTGGTTACATTAAGCTAGTACACATGGCAGGATAGTTAAATCTGTGCAAGTGCAAGCACCCTCACGGTGCTACTAGCTCAAAACTAAAACTAAGCATCCCGAGCTAGGATGGCTTAATAGGATGGCCTATTAAGCCATCCTAGCTCGGGATGCTAGCTTACTAGCACATAAATGAAGCTAGTTCTGTATACACTAAGCCAGAGTGGCTGCCCTGCTAGCTTACTATCCTGGCTTGAGAAACTAGCCTCGTGTAACTCGGTCAGGTATCACTTTCTATGAAAATCTCCAGACGAATAATGAATGTACTTACCTAAAGGTAACTAGCCTCCAATTCCAAGAAGCACCTTATTTTCTGCTAATAAAACCGTGATAAATTCCCAGAACCATTTACAAATAACGTTATCTATTATATCCATACTAATATTATAAATTCTTCTGTCTGTATGTTACCTTTTCACTACCAAACCACCTGAACCGATTTCAATAAAATTAAGAAAGGAGGCAAAGGCTACTTTGTGTGCCGGTAGCACGTTCATTCTTCGTAATAGTCCGAATTAAGTTTCTGGAAAATTTGGAAAAGTATATCGAAAAGTAAATTCGAAAGAACTGAAAGGCCTTTATTATAAGGTTTTTTTGTATGAACTATTGAAAATTGGACAGGACAACGTCTGTCGTGTCGGACGGGTCAGCTAGTTGTATAATAAATACCATAACGCGGGACTCAACGCTGAAGATATTTCCGAGGCAATGGTTCCGAGAACTTTGAAATATTACCGTCTAACAAACTCCGACAGCGAGACTTTGACGATGCATACATTAAATCGAGGTAAATACTTTGTATTTGTATTTCTGTATATCTGTTACTTTAGCTTTGTATTTATGTGATGGTTTTTAGAACACTGAAGCCCCATCAATACCTAGAAAATGTTGGCAAAGATGAATTGTGATGCCACCGTCAGAATACCAATATCTTTAAAAAAATATCTCAGAGGAAATCGTTTTTGGAGAACAAATATATTTTGAATATCAGTGGCTTTACCACACAGCAGGATACCGTAGGACATAACGCTGTGGAAATAACTAAAATATACTAACCGAGAGTATCAACGTCAGTATCAGTAGTCAGTAGTGTCAGTGTATCTTACTTTCCTGACAGCGTAGGTGGCTGAACTGAGCCTCCCCGCTACGCTTGACTAGACTTAGCTAGGCTGCCAATGTAGGCTCCCAACGGGAGGGTGTGTGGCAGACATGCGTAGTTCTGATGACAATATAATATTATGGTGACATAAGACGTTCAAATCATAAAATCTCATTACCATTTAATTTTCACACACAGTTTCAATACTTAAAAACCTACAAACCAAATATTTCACTCAACATCGAATATAAAGGGTTTAAAACTCTCTTTGAAACTCTTTGTACTCGCTCGGTATTGAGCGTAGACCTAAACGTTAACGTTACTGTTATGAAATGGTGCCTCCATTTGATAACTGTAACGTTAACGTTTAGGTTTTCGGATGAATACGACACATGTAGTGGTAGGACGGCTAACGTTAACGTTCACGTTTGCAGTTTAATACAGCACATGTAGCGATACACAAAAGCTAGAACTGTGAGACGAAGTGTGCAACGGAAGACAATGTGGGTGTATCAGGTAGCGGTGGCGGGAACCAGCCGACGTGCACACCGATGGCGAAGGCTGCATAAGTTTAAAGCATTGTGCATTGTAGGTATTTATTGACTAGGCGACAAATAAACCGCCACTTCGAGCGATAAACAAGTGAAAGGATCCATATTACCGCTGGAACATAAATTTACCATAGTTCCTTATGCCCATTAGAACAAAGTCCGAAAAAAGTGTGACCGCCATGACGTCTTTGTTACGTAACTACCTAACCAAAGTGTCATGACGGTCAAAATTTAACACTTTTTTAGGTCTAGCTCTCATTCGGCAAGTGAGCAAAAACGCAAGGAACTTCGTTAGAACCGGCTGTCCCTCGACATCTCTCCACTCTTTTTAGCTCTCTGACGCGGGAACGAAGCACATAGTTGATAGAATAAGTTCAAAAACGAAAACCCGACTACAGAAAAATCACGCTCTAAAAAGTACGAAACAAGAAAAATAAACAGACAGAAATCAAGAAATAGTTACAAATGATCAGGGCAAAGCCTTGTTTTTTTTAGTTCATGATTTTACGCGTTATAAATGGCGCCATTATTTACTGTGACGTCATATAGCCACCAGCAAGCGGCGTATGATCAAGACGACTCCAAGAATACCTGATTTGTCAAATTATGCTTTGTTTAGAAGTGATGTGGGAACAGGTGAGCACACATACATGCCGGTCAAAATCACAACCGCCGTAGTCGGGTATAAGAGAACATGATTTAAGTATACGCGTGCATCATTCTGTCGGCTCTCTCAAGGGCTCAGCTAAAACATGATGGACTATCCCTGACTTAAAGTAAGTAGAATCGATACAGAAACATTGCGGCCTGGTTAATAACAGAAAATCCAATTGAGTGAAGTCTACTGGGACAAGTAACTATTTCCTAGAACTATTCCATTAGATATTCATGGCATAACATTACTTACACAAGGCACCATTTATTGACTTGCTCGTAGCATTCTGCAATTACAGTTAATTGCATTCTACAGCCTTTCTCGGGATCATTTTGACATTCCACGAACACTCCGTAATGAGTAGGTACAAATTGTTTTGTCCAGCGAAACGTTAACGTAAGCAGAGCTTCGATTCAATTATAGACATACTGGGTGTTAGTAGTAAAGTGTTTATTTTAAATTATTGAAACAGGAGTGGTGCACGCCAGCGGCCCATCCTTGCTATTTGTTTTTTTAAATAAAGTTAGCATTAATTTAGTAGGTTGTCATTTGTGTTTTCCAAGCGTACCTATAAAACCGTTGAGAGACTGACTCCTCGCTTCCAGCCTTTATAATTGTATAGGATTTTGAGGTCATCATCCATCATAGTCTCAGTATATTGGCAATTGTAAGCATGGAAAGTGGCGTACAATTTCCTGTGGGGCACCTTCATGGGCCTTTGTATTTCCTAGGCATACTCTGCGATGATACACATCGGTATGACTAAAGTCAGCTCCACGGGAGGTTCCGTGCTGTTTAATTTAGCGGAAAACGGCCGACTCTTGTTGGATACCGGTGGCCACGGTTCACTAAAGTGTGTCAAATGTTCGCTGTAATACCACGCTGTTAAACACTTAATACCTGTGATCGTATGACTAAGTTTGTGGACGGTAAACGTTTGGCAAGAGGAGTTTCAAGTTTAGGATAACTTTTTGTTTGCCTACAAGGTAAACAAAAAGTTTAGTGTTAGTCTCTTAATTCGGCGACCAACATAGCTTTTATTACTTGTTTGAAGATTTGGTAAGAGGGGTTGGCTAAGTGTACACGGCTACTAAGATCTTTTGGTGCTTTAATGACGTTAACAAGGAGGCGCTGTTGGTGAATATTAATGCAATTGTTTTGTAAAATGTATTGAAAAAACATGACGGCAACGGTAGTTCCGATTTTGACCACGCGACAACAGAACCTTGTAGCGCTGTATAGGATGTGTCTAATATGTGCAAATATGCTCAAATACCCAAGCCACACATCGTAAGTTGTCGAGTTTCCGAGGTTTCTGTCTGAAATTCGAACGGTGGAGGTACTTTATAAATATAGGACTGCATTTAAGTTTTTTTTGCGCGGTCTCTTGAATGAGGTTCATAGTTTACAGAATGGCATTACTGAATGAAAAAGAAAACGAGATAATAAAGTTCGAAAATGGAATGGAAGAATGGAATTAATTTCAACGTAAAGCTGCAGTTTCAAACTGACAAAAGCATATTTAATGTTTTCCGCTTTCCGGAAATCATCGGAAATCTAATTCGTCCGGATGCTGTAGAAGACCGGCCGGCCGACAGTTTGATGTTTTACAGTATTATGTGTGTCATAAAAGCGAATTTGTATTAATGATAAAATCATTTATTCATGTATATTCAAAGAAAAAAAGCTTTACAATATGGAGTGTCAAAATTGTATGAACCTTTTAAACGAATGCAACTAATATATAAATGTGCAGGGTGACTTGTAATTTGACGTAATCCTTACAGGACGTGATAATGCGAACCATCTGCATGAATTAAGCACCCGATAAAGAATAACCAAAAATTCATGGAATTCCAAAACGCCCTTTTTTGTATTTTATTGAAAATCACCAGAATTTGGCGTTAAATAACACTTTTCTCTAAACTCTCGAAATTGAACGGCCTATATTGCTTTTTCATTTGGTGGCTATTACTTTGACAAGCCTTTTATTGCATCCAAATTTTCTAAAACATTTACAGGTCAAAGTTTAGAGGAAGAAGTTCACTAACCATTGTCCAAAATCGAACAAGTGCGAGAAGAACTCGCGTGGAGGGGGTTCCGTACGATGATGCTTACCACCAAAAACATTTCTTGTAAAGTAGGTTGCCAAGACAAATTTCAATTTACCATTTCTATTCATTCAATTGCTTAATCAATGACAAAACATTTGCATCTTTATGTCAGTTGCACAGAATGAAGTAAAAGGTAATTACGTAATACAAAATGTCGAATTTTTTAACATTGTGGTTACTGAAGTTTATGGCAAACGTGTTATGGATAATGATTTTCGGACAATCAATTTTAGATAAATCATTTGATGACTAGTTTTGACTGTAGCCATTTGCTGGGAGCCACTGAAGAGTTATATTATCACCTCCTGGCTCCATCATCAGACCCTCACCACCAAGTGTAATTCTATTGGACTCATCAAAACAAATCGTATGACCCAAAAGTCGTAGTAATTATTAGTAGCCACTAAAGAGTTCCATTATCCACCTGTTGGTCCCATTATCAGACCCTCGTTGCCCAAGCTCAGTCTACTGAACTCTGTCTGTCTGCTGGCCAAACGTGGTTACAAGTAAATATAATTTTAGAATATAAAATTCAAAAAGTATGTAAATAAAGATATTAAGAATTAGAATCGATTAGATGACGCGAAGCAGCTCGCGTCGGCCGCTCCTCCAGCCCAGGGTCTGTCGCGTGGGAGCTCGCGATCGCGTAGCAGCTCACAGTCGCGAAGCAGCTCGCGTCGGCCGCTCCTCCAGCCCGGGGTCTGTCGCGTGGGAGCTCGCGGTCGCGTAGCAGCTCACAGTCGCGAAGCAGCTCGCGTCGGCCGCTCCTCCAGCCCGGGGTCTGTCGCGTAGGAGCTCGCGGGCGCGTAGCAGCTCACAGTCGCGAAGCAGCTCGCGTCGGCCGGTCGTCTAACCCGGGGTCTGTCGCGTGGGAGCTCGCGGTCGCGTAGCAACTCACAGTCGCGAAGCAGCTCACGTCGGCCACTCCACGGCCCGCAGCCCGGTCAGTGAGTGGGAGGGTCGGAGGTAAAGACGAGAGAGTAGAACACTTTCACGCACACAATAAGTCTATGATGAAATGAAATCACTGAATTTTCACTGATGTATTTTTAATTCAATACATATATGAAAACTATAATGTACAGAACTCAGAAATAAAGATTGGGGTATATTTAAGCAGCTTTAGTAACTCAAAGACAGGACAGAGAAGAAGAAGTACGAAGGAAATAAGCCAAAAGAGCGAGTCAAAAGAACCTGGTTAAAGCTCGGCAGCCGCAAACTTTAACAAGGTTCTTTTGACTCGCTCTTTTATAGTTTCTGGCCGACCTTCTAGAAGTTACTTTTTAGTTTTTAAAATATAAATCCAAATACTTCATATTTGGTTTTCGGCCAGAAACAACAACTGTATGGCTTACAGTGAGAACGTGGCTTTACGCTAGTTTTACAATAGCTTTACAATAAATAGATGACCTCTTAGCCCTATAACATAGAAAAAGAAAAACTGACAGATAACAATGTACGATAAAAATGTCAAAACATTCAATCTTAGGAAAATAGTAGGAGATCAAACAAATGTAAGTAAAATGAGTGTCATGCAATTTTTATAAAGACTTTGGTACCTACTGAATCATAGAAAGAATTGCTGTGCACAACAGCTCCTCATGTGTTAAATAGATAAATAGATTATAAGATGTGATTTTGGTGTTACAAAATACCACACTCGTCAAAACGAATCACATAAGCTCAAACTCGAAAGGTTTATATGTAGCCACTGAAGAGTTAAACTATCCACCTCCTGGCTCCATCATCATACCTTTGACATCAAAGGCAATATATTGGACTCATCGAAGCGAATTATATGACTCCAAATTCCAGAGGCTTACGGAAGGGTTCCCCTGTCTACCTCCTGGCTCCATTAAAGCGAACCACGATTTGGCAGTTTCGTGGCCTTCGCACAGACACTTCTATTGGGCTATGGTAAGAAAAGAAGTCACTGGTCTTTACTTATGTGTCATGCAATACTTAAATAGAACGGCTAAGCCATACATATTGACCAAGATGTAAGGTTAGTAGAGTGAGCCCTTGTAGAGTTAGGGTCTTGTCTGTACATTAAATCCGATAACTTTTTGCAGTGAGAGGTCTTGGTGACCTACTTTACATGAAATGTTTTTGGTAGGATAACATTTCTATTGGTAGCGTGCTCTATTTATTAGCAGCAGCAGAGTTACTTCTTCATAGCTTACGAAAAATTATGAAGGTAAAAAATAACACAATATTATCGCAAAAAAAAAAGTTTGAGCGTTTTTTTTACTTTTTTGTCTAGTGTATTCTTCATTCAATTGATAAGACTATAGTTGTGACTTGCGGAGTTATAACTTGCGGTTTACTAGGAGCCACTGAAGAGTTCCACTATCACCTCTTGGCACCATCATCAGACCGTCAACACCAAGTGCAATCGATTGGACTCATCAAAATAAATCGTATGACCCAAAAGTCGTAGTAATTATTAGTAGCCACTAAAGAGTTCCACTATCCACCTCCTTGCTCCATTATCAGACCCTCGTTGCCCAAGCTCAATCTATTGAACTCGTCAAAACGAATCACAAAAACTCAAACTCTCAATCAATCTATTGGATTCATCAAAACAAATCGTATGACCCACAAGTCGAAGAAATTATTTGTAGCCATTGAAGAATGCCACTATCAACCTCCTGGCTCCATCATCAGACCCTCCTCAGTCGATTAAACTTGTCAAAACGAATCATATGAATACAATCTCAAGACATTTACTAGTAGCCACTGAAGAGTTTAACTCACCACCTTCTAGCTCCATCATCAGTCAATTGCCACCAAGAGCAATATATTGCACTCATCAAAATGAATAATATGACTTCAAACTCGAGGGGTTTACTTGTAGACATTAAATAGTTTTACTAGCCTCCTCATGACTCCATCATCAGAACCTCATTATGAAGCCTTATCTATTGGACTCGTCAAAGCATTTCATATGAGCCCAAACTAGAGGGGTTCACTAGTGGCAACTGATGAGTTCCACTGTCCACCTTCTTGCTCCATCATCAGATCAGCTTCAAAATACCAAATTATAGTTTTGTCATCCAAATAACGGACACATACGAAGTTTCATTTTGATACGACAATTAGAAGTAGATTAAAGTTGACTTATAAGATTTTATTACATTGTCACTTACAAGTAAAGCTAATAAAAGCATGTGAAAAAGAGTTTCGTCTTTGTTGTTTATGTACATGCTAATCTAGCTTTCATATTAACAAATGGAAGTAGGTAAACCGATTATCCGTAAAAAAATACTGGCTTGCACCAGTTGCACCTCCCTTTACGGGGGTTGAAGGGTGTTTTTTTATTGTTTACAATCCTAGCCTGCATACCAAATTTTAGCTTTTTAGGACTTCGCGACGTACCCAAGAGATTTGATGAGCGATCAGTTTATGAGCTAGAAACATAAAACTTAGTGTTTTACAAGTCTGTTTACTACATTTTATCTTGAGAATTTGAGCTCTCTAACATTATCCAGGCGGATGCTATAAGGGTATGAAAGTACTTCGAAACGCTTCGAGAAAAGGTTAGTGTGCTTAATGTGTTTGGCTTGTCTTGGCGGGGGTACCACCCTGTCCCCAAATACCAAGAACAAACTTGTCATTGTAGTTGAAAAACATGTTTAAACAACCAAGAACTGAAAGTGCAACTGTAAGTTTGTACGCAAAATATTGAAAGATTAATCATGTATTTTTAAGACCTCTTCTTTTAGGTTTTTCCTGTAATCTGTAAGTAATCAAGTAATTTCTGTTTTTTTTTTCAAAATTGTAGGCATAGTAGTTTCGGAGATAAGGGGAGGGGGCCATAAATTTTTATGTAATTTCTTAATTAACTTCAAAACTGTTTACTTGAAACAACAACAAGCCCTTTCATTTGATATGTAACACAATACAGTTTGCTAAAGTTGTTTTTATTTTCTAGTTTTCCCCCAAAACTGACCCCCATTTTCATAATTCGTTTATTTACGTAATATGACCGTGTTAGGGTCACAGATATTCATTTGTGTACCAAATTTCAACTTAATCAGTCCAGTAGATTCGGAGCAAATTGACTGTGACAGACGGACGGACAGACAAACACACGATTAATCATACAAGGTTCCGTTTTTCATGAGGATAAGCCGTGGCAGCTGAGAGAGTTACATATTGTAACTTGTAACTACAGAATTAGTAATTCATTAACTAATTCCTAATCATTTACTAATTAATTAATTACTAATTCAAAATTATAATTTTCGTTACCCGATTTATTATGTCACACCACAGGATAGTTGTTGATAATCAGCGCTGTTGACGATAGGTTCGTCCGAAGTCACAGCATTTTGCTGAGTATCAGGAGCAACGTCCTGTTCTTGCACAGATGCGTCGCACGGCTTAATTGTTTTTATTAACGTTGTTTGTTTGTTACAAAAGTGGTCATGCTTCAACTTTGCAATCGGCATTTTGTTTTTGTTTGGATTGTTTGTTTGTCATTAGCCGGAGTTGCTACACACACTGAGCAATGTGTATTGTCTCTGGTCCTCAGTGACATCAAGCAATAGACAAAAACGTAAAACTTTTTTGTTTTCATATCACGAGGTCTTTGGCTACTTAGTATGTGTTTAATTTATGTATTTATTTCTGTAATATGCGTTTTGTTTGTGCAGAATTAACAATTTTTATTTCTTTCTATCTTTATCAGAACAATTTGTACCTTCTTAGTTAGTAGGTACAACTAAACTAAGTAGGTACAAAGCACTTACACATTTACATGTTATGTAAACTGACTGACTGTGGCTGTTGAGTCACAGTCAGTCAGTTTACATAACATATTTCCATATTAATCAGTCAATCATCCAGTTTTAATTCATCGAACAGGCTTCTAGCTTGTGTCTGCAATTTTGTAGCGTGTTTTGACATAAAACATCTTATGTCAATCAAATTCAAAATATTTTATTTCACATAAACCTACATGGGCACTTATGAAACGTCAGGCTCTAGGTGCGCGGTTCCAATTGGTCGTTTCCTATGGAGAAGAGCCGGCAAGAAACTCCATGGTTACTTGTACAATGTTTTCAAATTACAGTGTTAATAGGTATGGGAGGACAGTGTAGGTCTGTCAACAAGTACCATAATATTTAACAAATAGACGATGGTCTATAAATGTACAATCTACAAGGCCTACAACGCTCTCACATTTACAAAATATAAAATAATCTAATAAACTAAATTAAAAAAACTAATTTAAATCGGCAATAGCGTAGCTTTCTTTAAGTGAAACTACTTCCAGAGATTACCTAAAACAGACGTATAAAAATACAATTTTACGTCTGTATAAAATCAGTTTAGTTTTACTGTAATTTTCTCAACTTTTTATTACTTATGGTAATGCTTATATACAAAATCAACATACTTAATACACAACAAAAATACACCAGTAGTGCTATTCTGTAACCATCTCACCGTGAAAACCTAGGTGAAGTGAGCACGGAGTAAGCTGTCAGTGCCATTGATGTATTTACCAAGACGGGATGACACTGACAGCTCACTCCACGCAAGTCTTCATGGTGAGATTAATACAGAATCGACATGCTGGTACTATTAAATGACAAAAAGGTCCCTCAGACAGCGCGACGTGGCTCTAGTGAGCAATTTCTATTAAAACTTCATGAAAACTTTATTGTTCTAACAAAATCACGTCGTCGCGCCGCACTTGTCAGCGGGAGCCTTGACTAATGTTTAAATAAGATAAACTTGGCATACGTGACTTTTGTGTTTCGACAACCAAAAAAAAAACGTTTTTTTTCTCTCTCGGTTCTCAATTACACCTCCCGTTGACACACAGAGTTTATCCAAAAAAAATACTGAAATACCTTTCACGAATTGTGTACATTCCTGCGTGTTTCTTATAAAAAGCCCTTTTTAGACAATAACGTGTGTCCTTTTCAGGAGAAGCCGCAACTATTTGTGCACAAATAAAGCTTTGTGCTGGAAGCGACATTGTTTCTTTTTTTTACTAATGGTTCCTTTTGGTAACGATGAATAAGAATGTACTTACACCTACGAAAATAAGGCCAGTATGTATAAGAAATTGCGTCAAAATCGTTAAACAAAATCCACTTTTTTATAATGCATTTAAACATACATAGTTCTACAACAGGACGCTAAAGTCTAGTCTAGGTTTTAATCAATTTATTAACTGCGGGTTACCGGAGATTTGACATGAATTCTAACCATGCCCCTAATGGAATGGGCAGCTTACTAGCCTATCTCGTTACTGAAAGCGGAACACGGTTAGTTGCATTAAATATAATTATTTAGTGTTGCTCATACTTTACGCCTCGTTTCGTGCGAGCTATACTTATTGATATGCCCACAGTATAGAAAAAACAAGTGAAAGTGTCCGTCAGTTAACCCCTCTTAATTTTGTATCAACAAAAAAATGAGCTTTTCGCCTAAGTTGAATTTGTTGTTCATACAAAATTAAGTCTTATTACAACGGATGAAGGTTGTTATTATGTTACATATTTTCCGCATAATTGTGACATGCGCGTGATAACTTAGTCGGCACTTCCACTTGTTTTTTATATTCCGTGAATAAGCCTAAAGACAAACGCTTACTGCACTCTGAAATATTTAACAAGTTTCTAGCGACTTCGACCGGGTGACTTGTTCCCCCGACCCATCCCGTCGGATCGCGTCGCCTGCCCACGCTATTTACTTTTTCTTTTTGCGCGTCTCTTTAAGGTCCTAGCGTGATGTTAAATAGCTAAGAGTCTTTCTCAAGAGTTGGGCTTTGATAAATGAATTTTTTAAATCCGACTTGCAGTTCCAAAGATTAGCGCGTTTACACATAACATAAAATCACGCCTGTAATCCCAGAAGGGTTAGGCAGAGGTGTACCTAAAGTACACCCACATTTCGCCAGTTATGCTTAAGGGTCATGTAATAGGGGGCGAGCCGGTTGCCATCAACCGAGCACATATCCAAATTCCGGGCTGCTACTGAGAAATTCTGGATAGAAAAACCCAATAAAACTTTGCCCAACTAGCAGTAGCTCTTGCAAACACTACTAGACCAACGAGGTAGCGCGATTAAACAAACAAAAATACAAACTCTTCAGCTTTATTATTAGTATTATAGATGTTATATTGCCTATCGTTGTTGTTGCTTACCTCCTTTTTGTAAATCTATTTCTATAATTAATTTACACACACAAAAATTGTTCGTATCACAATATAAACTTATTTATTTAATACCCATCCAGTCATTTACATCCACTTGCCAACATAAATACATTTGTCCATCCACACACATTCACAACAGGTCCCTAAGCAGACACTTTCGGGTATACTTGGGCACGTTAAGTACCCATGAATTGACTCCCTTCAGCTCTCAAGGTTCGGGGATGCAATATGTGTCAATCGAAACTTATGCTTCTAAATGCTTTGTGATTGTGATGGGAATCGTTCAAAATCAAAGCATTTCATACGCACGTTTGAATAGTCAAGGAGTCGGTCAGTCAGATCGATGAAGCTAGATGCCATTCCAAAAATAGCTTAGGATCCAATGGAGAAAAGGGCAAGAAACTCCATGGACTCTTCTTAATTTTGTGTGTTTTCTTAAACTTATTTCGGATATTATAATATACGTTTGGTTTTGAGAGGTATATTTGGAAAAGAGATATATTTTTTTGGATTGATCGGCACATGCTAAGTGATTGTTAGTAGCTTTGCAAACTAGACGTTGAAATTGAGCGACATAAAAAAAGAAATGCCATGATTGCTATTTTTATACACCAGACATGGATGGCAATATCAACTTTATAAAGTTCACTAGGTGCTGATTTTCCAAACCTCAGTTAAACGTGTTGAAATATTTTCTATACAAAAGCTACACAGGTAGCTTTTGTATAGAAAATATTTCAACACGTTTATACGAAACATGTCAAACCACTATATTTATTATTTGGATAATATTTCGATATTTCGAGTAAAAATCTGCCGTAAATTGTAATACTTACCGTTTTTATTAACATACTTCTTGTTTTCAGCGCATTGTTTCAGTTCCTCCTGAAAACTGCATAATACTTTGAAAGTAAAACAATTTAGTTTGAACTAAAACAGCGAACTACAAAATTAATGCACTTTCTGTGTATATAAATCCTATTCAAAAACTAATTAAATTCTAAATGAGTATATGGTCTTCAATGTATTTTTCAACAGAAACCCACTTTAATGACACTATCTCTTATAAAAAGTCTGAAATTCATCATTCCAGCATTAGTATTTCGGTAGCTCCGATTTAATTCAAAACGGGATTTTTCCCCTTTCCGAGGCTGACTTCATATTTAACCTGATGTGGTTGAACACCTAGTAAACCCGATATATCTAATTATAATATGCTGAAGTTTTACCATATTTTCAAAAAAGTGCAATTTTTATCTCGTAAAGCATTTCCCAAGGGTACTAAGTATACTGAGAACGTACCTAACTAGTTCATAATAATTAAAGCCTGAAGAGTCCATCCGCAAGGCAAATACCGATTTTTAGAACCTCCTCTAGCTTAGTTAAAGATTTTTTTGCGTATTAATTAATAATCGGCGAGATTTTTAAAGACGTTTTGGGAAGAATTTTTCGAATTGATTTAATTTAAAATAATGGAAGCCACTCGACAACAACTGCTGTTGTTAAAGGCCGCTGGTCTAAAGTTCCGTAGTAGGTGCATTCAATCCCCGCATTAAAACGGTTATCTACTTAAGTTATATTTTTAAAACAGCTATTTCCAGTGAGTTGTGTTTTTTTTTTTGAATAGTCGACATTCCGCTTTTTAAACCGTATTCTTTAGAGCCACTTGTTTGTTGCCATTTGTTTGTGAATTATCGAACATGGTGGTGACCATGTTCGATAATTCACAGCTTGTCTTATGAACTCTTTACAACATTTTAACACGTTATATTATATTTTTATTTTCTACTATGCACTACTTTTCCTTTGTAAGACAATATACCATTAGAAACTCAAAGTAGCATTAAATTAAAATAGCATTTAATTTAAATTTAATGCTTCTTTGAATTTTTATGAAATACTCGGAAAAGTTTTCATTCTTCTAATTTTCATCATTCATTGCTTATTCAAATCGATACTATAAATCCCCCATTAAAACGGACACTTTTTTAAATGAACAACCGAAACTTAATCCCCAAACTGCAAAGTGCAGAGCCAGAAACATGAATCTCGACACAAACCTCCTTCGGGAGCTATTTTTCACGGCGCAATCGGAGCTAGCGGTTTAATTGCAGTGGCCCTACCCACTGCTTTAAGTCGGGTCTTCACGGATTCCGTCAGCAACCGTGCCTCACCGCGGTCCAATGACAGATCTTGAGTAATTTCGATTGCTATTTTTTCAAAGACTGAGTGGGGTGAATTATGAGATTGAAGAAAATATCTAATAGAAAATTCAAGGTGCACTTATCAACAGCCATAATTTGATGTACTACGAGTCATGACTAGGAGGTGGGTAGGCCTTTAGTGTGGGACTCAACGTGTGTCCATACTCTTGCGCCATCTCATCTTAATGGCAGCGTGCAAGTGTTATCGGTAATTATAATTGTATATATAGTTACATTTTTCGAGCCGTTTCAAAATATATGATTTCACATAAACCAACATGGGCATTTATGAATCGTCAGAAGCTAGGTGCATGGTTCCGATTGGTCGTTTCCTACAGAGAAGAGCCAGCAAGAAACACCACGGTTCATCTTTTATAAATAATTATTTTTGCTATGTACATTGTTATATTTTACAATG
Organism: Dasypolia templi; assembly: GCA_963555695.1. Classification (NCBI taxonomy): domain Eukaryota; kingdom Metazoa; phylum Arthropoda; class Insecta; order Lepidoptera; family Noctuidae; genus Dasypolia; species Dasypolia templi. The sequence continues at coordinate 20,603,801 of OY743151.1, read as the reverse complement.
TTTTTAAATTACATTGTTATTAGTTATGGGAGGACATCAAAGACATGTCAACAAGTACCAGGTACTGAACGAAATAGAAAATGGTCCACAAGTCTACAGTCTATGAGGCCTACAACGTTCTCACATTCGTAAAACATAAAATAATTTATTAAAAGAACAATAAAATAATGAAAACCCATTTAAACCAAACGACATGATTGCCATTACAACTGCAACAAATGTGAATTAATATTATGTCCACAAAAGTCACTAATAAATAGTTGATATTAGAATTGTAGGTATATAATGTCAAATACATACAACATAGTGATGCCGTTAATGAGGTACCAGGAAGGCCACATGTGTAGATGAATTGGGATGATGACTTATATTAAAAATGTTCATAAAAATTATGTATTTTCAAAGAAGACTTAGTAGAAATGAGATAATCGAAAAAAACTGTTAAATCGGTGTAAAATTGAAGAAGATACACGCTTTAAAAGATTTTGGAGGGGATTTTACCGTCGTTGTCGCGCGGTACTGACAATGTACGGCGCTAGTATGAAGTTGCATAGTCGTGACGTCACTTCTACGTTAGGGTTGTCTTTGTCTTACAATTATCTTAAAACGTTTATAACATGGCAATTTTTTAAGCTTTTACACTTTTTGTAATATACTTTGCGCGGAAACAAACAGTCTTTTGAGATAACAATAAAAAAGTTGTCATTATCCCAATTATTGCCAACCTTCTTTGTCATCGACGTAGTCTATAAACCTATAAAAAGATCAGCAGCTTGTCCTCGAATTCCGTAGTGGTGTCAGTTACACATCATTGTGGTCAATACAGTCGAACGCTTTTGAGAGGTCACAGAAAACGCCAATTGCCAATATAAACTACCTTCAGTGAAACCAAACTGGCGACTATGTAAAATTCCATCGTGGAGTCTGAGTGCTCATTGTTGTTCAACGAAATTTCAAAACTGCTGGTTATCACTTTCCGTGACCCGAGGGCTTTTACCTTGGCCAGAGGCAACGCATTCCAATACAACGCGTGATAATGCCGCTGGACTCTTGGGTACATTTCCAGTCGACAGAGATGCGGAAGAATTTTTCGACGCCATAATTTAGTTTGGTTTTAGTTGATTATAAGAAGTTTATCCAGTGTATGTATTTTTATCCACTAGCTGGGAGTTACCTTCTCATTTTATGTAGACCAAAACATGTAACATCAAAACATCTAGCATCTTTTTTATTCTAACGTTATTCGTAGGTGCTATACAGCTAAACAAAAAAAATTAACGTTGGGTATGTTTTCCTTTCTTTAACCCCACAAAACGCAGTTTCATCTACACCTAATTCATATTCGTTATCATTATCATTTCAGCCGAAAGACGTCAACTGCTGGACATAGGTTTCCCCAAAGCATTGTCACTTCGACCGTTTCTGTACTTCTCGCATCCAGCGGATGCCTATGGCCTGCCCCAGGTCATCGGTCCATCTTGTAAGAAGCCTTCCAATGCTACGCTTGTTCATATTAGAAAGTACGTTATTATTTATTCTCGAAGTAAAAATGTTAATAAAACCCTCCTTCGCAATCGGGTAAAAAGTGCATAAGTTAAAACATAGTTTAAATCGCTGGTGACCTTTTTAGCGGAGATAGGAACATTCGCTGAGCGCATTAAAATTTATGAATAAAATATAAGTAAGTATCTCTTCAAGTTTTTGCTGCAGTTTCTCAAGTAATGAACGACGTCGTTGGACACTTCAAAATCTGTTCATTTTAATTTATTTTCTTAAGGATTTTGTTCTCTGTTAAGGATAGGGTCAGCTAATAAACCAGCCGCACTATTCTGTGAAAATATCACCGTGACAAATTTAAAGTTCAATCTTACTTCACTTACATTTTAGCTGTGACATTTTTACATAAAATAAATTGAACAGGCTGGTATACAGGTTATATAATAAGTAGTTAGTATGAGATAGTATGACGATGAAAGAGGGACGTTTTTTACGATAAGTTTACAATGCGCACACTGATCCCCACTATTAAATCGAGCTCTCAAGACGTGCCAGTCACTATCAGTTATCTGAAAATTGCTTCTTACGGTTTTTCGAATTGAGCGAAATGTTGATTTACGTATCCCGCAACTGCGAAAAAGATTAATTTTATAATAGAATCTCGGCCACAATACAAACTTGTGGCCGAGATTTAACCCTATAATTAAACGAATCTTTTCTCAATTTGTTACAAAAACTACGAGCAGTGCAACCCATAAAGAAAAGTTGAACAAAAAAGTAGTTTAAGAAAATAAAAAGATTTTTTAAGTCGTTACTAGTACTCAGAAGGCTAAAAGACTGACAACCAGTCTTACCAAGAGGTTCGTGTTACCTTGTCACTTGGTCGTGTAGGTCAGATAGGCAGTCTTTTTTCTTCTTTTTGATTGTGGCAAACGGCCTTAGCCATTGTTGCCAGTGTCGTGTGTTGTAGGCAGTCTTTATATAATGGAATTCTGCTTCTCTGAGGGTTTTGTTGTTCTATTGTGAAATTAGTTCCGATTTCAGAAATAATTTAATAAATTATGG